>OY293827.1:14635428-16095457 GCA_958507055.1 Crioceris asparagi | reverse complement strand
AACTGGCAGAAAAGTTCAAACTCGTATCAATGAACACAAGAGCTCATTCATATACCATAAAAGTAATTCAAACTATGCGCTACATCGCAATGATAGCAATCACAGATTAGATGATTATTTCAAAATCTTATACATATCGAAAACAAAGGATTAAAACTGAATTTGCTTGAGTCATTAGACATTAATAAACGTAAAAATTCTCCTCAATGATCGGATCGTTGGTATATATGTCCAGCCCCTTACTGTGTATATATTTTTAGCTAGATAGTGATTACGATTAATGTTAACTATCCATATTATTTCAGTAGGCACTTACCCTCTTAGAATTCAATTGATGCCTACTCATATTTGAGAAAGCTATAGTGTGCCGAAGCAATTGTTACATTTACGGCCGATTTCATGATCAAATTTGATCTCCTATTATTTTTAATCCAACATTAAAAATGTCATAATTTTTTTGATCGGTCATATAATTCACACTTATTTTAAAAGAACGAAAGATAAGGTGACTGACGTAGTTATTAAAAATGCACTATTTTTATTCCGTCATCAAGATATGAATTACAAGAGTTACACAAATTGAAGAATTAACTAATCTCTCATTAGGGATTCATTATGAAATCGGCCCTAACAGCCAATAACAAGAACTTTGTATCAAATGATATTCGGAAATGGTGAAAATGCGAAGGAACTTCGTGTGTCCCCGGACCGCACATCTTTTTAATTTGCTATCTCCGGAGATTGGAGGATAAAAGATATATGTCCTTTTTTAGTTTTCTGGTATCAAACCGTTAAAGGACTTTATAGAAAAACTAAGTAAAAAATAGTATTACAGGAATTTAAATAAGCTGTATCTTATTTAAATCTATAGTTACATTCCACCCAATAGAAACAATATAAAAATCTCATTTTGTAGACAAAATTGCACATTACAAAGTGAAACATTTTGAAATTAACACAAGGTCTCGGTACAACACTTATTCAAAGATAGCCAGTTTTTAATACGTTAATTATTCTGAAGAAACATCCTCAGGACCAAGGCTACTAAACTTTTTCAACAGTCAGGCAAACTTGACGGTTCAAATACCACAGTATAATTTATAATAAAATACTTTATACAAAATTTCGGGCCGAATGAATTAGTTGGTACACTAAAAATATTTTTTACAAAAAATTGGACTGACGTTATTAGTTGTTGCACTAAAAATATAAAATAATATTAATTCTATTGGTGGTGTTACTTTTGAAGTTGTGAAGTTATTGACAAATTTTGGCACCAACTTCACAAGTACCAGCACCAATATAATTAATATTATTTTATATTTTTCAGTGGAACAACTACATTTTTTTGTAAAAAAAATATTTCACACTTTTGAGTTTAACATTAGTCACGAAAATCGTTGAACGTTCACTAACACCAATGAAGATAGTACTTATCCTATTACCCACGTATACTCTTTACTTGTAGTTTTTATTATTGAGATTCTCAAAACATCGCTGCGGAAATACGCTCAAGTATTTTAGATGTTACCATTATAACACCGATTTACTCAAAAAACATAACTCTAAGGAAAAAATGTTCATTATAAATGTTGCTACAAATAATTATGTCTTTCATGTAGTACCTACAGATTTTAAATTTTCGAAAAAAATCTCTGTCTCCACATAGCAAAAATACATATATTTGAGAACTTAACATGCCTCTATCTTGAAAATCGTAACTCTTTTGAAAAAATGTTCAACTCAAACGTTTCCGAAAATTGTCCTATCTTTAATTATAACAACTCAGATTTTCGATTTTCGAGAAAATTTGCCCCCTCCATTCCTTCGGGGTCGGTTTTCGGAGGGAAGGAGATTTCGGATCTGCATTTTTATGAATATGGGACCATTTCTCAAACCTCCTCTTTCAAATGAATCAAAAATCATCAAAATCGGAGCTCGTTTACTATATAAAACGCGCGCACAAACCAAAAAAAAAGCAGACAGTCGAATTGTAGATATACCTCTTCTCAGGGTTCGTCGGTCTAACAATTTATAAGTAAGAATCTTTTCACAATGTTGATTCGAAACTACTCAATAATAGAACGGCTAAGTCAGTTACTGGAGGACAATCTTCTTTTATGGTATTCCACAAATTCTTTTGAAGTGATTTTGAAGATAGTTTTTCAGCAAAGAGCTTTTAGCTTCGCTATCTCGAGAGAACTCTGTCGTTCAGAATCCATGTTAAACTGTCGCCAATGCTCGAGAGTACGAGTACCTACAGAGCTTAAGGAAGAAGAACTGATTTAATAAATAAATAACTAGATCAGTCATTTCCAACTACGTGAGCAGAACGTTAAATATTAAGGCTCATTAAGATTTTGTACGTATCTATCCACGGTGTACGATGCTAGTTATAAGGTAAGATGTGAATAGACAAGGAATTTTTAACAGGCCTTAAAATTGAACATTTTGCTTACAGAATAGATCTTATATTAGACAAACTGATTTAAAAAAAAAAATATAATTTCAATGTCCTGGAATCTGTCATGAAACGACATTAGTAAAACTCTTATCACGCTGGCCTAAGTTTGGACTGCTATGCTTTGGAATATACAAGAACACACAAATGTCTTTGAGACGATTTGACAAGTAAATTATTCTGGAAGTATCAAATTGTATGTACTCTTAGCATCTCCCAAATCTAAATGAAACCAGTCCATCTCTGCACCAGCGACGGAGATGGGTGCTGTGAAATGTTGCCCAACCCTGCTTCTGGTTATGCTTTGGACATATGGACTATAATACAAGACCACACAAATGTCTTTGATATGATTTGACAGATAAATTATTCTGACAGTATCAAATTTTATGTACTCTTAGCATCTTCCAAATCTAAATGAAACCAGTCCATCTCTGCACCAAAGAGGGAGGAGGGTGCTGTGCTATGCTGCCCAACCCTGCTTCTGGTGGGTATTGATTTTGTCTCTTCCATCTCGCTTGCCGTCACTACAACTACAACAACCAACACTCACACTGGCACAGAGCGATGAAATTTTCTATAGAGCGATGGAAATTAATCTGGTTGTTGTTGGTCCCTTTTAATTCCATTCCTCTGTCACATGATGGCAGAGAGAAAAGTACTTTCAATTATGTCACACATACACACACATACGTCACAATATTGGTACAATATTATTATTATTACATTAATACGGACTCGTGTACCTATATGCGCTTAATAGATTTTCATTGAAGGTATAAAGTGCTCAATTCAGTATCGCTGCATTATAATAGATCGTTGAATTTCGATAGTTATTTGAAACTTTCAAGGCCATGGTTTGACGAGGATTTAAATAAGTATATTATAGCGGATATAATTCAGGTAATTTTATTTACGGTAGTACAGAATATTAAGGCAAGATTTGCATTTGTATGCGTACCAATTTGATCGACTTCATAAAAAGAAAAAACTGGTTTGTCCAGTCTCACTACTTTCTTGTCGCGCTCAAGAAAATTCTATCGAATATGAAAGTCGTCCGATAACATTGTGTGATCATTTAATTTTCAAAGCAAAAAAATGGTCATATTCAATTTTGATGCGGGAAAAACTGTTAGGTAGAATATAATTAAGGAGGTAGGAAATATGATATTTTATTTGAGCATAACTCTATCTCAATCTTTTTCTTAAAGAAGCGATCTTTCTGAAAGGATGGCAAAGATCATAAAAATCCATCCATCCATTCTGTGCATCAGGCGAGCGGCATCGGTAACTTGCAAAACAAATAGGTACGAAATGAACAATGACACAATAGTCTAAGATCCCACAGCTAATTTCTGCAGGTATCTATTTTTTAAATAAAACCTGGTTTAAATGAATGATTATTGCCAATAAAAAATTTAACACCCGGTTAGCCCAAGAAAAATCAGCCGCAACTACCTTTAAATCAAATTTTAAATTGCACATTGACAATCAGACTGACAGGCACATTTATATAAGTCTGATGTTTAATATGATCTAATTCTACATATAACAGATTGCTGTCATTATGGAAAAAAGGATCTGTGGGCTAATTGTAAAGTTACTTCCTATATATCGGAAGAGCATGGGTTCAAATCTTTATCTCACATTTTTCTTCTTTTTATTAGAAGAGGAATTAAGCTAAAATAAGTTTTCCATATGTTGTTTTGCAAATAATTTAGATACATTTGTTCATTCATTGTCATCAGTTCGCATAGTATTTCAGCTGAAACCGATTGGAAAAAATATAAACATTGTTCATTCAAGGAAATATATTTCATATGATAATTTAAATAAAAAATAAACGAGTTTCAATGAATTTATATCTAAATATAAACAAATTTATCATTTGGATAAAGAATGTAAAATCTATATTATTGTTGCTCCAGAATAGTTAGCAAGATATTAATAGCAGTAATATAATAAATATTATCCTCTAGTTTAATATGCAATTTATTTGAACACAAATCTATTAATATATAATACAAGAAATAAGAGAGTAATGAGTTTGATTGCATCTAAGCTTAGAAAGTTAAAGCTCTATTGAATTGAATTATTATAATGAAACTAGCTATCCCAGCAGACGTAGTCGTGCCCGGAAAAGCTTTAAGCGATATGCTGCGCCACCTACCGGGTTCAATTGTGTTTTAAATCATCCATGGACCCATTGGAATATAGATAGAAAATTTCATCCCAATCGGTCCAGCCGTTTGACATACCGACAACGGCGCCATCTATCAGGTCCAATTGTGAATCTAAACCATTCTCGCATCCCCTCGAATAAACACAAAAAATTTCATCCCAATCGGTCCAGCCGTCTGATATACCGACAACGCCGCCAGCTATCAGATCCAATTGTAAATCTAAACCTTTCTCGAATCCCTTGAATATTCACAAAAAACTTCATTAAAATTGGTTCGGCCGTTTAGGAGGAGTTTAGTCACTTACACACGAACAGAAGATTTATATATATATATAAAGATATATTTCCCTGAATGACCAATGTTCATTTTTTTTCCAATTGGTTTCAGCTGAGATACGATACGAACTGATGACAATGAATGAACAAATACATCTACATAATTTCCAAAACAACATATGGAAAACCTATTTTAGCTTAGTTCCTCTTTTAATAACAATGTAAAGAAATACCACAACACACCAACAACTTTATTTATTAAGTAACAGGTTTACCCCTGAAGATGCCAACTTTGTTGGCGAAACAATTGTCGGGTGACAATAATTAATAAAGTTGTTGGTGTGTTGTGGTATTTCTCTGTTTTATATTGTATCTACGCGCCTACGGTTCCAAACCCCAAACATGATCCTCTTTTAATAAACAAAAAAAATCGAATCAGGATTGGAACCGATATTTAGGAAATAAAATGCGATTTAAAGGTAGTTGCGGCTAATTTTTGATAGGCTTCCCGGGTGTAATATATTTTTTTGGCATTAATCATTCATTTAAACCAGGCTTCATATAAAAAACAGATACCTGCAGAAATTAGCTGTGGGATCTTAGACTATGCTTAGTGATTACTGATTACAAAGCAATTGGTAATGGTCACTTCTATGGACACGGCCATATTGCGTGACAGTTAGTTATTTTACTAAGTTTTGATTATAAATACGGCCGAGAGATTTTTATACAGAAGTCGGGTAGAAATGTAAACTCTCCATAAAACAATAGAACTTCAAACAAGTAAATTTATTAATTTATTACTAAATTAATCAGGTAAATTGCACAACTCTTCAATGCATTTTAACAATCATATTGAAATGAAAAGATTTTATAATAACATTACAACTTACTATTTGAGTTGTCAATTAATAATATTTTCACCGACAATTTGCCCATATTATTTATTATTTATTACTATGCGCACACATACGGTGGCTACACCTTGAATACAGTTAAAATTAACATATTGAATGTATTAATTTCGTGCACATATTGATTAGATGGAGTAAGTATAATTGGTTGGGGGCAAAAAATAATAATATTAACCCACACGAGCGCTACAGATGGAAGAATTTGTTATTGTTATGTAATATGGGTACCTACAGTGTGTTATACCGATTTGTAAGTATAGTTGTTGTTGTGTAGTAGTTCAATTATTATTGTCATTGGGTGGAGAATACTTGGAATCTGAGAGTATCTAGGTAATTATACTTTGGGATTGGTCATATTTTCGAACGAACAATATGTTGGTTGTCAGTGCCTATATGAGTAATCAAGAATCAATTATAAACCATACCTATACCTATAGCGGGCATCATTCCCGATCGAAATGACTTCTTCAACCTGAATAAATAATTTTTACAAAAATTGGACCGAATTTATTAACTGTTTTCGCGGAGTAAATCCTGAACGTGTTCTGAACACGTTCAGAATCTGGTGTGAACCTATCTGGGACTTTTCAGTATGCATGCGCGTCTACGAATTAGTTCTGA
Source organism: Crioceris asparagi (assembly GCA_958507055.1). NCBI lineage: Eukaryota > Metazoa > Arthropoda > Insecta > Coleoptera > Chrysomelidae > Crioceris > Crioceris asparagi. The sequence goes on along the minus strand of OY293827.1, from coordinate 16,089,003 downwards.
ATTTTTCAACACCACCAACGCATTCGGAACTTGAATAGAACGTATTTTGTAGATATATGACAATTAACACTTACTACTACTTACTAGTCATTAGTCATTAGTGGAAATTCATTATGGTTTATTCAATTCTAATTTACTATGGACTTTTATCAGCCAAATACAGTTATCTGTATTACTTTGTCGTATAATTAGCATAATTCTGACACTGTTTTCGGACTTATTGTTCTCTGAAATTCAGAAATTTACAAATCACTTATAAAGATTCACATGCACACATTCCACACCTTATTCTTTGCTTCAAACACTCAAATGGTTGTCTGTCAGACTCCCAGTTTCGGTTTCTACTAGGTACAACAAATAAGTGATTTTTTTATGTTATAAAATGCTCTAAATTAGGAGGATATAGATATCCCAGCTCCGATCCGAGAATCTGTCGAACATGTTCCGAACTAGTTCTCAAGAAATGAGAGGTGCTCCACGAACACGGAATTTTAAATTCGGAACAAATCCCGGATGATAATATTCTTCTCCGCGAACACTCAATTTTGAAGTGCGCATGCGAATACGTTCAGAACACATTCAGGATTTACTCCGCGAAAACAGCTATTAGTTGTTGCACTGAAAAATACAAAATAATATTAATTCTATTGGTGTTGGTAGTTTTGGATTTGGTGCCTACAACAACAAACTACAACGGCACAACTTACCAGCACCAATAGAATTAATATTATTTTGTATTTTTCAGTGCAAAAACTAATAAAGTCGGTCAAATTTTTTGTAAGAAAAAAATTATTTCACATTTTTGAGTGTAACATTAGTCATGAAAATTGTTGAACGTTCATTAATACCCAAAAAGATATAGGCTTAGCTTATACCTACTTGTTATTCATTATTCAGAGATTTCAAAACATCGCGGCGCAAATATACTTACATAGGTATTTCAGAGATTACTGGTGTAACTCGAAAACCGTAACTCAATTTAGATGTTGCTATATATAATCTTTTCTTTAATTTGGCGGTCTCATATTTTCAACTTTTTTTTACCATTGCGAAACTCGTAACTCTTTCGAAAAAATGTTCAATTTAAAAGTTTCTGGATATGGCGCCCTATCCAATTTGGAAATCTCGAGTTTTCGATTTTCGGAAAAATTTGCCTCTTCCAGTTAGTTAAAACACATATTTCAGATTGTAGCGCGAAAACCTATGATTATTTTAAAAAATGTCCAGTTTAAACATTTCCGGATATGGAATGTTCAATAATTCTGCCGTCTCGGATTTACAATTTTCTAGAAAAATTGCCGCCTCCACCCCCTTTGGGGTCGGTTTTTGGAGAGGAGAGAGGAGATTTTGGATTTTATTTTCCTCAATATGGGACCATTTCTCAAATCTCCTCGTTCAAATGAAACAAAAATCGTCTAAATCGGAGTACGTTTACTATGCAAAAGCGAACAGCCATAAAAAGTTTAAAAAAAGCAAACATACAACCGAATTATTTACCTTTTTTTGAAGTCGATCAAAAAAACATGGTTAACCCCACGGATATTTAATCTTTTTACTTCCGAAGAATATTTATCTTAATTTTTGTCAATATTCCATAGATAAATTCCCTTTAATCTAATCTTGTAATAAACCTCATATCATAGCATCATCTATCTTGATTGTCTCTGATCTTCCTGTCAAATAAGCTGAACACTTCTTGAAGCCCAGGAAACGAAGAAATTATACTGACGATAAGCTTGGTTATAAGCACGAACCCTGATGGTTTACAAAAATTCAGATCAGGTCAGCTAAATTACAGGTACGTATGATTTACGAATGTTATTCATAAATCCATACAACTAACTGGATTTGATGATTTGCAATCAGGGATTTGAGCCGGAACAAAACTGTTTTGATAAACCTTCTCTACTGAGAGGTTAAGCTTTATAGATCATCTTTCAGTAATTCTCTTTCAGATGAAAGAATAATTATTGTCAGAATTGTTGCAAGATATCTATGCGAATCAATGTTACATAAATATACAAAATATACAATCTATTGTTATATCTTATACCAACGCTTTGTTATTATTTGAAAAACAAGAATTTAAAATTTAAAACTAAGCGTCTTGTCGGATTGACTGGTGTCAGTTATGAACTAGTGTTGAACCGGTGATTCCTGTTGGAGTTAATTTTAATACCTAGAAGTCCGCCTTTTCCATCATAGGCTCTATTGACTATTTTCCAGATAGACTATAACCTGTAAAATATCCCAAATGATTCGTTTCGTTACTCTATATATAAACTTTTAATACTATGAGTTGATTTACTTGTAAGATATCTATCTCAACATGGATATATATCTTTATAACAACAAGGCCAGCTCTATTATTGCAACTAATATTACCACAGACAATCATTACAATATATAGATATGTGTATACACCCACATATAAATCGATTAGAGAAATGAGATAAGTACAGTACTATAAATGATAGTGTTGAAATAGCGATTGAAATAATTTATACTTTCTTATTGAAACAATTTTAACGGATAATAAATTACGATAAAAATGTTATTAGCCCTCCAAAAGTAAATATGAAGTGCATATTACAGAATCAACAAGTTTCTGAAGTTTTTTACTCAACATCTAATGTTTATTTATTAATTTATTTAACTTCACAAACATCCAGAGAGTAAATTACATAATATAGTAAGATAAAAAGAAAATTAAATAAATTTATATAAAATAAATCATACACAAAATAATCACAGTGATTTTGGAACATTTTTGTTAGCACTCGGAGTAACATTGAAATAGAATTGTGTTATTTCGTTATAGCATAGAATGAAGTAATAAGGAATAATTCTTTATTAAGAATTCTTAATTTAACATTAGAAACACGAAACTTTATATCATGATCCCTTAGTATCTTAAAAGTAAATGTCTGAAACAATTAAATAAATAAATGATATTCTCAATGGATATCCACTAAAAAATTTCATATACAAATATCTCAAAAAATCTTTTTTCAACTTTCTCAATCAAATTTATTAGATACTCTGTGTAATAGGCATCCCGACACAGGATTAACACTTCATTCGAGGACCTACAAGAACTACAGTTTTATAATGGTATTGATGTGAAGGTTTTTACTACTTCTTATACTAAAATCTACTATAATAGTTATGTATTGGCTATTGGCTAGAAAAACTTATGACTCGATTGATAACAAACACCCAGATGTTGATTTTATAATTTAATTATATACAAGACTTTGAACTGAATAACCAAATGTAATCGCTAAAATGGTAACACTGAACATTTGCTGATATAAAAAAAATCATCATCATGATCATTCAACGACCCATTAGCTATTAATGAGTAAGGGTCCCAGAAGATTGTCTTGAGGTACTCCAGATGTGCTTAAGAAGATATCAAAATGTTATCAATTTATCAACTTTATTTATTAGTGGTCTCTTATGTAAAAGTAATTTGTGATGAACTTTGTCAAAAGCCTTTGACAGTCTTTTTACATGACACCAAATTTTTCTCCTTGCATTAGTAACTTCTGTGAAAACACACAAATTACTCAAATTCGACTTATCAGAGAAAAATCAATGTTGATATTTAGCAATATTCAAACTGACCTCTTCCTCTCCACATAGATTTGTAGCAAATGTAGGTATGTGATAATTATTTCTAACGAGGCAACATACAAAGCGTTCATATTGTCACGTAGCAATTTCAAACCAGGAAACGCTCAGTGTTTGTTAGTTATATTCACTCAAGGTTTAGGATATCATTTATTTACATATAATTTGATTACCATGACGCCCATATTGAGATAAAATATTCAAAAACAGCAGAGATTAGAGGACAAACTGAAAATGAATCAACCCAATGTCTAAAGAAAGGTTCACTAAATAAATTTTACATAAACTTGATAAAAAATGGTTTCTTTGATGTTTTTTAGAAAAAAGATTTCGATATAAATATTATCATCTAACATGAATTAGAAAGGTCGTCTTTTTGAAACTACATATGCGATTATGTTCATTAATGATCCCGAACGAGATCTTCAAACAAGTGATATTTTTATATCAAATTTGATCCCAATACCTTTTTGAATATTATTTGCTTCTTATTTTGCACTTACTTATTGATATGAATGACTCCATTTCAAAAAGAGAGAGTATAACAGCAAAATACATTACACTAGATATTATGATCATAATTTGTTACTCCCTTCCTTTTTGAAATTTAGTATACTAAAACCAGTTGATCTACGTCACAGGTGGATTGGTATGCTTGAAACCGTAAAACGATATTAAGCTGTAACATTCGAATTGATTAAAAACATCTGATTACTTGACATACTTGATCGTTATATTTATTTTTATATTCTTCTTTTATAATTTATGAGAAAAAAAAATAACAAACATGTGAGTATTGTCTTGCAATTTGACAGTTGACCTTGAAATCAAACACCAAACATAACCTACAAACATAAGAGGCAATATATTTCAGTGGTGTATCGATTAGGCACCTTTGTAAAAGTATATTATCACATAAGTTAACATTACGTTTAATAAACGTCCTTATCAGAAGGATATCTGCTGTTTGCACATTTATATAGTGCAGTTATTTTTAAGGTTCTGTACCAAATTGGTGAAAACGGGACCCTTATTATAGGTAGAGACTAGAAATTTTTAGAGAATGTGTATTTCTATTACCGCTATAACATAAGTCCATTCATCCGTCAACCATCTGTGTTACTAATAGGTAGACATTATTACAAGATATTTAGGTTGAAAGATCATAAGGATGTCACTATTTGTTTATCCAGCTAGAATTATAGGTGAAAATATGAAAAAATAACAATACTCGCCTCACTCTTCTTAGCTATCGCAAGAGAAGAGACAAAAAAATAAAACCTATACTTGAATATACAGTGCTTTCGAAAAGTAACGAATAAATTCAGTATTTCTAAAAATATGAGACTTTCGGAAAAATCCTCTGGCAAGTCGAGTATGTTTCCAATAAAGGCACTTTTCAACACATGTTTGTGCAGTATAGGCATATGTGAGTAAAACACGTCTCTTGTCGCTTGCCAGGCACGACATTCTTGCTGTACACCCTGTAGTATGTGTGTAAAGACCACAAGGCAAACGAGAGACGCGAGAAGAGAACAAAAAAGATCGGGAAACAAGCTGCATGTTTTTAGTCTCGAAGACGATGTGGTGGTGTTTTTCGTTTTTTTTGCCCTCTTGTTGAGTGGAACTAAGCACAGAAGCGAGAGTGCGAGAGTAGCCAGCAGACGTGAATATACAAAAAAATCGCTTAAGAGTTTTGCAACAGCGCAAATGATTTTTCTCATATATGGCCTTTTCGTCGGTTAACGTCGTTGCCAATTCACTATTATTGTCTTCAGGCATGCAGATATTTCTGATTACCAAGGTTGAAGTTTATATACTCTTGGAAAAAACCAGCTGATCAATATGGCGCCTCAGAACTCAGAGACTCTGTTGGGGATAAGAACAGTTTTTCATATTGCTAAGTTTTTTGATTCCAACCAAGTATTTACGATCATCTGTTTCAAGAGAAATTAACATGTAACGTATTATGTGAACACTGATATTATAGATTATAGTTGAGTCGAGGAGAGTTTACCGATACGTCATTAAAGCAGATAAGACAAAACGTATGCTTTTAATGTAGCATACTTGCCTCCTAGACATTAACAAAGAGATGGATAATTTTTTGCCAAAACTAGGACCGACTTTGTTAGATGGTGTTCTGAAAAGTACAACATAATATTAATTCTAATTGCATGACTTTTGGCAACATAAAAACTTAGACAGACGCATGGATTGTTTTAAACATTAAGGAAAGTACAAAAAAATCAGAGCCTTTTGTTTTTTCCTCGCATATGCATTTTAATAGAGTATGTAATTTGGTTCAGATATCCAGTCCAGTAGTGTTTTTACCAATAAATATTATTTTCTATTTGAATAAAAAAAGCCGAAGAAAAGAGAAGAACGCTACGAATAAAATAAATTTGTAGTCTATAGTGGTAGGTAAAAAAGAAGAGATTGGAATTGGAGACGATAGCTAGAGAACATTTAAAACCAAGAGATTTAGAAACACTGAAAACTTCCAGAAAACTAAAACAACTTGACATAAACAGTTAATTTGAACTGAAACCAGATTGGTGATTCCAATAATGAGGCTTTCGTGAAACACAACAGTTTCTTCTCACGAAGTACTTCGAGGAAACCGCTTTTTCAGACCGATCACTAAATTCATTTAAAATTGATGTGTTAGAATCAACAACTGAGTATAAAATCAAATATATGACTGTCATAATATGTAATAAAAACATATTTCTCATATAGAGGTATATGTAGATATATAGAGAGACCTGACACTTCCATTAACGGATTAATTAGTTTGGGTAATTAATGGAAGGTAAGCCAATAAGTAACGCCTATCATCCGAAACATCACGCAGGACCCATTGCAGTAATTTCAGATTAGGTCTTAATGATGACAAATGGCGAGTAGTGACATTCGACGTGGTTCGATTGTTAACTAAAACTAGGAATCATCTCACTCTGTGTGCTCGACAGCCAGGTCTTTACGTGGATGACATATACAGTATTAAATTAAAATAGAAATAGTAGCTGGTTGTTTCCGCTGATAACGAACAAACTATATGTAAGTATACAGTGCGGTCCATAGGTTTGGAATAAATTCATTTTTAGCGTTATTATGTATTTGTTTGAAAAACCTGAAACAGGTCGATTTCTACTCTCAATATGATAATTTATTGTATGAAAAGATTACCCCCTTCTTGCACCCCCTCAGAATAACGAGTACCTTCTCAAAAAAATAAGTAAGAAGGGGGGTTGTGTGGCACCTTGTTCGAAAAGAATTTTCATTGTCTTTTCAGCAATACTAAGTTCTTCAAATTTGGTGCAATCATAACTGAGAAAATAAAAAATGTCACACAATGTTTAGGAATTATTTTTCAATGTATTTTACAGTTAAATTAAATATTGAAAATGACCACCATTCACTTCTTGACAATAAGCAAGCAAGGCGATCTTACCATCCTTATAAAATCCAGTTGGTTCAGGAGGAGTATGATTCAAATAGAAGGCAACAATTCTGTGAACTGATAATGGACAGAATGGAAGCAGATTTGCAGTTCATAAACAAAATTGTGTTTTCTGATGAAACTATTTTATTTAAATGGAAATCCTAATTGATTATGTGAGGCTCACACACAATATCCCAAAAAAGTGAACGTTTGGGCTGGCATCATTAACAAGAAAATTATTGGACCGCATTTTTTTAAGACACAATTAATGGTGATGTTTATCTAGGTTTTTTGATGAACTTTTTACTGCCTTTATTAAAAATATTTTTTCCTTATGTTAATGATTCAAATGTAATAGATAGATCAATTTGGTACTAACAAGACGGAGCTCCACCGCATTACACAAGTATTATTAGATATTTTTTTCCAAATAAGTGGATTGGAAGATTGGAATAATTGAATGGCCGCCTAGATCCACCCATTTGACTCTTCTCGACTACTTCTTATGGGATTATTTACAATAAAAAGTATATTTCAATAGACCAGACAATACTGCAGATTTAACAGTTAAGATAACGGAAGAAATTAACAATTAAATGCGCATTTTGTGAAATGAACTGTCTTTGTGCCTCATCATATCTCTTCTAGTTGGTTTCTATTCAATCCATCATCAGGTGGGAATCGATAGTCAAAGGTTCTAACTGACTTTGAACAAGACCCAGTCGGAAGTAAAAACATGATATCCATTCACATAGCATATCGGGGATGATTTTTTTTGTATCGCTCGATACTGCTTCCAAAGATTAAACTCCACATTTTTCAAGTAATCTCTCGAACTTTCTTCAAGAAGCAAAGAATAAGAAAGTAAGAGGGTGTTTTACAATATAAGTGAACAATATCATTGTAACAGAATTACATAACTCTCAATACAATGGCAATCCGCAGGGTCTCTTTTGTTCCAGTTTTTCCGTTTCCATGAAAATCTCTGGGGAATAATTTAAAAGAAAAAAATCCTTCACTAACTTACAATAGTCCAGAGGATGAGGGTAGATCCTCCTTCACAGCAAATTACGGTATCGATTTCTCTTTTATGCGAGTTTTATAATGTAATTCTCGTTCGTACGTTTCAAATAGAACGAACATTTAGTTTAGTAACTTTTAGTTTTAAATGAATTTATACTTTCCAAATGATTTTTGAATCCATAACGCTAATTAAAGTGATGAAACATCTAACAAAATCAATCAGTGCAGTTTTATTAAAATTATACCAAAATTCATTGTATATCGCTCAGATTCCTACTACTTCAGAACTGCTCAAAAAGATCTACTCCTGATAGCTAGAAACCACATGCATGTTAGTCCAATGACAGAAAGTATTGAGATCTGTTATTCATGTGCAAGTCGGGTTCATGTGGAAAAGTTTCTAGATTTAGAATTTTTTCATAGGTTTTCTTGCAAACTCACTATTTTGATTTTTTAGTCAATATTTTGGGAAAAAGCCCATCTGAATCACTCATTACGAGCCCTTTCGTTGATACCTATGCATCATGGAGACATTTTTTCTTCAAACTTTCTAATTTGACAAAAAAATATCCATAAAATGAAACTTCTTTTAAGTAAAAATTTCATTTTTTTCATTCATTAAATTCGGAGCAAATAGATTGTGATAGACAAATACCTTCATTTTTTCATCGGATCTGCGGAGCCGCGAAAAAGGCCAAGTGCGAGCTGGATTAGGATACAACTATTTCAATTTTTATTATTATTATTATTTATTTTCTCAAACATTATTTTTATTATCTTAAGAAGCTACATATATGTACATATGGATTCCAAGATTTTAAAAAATATTTTTTTATTATACTCAACACACAATATTTGGAAGTACGGTTATTTGCCTAAATTCTTGATTAATTTAGTAAGACTCTTGCGAAGGACTGACCGATTTTTACTTATCACTTGTTTCTTATGAAAATATGTCATGCTTAAGATCAACATTCTCTATTCATTAGAGACTAAAAACCATGGAGATTATCTTATACTCCATTGCTCGAACAGCGTTATTATTCTCATTGCATTCCACAATACAAATCTCATTCCGTATTCAAGTTATCTCTATCCTCCAAATTCATAAAAGCCACAAACTATGAGTATGCACTCCTACTCTATTACGTACCAGCAGCAGCATCTCATCATGCATCTATTCTACGTGCCACTCGATTGTGGCGTACCTACTTTCAATAAATAGTTCGTGACATCGTCATCCACGAATAAACAATAGATTAAAACCCTATCTGCCTCATCCACTCTCTATGTACCCACTAGGTTCAGGATAAACAATTCGATTTTACTTTTTAATTGTTATTAATGGACGATTCGCAAATCATAAATATCCCAACAAAACGATCCATCAGTAACCATTCAACTTATACCTACCTTTCTCTATATTTGGAACATATTTATCGCGTAAGATGATCTTTGATATCTGCTACACTCACAATCAATGATCTCAGTTGTTCAGTGATAAGTATGGATCATCGATTTTGTCAGTATCTAGGCATATAATTAGCTTGCACTGATGATACTACAATTTGCCAGATACAGATTAGATTTAAGATATAGAGTAGGAGGACTACACAATACGTAATCTAATAGTAGGTACTTAGATGATAAGAGAAGGTGTATTTCCCAAAACCATATATTGCTTCCGTGATGATGTAATGTACGTATAATGGATGTTGCGTACTTGAGTTAATCAATATATTTATTGAATGAAAGCAATTTCTAATTTGTGGACGCTTGAACTATAAGAAATGCGAGACTGTCAACTTTGTAGTCCGAAGGAATCCTTAGTGTGGCATGTGGAAAGGGAGTCTTGGTACCCGGACCAGGAGGGGACAACTTTAACGAAAACCTGAATCAATGGGTGCGGAGGACCATATCAAGGAGATAGGTGGTCAAACTGGTTTCAATTTGAGGAACCAGGCAAAATCAATACTTCCTTATGTAAGTCATGGCCGAGGTGGACAATTTCTCCCTTGATACGTGACAGCAATGACGAGGACGTAGAAACCCCAAACGACCAGACGAAATAGAGATAACAGGAGCTCCTTTAAAACTTTTCCTAAAGTTGGATGCATAGGGCGCAACTCCGACCTGCGCCAGCAAGTATGGGCATTCAATCATCTGTTCTCAAAGCGACTGTAAACAATAATAGATCGTGAGATTGGGTGTTGTGGAGTGGTTGCACAATTCCAAACTGAGTCCATAACTTGAAAGAAATGGGTAGGTAGTAGAATAGTAGCACACAAAGTTTATTTTATGGTTTGTGGTAGAGCATCAGCCTGGAGGTAATGAGACCCATTCAGAGGTCTGTCATAATGATTATCTTGAATAGGTATCTGGGTGAATTTAATTATCTTTAGACTGAGGCTGTATTACAAACCATAAAATCAACTCTGTGTGCTTCAACTTCTTCGACCAGCCCCGTGTGCATTCCCTATACGGGCAGCGCCAGTAGATGTCATAGTAGGGTCTGTAGTGGCTTGGGCAGCTTGGCTACAGTGGGAAATCACCTTACTGAAACTCAGACCCTTGTAACCTGTAACCCTGTAACGTTGCCGTATTTAAATCTATTGAATAAGACGCTTAGATGAGTCTCGAAATCACCCGACATATACTGACTAGGCTCGATGGTTCTGTCTGGAAGATAAATCGCAGGGCATAGAGGACCGAGGACCTTCCATAACAGTAGTCAGAGTAGAGCGCATCGCGCAGTGGCGTGGTCCTGGGAAATATATATTAATTTTTTTAATAATATCAGAGAACACTGCCCCCCAAGATAGTCTATGGTCAATTATAAGCAATATAAATGCAATGGGTTCCTATCATATAACAAGTCAGACACTAATACTATCAAACATAAACAAGGCGGTAAATATTTGAATTTGAACCCGCATTTGAACATGGTAATCAAAGCTTTCTCGATGACGAGACATTGTCTTATGATTTTTTCTAAATTATCAGTATTGTAAATTATACAGGGTGTAACTGAATAAGTGTAAAACATTTAAGGAGGTGATTCCTCATCGAAAAAAAGATAGGATCTTTCATATAAAGAAACTTCATTGGAGCATCCCTTGTTAAGATACAGCCCCTTAAAGGGGGTACATAAAATTTGTATAACAATTTTTTTCACAAGCACTGAAAAAGTTACAATATTGAAATTAACCTGACGTTTTGTACTACCAAAAAGACACTTAGCCAGTAATTTATTTGGTTTACCCCATGGTTGTAAGGGGTGAAAAACGCAACCCCTAAAATTTATTTCCAATGTAACTTTTTGTCTTATTATTTGTTTACCATTTAAAAATTTATTTCCGATAGCCTGTTTCATTCTAAACAAAAAATGTCTCTTGGGTTTTTTGCCCAAAATAAACCAGTAAGCAGCAAAACATTTATTTTACGAACAACTACAGAGATACATCGTCATAAATGCGAAAATACGAAACTAATCTATCTAGTAGGTCGCTATTAGCGATAGTGACAATTAAATTGGTATGATGCTGTCAGTTTGGGAATTTTCGAAATTGAATTAATACTAATTGTGTGTTGTTGTTCTGTTCTTACTTTGTTACTTTAATAATTCACTTGTTAATAAAATGGCATACACAAATGAGGAAATGGCTGATATGCATTACGTTTACGGTCTGTCGCAGGGGAATGGGTTAGAAGCTTCTAGAAGATATGCTGAAATGTATCCTCAACGGCAGCATCCTTCACATAGAATATTTGCTCGACTTCATCAACGATTACGAGAATATGGTTCATTCGACAAAAGAACGCAGGATTGTGGTCGCCATCGAGAAATACGAACACCACAGCTTGAGGAAGCAGTACTTAATTTGATTGAAGAACAACCTACTACCAGTACTAGAAAGATTGCTTTCCAGCTAAATGTTGATCATATGACGGTATTTCGAATTTTAAAGGAACAACTCTTATACCCTTACCATCTGCAACGAGTACAGGCACTGTTACCGCGAGACTTTCCGAACCGTCTTGAATTTTGCAATTGGATGCTGGAAATGATTAGAAGAAATTGTGACTTTCTGAAGACGATAGAATTCACAGACGAATGTAGTTTTTCTCGGGACAAGATTATTAATTTTCATAATTACCACATATGGGCTGATGAAAACCCTCACGCTATTGTCGAAACTAGCCATCAAGAACAGTTTTCTCTTAACGTGTGGCTCGGAGTTATTGGGGATGATTTAATTGGGCCTCATTTTCTACCTCCTCGATTAAATGGTGAGGCATACGTTCAATTTTTAAGAGAAGTGCATCCAGTACTGCTGGAGGAAGTTCCTTTGGGCGTCAGAAGGGATATGTTTTTTATGCATGATGGGGCTCCCGCCCATTTTAGTCAAGTAGCACGTCAGCATTTAACTGAAACATATGCAAATCAGTGGATAGGTCGAGGAGGACCACATAAATGGCCCGCTCGATCCCCGGATCTCAATCCTCTCGATTTCTCTATTTGGGGCCATTCACAGCATTTGGTATATCGTACTCCTGTTCGCGATGTAGAGGACTTAAGAAACCGCATCATCGATGCGTGCAGGGTAATCAGAGAGACTCCAGGAATATTTGAGCGAATACGTGGCTCAATGCGCCGACGTCTAGACGCATGCGTAATGTTTGAAGGTAGACATATTGAACATTCACTATGATTTCTACATGTTGTGTGTTGTTATTAATAACTTAGTTTTGTTTATTACCCTTTAATCGTTTAATGCAGGTACTAACTACAAAATAACAATAAATCCAGTTCGCATTTATGACGATGTATCTCTGTAGTTGTTCGTAAAATAAATGTTTTGCTGCTTACTGGTTTATTTTGGGCAAAAAACCCAAGAGACATTTTTTGTTTAGAATGAAACAGGCTATCGGAAATAAATGTTTAAATGGTAAACAAATAATAAGACAAAAAGTTACATTGGAAATAAATTTTAGGGGTTGCGTTTTTCACCCCTTACAACCATGGGGTAAACCAAATAAATTACTGGCTAAGTGTCTTTTTGGTAGTACAAAACGTCAGGTTAATTTCAATATTGTAACTTTTTCAGTGCTTGTGAAAAAAATTGTTATACAAATTTTATGTACCCCCTTTAAGGGGCTGTATCTTAACAAGGGATGCTCCAATGAAGTTTCTTTATATGAAAGATCCTATCTTTTTTTCGATGAGGAATCACCTCCTTAAATGTTTTACACTTATTCAGTTACACCCTGTATTGTTGGATCGCAATATTCACATAATTCATTACAATTTCACATCGAAAGCTCTTTAAAATTATTATAAGCAATAGTAATATATACTTGATTAAAGATTCGATGATATTTTACCCGATCATAGAGGCGAAAGTTAGAAATCGAATATACAATAAATACCTATGATTTACATAAGCATAAATCAAGAAAGTACTTACAACAAACGATAGAATGATAATAGATGCATTAAATTATTTTAAAAAAAGTGTGGGTGTATCAATCAAGTCGTTGACATTACTATAGAGAAATCAGCTGAGAACTGATTCCTCCAAAACTGTGGAACAGAAGTTAGATAATAAGGTTATTTATTATTATCTTAGAAAATGTGTCTATTGCAGTATACGGGTAATACGTCAAATGACGCATTCATATGACTTTACTTCTAAATATATTTCAATTGAGACGAGATTGCCTAGTGGTCGAAATTCTGTTAAGTTTGAACAGTATTGGGTTCATCTGCATCTGACAAAGAGTATTCCTCTTTAATTATTGGATAAAATTTTTTGAATTTTGTTTATGAAAAAAATACAATGGCCAAAAATCCTACCAGGGTCTATGCCATATCCCATGTCCGCATTATTCTTACAATGGGGTTCAAAGAATTCTTTTTACTTATCAATATATAGATAATCTGCTTTGCTTACCCACCTTTCGGAAACTTTTTTTAAATTGTCATATAATGATTTCCTCATCAAACAATTCTTTTACATTTATGTAATAATAAGAGAATCTAAATTTCCATTAAATGTCTTTATTCTAGAAAACAGGGCATCTACGTTTATAAGTCAAATTTATCAAATTTGAGGTGTATCTACTTAGTAAATTATACCAGATCCGTACACACCTCAACATTTAAGTTGTCTTCAGAACGCCATTGTGGTCTCTTTGCAAATACCAAAGATTTCATATAACCCTACAAAAATATTCTGAAGTACATAGTTAAATTACTTTCTATGAAATTATCATTTTATTAAAATGTACTTGCAATAAGGTGATAGTGGCATTAGCAGTGTGACATGTAGCACCCTCTTGCAAGTGACTCCCAAATGCTTCATCTACCTCAATTTGGAAAAAAAATGACGCATCATAAAATATCATAGTATACTAAACATAAAGGAAAAGATGTAAGGTATAACATTTTTAACATGGTTATTCTTACTGGAAAACTTTTTATTACGTATAGTGATGCGCAAAGCAAGACGAAGACCGATATGGTCTCTCTCAGAGTGGTGGTCATTGACTGAATGCGATCAAAAGTATATCTGGTTTATAGATATAGTTTGTTACTTCAAATTTTGTATAAAGCCTTTTCCAAAAAATAATAAAAATTTTAAGAAATTTGTTAATACGTGCATTTATAAAATTATCTATTTTATCGTGTGAATATCTCAAATGAGATATTTAATGAGCATGACCGAAAAAATAGTTTCAAAATAAGGGCCATCTAAAGTTTAAAAGAATCCCAAAAAGTGGCTATTGGATAAATGTGATCAAAAATATTTCAGATTTATAGTTGATTTGTAAATACAACATTCTAAAACATTCTGCGTGATAGAAAAAATAAGCTATGCTACGGGTAGTTGGGATTCTTTGAAATCAGCTCGTTAAAGGAAATCCTAGAAGGGTTGAAATTACTGTATAGTTTCAGATTTTTTGAAATCAGTGAATCCTAGAATGGTAAAATGAACTCGCTTTTCACCCAACAACTTTTAATTCAATATTTTTAGAATTTGTAAAATAAAGATCGATAATAAGGGAGTGCAAAGGTTAAATTAATTAGGTAATTTACCAGCGTTTTTTCACTAATCACTGACCAAAAAAAATAGTTTCCTACCAATTTGCTTTTCGCATTTTGTTCTTTTATATTCCGACATATGTGTTAAATATTCATATTTGATTTTTTTTTCTTGAATATATAAGAATTTGTTTTTTTAAATATCTGGAATACAGTCCCGAAGATTTATTCAGGATACCTGTGCACGGGTACAGTTTACATACAACCATGGCTCAGGCGGGATTCGAACCCGCGCTCACGATGAGCTGTGGCAAGCTACGAACGCTCTTCCAGCGCCTTAGCCCACTCAGCCATCGTGAAAATTTAAATATTTTTCGTCTATTCCCATTGACGTTTTCAAAAATATTGGCGAACAACTGCGATTCGTAGATTTCAATAAAAATTTACCCAACAACGTGCAAGGCCGCTTAAACAATACACCTATCATTTATCTGAAATAACAACATTGTTGATATTTTGATATTCTTTCTACTGTATATGCGAGTACAAAAATGAGAGAGCATTAAGCAGCATTATCAACAATACAGACAGCCCTTCGTTATACACACCCTATGAAAATAAATGACATGACATAACATCATATTATTTGTCAACGCGAGGTGAAAACAATAAAAGCTCATCGCGGACACAAACATTCTGTTAGCAAACCATTCACATAATATATACAACCCATACTCATCCATGTTACTGGTGAGAGCCCAGAGCCAGTAGCATAACATATTATAGAGCCACAGAAAGAGAGAGAGAGAGAAAAGAGCATTTCATTTGGAAACAACCAATCGAAATGCAATAAATTGGTAGATAAATTAGCGCGCAACAACGTACACTGTGAATTGGTTACGTTCGTTTGCGAGGCCATGTTGTTTAAATAATTCAATAACAAATTGGTAGTTGTTTACAGGTTCGACGACGATCTATATATATATATATATATATATATATATATATATATATATATATATATATATATATATATATATATATATATGTCGTTTATATTATCACAATTTTCAGTACATTATCGTTGGGGGAAATATTTAAAACGGTGATGTTGCTGTCGTTGTTATTGAAGTTGCGATCAATTAAACCCTTTCAATTTATTTGGTAGCCATTTTCAGTTTGTTATTTCCATTCTTTTTGCATCGATTAAGCAATATTATATATATTTAGTCTTAGATAAGAGCACTGATAAGGCCTGGTTTATTATATCAAATCAAACAGACACTTCTTCTATCATACATTTATTTAAATCTTACTATGTGAACGAAAAGTTGCAGTTTTAACAGTGTTAACGACAGCAAATCAGACAGTATTCTGCCTTCAAATTAGGTGTCCCACAAGGCAGTCTCGTAGGCCCTCTATTATACTTTACAGATTAGACATAGAACAGCCATTTGTTGGCATATTAGCGGATGAAAAAGTAATTCTTGCATCCAACAGAAGCCACTCTAAAGACAATAGATTGCATATACACATGGACACAAAAGTTTAAGATTTAAGAAAAATAAACAACAGAAGTCAACTAGATACTAAAGAAATCTAAGAACCCGAGAATTGGTATAAATAACACCGAAATTCGGGTATTATTTGTAAGTACTAAATACTTGGGCATACATATGAATAGAAAACTCATCTGGAAGGATCAGATCAAAGAAAATAAATAGATTTAAGATGCAAGGCAACTATACTGTCTACTAGAAAGGCATCACAAAATATAATTCGATTAATGGATACGTTCTTACATTCATACGTATTGTGAAATTGTTTCCTATTGGGGGAAAAAGATTTTGGCATTTTTTCGCCAATATAAAACAACTTCTTAACCTAGACTACGTATCTCTTACGTCCTCACAGATGTATGATGACAACGAGCGGGAGTTGGCACCAAGAGTGCGTTTCAAAGATACTTACAAAACCAAAGTGTAAATAAACAGGTGTATCTGGTTTTAGACAAAAAACACTTAAAATAACTCGAATCTAGTTATTTGCAGTTCCCGTTACAATATGTATTCATAAAATATGATGTTTATACTCCCACGACGTAATAACTACTTGGAAGAAAGCAACATCTACCTCATAATTTTCTAAAATTCCAACCAATTGAAAAATGAATATACCTATTCCTGCGAGACATGCTATGTACAACAAGTTCAAGAACAACTGAATAAAAATTACTTGGACCATTTTAGTCAAACCATTTCATAAATGTGTGTGAAAGATTTTACCGAGTTAGTACTTCATCACATGTGATAATAAACAAAAGACTACTATGGCAGACAGAATGCTTTCAACGGCTCGATATCGAAGCAATAAAATCGATGGCATTCATGCAAGAACAATAGCAGGAATAATCCTCCACAATGTCTTGGAATTCAATCAAGCCAATAACCAATGAAGCTTACGATTCACAATCACAAACATCCCATTCGTTCAATGGGTGATGAATTACAATAGAAAAATTTTTGGATTTTGAATCATGAGGGTCCATTGTGATTGTGATGTTATGGTGCTGTGGAAAAGTAAAAAGAAGCAGACAAACAATCGAAATGTATACCTCAGTCAATTGGGAAATGGTTTTAAAAGATATATAAACCAAAATGATTTTGCCATGTTATGATATTGCATTTCAACAGTTATTTTAATTTTGTTTATCAGTTGCAAATAAGAATTAAAGTGAATTTAATTTAATTTGTGACAGATATTCATATTAATTTCAGCTTGCTCCACTTTTTCTCCTTATAAACTTAAACTATCACCCGTGAATGCAATATTCTTTATTAATATTTATTCCACACTTTTGGGTATATACTTAGTCATGTAAAGGTGAGTTTATACAGTAAATAAAATAAAATAAGAAACAAATTAAAATTGAAATAAGAATAACCTCAAAGAAGATTGGTTTATATAGATGACGAAAATAAAATAAGAAATAAGAATGAACCAATCAAATCACAGCTTTTTTGACAAAAACTTTTGTATTGTATGCAAGTTAAGCTCGAAGTTAAGTGTTCTCTGGTGGTTGATCATGCGCATTATCAGTTTCCAAACAAAATAAAATAAAATAAGAAATAAAGATGAAAGTTGGCCATCTTTAGTTCTTATTCTTATTTCTTAATTTAGCTTATTTCGTGTATAAGCTGTTCAACTTTCTTATTTTATCTTGATTTGTTTACTATTTTATTTTATTTACTGTATAAACTCACCTTAAATCGTTGAACGTTCACTAACACTAAAGAAGATAGTACTTGAAATATTACCCATGTATATTCTTTGCTTGCACTTGCTATTATTCAGAGAT
The DNA here is from genome assembly GCA_958507055.1 of Crioceris asparagi. Taxonomy (NCBI): domain Eukaryota; kingdom Metazoa; phylum Arthropoda; class Insecta; order Coleoptera; family Chrysomelidae; genus Crioceris; species Crioceris asparagi. The sequence goes on along the minus strand of OY293827.1, from coordinate 16,070,493 downwards.
CTCAAAACATCGCGGCAGAAATACAAATATTATTTCAGACTTTACCACTGTTGGAACTCGAAAACCGTAGCTTTTTCTGAAAAATGTCCAATTTAACTGTTGCTACTTATAATCTCTTCTTTAATTCGGCTGTCTCATATTTTAAAATTTTACAAAAAATTACCATCTCCACATAGCGAAAATACACATATTTTATTTCGTACCATTGCTGTAACTCGAAAACCGTAAATCTTTTGAAAAAATGTTCAATATAAATGTTTCCGGATATGGTCTTATCTTTAATTCTACCGTCTCGGATTTTCAAATGTAAAGAAAAACTGCCCCCTCCACCCCCCTTTGAAGGTGGTTTCTAGAGGGATTGAGATTTCGGATTTGCGTTTTCCCAGACACGGGACCATTTTTCAACTCACTTCTTCCAAATTAATCAAAAATCATCAAAATCGGAGCACGCGCGAACAGCCATACATACAAAAATAGAAAAAAGCTAACATACAACCGAATTGTATACCTCCTTGTTTTTGGAAGTCGGTCTCAAAAGGGTAGAAAGTATTCTCTTGACTTATTAATATATAGATTAGAATGTTATTCCTTCAGTAAATTTCGAGAAAATAGACATCATATAATATCAACTATATAAGATATACAAAACTCAGAAAAAATAACATTATTTGATTTCCAATGAAATACTGAATACAAATCTATTGTTTCCCAATTACAGAAGTTTCTCTAACCATTCTATTTTTATTTCAAAAGAGAAAAATCACAGCATCGGTAATTTATAAATATTCCCGTGAGGGTGAACGAAACAGAAAACCAGAGAGCAGGAATAAAGTAGATGGAGAGAGTATTAGACTACCTTTTGAATTGGTTGGTATAGATATATTTCGTACGAGTTGTGGAGCTTAATGGAAAATCGATGCACGATGGAAGTTTTACGACTCACGAGATGTTTTCTGAAGGATATATATTCCTGGTCTGATTTTTATCTTATTTGCCAAAGTTGCTACGATACGGTATTAAACTTGCGATAAATCGCGGTTTTGACTCGCATTTCGAGAACATTTTGCAGCTTCAACAAAACGCGTGTTCTTCATCTATCAAGTTATTTTACATAAAACATTTCCGATAGATGCACTAAGCTCATTTATTTCTCATATCAATTTTGATAAAGATAAGACATTAATTATTATATATCAATCAGTAATCAGTATTAGAGTATTATTCTTGCCCTAAAATAATATATATATACAAGGTGTATTGAAACTGTCTACCACATATTTTTGCGATCATATTAGAAGCGCCGATAAGCAAACTTACCCTTAGAACAAAGTTGCTTTGTTTGGGTGCTATAGCGTCTTGAAGTAATACGTATACGTAGAATTGGGGAATCATGACATCTTTTTTAATTAAACTTTCATGAGTAATCTATTCGAATTTATATTATCAGCTCTATCTTGTTAAAAAATGCGCCATCTAAACAACCCACACCCCATCATTCTATGATAACCAATCAAGTGTTGATCTAAAAAACACTTCTTTGTTGGAACCAATCTATGATTCAAACAACAAAAACAATATTCATACATTGTATAAATGCAAAAGTGACAACTTCTTGTTATATTATCTCCACCCTGCTCTATTTTTTCGAGCCACGGTTTGCATTAGTCAGCAGCAGACGGACATTACGTGAGATAACGACTATTTTTCAGTTATTGGAGGACCATTTGGCATCGTTCCCCAGAGCACCACATCATCCTCTTTCTATAGCGATGAGTGCATAGGGGACTATTTGGCCCTTTTGTTCAGAATGGAAAACGCATGCACGGCACTCACTCACTCACTCACTTACATGGTCTCTGGTGAAAAGGAGGAAAAGGGTACCACAAAACTAAAGCAAGTGCGGGTTGAAACATTGGCGTCGACACGTGGGGGTCGATCGACGATTTTATTGAATTATTTCTACTATGATAGAAGAGTATACTAAAATACTCCTGGATATAAAAGCAAATAACCAATAGAATTGAATATCGCCTGTTTGTTTTTTGATGTCGGTCAAAAAAGATAACTAAAGTCTATTCAAATAAACAACGGTCCTACGTCATAACCAAGGGACTTTTCAGTAATTTTTTTAGTAACTCTTCAATAACACTGAAATTGACAGAAACATGTACAAAGTTTGTACACTTTGCTTTGCTTACTCGATTCATAATTAAAATCTTTGCCTCTTGTCATGTTTGTAGGTTATGTTTGGTATATGATTTTGATGTTATCTATCATCATCAATCACAATGAAACTTCGTAATTATGTGAGATATTTTGTAGGATGAACATAACAAAAGATACAATAACCAAGAATGAAAGATAACCAGCAACTAAACTCGAATTTTATGATCTGGCAAAATTTCAGATTTCTGGCATATCAACCCACCGTTGACGTGATGGAAATAGTCTATATTAATGTTTGTATTCTATATACAATCTCCAAGAAACCTTAAAAATTGAGTTTGTCATTTATATTTTAATTGTTAAAAATAAATTCTAGCTAAAGCACAGTCAATAATGTGTATTTTCTTGTTTTATGAAAAACGATGAAACCGAATAACAAATAATGGGACTATTGTGATGTTAACAGAACAAAAAAAAGGTGTGAAATATCAACAAAAGGCAATTTTCAAGATATTGATTATCTTTTCAAAGGTATAAAATTTTTGATACGTCACAATCAAAGATAATGGTGAAAGATTTAACATTTCAAATTATGAAAATTTCTTCTTTGGAAGCATAGATTTCGTTGGCTTAAAAAACAAATAACATTGATTTATTAATAACTTTTGACAGCTGTCACAAGCGAGTTGTGTTCTTATACATTGTATTTTACATGAAGAAAAAGAATATTATTTCTGAAATTAATATTAAAAAGTAAGTAAATGTCGTTCTAAAAATATATCGATGACTTCATAACTTTGAAAAAAGGAAGAAACAATAAAAATGAAGAAGTTTCACGTTGAATATGTAAAATCGCTATACCTACCCATTTAAAAGAAAACAGAAAACAATTTTAACGAAGTATTAAATTTATCCGTTACATTATTTCCACTTTGTACCTATATCATTCGAATATTTATATCTACCTATTTTATGATTGTGGATTTAAAAGAATAGTCTAGATTATTGCATCACGATATAAGCATCCTTGTACTTCCGGCAGGGTTTTTATATGAGCCCAAAATAAATAAAAAGGACCATTTTATTTGCTAAATTTAGATCGATATGCTAATCTCAAATTATAAAGATTCCAAAAAATGTATCTATATGGAAAACTGTTAGGTTTACTACTGAGCTATCATTAAAAGCCAAGGAAATAGAATAGGAGAAAAAAATGATTTAAAATACGAATTTTCGCAACAGAAATTACTTTTAGAATATTTTTTCTACTTCCATTCGTACGCCAATGGTGAGACTGTGCTATTTAGTTCTTTTGCTACTTGCCAAATTAAGCCCTATACATGAGGAAGGTAGGGGTCAACAACCTACAAATATAATGGCTATATTCTACCAAAAAAAAAAAAAATGAAGGGCTTTCGAGTTAATGGGTTTTTTGGTGTCATATATTATCACCCCATATTCAAAGTCCAGGACAGAGTAATGCGTTATGCGGCTATTTACTGCTTTTCCAAGGAAAATTTGGGGGTGGAATAGACTCGATTCCATAAAAATGATGGGCTGTAAACTGTTGTAATCCACATTCAGTTATGTATTGAGGTTTTCTATTATTTACCACTTTACATGAAATTTCGATGAGGACTTTAGCGGAATCTGATGAAACTTATGAAACTGCAAGACTTGTGAGATACCAGTACAATATTATGTAGGTAAATTTAAAGAATAAGATGTCATATTTAACTATATATTACATTTTTGGGCGATGGAAAGGAGAGCTAAACTTTTTTTGTTGCATTATTAATCATTTATTATTATTCTCAGTAATTGAACAACTGTCAAGAATTTGTGCGAGAAACTCAATGAAAAATTATATATACAAATTAATTTCATTGGAAAAACTAAACACAATACTTTAGCATAAATAAGATTAACGGGAACTGATTTATATGCATCTAATCCAGGAAAATGGAAGGTATAATATGATTAAATCAATTTCCATGATACCAATAATTAAAATAAAACGTTTGTATTATTCTTAGTATCTATATGAGAAACTGTGAAGACAGGACGTTACGTAATAACATACATAAGGTTAGAAATTACTCGGAAGGACAAAGGATAACATTCATATTTAAGGTTATTATAATATTTAATAGGATGACTAATATAAGGCGACAGCGTTGTTCTTTTTTGTTAGCAGTGGGTTTTTACTGACATGAAGGTGCAGGTAACTATGATTCAGTATGTAGTATGATTCTATCGTGAATTTATAATGACAGATTCACAAAATAACATAATACCAAAAATATTGAAAAAATGACACAAATAATAAACTTTAACACAAAGAGGCTTTTTGTTTGATAAACTAACACTAACAATGAAAATTTTAATAAACGTTTCAAAAAGAGATAGAGTAATACCTAAATTATGATAATGAGGGGATCTCGATTGTATTCTGTCGTATAAGCATCATAATATTCGTTCATTATCACAATTAATAACTCTCTCTCTTTTTAAAATGGAGTATAGAACTGATATCTTTTCTAATCTTCGCAATTTTTGAGGAGTAATTCCCTAAAAAGATGTTGTAATTTTATTGATTCATTTTGAAAGTACCCGCAAAATGTGGACATTTAAAGTAAACCATAATGCTAAGTTGTGTATTTCGATTAAACTTAAAACATCACTGAGAAATTACATGTGTAAATTTTCGATTTAAAATCCTTCATGATGTCACTGATTCATAGTCTAGAATCTACAAAAACATTGATGTTGTTTGGACATGTTGTATTTGTCTATCTTAATGAAATAACAATAAATTCCAAAAAAAGGTTATACGTACGCGACGACAGACTTGATCCCATAGATTTGTAGGCAGATTCCGACACAAACAACAAACATATTTTCAATAACATTTGAATGTTCACACATAAATAATTGTAAAATTTAAATATAGAAATAACAGAATAAATAGTTTTCCATGCCGCATGCCCGATCTCCGAAATATGCATATTATGTATAATATGTAAAAGTCACCTTGTCAGTTTTTTTTTAATATACTATGATAACCAAGCTGCAAATTCATATGATATATAAGGTATAACAAAAACTATGATTTAATGGTATCTATAATTTGCATAATAATTTGATGGAAACAAAAACAAAGCAAATGAAAAAATGTAGATATATTATGTTTCGATGATATCCCTTCACTTTTATAGTTTGCGATGAGATAGCTAAACGTTTTCTTTAATATCAATGTTTTGCTAACATCAATTTCATATTCAGGGGCAATTTTGTTAGGGCATAAATATTGAGAAAATGGACCGATGTTATTAGTTATTAGTTGGTGCACTGAAAAATACAAAATAATATTAATTCTACTGGTGCTGTTACTTTTGAAGTAGTGCAGTTTTTATATTATTTTGTACTTTTCAGTGCACCAACTGATAAAGTCGGGCCAATTTTTTGTAAAAAATATTTATTTCACACTTTTGAGTGTAGCATTAGTCACGAAAATCGTTGAACGTACACTAATACCAATAGAGATAGACTTATCCTATTACCCACGTATATTCTTTGCTTTTAGTTGTTATTATTGAAATCTCAAAACATCGGTGCGAAAATACGCTTAAGTATTTTAGATGTTACCATTTTAACACCGATTTAACTCGAAAACCGTAACTCTAAGGAGAAAATGATCAGTATAAATGTTGCTACAAATAATTATGTCTTTTATGTAGTAGATACCTACAGATTTTCAATTTCGAAAAAAAAATCGCCCTCTCCACATAGCAAAAATACATATGTTAGAGAATTTAACATGCCTCTATCTCGAAAACCGTAACTCTTTTGAAAAAATAATCAATTTAAAAGTTTCCAGATATTGTCCAATCTTTAGGTACTTATACCATCTCAGATTTTCGATTTTCGAGAAAATTTGCCCCATCCACCCCCTTTGGGGGCGGTTTTCGGAGGGAATAAGATTTCGGATTTTTTTTTTCATAATCTTGTCAATATACGTTCATTTCCATGTCCTATGGCATTATCATTGATGTGAAATATTGTGTGTTATGTGTCCATAAGAGCGCATGCAGTTATCAGAAAATAATTTTAATTCAATTAAAAACTGAATCTTAATCAGTTTTGAATTTATTTAGACAAGCTTTGCTGACATGTAAAGCAATTTATTTCTTTTTTGGAGTTTCTATGTACAACAAGAATACCAAACGATTCTTATGAACTGAAAATGAGAATTGATGAACTGCCCGGAAGTTATCAATTCAATTAATTAATTTCCAAATGTTATTAAGATCTACATAGTGAAGTTCAAAAATATTATTATGGCCATATAGACCTTTAAAATTTTTAGTTCACGTTCACGTTCAAATTAGTTCACGTTTGCATATTTATTTCAATATTCATCTGCTTTAAAATGTGATGTTTCCATATTTATATAATTCCAGATGATCTAAGTCAAGACATGCGTAAACATTTTCCAATTTTACATAGTTCGAATGATTTTTTTTGGATCACAGGACAGGGAAATAATTTCAAGATCATTCCAAATCGAAAGAAATCTTTTTAAAGAATATATACAGATAAAAAAATTACATTATATTCATCCATTCACTTGAATAGATACGTCAATGAAATGTTAGCGTGGTAGTAAATAATGTTGATAAATTGTTGCCATGTCAAGTTATAGTTTGATTGCAGGAATGGGATGTATTGTTTTTACAGCACCAATGTGGCCAAATAACAGTAATGGATAAGTTGAAAAATAACAAACCATAGCGACAGCAGAAAAAATGACACACCCTTTCGAACGAACAACCCTTGTACCATACTCTCCTTCCTCTACGGTCGATACTTGAAGAGTTTGGGAGCAAAACAATTGTTTTCCAGGTCGGAACGCGGGCGGTTTTCCCAATTAAAAAAATGTGGTAGGTAGTTTTTCATTCAAGAAAAGAAAATGCACTAATATCTTCGAAAAGTTATTTCCTTTTCTCAATCAGCTGCGATATTAGGGGTTATCGGTTATATGGCAATATCTACCAACATTGTTCAATCGAACAGGGAAAACAAAAATATATGCAGTAGATACTGTTTAAGGTCAATAACTTTTTGCACAACAATGCCTTTGTTATGACATTTTTTATTTATAGGAGCAATATTTTTCTGTTTTGGGGAATTTTTTGTAACACAAAAAAGGTTTGTCCAAATACCTTGTTTCCATAGTTTGCAGGGGGAAAGAGGAATGCTGGTGAAAAATTGCGATACCGTTCCAAAATCCGACATGCGGAGAAGCGAATGCCTGTCCGACAGTCAAAAAACACTGATGATGCTGATGATGGTTCCACAAGAAACGTCCCAACACTTTGCCGCTGTTGACCGTCGTCGTACTACCACCGCATGAATTATTAACAACGGAACAACAACTACTATTGTTTGTTGAAGCACCAGCAACAGAAGAAAAAGTATTGTTGAAAAGTCCACTGTTATTAGGCAACAAACAATAGCCCAGTAGTGGCGACGTTATCATGACCGTGGCCACGGCACACTGAGGCGCGACGCGACACTCACACATCGACGACGTCGTACTCACACCAAGCATCGGATTGGTCCGACGACCACAACACGAAGCCGAACGGCCAATAAGTGAGCGTAGTGCGAGGCGGGAGTTTTGGATGTTGTAACAAAACGACGACGCAACGAAGAAGACACCAAAGGACCAAAATATGCGACTGGTGATAGGTGCGCGAATTATGTGGATGGATTTTTATTGTTGGTAATCGTATTGAATATTGTTGGTTCATTGTTAACTGTTTTGGATTCGTGGACAGTTGATGGCGTAGGTTAGGACAACAAACAGAAACATGATTGGGTGTATTTTATAAGCAAAGCGAGTAATGTTTTCCGGAATTTAGAGAGACTTTCTCAATGATTATTTTTTTATAGTTTTGAACTACTTATAGCAAAGTTACATTTTTTATCAAATATTCCTAAAAGAGGTATAAGTCGTCAAAATTCCATGTATACCTTGTTCTTATTTCTTGTATCCTGTGTATAGACCGTGAACGACAACACATTTTTGGATGTTGGTATAATAGTGAGGAAATTGTCAAAATTTTGAGGTGAGCAGCAATCGTCTCTGTAACTGAGGCCTGCAATAATTCTGCTTTTCTGTGCTACATAAGATTAGATTTTTTTGCTTTGCGTGTAATTTGGGATCACATAATTAATTTTTGGGTATTTTCTCATGCAAGAGTAATATTTTTTTATAAAAACTAGTACCGACATTATCAGTTGTTGTATGTTTCGGTAATTTTTTGAAGTTGAGCATTTATGAGCAAGTAGACAAAAAACTTTTGGCACCCACTTCAACTACCAGGACCAATAAAATTGATATGTAAAAAAATATTATTTCATATTTTGGTAATAGTCTAATTTAGCGACTTTTGCTATAAAAGCCCAAAAAATCAAATGTTTGCAAGAATAGATGCATGTTAGCATAACTTTTAATAAAATGAAGGCTGAAGACGCTATTTTTAGTCATTTGTTAATTAGAACTTTTAGCTGGATTTTTCGATTTGAAAGTATCTTTTCAATTTCAAATAGTATATACTCATCCTTGCATCCTTCAAAATTAGTAAAAATAGTAAATATAAGTACGTGAAAAAGTAAGGTTAAACGAATTGATGATTGACTTGTGCAGTGTGTTTGACGTTTAAAAACAATTAAAATGTTGCCAATATGCCAATATAACGTTTGCGATATTGAACATTTTTTAAATATTTGATAACGAAAGCATAAACCAAGTGGTCAGATTTTAAGTGTCTCAGGGTATAGTTTTATGTATGTAAAGATTACTAAAAATTTATTTTTTCAAATATGTACTTGCTTTAGAGCAAAAACACGATATTTACTACTATTACTTTGTCTTCAGGCTTTCGAAAATATAAAGTCAGTAATTCTTTACTATTGTCGTTAATTTTTTAAAAAGCAAATATTCTTGGAAATGGAATTCATAAAATAATTTAATGCTGCGAAAGAGGCAGCATTGGCAACAATGATATTAACAGCACTTAATGTTGAATATACTGCACAAGTCAATCATCAATTCGTTCAACCTCACTTTGACGTATTTTTTGCAAATTTTGTCGTAGATCCTAAGAAAACCATTTTTCCCTTATTTTAATAACAAATCATTAGAAATAGCGTCTTCCGCTTCAATTTTATTAAACTAATACATCTATTTTTGCATTTGATTTATAGCAAAAGCCGCTAAACTAGACTTTTACCCACATTTTTAGTGTATTAGAATATTAGAATATTTACTTAAATCTAGAGATTTCAGAACATAGCGATATCACATATATTTCAGACATTACTGTTACTGTAACTCGGAAGGATACTCGTTTAGGAAGTCGGTCAAAATAGTAAGACACTTATAAGCAAAAGATTGAATGTTTGAATACCTTATGCTTGTTTATGCCCTAGTTACATTCCCAGATTTCTTTTCTTTTACCAATAGAATTTTGTGAATGAAAATGTTTTAAAAAATGTCACAGGATTTGACAGATGAACTGATTAATTTCAGTGACTTTCGTGTGAGTTAATACTACTGGTTACTGGTTGACTATATCCTATAGAGGATGTTCAATCTCGGCAAGAAATTGTCAGGCCAGATATGGTTATTATTAAGAAAATTACGATTTAATAAAACAATATTAGAAGCCCATAAAATGGGTGCAAAAGGCACTGACCTAGGAACAAAAAGAATAGATTTCTGAATGCTAAATGAAATCAGCTGGTAAATCTAAATAATGGAAAATCCTTCTCCGAAGTTATAATTTTACTTTAGATTTCACCATTTTTGTGTTCTGGAAATGAGAACAAATAATCTCCGTTTTGAATAGAAGTTTTTTTTTAAATATATAGCACTGCAACCTTACAAAAATTACTTTTCATTATATACATATATTTATAGCATAGAAATATATGCACATACAACCCTTCCAGCTTTCAACCCTCCATAATGGGGGAGGAATAACTATATGCCTGCCGGTCAATAAAACAAAAGCTTATACATTATTCTCGCGTATGTGTATATGTTCGTGTATACCCCCAAAATAAATGTTACATTTTGCGAGGTCGTATTAATTACAATCGCTATTAATCATCGTTTTTTTTTCGTTCAACTGTCGTAATAAAAATATTTTGAAAAAAAAACCACCATGTGATGATGATGATTGCTGGTTGAGATTTTAACGCGACGGCAGCATAATATGTCGATATACAAGATTAGTCAAAATACGTAGGTATATCTGTTATATATAATTCAATTCTAGTTTTATCATCTTACGTCAGATGCAATACCAAAAGACACCATCATTTTTATTAATCTCTCACCCGACAATAAAATTGTTTCTTATATAGTCTAACTATTAACTGTAACAGGTTACAGAAGATGCCAACTTTGTTGGCGAAGCAATTGTCGGGTGACATTAATGAAAGTGTTGGTGTTTTTTGTGGTAATATTGTCTTTGTTTTTCTTCCTAATCAGTGATTATGATATGGTTTACATGACAATTATAAAATCCTAAACACTAGGACCGAGATGATATACAGAACTTACAAAATTTAGATCATATTTATAACAATAAAATATGAATTTTGAATTTGTGCAAAAGATCAACAGGCATATTCAAGAATATTTTAGTTTGCTTTACTATGGTAACGATAATATCAATAGTGACAGTTTAAATATCAAACTAAACTATGAATTTCTACAGCTTCCAAATGTATATAGGTATATATAAATATTTTTTACAAAAAATTGGACCAACTTTATCAGTTGTTGCACTGAAAAATACAAAATAATATTAATTCTATTGGTGCTGGTTCTTTTGGAGTTGGTGCCTACAATAACAAACTACAACGGCACAACTTCAAAATTACCAGCACCAATAGAATTAATATTATTTTGTATTTTTCAGTGCAACAACTGATAAAGTCGATCCAATTTTTTGTAAAAAGTATTTATTTCACATTTTTGAGTGTAACATTATTCATGGAAATTGTTGAACGTTCACTAATACCCAAAAAGATATAGGTAGGTTTAGCTTGTACATAGCGGAAATGCGCATATCACATATTTCAGACTTTACCATTGCGAAACTCGGAAACCGTGACTCTTTTCAAAAAATGATCAATTTAAAAATTTCCGGATATGGTCCCCTCTCTAATTATCAAATCTCGAATTTTCGATTTTCGGAAAAATTTACCCCTTCCACATAGCTGGAACACATATTTCAGACTGTAGCGCGGAAGCGTATAATTATTTTTTTAAATGTCCAATTTAAACATTTCCGGATATGGAATTTTCATTAATTCTGTCGTCTCGAATTTTCATTTTTCGAGAAAAATTGCCCCCTCCACTCCCTCTGGGTGTGGTTTTTGGAGGGAAGGAGATTTTGGATTTGATTTTTCTCAATATGGGACCATTTCTCCACTCTCCTCTTTCGAATGAAACAAAAATCGTCTAAATCGGAGTACGTTTACTATGCAAAAGGCGCGAAGAGCCATAAAAAAGCATTCTTACAACTGAATTGTATACCTTCTCCTTTTTGAAGTCGGTCAAAAAGACTCTTAGCACCAATTTCAAAATGCTTACACTTGGCTGTGTCTAGAACCATGAAAAGATGAAAGATCACTAGTTATTGGAATCGACTGAATTGTAAATTAACATTACCTGCTCAAAATTAGAAAATAATAATTATTTCAGATATTATAACAAATAAAAAAAGAAACAGAGCAACATTGAAAATTAATATTGGATGTAATTAATTTTTGCGGGATAAACATAGGGAAAATTTTGTAAAACGCCCAAAGCCAGAGACTGATTAATTGCATATTGATTCAAATATTATCTATTAAATAGACGTCATTTTGAAAGTGAATTACAGCTGCTGTATATACCTATGCACATATATGTATAATGTTAAATTTATTCAGCACGGATAATTCCTATTAATTTGTTTATCTATGATTCAACAGCATACATCGGAAAATTAAATAAATTATAATATCAATATGGAAGTTATCTGAAATGATGATCCTGATTGGGTTCAAATTATAACTGAGTGCTTTTAAACTGAACATATAACAATAAAAAAACAACAATAAAAATGTAAGTCTTAGTTTCAACCATGGAGGCTAGAAACCAAAAACATGCAGTACTTAATAGACTGTAAATTTTGGTTCGTATATCTGAATGTGAATTTAAAACAAGCTCGATGAAAGCGGTATTTATTGCAATTATTTGCAGGCCAAATCTGAAGTTTCGCTGAAACCGTGGTTATTGAAAAACGGGGTTGACTGTATGAACCACAAACGCTTAAAAACATATCGAGAGGTTCCATAATCAGTATTTACAAAGATATATACCCGGAAATAATAGTTACTGAGTGTTTTGAATGGTTATAAAAGATAATGAACTACGAGAGAAAGCTATTAGAGTCAAGAGGGTATGTACGGCTGAAGAACCAACAGAGCTCCTGTACAAAGGTGATAGTTCAAGAGATCAGATCTAGAAGTTACAGATGGGGGGCTTCAAGTCACGTACAAATATTAGAATGGACAAATTAGCGAGGGAAAATAATACAACCAGCTAAATACTTTTGGGTTGTCCATCTAAAGCTCACCGAAGGTTGTGAAACTACAGAATAAATAAGTACATAAGATCTGAAGGATTGTTAAATCCAGCACAATTATGTGTAGGAATATACTGAAGAGATAACCATGCTTGACAACTTGGCAATATGGCTTTCATTGGACTAAACAAAATTGAAGCACAAACGATCAAGTAACTGCTTCTATAGCACTCAGGTCACAGATGGGTCTTGTGCTCTAGCAAAGTCTTTTGTATTCAACACCAGATACCTCTCGAAACAACAATACCTGGTTTAAAGTCCTAAAATTTTGCGTCTTGCCAAAACTGAATGGACATCTTAGAGTAGGTAACCCAGTGTTTAGCTCTTGAGCATGGAGTGCTCTTGCAACCAGATGCACGCCAAGCTGCCTAAACTTTGCTTGATGCTCACAGCCTCTTAATCTCCTTTCGCAAGATCTAGATATAATATGTCCTAACATGCATTCCAAGTACTTGCACCCAGATCCTGTTCGGCTCCTTGAATTTGACAAAACAACACTTCTCAACTAGCACATAGTCTTTCTTCTATTTCTGTGACATTAGCATACTTTAAAGAATAGTCTTTTATTCCCTACAAAAACAACAACTCTACGCCTTAGTATACATAATATATATAGGCAAATTTTTAAATAATCCCCGTGCACGATAGCCTTAGAAGATACATTTAATTTTTGATATGTAAAATCTGCAAATTACTTCCCTAGAATTAAACCAATCTAATCAACTCGAACTGAAAAATCGCGTGTCATGTTTTATTTTAATACTACAACACGTAAAAATGGCGGAAACAACACCCAACAAACACAACTACAGATATTTTCTTTTTTCTATTATTACACGTTGCCCACCTCGAAAATTAGGTGCTGCTGCATAAAGTAAATCGTATTTTTATGCAAATCAAATTAAGAGTGGTATATGCAAATAGAATGTTTGTTGTATTCCATTTGTAGGTACAGTGGAATGTATTTCCTCATATAATTTGCCTATAGCTGTATAATAAGCACTTTTGATTTTTATCCACATTTAATCAGAAATGGATAAGAAACCATTAGTGTGTTAAATGTATATAAGCAAAGGCGATGATATAGAAACGTTTATCCAGAGGAAAATGTAAACTATTACTTGTTATAAACGATCATTCGAAAGGTAATCGAAGAATCAAAATTCTTCTTCTACGTAATCTTTTTTTTTCAAACATTATTCAAAGCAATATAGGAAACGAACTTCAAAAGTACCGGTACCAATAAATATTGAAAATTTTATATGGCTGCACTGAAGAAAATATCACATTCGGTAACATTTAAATCTGATATTTTTCAAAAAATTCAATAGTTTAGAAGAGTTACAGCACTATTAATATACAGCTATATTTTGAAATCATTGGGTAGAAGTGAACGTTCAACAATTTTGATATCTAATGAATCACAAAAAAATGTGAATGCAACATTTTGCCACATTAATTAAATAAAAATTATAAAAATAATTTATATGAGACCTTTTCTAAGTTGTTCTTGTTAGAACGAAAGAAGAATCATCAAAATCGGAACACGTTCACTATGAAAAATGCGTGAATATACTTACATAAAAAAACCAAACATACTTTTGAAGCTTGAGATGAAGCTTACCTGAAATAAAAATGAAATATCGGGATTAAGATAGCATTTTGGTAAAATTTACTCTATATAATTTAATATTATAATTTTATTTGGTTTCGAATCGTGTTGACAACGGGGCTTACTCCCAAAACTCGATTGGATTTGCTATTCGTCCAACTCGGTCCACCAAAATCTTTACCTACTCAATCCCGAACAACTCGATCGAAAACCAAATCGAGACGCGTTATGAGAAATGAATTAATTATTTGTCTTTGTCTCTGATTTCTCGATCCTTGCTAGTGTCTATCAATTCGATCCACCATCTTTTATCGGCACCGTTTGTCAATTATTGTTCAATATTCATATTCGATTGATTCACAACTCAAAGCAGTCAAGGGTAAGCACGTCGTTGTTACCTAATGACAATAATTATATGGATGGTCGAGAAAAAAACACTTTATTTTTTAATGTAACACATAAAATAAAATATCAGTTTATTGTATGCTGTTGCTCACTATTGAACACTTAGGTCGATGCTATTGAAGCTGAAGACAGAATGACATGTGATTAAATCAATGTGAGTGATATGCTTGGATCATTAGTATGCATATAGGAAAATTCAAAATCAGAGAGACAACTTAAAGTGCTCTGTTGCCAAAAATGTTTAAATAAAGTGCAATCAGCATAAAAACGAAATACAAAATTTGCACAGAATAATGTAACTATTTTTTCTGCCAGATGACTAGTATGCTGATAATTTTATTACATATAGAGAAAATTATTGAAGAATCTATGGATTAATCCGTGAAGAGAATAGTTCGGATCCATTTTTAAGCATATTGCGTTCACGGACGAATATGAGATATGGCATAGTTTATGGAACAGGAGTGCAGATAGCTAAAATTGATGTACATAAACTTTGTTTCAAAAATGTTGACGTCTGCCTTGAAAACACGAAAAATGGATCAATCCAACTGACGGGAGTAAATCAGTGGCGTAACGATTTCAAGCTAAGATATGGCATTTAAGGAAGTTCATATAATTAGAGGAAAAAATATCGATTGATTAAATAAGCAAACATAATATGAAAGATTTATTATCAACAATAATGCAGACACACAAAATACAAATTTATTGCATGGGTTATGAACTATAAATTTATAGACCTGAATTATCTGAAATGTCACAATGACTTTGTGACGCCTATGAAATAAAGATTGCGTTGCCTTCGGATATACGTGCAGCGCCCTATCATTGTATGGAACGGGTTAAGCTTGATATACCGATGTCGTAGCTTGGATCAACATAGTATAGAATTTCATGATAATGAGATGCGATGAGACGTATAGCGAGATGTACGTAGCTCGTGAATGATTACTCACAATAGCCATGATTTGTGAAACAAACTATAGGTATTACAAATACATTGCAAGTCAATCGAAAATGCGTCTCTTCAATAGAAAGAATCAGAAAATAAGACAGGAGAATCTATCTCTTTTATTTTGAATATATGGAGTATCGAATTGTCGATTAAAATGATCTAACGATGTAGTAAGTAGGTAGCTGTTAGCATCATAGTTGCCATTCTCAGTTTACAGCTGACCGGGGTTCGATTCGTGGCCAACGCATTTTTACTTGCCTACAGCTACTCTAAAGGGCCGCTTTTATAAACGTCATGTCTAATCGTTGCTTGAAATGTTTCCGAGAACTGTCAGATCTTGGTACTATCGAAAAAATAAATGGTAACACGACTTGCTCAGATGATTTTTATATTCTATGGAATTCGTTTGAGAGCGGAAGGAAAGTCTGATGAATGGACATATAGTTTGAATACCCATCGAATGGGGTTTCGTCATACCTTGTCTATCTCTTTTTTTCGTTTGTAAACTAGGTGAAATAAAATTTTAACGTCATAAACATATGTCTTCGATCAGATCGGCTGATTTATTTTGACGTTTGTTCTTGTTCTCTTTGATGTTGAATGTCAAACATTTCGTTTTGAAAGTGATTTAGCCCCTTTACAAATATGTCAGTGTCAGTGTTTTGGGGTTAGGAATTAAAATTTAATTTAGATTATTTACGACATGCGTAACATGGCAAATGACGTCAGGAATCGTGACGAAACCCCACTCGATGGGTATTCAAACTATACACTATATATATTTTCATTTCTTAATTGAAATTATAAAACAAAATTCAAAAAAATTATCCAATAAAACAGGGTACACTCCTTGATAGAAGAACCTCAATAATTTAATAAATTTAATTAAATACGGTCCAATTTCGATCAACGGACAATCACTAGTTCTCTATAATTATTATTATCTATTCAATAACAGTATATTTTTTTCTGAGGCCGGTGATGATCAAATTATAAATAATAATTATTCAGTTTATTTTTTTAAAATTTCCCTAATTGATAGAAATGAAGATTGTGATTCACATAAACACTGATTTTGACCGACTTAAAAATAAGAAGGTGTACAATTCGGCTGTATGTTTCCTTTTTTTATAGCTGTTCGCAAGTTTTGCATAATAAACGTACTCCGATTTAGACGATGTTTATTTCATTTGAAAGAGGATAGTTGAGAAATGGTTCCATTTTTATAATAACTCAAATCTGAAATCTCCTTCATTCCAAAAACCGCCCCCCCCTAAAACGGGGTGGACGGGACAATTGTTGTCGAAAATCTGAGAAGGCAGGCTTAAAGATGGTACCATATCCGGAAACGTTTAAATTGAAACAGTTTTCGAAAGAGTTACAGTTTCCGAGTTTTGCAATGGTAAAATCTGAAATATGTGATATGCGTGTTTTCGCTAGGTGGAAGAGCAATTTTTTTTCGAAAATTGAAAATATGATACCGGCAAATTAAAGAAAAAATTATGTGTAGCAACATTTAAATTGAGTCACGGTTTTCGAGTTACAGCAGTAAAGTCTGAAATATGTATATTTGCGCCGCGATGTTTTGAGACCTCTGAATAATAAATAACAAGTACAAGATAAACCTATATCTTCTTGGGTATTAATAAATGTTCAACAATTTTTATGACTGATGTTACACCCAAAAATTTGAAATAAATATTTTTTGAAAAAAAATGGACCGACTTTATGAGTTGTTGCACTGAAAAATACAAAATAATATTAATTCTATTGGTGCTGGTAATTTTGAAGTTGTGCCGTTGTAGTTTGTTGTTGTCGGCACGAACTCCAAAATTAGGTACCAGCACAATTAGAATTAATACTATTTTATATTTTTCAGAGCAATAACTAATAAAGTCGCTCCAATTTTTGTGAAGAATAATTATCTTCATTACTCTTGACTTTTGTATAACAATTAATAAAAATATGCGATCATTTTCATGTATAAAAAACCTACAGGTGATAATTTTCCTCGTACAATATAGTTCAATATGATAATTCAGCCACTGACTTATTGATTGGATAATTGACTTGAAATACAGGCATAATATTTCCATATTACTTAATTACCATTACACATTGACAATCAATCAAATCCACCTGGAAATATAGCTGATTTGAAAGGCAAATAACTCTAATATGATACGACGTTTATTATTAGACGTTACTGAATGAATGGGAGAGAAAAAAAAAACGATGAAATAATAATAATTATAAGTTATTAGAGAAGCCAAAGTAGTATCTGACTCCCAAAAGAAATAATATATTTGGTTATTTGTTTAATGTCAAGGTCTTGAATGATCAACAGGTGTGGGTAGTTTTTTCAAATATAAATCAGTTTACTTACGATTTAATAGCCTACATATTATACATATTATGATATACTCAGAAGATGGCGCAAAGACGAATAAGTATGTATCAGGGTGCCCAGAACCACTTCTGGCGTATGGCAATCTGATATGCCTACTAGATGTTATATTATGTCGATTTGGTTCCAATTTATCCAAGAAAACTTAACTTCAGTACAATGAGTAAGATGCAGATAGCAAATAGTCCAGTATAAATAAAATTTCCCAATTATTACCAGCACAAGAAATGTTTAATTTAATTTTAAGAGTTTTCCAACAACTATGCTAGGTATTACTTTTATCAGTTGCTAAAGTAATATATTTTTTGTACAGCTGTACTATTTCTTCGATTATTCACCACATCCGTCTATATGAAATGCAGAAATACTTTTCGTTTATACCAGGTTCTTCAGCGAAATTAAGAGAAACATTAAAAAGTGTAAACAACATTTTTTTCTCTAATTTCTGAAAAATCAAAATAGCTTTGGATATTTTGTAAACACGATATAAAAAAAACATCAATTTTTTTTTCCCAAAATCTATTACCATTTACCAAACTTTAAGAAAAAAACTCTAGAAATCTCACTGTCTTGAGCATGGCGTTTTGTCAGCGATGGAGGTTTTTCCGCCCTGGGTGTAAACGCTACATTTCCTTGGATTACTATGAGCGGCGATGGTAGATAACATTCACAAAATATATAAGTACAAATCATAAAATTTAAAAGGTCTTTGTAAAAACTCTTCACTGGAATACATTTTCTCGATGGAGGTAAGAGAAACCTGTGCACGGGTCAAGGGGGTTACTCCTGAAACTCGATTCGATTCTCTAATCTATTCTTTATTCGACTTAGAACTCGATCCACCAAAATACCAAAAACACAATCGAGTTATGTAAAATTCGCGTTCTATGAAATAAATCGTCAAGTGTAAAGTCACTTCAGGCGCAGGATAGTGATTTACTATTTTTAATAATAAATATTTTTTACAAAAAATTGGACCGACGTTATTAGCTGATGCACTGAAAAGTACGAAATAATATTAATTCTATTGGTGCTGGTACTTTTGAAGTTGTGCAGTTGCAGTTGGTTTGATAACTTTTGGCCTAGGGCCGTTTTCATAATCGAATTTATTCTCCTATTAATTTTAATCCTACATTAAAAAACTCATAATTTTTTTGATTGAGCATATAATTCAAAATTACTTTAAAACTTTAAAAGAATGAGAGATAAGGTGACTGTAGTTATAAAAGGGATTGAAAAATGCACTATTTTTATTCTGTCATCAAGATATGAGTTACACAAATTGAAGATTTGACTAATCTCCTATTTGATATTCATTATGAATATTTTTGAGTAAACATGAGTAAGAACCTAAAATTTCTAATCGAAGTATTATTGTTTGAAATTAATGAATATAGTGTTGCCTACATTGGAATTTATGAATAATTAATAAAATGATAGATACATATTTTCAATGCTTCTAACGTCTTATCAGTACAACATACAAATGAAAATACAGGTGAAATTCTAAGAAGAATATCTTAAAATTGCTCAAAGGCATTTTCAGTCGAGTTAAAATGAAATGGCTCGAAGTATCAATTTTATTATATTTATTTATTATATTTATTTACATGTAAGTTTTATTCTAACTATTTCTTAGGTATTTGTAATCTATGCATCTATACAAAATTGTAATAGGTCGATGTCTGTACATTATACTGTTGCGTACGCGGGTTCGCAGATAAGTGAGACTAATTTAGAGTTATTAAATTAACTTTATTTACACTCAAAATAATATAAATTACAAATTAACTTTACTATATTCTCTCTAACTTACTACTCGGACTATTCTGTTTATTCACACTGCCTTTTAAATTCTTCTTCTTGCCGAAAATTCTCCCATATATATACCCGATAAAGGATCCAGAGCATTCGGTATCAAAGACCAGAAGCCGCCACTATACGCTTCTCGAAATTCGTTTGTCGGCAGCTTAACAGAAGATGCCGACACTGCCGTCGCGCGCATACTTCAAACGGATGCCGCTACTTTGTAGCCAATACCGGCGGCTGTTCCCCTTTGCACGTTACACTGCTCCCTCCCTTAAAGCTGCTCGCCCCAAACAGCTTCTTCCGTTTGTCTCCAGACCGGTGGATTATCTCCTCGATACGGACTCAGTCTTTCCACGTGCACTACTTTTGGCTTGGCTCTTGGCGAAAGTTGGATCCTGTACACCAAGTCATTAATCTTTTTGACAATGCGATATGGTCCTTCCCAAGGTCTTTGCAATTTCGGACTTAATCCTCTCCTTCGCTGTGGCTGGTACAACCAAACTGCATCGCCTTCGTTGAAAGAGTTTAATGACTGCCTTTTGTCAAGTCTCATCTTCATTTTGTCGCTCTTCAACTGAAGCTTTTGTCTGGCAAAATCATGGACCACTCTAAGTCGCTCCTGTAGGTCAGCTACATAATGTGGAAGAGACACTTCTTCATGATCGTCGGCTGATGGTCTGCCAAACATCAGATCTACGGGGAGCTTCATTTCTCTTCCAGACAAGAGCATCGATGGTGTATAGCCAGTAGATTCATGCTGGGAACTTCGGTAGGCCAGAAGAAAGAGAGGTACCAGTTTATCCCAGTTACGTTGGTGCTCATCCACAAAGAGTGAGAGGTATTGATTGATGGTCCTATTGTGCCACTCAACCATTCCATCTGACTGTGGATGAAGTGGGGTTGTTCGTGTTTTCCGTATCCCCAGCAACCTCATTAACTGCGTCCATACTTCGGATTCAAAATTTCTACCTTGATCGGTATGTAGCTCCAAGGGTACTCCGTGTCTGGAAATCACGTTTTCCAGAAGGGCTTCGGCCACTGTAACTGCTTCCTGTTTCGGCATCGGCACTACTTCTGGCCACTTCGAGAAATAGTCCATGGCAACCATAATGTACTTATTTCCAGAATCTGTCGTAGGGAATGGTCCTGCAATGTCCACCGCAATTCTTTCCCAAGGTTCACCTGACAGATACTGCTTCATTTTCCCTCGGGATCGTGTTTTCGGACCCTTCTTAGAAGCACAGAGGTCACATCTTCTGCACCATTCTTCCACATCTCTTCGACAGTTGATCCAATAATACCGCTCTTTAACACGTGCCAATGTTCTATTTACTCCAAAATGGCCTCCACTGCGACTGCCATGCAGTTCACGAAGTACTTCAGCTACCATTGTTCGGGGTACAACGGTTTGATACACAATGCTTCTACCATCTGGACTTTCCCATTTACGAGTGATCAAGTCATCTCGTAAGCATAACGAATCCCACAGAGCCCAGTATCCCTTGACTGTCTGATCGAATCTGGATATTTCTTGCCACTCAGGTCGTCGCTTTTGGTCTAGCCAGCCCCGTACTATCGTCAAATCTTTGTCGGCGATTTGTTCTCTTCTAAAGTTGTCTCTGGTGATTTCGTCGGTATTTTCCGTTTCCTTATTCCTAATCTGCATTTTTTGGAGATGTACAACATCCTTGGCTATTTCTCTTTGTTCCTGCCTCTCACAGAATTTACAAGAACTGCCACAAGGTCTTCGTGACAAACTGTCAGCGTTTTCGTGACTTCTTCCTTTTCGGTGTTTAATTTGAAAGTCGTAACTCTGCAGTTTCTCCAGCCAACGCGCTATCTGTCCCTCCGGATTTTTGAAATTCAGCAGCCACTGGAGTGCAGAGTGGTCTGTTCTTACTAAGAATTTCCGTCCATAGAGAAAACTGTGGTAATGCTCTATGGATCGTACAACCGCTAGCAGCTCCTTCCGGGGCACACAGTAGTTTCGCTCTGCCTTTTCCAACATTTTGCTGAAATATCCAATTACAGCTTCTTCGCCATCCTGTATTTGGGAAAGAACAGCTCCTATTCCACTTTGTGAAGCGTCAGTGTCTAACACGAACAATCCTTCGTCCAAGGGATATGCAAGAACAGGAGCAGTAGTCAACCGGTTTTTCAGCTCAAGAAACGACTGTTGACATTCTGGTGACCAGTCAAAGTGGGAGTTCTTTTCGGTTAATTGATGTAGTGGCTTCGCAATTTTCCCAAAATCTTTAACAAATCGGCGGTAGTAACTGCTGAGTCCCAAAAAGCTTCTGACTTCGTGCTTGTTCTTTGGTCTGGGCCAATCTCGCACTGCTTGAACTTTTTCTGGATCGGTCTCAATTCCTTTCGATGATACGACATGTCCGAGAAAGTTGACTTTTTCCTGGAATAGAACGCATTTCTTTGGATTCAGCTGGAGATTAGCACTTCGGATCCTAGCGAATACTTTCTTCAGATTCGATTGATGTTCGTCGAAATCTTTGCCAATCACCATTACATCATCCAAGTACACCAGGCACGTTTCCCAAGTTAGTCCTCGGAGAACTAATTCCATTAACCTTTCAAAAGTGGCAGGCGCATTACATAATCCAAACGGCATGACATTGAATTGATATAGGCCGTTTCCAGCTGTAAAGGCCGTTTTCTCTTTATCTTCTTTGTTTAGCTCTACCTGCCAATATCCACTTTTCAGGTCAAGAGTTGAGAACCACCTGGATCCGGCTAAGGTATTTAAGGTATCGTCAATTCGGGGTAATGGGTAGCTGTCCTTCTTCGTAACATCATTTAACCTCCTGTAATCCACACAGAACCTCGTCGAACCATCCTTTTTCGTCACCAGCACAACTGGTGATGACCAAGGACTGCTGGATTCTTCTATGACACCATCCTTCAGCATTTCTTGAACCATGGTGTTAACTTGCTGTTGTTTTACGAAAGGAAATCTTCGTGGAGGTTGGCGAATAGGTACAGCATTTCCCGTGTTGATCCGATGTTCGACTAAATTTGTTCGCCCTGTAATTTTTCCTTGCACGAAAACATCAGCTTCTTGCTTTACAAACTCGATGGCCTTTTTCTTTTCCTGTTCGCTAAGATGTTTCCAGGTCTTCTTGAAACTCTTCATTAGCTCTTGGGACAAATGTACATCTTTTGAGACGGGTTCCTCTTGCTCACATCTTGTTACCCGGGAGACTGGCGAACAGGTACCGATTACTTCCCCTTTCTTAAATGTCATTCTGTTTACTGATAGATTGGCTACCCTCACTGGAATAGTGTCGTTGGAATTAACTAAGCACCTAGCCAAAAGAGCCCCGTTCGTTTGGTTCAAAAACCATAGTGTTAACTCCTTCCAGTTGTTTTTCTAGGTGCGCCTTCACGATCTTCTCACTATTTCCAGGTATTCGCGTATCTTCGGTGACGATTATTTTAATAGGACAGTTCTTGTTCGAAGATGCTGAGAAAAATATTTCCTCGTTGCCTACTCTCAACATTCTGTTTTTAAAGTCCACTGTGATAAAATTGAAGGTTTCCAAAACATCTAAGCCTACTATAAATTCATCCACTATGTCAGCCACGATTGCATTAATCTTTAATTGTGCATTGCCAATTTCTAAAGTGGTGGTGGTCTCTCCAAAAACATTTATCAAATCTCCTTTTGCAGTTTCCAGTATTGGCTTGATGTTGTGCTGCACGATAGATTCTTTGGAAACCATGTCGGGGCGTACCACTGACCTTGTTGCTCCCGAGTCGATGGGGGCTTGATAATCAGTGGTCGCCAGCGTTCGCCCCCTTACACTGGCGAGGTTGAGTTTTCCTGAAGTCGGGTATTCTCTCTCTGAACATTTCGTTCTTCAGATCTGGGTCGTCGCCTGCAGTTTCTACTTATATGTCCCTCTCGGTTGCAATTGTAACATTTAATCATTTTCTATATCCAGACTCCTTGCTTCCTCGAGAGCAAAATTTCTGGAACATCGCCTCCAACTTCTTAAAGAAATCTGCATTGTCTTGTGGTTCGTCTGACACCCTGACTTCTCTTAATTTGCTGCGACGATTCATAGATGCGTTTTTGGCAGCTTCGTATTCCAGTGCCTGGACAACTGTTTCGGCTAAGGTGTTATGCCTACTTAGTCTCAACGCTTGCTGCATATCGATATCTCGAACTCCATCAATGAAGTACTGGACACTAATTTGCTCAATGAATTCATCTGGGGCCTGTGGATAAGCCAGTCGTACCATGCTCTCAATGCTACTGCTGAATTCCTGCAGTGACTCCGTTGAACCTTGAATTCTACTCTTCAACTGGCTCTGATACACTTTGCTAAGATATTTGTTGCCGTATCTTAGTTCCAAGGCGCCCGCAACAGCCAAATAATCAGTTTGTTTGGCTTCAGGAATGTTTTGAAGTATTTCAAGCGCCTTTCCTCGCAAAGCCAATACCAACGCCGTTGCTTTCTGCTGCTGATCCCATCTATTTGCATTAGCTGCAGCCTCAAACTGACGTTTGTACATAGCCCAGGATATTTCGCCGTCAAACGTTGGTGGTTTAAGTTTTTCATTGGTTGTTGTGATCGCCGACGTGTCCAATTTGCTACTTTCTTCTTGGTTGGTATCTCTAATTTTCTTCACTTCTTTCTCTAGTTTTCGGTACTTCTCCTCAAACTCTTCTCGAACTGTCCCAATTTCTTCTCGAACTTCTTGTTTAACGGTATCGATTTCTTGATGGACATTTCGGAACAATCCTGCAATCTGTTCGAAATCTCTCTGTCGCCGTACCTCTTCTTCTTTCTTTTCTTGTTGTCGTCGTACCTCTTGTTCTTTCTTTTCTTGTTGTCGTAGCTCATCTTGTTTTCTCGAAAAATCGGAGAGTACCTTAATTAGTTGTTCTTCCTTTTTCTGTTCTTCTCGCAGCCTTCGCTCCTCTTCTTCTTTCTTTTCTTGTTGTCGTAATTCTTCTTGTCTTCTCGAAAAATCGGAGAATAACTTAGTTAGTTGTTCTTCCATTTTTTCTGTCTGCTTTCGGGTGTTTACCATAGACAAAAGCCTCTTCACTCACTTATCCCTCTTCTAACACCAAATTGTTGCGTATGCGGGTTCGCAGATAAGTGAGACTAATTTAGAGTTATTAAATTAACTTTATTTACACTCAAAATAATATAAATTACAACTTAACTTTACTATATTCTCTCTAACTTCTTGCCGAAAATTCTCCCATATATATACCCGATAAAGGATCCAGAGCATTCGGTATCAAAGACCAGAAGCCGCCACTATACGCTTCTCGAAATTCGTTTGTCGGCAGCTTAACAGAAGATGCCGACACTGCCGTCGCTCTCTTTGTTGACGCCGCTTTTGGTATGTCCAACCACAGCATATATCGCGCGCATACTTCAAACGGATGCCGCTACTTTGTAGCCAATACCGGCGGCTGTTCCCCTTTGCATGTTACAATACATATTTAAGAAAAACTAATATAACTAAATAAATGACCCCCTTTATTAGATAGACAGAAGCCAAAACACCAGTTTTTAGAAGTTTTGTCTATCTGTCTCTATGTCTGTACGCGTATCACGCAAAAACTACTGCATGAAACTGAATGTAGATTTCACCAATACCTATATTACTAGAGGTAATTCTGTATGATTGTACACACATCACGCAAAAACTACTACATGGAATTTAGATTCCATTTTAGCGCATCTGCCTGTCGATCAGTATGTTTGTACACGCATCACGCAAAAACTACCGCATTGCCTTGAATGCAGTTTTCCAGGCGCACGAAGTCGCGGGCAAAAGCTAGTTGTCCTATGAGTGGGTGACTGTTGGACGATAAAGGCTATTATTATTATTATTATTATTATTATTACTGTTATGTATATTATTTTCTCATACTTATTATTATTCAGAGATCTAAAAACACACATATTTCAGAATATACTACTGCTGTAGTTGAGAAACCGTATTTTTTTTAAATGTTCAGTTAAAATGTTGCGGGATATGGATGGGTATATTTAATTTTGCAGTCTCAAATTTTCGAATTTCGAACAAATTTGAGATTTAAAATTGTTTAATATGGGACCACTTCTCAACTATCATCTTGGAAAGTCGGTCAAAAACACGTCTTGTAGATTGGACTTGGACTCAGTTTGAAAGGAGATTACATGGACTTTGTATCAAATAAATCCGATTTTTGTTATTGAATGAATCACATCACTATTGATATACCTACTACATATTGCATAATTAAGTTCAACAACGGAAAAATTCCTTGATATCAAAAAAGATTCTTTGATTGATATGTATTTTGATTGTTTATTATATAAAAGTATATTGTACCCTCTTTTTGAGTAGTCAGTAGTAGAATGTCAAGGTTTCATTCATAGAAATAGACACATAATAAGCGCTTAATAATGATTCATTATCATTATTATTATTGAAATGCAAATCGAGCCGAGAGGTGTTTTATCAGTTTCTCTTGGAATTTTGCTACCAGCGAAGGTGAGAAAGTGTAAATGGCAGTGTATAATCTTAATAAATCATAACTTCTTGTATAATAAGTGGCTTTTTCCAATAGCAGCTGAATACAGAAATAATACATATTTCACGATTTCAATCGTTAATAGAAATGATTGCTTGAGTCAATTTTCCACTTTATTTCTATCTTTTCTGGAATATTTACTCATTTGACGTATAGAGAATTAGATACAAAAACCAATCGGCACGTTTATAAATAATATTACATCGAATGAAATCAGTACCAAGTCGATATCATTCTTAGTTCTCGAAATATTTGAGCCGAAAATATTGGCGGGAAGTAGGTACCCTTTCAAAAGGGTTATAATCTGGTAACATAATATAAGTAACTCTAAAATTATAAATGCTCTATATAACCACCGTTGTTGTTAATGCATTTCCTCTAATCTAATCATCATCCAATCTATTAACAGAGTTAGAAATGGTATTTCTATTGATTTAAGGTATTTATGGCAATTGTTATCTTATTTATTCTGTGTGCTTTTTTTTTTGTTTGTGCGCGCCTTTCATATAGTAAACGTACTCCGATTGAGAAATGGTCCCATATTCATAAAAACGGGAATCCGACATCTCGTTCTCTCCGAAAACCGCCCCCGAATGGGGTGGAGGGGGCAAATTTTGTCGAAAATTGAAAATCTGCGTTGATATAATTACAGATAGGACAATATCCGGAAACGTTTAAATGGAACATTTTTTCAAAAGAGTAACGGTATTCGACATAGAGACATTTTAAATTCTCAAATATACCTATTTTCGCTATGTGGAGAGGGCGATTTCTGTCGAAAATTGAAAATCTGTTTGCAGTACATGAAAGACATAATTATTTGTAGTAACATTTATACTGAACATTTTTCCCTTAGAGTTACGGTTTTCGAGTAAAATCGGTGTTAAAATGGTAACAACTAAAATATTCAAGCGTATTTCCGCAGCGATGTTCTGAGATCTCAATATCTTCATTGATATGGTATAGTGAACGTTCAACGATTTTCGGGACTAATGTTACACTCAAAAGTGTGAAATAAATATTTTTTACAAAAAATTGGACCGACTAAGTTGTTGCAATGAAAAATACAATTAGTTGGTGCACTGAAAAGTATAAAATAATATTAATTCTATTGGGGCTGGTACTTGTGAAGTTGGTGCCAAAAGTTACCAATCTACCTACTTCAAAAGTAACAGCACCAATAGAATTAATATTATTTTATACTTTTCAGTGCACCAACTAATAAAGTCGGTCCAATTTTTTGTAAAAAATATTTATTTTATATACTACAGCTTTCAAGTAGCCCCTTAAGAGAGAGAGCATCGAGAAAGAACTACATTGTGCGGTGGAGTCCCAGCTTGATGCCATATGAGCTCATTATATTGTTTTAGAGGTGAATTGTCCAAAAGATTTTCGATATCGTTTCCAATAGAATTCAAATATCTTTCACCACTCAAAGAACCCTGATAAAAAATTGGGTCAATTACTTTATCATTAACAATGCCGCACCAAACGTTAACAGATCAAGGGTCCTGAAATTTTATTTCCCTATGCCCTTAAGGACTATTTTTTCTGTTGGAGTCCTGTCGTAGTAAATTATGCCTCATCGCTCCACAAAATCTTTTTGAAGAGATCGTTGTCATTCATTTTTAATTCTAACATCCGCCGACAAAAGCCTTCCCTATGATCTTTTTGGTTCTTACTTTATTATTGGACCGAGAAAATTTTGTATGGGTGGTATTTATATTTGCGAAGTGTTACATCGATTTTTTTGCCGATTTATTGAAGTGGTTGGTGGCATCAGCGATCGAAAAAGTCGGATTCTCTATAACCAAGAAATATAAATAAAATTAAATATAAAGAAACTTGTCAATGTTTACCTTCAAAATATTAGAGAGTTTCCAGTTCCTCATTTTCGTTAATATGAACTGTTCGTTTTTTCTCTGGACAGTTTTACTTGCCGAAAGTTTTTTTTTACAGCATTCTTATTATTTTTGCAAAATAAATAAACTATACTGTAAGTAGAAGTCCATCCTCTCAAAGTGGAGTGATACATTAGTTTAAAGGAAACTCAAAGTCATCTTCACAGTTTATTGTTAACATTGTTAATTGGGTTCTGTGACAATTATATAAAGCAAAAATTGAACATAAATTTTACAATTTTATATTTTTTTACATTTCGATTTTTGATTTATATAATTGTTACAAAACTCATTTAAGAATGTTATGATTGATAATAAGATTGAACAAGCCCGAAACATGTCTCATATTTAACAATCAACAATATACTGTGGAGATGACATTTTGAGTTTCCTTTAAACTATTTCACATTTTTTGTTCTTCAGCGTATACCATTTTATGGACATCAACAAAGAAAATTATTATTATTTGACAGTTTATTTGTGCTTCCATGGCTACAGATGGCTAATGCGATGTATTATTTTATGAATGCTTGATTACTAAATATATCAAAAACTACTGAAACAAATATGGGTAAAATATATACAAATATCTATTCGAAGAGAGGTTTTTAAGCGGTATCATCCTGGAACATAATATACAGACGTTCTGTTAAAAAGAGGCAAGTTTTATGTGTTTGTGATAAGCATTAACTATTTTTCCTGATGGTTCGGGATAAACCCTACAACTTTAGTTTTGAAAGTTTCTTTCCACCTCGTATAATGAAACCACCAGAAGATATTTAATTATGAGGAAAGACCCTGTAACTTTCTACAAGAATTACAAAAATTAGCTATAAAAAAAGAAGCATCAAAATAGGAGCACCTTTACCTAGTATACGAAACGCATGATAAACAAACAAACATACAGTAGAATCGTACGACTTATACCTCCACCTTTTTGCGAAGTCGTTCAAATATAGAATAGTATTCAGTAGTAGTAGAGAAGAGCAATGTTGAATTTTGAATATTTTTACTACTCTTAGTGAGCCCTCTCATTTTATATGTTAAATAGAAACCTGGGTACTTTCTATATACATTACTCCAACCGATAAACATAATTTAGGAAAAGCCTACTTTATTGAGGTATTTCAGAGTAGCGAGATCAATACAAAGTGAAAGCATAATCAGCATGAATTTCATTCAAGGACAATTTTCAGTCACAAAACCATTGGGAAAATACCCCAAGAAGGTGCGTCTAATACATACGTACAGTTCGCCTGCTATATTATGGCAACGTTGCATGAACGAGGGTGGCGGAAAACTCCACAGTTACTGGAGGGAATGCTCTGTAATGACCAAAGCCAATAGCGTGCGGTATTGATCGACCTTGAGACGCGCAGACTTGGTCCTTATCGAACACCTGCAATACGGTCGTGAATCCTATGAAAATTTTCATAAGCCTCGACGAGTGAATGTGTATGTGTGTGTGCGGAAAACGAGGAAGCGCGAAAAGTGTAAAAGAATTGGCCGAAAGGCGTCGCTAGCAATAATGTCGGATAGGAATATATAATAAACGTTGCCAATTATTTGTTGCGTTTGAAAATACGAATGCTCAAGAAATCCGAAATAAGGTCATTTACACGGGGTGATACTGAGCTTTTTTCAAAATCTAGTAGAGATAGTTTTGACATTGGTTGAAGCATAGATAATGTATTCGGAAATTGTTTCGAAATTTGTCAGTTTGAATAGTACAGTTTTACAAAGTTACCAAATCAGATTACTATTGAACTCTACAAACAAGTCAAGGGGCATTCTCATGTTTGTAGGTTATAATTTGAATTTAATTTTGATGTCAATTGTGAATACCAAACCTATGCAAGTTCATTTATTTATGTCAAATATTTGAAATGTCAAATGTGACAAATGATTACCATAACCTATCAAATATATAATCAACTGAATCTAATCAGTGTCAATTTGACGATTATACAAATGGTTATTTAAGAACTGTAACGCATGTCGTGAAGTTGCATTAGATAACATATTTATTATTTTCCGCTATACCGTGTTGGAGGCTCAATAGCCAAGTTCAGAAATTGTAGGCACTAAATTCTCACAAATAATGCCGTTCTATTAATAAATCAATAAGCACATACTAAAATACCAAATAATAAATTATTGAATATAGTCGGAATAACATACAAATATTCCATCCCCTATCTCATGCTTTAAGGGGTTGATTTTTGAGACAAAGAATACCTTCCTCAAGCTCCAGGCTATTTCCATACATTTAATAAAAATCCATCAATCGTAGCAGTAAGTAATTTAATATATATCTAAAAAACAGCAGCATGTGTGGTGTTCCACAGTGCAGTGTACTTGGCCCACTATTATTCATAGGTAGGTAACTATATTCAGATTTCCGGAAAAGAATATCCAGAAATGCTCAAATTTTTAATATTTAACTTAATATTTCATAAGAAAGATGAGCAATATGGTAATGGGTCCAAAATGAATTGCGAGAACTTCAATGATATGAATATCTCGTTGAATATACACAACAATCCCATTCCTTTTGGATCCGAAATAGAATATTTGGGTGTCATTTTTCATTTTGGATCCACAATTGAGTTTCTATACCTACCCAAATGTAAAAAAAATAGGAAAGGAAATGGTTTATTTCTATCGGATATCTCGTTGTGTATCCCAATGGACAAAAACATTGATATAGAAAACTATAAAAATGCCGCATTTCAATTTAGTGCTGATCTTTGTTATACTAGCCAGTAGTAACAAAAATAAGATAAATAGATTGCAAATACAGCAGAACAAATTCATGCGTAATTTGTTGGGATACAATAGAAATACACATATTGAAACTATGTTACAAACGTTGTAATGGTTTGATATGTGGCAGTTGTTTAAAGAAAGCGAATATAATTTTGATAAATAAAATTGTGCGAAATCTTCTATCCAGTTATTTGTACTCAAACTTATGATAGAGAATATATTTCTATATATATAGTATAATCTCGAGAATAATATTCGGTTTGAGCAAAATTATAATATGAAATGTTTAAAATTCAATTGCTTGGCAGAAAACTTTATCTTACAATGGAATTCGCTTTTTTAATGCATTTCCAGAAACCACAAGAAATTCACCTAATTTCGGCATATTTTGTAAAATTTTATTATATTATTTTCGCACATTGACTTTTTTATTTCAATAATTGTGTTTATGTTACCCTAATAGCCAAGTACTAAATTCGGAAAAATAGTAATTTATTATACAAGGCAAAAATATTGCAGAATAAAACGGATGCATGATTGCTGATAACAAATTAAACTCAGTTCAGGTTACAGTTTTCGATATAGAAATGCGGAATGGACATTTAAAATCTGACCACTTGGTTCATGCTTTCGCTATCGAATATTAAAAAAATGTTCAATATCACAAATGTTATATTGGCAGTTTTGACAACATTGGAATTGACATTTTTTACACGTCAAACACACTGCCCGAATCAATCATCAATTCGTTTAACCTTACTTTTTCGCGAAATAATATTTACTATTTTTACGCACATTTTGAAGGATGTCCTATGAACACAATATTTCCCTTTTTTTTATTAATAAATCTAAAAATAGAGTCTCCTGCCTCAATTTCATACATATATCTACTGTTGCAAACTAGACTATTACCAATACTTCAATCCGTGTCTAGATTTATTCAAAAAATACTTGAAAGGTGAGTTAATCAAAAAAAAATGAATAAAACATAATATTTCAAACATTCGTTTAAGGCACCGAAACCAAAAATACCTATAGGTACTGGTACGTACTACGTACAGCTGTTTCGGAAAAATTCTGGTACCTATGACTCTTACAGAATGTTTTCCACTTTTCAAATTAGACATAAAAAAGTGAAAAGTTGATTATCTTAAATCAAGTAGACATAAAAATTTTAAGGTTACTGATACAGTCGTATTTTAAGGAGTGGAATCAAAACCAAAACCAAGGAATATTTATTATTATTTTAATAATAACTACAGTAGCATTATTGAATCATACTTTTAAACTAATTAATTTAACAAAACTATAATATATTACAAATTCAACAATGAGAAACAGAATCGGTCAATATTTTGACATATTTCCATTAACTTCGATCACAGAAGCTAGTCTGCGATTCATGGAGTAACGGGGGTGCACTATAGGTGTGGTCATCTTTCGTAGTTCTAGAACTGCCTTCAAGAAACGGAAATAGGGTTGGTATTGCAGTAGCTAACAATCGTGTATGAAGGTGATTTGTAAACATTTTTTCTTCAAAATGATTCTCGCATAATCGGTAGCCTTTATATAGGTCGGTCACTTTTTCCAGTAGGTCCTCACGATTGGCTTTCATTGCCCATATCCTAGCTCTGTAAAATAGAAGATACTTGTAATAACAAGTACAGTAACATTTCTATACTTACAAATTGTCTACATTTTCTTTTCAAGATTTCAAGCAAATATTAAAAGGTATAATAATAATACCGGTGAATTTTGCCCATTTGAAATTAAAGTTCCCTAAAGGCAACATTTTAAAACATATTTTATGAGATAACCAGCATAAAATTATCATAACGTTTTCTTTGTGATTAGGTAATGAACGGTTTTAGCCAGGTGTTTCAGGTACCCATAATGATTAGTCCATCTAATTCCTAAATAAGACCTACATGGTTCAAATCCCCCTTCTTTTATTACAATCTGCAAAAATAAATGTGCAATTTTCAATAGCAAGACAGTTTCTGCAAAATGTTTTGCGCAATGGCTCTACACTTCACAACGGTAAATGAATTGCTTTTTCTGTAAATAAGCCAGGGAAAATAATAAATTAGGAAAATTAAAAGTGAATTTGTAAATCAAAATACCTACTCGTAATACGATCCATTTATAAAATGGGTAAAATTATTGAGAATTTTTTGGCAGGATATACTTACCGATTAGGATCCTTGGGAAAACGGTAGAATTTCTTCTTCGAATTATAACCTTTATTAAAACAGTTTGGCACAGCACACACATGTCCAGATTTTTTCTCACTCATTTCATTATCGAACAAAGCCAAAAACAAACAATCAAAAATATCAATGCACAACTATGACTGTCGAACGAATAACAAATAACAACAACAACACCGATCACATCACCCGACCGCACGTCACAGCATTCTTTTACCCCAAGAGGAGGGGCAGATGCGTTGCGCGAGTCGATCGGCGCAAACTGTTTCCGTCGTCCGCCAAGAGAGTGTGAAGCAAGATTGTAAGTTGTAAGATCGCTGCTGCAGTTTAGCTGCAGCGCCTTAGTAGAGCTGAATAGTGGATAAGCTGTGGAACTGTGGACTGTGGGTTTTATCTCATCATCTATCAGGCCATATATCTTGTTTCTTCGAAGCTATATCAAATCCTTCAATTTCAAAGAAAATGGGCAATGAAAAGAGAATAAAATATATGAAAGTTTTAATTGGATTTCATTGATGCTTAGCCACATCGAAAGGGTGGAGAATATAAAAATAGATGTCATTAGCCACGTATATATATAGTTTTCGGAAGCTGGACATAAGAAACGTGCCGGAAGTGGTGGTCAGCGATGAGGATGCGGTTTCTCGGGGTACATGATTTTTGTTGACTTAACTGAAATAGCCTGCTATATGGATTTGAATTCCCGATGAGGGGAAAAGGTTTTATCAAATGTTATATATTGGCCCCCTCTCATAGGATAGTCACATTATCGTTATATTTAAGGTCAGATTTCAGATAGGTTAGCAAAAAATATTTTTTACAAAAAATTGGACCGACGTTATTATTTGATGCACTGAAAAGTATAAAATAATATTACTTATATTGGTGCTGTTACTTTTGAAGTTGTGCAGTTGCGTTTAGATTGATAACTTTTGGCACCAACTTCATAAGTACCATCACCAATAGAAGTAATATTATTTTATACTTTTCAGTGCATCAACTAATAACGTCGGTCCAATTTTTTGTAAAAAATATTTATTTCACACTTTTGAGTGTAACATTAGTCCCGAAAATCGTTGAACGTTCACTATACCATATCAATGAAGATAGTACTTAACCTATTACCCACGTATATTCCTTGCTTGTAGTTGTTATTATTGAGATCTCAGAACATCGCTGCGGAAATACGCTTGAATATTTTAGTTGTTACCATTTTAACACCGATTTAACTTGAAAACCGTAACTCTAAGGAAAAAATGTTCATTATAAATGTTGCTACAAATAATTATATCTCTCATGTATTATCGAAAAATTTCTAATTTTCGAAAGAAATTATCCTCTCCACATAGCAAAAATACATATTTAACATGCGTCTATCTCGAAAACCGTAACACTTTTGAAAAAATGTTCAATTTAAACGTTTCCGGATATTGTCCTATCTTTAATTATACCAACTCAGATTTTCGACTTTCAAGAAAATTCGCCCCCACCACCCCTTCGGGGGCGGTTTTCGGAGGGATGAATATTTCGGATTTGCGTTTTTATGAATATGGGATCATTTGTCAATCCCCTTGTTTCAAATGAATCCAAAATCATCACAATCGGAGCTCGTTTACTATATAAAAGGCGCGCACGAACCAAAAAAAAAAACAGACAGTCGAATTGTATACCTCCTACGTTCGGGGTTCGTCGGTCAAAAATAAAGAAGAATGAGAAAAATCAAAAGTGAGTAGTTATGTGAAATTTGTTAAAAGGAAAATTCAAAAAAAAACCTGCTGTGTCAACTCACACGAGTTTCTTACCGCTCTCATGCAAATGTACAAGGAGAAATAACAATGGTCATATCAGGTGTATTTTTTCGCAACTGGCACCGTTTAGACAGAATATTATTAAGCAAGTCGAAAATATGAAAGTTAATTTATGCACAGCGTTTTTTCCTGCTTTTTGACCGACGACTCAAGCGGAGCAGGTATACAATTCAACTGTTTATTTTTTTTATATAGATGTTCGCTTCTTATTATAAATACTTAACGTGCTCCAACCTTCATGATTAATTTTTCATTTTAAAGAGGACTATTGAGGGATGCTACCTTTGAAAAAAAATACATGCCCTTCTCTCAAACATTTCCCTAAGGGAGATGGCAGAATTAGACATAAGACGATATCCGGAAACGTTTAAGTTGAACATTCTTGTTAAAAGAGTTACGGTTTCCGATTTTCGCAATGGTAAACTCTGACTGAATTATGTGTATTTCCGCTATGTAGAGGGGAAATTTTCTTTCAAAAATTGAAAATATGAGACGACCCAATTAACGGAGATATTATATTTAGCAGAATTTAATCGAAAATGTTTCAAATAAAGTTACGGTTTTCGAGTTACAGCAGTGGTAAAGTCTGAAATACTTATGTGTATTTCCGCCGCAATGTTTTGAGATCTCTGAATAATAACAAGTACAAGCAAAGCATATACATGGGTAATAGGGTAAGTAATATCTTTTTTGGTATAAGTGAAAGTTTTACGATTTTCATGACTAATGATACACTCAAAAGTGTATGTTATGTGTAAGTTATGAGAAGTATGATGTTCACGTTTCAGAGATCCCATAGTCCAAAAACATTTCGTTCTGTGCCAAGATATTCTCAGGTTAGCTCGAAAACGGCTTTAACGATTTTGAAGAAAATTTACTAAAATATTATACTAGAAGACCTTAACCGTCTTTATTAAATGGTGCACTGAAAAATACAAAATAATATTAATTCTATTGGTGCTGGTAATTTTGAAGTTGGTGCCAAAAGTCTTCTATCTACATACAATTGCAAACAACTTCAAAAGTACCACCACCAATATAATTAATTTTATTTTGTATTTTCAGTGCACCATTTAATAAAGACGGTTAAGGTCTTCTTCCGAGCTAACCTATGGGATCTCTGAAACGTGAACATCATACTTCGCATAAGAATAAGCCCCAGAATCAGAATACAATATCAATATATTATCTGTTTAGGTTCCAAATTTCAATTTCGTCATAATAGATTTTGAAATAAATATTTCATAGAAAAAATGGAACAGACTTTATTGCTTTGGTGCAGAGAAAGATACAAAAATGTTGATTCTATTGGTGCTGCTAATTTTAAGTGGTCCAGTCGTGGGTAAATAAGTAGAGTTTTGACCATCAACTTGACTTGTTGAAAAATATCCAATTTAAATGTTGCTGGAAATGTTTTCGATCTTTAACCCTGCTAGATAAAATTTTGCAATTCCAGGACAAATGTCCTCTCCACCCCGTTTGGCTGTACTATGGAGAGGAAGGAAATATTTAATCTTGTAAAAAATAAGGGACCAAATCTAAACACTTCTTTACTATGCAAATCCCACTTTTATTCTTAGAAAAAAGCAAACATAGATATAAATAGGCTTACAAGGGCTCTTCATTTTTTATTGATTGTATTTTAATACTTTTACCAATGTATGGTGAAGCAGAAACTATTTTAATAGGAATAAATGAAGTATGCCATTTGAAAGAAAATGTGAGAATTTTAATAGCATTTGCACTCTACAATTTATACTACATGTACAGGTATTTGAAAGAACATACCCGGTCAAACATAAAAGGCTAGAGTGACCTATGAGGTCAATCAGATGTTTGATGTTTCACGAGCAGTATCGACTATCGAACATCGAACTATCGACTCTTTATCCATGTCTATATCTCGACTACACACTGTAGAGCAGTGTTGCCAGGACTCAAAAGTCGTTACAATCTGGTATGAAAAATCGCAATTCTTTCGCTACTTTATATTCGACGAAATAATGCAATGCAATGAAACGTAGGCAAAAATATTAAAAACATAGATCAAAGAATACATCAATACATATTGAAAATAATGCATTTCTGGAAAACAACAATCAAAACGAATTACGATTTATTGCTACTAATGGCAGTCTTGAATTTAGATTCCGTAAAACCCTCTTTGATTTTGGTAGATACTAGGTACGCCCATTGTTGACCTGAGATGGTAGGTACTCCACCATTCTATGTTTGACCGCTTAGGTTTATTGGGAAAAATAGGTGGACTAGCAGTCGGTAAGTATAAGGTCTATGATCTAAACCGGGTTATACTGTAAAGTAAGTGAATTAAAACAAACGAAAATCTGATAAATTTTAACGGGAAAAAAAGCCGAGCGAGGAAAAAAAGTGTCTTTATTGAAGCCATCGACAATAGATTGTATTTATTTTATCATCAAATCAAAAGGTTTACAGGTTAAGATGTACATTTTAAATATAAAAAAATCCATCCTTAAAGAAAATACCTAACTTCTAGTAGGGCTTCGAAAATATAAGTACCCACCTACATACTTTGGCTTTGTATTTAAGCTGGTAAAGTACAAAATAAAAATATATATTTATGCTACACACATGCAACATGCATATGGGAGACGGTAATGCACAAACACATACACACACACGTACCTATATGTATATCTCGGCAGTTGCGGCTTGGTCTGTAGTATGTACAAAAGCCAGACCAAGGTCACGTATTCCTTCGCCTCGCTGTTGTTGTTATAACAGAGACAGGAACGCCTCCTTGTCTGGCGGCCGCCGTTTTCTTTGATACGGTTCAATACACATTATCGAGCTCAGCCGGCATTAAATTTGATTTATGCAGCAATTTCACCAATTTCCCTCCATAATATATTTTTATATAGATATGTATAAGGATCATCAACAAATACACAACATTTAAGTAGTTTTGTATGAGAAATACTGCCGTAGAACCAAGAGAAACTACGAAATATACATACCTACATACAAAGACGAGAGAACAAAAATGAGTGTTCATCAACCAAACCTACCAGTTAAATACGTATGTTGATGTCTTGTTGATCAACTAAGTTGAGGAATCTGGATGCTGAGAACCTGTTGAGCGGTATATGGAGCCCGTTAAGCTATGGTTACCGTGCATTCGAATTCGCACGAAAATCTGTTCATATGGCTACGTCCAAATCCTCGTCACAACAAGACGGATACAATGTACGCGTTTACTGATATTCTGATAGTACCTATAGTTTCTGCCATCCACCAAAGACAGACGAACTTGAATTTTATTTTCTTGAAAGTTCGTTAATGAAGTTATTGTTGTTAAATGGCGAAACAACAAAACATTCAACTAGTTATTTTCTACTAGAGACGACAAAGGAGATTATCAAATGTTGTTTCAAGAACTGTAGGACCAACCGGATTTTTTTTTCGAGTATTTCAGAATGAGACCAGCAACATTTTAGTACATAGTGAAGAGGATAGAAGAAAGCTTCAAAAAATTCCCCAATTTTCGTGATTGTATTTCCTCAAAACACAGTCTTAGAAGAAATAACTAAATCACCCCAAATCAACGCACGAAAAAATCAAACTTGTTTGAACGTTTAACTGGCTCTGACGACTCGTGCATGTTCTGACGAGTAGTCCGTTTCAGTGTAGACACTCTCATTGGAAAACAGGCGATTTCAAAACACATTTTAGTCAGAACTCGCATCCATAGGAACTGTAGCCAGAGTGCGTTTTATGTTTGAGCAGCGATTTCATATTCAGATGTGTATGTGGAAGCAACCATCTAAAGGGTTCAAAAATCTTAGGACTATTCAATTCCTCCGCACACTGAGTGCCAGCTAGTCGTAAGTCTCTAGTTCTTGCGTTCGTACGTTCAGTCATTGAAAAATCCATCTACTTGGTGTACGAATAGGTACCCATCTTTGTTGGATCAAAGTTTTTCACAAGATATGTTCTTGCGAAAGAGTTATTTTATCAGATTAGGTCATAGGGTGCCTGGAGTATATCTAATTTATTCAAACGTAGAACAAAATTAAATAGTCCAGATCATTATTTAATTCCGCCATAGTATGATATAATTTAAATATATTTCACGCACTCATTGCAACTTATGGCAACTACAACGCAGAAACCTCCGATTCATTGAAGAGTTAGCTAAGAGATTTCGAGAGAAAAAAAAATATATTTTTTACAATTGGACCGACTTTCTTAGTTGGTGCACTGAAGAATAAAGAATAATTTTAATTCTATTGGTGCTGGTACTTTTGAAGTTGTGCAATTGTAGTTAAATAAAAGTCTTTTGGCACCAACTTCAAAAGTCACAGCACCAATAGAAGTAATACTATTGTATATTTTTCAGTGCACCGTCAGTCCAAATTTTGGTAAAAAATATTTGTTTCACAATTTTGAGTGTAATATTAGTCATGAAAATCGTTAAACGTTCAATAATACCAAAGAAAATAGTACTTATCCTATTACCCATATATATTATTTGTTTTTACTTGTTATTATTCAGAGATTTCAAAACTTCGCGGTGGAAATACACAGATTGCATACTTTACCAATGTTGTAACTCGAAAACGGTAGCTACTTTTGAAAAAATTCAAATTTAAATGTTGCTACATACAATCCCTTCAATTGGACGTCTCATATTTTCAATATTCTAAAAAATTGCCCCCTCCACACAGCAAAAATACACATACTTCAGATTTTACCATTGCTGTAACTCGAAAACCGTTTCCGGATATGGTCTCATTATTAATAGTGCCGACTCAGATTTTCGAAAAAAACAAATATAAGAATTGGGTTCAACTGGTCTGCAAAATAACTACTGTTTTATCAGCTACAGGATTACAGGAGCTATATATAGGTATATAGCCCTGGAAGCAGTGGTAATAAAAAAAATGTTTAGACAGTGTTATCGACAGATTTGTGATCTTAAAAGTTATGTTAGCATAAGCATAAGGAATGTTAGTTTGCAACAAAAAAATCCATCTAGCGGTATCGGTTTACCTTGTTCACATAGTTATTACTTAAAATATGTATCTTAAGTTTGGAGACTAGTCAAAATTACAATTTGAGAAATTGGACCTATTACAATAACTTTACTGGGAAACATAAATTGGCAATATGAAAAATCACCTTTTTTGCGCATTTATTGGTAATAAAACTGGTAAATTTTAGAATCATGACTGACAATATATTACGAATCCATGAACGCATTAATTATATCAATCACATACTTAACTCACAGATAGGAACACCTCATAGCTACTACGAAAGATTTAGAGGTGTTGAGAAGTTGACAATATAGTAACGCCTTCTTTGATATCCAATTATTGAAAAAACCTCTAGATTATATATACTAATCCAATATATTACACAAAATATGAAACAGAGATATTTCCGCAGATACATATTTCATTCTTATAATTTTTTATAACGCCATATTGCGTGATACAGAATCGTGAATTATACCTTTGAGAAATAATTTGTCTAAGTTATAGAGAAGGCAACATACTTTATAATAGTTAAAAGTAATAATGAAAAATTTTAGAAGAAACATCAATATTTATTATAAAAACAAACAAGGAAACCAGTTATTTTCACTTTTCTGAAGTATTGGAATAATATCTAGATTATGACTATCAAATTAGTTCCGCCATTCCAGATGTAAATAATCAAAGCCATTTTTTTAATTAACGGAATATTTTATGTCTCAATTTGTGTGAAACTTGTTAACAACCAAATGCCATTTCCTGTTTTTAAATTTCGAAAATAGATATTCAAACGTTACGGAGAATCGAAATATGTCTAATATCGCAACAAAATTTATTTGTATGTTTCCAGAGGAAATCTTTCTCAACAGTATTCCCATAGATGTTGACACATCGCCAAACAGATGGATGATCTCGTTCAATAGAGACAAAGAGGATGGGCGGCCCCTTTTGAACATCAAAACCTAAAATGTGATTTATGCATTTCTTCGTGTTGAAAAATAAATCTTGATATTTGTTTTTGATTTTATACCATTGAGTGCCTAGGTATTTTGAGTTTGAATGTATGTATTTCAATACCTAATAAATTTTATTCCTATATATATAATTATGTTAAGGTTTTGATAAGAAACTGAATGTTTGCCACACCTATTTTGAAAGTCGAGAGCTCAATTATCTCGACACCCTTGAAGATAACTTACCCATGCTGCAAATGGGTGAATATTTGACAATTGTGATACTGCAACATGAGCCTATCTCAAGGAAGGAGGGACGAGTGTAGTGTATGTGATTACGAGGCGAAGGCGAGTAATTACAACTAAAGGTGTCCTAAAGCGAATTTGATATTTACCTAAAAGATAATGTTGTATCAAGATTATAAGTTTGGGTCCTTTGCTCACTTGTAAGAGATGTTCGCATCACCTGTTCCAAGTCAATACGAAATGTATTATTCTATGAACTTGCAGTTGTTTTTTTTAAATGATTGACGTTTGACATTGCCTTAGTCACATTTACAATCAACAAATTTTGTTACATACATTTTTATTTACACTAAAGGTGCTTAAAAACTCGTTTGATGACATATTAATTATATCTCTGACACTTGATTTAGTGTGTGCCTAGTCATTTTCGTCACTAGTATGTAACATTGATCCATGGTTCGAAATAATTAGCAACATTAGGTATTTACTTCCGCTAAGTGCTCGAAAATTAGAATTGAAAAAAATACCCTCAAAAGTTTCTAACGAAATTTTATTCTCTCGAGTGGCGTATTTTGATTTTCAACAGCTACGCTAGTTGTTTTTTTAATGGATTACCTTGTATACATTAGCATTTCTATAGGTTAGATTATTATTTCAACAAGTCCAATGATATAGGATTTGGTGAGTGTTTCACATTGGTTTTTTAAAATATTGAATAAAATATTTTTT
The DNA here is from genome assembly GCA_958507055.1 of Crioceris asparagi. NCBI lineage: Eukaryota > Metazoa > Arthropoda > Insecta > Coleoptera > Chrysomelidae > Crioceris > Crioceris asparagi. The sequence continues at coordinate 16,028,228 of OY293827.1, read as the reverse complement.
CTGTCATTATTATAGTACGCAAATTCGCATTTATTTGTAGGTAATAAGATTTTTTCATTAAATCATAAATATTTGGAATTATTAAAATTTTAATGTTTTATTTAATATTCAAAAAACCACAATTCGAACGGTTACCTGTGAAAATGTTGAAAAGGTAACTTTCTGAAAATGAAAAAATGTACAGGGTGATTCATTTGACAAAATGTCAAATCTCTAAAATTAGCATAATGTTGAAAATCAGAGCTGCTGATTCAAAGAATAACAATATAAAATTTTTTGACTTGATATAGGTGATATGTACAATCTACAATCTGTGCACTGAAAAATACAAAATAATATTAATTCTATCGGTGCTGTTCCTTTTGAAGTTGTGCAGTTGCAGTTACATTGATAACTTGTGGCACTTCACAAGGACCAGCACCAATAGAATTAATATTATTTTGTATTTTTCAGGGCACCAACTAATAAGGTCGTTCCATTTTTTGTAAAAAAATATTTTTTTTACACTTTTGAGAGTAACATTAGTCACGAAAATGGTTGAACGTTCACTAATACCAATAAAGATAGTACTTATCCTATTATCCATGTATATTCTTAACTTGTAGTTGTAAATATTGAAATCTCAAAACATCGCTGCGGAAATACGCGTAAGTATTTTAGATTTAACCATTTCACCACCGCTTATCTCGAAAACCGTATCTCTAAAGAAAACATGTTTTTTATAAATGTTGCTATAAATAATTAGGTCGTTCATGTGGTACCCACAGATTTTCAATTTTCAAAAGAAATCGCCCTCTCCGCCAAATACACTAATTTGAGAATTTAGCATTCCTTTATCTCGAAAACCGTAACTCTTTTGAAAAAATGTTCAATTTAAACGATCCAGGATATTGTCCTATCTTTATTATACCACTTCAGATTTTCAATTTTCAGGGTGGTTTTCGGAGGGAAGGAGATTTCGGATTTGTGTTTTTATAAATATGAGACCATTTCTCAAGCCTCCTTTTTCAAATGAATCAAAAATCATCTAAATCGGAGGACGATAAAACGCGCGAACGATCCAAAAAATAAGCACAGTCGAATTGTATACCTCCTCCGTTCGGTGTTCGTCGGCCAAAAAACCGGCGTTGATAAAAATAATGTATCCTATACGAAAGTGAAATTCGCTTCCGCATTGGTGTGGTTTCGCTACTCGCCCCTGTCTCATAGTGACATAATAATAATCGCTTTTAATGATAGCAAATTAGATGAACATCATTTCCAAGTATAACTATTAAAAGCCAGAGTTAGGTTTGGTTCCAACTCAGCTGTGAATCGAACAGGTGCTTTCTTCTAATCAACCTACAATATGAAGATGTAACCAAAGTCTATCTCCTTAGATAGACTTTGGTATAACTAAACCTAACGTAGGCGTATGCTGCAACATCACGTTTCTCAGATATTCGTTCCTTTACACAGCTGCGGCATAAACTAATATTTATTTTGTACAAAAATATCAGCGCTTCTTCTACAACTATCAAATAAATTCATTTGGAAGTTTCAAAACATCAACTGAAATCAATTTGTTAGCCTTGTTTAGCCGCAACTTAAACTGCACCACACTCCGAAATGATGGCCAGTTTTATATGTTCTGCCTCCCGCCAAAACGGAAATTGATTGAATTTCCTAAACATCAATCGTTCTCGATGTCAATTTTTAATCGGTCAATAGGGTTTGCTTGATGGGATTTCACAGGGCGTGCTTGTTTCAATTCAACGTTGTCATCGATAATATTATGGTTGTCATGTTAAAGCTGAAGCTGCACTGTGATGCAGGAAGTTTAGCTGAGATCAGGCAAATGACATATTAAATCATGGTAAATTTGGGGAATAGTAGACAATAGACACATATAATGTATGGATGAGAGAAGAGAGTTAATTGAAAATAACACATTGAAGTCTGTTTTACCATGAAAATATTTTCTGTGAAGAATAAAATATATTATGGACAGAGAAATGACAATAGTAATAAACAAAAATTTTAAGTTTTGAATAAAGAATAACATGAAAACAATATAGGTATGTTATGGTTTTAATCGCCTACATCCGTCTGCTAAGATTTATGAAACTCCAAAAAAAAAGTTAAAAGACTATAGGATAGAAGGATTAGAATTTATTTTATTTTTCTTTCTGAAAAATACAAGGATATAGTCCATTTATATACCTCTTCCTTTCTATGAAGTCGTTGAAGATGTTTTTTTCTAGCCAGCGGTGGTTGTGGAAGCATGCAATCCTCAATGCAATCCATCTTTCCAACGAACTTCTTTATCGCAAGATGGGAGCTATAGACGGGAAAAGGTATCCGATCGACACTTTTACATATAGTGTGCTGGGCCAGTCCTTCGCTTCTGGCATTCGCGACAAACCTCACGGCACGGCTCGCTTCGTGCTCCGTTCAGTAAAGGAATAGCTGAGTAAGGATGTGGATAAAAATAGAAAATAGACTCAACTTACGAAGTTCTGTTCGCGTGCGAGAAGTCATTTGCTTAATAAACTTAATTTGTCTGATAAGAACACGTGCTTTAGTTCCTTTTATATTAAATAGTAAATTGAGAAAATTTAAATTCTGATGAACGTTGTGAGGGGGACCAATTAAGAAAAATACAAAACCAAGGCAGACAAATATAATCGTGAAAGAAACTGAAGAACGGAAGAAAAGCTCACAAAAATGCAAAGAATACGCTGAGAAACTAAAAGTTATTATGTAGTAGAGTAGTAGCACATTGACAAAGGATCGAGAATAAATCTACCAATTATAGAATTCATACACAAGCTACAACAACTGTAATAAAAAAGGTAGTTGAACAAACATACAGTTTGTTTCACGAATGTTGGCGTCTACCTTGAAAACATGAAAAATGGTCAATCCAACTGACGGGAGTAAATCAGTGGCGTAACGATTTCGAGCTAAGATATGGCATTTAAGGAAGTTCAAATAATTAGAGGAAACAATATCGATTCATTAAATAAGCAAACATAATATGAAAGATTTATTATCAACAATAATGAAGACACACAAAATACAAATTTATTGCTTGAGTTATGAAATATAAATTTATGCACCTGAATTATCTGAAATGTCACAATGACTTTATGACGCCTATGAAATAAAAATTGCGTTGCCTTCGGACATACGGGCAGCGCCCGATCATACTATAAAAGGACATAAGCTTGACATATTGATTTCGTAGCTTAGATCGACAAACGTAGTAGAGAATTGCATGATAATGAGATGCAATGAGACGTATAGCGATATGTACGTAGCTTGTGAATGATTACACAAAATAGCCATGATTCGTGAAACAAACTGTATGCCTGAACGAATAATGATCCTAAGTAAGTGATGCACTCTTCACGTAATAGTATAAACTACCTGCAAAAAAATTTTTAAATGAAGAAATGAGAACCATATCAAAATTCGTTGCGCTTGTTTAGAAGAAGTCGCTCGAGAAAGGACAGATAGGATCGGATAGCGACTTAAGTATATGCGCGAACGAGCTTCGCTCGGATAGTACAGGATTGAGACTATAAGAGTTATAGTTTAAAAATGTGCATATTTTTTGTTAAATATCGCCTTTGTCGTTCACGTAGGTCATAAGTTATAAATTTCGAAATAAATATGAAAGTGCTATGTGAATGTGAAACATGCAGAACTTGATTTTGTCCAAATCGACTTCTCGACCCCCAAACCCTACTAAAATTAATATCGCTATCTGCAGAGCCATTCTCGAAACAGCCAATGTGGACATCCAGGGTTGCACCTAATAAATGTAAAAGTATCATCAATCAATTCCTCGGCCCCGAAGATCTCTTTCTGCATTTTTTTATCAAAATCTACGGAGCTATTCTAGATAAAGCTTGTGGACCACGAGGGTGGCACACCTCATAAAATAATAATAATAAATAATATTACGTGATGGGAAACATGGCAGTTTGAGCTCCAATCAGAGTATAAAACATCGTTATCATGACACCAAGATTATCCGCAAGGAACTCATCTTGTATCCAGGATGCTATGGTACCACGTGCTTCTATTCTCAAAGTTTAATAGGAAACCAACTCTTCTCAAGGCTTCTACCGACGGTATGAGGTAAAAAGTATTCTTTTTTTTTGCTTACCTTACACACTACATTTGTTCATTTTTTCCTTTTTTGGAGATAGATGGAGCGATGCAGCCCTGAATTCAATATCCACCTAAGCGGATCGTAAACATAATTTTTCCGAAGGTTTGAGCTTACACTGTCAGGGGTAGACTAATTTGTTTGAAGTCGAGAATAGAACATGATAAATATGTGATTTATGATGGTTTCTGTATCTAACTCATTTCTACACAAAGGTCTAGAATTACATGGCGACCGTTATGTGTAATGTTTATGAGCTCTCCAACTATAAATTCTGATAAATAGTACGAGCAATCGGCATATATCGGCATCGGACATTTTCCATGTTATAGAAATATACAGAATCTACATAGAACTTGAAACGAGATGGTAATTTTTTATCTTTAAAGATCCATACTAAAACATAACCACCGAAAATAACTTATTCTGAATACCAATCAAGCATATCCCCCTATGCTTGTTCATCAATTAGTCAAAACAAATTATTATACAGCCTCATCGGCCCATCGAACATGAAGCCATATATATACACATGAGCTGGACCCTACAATACATATATGTAGATAGGTTCCTACATTGTCGACAACAATTCATCGTCGGTTATTTGTTATATACCCTACATCGCCCGTTGAATTTTACATGCCATCTGAACGCTCATCATGTTTAGTTGTTGTATATAGATTTGATCCTCGAGTGACTTACACGACGCCTCCAAATTGAGATCACACACAATGGAGGATCCATATGAATTATTAAGTAAACCGAAACATAATAATACAGGGTGTGCCTGAAATGTATTTACGAAATCCATGTAAATATTCTTAACCTTATATATTAAGATTAGAAAATTAGGAAAGATAAATATTTATGCCACAGAACACGTTTTTTGACTGACGAATCCCGAATGGAGGAAGTATACAATTCTAACGGCCTGTTTTTAACGTACTCCGATTTTGATGTTTTTTAATTCATTTGAAAGAGAACAAATGGTACCATATTCATAAAAAACGCAAATCCGCAAACTGCCCTCTTAGTTGAGGGAGGAGGGGGCGGCGTTTAAATTGAACATTTTTCAAAAGCGCTACGGTTTTAGAGTTTCTGCGATGTTAAAATTTGAAAAAATATGTGTATTTTAGGTAAATATGAGAATAGAAAATTAATGACCAGATCATTTGTAGCAACATTTATAATGAACATATTTTTCATAGAGTTACGGTTTTCGAGTTACAGCTGTGGTAAAGTTTATAACATGCGTATATCCGCGACGATGTTCTTAGATTTCTGAATAATAGCAAATACAAGCAAAGCATTCATGGATAATGGTGAACGTTCAACGATTTTCGTGAAAAATGTAGCACTCAAAAGTGTGAAATAAATATTTTTTACCAAAAATCGGACCGACGTTATCAGTTGGTGCACTGAAAAGTACAAAATAATATTAATTAAAGTACCAGAGAATTAATTTTGTACAGTGCACGAACTTCGGTCCAATTTTTTGTAAAAATATTTATTTTTATACAAAGTTATCATAGTTGTCGACTCTTGTGTAGCTTTTAAGGTTATGTAGAACTTTTCCTATCATATATTTGATAAAAATTGGAAAATATAGAGAATAAGCCTTGAGAATTGAGAGTCATAGAAGTAATTGATTCATTTAAGAATTTATTGGTCAGTTGCTGTTTCATTAAATGAATAATCTGAAGTGGTGACAGAAGTAATATGTAATATTATGTAGACTGATCGGAGTATCCAAAACTATATTGTAATAAGACATGAACGAAGAATTTGAAAAGTTTGAACTTGTTTTTTTTAGATTTGGTTGCTGCGGTTTATAAAATCCAAAGCAATTATAGAAATATACCCATATTTATTGTTTCTTAATATAATGAACTTGAGTATACTGAAAAAAAAACTACTTACGGGTTACTTGTCTATTTTCTCATTTCTTTATATCTTTAATTCATATAATGACTAGGTGCCTACCCTATACATTGATGTCACTGGCTTTGAGAATATTTTAAGAAATTTTGTACGACACTTCAGCAATATCTACATGCTACTCAGAGAGATGCAATATATTTTGATAATTTTTCAATCATCTATCTCTAAGTCTCTGGTCATGTTTCTAACCAAATTTTCATATATAGAGATCAATTATAATCATTCTAACACCATAATTTGTAGGTATTGTAATGCAAAAAAAAAGTGTAAATACCCTTAAGAAATTTTAAGGCCAAAAATATGATTCACAAAAAATTGGACCGACTTTATTGGTTGATAAATACAAAATAATATTAATGTTATACGTGCTTATACTTTTGGAGTTGGTGCCTACAACAACTAACTACAAGTGCACAACTTCGAAATTTTGAAATTGGTGCAGAAAATCCTTTATCTAACTACAATTGCATAACTTCAAAATTTCGAAGTTGTGCAGTTGTAGTTGGTTGTTGTAGAAACTAACTTTAGAAGTTTAAGCACCTATAAATAAATAATAAATCGTTGAACGTTCACTAATATCTGAGAAGATAGTACTTATTCTATTACCCATTATTATTCTTAGCTTGTTGTCTTGTTGTTATTCAGAGATCTCAAAATATTGCATTGGAAATTCACTTTTTTTGGACTTACCACTACTGTAACGCGAAAACGGTAACTCGTTTGATAAAATGTTCAATTCAAACATTTCCGGATATGGTCGCATCTTTAATTTTGAGTTCTCGTTAAGTGGGCTAAGGCGCTGGAAGTGCGTTCGTAGCTTGCGACAGCTCATCGTGAGCGCGGGTTTGAATCCCGCCTGAGCCATGGTTGTTTGTAAACTGGACCCGTGCACAGGTATCCTGTATACCTCTTCGGGTGTGTTATTTCAGATATAAAAAAATGAAACAAAAATCATCAAAATCGGAGCACGTTTCCTATGCAAAACGCGCGAACAACTGTACATAAAAAATATAAAAAAGCAAACATACAACCGAATTGTATACCTCCTCCTTATTTTTGAAGTCGGTCAAAAAATAAGCAAGCCTGATAAATGTTCCTCAATATGTGAAATTTAAGGACTGACGTTAAATTTAACACTTAGTTTTGTCTTACAAAATAGAAACTAACTTAATGGATTTTAATCAAGCCTTAAAATAATCGGATGCAGTTACAGAATAACTATTTAGATTTAAAGCCCGTTATTTTTTTAACGACCCTTAAAAAAATAACGTTTTGGTTTCGGACTAATCCCAAATAATGATATTTTATTTGAAATTTCGTCACTGACATTTCTGAGAATTACGTGTCAACAATTTCCAAACTCAACTATAGCATTTTAGAAACATCCTGTATTTAAACAAAATATTATATACACTCAGAATACACCTGAATATTTGACAGCATGGTGATATGCAGGATGCAAACCCTTCGGACTTGTGAGAGATGAAATACTAATGCGATATTCGTGTTATCTCATCAAAGACATGCAGATGCTGATGAAGCTTGTGAGCTGTAATCTCTATTATTTATAGATGATGGACAATAATTATCGATGGACAAGCACAGTGATAAACTGTCTCGATATGTTGATGGAGGTTTGTTAGATTGATATAGTATGTTGATATGCTATGAAATTATTATAGATAAGACACATATTCAATGTTTACCTACAGATTGAACAAGGAATTATTAAGCAACTGTTAAGTGCCCCATTCATGGTACGATCGATCGTTCAACCATGTGTGTTGTAGATACTATTAGCGACGAGGCGAGGCGAGGCGAGGCGAACGAATGCTCGGTCGATCAGTACGCACTTCGCACTAAACACGCCTAGAGATTTCCTTGGTTGAGGCGCCCGGCGTCGGTTTTCTATCGTGCTCAAAAAATAAAAAAATAAAATGCGAAGGCCACGAACCGAATCGGGTCAACTGTAAGAAAGGCAACTAAGCTAGACCAACACCCAATCAAAGCATTTGTAAAAATAATTCAATATATCCATAACTATAAACGGCTGATTACTGCCCCCAAAAGGGGCGGCGGGGACAATTATCTTCTAAATCGAAAATTTAATGCGGAAAAATTTAAGAAAAGACCATAATCGATTAACATTTAAATTGGGCATTTTCCATAAAAGATTACGGTTTCTTAGTAACAGAAATTTTAAAATCTGGTAGCATTTTAGACCGACTTCAAAAAAGGAGAATGTATACAATTTGGTTGTGTGTTTGCATTTTTTTCTATTTCTTTAATGGCTGTTCGCGCGTTTTACATAGTAAACGTACTCCGATTTAAACGATTTTTGTTTCATTTGAAAGAGGAGGAAACTCAAATCCGAAATCGCTTTCCCTCCAAAAACCGCCCCCGACGGGGGTGGAGGGGGCAATTTTTCTTGAAAATCGAATATCTGGGATGGCAGAATATAAGATGGGGCCATATTCGGAGACGTTTAAATTGAAATCATGTTATTTATTCGATAAAGAACTTCTCTTTTATATAAATTACACAAGCTCAAGATTTTAGAATTTATTTTAGAAAAATCTACTGAAACGAAACATAGGTGGTAAAGCCATTACCAAATAATTCCAAAGAGAAATTCAATTAACAAAGAGTTCATGGTTGATTTTTTTCCGGTCAAGGTACTTTTGTAATAGACTGTAGGTAAATATTATGTAAAATGAGATAATGCTTTATTCTTCTTAGAAATAAACTTACTTACCTATATTTTATGAAGGTTTGAAACGTCGATGGAATCAATCCTCATGTTCGTCCTGTAAAAAATATAAAATTACCAATTAGTATTGATGAAATCAGTCGAAAAGTAATAACCATAATATGATCAATTTCAATAACAATTTAAAAAAGACCAGCGCAAATGTGACTGAAGCAGGAAGGGAAAAAATCTATGTAAATATTACTACTACCTCTGCATGCTCAAGATTCAAAATCAAAATCAAAATCATTTAAAGCTCCGCCAAGGTCTGCTTATTACATAAGAAAAGGAGACAACATAATTTTGTATATATTATATATGCTTGTTTGTACCTATGATACTCATTTACTCATACGGTGAGCAGTCTGTCCTGTAAATTTGAATAGCAAGAAGGTCACAGCCATAAAGCACAGTTAGAGGTAAAAAAAGTCAAGCAAAAATTAGGTCAATCCTTCCTCTTGAAATTACTTAAGTAGTATCTGATAAACAATATTCTTATGAAGCGAAGACGATTATTAAGAAGATAGTAAAAAATTTGCTGGTTTCATAAATATTTTTTACAGAAAATTGGACCGACATTATTATTTGGTGCACTGAAAAATAAATAAATAATATTAATTCTAATGGCACTGGTAACTTTGAAGTTGTAAAATTGTAGTTAAATAGAAGACTCTTGGCAACAACTTCACAAGTACCAGCACCAATAAGTATAATTAATATTAGATATTTTGTATTTTTCAGTGCACCGACTAATAAAGTCGGTCTAATCTTTGGTAAAAAATATTTATTTGTAAAACATTTTTTTCTTATCTCATAAATTGGGTCCACCCTGTACATGGCATTAATAAGAAATCATTATCTCAGTATTTTTTCCTGACTTTACCCAAAGGTATTTTTTAAGTCTTTCTTGACATGAGTACCTAGGCAATATTAAAAAAAATAATTTCAAAAATTTCCAAAATCACTTGCTCAGCAACTTCTAAATCAAATTTAGTTTAATTCATTATTTTCCGGCATCACCTATGTTAGTTGTAGATACATTTTGTTTGGTTCACTCGATTTACGATTGTTTAAACTGTACATATATTATATATTTTCCAGTCCAGAAGTCTCATCAAAGTATAGAATACACAGATAATATAAATCCCCAAACTTTAGTATAGTGCATTCCAGAAACGTTGGTTAAACAGACAAACCCTCTCTCACCTCACCAGCACAGCTGGTCCTGTACACGTCGTTACACAGGGCCGTAACTAGATATATTTAACAAGTTCTGACATTTATAAGCTCTCAAACACATTCAAATACAAGCGGACATAGATGCGTCGTCGTTGCTGAATGCATGCAATACGCACATTTATTATCCTGCCCCCAATTTCTTACGGTTTTGAACATGATTAACTAAGATTTAGGTAATTTAGATAATTTTCGGTATATAAATCTCTCAGATTTAATTTGGTATATTATATGTGTGGTATTTCTTACAATAGTCTAAAACTGTGATCACAGTTTAAGGCTTTTTAATAATATAGATCGGTGAATTTATTGTCAGATTATTATTATCATCTTTAATTGAAGATTTGCGAGTGAATATCATAAGTTCACATAGCCTGCTTTGATAGAATGAACAATGAACAGTGTTTGTCAACATCAAAGTTTGTGAAAATAAAGTTGAGTACCTAATGAAATCTGAGAAAATTCGCTTATATTTAGCCTTTTTGAAAAATCAGTTGATCAAGATCCCAGGTATCGACTTGGTCTATCGTTTATAAAATAGAATAAAGTTTAAAATAATTATTTAAAAAAATAATTGGAGCGACGTATTAGTTGGAGCAATGAAAAATACGAAATAATATAAATTCTATTGTTGCTGTTACTTTTGAAGTTGTGCAGTTGCAGTTAGACTGATAACTTTTGGCACCAACTACACAAGTACCAGCACCAAAAGAATTAATATTATTTCGTATTTTTCAGAGCACCAACCAATAACGTCGGTTCAGTTTTTCGTAGGAAATATTTATTTCACACTTTATTTATGTTATAACATTAGTCATGAAAATCGTTGAACATTCACTAATACCAAAGAAGATAGTAATTATATATTATTTGCTTGTACTTGTTATTATGTAGAGATGTCAGAACATCGCGGCGGAAATACGCATACTAAAGTATTTTAGATTTAACCATTTTACCGTCGCTGTAACTCGAAAACCGTAACTCTTTTGAAAAAATATTCAATTTAAATGTTTCCGGATATTGTCCTATCTTTAATTCTGCCATCTCGAATTTTCTATTTTCTAGATTCTTTTTTCTCGGAGGAAAGCAGATTTCGGATTTGAGTTTTGACAAATATGGGACCATTTCTCAACTCTCCTCTTTCAAATGAATCAAAAATCATCAAAATCGTAGTACGCTTAATATATACAACGCGCACAAACCAAAAAAAAAAGCAGACAGCCGAATTGTATACCTAATCCGTTTGGGTTGGTCGGTCAAATACCTCCTCCGTTTGGGTTCGTCGGTCAAAAATCACGAAAAAGTCGCTTCATCAGATAGATTCCTTTTAGAATAGACCCCATAGTATTTGTATGTTTCATTTTATATTTATCTCCAATTATCAAATAATAAGATACTTATAAATTTGTAGTACAAATTACTATTGAGCAATGTGTTGTAACCATAAATGATAATAAAAAAAAGGAATTCATGCATGAGAGGTAAAATATTTTCGTATACAATCCTGTCGGGGACCAGGCAACACGGTGTAGACCGCGACTGTTTCTTTTTTTCCTAGGCCACTCACTCACTATTCTCAGATCCGCCAGGTATACCTATACCTATATTTATATACAAACACACTGCTGAACATTGACCGTAACCAAGGTTGATTTTACCTGTCCTGTAGTACCCTGCCACAAAGAACGAACACGTCCGTCTTCCATCTCACAAGATGGAAAAAATGTTACAGGGTTCACCATACGGTAACAAAGAATGGAAGCGAATTATCATCAAGTAATGAGCCAGCCATATTCAGAGGCTAAACCACGTTGCGAAAGGGTATATTTGATACTTAAGTGATATCAGAAAATAAGCAGAGCAATAAGTGTGGTTCGTATGCATGTGTCTCTATTTGATTTCTCTAATCTTTAGGTTAATATACAGGATCATCAACTTACATTCCCTAGTTTGATTCCTTTGTACAAGGTTAAATGCGACATGAATTGGAAGCCTCGGCGCCCCCTATAGGAATAATAATTAAACCATCAGATTTATTGTCAGCGTTTTGTTTACTTTTTAGGCGTAATGTTCTTTCCAATAATACCCCTAACTCTGATGCACTATGGATATTTCTAGCTTTTTAAATTCGTTTCTGGTAGAACCGGAAGTTTCATCAACATTCCCAGAAATATGGGTCCGCTTATTTTTGTGCTCTATCCAATGACATCTTAGTAATTAACCCAACTCGTTGTGTATACTGTGACCTCATGGAAGACTCTATATTTTGCGATAAGATTTTAAAAGGAGGAGCTTGACCATATTTACCTCATTTTTTCATATCGGCAATAAAATAATTTCACCTGATTCTACTGGGTACTTTTCAAGATATGGCCACTTTCAAGAGAAAATCTTAATGAATTTGTCACTTTGTATGAATCCAAAATTTACAACAGAGATTTTCTATTTCAAGGCATGAAGATTTTCGTAATAGTCTAGTTTTGTTGCAACTCATCATGTTTGTGATAGCTTCTTTTTTATATACACGGTGACCCAAAACTCACGCTCATGATTCTCTAGGTTAATTTAAACGGAACACGCTGTATTTTTCATCAGGTTCCAAAACCACTTACAAAATAATGTTTTTTATTATTTCTTATTTTTGAATGTTACAATTTTTGAGTAGTAAACAACAGTAACCAAATCTGTCTCCTCTGTTTCAAGTGAAAGCTTCAATAACAAGAACTAAACATAAAATACTCTTTTGAAACCTTATATTATTTAACAAAACAATAATAATGACAGTTTAACAACAATAATTTAGATAGATAATTAAAATTACAACTTTTAATAACTTTTTTGTGAATCTGGAATATAGAAAAATCAAATTTCGAAGTATGCAATTACAATGAAAATTTTATACCTGTTTTTTTAAACCAATCAGATGCATAGATTCTGACAGGTTGCTATGACGACAACCTGAATTTGACAAAAAAAAAAATTCGGTCACGTGACAGCTCCAAAATTATAATGTGATAGTTTTCCTGCCTTGGCAGCTGTCACGTGCAGATGCAAGCATAACAAGCGTAGATTATTTTTGACAAATATTTATTTATAAACTGTAAAAAATTGTGGTTACTATTAAATATAATTTTTGGCATAAAATTTTCTTACCGAATCTCCCGCGAACTTGAATTATTATCCGTAATTTTTTTCTCAGTTGCGATTTTTCAAGAAAATTTCCCATGGCTCGAGAAATTAAAAAAATTGCACCTCGAAAAATTTACAGATTTTTTTCTAAGAAAATTTCCCTCGGCTCGGGAAATTTAAAAAAAATTGCACCTCGAAAAATTTTCGGAAATTATTCAAGCTCTGGGGAGATTATAAGTGAATAGTTTCTTTACGCAAATTATCAATGGCGTTTTGTTAGAAGCCCATTTCTCGGGTTTTGTGATATCGGATTATATATTTCAAGACTCTATATGCCTCTACATATATATTTAAGGTAGGAAGGTCAGTATTGGCTGATCAAGTCAATGATTTTTAAGAGTTTCGTACCCAAGAGGGTGAAAACGGGACCGTATTAATAAGACTCTGCTATCCGTCCGTCTGTCTGTCAGCAGGCACGATCTCATATGAATTTTCACAGAATGTGTATTTCTATTTTTCCATCAAATCAAATAATAAATCCGTCCGTTCATCTTTCAGAGGACTGTATCTCCTGAACCATAATAGACATAAATTTTTCTGATAACGTGTATTTCTATCACTGCCATTATAAAAAGTTCATCCATCTGTCCGCCCGTCACAATGGTACGGAACCCTTCATGTGCGAGTTCGGCTCGCCCTTGGCAGCTTTTTTTAAATGTGATAATATTTGCAAACAACTGTTTATTGTTGCACCAAGGTATCTTGGCTTACGTACATCTGCAAAGAACAAGCGCTCCTTATCCTTTCTAAAAAAATCATCGGACAGCGTCTTCTACCATGATTACGTAAAACGTTACAGAAAAATCTATCATAAGACTATAAAAGCTGCCAAGGACATTTATTACAATAGGAGACTGGCCAATTCCGGTAATGTTGCTAAAGAAATGTGGTCTATTGTGAATGACCTCTTCATCTAACACAATCTCTATTTCACCCGAGAACCTAAATAATTAATTTGTAGATGTAGCAAAAAATTTAAAGAACACCATAACTCCTTCCGATGACCCCCCCTCATTTCTCCCTAAGGCTAATATGAATTTACAGTTTCTTCTTTACGCCCGTAGTATTAGCAGAGCTTAACAGTACAATTAATGACATTAAAAACAACTCCTCATCTGGGGCAGATGGGCTTACTGTGAAAATGTTCTCAAACCTGCCGGAATGCACATTTAATCATTTTATTACTTTAATGAACAAATCATTCCAAAATGGAGTTTTTCCAAACTGTCTTAAGACGGCAATAATCGTTCCTTTGCATAAAGGAGGAGATAAAGATCAAGCTTTGAACTATCGCCCAATTGCACTCCTTCCCACATTATCAAAGATCATCGAAAGATTGGTTAAAAAGGCTTCTATCTTTTCTCTTTGAATATAATATACTCTCTACCCATCAATTTGGATATTTAAGTAACAAATGCACAAATGATGCCATGTTTTCCATCTTGAAAATAATGTATATTCAAACCTGACCAACCATCACTCTATAGCAACAATTTTCTGTGATTTCTCTAAGGCTTTTGATTGCGTAGATCATAATATATTAACTAATAAATTGGAGTACTATGGTTTCAGAGGAGTGTCTCTCGAATGGTTTAAGTCGTATCTCAACAGCAGGAGTCAGATCGTGAGGGTTGATACGTCGATGTCTTGCAAGCCAATTGAATATGGAGTGCCTCAAGGTTCAGTACTGGGCCCTATTTTGTTTCTGCTTTTTATCAACGACATTGCTAGTCTGGACATAAGCGGTGAAATCTGCCTCTTTGCGGATGATACTAGTTTCACGTGGAGCAACCCGGATATTAAGACACTTCATACGACTGTACCTAGAGACTTAGTCACGATTAAATCTTGGTGCGATTCAAATCTCCTATGCCTCAACGTTTCTAAAACAAAAGTTTTGTCATATAAAAGTACAATGCAATCTTTTGTGCTTAATAACACCACTATTGAAGCCGTTGAATCTGTGAAATTCTTGGGGCTTAATGTAGACAACCGTTTAAAATGGGACTTGCACATCGATGCTTTATCGAAAAGGTTAAGTTCTGCCTGCTTTGCGCTGAGATCAGTTTCCAAGGAGCTCATCTTGTCTACTTCTAGAACAGTCTATTATGCCATTTTTGAGTCGCACCTCCGATACTCTCTTCCATTCTGGGGTACGTGTTGTGCGACTCAATTTGAACGTATTTTTAAACTGCAGAAGAAAGCTGTTCGGAATTCACTGCCAGGACTACTTTAAAACATTTAAAATATTAACTCTTCCGTCCCTATTCATATTTGAATCTGTATCCTTAATCCGCAAGCACGTATCTTCTATTTCAGAGAGGCCACCTCACAACTATCCGCTTAGAAACACGGAGCATGATCTTTATCTGCCAATCCCTCACTCACAGTTGGTTAAAAGCACTATACTGTACAATGCAAAAAAATGCACAATCATCTACCATTTAAAATCAAGTCCATAAGATCTTTTCCTGAATTTCGAAAGGTTTTGAAATCATACTTACTGGAGAGAGACTTTAATGCAGTAAGCGACTTTTTTGTTAAAAATTGTTAATACTTAATATAAAGCTTCGTACACCCACTGGTTTAGTGAATATTATTTGATATTTGATATGCTAAGGGTCTTTTGTAATGTAAAATCATCTGTCACACGAAATTAAATCTATAACGGCTTTTCCCAGATTTTGCCAAACTTTCAATTAAATACCTACTACATTGGATAATGCATTTTATGCAGTTAACGACTTTTTTCACGTTTCTGCTCAGCTCACGCACTTGGTTATTGTTTGTACAAAATTTGTTTTTGTTTTGTGATTTAGTTAGTGTTTAACTTCTGACTGAATATACAGCTGTATATTAACTTACTTTCTAACCGAATATACAGCTGTAGGTTACATTCTTATACTTATTATCTTATATTTTTGCATCTTTATATTTTTATATTTTTGTTTTATATTATATACATTTATTTAATTTTAATTTAATTTTTAGTTTTGACTTTGTTTTGTTTGTTGAAATTCTAACAAAATACTAAACTGTTGGCTTTACTACTATTGGGGAAAAAAAATTTAGATTTCAATTCCTCGGACAAAAAATTATAAACAATTTTTATGTAGACGGAAGAAATTTTCATAGAATTATTTTTCAAAAGGTTTCATTAAGGAAATGGGGGAGATACAAATGAAGTTTTGTCAAGTCATTAGATAAAAAAAAAACAATACAAACTCTCTTCCAAATTAAGAGCAAAAGAAACAGACCCGAGGCAATTTCATTCATTGAGAAAAAACAATGAACTGAGGTTTTATTGTACTTTTCGCATTGTTTCCGGTTTCATCAATTGAAAAACTGAAAGTTGGAAAGAAAGAGAGACGGGACTTGCTGCACGATACGCTTAAAAGTGGTTTTAATGTCCATCAAAATTCAACGCCAACCAAAGTTTTTCCTTTCAAGAAATTACAACGCAGTTTCCGACGATCAATAGCGCTTTGAATCTGTCTCTCAAGTCTTTTAAAAGGTGGCTTCAACTTCCTGAAACAATTATTATTCTGTCACAGTATTCACAGTCACTTAAAATAATACCTACCAACCCAACAACTTCATGAGTAGATAATAGGTCTGTTACTTTGTATATTAGTGTTAAATGAATTTTCCCATTATGTGATCGTAAACTTTATCAGTAGTGAAAAAAAAGTTGTCTTAGAAATACAATCAGAATAGGTAATTACTTGCTATGAAATCATACATTATAAAATATTTGCAATCTATTAAAACTTACAAGTTGTAAACAGTACCTAGATATATATATATATATGCAAACCTTGATTTGAGAACAAGTAAAGTATGTAATTTGTATTGAACACAATAATTTTCTATGATCACTTGAGGAGCGTTTAATGACATGATTGCATTTTAATTTCAATAATCAATTTTTCATGACAGCATTTATTGAAACATTGTTGCAGCAGTCATTATTACGAAGGCCTTGCATCTAGATGGAATACCAATAATTTTATTGATTTTAGAGAAATCTGCTGCAAGACTACTCACAATAATTGTAATATGGAATAAAATTGATGAAACTGATTTAAGAGCCGGTGGCATTCAGGGCTCCATAACATAGTCTAAAGTTAAATTTTATAGGTAAATATATAGGTTCAGAGTTTTTTTGGCGATTTCGTAAATAAAAAATGGTCAATTGCGCCATCGAGTAAAATGCTTTCCGTACTTGAGATTTTCGCATAGATTTTCCTGAAAACTATGAGTGAAGGCATATATTCTGCCTTTTTTCAAAAGAGTTCTTTCGGATATGAGGGAGGGGGCGGTCAATTTTCCATGATATGTTCCAAGCCGCTCATTTTAGAATAATCAAAAATATATCTTTGAATTACTCATAACGAGCCTTTTCATTTGAAATGTCACATGATGCGTTTAAAGGAAAATTCTCTTCTAATTTCATGATTGGGTTAACCGTTTTAATCAAAATATTTTTTTTATATTTACGCTGTACGTCCCTGATTATGTCAGCTAACCATGTATAACTAATCAGCAAATTTCTCTGTTCAGAGGATTTAATAAAAATAGGCTGTAAAAGCATAAGGGTTGCGTTTTCCCATCAACATAGAGAAATATAAAAATTATCTTTTTTGGTACCAAGTTCAAAAGTACAAATACATACAAATATAATAAATATTATTTTGGATTTTCTAGAGCACCCCTAGGTTTTGTATTTAATTCTCATTTTTATGTAGTTTAATATTTATTTGATGTTTAGGTCATATATTTATTGAAACTGGTCAAACTCATAGTTTGTATCGTGATTAACAATTTAGGATAAGTTTTACACTAGAGAAGAGCACAGTTTTTGACCGACGCACCACGAACGGAGGAGGATACAATTCGAATGTCTGTTTTTTTTGTTTGTTTCGTGCGCCCCTTTTATATAGTATACGTAATCGGATTTTGATCACTTTTGATTTGTTTGAAAGAGGAGACTTGAGAAATATTCCCATATTCATAAAAACGCAAATCCGAGATCTCCTTTCATCCGGAAACCGCCCACGAAGGGGGTGGACGATGCAAATTTTCTCGAAAATTGAAAATCCGAGATGTCAGAATTAAAGATATAAAAATATCCCGAAACGTTTAAATTGATTTTTTTTTCAAAGAGCTACTGTTTTCGAGATTCTGCGATGTTAAAATTTGAAATATGTGTATTTTCGCTATTGGGAAGAGGCAATTTCTTTTGAAAATTGAAAATCCGAAAATGGAGAATTAATGCCAGGTTATTTGTAGCAACACTTATATTGAAAATTTTTTCCATAAAGTTTCGGTTTTCGAGTTTAAAGATTGGTAAAGTTTATAATATGAGTATTTTCGCGCCGATGTTTTTAGATTTAGAAATACAAGCAAAGCTTACATGGATAATGGTGAACGTTCAACGATTCTCGTAACACTCAAAAGTGTGAGATAAATATTTTTTGCAAAAAATTGGGCCGACGTTATCAGTTGGTGCACTGAAAAGTACAAAATAATATTAATTCTATTGGTGCTGGTACATGTGAAGTTGGTGCCAAAAGTTTTCAATCTAACTGCACCTGCACAACTTCAAAAGTACCAGCACCAATAAAAATAATATTATTTTGTACTTTTCAGTGCAGCAACTGATAACGTCGGTCGAATTTTTTGTGAAAAATATTTATTACAATAGGACTCACATCAACTGTCCCCGAGTTAAAATAAAAGAATAGTACCGATTGCGACATCTATTGCTTTAAAGTCAATCAATAAGCTCACAAAACCATAAGGCGCAGCTAATTTTGCTTTTACACTATGAATTATTAACTAAGTTCATACTTCACTTGAATTGAAGCGATGAAATTGACACAATAAATTCGTACACAAGTAGACGTAGACGATGTCTGGAGCACCTTCAAGTTTTCTAATAAATGTTCGATGGAAATGTTATTTATTATATAACATTTTCAATTTCCCTTAATAAATCCCCCTCCACACTTTTTGCAGCGGAAGGTCATCTTACACTTTATTAATATGGGACCATCCATCAGAAGCAGTCTTCATTTCAAAGAACAAATAGCATAGAAAACCAATCAGACAACCGAAATGCACACCCGATTTTTGTGAAGTTGGTTGAAAGCCGTGTAATCTGCTTCAAGGTATCTTGTATCGAGAACGAAAAGTTGAAGCTAATTTGGCAAACACACGATACATGATTATCATTCCATAACCCCCTTCAGTTGCACTATCTAATCATATGAATAAAAGTTGCAAGACTTA
Organism: Crioceris asparagi; assembly: GCA_958507055.1. Lineage (NCBI taxonomy): Eukaryota > Metazoa > Arthropoda > Insecta > Coleoptera > Chrysomelidae > Crioceris > Crioceris asparagi. Next base: position 16,008,660 of record OY293827.1, on the reverse strand, counting down.
GTACGTCTTCAAACAAGACTATTTACCATCGTAATTATAGAACAATACTTTTTTGCTTTCGCAACATTTTCACGATTCTGCGGCCAGCCTAATATGGATTTGTCTCCTTCAGTCAACTCCACGTATTGATCGAGATCGATAAACTAGTATACAGGTTGTTTTAAACAGGTATCTACAACATCCTACTACATACTCTTGAGATAGTAAGTAGATAAGCATTTCTAAGGAATGATACCTTAGTACATACAAAGGTGCATATTTTAGGCCCAGTAAGGTCCCTAAAAATAAATTTATCAAATACAAAAATATGCTATAAAGTTTATTATTTAATGACCTTATTCTATACATTAATTACAATTCATTAAAAACTACACAAGAGCAATCTAGTCTGACCAAGATTACTATTCTCCATTTTAAAAAGAGAGAGATAGAGCGATAAATTATTATAATCAAGGGATCTGTATTGTATACTACCGTACACCAACCATTAGCATGATTTATTATTCTCTCACTTTTTGAAATGGAAAATACTAGTATAGTTTTATTTACCCAAGCCCCTATCCATACATTTTCGAGAAAAACTGAAATATAATGATATTCGAACTTCAGGACCATATAAAACACCCAAACCTACACTTCAATAATTACTGAGGTAATTATGTTTGAATCTGCTCATTTTAATGTCACAAAATATGTGGCAGCATTTGATAAATACCTTTCTGAGACACCCTGTATATTTATATCAAGCACAATCGACAGAAAGGAATCGATTCTTTGAGGTTTTTACCCGCGAATCTTTTTTTCAAGTCAACGAACCAACAACCAACAACAGTTCGAGGTCAGAATCCATACTACAATATATATGTGTCTATAGTAAGTAAGTACACAATGTACCTACTTACTAGTTGCTTTAGACAACATATTGAAAAGTAAATGGCAAAGAGGAAAAAAATAGGAACTGGAAACTCAACTAACAGCTGAAAAAAAAAAAATAAACGCCCGCTGACACGCCTATCTGATAAATGTCGTGTCAAACACCTTCTCTGGCTTCAGCAGTCCCAGAGATAAAACGTGCTGACAGATCTACTAACATTCACAAGATTTGTATTGGTTTCAGAAATTAGATTGATCAGCTTAGCAGATTAGTTCTGCATTTTTATATAAATTGAAGTTAGTAAACAGAAGTTGTAAATTACCAGTACATATCCTTCATCTAATTATGTTAAAGAGTAGTTTAGATAAATTCTAAAGAAAATTGTGTCCTCATCGTCAAATTTACGGAAACATACAAGCACCAACACTTGAGCTTTACAACCCGAACACAGTTGCGGTAACATCAATTTGATATTCAGGGGCAATTTTATTAGGTAATAAATAAAATAAAAAATTGGACCAATGTTGTGAAAAATAATAATAATTCTATTGGTGTTGGTACTTTTGAAGTTCTGCAGTTCGATTGAAAAGTTTTGGCACCAACTTAAACGTAAACCAGCACCAATAGAACTGATAATATTTTGTAGTTTTCATTGCACCGAGGCACCAACTAATAACGTTTTTTTTTTTATATTTTTTTCACACTTTTGAGTATAAAATTAGTCACGAAAATCGTTGAACGTTCACTAATACTATTACCCATGTATATTCTTAACTTGCACTTATTATTCAGAAATCTAAAATTATCGTCGCAGAAATAATTTAGACTTTCCCACCGCTGTAACTCGAAATCCGTAACTGTATGGAAAAAATGTTCAATATAAATCTTGCTACAAATAATCTGATCTTTAATTTGGTTGCCTTAGATTTTCAATTTTCTAAAGAAATTGCTCCCTCCATATAGCGATAATACATCTACTTGAGAATTTAACATCGCTGTAACCTAAAAACCGTAACTCGTTTTAAAAATTATCAATTTAAACGTTTCTGGATATTGCCCTATCTTTAATTCTGTCGTCTTAGATTTCCGAGAGAGATTTCCCCCTCCACCCACTTCGGGCGCGTTTCTTTAAAGGGAAGTAGATTTCGGATTTGAGTTCTTACGAATATGGGACCATTTCTCAAGTCTCCTCTTTCAAATGACTCAAAAATCATCAAAATCGGAGTTTTTTATTTACTATATACAGTGCGCGCACAAACCCAAAAAAGCACGCAGTCGAATTTTATACCTCCTCCGGTTGGGTTCGTCGGTCAAAAACCGAGAGAACATGGAAAATGGAATTGAATAAACGAGTATATTTTGAGTTTGAGGATGAAATACAGAGCTGCTATAGTGATATTGCGTTAATTCCAAGAATATATAAATCATTTTAGAATACATAAATTGAACAATGTCGAAATATACATCTATTCACACAGACAATATAACAACCGACAAACGATAATAAATTCCAATGGTAAATAAGGATAATCGTTGACATTCGAAAACAAACGGCACAACGTTTTGCAAACATCCTCCAAACAAATTATTTAAACTATTATGTACGCAGTTACACATTATCCGACGGTTAAACGTGCTAATTTAACGCATTTGAATAACAAATGATATTGACATTAAAATTATAAATATCACGATTTTCCTTTGACTCCAAAAGCGAATGAAATATATATTTATGTGATCTAGAAAAAATGTCGTCTCCATACCATTCTTCTGGTGGTCTATTTAGGATGATGCCCTACAGAAATAGTATGTACATGCTTTTGCTGCAAGTAAGTGAAGGGAGTTAATAACAATTTGAAAATCGCGATATCGCAGTGAATGTACCTAGAAGATTATGTTGTAAGTTACGATCGTCATCTTTGCTCACGTGTATGATTTGCCACTATTTTTTGAACAAATACAGAATTATGTATTCTTTTAGCCATACCAAGTCAACAATTTGAAATTATTTTTTGTCTTGATGTCTCTGGTCAATAATCTAGTGTTTCCACTCCATTGACACAGAGAATGGACTGCGCATTTCCTACCTAGCTAATAATAATCGAGAAAGAGTTTGAAAGTGTCAAATTTCATCGGATAGGTTATGTTTTTTATAGACCATAGAATGTCGCTTCAAGTCTCTCAAAGTAAATTTAGCGAGGATACTGCACAGTCTATGGCTCTATATCCATGGTCCTCTCACACGATTTTCACACCGTTCTCTAATTAAACCATTACTTTTTTCATCGTGCCAAGATAAACGACAATTCATTACATTCAATTTTGGCGAATATGAATAAACAGAAACTAAATAGAAAATTTGACAGTTCATTAGAACATAACTTTTTTCCAGCTTTTTCTGAGATATAGGTACGCGTTACAGTAGGAGGTAATGGGCATTATGCAGAACGTTTTAGACAAGTTTCATCGGATCAATTTCGCACTACAGTCTTGCACGAAACATGTTTTTCAGTCTAGGAACCAGTACAAGTAGGATGCCCAATTTGTGCCTACAGCGAGTGGTATCAATACCCTACAAACAAAAAACGAAAGCTACAGAATCGATCAATCCGTTCTCAAAATAAACTTTGCATTGACAGGCAGACAGAATAATGGCTGGAAATATGTTTTTTGGACTCAATGACCGATTATTTCACAAGATAAATCACCCATAAACACATTACTTCTACTGGAACATGTTTTCACCTTTCAAATAGAGATATTTCAGGTTAATTTTTGACCGACTTCAAGAAAAAGAGATTATTTTTTTTAATTTTTTTTTATGGCTGTGCGCGCGTTTTTCATAGTAAACGTACTCAGATGTGGACGATTTTTGTTTCATTTGAAAGAGGAGAGTTGAGAAAAAAATGGTCCCATATTGAGAAAAATCGAATCCAAAATGTCCTTCCCTCCAAAAGGGCAATTTTTCTCGAAAATTGAAAATCCGAGACGACAGAATTAACGAAAATTCCATATCCGGAAATGTTTAAATTGGACATTTTCAAAAATAATCATACGTTTCCGCGCTACAGTCTGAAATATGTGTTTCAGCTATGTGGAAGGGGCAAATTTTTCCGAAAATCGAAAATTCGAGATTTGAAAATAAGAAAGGGGACCATATCCGGAAACATTTTTTCAAAAGAGTTACGGTTTCCGAGTTGGTGCCTACAACAACAAATTACAACGGCACAACTTCAAAATCACCAGCACAAAAAGAATTAATATTATTTTGTATTTCTTAGTGCAACAACTGATAAAGTCGGTCCAATTTTTTGTAAAAAATATTTTAATTATTGCAGTAAAAAAGTTAGGAGAGTAATAACTTTTGCTTATGAATACGGCTGTAAAATATTAAAGCAAACAATTTTTGTTGAGAAATCTGTAAGGCAAATAAGAGGCGACATTTTCCATAGGTTTGACCAAGCTCCGTCGAAATAATTAACACTGCTATTACCTCTACCTGTGAAAAAATACCTTGAAAATGAATTTAGATATAATTCAAGAAGTTAATTATTATTGAATGTATACTAGCAGGAAAAACCAGGAAATTTAGTGATAATGAGTATTTTGAAATATAAATAATTCAATATCGACTTCCTTGAACATAATATAAATAAATGGTTCCCTTGGTGGTTCATTTACATTTTTCAAACAGCTGAATCATTTCAAATAAACCTAAGAGATAATCGATTTGAGCTTGGAATTAGTGAGAGTTCATTTTTTGCGCATTCTCATCAAGACTTTGAACTTCTTTGTGGATATCTGGTTTCAGCTCAGGACTATCACCTGCTACAAATATATACCTACCTACACATTAAAATTTGGCTATGTTGTCAAGTCTTGATAAAATCACTGAATAAAAGAAATAAATAAGTAATTTTATACACAAATTAGTAGCTCAATGTTAATAAATTTGGACAGGGAAAAAGTCTGAATCTGAATTAACTAGTGAGCGGATAAAATATTCAGCACCCGGCATTCAAATTAAGATCGTGAATTTAAATGAATGAGAAGGATTTGGGTTAGGGCACCTCCCCTCAAATTCCAAGCAGTAATGAACCGATGGTAAAAAGCTCCCTCATATTAAAGATTGTTGTTATAAGCGAAATTTACATTTTACATAGTCCAGTTACATGGAACATTCAACAATTTAAATATGGTAACAAAGCTTAAGCTATTTAACTATGAAAAATACGAAACGAAAAAAGTCTTAGGCTCGACAGAAATCATTACAAAATCAAATCAAGCAGCAACACCGTGTCTCGTCCGATGTTTAATATTTCCTTATACTTTCACCAATCACCAAGTTACCCGTGTCATTATCAAAGTTTAGAAACCATTACATAGATAGAACAGGACTTACCTATCCTTAAAATTCATAAATATGAACAATGTATATTTTATCGAAATCAAGAAGTTTTTCAGAAATGTCTGACATAACATGACATTAAGAAATAAATATACAGGATGCTTTGAAATTTGATTTCAAAGTTTTTTTTGAAATATATATATTTAAAAAAAATTAATAATCATAATTTCCAATTTCAATTTATAATCATTACACTTTATGATTGTAATGACTGTTAATTTCAATTTTTAAACTCAGTGACAAATGTTTTTGGAAAATACCACTAATTTGACTGTTCTCAGTAATTGAATTATCATAGGTAACTGATTCAGATCATGCTTTCTTATCTGAACGAATTTTGATTAAAGTTAAATTAAGAATAGCATGGTTTATAATATGCTATCTGATTCGTTGGATCCACACCTTTCTACCCATTTAATAAAAAAACTGCCTCTATGCTTTATTCATCAAAAAAGGCAGCAGATATTCAATAATGCTAATTTTGGACTTGAAAATTCCATACAGTTTTTGACTTTTATCAAGTTTATTTAAAGGAAGGCAAGAAAAAAAATCACGTCAAATGCGGATCGGATCCGCGTAGAAAAGCTTCGGTACTTAGGAATTTCGCATAAGTTTTCCAAATAAAATTTGAAAGTAGGCTTATATAATATACTTTACGAATTTTACTATCAACATTTTCGGAGACAATTTAATATGTCACATGATGAAGAAAATATTTTTTCTAGTTCAATCAAATTGGGTCCACAAAATTAACTCTTGGGATCAGAATTCGTTTATTTACGCTATATAGATGCGGTCAGCGGTAACCTCTTTATAAGAGCCAAATTCCATCTTTCTCCTTTCACTGAATTCAGAGAAAATGGGCTGAGATAAACGAACAGATAGACAAACACCAGAGTGGTTTTGCATGGGAAATAATAGACAATAGGTTCAGAATCTGTTCATCACTTACGACGGGAAGTTATCTGTTAAAACGATGGTTATCCCATATAAAAATGCTGTAGAATATGAGGAATTTTGACAGATCACAGTAATTCGACAAAGTATATAAATTTGAACACTTTGATGCGGCAACATTGCGCCTTCCATCGGCCTTTCACTCACCAAAGCTTGCCATAAAGGTCAGATAATGGAACGAAATGGTAACGACCATTTCAGGGTTACAAAACTTAGACACACAGAGAGAGAGAGAGACCAGTTACGAAAAAGAAAAAAACAAGAGCATTATGTTAGTTATATCGCGAGCCTAATTATATTGAGGCATGCCAATGCCACGAAGGCCGTAATGTAGTATGGTTTTGTATACCATCACTTCCATACCACAAAACCTCTGACAGGATTCACGAGAATGATGTGGGAAATTATTTATCAAAGATTGCCGGTACAAATTCAACTCAATTTCGAGAAATGAAACATGAAAATCATTACTTTCACACTAAGTAGTTATTGTAATTGGTTCGATTCCACAGCATTTCATATCTGGAATATTTCCACAATTCAAGGTCTCGGTCATAATGGTTTGACGAAAAAGTCAGTGTGTAAAGAAACTTCATAAAAAAAATGTGGTAAGTACGAGTAAAACACATACCCCAAAGGGTTCCGTACATTTATATTACGGTGAAACAGTAAATACGAAGACTTTATATGGAAATCTTTAGTTATAAACAAGTAGACAGTTCCAAAATGTACTGCAGTTAATCTACAAGGGTGCCAATGAGCGAATACATTTCTGAATAACAGCTTATAAAATCTACAAAAAAAGACAATGTGAAAAAAAAAGAGATTCAATCAATATAGAGGCTATTTGAAATAGTCTGAAGCCTTGTAATATCTCGTTTGTAAACAAAGGAAAATGTCAAAAAATAGCCCAACAAAAAAAAGACTGTTTCATCCGATTTGAATGGCGGCGGGTGGTGTTTGAGAGAGGGGGAGGTTATAGCGAATATGGGTGGTTATCGTATACTGATGAGAGGCAAGGGATGAGTGTAGAAGGGGTGCTGCGATCGGCTCGATATATACCTATCCATTCACGGCCGGCGATGATAATCGAATCTAGAATAAAAAAAGGAATTAAAAAATTAAAAAACCGCCCCCCAATACAACCCAACTCTCGTACCCGCTAGGCCCCACCAACGCCACATTGGTTGTTGGTTGTTCAGAGGGGTGGCACCACCACACTACTACGTTGTGCTCTCGTTGTGGAGTGTATACCGGGTGGAACAATAAGCCTCCGATGTATCTCAGGAAATGTTTATCGTACAACAATACGAACAATATTCAATCATAATATATTTTTTTTAATAGGACCGAGTTTATTCATAGGTGCACTGAAAAAAAAATCAATCTGGTGTGTCCACTGACACGACTTTCCTACCGCTCGCAGGCAAATTCCAGTGAATGAAAAATTTTACACAATTACAATACTCTCCTTACCTGGCGACGATAATAGCGGTAGTAAAGTAAAAATCCTCTGGTCAAATCGTGCTACCACTCATTTTTTTCAGCATGTTAAGACAAACAACAATGGTCATGTAACATTTTTTTCTCAAGATGAAACGTTTAGCCAGAATCTGAAGAAACATGTGAAATTTTATTCAAGCATAATTTTTTTGTGCTTTTTTTTCAGAGATGGCGCTATATGTGGGTGGTAAAGAGCTCTCAGAAGAATATTTTAGGCGATTTTAATCAAAATCCTTAGAGCCGTTTTCGTGCTATAGTCTTGAGCAAATCACGTTTTTTGGTTATAGCTCAACACCCAGTGTATACACGATTCTCATTCAGTGCCACCGGCAATTGAGATTGGTACCAAACAAAATTAAAAGGAAAGCAACAAAATACACCGATCCGTTACCGAGATAATGCTGCCACAGATAGACAGGCATGCGGATAGACAGACAGACGAATGGCTGAAAATATGTTTATTAGACTTAGAAAACTGAAACGTCAACATTTGTAAAAATCTCGATACCGACAATTTCACACGATTACAATACTTTCCTTATACAGCTAGCGTAGGAAAATAATATAAAATTGGTACTGGTAATTTTAAAGTTGTGCAGCTGTAGATTCGAAGACCTTTGGCACCGACTTCAAAAGTAACAGTTCCAATAAAATTAATATTTTTTGGTATTTTTTAGTGCACCAACTAATAACGTAGGTCCAAGTTTTTGTAAAAATATACCATTACCCATATCTATTTTTTGCTTGTACTTGTTATTATTCAGAAATTTGAAAACATTGTCGTGGAAATACGCATATTTTAGACATTACCATCGCAGTTACTCGAAAACCGTAACTCTAAGAAAAAAAATTTAATATAAATGTTGCTACAAATCTGGTCTTTAATTTCGTTGCCACAGATTTTCAATTTTCGAAAGAAATTGCCCCCTCCACATAGCGAAAATACATATATTTGAGATTTTAACATCGCTGTAACTCGAAAACCGTAAATCTTTTGAAAAAATGTGCAATTTTAAAGTTTCTGTATTTTCTCCTATATTTAATTCCAAATCTTAATTCAAAAAAAGCAAAACAGTCGAACTGTATACCTATACCTTCTCCGTTTGGGAGGAAGTCGGTCAAAAAATAGGGGTTGTATGTTTTCAAAATACCTAGGTATAAATAAATAAATAAAATTTCTTCAACATTTAGGTCTCATAATAGATTACTTACGTATCTATGAACTTCTGTAATTAGGCATACATTCGAAAGAAAAATATATTTCAAATTTTTCTTAAATATTACGCACTCTAGCGGTAAAGCTAGCGGCCTGTTATGTCTATGACGAGTATTTCCATTGCAAAACAGCTGGACGATCGGCTGGCTTATTGTTCCACCCTGTACATTAAATGCGAGTGAGAGAATAATATATAGTGAGCAAAAGAGACAGAGGGGTCGATATAGATACTCGCGAAGAGTCGGCTCTGGAAAATCGATACCGAGGCCTTGGTTGGGTGCAGGCAGACTGTGACCTGACTGACTCTGTGTGTTTGTTGCATTGGCGGCGGCGAAGCTTCACGCCAAAAATACATTACCAAGTTCATTCACTGTCGGCAAAAGATAAAATAAGTAGACAAAAATGTAAATATCTCTTCTCAAGTTCACTTCTCAAGAAATATATAGTTATATGAAAGACCGAAACAGCGTCTTTCCAACAGTGTTGAGTTTCTAAATAGATTATTGCAAAAATTATTAATTTAGGACTCCAAAAAGAATAGGCAAGTCAATGCATTGAAGTATGATGTACTTCCTAATGAGTTCTGAGAATAGAAGCTAAAAGTATCGTTACTTCATTAGAGTTGTGAACAAGAAGTCTATAGTTAAACAGGGTGATCTAGCTGTGCGTAGAAGCTCAATAACTTTTTTTTCTATACAATGGTTTTCCATGTGAAATTTTGTGACATATTTGATCCTTGAATCCTTAACATTTGACGATTTACGATACAAATTCAACAACGACAAAGAGTTTTGTATATTGGGTGCGCATTTCCATTTCAGTGAGTTCGCAGCGGAACTGCCTCATCTTGGAGAACAATAGTGAAATCTTTTTATTTCCAACGAGTTCCTCTTCAGCCTTTTTGGACTAATGTAAATATATTACTACTTCCAGCAGCATGGCGCCACAAGCCACTCAAAGTATTGTAGTAGAAGTACGCTTAGGATAGAAATTCCACTCTTATCGATGTACTGAACTGACTGGAAAGATTGTATAGTGATTACCTCTGCTTTCAACTGGCAGAAGGAGGGTAACTTTGACACATAGTACCATAAATTCATTTTAAAGTGAGTTCAGCTCGATTGCTATTTTGATAAAGTTTCAAGTATGTGATAGACAAATCTCCCTCTAGAGGTCGAAGGTTAGCTAGAAAATGGCAAAAACTAGCGGTCAACATCACTTGCCTCTTACCAACCCGCATAGAGGCGGCGTTGCAAGATACGCCTTAAAAACCCTCTGATCTGGTAGAATGGTTGTCTCCTAGAGACATATCGGTGGTTCGGAGTCCACCTTAAGCTGTAGGTCCCCTTATCAGTTGCAATAATGATAAGGCAATGAAGAGGAGGCCTTTACAAAAATGTTGACGATGAATAGACAAATATACGCAATAAGAGGAAAGTAGCTTAATATCTTTCCAAAGATACCGACAAACAAGTTGAAAATATATGTCCTGAACCATAGACAAGTATTCCTGAACAAAGCTGTAGAAACTATACAGTCCGATCGCAAAGTTTTTTTTTATCGGACCGCCCGTAGAATAACACATTTCATGAATGTATCTATCGTATAGCCTCTAGCAACCGTCAAGCAAAATGTAAATGATTGTTAATAGAGAAAGAACATCAACATGAATCGATAGTATGATGCAGAGCAGCTATTCTCTGTTTTTGTTACATTAGCAACACGGTTAGTTAGCATCATTTGAATGGGTTTTGTTGGAAAATTAACAATCCTATGTGGAAATTGCGCGAACCGGAGAACGGTGAAGCACAAAAGTCTACACATATTCAATGTGTGGCACTGGTACCTACTGCTCCACAACCATCCATTATTATAATATGTAGGAATTTACATGATATACATATAAGGTGATTCATTAAGTTGCCGTGCGAGTAGATAGGAACCAAATTCAAATACCGCGGGTCATTCGTTAAGAATCTCCCATTTCCAAATCATAGATTCTAGACTCCAAAATATAATGATTTAGCTCAATAATCCTTATACAAATATTGCAGGTTTCCGAGATACAGGATGTTTAAAATTGAAATTTAATTGTTGACTTTTGCAATATTTCTTTATGTTTCAATAGTTTCTGCTAGAAAATTTGTAGTTTTATGTTTTCTGGCATGGTGATTATTTTTTTAATTTTTCATAGTCAAATTAGAATGTATTGAACTTTTTAAAAGCAAATAACTCAAAAACCGATCGAGGTACACAAATCAGACAAGGACACCAGTGACTTTTGTAGTGGAATTGAACATTCTTTCATATTTTTTTATTGCTTTCCTAATAATTCAACATAGAAAAATAATATATGTTTTGATTTACTAAAGCAACAGGGTGTAATCGTAATCACTACCCCAGACAACATAAAATTACAAATTTTCTAGCAGAAACTATTAGAACATAAAAAAATATTGCAAAATTCAACAAATAAATTTCAATTTACAACACCCTGTATCTCGGAAACCTGCAATATTTGTATAAGGAGTATTGAGCTAAATCATCATATGTTGAGGTCTAGAATCTATGATTTGGTATGCTTCAACGTTTATTGAAAGGCAAATAAAATAAGACCGGAAGTATTAAATTGTGTGCCAATTTTAAGTGATTATAGGGAAAAATAAAAAAAGTCAAGAGCGAATAGCGCTCATGTGGAAATGTTCCGTGTTTGAGATTTTTTCATAAGTTTTTGTAAACTTTGTAAAATACTATACACTGTATTATTTTGAAAATGTTTCGCTAAATAGTCTCAGGTATGCCATTTTTAGGATACACTATATAATACAAAATCTTTTTTAAATGGGTTTAAGGATATAGATGAAGTTTGCAAAATATCTAAGTCATAACTTAACTAACAACTGATCTATAGAGGACGGGAAATCCGATTCCGGTGCTTGAATAATAAAATTACATGATGCATATTCCAAAATAAAAGAAATTGTCAAAAAAGTATCAATAATTTAACAATGGATACCTATATTAATACGTGAAGATAATTATTTGGACCGCATTTTAAGAATAATGAGGTCAAAAAGGAATATGAGATTTGGCAAAGTTAAAGCTTATACGGCCAACCTAAAATTAATAAATAATGTGTTACAAATAGATTAAACTAAATGAAGTTAATTTAAGATGATTAACCGTAAACATTTAATTATTTATTGGATCATGAAATATGGTGAAGTGGTCACACACTTTTTGGCCACCGTTTTTTTTTTTAGTAAACAAAATTCAAATAATTATATCTTTGATAAAGGAACCGCAATAGTGTTCAAACTTAAATTCATGGAATTGGAATTACCGACGTATTTCGCCCATTGGGCAATATCTTTATAATAATTTTTGAATTACAAGTCAGAGATCAATGAAATTTCATTTGTTAAACACTCAGAGCCATCTAGCTGTTGGTAGCTATACTTCAACGAACACAACAAACAGGTTGCGTCAACTGGAACAATTTTCCACTTGCATTGACACAGTTTTGAATGTACATTAAATATAGAGTTGATTGTAAAAGCTTTATTGCATGAAAATTTAGTTATATTATATTTAAAAATCGTTGAAAAAACATAAACATGAAAATTGTGAGTATATTATTTATTAAAACAGTTTTGCTATCAGTCACTAGGTAGCAGTTCGGATAATTCAAGCTACAACATAACAAAAATCAATCTTTAGGCAGTTTCGTAGCGAAATAATTATTGGATTGCAGTTTTTAATTGTATCTAATATTTTCTGATTTACTGAAAACATTCAAGACTGTATCTAATTATATTAAATGGATAAATATTTTTATTTCTTCAATAAACAAATCAGACCAATTAGGTATCTGGGATGTCTGTTTATTTACGTACCCGTCTATTAAATTCAGAACAATTAGACCTTGACACAAGCTTGAAAGTGAAAACAATGTTATTCTGTAGGAAAATATAATAAAAAAGTGCGAGTCGCGGAAAGGGTCCCGTAAGTGATGTCAGGATTTGCCGGGATAATTCGAAAGAAAAATAGACATTTAGGAAAAATGCTAGCTAGGTATGTTGATTGTTGTTTACGGTAGTGAGATACAGTGATGATATTTTATTGGCAAGCTTTCAGTAACTGCAGACTGTTTTACATTTTAGAAAAAAAAATATTTGAACTATACCTACATATCCGATAACGGCCAGGGTATAACGGAACCTTGAAAATATTGAATAGATAGGTACAGAACAGAACATTGCATGTTATTATCTTCGATACTTAATAAAATTTTATACTTTTTCAAGTAGTCAGTGGAAAGTCAATGTAACAATAAGTCACTTTATCACAAATTTGAATTTTGACATATCTTCATGTTTCAAGGTCCCTAAAGTCAGATACAACAGCTTTTAGGAGGATGTCTGAGTGTGTATCTCATAAAAAATGATACCCATTAGGTTATCATCAGAATATGTAGAGCAGTTTTTTGTTGATAAAAAAGGCAGATTTTAAAAATTTACATTTCCTACGAAAATCAATCGCCTAAAGATCAAGGTAAATTTAGTTAGGTTGATGATCGACCAAGTAAATTAAAAAATGTGTTTATTATGTAAATGTCATTAAAATATTTTCGATCAATTAATATTATTTCTATTAACAAAATTTGGTAGAAATTTTTTTCTGAATAAATCAGCAGAAAAAGCTACCTTATTGAACATATTTCATATACCAACCCGTAACTGAACTTTTCTCTACGTTACTCTTGAACGGAACTCTCGGGGTAGACATTTCAATTGTTTTTTTTCTTCTAAATATTATTTGAAATCTGTTATTTCGAAATTTATATGGTGGACTTTATTTATATTACATAGGTAATACATAATTATTTTTTTCGTTCAGTACATTCTAAAAACAGGCTTTAAGAAACTGACATACTTACAGACAAGGAGATCTTGTACGTGTTCTATTTTTTATTGGATATATGCAACAAAATTTAACAAAGCACTGATTTTCTAGTCCACTTAAAAAGCGTAGAGTATCCGCAGAAATACTTTATGTGAAAAAATCAATTTCAACTTTATTTTAGTCTTGATTGGATATAGAAAATCATTTTGTAAAAGTACCAGCATCTAATGGAATTACCTAATATTATTTTGTATTTTTCAGTGCACTAACTAATAAAGTTGGTCCAATTTTTTGTGAGAAATATTTATTTCACACTTTTGAGAGTAATATTTCATATAATCTCATCTTTAATTTGGCGGTCTCATATTTTCAATTTTCGAAAAAAGCTGCCCCCCACATAGAACACATGTTTCAGACATACTCACATTTGATAAAAGGTATAGTGTGCCGAAAAAATTGTCATGTGTTAACAACATAATAGAATAAATTCTAATATAGTGTTCTAATTTTAAAATATTTCAAACTTTAACACTGCTATTACTCGTAAACATATGTTTTTTTTCAAATGAACAATTTAAACGTTCCGTATACGGTCTCTTCTATAATTTTTTCGTCTCAAATTTTCGATTTTAGAAGAAATGCCCCCTCCATCCCCTTTGGGAGAAGTTTTTGGGGGGGAGGATAAGTTGAATTTAGATTTTATTTTCAATAGTCCTCTATGAAATTAAAAAAAAATCATGGAAATCAGAGTATGTTTACTATAAAAAAAACATGCAGACAAACTCAGGTTAGGTTGTAGGTTAAAAAAAGACAGAATTGTATACCTTCTTTGTTTGGCTAGTTTGTTAAAAACATTCTTTAGAAATACAAACAATTTATTTTGTTACTGGATGCAATTTTCGCAATACAAACCTTACTGGGTGATCAAATTATTTGGGAAACAAATAAGTTATGGAGTTGCATAAATGTTAACTATTATTTCATTTTGTTATACTTTTGAAACCTTTTCAAGATTATTTCCAATTACAACAAAGTAGGTATCTATATAAACTTGAAGATAAATATTATGTTTCTAGTTCGTCAATCGTCTCAGAATCAACGCCTAGCCAAGAGACTAGAGAAGAAATGGGTTCGTCGAACTTGTACATAAATATGTAAATATTGTCCGTTAGCTTGTCGAAATAAATACATATAGACACATTTTATAATTATATCAATGAAGCCACTACGACAACCGGGTACTATCAACTATCTATATGAATTGAAAAGATCGATTAATATATACATATAATAATTACAGGTCGTCTAAAATGCAACTCGATATTCTGTATCTATACCATGTGATTCAATTTGATATTTGCACCCTTGTTATTTTTTTATTTAGACAAAAAGTGTAGTAAGCCTTATACTTTCAATTTCTCAATTAACTCTATTGAATGCAGTCAACTACCTATACGATGACATATTGTATAATAAATTTGCCCCCACCATCCCCTTTGGAGGCGGTTCTCGGAGGGAAGGAGATTTTGGATTTGCGTTTTTATAAATGAAGGACCACTTCTCAAGGCTCCTTTTTCAAATGAATCAAAAATCATCAAAATCAGCTAGTAATTAACTATATAAATCGCGCGCACGAACCAAAAAAAAATAAAGCAGACAGTCGAATTGTATACCTCCTCCGTTAGGGGTTCGTCGGTCAAAAACTGCGAAATTCAACTTTTTCTTTTCACATGACATGCTACATAATTGTTTGTTATTCGTGTAGGCGTCTATTTTCTAAATTCAGCAATGAGGAAATACCGTAACTTTTTCAAATCAAAGAGAAAATATAATTTTTACATAGAAAAAAAGGTGCATCATTTCATTTCAAAAAACTGACTATCGCAGCTTTGACATACATATATGTTATCATAGAGATAATTTTTTGACTGCATTCAATAGAGTTTGTCGAGCAATTAGAAAAAAATTATAAGGTTTGTGAATATCAAACGGAATCACCCGGTATACTAGGTATATTTATAGTACATATTAAGGGTGTTCGAGCAGCGGTTCCAACCAGTCCCAAACCGTCAGACGCGTGCGCATTTGAATTTACGATGAATAATTTATTCCCAACTACTAGTAAGATGTTCGAGCAGTAGTTTGACGATTTCCAAACTAGCCCGGATTCAGTTTGAGACAGGCGCAGTTGAAGCGTCTTCTTCTTCTTAGGGTATAGTGTTCTCTGTTGTTGGAGAAATCTTTTTCAGAGAACACTACCACAGTCCAAAAATAAACACTGGTTTGTGTTTTGTCCATCAGTCTTTCATTGATGTTCTCTCTTATCTTTGGTCATAAAACATATATCTATCGGCATAGTCATTTGGTCTATGACGACGAAAATGTAAGAAAGTGGAAGGGGTAGTTTGCAAACTGCAGTTTGGTGTTCAAGCAACAAAATCCCAAACCACTTGGAAACTGTTTCAAACCGCACATGCGCATTTTAAACAGTTATCAAACCGTCCCAAACTACTGCTCGAACAGCCTTAAAATATGATAACACAGGTGATCCACAGAAAATTCATAAGATTTATCCATTTGATAGATATGGTCATAAAATGAATTATGTGTCCTGTAAATGACAGCCAACTGAAACATAATTTTTATAGTCAACAGTCTGTTGACAGCACGAAATATTGTTGATAGCATAGGGAGGGATTAGAGATAGGGGGCGAAAATGGCGGTCGAAAATATTCTAGAGCTCTAATATAACTACATATATATAAAATACCGGAAAGCTGAGCTCCCCAATAGTTATTAATGATAAAAAAATTATAGTTTGAGATAAGAAGTATGAAAAAAAATCGGTTTTACCAGTAGAAGTGTTAACTTCTGCAATTTGTGTTAAAAGTAAATCACTTTCAACACAAGTAATAGGTACTAAAAGCAGGTACTACATTACTGTTAACACCAGTGCCATAAATGTCAATTCAAACTGACAGCTTGAGTTAAAATTTAATATTTGTTAAGAAAATATATCAAATTCATAGCTCGTAACTTTTATTTTTGTTGTGCTGATGATATACAACAAAAAACTTTTTTCGTCAAATTTGTTAAATAATAAAAATCCTGTTAATTACCTAATTAGAACTTTTTTAATGACATTTACATAATTGACATTTGTTTGAAACTATTCGGTCGATCATCGACCTAACTTTACCTTGATCTTTACGCGACTGATTTTTGTACGGAATATTTATGATTAACAAAAAACTGCTCTACATATTTTGCTGAAAACCTTATCAGTATCACTACTACATAATTATTATTTATTGGATTTAACCTGGACGTACGATATCGATATCATTTTTATGTAGACGTCTTCTCAAAAATCATTGTATCAAACTCGAGTGACCTTGAAACGTGGTGATATGGCAAAATTTGAACTTTGGACTTCCTGGAAAGATAATAAAAGGTTAGAATTTGTTGTAAAAGTATAAAAATATCGGTTTAATTTTCGAAGATAGTACAAGTAACATTTAGTGAGAACTGAACTTTTTTTAGAGGTCCGTACATCCGAAGAAAAAACGTATCTCTTATAGTTTTTTTTTATTATCAGTAAACCGATCCAGAGTAGATAATGACAACATCTCGAAATATTAACGACGAAAATAGCTCACAAACACAGGCACGTACAAGCACATACAAATTCCAAAACACGACAGATAAGGATTCTTGGGACCTTGATTATTGCAATTACTTATCAAAATAGGAAGTTAAAAAGCATAAATATAGGATCAAAACGTCTGCCTAATGTCTAGTAAGGCCTCAAAGTTAAATTAAAAGCTAAATTACTATGCGCTGTTTTATTTATGCGCTTTCTAGAAATAAAATAGGTAAACCAAGCAATACCCCAATAATGTTGGTATTCAAAGACCAGTCTCTGGCCAAAATTAAGTCCAGATCTCAGTCCTATAGAACATAATACTGGACAAATTAGGCAGTAGAGTAGGGCAAAACTATGGATAATTTCATAATTAGGGTACGTTGGAACTTTTACTAATAACTGAACGAGTGGAAGCAATGCCCCAAGATTTGCAGATTGGTTTTATTCTATGCCAGAAAGGATGAAACAGACAGACAGACAGAAATAGTTATAGCACAGTTTTCTTTAAGAATGTGTATTTTTTTATAAAAATGACAGGAACCAAAATAAGAACTCTTGAGGAAAATTGAGGATTAAGACTCCTTAGAAGATTCTGACCCTTGATTTTCCCCTTGAGGAGAATATGGATAGTGGGTAGCTCTATTTTTCCACAGAATGCCCAAAAATGTAGGTACAACAAAATACAAAACCCATTACTTAAAACATAAATAAGAACAAATCTTTGAGCACCTATATCAAAACTGCAAAACTGATTGAATTTGAAAAAAGATAAAGCAGGAAAAGTTACAGATTAATGAATTTGTACAGAATTTTATTGAGAATTTTAATTTGTTCATTTCATAAACGAATAGAGCATATTTGATGCATTTGAAGTGATCGCATTATGCAAATATAACGACTCCATTTAGATACATAATTAACGAATGAACTTTCTTGGGTTGAAAGATTTTCAAATTTATTGTGATACCATCCATATACAATTGCACTGTATAAATGCATTTACTGAAGATTGGCTTTATTCTGTAAAACGAACATTAAAAATTATCGAACGTTAATATTTTATGAACATAAATTGCCATTCCGTAAGCTCAACATCTAACGGATCCGATAAAATCTTAATTGAAAAATAATGAACCTTGAAAACATGATAGAAGTCTGAATTGGTTCTTTTAAGAATGTATTTGTCAGTTGCTGTTTCATTAAATTAATAATCTGAGAAGAAGACAAAAATTATTAAGTGTATTTGGTGGATTGATCTGAGACTGGTATTGTAAAAAGAATGAAAGATAAAGAAGAGATTTGGTTGCTGCCAATAGAAAATGCCCCTAGATAATTTTAAGGCCAAAAATACGCAAGTCCTAAGCCTCAGAAATATTTCTCAATATGTTAAATTTAACGACAGACGTTTTCTTTTACGCCAGGTTTTAGCTTAGGTACAGTTTATAGCTACTAACGTTATGGATTTTGATCAAATCTTAAAATTATAGGCACGCTTATCATGTAACTTGCAACTGCAAAGAGTCTGCTGAGAATTCGGCAATCTTTGCAGTCAGAAGCCAATTTTGGTACTGGTACTGGGACTGAATTGCAAATGAAATCAGTGCTGCCTCTATCAGACAACCAGTGAGTTATAATTACACTGAATTCATCATATTATCAATCAGCGATTGCATAGTAAGCGACATGGTGAAAACCTTCCCAAAATATATTATAATAAGAGTCAATGAGCGCCCTTGAAGGTATCAACAATTCCTTTCCCGAAGACATTTTCGTCCGAATGGTGATTTTTCTTTTGAAACATCTGAATGACGAAGGTAAGGATATAACCTTCATTTGGGTACCTAGCCACATAGGGATCCAGGTAAAGAACTAGCTAATGCAGCCGCACGCCACTCAGCTGAGGTAGAACCGTGTTGAAGAAAACCATACCAAATATACAGACGTTAAATGCCTTATGATATCACTCATTCACCAAAACTGGCAAAGTGAATAGAATCTAGGAGGTTAGCCGATGGAAACCACCTGTAACTTTAACGAGAGAGCAATTCACCTTCTTAAAATTGGACATACTCTTTCTAGTCATGGGAGAAAAACCAAGATTGTGGAGAACGTCTCAAACATCCGGTGTTATTGAAATACCTATCAAACAATCAGGACACAATTTGACTTAGCGGATAATTTGAAAGACAACCTCGATGATCCAATAAAAGTAGGAAAAGTTTTAAATTTCATGAGAAACCTAAACATTTATCATAAAATCTAAGATTTATGATAAGACAGCTTCAGTTGTAACGAATAAATGAGCCAATGACCTTATTAGTCGATACACATCAAAATAACTTAAAAAATCTGGTGTGTCCACTCACACGACTTTCCTACCGCTCGCAGGCAAATTCCAGTAAATAAAAAATCGTTCGATCAAATCGTGCTACTACTCATTTTTTCAGCATGTCAAGACAAACAACAATGGTCATGTAATATTTTTTCGCAAGATGAAACGTTAAGCCAGAATCTGAAGAAACATGTGGAAAATATGGAATTTTATTCAACCATAACTTTTTTTGGGCTTTTTCTCAGAGATAGCGCTGTATTTGGGTGGTAAAGGGCTCTTAGAAGAATACTTTAGGCAAGTTTAATCAAAATCCTTAGAGCCGTTTTCGCGCTATAGTCTTGAGAAAATCACGTTTTTTGGCTATAGCTCAACACCCAGTGTATACAGGATTCTCATTCAGTGCCACCGGCGAGTGGTATTGGTACCAAACAAAATAAAAAAGAAAGCAACAAAATACACTGATCCGTTCCCGAGATAATGCTGTCACAGACAGACAGACAGACGGACAGACAGATAGACCAATGGCTGAAAATATGTTTATTAGACTTAGAAAACTCTGAAAAGTCAACATTTGTAAAAATCTCGATACCGAAAATTTCACACGACTACAATACTTTCCTTATACAGATACTGTAGCGTAGGAAAGTAAAAACATAACTAACATAAGCCTCTCGTAATCTATCCCACTCCGGTTCTGTGCCGACTGCATTCAGTTTGGTTGCTTTTTATATCATTGGTCCACCGCGTTGGCGAGCGTCCCCTACTTCGGTAGGCCTCATCTATAGGTCTCCATTCAAAGATTCTTCTGATTCATCTATTTATTATCTGTCGTCCTTGGGATATGCTCAGCCCAGTTCCATTTCAATGTAGTGATTCTTCTTACGGCATCCGCAACACCAGATCTTCTCCTTACTTCATTATTTGGGATTCGAT
Source organism: Crioceris asparagi (assembly GCA_958507055.1). Classification (NCBI taxonomy): domain Eukaryota; kingdom Metazoa; phylum Arthropoda; class Insecta; order Coleoptera; family Chrysomelidae; genus Crioceris; species Crioceris asparagi. Next base: position 15,987,886 of record OY293827.1, on the reverse strand, counting down.
CCCTTAGACTGACGCCCAACAGTGACCTTTCCATCGAACGCTGCCTTACTTGTATTTTGTTTACCACCTTCTTGGTTAAAGTGAGTGTTTCTGCCCCAGATGTCATCACTGGCAAAACGAACTGGTTAAATACTTTTCGAATTAAGCTTATATGGGAACTCCCGATTTAAACACATCCTCAACGTTACCGAGTGCCGCCCATGTCATGATTGTCTCGGTCTATACGGAGTTCATGACCGAGATATTTGTATGAAGTGACCTGATCGATTTCGCCGTCTATCATGGGAATTTTTCCACTTACCACAAGATTGGTCATAAATTGGGTATTCGAAATATTTATCTTCAATACGGCCATTCCTGAGGTTTGTTGAAGTATTTCCAACATTTGCGTAGCTTTGTCAGTGCTGTCTGGATATTAAAACAATATTCAAATTTCAAATGAGTCTGATCTTCTCCGCTTATATTTAATCCCATATTGTCCCAGCTCATTTGTTTAAATACGTATTCCAGGAAAGTTGTAAATAAATTTCTCTAGCAAAATGCATTGGCCGGCAATGTAGTGTATTTCGTTAAAAAACTCATAAAAAACAATACCATTTCTTAGATTGCTGGTGAAAAGTTCAGGTTGTTTTAAAAATAGAGTTATATAAAACATTCTTTTAGTTGCCCCGGATAATAACTAGAACGATAGTATTTTTCCAAATACTGTATAATATGCAAGATGATATTATTCATTTTATCTAGCATCAGTTGAGAAAAATATGGAAATTGGGCAACAAAAATATATGAGACAAATCAAATAATAACGTGTTGCGTTGTTTTGCACCTGAGTGCATTGGAGCATTCATCACATAGGTGGTTTATGCATTTCTATCAATGTTGATCAACAGAAGATTTAGGATCCTAATAGCGACAAATGATGTTTGAATATTACAGAATTTCATATAAATATAAGACATTAAATTCCAAAAAATTCCATGGGAAACTTCGAATGATTTTTTCGAATAGCACGATATAAGAACAAAAGAAAAATTAATATATAAGAACAAATTAGGAATGCCAAACTTACTTGCGAGATGATATTATTATCCACTACAACACAAGTTTCAATGGGTGATTTTCGGTCGTCGTTCAATGATGATGATGATGCACTTGCACTACGAACTCACACGCGAACATAAATATACGATAATAAATGTCTGCCGGGTCAATGGAAATTAATTGAAGGATGAAGCGAGAGAGAGAAAAAAATAACCCGAAGTCCTTTCTTTTTATTATCGAGACGAGTTGGTTTTGTATTGTGAGTGCTGCAGTCGGCAGTGTGACACATTCCTTTCTGTCAAATATACATACACATATTATAATCATCGGTGTTGGAACAATAATATTATTAATTACATACATACATACATACATACATACACATATACGTTATCTCAAAGTTCAATAGTTACGGATAAATTGAGACGCACTTTTTATAGATGATGTGTTACAATAACCTATATATAAAATGTGGATTTATTGATATGAAATTAATTTATCGAAAATCTTGACACATACCTACAATGTGAATTACCCACTAGATCAAATAAAATAGGTAAGAGTCTAGTTGAGCGGCTTTTGTTGCAAAAACCCTAAAAAATCAAATATTTGCAAAAAAACGTATATATTAGAATAATTTTTAATAAAATTCAGGCGGAAGGAGTTTTGAAGATTTGTTAATAAAAAAGGGAAAAATGTTATTCTTAGGACTTACGACTTTTAGCTGGAATTCTCGAAGTATAGTTTCAAACCACAATAGTATATCGGGTTAGTCAGATTCGCTGCTCACCATTGGAATCTGATCATTTTTCGTTTTTGAGAAATTAGAAAAAAACAAATTTCCACATTTTGTTATTTCTTTAATAACATGGTTGTTATGCAACGAATTGTAAAACCAAAAGCCTTTCTCCGTAGCAACTTTTTCTGTTGCATCCAGTTGTGCTCAACTTTGGTACAACGTTTCGTCACTTTACAACCATTAGCAAATAAAAAATAATAATACGGACCTGGATTTTAGAATTACTTTTCTGATTGCTACTTATCTCCATAACATATCGAATACAACAGAAAAAGTTGCTATGGAGCAAAGCTTTTGGTTTTTCAATTCTTTGCATAAGAACCAAGTTATTAAAGAAATAACAAAATATGAAACTTTGTTTTTATTAATTCTCAAAAACGAAAAATGATACATTAGGGCCGATAGTAAGAATACAAAAGCGTGCTATCAAAATTTTAACTTTTGGTAATCAACACAACCTTTTTAGTGAGACACGATTGCTGAACATTAATCAAAAATATATTTTGGAAGCACTAATAAATAATTATTGTAATCTACGGGAAGAGTACACTATTGCTGAAGCATGTTTATTTTCTAGACACAAATCGCTTACAGTAAGTAAAACTAAATTAAATATTGGTCAAAAAACTAGTTTATATCGATCCAAACTTGTCTACAATAGATTAGATAACAATCTAAAAAAATTAACTTCTCTAGAGGGCGTATTAAATTTCATATTAAGAGTTGGATTTTAAATAATTTGAAGTTATAATATACATAGATATTGTTATATTACTTAAAAAATCTGTTTTAATATTTAATACTTCCTTTATCATGTGTCTTTCTTTACATTTGTAGTTGTATTTATAGTTTTGTTGCATTTTAATTATATTATTTGTTTATTTATTATATATTAATATGTATATTTAGATTATGTTAAGCTTGTAGATTTTAATACATTATTAAGTTCAGGTCTACACACAGATGCTATTTGCATCTCGGTAGGGGATTGTTGGACTTTATTAAGTCAGACAATCTATTAGCATACTATTTTTTAATCAAGATTTGTATGTTAACCTGAATAAAGATTATTATTATTATTATTATTATTATTTCTTTGTGGCATATCAATCCACATTACATTTCGCAACTTTGCCCCAATTTAACCTTCTTCGTAGCTCTTACGGTTCACGAGATCCCAATAGTGAGCAGCGAATCTGAATAACCCGCCCCCGTATCATGTAAAATTTAGAAACTAGTTGCAATCGCGTTGTTGTCTCAGTCTTGCCAAAGTCTATTAGACACTATCTATAAAATATTGGATTCAAAAGAGAAAATAACAATTTCATTGAGAACATGATTTATAGTAATTTATTATTCAAAAATACATGCAACCAACATCACTTTGTTACTTTTCACGCCAGTATCAGCTTAGGCTCAAGTCGAACAGAGCGACAACACTGTACCAAATTGACATTTTGACAGCGACAATTGTGCGATCGTCGCGGTCGCGTTGCAGTTGCTATTTACATGATAACCCCCCCGGTATCATCATCCTGGCCTACTATTAAAAGCTAGCTAACATCTTTCAAAATTAACAAAAATATACGTGAAAATATTAAACCTGAATCCGCGAGAAAATGAGGTTAAACGAAGCGATGATTGAGTTGTGCAGTGTGTTCGACGTTTAAGAACTGCCAATTCCAATGTTGCCAAAAATGACAATATAACGTTTGCGATATTGAAAATATTCTTAGATATTCGATAAGGAAAGCATAAACCAAGTGGTCGAGATTTTGAGTGTCTAAAGGTATAGTTTCATGTTTAAAATTTATAAATATTTTTTACAAATACTTGCTTTAGTGTTGAGAGCAAAACAGCTTTCAGACAGCGCCATATAGGACCATTCTCAGATAATGTTATATTATTACCAAAATACTCGCAATTATTGTAATTCACTAAAACACCATGATTATTTAAATAGTTCCTCCTAATTTTCACTTTCCATTCAATTTTTTATTAAGAAATCATTAAAAATAGCGGCGTCCGCCTCCATTCTATTAAAAGTTATGCTAAAATACAACTATTTTTGCAAACATTTGATTTTTTAGGGCTTTTAATAACTGGGCGACCGAGCTTTGCTCGGGTAACACAGCATTTAAAGTGGGACTAGAAGAGTTCGAGTAAGAGTTACTAAGGATGTTGAATCTCAGTTAGCAAATTCTTTACATATTTCAGAATAAATATGAATGTGGAACATTCGCTTATCGATATCTCATACCAGAATTCAGCTGTATCACCAATCGCCATCTCGACCCCCCCAACCCCATACTGAAACTTTTATCGCAATCTGCGGAGCCATTTCCAAAATAGCTAGTGTAGACCTCGAGGGTCACACCCAATAAAAATGATGGTATAGCCAATCGATTTCTCGGCTCTTAAAACCCCCTTTCGCAAATTTTTATCCAAATCTGCCGAATCATTCAAGCCAAGCCACTCTTATAGATAATCTTAAAAAGTATGATCTTATCTATGAACCAAAATTAATGAAAATCGTTAGATCCGTTTTCGAAAAAAAAATTATATATATATTATATTATATTATATATATATATATATATATATATATATATATATATATATATATATATATATATATATTCACATATACAAGAATTGCTCGTATTAATATATTAGATAACAAAAGCCGCTAAACTAGACTACTACCATTATATATAAGTAGGGAAACGTTCTATTCCAGAGAATACCCGCGAATCGTAATTTTTAATTTTTTTGGTAATTATTTTTGAAAATAACTTAGAAATGTTCCGAAACAATAAACACAAAGACATCTTCCTGCAAACAATTTTATCACAATTAAAATTACAATTTCGGAAAATCTACAGGATTGTTACACAACATAAACTAAAAAGTGAAAAATAACCTCAAAATAACCATCAAGTTATTGTCAGAAAGATTACCAATTAATGGAAAAAGCGTGGGGTGCTTTCTCCTTCCAATGTCATTGTTTTTTTACTCATTTGATTCTAAATAAAAAAACTTTCAATCGCAGATCGCAGCTAACGAGATAGCAAGCATGCGCGTTAATTCTGGATTATCAAATGTCCTCCATGTTATGACCATAGAATATAAAATTGACATAACTTAAACAAACCTGACACTTCCGCTTCTACATCAATCGAGTTGACATCTGATTGTGGAGGGAATTGCTTTAATTTTTGTATGGGTAGTGCAGCTGGTAGAAGACTGCAGTGATGGCCTACCCTAGGTGGATATGTAAGTTATCTCCGTGATAATCGAGTCCAGTTCTGGGTTGGCGTTTGAGCAGAGGTTGATTTCCGATAGTTTTTGAGGTTAAAACCGCGTGGAGACCAGAAGGCGAACCTTGTGGATAACCTCTGATCAGAACACAATCCTACCCCTACCTCGACATGTGTATTTCAAAAGCTTATATTTTCGTAAAATGATTAGTAAAGTGGAGAAGAAGAATAGTAATTGGACGTATGGTTTAGAAGCAGACAATCCTCTGTCATACAGATAAAGCTTCGATTACGCTAAGTAACCGGAGGAGAGCTGGGTAAAATCACCATAAAGGAAGCTATATCCATTAGATAAGTGAAGAAGAAGAAAACAACATGCTAGTCCCGTATTTTGAACATGCACATAGCCGAATACTGAGATATATGTACTTAACATTTATATATAATTTCAAGAAATGGGAGCAAATATTGGAATCTAACTGATTCAATAATTGTATTTTACCCTCGAATATTTATCCACCAGTTAAAGAATAGTTAACTGCCTGTGTTAAGAGGATTATTTAAAAACTGGTGTTTAGAACACTGCCAATAACGCTGGAAGAATTATGGTTTAGAGAGCAAATTAATGCAATCATTTGGTATAAGTAATAAGCTTAATTTTTTTTTATCTCTTTCTCTATGATAACGTTGTTGATCGCTTCATCCTAACTAATATTATAAATGCGAAAGTAAGTCTGTTTGTTACGCTTTCACGCCTAAACCACTGAACTGATTTTGATGTAATTTGGTATAGAGATAGACTAGTCCTTGGGAAAGAACATAGGCTATCTTTTATTGCCCGTGGAACTCGATGTGGCGAGTTCCGTACCTAAAAGTTGTATACTTCTGAGCTCTATGGCTGAATTTGAATGGTCTTTTTATCATGTATGTTTGTAGAATTTATTGGAATGATCTGGTAGTGGCTGTAAGTGTAACGGGGCCTCCTAGGTGGAGGGTTCTATTCCTGTAATACCCAAAGAAATATCTCTGAGCTTTATGGCTGAATTTTCGTGGATTTTCCGATATGTTTGTGTAGTATGTCACTGGACTGTTTTGTGAGAGTCTACCAGTGCGACTGAGACTTAAAGGTAGAGGGTTCCATTCCGGAAAATCCCTAAGACAGATGTAGGAGACATTCTTATGCTGTTCTCTCTTGGTGGATGCATCTGGGTTGGTGTTCGGACTGGTCCTACGTGCGAGTAGGACTCCGAGTCAGAAGGGTTCCATACTCAAGACTTTGCCCGGGAAGTGATGGTATAAAACAATTCGAATACAAAATATGATCAACAATACTATGAGAGAATAATAATAAATTTAATGGATTACAATATCGTAAATAGAAACAATAAATCCATAGATGTGATATTTTTTTATTTATCGAAGCCTATATTGTACATTACCGGAGGTGACCTAGAAGCCCATAAAGTTGTTCTAATTGATTCATGTCTTCCATTATTTTTATCGACCTATGTATATTTATTTAATAAATACAAGTTAAAATAGTTTCCAAGAGCGTATCAAATAATATTAATTAGGAATCACTGGTTGACATAATTATTGATAGGAAACTATGAAAAAATATGTTACATATTTGTAGCAGACAAACGAGAAATATGTAAATTAAGATGAAATCCAATATACTTATCACAATGAACGATGATATTTTATTTCTGATTGATACAGACCTTTTGCATGCATTCAACCAAGTATAGTTATGCAATTAATGAAACCAATCCGAAGCCGATATCATTTTATGTCATTCGAGGCAAAAATTAGCAAGAAACAAGAAGATGTCAGAATGATAGTTTTATAAAACAGGTCTCAATAGAATATTTTAATACTAGGAAATTTAAGATCCACAGTTTTTTTTCTTTTAAATACAGTCAAAAAGAGTTCGGGATGCTTAGGGTAGTTTAGACTACTTTGATTATAAGAAATTAAAAAAATATAGATCTTAAATTTTTACTGCACTGAAATTCATCAATTTGAAATATTTTTGCAAATGCGGTGTTGCCGCCTCTATCAAACCGATTATTTTTAGTACTACTTGATAGAGTTCATATAGATGATTATGCCAGATTGTTTATCTCAAAAATTTTAATTGATATTTGAGTAGATCTTGGAAAAAATTACCCCCAGTGAAATCCACAATCGAAAGAAGCTTTTGCTATAGAAGAAGGATGAAATGTCATGAATTCAACGAGGTTTATTTATGATTTGGTAATTGTTTTACAAAAAATTATCTTTCATACAGCTCTCAGCAGTCCTATTTTGAATAAAAGAAGAATCGAAAATATTACGCAAAATGAGCGAAACATACAATCAAATTGGAAACCGCTATCGTTTTTGAAGTCGGTCAAAAAATACTCACACATTACTTATTAACTGCCTCCATTATTAATATGGAGAAATTGTAATAGCGAAATAATTACGTAACATTGCAATAAGTATGTAAATTAATATTAGATGTGATCTATCTGATATGTAGTAAGTAGATGTGAATGAATTCTATTTTACCACGCCCAAGATAAAGAGCTCTTGTTCTTAATAATATACTATAGAAAATTATTAATTGGTTCAGGATAATTTACATAGAAATATCGGTTGTCGCTCTATATACAATAGGTTAGATTTCGCCATAGAATAAATATTTTATTAATATTTCAATAATAATATCCGTAAAATATAATGAACGCACTGATAACATCTTATAGAATCTTATCTTATCGTGGAGAGTTATATTTCCTTTGTCACATATAGATATAATCAAAATATTTATTGACTGGCTATAATTTATTCAAAATTTCAAAGTTCTCTTTAGGATGTTGACCCTACAAGGTATATGAAAGCTGAATTTACGTAATTCTAAGTACCTCGTTGCAAGATCAATTAAAAGGGACGTCATTTAAGAGGCATGTGCCCTAAACTTGCCTAGACTATTCATTATTTCGCAAATATTTCGACTTTCTCATCTCAATAACCATATTCAAGCACAGCTTGTCGAACAGACTAAAACTGCATACCAAAACCATTAGACCGTATCAAGATTAATCCCTAGTCCGTCAGATAGCCCTAATTTATGTTATTCACCTTCTTCAGACAATTATCTACCAGAGTTTTCAATGCCTTTGTTCCAACAACAAATTAGCCACCAATTTCCAACAGTTTGCAAATCGCCATCAATGAGTGTGTTGTTCTCTCTTTCTCTCATTAATACATAGACCAAATGCATACATGCAAAATTCAGAATATTAAGAAACAGAAAAAAGTTCATTAGATTTCGTCACTCAACATATTGATAACTCAAAACTTATATTAAACCACGAACAAACACAAGCAAGTGAATTTATCTCATTTATTTTGAACAGTTATAATATGATTCTCAAATAAACCAAAATATTCAATCACTTTGTTGGTTTATATTTAAATAGATTTCTTATTTGTGTATGAAATAAATACATCGATGACAAAGAGTTTCCCCTCTGATCACACTATGCATGTCTTTAAGGAATAATCTATACAGGATGTTTCATAATATATGCACAGGACTTGAGGATGTGATAGCTCGTCCAAAAATATGAAAAAAAGTTCATATTAACTTACCCTCTAAATGCACCATTTTCGAGATAGAGATAGAGAAAAAAAAATCGTTTTTTGTGAATATCTCCGAAACCGTTCATAGTACAGAAAACAGCTTTTGTAAGCATTTTTCACTCATAATAAGCTAAGTTTTGAGTAAAAAAAATTCAGTCATAATTGGTGAAGATTTCAAAGGAGTAGTGGTTGTTTTTCTACGCCAATGGAAAAAGTACGGTTTTGAACTTCTTTGAACCGCCAATGTTTTTTACACAAAAAGGGTACTGTTGGTCGTGAGCTCTAAAGTCGACCGTTTTCGAGAATAAACAACTTTTTTGTTGAGAAAACACGATCAATTTTAGATTTTCTTACTTGTTCTAACGTTTACATAAATTTTGTTTGATTTTGTTTTTTCAACATAAAAAATGATTTTTTTCGAAAACGGTCAACTTTAGAGCTCACGACCAATAGTACCTTTTTTGTGTAGAAAACATTGGCGGTTCAAATGGGCGCCTCAAAAAAGTACTTTTGAATTAGCTTATTATGAGTGGAAAATGCTTAACAAAAGCTGTTTTCTTTACTATAAACGGTTTCGGAGATATTCACAAAAAACGTTTTTTTTTTAATTTCAACACCCTGTATATCGAAAATGGTGCATTTTAGAGGGTAAGTGAATAAGAACTTTTTTGCATGGACAAGCTATCACATCCCTACGCACATATTATGAAACACCCTGTATATTAATACGTAGATGATTTTTAAGGCATAAAACGTGCATGGAGGAATACTAACTTTACTAACATTAAATTTCATATGTATTGCAAGGAATTAGACAAACAACACACTCTAATGCCATTTTGTACAAGCTTATAACTGACGTAGTAGAACGAAATTCCCAAAAATTATATGCAATTATTATATCTTGCTCAACTCAATAACGTTTTAATTTAAAAAATAATAAATTACGGTTGAATTTCGACCACTGGGCGACCACTAGTATTATTATTACTAGGATATAGGATTTCATTATGTATAAACCTATATTATTCAATAGGAGAGAGTTGAGGTTTCAGTTTCTTCTTGCAATTTTTGATAAGATAAATAGTTGGTGAACTCCGTAGGCAAAGCATTATAGAGGATGCAAGTGGTGTAGGAGAAGATGCGTTTGATTGGTCGTGTGCTGTTGATACATTATACACTACGACAATACCGTAAGATCTTCAATGATATGATCCAAGGCAATTTTAACGTTCTCTAAGGTATAACTGCGTATTGATTCATTTGACAGAACTTCATGGATTCAATGAAGTCTGAGCATTAAATTGAAAACAATAGCGGTCTAAGAATGGAGCCCTGTCGTACTGGACTTCGCGGTTGTACTACAGATATCATCTCATCAACAACAACATAGTGTGATCGTTTCCTCAGATAGTAATCAGTTCTACTGAGCCAGGTCCGAAACCAAAATATTTCAGTTTTTGTGCGAGTATCTAAGGAGTGCCTAAGGCCCTGGTGTAGTCTAATAGTACTAAATAGTGTAGTTTTTGTCAGTGCTAATCAGAATATCAAAACGTAATCTGAAGCTTGCTTTTTTATAATCATTTCCAAAATTTTTAGATCGCAATATCAGAATACTGTTGATCCTTAAATCAAAGTAGGATAAAACGTTTGCAACTTTGGGTAATGAAAGTATCATCGCGCACTTCCACGGATCAGGAAACGAATAGTCAGAACAAAATCCGCCACACGATCTGGTATTTTTTAAACTGTCAAAGAGCTTGAGTGGAACATACAACTAAGAGTTGGAAGTGGAACGCATTTGGGATACTGCATAACCTGACTGTAAGAAACTGTTTCTGATGGGACTTGGAACGAAGCGAATATAAGCTTCAGTATTAAGGAATTTAGATTACTACGTAAATATTTTTCATGTTACAAAGTTGATGGAAAATATAATGATTATAAAAGATTCGATTAAACTGACCTTAGGTAAAACACAAAAAAATCATTACCTAAACAATAGGAGTGAAGATATTTTCACTTGATCCATATACGTGAAATTCTCATCAGATATTTCCAAAAGGAAGAGGCCTACAATTCGATTGGCTGCTTTTTTTTTGGGCTTCCGTACAATCGATCAAAAAGCTATAATATTACTTTGATGTATGTCTGTTTATAGACTATTTTCTCCGAATCTACAGAACGAAACAATTGGACATTTGGAACTGATACAGAGCAACCTGACTGCAACACGGACGTATAGTCTAAAACTCTAAATAAACGAATTTTGATTCTTGATCAAATGAAAGGGCTCGCAAAGATCTTAGGTACGGAAACCTTTCCACGCAAGGCAACTCGCACTTGACCTTTTTTTCTATTAAATTGGTCCCAATTTTGATGATAATTATTTCAGTGGTACTATATATTATTTTCAAAGTTCAATATGATCTTTATTAAAAATTAATGAAAACATACATTCCAGTAATATTTAAATCAGACACAATTCAAATCAATTAAACTATTACCAAGTCAAAGCAGTAGATAAGCGCAGCTATTTTCGAGCGATTTGGATGACTAATTAACCTCTCTAAAATGAGAAGTACTTACATAAATATATTAGTACAAAACGTGCGACCTACTTTAAAAGATGATGCACTAAAATAAATATACCAAATAATATTAATTCTCTAGGAACTAGTACTTTTGCTACTGAAAAGCCAATAATTGCAAAATGTAAAAATTACCAGTACTAATAGAATAAATTATTTTGTACTATTCAAGTGTATCATGTAATAAAATCAGTCCAAGTTTTTTTTATATTTATAATCAAACTAATAAAAACCTGTTTGCCAGAATATATCGTAATCAAATCTGATTCATCAAATAATCTTGTAATCGATTCATATACTTGAACTTTACCTTGTCAGGTAAGTTACATGGAATCTCACTAATACAAATATCAAAAACAAACTTGAAATATAGATTATGACTTAGATTTATATGTCTCTCATTATCATTCGACTTTATGAACCTATCTATAAGTACTTATAAAAAACAATACTTTTATTTGGTAATTTCTATTTGAAACGATGTATTCCTTGTTGAACTATGCTTATTTAATGGATTTAATATAATATTGTTGAAATTTCGCTTACAAAACGATGTGTGCAATATGTATTTATGTATTACATAATATCAAATTCTATTATTTTCACAATCTTCAATTCACAAAGACTATTTCCGCGATATCCTTGAGTTATTTCAAACAATTTTATTATTAAGTCAAAATATTCAAGAACATTCATTTAGAGAAAATATCTGGGGACCAAGCTTTGCTCGGGTAAAACAGGGTTTAAGATGGGTCTGTAAGAGTTACTAAGGATATTTAAACTTAATAAAAAAATGTGCATATTTCTGGTTAGAATGTATTGCGATCGGTAAATACTGCTTTTATTGTTCACATATTCGTAAGTTATAGATTTCGAAATAAATATGAATTTGTAATATGAATGAGGAATATACCAGAACTCAGCTGTATCAACAATCGACTTCTCGACCCCCAAACACTATACATACTGAAACTTTTATCTGCGGAGCCATTCTTGAAATAGCTAATGTGGACCTCGAAGATCACACCGATCAAATATGAAAGTAGCGGCAATCGATTTCTCGACACCGAAACCCCCTTTTAGCTAATGTTTACCAAAATCTGCTAACCCTTCCTTGAAATAGCTAATGTGTACCTTAACGGTCGCAATATATTAGATATGTACAAATTTTCATTGAAAATTTCCGATTAAATTATTATAAACTCATATTAACATCTTTTATTTTTAAAAAATGGGTTTTGTTAAAAAAAAACTCAAAGCTGATCAGAATGCGAACCGAGGAGGTCTAGGTTAATACCCGGAACCTTAACCATAGGATTACTTTTGCCCTATGATGTTATAGGGTTCATACTCATATCTCACATAGGTATAATCTGTAGAACTCGTAAAATGAGAATATTAATTGCTGAAAACGATTTGTGAATTTGAATACAAGCAATAGATTCAATACATTTTAGAACCCATACATATGAATTTTCATCAAAATCGATCGACCAAATTCTGAGATAAAATTTGCATATACATATCAATCATTACCCATTTAAGCATTTTTTTCAAAATTCCTCGAACAAGTCGATTGTATTTTTTGTCGAGCATTTTTTAGAAAATTGAATTATTATACAGGGTGGTCGCAAAAAATCTGGGCAGGTAGCAACTTCATTTGTTTAAATAGATAGCCTTAATTTTTTGACATTTTCAGATTTCTGATAAAATTTTTAGCATTTTTCATGTAATATATCCTATATATATACCGAAATTCAACTGTTTTTAAAATACAACGTGTTAAAAAAATTAATCCCCCAGTATCTTAAACTCGAGCAACAATGTATTTCAATCAAAGCAGGCCATGAGTGGGCTATGACTTTTTGACAGAAAACAAACACTTTATTGTACTTTGTACTTTACTTCTTTGTTGTTAAATGTGTCTGTCGATTTTTAAAAATTCTAAGTAGGTACCCTTTTACCTAGTTTCAATAGTTCTTTTTTCTGTTTTTGTAAAGTGTTCATTCACATTGAAAACCTTATTATCAAGATGAGACTTACTGAGACGCAAAGGATAAAAGTTCTGATCATGATTGGTTATAGGAAAAGAACCAGAACGCAACAGGAAGTATGCCAATTTCGCAATAAACAGTAAGTAGGTTTCAGAAAAAAATCATCAAATGGGTCATTTTCGAGATGCTCCAAAGACTGAGAGGCCATCAGTTTCTGAAGAAAAGCAATTGGATGTTTTACTAAGTGTCCAAGAACGGCCTCCTGTGACATCTAGAAAACTAGCATCAGAACTAAGTAAGTATTGGTAAAACTTTATGGAGACGATTATGACAGACGTCTGGAATTTTATGAGCGTTTACAAGTTACGTGCTTTATGGACCAAAATTTTTTGAAAAACATTATGTTTTCAGACCAGTCTACGTTCAACTTAAATGGAGAAGTAAACACTCAAAACTACCGTTATTGGTCGAACGTGAATCCGCATTGGATGCGGGAAGGCCATACTCAGAATAAAGAAAAAATCAACGTATGGGCTGGTATTGTAGGAGACACTGTTATAGGACCTATTTTTGAAGAAAATTTAACGGGTGACAGTTATTTGCGGTTTTTGCAAGACGATTTGATTCCAGCTCTCTCAACGTTATTTCCATGAGAAGTAAATCCAGACTTACCTAATGCAAACATTTGGTTCCAACAGGACGGCGCCCCACCACATTCCCATGCAGATGTTCTCGCATTTTTAAATGAAGTCCGCGGACTTGACCTCTTTAGACTTTTTTTATGGGGTTACATTAAAGGTCAAGTTTTTAAAACAAAACCTACAGATTTAAGCGACTTAAAAATTCGTATTGCGCAAGAAATAGGACGTATTACATCGGAAGTCCTTAATAATGTCCATAGGGGGAGTATATTGATCGCTTAGGTTACTGTAAATTAACAAATGCAACACATTTTCAACATTTGTTAAAATGAAATTACTCAAACTATGTAATAAATTTTCTAGTGTCTTATTTGATCATGTCCTGTTCTGATTAAAATAGTATTGTTGCTCATGTTTATGATACTGGCGGATTATTTTTTTAACACTTTGTAATTAAAAAACAGTTGAGCTTAGGTATAGGACATAATTCATGAACAATGCTTCTGGGACCACCCTGTATAATAATTTTATTTTCGAAGAAATACTCAATAAAAAATAAGATCGACGTGTCCGAGGATTTTGAACAAAATCGCTTAGAAGAGTAATTATTGAATTTATTCCTTACTTTACGGCCGCACTGTATACAAGCATTGCTCGTTTAATATAATTGGATAGAGAAAATATTTTTTACAAAAAATTGGAGCGACTTTATCAGTTGTTGCACTGAACAATACAAAATAATATTAATTCTATTGGTGCTGGTAATTTTGAAGTTGTGCCGTTGTAGTTTGTTGTTCTAGGCACCAACTCCAAAAGAACCAGCACCAATAGAATTAATATTATTTTGTATTTTTCAGTGCAACAACTGATAAAGTCGGTCCAATTTTTTGTAAAAAATATTTATTTCACATTTTTGAGTGTAAAATTAGTCATGAAATTTTTTGAACGTTCACTAATACCCAAAAAGTTATTGGTAGGTTTAGCTTTTACTAGCGAAAATACGCATATCACATATTTCAGACTTTACCATCGCGAAACTCGGAAACCGTAACTCTTTTGAAAAAATTGAAAAAATGTTCAATTTAAATGTTTCCGGATATGGTCCCCTCTCTAATTTTCAAATCTCGAATTTTCGATTTTCAGAAAAATTTGCCCCTTCCACATAGCTGAAACACATATTTCAGACTGTAGCGCAGAAACGTATGATTATTTTCAAAAATGTCCAATTTAAACATTTCCCGATATGGAATTTTCGTTAATTCTGTCGTCTAGGATTTTCAATTTTTGAGAAAAATTGCCCCCTCCTACCCCTTTGGGGGCGGTTTTTGGAGGGCAGGAGATTTTGGATTTGATTTTCCTCAATATGGGACCATTTCTCAACTCTCCTCTTTCCAATGAAATAAAAATCGTCTAAATCGGAGTACGTTTACTATGCGAAACGCGCGAACAGCCATAAAAAAAAGCAATCTTACAACCGAATTGTATACCTTCTCTTTTTTTTGAAGTCAGTCAAAAAATTAACATCTTAAGCAAACAATTATTTTATCAATTCAAGATCAGTAAGTACTCATTTTATTTCAGTTGGTCCAGATTCCAGATAAGACTCGAATGAACATCAACTTGTCCATGTACATGGACATAATATAATTATGTAAGTAAATGGCAAACGTGGGCTATTTTTCTGGAGACGCCTTGCCCTATCAATTGACACAGTGACCTGCATGCATACCACGTCGACCTTGTGAAGATGGCCGCAAATAAGAGACAAGGTCACGCAGTACGAAATACATACATAATAAATAATTGGGAACGTTGAAAAAAAGAAAGTTCACCGTCAAGGAATTATGTAAGAGTGTTTTTTTTTATTTCACTTTATGAATGAGATCGATTTATGCAGAGATTATCGATTGATTAATACGAAATATTATAAAGACCTACTAATAAATAAAATCGAAGTGTCTGTAATATCAAAATAACATGATTTATATACAACATTTTTTTTAAATTTTTGTCTGCTGTCTGTTTGTGCCGGCTGAACCGATATAATTTAGAATAAAAAAATGTATTGATCATCACGACCCCTATTATTTAGTACGTCATATAATCATCAGAATTAAACCATCTCACACACTATGACAGTCTTGTGTCAACGCGAGTGGGGCAGTTTAGACTTTGTTTATTTATGCTATACGTGCTGGATTAGGTCACCTGCAATATCGCACATCAGTGAAGCGGTAGGTATATCATTAAACTTAACATCAGACCATAAAATCATAATTATAGATGGAACATTATTCTCTCATAATAAGAGATATGACAACGGTTAAGTCCAAAAATAGAATAGGAAAAACAATAAGCTTTTTTGAAATACTCCTTATTTTGTCTATTTCTTGAAATACTGGTTGGCCATTGTCATACCTGATATTATAGAATAATTTTCCATGAATGTCATAATGATTTTATGGTCTGCTGTTTCTTGAGCGTCGAAGGTATTAAAACCAATATATTTTTGATCTACTTTCAGACGGAGGAGGTATTCAAGTCGACTGTGTGATTTATTTATGTTGGATGATGATGATTTTGTTTATCGTTTGAAAGAGCTGAGGAATGGTCCCATATTAAACAAATTTATAATATAATATTCTCTTTCACCATAATAGTTTTGGTAACAGTTAAAGAAAATACACCATACCATCATTACAAGCTGAGATCAGACCAATCAACTTAACAGTTTCAGACAAGCCTCAACAGAAAAGGATCAATCCATGGTCCAAACAACAACAAACATATTTCAGAGTACGAATAAGAAGTTATAAAATTTGACAGTTCACTTGATCATAACTTTTTCCTGCTTTTTTTTTGGAGATTCTATATAATATTATATTGCTTTTAGCACTACGCAGATCTTAAGATTTTGAATTTGCGCAAGAAATACAATCATTTATCTACAGTAGGTAGAACAAAACACTTATGAATTTTACATATTATATATAATTACATTGTATTTGAAGTACCAACGGAATCTATATATAAAAGCGAAAGGTCACGAACTCACACATCACGAAATCTCAGAAACTGCCAGTGCTAAAAGCTGGGCTAGAAGTCTCAAATTTTGCATGGGGATTCCTTTTAGAACATAGGTGCTCACTAAGATGGGATTTTGCAAAATTCAACCCCTAAGGGAGTAAAAAGGGGTGTCAATGCTTGTACGAAATTTCTATAGTTTCAATAGTAGGGTTTTGTCTGTACATTAATGATATTTAAGGAAAAATAATATGGAGGGCCTTTATTCGAGTAACAGAAGCCAAAAGAACAGCTTTTTAGAATTTTTGTCTGTCTGTCTGTATGATTGTATGCGCATCACGCAAAAACTACTGTATGGAATTGAATGCAGCTTTCCACGCGCACGAAGTCGAGGGCAAAAAATAATATTTTATATGTTTCATTGCATGTAAGAAAATCGTGGCTTTTTTGTAACAAACTAGTTATTGCACACTTTTTTTCTTCGGTCTTCAAAACTATTAAATCAAGTCCAATCAAGTGTTTCAAATAATATTTTTGAAGTAGCTCGAAAAAGGTTGCATATATCAAAACATAAAAAAATTAGATAATGGATTAAAAATTAATATTTCATATGAATATGATATCCCAAATATATTTCTTCTGTTATAATTCAGGGATTTTAACAGAGACTTCTAAAATTTCAGATGTCCTTGAGTAGCACCAACCTTGAACTTTCCGAGTTCAGTTTTAGAGTTTTCATTTATAGTTTATCCATTGTTAATTAATTAAATTTCTCTTGGTAAAGAATGCTGCAGTTAGGTACTTACTTAGTTAACATAGTAAAATATTTTTTACAAAAAATTGGACCGACTTTATCAGTTGTTGCACTGAAAAATACAAAATAATATTAACTCTGTTGGTGCTGGTTCTTTTGGAGTTGGTGCCTACAACAACAAACTACAACGGCACAACTTCAAAATTACCAGCACCAATAGAATTAATATTATTTTGTATTTTTCAGTGCAACAACTGATAAAGTCGGTCCAATTTTTTGTAGAAAATATTTATTACACATTTTTGAGTGTAACATTAGTCATGGAAATTGTTGAACGTTCACTGATGCCCAAAAAGATATAGGTAGGTTTAGCTTGCACATAGCGGAAATGCGCATATCACATATTTCAGACTTTACCATTGCGAAACTCGTAAACCTTGACTCGTTTCAAAAAATGTTCAATTTAAAAATTTCCGGACATGGTCCCCTTTCTAATTTTCAAATCTCGAATTTTCGATTTTCAGAAAAATTTGCCCCTTCCACATAGCTGAAACACATATTTCAGACTGTAGCGCGGAAACGTATGATTATTTTTTAAAATGTCCAATTTAAACATTTCCGGATATGAAATTTTCATCAATTCTGTCGTCTCGGATTTTCAATTTTCAAGAAAAATTGCCCCGTCCACTCCCTTTGGGGGCGGATTTTGGAGGGAAGGAGATTTTGGATTTGATTGTTCTCAATAAGGGACCATTTCCCAACTCTCCTCTATCGAATGAAACAAAAATCGTCTAAATCGGAGTACGTTTACTATGCAAAATGCGCGAACAGCCATAAAAACAACAATCTTACAACCGAATTGTATACCTTCTCCTTTTTTTGAAGTCGGTCAATAAAATGAAGTAGCTTCCGCTGTCTGTTCAATTAAATCTTTTAAATTACTCAACGGATTTTTCAGTAATAGATAGAGTGATTCAAGAGGAAGGTTTATATGTATAATACATACATATTATAGTACAGAAAAGCCTAAGAATTCAAAGATTTTTAATGTGATGTCGTAACAAACAAGGTGCGCTTAAACCGCAAGCGCTGGCTAAACTTTACAGGATAGATCAAATTAATGTACTATCGAATTGTATATCCTAAAGAGATCTACAAAAAACCTGGTTATATGTCGATCTTTTAAGACTGACTCACAATAATCGTTTTCGTGCTAAGCGTGCGAAGCAGGAGCAGGTCTCTAGTTCTTTAATAAATAGTCACTAAAATTATATACCTTGCATGTTGCTCAAATTCTCAATTCTTGGTCCATGGCAAGCGCTGGGAATATTACTTGAAGGAGATTTAAAACTCTATAGCCTATGGTTCTTAGAGACCAAAAATATACAAACAACTTGATCTTATTATTTAGGTATATAAAAGGCATTTCTATATTTCGATCCAAGTGAAATTTACCCATAATATACAAAATGAATGCAATCAATCACTATCAACAGAAATGAGACACCCACATAAAAACCCTACAACAGTAGTTGTATTTACTTATCACATTCATTACGTAACGAGCAATTGTTTCGACCCTTGCTTATTAGATATTAAGACCACAAGCAAGGTCTCACATTGTGATATATATATATGCCAATTTAATAATAGATTTATTTTGCAAAAAAAAATTACTTAACAGTTCAAGGGCTACAACGAATAAAGTTGTACGTATATAATGTGTCATATTATTTTGATTAAAAATGCTAGTAGAATAAACACATACCTACCTACTATAAAAATACAGACATACATTATAAATGCGATTACTTAAACCCATACAACGTTATTGATTCAGATATTAGAGTGTTTTTCATTATACAGGGTTATCTCCCCTTGTTCTATTGCTCATTTATTGACTTTGATCTTTTGCATTCATCATCTGCCTCACAAGTTGAAAAAATAATGAAAATATAAATAGTAACTCGGTGATAAAATCGTACATTAAATTAATTGCAAAAAAGTCTAACTGATTCATTAAACAAGTTACATTAACATTATTATTCAGAGTGCTCAAACATTGTACAAAGCTCAAAGAACATTACTTTTCCTCTATTTACTTGGATCACCCGTATATTTCCATGTTATTCTATGCGGAATTAAATAAATATTTTTTTGCAACAAATTGGACCTACGTTATAAGTTGGTGTACTGAAATATACAAAATAATATTAATTATTTTGAAGTTTGGCAGTTGCAGTTAGATTGGCAACTTCACAAGTACCAGCACCAGTATAATTAATATTATTTTGTATTTTTCGTTGCACCAACTGATAACGTCGGTGCAATTTTTTGCAAAAATATTTATTTCACACTTTTGAGTGTTACATTTGTCACGAAAAACGTTGAACGTTCACCAATACCCACCCATGTATGCTTGTATTTGTTATTATTCAGAAATCTAAAAACATCGTCGCGATAATACGCATATTTTAAACTTTATCACTGCTGTAACTCGAAAACCGTGACTCTATGGAAAAAATGTTCAATATAAATGTTGCTACAAATATTCTGGTTTTTAATTTGCCATTCTCAGATTTTAAATTTTCGAAAGAAATTGCCTCTTCCACATAGCGAAAATAAATATATTTCAAATTTTAACATTGCTGAAACTCGCTGAAACTAGTTTCCTTCCTTTTACTTTGAATGAGTTCGAAACTGCGATAGGGTTGTAATAAAAATATGTTTCTTAATTCCGCAATTCGGTCATCAAATTTAGGATACTCTGTGAATAATAATGTCAATCTAGCTTAGTTAGGGACTCTGTTAATTTTTTTTTCATTGCTATAAGTAATTTGTATGATTTTATCACAGAGGTACTTTTAATATTTCAATTTTTACTTTTAAACCAGTGGTGCAATACCGATTTTTCTTGGTTTTTATTTTTTGGTGATTATAAATGAACCGATTTCTATAAAATACAGATTTTCTAGGACACACTGTATATGCAAAATATCAAACTACTAAATGACCTATAAAAGACGGAATCTGAGCTGCAGGACTCTGTATAAGAAATTCAAATATAAAAAAAATACTTTTCTTTTTTATATACAATTCGACAGCCTGTTTTTTGTTTGTAAGCGATATAGTAAACGTACACCAATTTAGGAGATTTTTGATTTATTTGAAAGAGGAGACTTGAGAAATGGTCCCATATTCCTAAAAGCTAGAATCCGAAAAATTCCCTCCAAAAAATTATTCCCGAATGTGGTGAAGGGGGTAATTTTGATCTAAAATCGAAAATCTAAGACGACAGAATTAAAATAGGACAATATCCGGAACCGTTTGAATTGCATTTTTTTGTTAAAGAGTTACAGCGATGTTAAAATCTCAAATATGTGTATTTTGCTATGCGGAGGGGGCAATTGAAAATCTGAGGAAACCAAATTAAAGTACAGATTATTTGTAGCAACATTTTCAATGAACATTTTTTCCATAGAGTTACGGTTCTTGAGTTGAGTCTAAAATATGCGTATTTCCGTGACGAAGTTTTTATTAGATCTCTGAATAATAACAAGTACCAACAAAGAATTAACATGGGTAATAGAATAAGTCTTTGGTATAATTCATGACTAATGTTACACTCAAAGGGTGAAATAAATATAAATTGGAGCGACGTTATTACCTAGTTAGATCACTGAAAAATACAAAATAATCATAATTATATTGGTGCTGGTACCTGCGAAGTTGGTGCCAAAAGTTTTCAATCTAATTGCAACTGCACAACTGCAAAAGTACCAACACCAATAGAATTAATATTATTTTGTATTTTTCAGTGTACCAACTAACGTCGATCTAATTTATTGTAAAAAAAAAATCATTTGGCCTAATATAACATTAATTGCCAGCCGCATTCATAATCAAATCTTAATTAGGTATTACTTTACTTTCATAATAAATCTATCAACTTTGGTATTATAATAACCAGAGTAACAAACAAACTAAACAAGTATACTAAACTGCGAATTGATTATCAATATGGCAGCATATCTTAAGATTCTTCAAAAGCATAGTATGCCTACTCTGGCCGATTTGTTAATTATTATTTGTTATTTATGGAATACAATAATTGATAATAGTTATGCAAGTGAGTGACACGATTGGTTTTTACAATAACAAACTATTACATATTCGGAACACTTGCACACAATTTTCACAGTAATACTGCTATTATTGAGGTAACCAACTCCTTAAAAAAACAAGCTTACCTTGATTAGATGGCTACTCGTTTAGTTCTGCCATATATTATTTACTTACTCGGTACATTATGACGAAATGCTAAAACAAGGCATTCATATAATGCATTCAATGAAATGTAAACTGAAGAAGGAAAGCGAAAATTAAAAATAAAATCATACCTATGCGCATATTTGAGTGCGTGGATGAAGATCATCATTTAGTAAAAAAAAATAAAGTAAAACAAAATAATTTTATTGAGAATATTGAGTTTAATTCACACCCAAAAGCATACGTATTCTAATAATATTGCAGTCCAAAGAGTTTTTTTTTGGTAAATTAATGATTTTTTATTAAAAAATGAGTTGCCTATGAAGTGTCCAATACAACTTCTCTTTAAAAAATCTATACTAATATATATACGAGTAACGACTTTTCGCATGACCATAAAAATCTCGGGAACAACTTATACGATTTCGATAAAAAAAATATTGAAAGAAGTATCTCTGAGCACTATAGCTGAATTTTCGTGGATTTTTCGGTATATATTTGTGTGTAGTATTTCAATGGACTGTTTTGTGAGAGTTTGTCAGTGCAACTGGAATTTAAAGGTGGAGGGTTCCTACCGGAAAATTCTTAAGTCATATGTAGGAAAAATTATCATGCTGTTCTCTCTTAGTGCATATCTGTGGATTGATCTGGATTGGTGTTCGGACTGATTCTACGTGCAAGTAGGTCTCATAGAAAGGTTCCATACTCAAGACTTCTAATGACTTTATGCTTTCATAACACAATCTACGAAAGGTGTTTGCCCAGGAAGTGCCGGGTAAAACAGCTAGTCCTTATAAAAAATATTAGCAATATTTTATTATTTATATTAAAAAATTCAAACAATTTTATTTCTAACATTTCACTATGTAAACAGGGCTCTGAGCTTGCCAGTAATATAATAGACATACAGGCTTTATTATTGTATGGAGATAGATGGTCATCAGTTTGAACATTTAATCAACTAAGTAGTAAGTGAGCAGCAAAACATCATTTAAACTTTTAAATGTAAAGTCTTTAGAGTATTAGGCGGAATTTTTCAAATTTAAAGGGAATTACAAGAGCCGTTAGAAGATATCTTACTCTACTCCCAATGCTATTTAAATATTTTGGGATGATTCCTACCTTCACTAAGGGGTTAAAGTGGTGGAGTTGAAAATACCGAAAAACAGTGTCCCCTTTAAATCAAAAAGCGACGGGTCCTTGCTTTTTCCTAAAAATAATGACACACTTCCTGAAAATGGCTCTGTTTCGTTTTCGATTTTCCACCTTGTGCGTACCCTTAAAATATCTGAATGAAACTGAATGCAATTGTGCAAATGTGCTGCCATCCATTGGAAGGTAGGCATAATAGAAATAAAAATAAATATTACGGTTTTGAAAATGATAAAGGTTCTAAAACAGTGACCACAATTTCAAGGCTTAACATTTTAATAATATAATACATAATAGATTCTTGAAATTATTTTGAACTTTCTGCTGGACCAAACTTAGTTTCTTTCATTTTCAGACCGACTCTATAAAGAGTTGGAGTACTATAATTCGACATTTTTTTTAAATGTCCCCTAATTTTACATTCTAAACAGGCACCGATATTCTTTTTGAAAGAAGACTTCTGAGGTCTGAGTCACATAACCAGGAGCCAAATTAAACAAGGATAATAGTAATAGTCTAGCAGCTTTTAGTTCGAACACTTTTCGAAATCTTCAGCTTTTCCAAGCTACAATACTGTAACTGAATTTATTTAAGAAATGGAATGATTTTTTAGACAGACTGTTATAAAAACAAAAGGCATTTTTGTGAGTTATAAAAGACGATCGCTCAAAATTGTGAAATAGATAACTTAATAAATTAGGACCGACCGATATTAGATGAATTAGTTATAAATCACGTAAATGAAACAAAATGTCTTTACAGATAGATATTTTTTACAAAAAATGAATTAATTAGTTGATACACTGAAATATTCAAAATACAGTTAATTCTATTGGTGCTGATGATTTTGAAATTAGTTTTTTGTGTACCAACTAATAAAGTCGGTCCTAGTTTTTGACCGACTTCAAAAATGAGGAAGTATAAAATTCGGTTGTATGTTTTTTTTAATAAAAAATAAGTGTTTCAATAGTCATGAAAATTGTTGAATGTGTATACCTGAGCATTTTAAAATATATGGTGGTAAAAAGCATGCACTATGATACTGCCCTAAACCGGAATCCCATGACTGTTTTCAAATGATCTGATCTTGTCAGATGAAATTTTCAATTATTCAAAAAAATGCCCTGTCCACTCCGCATTTAGAAAAGCCTTAGCAAGTACGTACACAGTAATAAGTTTTCTTTTTAAACGTGTTTGAAAAAGAAGTTAGAAGATATTGAAAAAACGACGAAATCTCAGCAGTCCATTTTCAAAAACTAATTATTAAAAAGTTATTGAGATTTTCTATAAGGAGAAATGATGTCTTTTGAAATCCCCTATAAATAGAGCTCTAGAGTAACCTATTATCAAAAATAATACTATTTATTTATGTTTATGGTACTATATACAGTCTTTAGGTGAGTCGTTAAGCCTCTGAAGACTATACTTAAAAATATTTCTGTTGCTTTCCCCAGTTTCACTGATAGAGCTTTCCACAAGTTCTCGCACTCTGAAATATCAAGAACTAACAACCAATTTCCAGTGTAATTCCCCAGTGAATCATCAAAATAATTATACTAAAAATATATACCAATAATTATTTCAATCTTATGGGAATGACAATTTACTACAATAATATGTATTTTTGTGAGAAATGAATAATTCTACCTAATAATGTTTCCAATAGTTTGAGTAATTGTGATTATTATGAAATAGAAATGCATAATATATACCTAATACAAGGTTTTATTTTCAAGTTGGCAATGTAAGGTAACGCAAATCTTCCATGAATTAGGCAACCGGAGAAGTGCTTTGGAAACTTGTTTTATTACGAGATCGTTTAATTATCGTTACGTTGATGGAACTAGGTAAGGAATTGCAACAAAAAATTCGTATACAATGTCTAGAGTATGTTTTAAACGAAATTTCAGGAAAAATAACCTGTCTCAAAAATAACTTGAACTCAAGTTAGCTCTACCACCGAGTAGAAAATGTTTTTCCCCGCTTTCCCAAAGTTAAATCTGGTGTAACTTTTGTGTCGCTAATTAGTTATCAATATTACAATCGACTTTGATTTATTGGCTATTATAAACATGAAAAATTGCGGACAACACGGCAAATCAAATTCAGTCTTGTACGAAATGTGAGATGAATTTTCTCGATTTACAATGCAAAAATAATTGAAACACGCTGAGTTTCAATTAGTTACGTTTCTTTCAAAACTAAACTATCTTTGAAAATGTTTTTTAAGAGTGGTATTATTAACTCTAACCTGATCAGAATTAAGCAAATGCAACTTTGGCGATTATTACAAAGCGGTGAAGTTCAGAATTAATATGTTGCAAATTACTTATGGCGCAGAAACGGATGGGAACAAAATATTTGCTTTTGTTTCGTAAAAATCTAACGTGGTAGAAAAAAGTTTTTCCTGCTTTCTAGAAGTGTATAACTTTTTTGTCGCTAATTAGTTATTACTGAAATCATTTGCTCACTTTGAACAGGTTAAAGTTAGCATATACACCCTTAAAAAAACATGATGAAAGATGATTTACTTTAGACAACAACGTAAGTAATTGAAACTCGGCGTATTTCAATTAGTTATGCATTGAAAATCGAGAAAATTCATCTCACATTTAGTGCGAGACCGAAATCGATTGGTCATGTTGTCCATACTTTTTCATGTTTATAATAGTCGAAAAATCAAAATCGATTGTGATTTCGATCATAACTAAGTAGCAACAAAAAAGTTCCACCTAATTTAACTTTTGGAAAGAGAGAAAAACCATTTTCTACTCGGTGGTTGTGCTAACTTTAGTTCAAGTTAGAGATAAAAGAGATAAAAACCGAAAGTAACGTTTTTTAATTCTTTCACGTCATAACTAATTTGCGACAAATAAGTTACGCACAATACAGTCGAACAAGGACAAAAAATTATTTTTTTCTGGGATGGTCGGGCTTACTTATCAATTTAGCCCCACCCACCCAAAGAAAAGTGCGACAAATTTTTAATTCCCATAACAAATTAACGACAAATAAGCGACAATTAATGATCATCTCGCTTAATCAAAATTCGATAATGGTAGTGCTAACTTTAAGGACAACAGAAATTATATATTAGTCGTAAGTAGAGTACCTATTCTACCCAAGTTTACAGAGTATTATAGAGATTTTTGAATTTTTGTCCGCCGGGCTTGTTTGTTCGCGGTCACAAAACGGATTTTAATGCAATTTTCACGAATACATAAAGCTTGGCTTGGAGCAGCACATAGGCTTTATTTCATTTTAAATTTTCAGAAAAAAGTTATTCTCATTTAGATGTGTCAAGATAAAACTAAGTTCCACGCGGACGATATTGCAGGCAACAGCTGGTATCAGACAAAACAAATCATCATATAAAAAAATTTGATTTTTTTCATAGTCTATTCTGTCATTGCTGCTTATTGTTCTGCAGTGGTTGGAGAATGTTTTCGTTTAAATTCCAAGCTGAATCTATTCATTATTAAGTGATTTTGTAAATACATATTTCAAACATTAGTTTGAAAGGCCAGCTAATAGATTAACTGCTTTTATTTCCATAAACATTGTGTTTCTAATTATAAATTACGAGTACCCATACTCGTAGGTTATCTTCATGTCAAGTTTCGGCGTAATGCGTTCAGTGGTTTTTGCGTGAAATGTGCGACCGAAGGTACTGACAGACAGACATATTCTTTTATGCATAGATTTAGCCTTCCACCGAGTTGATGTCAATAGATTGGGAAATATATTACCTCTATTCCAATGTCCAAGGGCAGATGCTCAATCTGAAAGAAAACAGAAGTGAGTAAAAATCATGGTCTATAAACTAAAAATGACTTATGACTTTTACCATATATGTATATCACATATATATTCTAAATTGTAAATAATTTGATATTTTTATATTAGTGCAAAAGCATGTGGGTATAACTTAACAAATGAAACATGTTAGTTCTATGAATTTCATTATCACTTAAATATGTGCTCACGTACTTATTCGTGTGAATAATTGAAAATAATTAAATAACACAAAATATTTGTTCTATTGGTATAGGTAATTCTGAAATGGTGCAAGAGATGAATTAAGAATACCTAATTGGAAAGAAGAGTTTATGACAACTTCAAAAGTCCTATACTGCATTTCACACTGAGAATGCAGTGTGGCCAGCTATAGGCAATGATTTTTAATAGAAAACGCCATACAGTGTCGCCGTTCTTAAAACTATCTGTAATATTATCTTCCGTCATTTCTAACATATTGTTATATATTATGAATTATTGGACATGAGGATGTTGAGATAAAATTTAAATCCAAGCAGTGAGATTTGCCACACTGCATTCTCAGTTTGAGACGCATTATATTACCTGATAGTAGTTTATGCAACAAGTGTGTAAAATGGTTAGTGTATAAAAAATGCATTATTTCTGTATTGGTTCAGTCTGACTGACACCTAACTCAGTGCGCGCGTTATATAAAGTAACTTACAATTCGGAATAGTTGGCTACTTAACTTGCCAGTCACTAGTAAGTAGAGTAGGCAGTAACTCGTGTAGTAAAATGAGATACGATCTAGAAGGTTTTGTATATTGTGCAATTCATCACCACACTCAGTAGCCCAAAAACATAACTTTCAAGTTGCAATAATATTATTTTGTATTTCTGTGCATTATCTTATAAATGTGAATCTAGTTATTGTAATTTCAGATTTGTAAGCACTTAAGTCATCAAAATCACAGAAATTTTACTAATTATTAATTATTATTAAATCTGGAAACTGGAAACCCTTAAAATTTTTCAAAATATTACATAAACTAGCTGTTTTACTCGGCACTTCCCGGGCAAACACTTTGATACATTGTGGTACGAAGTCATAAAAAGTCTTCAGTATGAAACCCTTCTACCCCAGAGTCCTACACGCAGTAGAACCAGTCCGAACACCAACCAAGATCAATCCACAAACATCCACCAAGAGAGAACAATATGAGAATTTCTCCTTTATATGTATGCCGGTATAGAACCGCCCACCTTTAAGTCTCAGTCACACTTACAGACCCTCACAAAACAGTCCAGTGACATACTACTACCACAGCTTACCTAATACGTACACCAATAGAATTAATATTATTTTATACTTTTCAGTGCACCAACTAATAACGTCGGTCCAATTTTTTGTAAAAAATATTTATGACATTAGTCACGAAAATCGTTGAACGTTCACTAATACCAATGAAGGTAGTACTTATCATATTACCCACGTATATTCCTTGCTTGTAGTTGTTATTATTGAGATCTCCGAACATCGCTGCGGAAATCCGCTTGAATATTTTAGTTGTTACCTTTTTAACATCGATTTTACTCGAAAACCGTAACTCTAAAGGAAAAATGTTCATTATAAATGTTGCTACAAATAATTATGTCCTTCATGTACGGCCCACAGATTTTCAATTTTCGAAAAAATGTTCAATTTAAACATTTCCGGATATTGTCCTATCTTTAATTATACCATACCAGATTTTCAATTTTCGAGAAAATTTGCCCCCTCCACCTCATTCGGGGGCGGTTTTCGGAGAGAAGGAGATGTCGGATTCCCGTTTTTATGAATATGGGAGACCATTTCACAAGGCTCCTCTTTCAAATGAATCAAAAATCATCAAAATCGGATAACAATTACTATATGAAAGGCGCACACAAACCAAAAAAAAAGCACCCAGTCGAATTCTCCGTTTGGGGTTCGTCGGTCAAAAATTGCTTTTGCCATTTATGTGCGTTTAGTTTCCTTGAACGCTTGTAATAGCACTATTCAACTTCCATTGTGTTTAAATGGCTCAAAACGCCCCTCAGCGTTGAAATTTATCGCCTGAGGAATGCGCTTTTGTGGAAGAAGGCTTGCCACAAATGCACGTAGCAGTTCGACTTGGAGTGACAATCTACTGTATCCAGGGCATTAGCACGATTTCGTGGGACTAACAGTAATCAAAGAAGATCTGGACAAGGACGCCATAGAGTGACAACAAACAATCAGGACCGATTTTTATGATTGCAGGCCATAGACTATCGAAGGCTGCGTCTTCAGTTTGCCCATGAACACCAAAACTAGGAAGACCGTGAATGAGGCAATGTATTGTTTACCGTTGATTCAAGATTTTGTCTCTGTAGTGATGATCCCCGCCGTAGGAGAGTGTACCGACGCCCTGGCAAGCGATAAGCCCATGTTAAGGTATAGGGTGGCATTAGTCTAGAGGCCCACACGGAGTTGCTTGTAATTCAGGGAGGTCGTTTGACAGCTGATCGATAGTCTGTTATATATTTAGATCTGTATGTTATATACCATTTACCCCCTTTCTTGCACAGGATTTTTTATTAATGCGCGATAATGTATGCCCGCACGTGGCTAGAGTGGTACAAAACTACCTCCCGGAAGTGCAAATTTCAACTTTACTTTGGCCAGCAAAAAGTCTTGATCTTAACCCCATTGAACACGTGTGGGACAATATGAGTCGAAGGGTATGAGCCTTACCGCCTCAACCTGGAAACGTATATGAGCTTTCATTAAGGCTGACGGAAATATGGGATCAGATGGATCAGGATACAATCAGAAACCTAATTTTAATTATACCTAGACGATGTGAGACAGTAATCAGGACAAGAGGAGGCAATACACGTTACTGAATGTTGTACTGATATTTATATGTTAGACACATAAAAGGAGTCTGAAAACATTGAAAAGATATCATAAAGATATACTTTAGATCCATTGGCGTCAGCTTGAAAAAAATTAAATGAATTTTTTTTAAATTATGCTTTAATTTTGCGGCGCAGTTTATTCGGTATCTCTAATTATGAATCAGAATCATTAGTACTATGACTATGCACAACGTGTGAACAAACTAAAAAAAAAACCGTCGAACTCACAGACGAAGGGTTGCATACCATTGTAACGGACGGACGGATGGATGGACTTAATATTTGTTGTTGTAGCGGTAATCGAAATACACATACTCTAAAAAAATCAACTCTCTACATTTACGGTTGATTATAAATATGTAGCCCATTGAAAAACGGATGGACTTAGTATTTGTTGTTGTATCAGAAACAGAAATACAAATAGAAAGACAAATTCCATGAAAATGTCAGCTCTCTACTTTTTACGGTTCATCAGATAGAGCACGCTGACATACGGACAGAGCGGTGTCTCAGTAATAGGGTCCCGGTTTCACCAATTTGGTACGGAACCCTAAAAAGTAGGCATACAATCAAATCGTAGACCTTCTAATGAAGTCGGTCTCTAAATGAAATGTTAATGTCATTCAATGCAACTGATTCAAAGTAATTTCCACCGTCAGAGAAAACGAGCAAATTTGTTTGATATCTTTGATAATTAAATCAATTATTATAAATATCATTTTCCGAGGTGTTTTTTATTTGGAAAAATAAAATATACCAGATATAAAATAACATCAAAGTTTCAATGTTATTTGAAAACTTACAGTAGGTAGGTATTACATTACACAGACTGGTGGATTGTTATCGTGTGGCGTCTGGTCGCGTCGGAACTAGAGACACGCGAATATCATGGGAAAGCTGGCATTATAAATCAACGGTTAATTTGATTACAACATGTATAATATAAATTTGTATGTAGCGTACGAATAAAGCCAGAGATAGACGGAGAGCAGATTAATATGATAGTTGTCCGTATAATTGGTGCTCGTATCGTTATATCAATGTTTTAAAACAATCACACATCAAGGACCAGATTTGAATTAGGGACATCAATTGGCCTGTTTTAAGAGTAATTATAGATTAGAAAACTTCCGACAAAAACACTCAATCAAGCCCCTTTTCAAATAAACAAAAAAAACAATCAAAATCGATTTATCTGTCTGAGAGCTACGATGCCCTTAGGAACACTATCATGTTATTTTTGAAATATAAAAATCTTAATCGAAATCGGTTCATCCTTTTGGAAGTTACGTTGCCTGAAACAGACAGACATGTTATGCACACGTTAGATTTAATCAAAGAGAACATGGCTAAGCATGCTCTCGATCAAAAGTCATCTCTTAAACGTAAAAATATAAATCAAAATCGGTTCACCAGTTTGGGAGTTACGTTATTTCAACCAGACAGACATATTTTATGCATACATTAGATTCAAAGCTAACCTAGCTAAGAATGCTCTCGATCGAGTTATGTATCTCTTAAACATAAAAATCTAAATCAAAATCGGGTCATTCGTTTGGGAGCTACAATGCCATAGACATCCTCACAGATACAAGCCACAGACTCTGTTTGCATCGGGTGATTTTCACAATAAGTTCATGTTCTGTAAAAAAACAAACACGTAAATTAAGTTATTAATTTTCGTATTACTTCAATTAAAATTTTTCTTATAACAAAAATGTAGAGATTTGTTCGCAGTCGATATAATTATTTTTTTATTCAATATATTAAGAACAACAATATTTGCCAACAATAATTAATATTGTTATAGTTTTTTTGCTTCCCTCAATAAGGCAAGTATTGTATTCACGTAAAAAATCGACCTCGACCTCGTTTTGGGGTTCCTAGATCACGAAAATCATGGTGTCTCAAGTCCGTCTGTCTGTCTGTCTGTAGTCTGTTGGCAGTATAGCTCAATAACGGCTTGACCTAGGACAACCAATTTTGGTATGCATATTGAAGGACTACCGGCGACGCAATGTAAGGGTTTTCGTTAATCTTATATACAGGGTGTCCAAAATATTAAGTGTCAATATAAGAACGGTAGAAGCGACGAGGTTGTTTCCATCTCGAAGCGTGCTGGTTTGTAGAGGGAAGTCATAGGTAAAGGCTTTTACCAATTTTTTATATTGAGAAAAGTCTTCTTATAGAATGGCATATTTGAAAAAAACTTTTTTATTCGTGACGGGAAAAAAGTTTGACATTTTATATGTTGACAGGTGACGAAGTGGGAAAAAAGTGAGTACTTTTTTCCCGGGTAGATAAATATACACATAAATGTCAATCAAAACACAGAATACTGATAGATATTTGATTACTTTAATGTCTAATTGTCACTTAGCACTTTAAAACTTCAAATTTTACTTTCATAATCTTCTGACTTTACTATATTGTAATATTTTTTCAATATTAAATGATCGTTTTTCCTGTCACAGAAAAAAAAAAATTATACACGGGAAAAATATTATATTTTAGATCTCGAGCTAAAATCTAGTAGGTACTTTTTTCCCTTGTTTAATAAATAACTATACTTAAGCAGATATCTTTTAATATTTTTCTGTTATTAGAAAAACCGATAGATATTTTCTCCTCAAGCCTTATCAGGTCAATCTGATGGCATTTGGCATTATATGCGAATGAAATTGTTAGGTAGGAGTTGTCTTAATGACTTGTATTATGACATTTTATGGCGATCAAATACAAGTTATACCAAAATAATCTTTTATGGAAATTTGGTTTGATTACGGAAACCTCATTATTTATGTATAGAAACATGATATATAACTTGAATGGGACTTTAATTTTCTTTCCATATATTTTATAATATAAACGATGTTCCATTAAAAAAAATACTTTTCACCATTTTTGTATCTAGCGGTAAAATATTAAGTTTTGAAGCACAGGTGCTCTGAATGAGTTCGTTTTGCATTCAAAACAAACTCCTTTAGAGAGAACACAGGACTTTGGTAAAAATTTTGCTTTCTACGAATTCCAATAGCACCGCTACATATCAGAGTTGTTACTTTTCAGTATTAGGCACCAACGCTGTAGTGCTGAACGCTGAACGGATTTTAGCTCGATGGATCAGTACCAGTTACTCAAGTGACAAAATTATCAAAATAGTTCCATGTCTCGTCCCCCATAAATGGCTAACTAGTGTTATTTTTATTTATGAATATTATGTGACTCCCCTAGGAAAATTACCTTGAACTTATTAAATATAAATATCAGTTAGTAGGGAATTCCACAATTCTCTTCTCACATGAAATTATATATATATATTTTTATTTTAATTCGACTCATTATTATATATAATTCGACTTCAATGTCACCTTATAACATGAGGATTGTTAATTTATATTTTGTAGAGTTGTTAGAAGTGCCCTGAATGATGTTTGGATATTAGAATTTTAATATTGTTTAAAAAAGATTTAAATCACATATCGAACAAAAAATATAATGAGTACATTCAAAGACTTTTTAATACATTCAATGTATCTGTTGAATACAGTCTATTTGTTTCAAATACTTAAATATTTTCTATTACAGTTGCGACCTTAAAATGTACCCTCATAGCCCTCTATCGACCCTGATATTTATTTTTAATAAAAATTATCAATTTAGCTATAAAAGGACGAGATGCGAAACGCGAATAATATATTAAATTTCAAAATGGCGACCGTCCAAAACTTTGAACAAAAAATCTTAAAACGTGGTCGTTAGATAAATGACATCAAAAATATTTTCAATTCATAGAAGGTGGTAGAAAAAAAATAATAGAAATGGCCTACCCGCTGGCTACGAACCATAGGATATTTTTTTACTCTTTGGTATACAATTGGACCGTTAGCTCTTTTCGTTCCTTTTGAAAGAGGAGAGTTGAGAAATGGTCCCATATTTAGAAAAACTTAAATCAGAAACCTCCTTCCCTCCAAAAACCGCCGCAAGGGGTGGAGGGGTCAATTTTTCTCGAAAATCTGAAGCCGCAGAACTAAAGATGGGGCAATATCCGGAAACGTTTAAATTTAACTATTTTTCAAAAGAGCTACGACTTAGTTATAGCAATATTCAAATCTGAAATATCTGTATTTCCGCTATGTGGAGGGGGCAATTTCTTTTGAAAATTTAAAACATTTAATCTGAAGTTACGATTTTCGAGTTACGGTAGTGGTAAACTTTAAATATGTGTATTTCCACCGCGATTTTTTTAGATCTCTGAATAACAACAAGTACAAGCAAAGAATATACATGGGAAAAACAATAAGTACTATCTTCTTTAGTACTAGTGAACGTCGTTGGAACGTTGGACAGATTTGCACCGAAAAATACCAAATAATATTAATTCCATTGGTGATGGTACATGTGAAGTTGGTGTCAAAAGCCTTCTAGGTAACTATAACTGCACTACTTCAAAATTAATAGCACCAATGGAATTAATACTACTTTGTATTTTTCAGTGCACCAACTAATAAAGACTAAAGACTGTCCATTTTTTATATTTATTATTATCTTATCTTAGAGAATACGGGGAAAGATTAAACTCATTTATATTTCAGGTACAGAACCTTAAAAATGTACCTAAATATTTTTGAAAGAATTGAGAAAAATCTTCAGTTTCATCTACTTTATTATTATACCTATTATTCTTTATTATTCTATTTACTTTGACTCTTTTATAACATACTGTAATAAAATTTTGTTGGAATTCATTGATTATAGTTATAAGTTGAATATATCAGTTCTGATTTCATTCTATTTACATTAAAACAATATACATAGTTCCCTCCATGTCGGGCATGTCGTTTCAGAGATCTTGATTGCTTTGTTTTCCTCTCTTCCAGAAGAGTTATGTCTGTTTGTGTTCTATGGAATTGTATTACAATAGATTATCGGAATCTTTAAATTATTATATGGAAAAGCGCTCGAAGCTCTATCATCACTCATGACTTGTTGATATAAACAAATAAATTGGTGTAATGGTTTGTAGGTACTTGAAGATCTTGACTTGTGACATGTGAAACACTTTTTAATGTGATTTGTTATTTTGAAGGTTTCTTTGAGATATTTAAGTCTGTTGACAGATTTATTGATTTATTTATTTTGATTTGGTAAAATCAAGAAACTGTAGAATTTTAATACAGCTAACAGCTAATATCTGCATAAATTTAGATAAATTTAAAAATAGGGGTAGCTATTGTAAATTGTACTGAAGTATGCCAAG
This sequence comes from Crioceris asparagi, assembly GCA_958507055.1. Classification (NCBI taxonomy): domain Eukaryota; kingdom Metazoa; phylum Arthropoda; class Insecta; order Coleoptera; family Chrysomelidae; genus Crioceris; species Crioceris asparagi. Next base: position 15,952,787 of record OY293827.1, on the reverse strand, counting down.
TCTAATGCAGATTTTTTGGTACATATGACATTGACTACAGATCCCAATTCCATGATATTGATGTTTTCAACTAATTTAGAATATAAATTATTATTTTCGGCAAGGTATACTTACTTTGAACCGCAAAACAGTAGCCAATATTATGCTTTGAGATGAGGTAGATCAATTGATATCATTTTTATGCAAAATAACTCGATTTTAGAAGGTTTTAATGAAAAATTTATAGTTAATTAAAAACAACTATGCAACCATATTTCAAATGTAAAAAGAAACATTACAGCACATGTACAGAAATTGCAAGACTCTCACTTTGAGATAGAAAAAAACAGAGAATTGTTTTTTTATTTCATGTTGGGGGGTCTTCAAAGCAGAGTTTAAATTAATATCACAAAATGCTTCCTCATTCTCAGAATAACACTAATCAAGCAAAAACAATCAAAAGTAAGTAGTCATTGGAGCAAGCAAGTTCTCTGTAAGATGCGGAAATTATTGTATTTGTCAATAAATAGTACAATTTCCGACCTTGCTCAATGTCAAATAGTTTTTATTTTCAAAGGAAATGACATACTGTGACGCTCTCAGAATTAAAAGTTGAAATAGAAAGTATGAATAAATCCTTGCTTTATTTAGTGGATACCTTATAACTGTTACTTTTAACATTGGAGACAATGCAGTGGGCTGGTATAAGAAAATTTCTCGAGAAATGCCAAATGAATTCCAATAAAAAAAGATCATATATCGGAAAGACGTTTGTCACCAAACTCTTGAAGAAAACCATTTCGGATTTTCTTATTGACACATAACATCATGCCGTTGATTTTTTTTGAAATTTGAAATTGCTGTCAATCACAATATAATCGGAATATTTCTATAAGCTACTGACCTTAAATCTGAGAAGAACTTTCTGAGGTCTAATTTGAGCAGAAAATTATTTATGTACTTATATTTACTGCTGTGGCATTTCTTGGGTGATTTAGTCACCGACAAAATCAAGGGAAAATTATTGTTTTTAGGGTCCTGCACATCTGATGAAAAACTGAACCCTTTCATGATCACACTGTCGTCTGTCTATCTATTTGGGGAATAGTTTTCTGAGAAGAATTATCTTCAAATGAAATGATTTTTTGTAGGTGAACCCTTTAAATTATATTACTTTACCTAAACTAATTATCATAATTGGGTAAGATTTTGTGACTAGCGAGGCACCTTAAGAAAAGTATAGGCAAATTGTCCGCCCCTATAATATATCCGAGGCGTAAAACTGTGGAAAGAATATACGATACAGTAGTCTGTCTATACTGTAGAGCGCCCCTATATTTTAATGATTACTAACAGGCAAAATTTTTGCCTGGAGTTTTGTTTCGATGAGACGCCCAACATTTTCCTCTGCGAAAATTCTCGATATTTGTCAGTAATAAACTAAGTAGGCGTAAAATAAGTCAACTGGACGATTGATAAAATTTTATTACTAGCTTGAGATAACATAATAAAGATATAATATTTTATAAATGAATGTTTCTAACATAAAACCATTTTTATTTTGAATAAATTCATAATTTCAAATAAATTTATCAATTCAAATTAACTGTAGTTTAAATTATATTCCAGAGGTTAATTTAGTAATTCTATCCTAAAAGTTAAATATTATTCATTATTCACTGCCCTTACCTAAAATAAGCTTATGAACTTGAGTATTTGCAAGCAATTTGATGAACGATTTCCGTTGTATTCCGACCCATAACGAGCCCAAGCAGAGTGAGCTAGGCTGGTAAAATAAACAAAACCATTAAAGGTATTTAAAACTTCAAAAGTTTCCAGAATTTTGCATACCCTCTATCCTTTTCAAACGGACTATAGTGATCAGTAAAATAATATGGACTATAGGCTCTTTTCAATTTCTTCTTCATCCATCATTAAACTTTTCGGATTTGTTAAATAATTTCTGACCGATTATATTCAAGCACAATAAAAAGCTATGACACTAAAGTATAATTCGGAGGAATCGACATAAAAACATTAGTGATTTATTATAATAATCTATAGATGTAAATCAACGTTATAAATAAAATTTCCATACAATTTTGTTTCACGATAAATAACAACAGAGATTATAATACCTGGATAATGTTTATTTTTAACCTGTGAAATACCCAGTGTCGGACAAAAGTACTATTTTTATGTATCACAAAATTTTAAATTAACAATTTTCATCACGAACCAGGTAGTCAATGTCATTCTGCATACAAAATAAATTAGCATAGCATTATTATTTCACTAAATAGAAGAAGATGCTTTCGACGTTAACGTTAAAGTTAACCTTGTCATTTGATTAAGACAACCTTGGTTCAGTTTTAGCAAAAAAATCCATAGGCACCCACTACAGAAAGTTTAGCAATGATAAGATGAACTGGTTATTCGATCATGTTAGGAAATTTAGGTACAAACAAAAACTATAATATAGCATTTAAAAAACAACAAATAATGTTATTGATTGAAGAATTTAATCCCTGAAAGTCGAAATGTAGGACTAGAAGCTTTTATATTTATTGATTACATTGCCCAATGTTTGCCTTCATACATAATGTTCTTAGGTTTTTAATCTTGACATTTGAATGTTTTATTTAACACTCATTCAACTAAGATGAATTTAAGAATGTCATAGTGCACTTTACGGTATTTACTGTATCTATTACGTTCATAATTGGACGATAATTGTCAAATGAGAAGTGAAGAATAAAGAATGATGATAGTTTCAAAAATAAATTCAAGGTAGTTCAGATATTACAATAAAATATATATTAATTATTGGGACTGAGAATTGTATTTAAATATAAGTGTAACATTCAGTTAAAACGCCTGATTCACTGATTACTGATAAAAAATACAAAATAATATTAATTCTACTGGTAGTTCTGAAGTTGTGCAGTTGTAGTTAGATAGAAGACTTTTGGCACCAAGTTCAAAAGTACCAGCACCAATAGAATTAATATTATTTTGTATTTTCAGTCTATGAATTAATAATGTTGGTCCAATTTTATTTTACACTTTTAAAAGTAAAATTAGTCATCAAAATCATTCAACGTTCACCAAAGAAGATAATAAATACATTGCTTATATCTATCAAAAGATTTCAAAACATCGCGGAAATACACATACGTATTTCAGGCATTACCACTGCTGTAACTCGGAAACGGTATTTTTTTTAAGTACAATTTAAATGTTGCTTCATATAGAAGTTTTTGAGGTGAAGGACATGTTGACGATTTTTCAATGGGACAATCTCTCAATAGTCCTGTTTCAAATGAAAAAAATAATCATGAAAATTGGAGCACGGTTACTATTTAGAAGGCGCGAATACACAATAAGAACATACAGACAAACAGTCGAATTGTATAACTTTTCCGTTTGGTGGACGGTCAAAAATATTCAGTTTTAGTAGGAAACTTGAAACTTTCAATAGATGAATACAAAGAATTTTAATGGCCGGTTCTATGAAAGTCAGTTCAACCGTCGTTGATCGACCGATGGTTGCAGCCGAAGCGCCGGTTGAAATCTTTGAGTAACCTGTCAGTTAAACCTTCGATTAGGGGTTTAAAACAGGGAATGTCACGGTTGACCCGCAGCTGGGTTTCAACCGGAAATTATAAAACCGGCCCTTAGCAATGTAGTGTTACATTTTTAGCCAGAACAATCAAACAAATACCTAGTTGTGCTTTTCCTTGAATAACCACGGATTAAAACCCATAAAGTAGATAAATGATGCACGAATAGCATGGAGCAAATAATTTTATAGTTTTAAGTCGGTTTCAAAAAAGTGACATGCCAAATAAAAAAAATATATGATTATTCTCTTCTTTTTAGTTCGGTTAGATTTCTATGCTGTGTTTACAGTTTCTAGCCATTCAGGGAGTTCAGCATCGATTGCAAATTTTGTACCAAGAATAGACAAAGATGTGAATTATACCTACTAAGTTTCTAAAACTAGTACCAATAGAATATAGCGTTCGGTGACACAGATTGATTATCTTGAAAAATGTGTTTCAATTTTCACTCAACACGCGAAAACGCCTACAAGGATTTTGTTGAAATTTGTCAAAAAACATTCTGCTTAATGTCCTGGAATCCACCAGCTAAAATGCGTATGTCTGAGAAAAAGCAGAAAAATAACTTTTTACTTAGATTCTGGATAAACGATTCCTCAACGGCAAAATTCAATATGACCATTGTTGTTTGTTCTAGCAAGAGCAAATAAAAATGGAAGGTCGTTTTGAGTGGATATACCAGATTTTTTTTCTGGAAAACTAATAATGTTCATACTAATGGTGTAATAAATGGTATACGATTTGATATATTGGCAACAACTACATATTTATCTCTTTCATTAAGGTCAAATATAAATAAATACACATTCTAAATTTCAATAACTTTTTGTTGAATTAACATAAACTAGTTGCTGCATGAGTATTTTCATATTATCTTTTATTATTAAAAGATTGACGAACAAACGCGAGATTCTTAATTAGAAAGAAAAGATAAGAAGCACAAACCGGAAAGAATGGTCCAGCTTGCATAAAACTTCAAGAGACATTTAAGGAAGTATAATCTTTAATAGCAAAAAGATAAAAGATGACAAGATTATGCATAATGATACATTATTTCAAATCAATAGAATTGGGTATTAGTAATCCGAGGAATGGCTCGAACTTATAGTGTTTATGCACTTACGCTCGTGTCATTTTTAACTGGTAAGAACTATATAATAAGTACCTTTATAATTAAACATATTTACCACTGGGGAAACAAAACCAGTTTCAAAAATATTAACGGCACTGAAATATATCTTAACTTATGTATCTAATCCATATATAAATATGAAATGAACAACATTAATTGAGCAGAAGCATATCCAAACAGACAAATACGCGAAGTGTAGTAGTTTAAGTTTAGTGGAATCCAGCTAAAATTAGCAGAAACGGTATAAGCGATTTATGAGCCTAGAAAATGCAGCAATTTAAAACTGAAACTAACCTTCAAAGTTCAACAAATGATTCACAAATGTATATCTATTCTTGCACACTCAACAACCGAAATCACACAAAAACAAGAACCTAAGAAAAGAGCACACTGGGCCACGATACAATAAAAAATATCGAACTATCGAGATATATTGGAAAAACAACCATTTCTCGCACATAAAAACATAGAAACCGCAATATATATATATATCAACCCGCCGTTCGTTGCTTGTTTGTCGATCTGGTTAGAACTGACAGCGCGCGTCTTGCGATTCAAGTGTTTTCAAAACAATCGACGAACGCCGAAACAAATAATATCACATCATCTCTATCGTATCAGCTGAGTGAGAGTCTGTCATACCCGTGTACTCGCATATTACTATTTTACCGGTTAGTTACCGGCCGTGGACCGAGTCGGTAAAATGGTGGAAGGTCGTAGCAATAATATTTTTTAATTCTAATTCCATTCACACCTCATCATAACTGGAACTGAGGTGATATTTTAGAATTGATTTGTTTTACATCACTGCTAACGCCTTGGAGTTACTTATATATTTATATACACCTCAATGCAAAAGAAAACAATTGCTGACAGAATATATTTAGGACCAGTTCACAATGTTTGTCTCCGATTTGTCTCATATTGGAAATGTAAGAACCAGCATAATAATATTTATACATTTTGGAATAGCAACATGAATCATATGTTTATTTCTACAGGAATTTATTGAATTTAATTAAATAGTACTTTTGCTGGTGACGTATATCTGCATAAAAGAATACTGTTTTAAATTAGTAAGGACAAATGCCAAATAAGATGTATAAATTACCATGAACATGCTTAATATAGAATAGTACAATAAATTATGCACTTCTATACCAGTGGCTAGAAAAACATCTTAGGGAAAGATACCAGAGGGTTAAATTCAACAATTTTATGCTATAAAGAAAAGAAAATAAAGTGAAATGAGGAGTGCCGCACGATAGCAAACTGGGACCGGTAATATTTAATTCATACATTAATGATTTACTGGGGATATTAAATAAAAGTATTTTGAGGACGATACTCTATATCTATACTAATATGTAAATAAAATCGTGTCTGTTTTCTGTTTGGAGTATAAAAATAACAGGTTTTAACTAATTGCATATGGAAGTATATGTGTCACTGTCACTAATAACAAAACAATTTTTTTATAAATTTTGTATGTCTGTCTGTTTGTTCCGGCTAACCTCTGTAGCGGCTCAACCGATTTCGACGAAGTTTTTCTCAGGCAGTTAGCTAATATTATAAGGAATAACAGGCTGTCTTTATTTCAGAAAAAATATAAAGAGATAAATAAAATCGAAATGTATCTTTGTAATTTAAAAATGACAGGTTTTAACTAATAGCATCTGAAAGAATATGTGTCCTAAGTCTCGAATAACAAAGAAGCAATTTTTATAATTCTTGTATGTCTGTTCTGGCGAATCTTCGTAACGGCTAAACTAAACTGATTCCAACAGGATTTTTCACGGACGAAGCCGCGAGTAACAGCTAGTTTATAAAGAAAATGATGCTATATTTTACGAGATGTTTTGTTGTCACTCGCCACTAGATGGCAGTACAGTTCTTCAACTTCTACATCGTTTAAGCAATCACCATGAAAATTGGTATCTGAAGCATGGAGCTGTTTGACCAATGTTAATAATTTTACACTTTATAGGAACTCACCGCTAGATGGCGCTGCAATTAATTAACTTAAATCTCGTTTAACCAAATTGGTTTAAGTAGGTGTTTGACGCAGGACAACGTTTGTAGGTTCCAGTAGTATTCTATACAGGGAATAACAAAAAAGGTGGGCTAGCTATACATAGCTGTATCTTACTCACCATACAATAAACAATCACAAAAGTTCATAATATTACACACTTAGTCTAAAAGGAGGAGAAGCGCGTAGCTGCGGGCTAACACTGACCGACTTCGATCTTCGAAGTTAAGCAGCGCACTACGATGGAAACGGCTTGGACGAGAGACCGTTGGTGCGGGCGCGCGTTCGAGTCTTTCGCATTGCATTCTCCTCCTCTCGCAAGGTAACGGGAAACCAGTAAGAGTATATATTCCCTAGTACAGCTCTCTGGAAGGGTGTTCCCCTAAGATTTATCTTGAGACACATCGGTGGTTCGGAATCTACGTTAAACTGTAGGTCTCCTTGTCTGAGGTAACACTTTCAAGGCAGAGAAGCCGCCAATGCTCGGATACGAGTACGGCACTCAAAGAAGAAGTCTAAAATGATGTTTTTTTCAGCATGACATAAAACATATTTTCAACTAAAATCTTCAACTTTTGTGATCATTTTGGTGCATACATTAGCCAGCCCCCTTTATTATTAAACCCTGTATAAAGGTTAGAATATTGTTTGTTTGAAAAATGTTTGGAAGGATTGGTAAAAAATAAAAACTGGGTATGTATAGAAAAAGTCAATAAGGAAGTTTTTTCAAATCAATAGAAGACTATTTCACACATAGGTATATCACATACTCTTAATTGCTCCAAGAATAACCTATCAATACCTCCTCTTCTTTTTTGCCGGTCAAAAAGTGAGTACCAGCATGTCTCTGGGTGATGGTTATTAAAGCGGGCATCGGGCATCTCCCAAGGTGATCATCATGTGTTTAATGTAAAATGGTCGATTAGTATGTAAAATTATATCGAGTCAGTAATATAAAGAAAGAAAGATAACAGTTTTTTTTCCACAGACAGTCAACTGTCAACTTCCTAGTTAGTCTGGGTCGTTGAAAAATGAGCATCATTTGAAGAACAAGAAACTGAAAATTATATAAGTAGATTGATTTACACTATTAAGGAAATATATTTTGACATTTTTTTAGTAGGTACTCTTAAGTTTTATCTCTGTAGCTCTGTTCTCACAAAAACATATTGAATCTTATGCTGGATGAAGACTAGTTATATGGAAATGGTACGAATCTCAAGCCAGAGGTCACTCCAGAACATAACAGATCAACCACCAGAGGAAATATTTCGTTTGGATTAGGATATATTATGTGAAGAGAACTTCAACCAACTCTGAGGATTTAGGACCGGTTTTATAATGTCCGGTTGACCGAAGGTTGAAACTCAACCGAGGGTAAACCGCCACTTTCTATATCATCAACCTTCAACCCAAGGTTGGAATGACAGCAACTGACAGTTTTCTCAAACCTTTTAACCTTTTAACCGCAGATTTTGCTTCATCCAGCAGTTGACCAACCAACAGTTGAAATGTCCTTTATAAAACTGGCCCTTAGAGAGGATAGAAGTCACATGGTAAGTTTTTGTATTCTATTCTATTTTGTCATGAATGTCATTTGCTTAACCTCGTCTGGAAAGCAGAGCCAGACTAGACCACTTCGACATATTATCACTATCACAGAACAAGCAACCAACTATAATTCAAATCGGGGTAGTAAAGGGACAATTCATCTCACCAGGTCATCGTCATTGTTTATAACTGTTACTCTATGCTATATGACCTAGATTTGCTTATTATATTCACGAAATTTAGTGTTTTATGGAGAAAACGCTTGCTCTATGACAGATTGTACATATATATTATCGCGGTTCTATGATTATAGAAGTCAAACATCTGTTTAGCGAGTGTGTCGAGTTGAACGTTCGAATAAGTGGTCTTTATATGTGCAAATAAGAAAATCTTGAAAAGTAAAATACACAATCGACTAACAAAAGTCAACATATACAAACAATTATTAGACCAAAAATGATGTACGCCGCTGAAACATTAACAATGAACCAAAGGGATGAAGAAGATCTAAGACTAGTTGAAAGAACGATCATGTGAACTATACTGGGGCTAATTAAGACAGATGAAAACGAATACAAACAAAGAATGAACCATGAAATACTACTAGAACTGACAGGAGAAGATATTGTAAAGGAAATCAACAAAGAGTAAAGTGGTTAGGTCATGTATGGAGAGGTGGGAAAAAAGCTACAACGTACTAAACGCTTCAGTGAGAGCCAGGAGGAAAAAGAAGATGCGGAAGACCCAGGACAAAACGGCTGAAGGAGGCTTAGGAAGAACTTAGCAGGGCGGGAATTGTGAACTGGAGAGAGAAAACTAGAGACAGAGAGCTATGAAGAAATATAAGTAGAAACGTTTACGAAAAATACGGATTATGAGGACTAATCCACCTCAATGTAAATAAATTTAGACAGCTTAAGCGGTACAACCCCCATGGGGTGTTAAGCCATCATATATATGAAAATGACGTTGGATTCTCCGTTGAATTCCAACCGAACATTGTGAAACCGGCCATAAAGAAGACAAATAATGAACATTTTAGGTAATTCCAAAATTTTGCGTGAGCGTGAGTTTATTTCGTCCAAGTCCTGTACCTCTATCATCATAGTAGACACCACCACACCACCCAAAGTCAGAACAACCCCTCGTAGCGAAACAGCTTGTGTGTGGCGCAGAGCCAAATCGGCCCACAAGGTCATATAGCATAGACGGACTCAATCATTATTATTATTATCATCATCGCCGATATTGATAAGCTCGGACGAATATGTGTGTAATTGCACAAGCCTTGAGAAACGTGATGGCTTATTTCTGGTTTCCGTTAACAATAGCTGTTGCGCGGCAATCTCCGAATTCGCAAGAGCCAAGCAACGTACACATATATTTTATTTTATAATATGACAGATGGCATTTAAATGGGATAAACGTAGTAGTAGCGGAAAGCGAGGGAAGTTGTCAGGGTTATGCAGATATATGAGGTACCTAAATATATATATATATATATATATATATATATATATATATATATATATATATATATATATATATATGAATCTTAGATAAGGCGACGGATATTTCGCTAATGGTTACAACCTTTGGCAAATTTTAGGCATGCTGTTATCAAATTAATGAGTTAAGATGACGGGGGGACCCACATTTGAGATATAATCAGATTTAGAAAATCCAGAGAGAGAGAGAGAGAGAGAAAGAGAGCGAGATAAGAAGGCGATACATACTCTTGCTTTTTGCATCCTAAAAACACTTTCCAGAGTTATTCCTAATCCTTAATATTTATAAAAACATCTGCTGTCGTATAAAATTATCTTCAAAATTGGACTTCCCATACTACCTTCATTATTAACGACAAGAACTGCGTTTTACCCAAAAAAAAGAAAACTACTTTGTTTTACATTTACTATGGTAACGTTAATATATTGAGCTAGTACTAGTGAGTAGTTTTGTTTATGATTAGGATTGATGGACTTTAACAACATTCATTTTTGGATTCTATATAAAATTTTAGGTCAACTTTATGTAACAAACCCTATACTATTTACAATTTTGTCTTTCTTGAGAAAAAAATTACAGTTGCAACTTGACGTTAAGTTAAAGAAGCAACTTTGTTAATAATGAAAATATCCAAAAACTAATTAGTGAAAAATTTGAAGCTTTTTTGCCGTTCATTAGTTGTGAAAAAAATAATTTTGTCGCTCTTTTTTGGCATTGTCATTTCCGAAGTTGATGTACATCTAAAAAACGCGTTTTGTTCAAGACTGTAGCACAAAAATGGCTCCAACTATTTCGATAAAACTTGTCTCAAAGTCTCAACTAGAAGTCGACCGTTTGCTTTGATGAAAAACAGAAAATATGCTCAAAGTTATTTTCATGTTTGCTATGTGTTTATTTATATATAATATATACCTAAAGGGGTTCATTTTCTTGACACGTTGAAAAAAGTGAATGTCGCACAGGTCGATCGGTCGATTTTCAAGAAATGTGTTTCGAAGCTGTAATAAACGTTCACACCAGTTTTTTCTTCGATTTATTGAATAGATCCAATGTTTGCAATTCTTCAACTTCCTAACAATATGTACAAAAGTACAAACCACCTAGAGCCGATTAAAATGAATTTTATTGGATACTTCCTCCAGTGATCAATAAACGATTTACCTATATTTTCCTATAACTTGAATTTTTAATATTTTATTGCAGCATTATAAAACGAATAGTAAAAAATGTATAATAAAATATTGAATAAGATTAAGATAAGGATTTTTGAGAATCAGTATTACATTTCCTGAATATAATCAGCTGAAAATATTATTAATTATATTGGTGGTGGTACTTGTGAAGTTCATGCCAAAAGTTATCAATCTAACTGCAACTGCACAACTTCAAAACTAACAGCACCATTAGAAATAATATTAATTTGTATTTTTCAGTGCACCAACTAATAACCTCGTTTTGTAAAAAAATATTTTCTATTATTTGTACCAGACCTATATACCACCTTGATTAGAATCTATGAAAAACAAAATCATTGCAATTTAGAGAATAATTCTGAAAATTAATTTCAAAAAAGGTACAGTGAATAATAAGCTCTAAGAAATCATCATTAGTATATGATAATCTTGTATACCTAATATAGATTATTGAGCAATTAAAGAATATTCCTCTCAAGAACATTGGCTCTTATTATTTATTATTGATTCACTGCACATATTATATACCTTCTTAATATCTGCCATGTAAATGTACAAATAGCAATTTGATAACGCAGACAACATGGCTGTATTTTGTATTCTCGGAACTCGTGTGCGATATAAACAAAGATTATTTCAAATCACTATTATTATGTATTTATCTTCGTGTAGTATTATGTTAAGGCGATGTCTACAGCAGATAGCCAGGTCAGAATGAAAGTGATGTGCAATTTCATATGGATGTTATTATTACATTTCACTTTTGTGAGACTTAGCAAATTCGCAAGACATCGCAGATACAATAGATTACCACCTAGTATAGGTACTAGTAGATAAGTTATAGTATCAAATAAGCGTACATTACAAAACAAAAATATGTTTTGAATGACAAACAGTGTATTGATACTTGGAATGATTAGAGTATTTATCCCATTTCAGATCTACTGATATTATCAAAATGATAAAACAATTATTAATCAATATCAGAGTCAATATCGAAAAAAATATAATTAATATTACCATAAAAAAAACAAGTTATACTATTTTACCAAGTAATAACAAGGCTGATAACAGGACATAAAGAAATATTTTTACACATATTTAGATAAAAGGCAAATTAGCTTCTTGTGATTTATTATGCTAAATGAACAAAATAATCAAATCTCAATCGCATCTCTATGCAGTATACAAAACAGCAGTGATCAACAGAAAAACAGGTCATTCAATCAACATTTTTGACCTGGGTTTCATGAGATTAATTTTAGGTACAAATAAGATAAAATAGGTATTAAGTAGGTATACTTTAGTCTTCAAAAACTAAGTTGTAATGTTTTATTATGCCAAGAAAACATTGGACAATAATCATTATAATTCAAATATCTCAGATATTCGAAATTTTTTTGAATCTGCTATTCAATATTTATAAATGAGTTGACGATCACCGATGCACATTGCATTGACAACTTGCAGTAGTTTAGTTTCGACATAAACGTATAGATAAATATTTATTATCATTCCATAACAATAATTACCCCAAAATATAGAAGCTTCATTGTATATTCGTCATTACATTCGCTAAGACCTTCTAGAAAAGCAAAAAAATACAACTGCTCAAATATGGCTGTCTTAACCCCTTCATAGCATAGGTAAACATATTCCAGACCTACCCCATGAGGCTCTATTCTATCATCCTTGTAATAATTTTGCAATAATAACAAGTGATCATAATTATTGCTATCAATATCCACTGGTATGCAGCCAAATAAAATTATGAACAATAATAAATTCGCTGCAGGGTCTCTATTAACCCCTAAAAATAGATGGGTACAGAAAACTTACCAGAATTCAATTTTTATCTTAGGCGGTACAAAGAAAATATCGGCACTTAAAAAACGATCACGAACACAAAATTGTTTTCACAGGTCATAACGTTCACTCAATTTCAGTATTATTTACTAAATTACATCTTATCAAAATCTGAGTAAAAACTATATAAACATAACTGTCTACATGAAGTTTTTACAGATACAAGATTTGTTGACATCTGGCGCTGTCGATTATTAGTCACGTGACGTCTCCCCAGAGGGATTCTGCGTGATTAAATGCAATAGCTCATCTATTATTGTATAGGTAGCGCTGTATAGATTAATTTTAAACATGAAGAAAAGCTCGCCTTTCTGTACCTAACTGACTAACTAGTTACATTTGAATATTTTCCCGTTTCTTCTCAAACTTTATTTTATATATTTATTTCAGACATTTTAGTTTAATGTATACAATGGAGGACATCACTAGATCATTACATTATATCAACGATTACATTATTATTACGAGTTATGCAACCAATAAAACATAGTGTGTATTTAAAGAAAATCAACAGAGGTTCTTGTTATTTGATTTTTTGTATGATTGCAGAGAAAATATCTAACCAACAAGGCAAAATTCTTTATCTCATCTTAATTATAATTATTGTAGATAAAAACAAGAGAGTAATGTTCTTCAAATAGCCGTTTTTCTTTTGAAATATACAAGCTGCGGTGTCCGAGTGGTTAAGGAGATGGACTTGAAATCCATTGGGCTCTGCCCGCACAGGTTCGAATCCTGTCCGCAGCGCGCTTTTTTTTATTAATTTCAGTGGGTACGAATTTTTCAATCGTAGAGGTGTAATTTCTTATGAAAATCAAATATATTTATTGAAACTAATTTCAATTTTAGTTGAGAAATACAATGTACTCAAAAAAAGTTTATTTAAATAATCGTCATACTGGCAATATGCTTGTTCTCCTAAACATATCTTGCAAATCAACGGCAAATATATTTATATATATTTATATAATTTAATATTTATTTATTTGTCAGTTTAAAAGGTACATATTATTATATTATACCCATAATTTTATTATATAGGTATATTGTATATCACTATCTCAAATGAAGATGCCTTCACCGCTTCATCTGTAGTACTGATGAACATTTACAGGTGACGCTAGTGTACAAGAATTGTATTTCTCTTTCAATTCGATTGTTGCACTTAGATATAAAGCAAACATATAGTCGAATTGCATACCTCCTAATATTCTTAGCTTTCTTAATTACTGAACATGTCAACTGACAAAATAGTCGTTTTAAAACTTTGGTGTTTTTCAATCATATTTTTTGGATTTTCAGAGTTTTTGTCATTCGTTTAGATTTTTTTTATAAAATATCCGTTTTAAATTATAGAATCCATTTATAAGAGAAATAAATCGACCCGTGCTTCGCTAACAATTGATATAATTGTTATTATCGATATAACTTTATTCTTCAGCATCTGATGTCCTTAAGTTCCTCCTAAAAAACTCTGCTAACCGTAAGCGAACGAACTTATTATATAAAAGAATAATAAACAAGTACTAAATAAAGGCTACTATGGTTACAAAGAAATCCGTGTTGATAGAAATAGTTCTACATATATTATGAAATTATTAAACACATTATAGCATAAAACACATATGTATTGATAGTTCTCAGATTATTAGTATAATAAAAAATAAAGTTATTCTAACATCCTCCTCGCTTCCAATTTTGTTTGTTATTGGATTTGCACAAATAATAGTTTTTCCAATCCGCATAAAAAAAGTTTACGCCAATGGATTTTATGTTATAGTTTTATAATATTTGTCTGTTAATATGGGTTACAGATACAACTAGGTAGCCATATTTTCAATACTTCCAACTAATGAAGGCGAATGAGACTTGGTTGGTAACACTGGAATTGCCAACGTTGCCAAATGACAATACTTTTCATACTTATCGTCCGAAATATACATGTATAGAAACCTTACAAGAAATTAGAAGAACTATAGCATTGTACTTTTAGAATCTAATTTAATATATGGTTTATTTATTGTCAAAATAATTTAGAGGCAGTAAGAATAACGTCGTCTATATTCTGACATAGACATAGATAAGGTCAAGAACTATCCTTAATGAAAAAACATTAAATCAAGTTACGTCTGCACATGCGTAGACGTCTACATGAGGAAAATTTTCTTAATGCTTGTCCTTATTGCGTTTGGGATAACTCTCTTGATCTATACATATAGGTATACATTAATACATATATAATATTTTTTTTTACAAAAATTGGACCGACTTTATTAGTTGGTGAACTCTCTTAATAATCTATATATCTAGGTATACATCTATACATATACAATATTTTTTTTTTACAAAAATTGGACCGACTTTATTGGTTGGTGAACTAAAAATACAAAATAATATGAATTCTATTGGTGTTGATACTTTTGAAGTACCCACACCAATAGAATTAATATTATTTTGTATTTTTCAGTGCACTAACTAATACCTAACGTCGTTTTTTTTTAAATATTTATTTCCCACTTTTGAGTGTTACTTAGTCACGAAAATCGTTGAACGTTCACGTATACCATTATTACACATGTATACTTTGCTTGTAGATATTTATTATTATTCAGAAATCTACAAACTTTGTCTCGGAAATACGCATATTTTAGAATTTACCACTGCTGTAACTCGAAAACCGTCACTCAATGTTTTTTCAAAATAAATGCTGCTACAAATAATCTGATCTTTAATTTTATTATACATTCTCAGATTTTCAATTTTCGAAGGAAATTGCCTTTTCCACATAGCGAAAATACGCATATATCAAATTTTAACATTACAAAAACTCGAAAACCTTGCTCTTTTGAGAAAAAATTCAGTTTGATTTTTCCAGATATTTTCTTATCTTTAATTCCGCCATCTCGGATTTTCGACATTCGAAAAAATTTTCGGAGTGAAGGAGATTTTGGATTTGATTTTTTATGAATATGGAACCATTTTTCAATTTTCCTCTATCGAATAAACCAATAATCATGCAAATCCGAGTACGTTTATTAGATAAAGCGCGCGCACAAACCAAAAAAAATAATTGACCAGGTCGATGTCTGCACTTTTGTTTGTCTGTCTGTATGCTTGTACGCGGATCACGCAAAAACTACTGCATGGATTTGAATGCAATTTTCACTGATCTATTACTATAGTTCTAACTTGAAATAAAGAATACATTTTATCTCGTCTGTCTGTCTGTGTGTATGATTGTTCACGTATCACGCAAAAACTACTGCATGGAATTGAATGCATTTTTCCACGCGCATGAAATCGCTGGCGAAAGCTAGTAATATGTAGTTAGGCAACAAGATCATATACTAATAAAGAAGAAGATTAAGTGTAAACAATAAATACCCACAGACATCGACCCTAGACACTAGCGCTGATTAAAAAAAATAAAATTAAAAAATTCATTATGAAGGACACTTTGGCCTATTCCTACTCCGTAGTGTTGCAAGACTTTTTTGTACGACCGTTCTATGTGCCTCATACACATAATAACGAGCAGCATTTCAAATCAAACTCAAACCAAATATTAAATACACCATCAGAAGTATGCTCATTTTTATTGGGAGTTTGAGATCAATTTTTTTATTTTCAATAAACAAAGTTTTTAACTTAAATCTTAGAATTCCTATTTTTTCTATTTTCCTTTCATAATAAATGGTATTGTCTTTATGTCTGCATTCCCATTATGTACGCAATCCACAAGCAAATACACTACAGGATCGGACTTATATCATATACCTAGGAAGGTAATTTGATTAAAATTATTGAGGTATTTAGGCAAAAATTAATCATACACACATTGTAGATATGTTCATATAATATAATTAATGACATGAATACATGTTAATTATTTCGTAGAAAAAAACATATTTAAATATAATTATGCTGCTATATTATGATCCTACCCTGACCGACAGTTTATTGCATGTTTATGGCCGACCTCTGGCAAAACGTCCCAGGTAAAAAAAAAACCTTCTCAACCATTTATTCTGAAAATAACTATACCCAGACAGGAAAATTAGTTTAAGAGAAATAATGGAACTACGATATCACTGGATAGCGAGCACCCTTAAATCACATATTCTAGAAAACGAAATAATATAATGCTTCATTTGTTGTCCTTATATATAGGTAGATTGGAACCAACTGCGTAAATCCTAATTGACCTAATATCCTCCAACAATCTAACAAATCATTTTGACAAGTTTTAATACAACGAAAAAAATATCCTTTCACCACACGACAAAGACACTTTTTGGAATATTCCTTCATCAGCTCCAATGACAGAATCTAACCCTTTCAATAACCATCTCTAAGGATCAAATTCCCTTGTTGTAACTTAGGAAGTGCGTGTCACTGGGACACACGGACAGCTCTAATCTTCTGGAGATTGCGTGCGTCCTCTGTTGGTAATCTGCTCGCATATCTGGAGAGATTAAGCGACTTTATATTATTATACACTTACCTCTACGTCGGTACTGCAAAGTGCTTATTTATTTTATTCATAGTGAGTACAAAGAAACCGGGTTTGGTCTACAAGTCTACACTATATTCATATCAGTTTCGTATCATTTTCTGAACAGGATTTTTTTCAAAAAAACAAATATAAAATTCATTCTACTATATTTCTTGTCTTCAGTTGGTAATAACGTATTATTTTTTACCGACTTCCCAAACGGAGGAAGTACCTATGCAATTTATTCGACTGTTTGTCTTTATAAATATCAAAAGTGCTCCGATTTTCATGATTCTTTTTTTTATTTGATAGAGGAATATTGAGAGTTGGTTCTACTGGCATTCAACAAGTCCTTTCCCTCAAAAACTTCTCCCAAAGAGGGTGGAAGGGGCAATTTGGTTCAAAATCGAAAATCAGAGACGTTAAAATTAAAGAAGAAACCATATCCGGCCATGTTTAAATTGGTCCAGTTTTCCAGTTACAGCAGTGGTCAAGGTTGACATGTGAGTTTCCGCTATGTGGTGGGGGCATTTTTATTAAAAATTGAAAATATGAGACAGCGAAGCTAAAGAAGAGATTATATGGAATAATATTTTAATAGGACATTTTTCAAAAAAAACATACGGTTTCCGAGTTACAGCACTGATAAAGTCTGAAATGTGTGTATTTCTGCTATGATAGGAAATCTTCGAATAAGTATCAGTAACGTATTATCTTTTTTGATGAACAGTGAATGTTTTTGATGACTAAAGTTACACTTAAAAGTGTGATATAAATATTATTCACAAAAAAATTGGGAAAAATACAAAATAGTATTAATTCTTTTGGTTCTGATACTTTGAAGTTTTCAATCTAACTATAACTTAAATAATATCAGCTCCAATAGAATTAATATTATTTTGTATTTTTCACTGCACCAACTAATAAAGTCGGTTAAATTTTTTGTGTAAAATATTTTTATGATTCCGTACCTCCGATGAGCAAAACAGATCCTTTCTGTCCATCTGTCATAGACTATTTTCTCCGAAACTACCCAGTTAGGTGACAGCATCATGGTCATATTCCGAAAATGATTCTCAAATGAGAATTAGAAATAAATATTTTTTACAAAAAATGGACGGACTTTATTAGTTGCTGCACTGAAAAATACAAAATAATATTAATTCTATTGGTGCTGGTTGTTTTGGAGTTGGTGCCTACAACAACAAACTACAACGACGCAACTTCAAAATTACCACCACCAATAGAATTAATATTATTTTGTATTTTTCAGTGCAACAACTGATAAAGTCGGTCCAATTTTTTATAAAAAATATTTATTTCACATTTTTAAGTGTAACATTAGTCATAAAAATAGTTGAACGTTCACTAATACCCAAAAAGTTATAGGCTTAGCTTATACTTGTTATTTATTATTCAGAGATCTCAAAACATTGCGGCGCAAATATACTTATTTCAGACTTTACTTTACTTTACTTTATTCGAAAACCGTAACTTGAATTAAATGTTGCTACATGTTATCTTTTGTTTAATTTGGTCGTCTCATATTTTTAATTTCCGAAAAAAATGGCTCTTCCACATAGCGGAAATACGCATATCACATAATTATTTCAGACTTTACCATTGCGAAACTCGGAAACCGAAACTCTTTTGAAAACATTTTCAATATAAGGGTTTCCGGATATGGTCCGCTTTCTAATTTTCAAATCTCGAATCATCGATTTTCGGAAAAATTTGCTCCTTCCACACAGCTGAAACACATATTTCAGACTATAACGCGAAAACCTATGATTATTTAAAAAAATAAAAGTTCACAAAAAAGTCCTTATTACGGAATCGTCTTCACACGAAGCCGACTCCTATTTCTCGATAATTTTTCTGTACGGAAAAGAACGAAATTCAATTATACATACTTGTGTATTTCTAATTTTCATCATAATATTAATGAAGTAATTTGTTTCACCCGATGGAGCTGCGTAGAAACATCGAAGCCATCTTATGATGCAGGCGTGGCTCTTTTATGGCAAGACGACAGATGGCGCTAACACGATTGTGGTCGTAAATTTCCCAGTTTTCCACCGAGGCTACTACTATTACTGTTGTCCCCTGTTGATATACGGCGACGTCGGTTGGCGGGTAGTTGTGCCGCTAATAAAAAATATTATCAAACTTGCTGGTATTACTACGTGACAGTATTCTTTCACAAAAAAGAGAAAAACATCTAAAAGGAAAACAATCAGTCTAATAGGCTAGCACAACAAAAGTGGCACACATCAATAATTATTGTACTAAATTCAAGCATATTTAGTGCTAATTTAGTACCTACGCAAAGATGAAATTTATATCTCTTCAATTCTTGAAATTACTGGCAATTCCACTAGCTTAATAATCAACAGAATATGATCGAATTTGAGAAAATCTGTTATTATTAATTTAGTGCTAATTTAATACTATGAAAAAAAGAAAATTATAACTCTTGATTTTTGAAATTTAGAGGCAAGTGTGCTAGCTTAATATCAAGTCACCACACTTAAATGAAATATGGAGAAAATCCAAAACAATTCGTTACATAAGAATAACAATTAAAACTCTTATTTTAAAGAAATTAGATATTTTTATTTATTCTTTGACGCTCATATAGTAAATACCTATATGGTACTATTTAAGTAAGATTTTTATTTAAATATCTGTACCTACTAACAGGCGTATTCATAATAGTAACTTACAGTTACAGTACACTACAAAATTAAGTAAGGAGGTTTATGGCACCATAACATACAACTAAAAGTACCTTGAATCCCAGAATATATAACCAATAAGTTAGTTATTCTGTGCTTCAGTCCACGCTCGTATATGAGGACTGACTGCCATGTAACTATCCTAACCTTAAATTAGGTTTATGTCTCTTATCTCAGTGTTATGGTAGGTGTTGGAGCGTTCCTTGCTCCCTCTATCGACCGCTTCAAATACAGTCCACTGCTCTAACCGTTCTGTGTCTAGGGTCTACGCGGAGGGACTGTTGGCTATCCTGACACAGGAAACGGAACGAGACCATTGAGCGTAAACCGCCATCGAAGCATATCATAAGAATTCAATTCGTACCAAAAACATGCTCTCATCATCATCTGCGGAGATCAATAGATAAATTAGCCATCGAAACATATATCGATATATCATCAAAGAGACAATATTTGTGCTGTATGTAATCTGTATATTTTCATTGAAATAAAGTGTATATATATATATTATAGTGCTCCATCGATCAGTAACCAACATCACCACCACCAAACAGTAGGATAGTGCTTTTTTAAATTTTACTACGGTACTAGCTAGCATTGGACTAGGATTGGATCATGAATACGACTGTAAAACTTTAATATATTTCTATTGATACACATAAGCGTTCTTATTATGACTTGTATTGACCCCTATATTAATAATTTAAAAATTAAAATAAAACATATAAATAAAATTAGAAAATTTAAATTATGCCGTCCAAGGAAAAAATAAAATTTCTGAGCTGTCATCCGCTGTTTGGAAATTTCAATTAACCTAGATAACCTATTATAAGTTTAGCAGTATCAGTAGGTACATAACGGATAGTTTAGAATTTGCTCCATATTTAATTTAGGTAAGAGCACATTTCATAATCAAATTTATTTATTCGCCTATTAATTTGAAACCATAGGAATTCAAAGTTACTTTAAATGAACGAAAGATATGGTGACTAACATTGTAAAAGTTAGTAAAAAATTAACTATTTTTATTCCGTCATAAACATATGATTTCCACAAATTGAAGAATTAACTAATCTCCCAGGGATTTATTATGAAATCGGCCTAGTGTGCTGTCAAAAATGAGGAGTTATACATTTTTCAGTGTATTAAATTAACACTAACTTATTTATAGAAGATTTTCTCAAATTCGATCATATTCTGTTTAGGTGTGCTCACTTAATATTAAGCTGGCGGAATTACTCGTAATTTAAAAAATTGAAGAAATTTTATTTTTGCCTACTAAACAATAATTCTCATGGTAGGAAATTAGGTATAGGTACATATATCATTTAACAATTGAGGTTATGCCCACACGAAGAATGAATGAAGAGTTTTAATTAGGGATCTGTTTTATTAAAGAAAGTAGGCAAATTATTATTTTGTCCTACTTTGAGAAGTACCTAACTGCGGACATTTCTCTTGGTGTACCTACAGATTTTGATGATTTTTGATTTATTTGAAAGATGAGAATTGAATATTGGTCTGATATTTTTAAATATGAATTTTTAAATTTGAGTTTTTCTATGGAAAAACTCAAATCGAAAATCTTCTACCCTCTAAAAACCGCCCCGACAATCTGAGACGGCAGAATTAACCATGACACCGTATGGTGAAACGTTTAAATTGAATTTTTTTTAAAGAGCTTTGGGGTTACAGCAATGGTTAAGATTGAAATACCTATGTGTATTTCCGCCGCGATGTTTAGAGATCTCTGAATAAATAAAAGTGTGAAATAAGTAGGTATTTTTTTACCAGAAACTGAACGAATTAGTTGGTGCACTGAAAAATCAAAAATGATATTAATTTTATTATTATATTATAATTCTATTATATTTATTAATATAGTAAAAACTATGTTTGTTTTTCCGTTTTATATATCTAAGTTTATTTTTCTATGTATAAGTTCTTTTACCTAAAATGTTTTTACATTTACCATTAATGTGCAATCATACTTAGGTACTTATGTTATAATATTTAATCAGTATTATTAGATAAATTTCTTATAGAAATATACCTATTGCGATCGTTCACACTTTTGAATTTCGAAAAAATTTCAACGGCATGTTGTTATATGTCTATAAGTTAGTCCAAAAAAACATTTGGTTCAAAAGTTTATATATATATATATATATATATATATATATATATATATATATATATATATATATATATATATATATATATATATATATATATGGGATATTACGAAATTTGTTAACACGATAGAGGTCGCAGTTTTGAAGGTATCAAGTTCAAATTTGATGTAATTGTACATTTTCTGGAGATCTTAATATAGACCCTAATTAAAAAAATATATACCTAGTATATTTTTTGAAAGAAATAGACGAAAAAAGAATCTGCCTTGATGTGGACTCGAACCCTGTCTGCTTTATATTCAACAGCCAAAACAAAAACCTCTAACCGCAAGGCTATGACAATTTTATTTATAACATGTATATATACCAATGGAAAGGTTGTTAAAATTTCAATTCAATGAATTTTGAAAAATTTACCTTCCCGCTGACTACAGGCCATCGGGATTTTTTTTTATTTATTCTTTTTCTTTTTACTAGCAAATAAGAATTGTTATATATATATATATATATATACATATATATGTATATATATATATATATATATATATATATATATATATATATATATATATATATATATAATCAACTCAGTACAACGGCCAGTGGCGTTTTGGAGGTATGATTATCACTTGATCAAATTAAGGTAAAGATTGTAGATGTAGAATATTCTTATTGAGTTGGAAGCTAAATAAATTTCTATTTATCTATCTATTTGTGCTGGTACTTTTGAAATTGGTGTCAAAAGCCTTCTGTCTGACCACAATTGCACAACTTCAAAAGTAGCAGCAACAATAGGATTTATATGATTTTGTATGTTTCCCCAACTAACTACGTGGGACTATTATTAGCATTTAGAAAAAGAATAATTAAAATTATTGCCTTAACAGAAATTTGGGAAGTTGAAGAGTTTGCGGGGAAATCAATTCTGTGAAATATATTCACCCTGTACATTATCTAAATTTATCTAAATTATCTAAATAAAAAAATAGTACCAGATTATTGTAGACTTAGAGTATGGTTAAATATACAAGCGTTCTAGTTAGATCAAAAGAAATGCCAAATTATTATCCGTTTACCTATAATATACCTACCTACCTAGAATCTTTTGAGATATGATAAAAAATTAGATATTTCTTACATTTCCATTACAATGTATTTAGAATTCATATATAAATTGGTATTTACAAGGCACTTACTAACAAACAAATCTATTCATTATTCACCTCAGTAAAATAATAATTCTAATCTATTAAATCAATGATCCAACCATGCCTAGACTGTACGATATCAATCCATCTTATACACACAGCTGCGGTGTCCGAGTGGTTAAGGAGATGGACTTGAAATCCATTGGGCTTTGCCCGCACAGGTTCGAATCCTGTCCGCAGCGCAATTTTTTTTCATTGATTTCAACAACAACCGATCAAATAACATTTTGTAAATTATTTTATATTAATTTTTTAATTTAAATTCGTTGAGTAAAATCAAAATGTATTTCCAAATTGTATGATTAGGCAATTACCTATAATTACATTGTCACGGTCTGTACCCATTCTTATAATAATAATTGATAAACTTGAAATTAATAAAGCTGAAAACTCGCGGAAATATTCACGAACTACGATAAGTACGTTATTCAACCCACAATTTTTATTTGAAGTTCTTGAATATTGTGATTATTACGATCATGCCGCCATCTGTTAGAAAGTAGTTTATTCACAGTGTTGCTATTTTTTCTTTATGCAGGTAATTAAATAAAAAGTAACAGAAGTTAACAGAATATTAATTGAAAGTTCAAATGATTATGATTTGAAAATATAATAATAATTTTCTTAATTTGAATCTTATTACCTATGAAAACAAATTATATATTCACAATTATTTCATGGAGGACTTTGAATTATTTAATTTCAATTATTAGGTTTTAATATGATTGTCGTATATTTCTATGGTCACGAATTTCTTTGAGAGTAATTTTCTTGTTTAAATATTTTTGCTTATCAATTTGTTTTTTGTTATTAAATAGCAAAACGGTGTACCATAATTAATCTTGTATTATTTTTGTAGAAGACGGAATGTAAATACTGTCATTTACATTCCTAGGAAAATAAAAAAAGTAATTTGCCATTTTCATGTACTCACTTGCCTTGAATAATAACATCTCATTACACTCCTTGTTTCTTAAATAACTATTATTACGGATCTATTAAACGGAATAAATGACAAATTGATTTCCAAAGTTTTGTTAGTTAGTTGGTTTATCTTCCTGATAAATACTTTTCTAAAAAGACAATTTGTGGTCTGATTCATTATTCATATAACTGCTGAGATCATCAATGGCAAATATTTAAAACAATCTTTGCCATTTGTGTGATATTTAACACGTCAGATTTATTTTCTGTCTTTTCTGACATAGAAATAATTTTCTCTGTAATACATTCTTTCAAATCTTGATATCTGGTGAATCTTCCATAATTTTCCGGTAAATTTAAGTAATATTTTGCTTTGGTTTGTTTCCTACTCTTCGTAATAAGAGTTTTGCTATGGGTAACGTTGGAGGACATAGGTATTCAATCCCTTCGAAATTCTAAGTCCGTTGCTCTGTTTTTTGAATTGGTTTTAAATCCAGAGATTTTGGGAATAATTACCTCAATAAGCGTTTTTTTATTCATTGGAATATCGCATTTTATTTTGCAGGGTTTTCTTCTTAGAATTTCACTAATATTTCCAATCTTGTATGGAGTCTTAGAAATACTGAAAATATAACTTATTGCATTACTTATTCACAAACTCCAAAGTAGGCTGCACCATAATCATAATTTCAAAAAATCCCGATGTTCCGTAGTCAGCGGAAAGGTAAATTTTTCAAAATTCATTGAATTGAAATTTGAACAACCTTTTCATTGGTATACCTACATGTTATTACATAAAATTGTCGTATGTGTCATAGCCTTGCGGTTAGAGGTTTTTGTTTTGGCTGTTGAATATAAAGCAGACAGGGTTCGAGTTCCACTTCAAGGCAGATTTTTTTTTCGTCTATTTCTTTTCAATAAATACACTATATATTTTTTTAATCAGGGTCTATATCAAGATCTCTAGAAAATGTACAATTACATCAAATTTATATTGAGTGTTCATGTTTTTTCAATATTTGTTATTTTTCTTTATTAATTTTTATTTTTTTACCTGTGTATTTTATGAAAAATTGCTTTGAACAAAAGTTGTAGGTACTGATTATATCTATAACCTAAAATTGTTTTTGATGATATTTACACTACGGCTCTTTTTTGATAATTTTTTTAAATGATTGAACTGTCGCCATTTTGAAACTACCTACCCGATATTGCCCAATAACGAACTCGACCAAGATATTTGAGAGGTTGATTTTTGTAGCAAATTTGAACTTGATACCTTCAAAACTGCGACCTCTATCGTGTTAACAAATTTCGTAATATCCCGTATATATATATATATATATATATATATATATATATATATATATATATATATATATATATATATATATATATATATATATATATATATATATGTATATATCAGATAAGAAGTAACGCTGCACTACGTGATTAACAGTTTAGTAGATATAACGGGAAAACAGCAAAAATTGGCCAATTTCGTAAACTCTATATTTCACATTTCACATCAACGTTTCGACATAATACATGTCTTCATCAGGATGCAAAATTGTGAGGGTATTAAAAATTGACAAATTTAGAAAAACATCAGGATATACATATCTATAGTAATACTTGGACCGCTTTTTTATATATTATATATATTTTATATATTCTGTCAAAGGACTAATTATTTATAGAAAATAAATAATTAGTCCTTTGACAGAATATTTCAAAATTATTTCGTAGCTGCTATTGAAATGAAAATTTTAACATATAATTTATAAAAAAGCGGTCCAAGTATTACTATTGATATGTATATCCTAATGTTTTTCTAATACCCTCACAGTTTTGCATCCTGATGAAGACATGTATTACGTCGAAACGTTGATGTGAAATATAGAGTTTACGAAATTGGCCAATTTTTGCTGTTTTCCCGTTATATCTACTAAACTATATATATATATATATATATATATATATATATATATATATATATATATATATATATATATATATATATATATAAACCTTTGAACGAAATGTTTTTTTTGACATAGGAACAACATGCCGTTGAAATTCTTTCGAAATTCAAAAGTGTGAACGATCGCAATAGGTACATTTCTATAAGAAATTTACTTAAAAATAGGTACTTTGATTGAAAATTGTACCTATTGATGTTTACTGAAGTACATTAGGATTAATAAAAACTTTTTTTGTAGAACGTGTACCTACTTATAAAGGCTTTGAAAATATTCGAACACGGCACCTGAAGTAGGTATATGATTTGATACTTGACGATTCATCGCACAGAACACGGCTTTCACGTAACTCGTTTGGGTTCTCAATTGTGGTGGATTGAGTTAAGTCAATAGGGAATAGATTATAGAAAATCGAATCATGTTTTGGGAGAAAGCCTGAATAGTAATCGCAATTTGAAAATGCGTTCATATAGGTCACTCACTTTGCTTTCAGAGATATTCTAGAAAATAAATATACACAAAATAGAATACACCTATACTTATATAACAGCCATGTTCCATTTTTTCAGGGAGTTGTCAATGGGCATCCTTGGTCCAATGATTTCCAGACAAGCCCCATCACATCTCTCTCTACGATGCCATAGGAGGAAAATTGACTGAAAAATCTTATTTCCCTTCGAGAAGGGCGGCCGTGGGCATAAGTATCTCTAAGTGGATAAGTGGTTAAAATGCACTACGCGCTTCGATGGATCTCGTTCATATCTACAAAAGAAAATGCAGCCGACCATACGAAAGGCTGTTGGTCGGAGGCACGACCAATCTTCAAACATCCACTGCTCCACACCAGGAAGGGACTGAAATATTAGACCGTATTTTTAATGTCATATTTTATGATTGCAGAGTTATGATGTCAAAAGGTTTAGTTTTATTACTGAAGCTCGTCTGCGACCCTACCTATATGTAAGCGAGGAACGAAAATTTCATATTTTTTTATAAGCGCGCTTTAGCCTCCGCATCATTGAAAAAAAGTTTCTTATACATATAGTTATGTATACTTTTGGAGTTAGTACCTACAACAACAAACTACAATGAACTTCATATGTATCTATGTATATGTTTCTCGGATCTACAATTATCAGCCCTAACAAAAATATTTCCCAAAAATGACATAAGCCATTATGGAAATATACCATGAAAACCGATTTTATATCATCTCAATTCAAAAAACTTAAAATTTATAACATTAGATGCCCGAGATAAATAAACAATTTACCTTCTACAAACATACGCTCATCTAATATTTTTGGGATATCTATATACAGGGTGTCTCATTGGGAAACCAAAAAAATAAAATGGTGGATAGACGACACGAATGTGATTATAAATAGGTATACTGTATTTGTTGGGTGAACCTAGTTTTATAAACTAGATAGGTATTGGGTGTCTTATCAATTTTGGTAATTTCTTTGACTGGTAATAACTCACGATCCACAAAGTATATTATTATCTTGATATTTGGTACACACATTCTCTTATTCCTATCCAAGCAATTTGCCAACGAATCAATAAAAACTCTATGCTAGGACTAACAAAAATTTAACATAATTTTGGGTTCTCAAAAGCACCCTGTTCTTTAAAATGTTAAAAATTGAAAATTGCATTACAGGCTGAAACAAACTGTACAAAAATTATTTCATTGGTAATAAATGCACCTATTTCAACCTGTTGCAACATTTTCTAAGAATTTTTATCTACTTAAAAAAATAACATCACAACAGTAGGTATCTAATTATAATAATATAAATTAATACTACTTAAGTCTCAAATTATTGGACAGGCATTCGAATACTGATATCATCATCATCATCATCCAGCCCTTCTTAGATCCACTGCTGGACATAGGCCTCCCCTAGTTGATTCCACTCGTTTCTGTCTTTGGCTGATTGTAACCAGTTTGTGGTGACTTTCTTTATGTCATCAGTCCAACGCGTTGGTGGTCGTCCTCTACTGCGCTTATTCAATCTGGGTCTCCATTCTAGGAGCCTGCGAGTCCACCTTATATCTTTTATATGTGCAACATGTCCCGCCCAGTTCCATTTCAGCCTGACAATCCGGGTTATGACATCTGTAACTCCTGTTCTTCTCCTCAAATCTTCGTTAGCCACTCTATGTCTAAGGGCTACTCCAAGCATTGACCTTTCCATACGACTCTTTGTTACCTGTGGTCTCGATGCTGATTTTTTGTGAGTGTTGATTTCTTCATTCCGTAGGTCATCACCGGATGTACACATTGATCGAAAACTCTTCTTTTCATACTCAGTGGGATATTGCCTTTGATTTTTTTGACTGACTCGTAGGCATATCGATTGGAAAGGAATAGGAGGAGAATGTGTGTACCAAATGTGAATATGAAGATAATATACTGGGTGGATCGTGAGTTATTAACACTCAAAGAAATTACTAAAATTGACAAAACTCCCTATATCTCGGTTATAGAACTAGATACACTCAATAAATATGGTATATTTAGAATCGCTTTCATACCTTCTATCTACCGTTAATTTTTCCCAATTGGACGCTCTGTATATAAATTTCGTGGAGAAATCTATTAATGTTAAATAAAAATGTCCAGATTTTTGTTCAGATGGAATCTTTCATACAAATTCAGGGATGTTCCATTACAAGTTTCTTCTGTATAATAGGCTGCATTTCATACTAGTTCAAGCATTTGGACTGCTCTACCTTTCTCAACCGATAGTACCTGTAAAAAACCAGTTAACTGTCGTAGGTAAGTCTCAAGCATCAGACAGTCAGAACCAGAAACGATACTTGACGCAAGTTTACGATCGAAACTATTCAGATATTTTTATTGCTGGTTTTATATTTGTACCTAAATCACAAATATTTCATAAATGTGCACATCTAGATTTTTGTTGTATGACCTCAACGTATCCATATAACACTTGTTTTAAATTGCATATTTCATTTTCATGTATGAAATATGAATCTCAAGGTATGAACCAATTATAACTTAATATGGTGCCGGGGTGTAGGCCTGCATACTAAGACTAAATACTAAACAGCTTTTTGACAAAAGAGCATAGATCAGGAACTTTTCCACAGTCGACTGACTCAAGGCTCTCTTGGATGATTACTTGAATATAATCACAGAAGGGTGATTGGGGATGGCAGCTTTCGTCATTGTTTAAAATATTCAGCAGATAGTATTTTTCTTGTCATACTGTCTCAAACGAATTCCACCGAATATAAAAATTGTCTGATCAGATCGTGTGACCATTTAGACTTTTGACCGTGCCAGGACAAACAACAATGGTCATTTCAATTTTGTTTTAAAAGAAACCGTTTAGACAGAAATTGAATAAACATTTGACAGTTCAGTTGAGCAACCTTTTTTCTGATTTTTCTCTGAGGTAAAGCTTGTGGTAAGGGGCTTTAAGCAGAATGTATTTGACAAGCTTCATGAAAATCTTGAGTGACACTGGTTTTTCAGCTATTGTCTAGCAACCAGAGTGAATAGGATGCCTAATTTGTGTCACCGATACCCTACAAAAAAAACAGAAAGCAACAAAATCGGTTCTTCCATTCTCGAAATAAGATTATTTCGAGAATGGATGACACAAAGAGACAGATTGACAGACTAATTTAGCAAAATATGTTTTTTTGGAACCATGAATCTCATTTTCTTATATAGTTGCATAAAGTAAGAATGAAAGTTTAGTCTAGGTAACTAGAGATATCGTATGTATTATTTATATATTGCTGAGTTTCGGCAAAGAAGATACAAGATAGTTTAGGTTGAGCATAAAAAATAGCGTCTAAATACCTAGTATGTTTATCTCAGAGACATGCGTAGTAAATAGATTGCGCCTACCGCAGACTCGTAGTACTCGGAAATGATGTAAAGATGGTTAGGCAACCAGTCTATCGCGTTGTGGGCAAAAAGCGGGGTGCGCTGTATTATCGCAAATGAGAAATACCAAAAAGTTTTAAAAAACCTAGTAAATTTTAATGATCACTTGAATTTGATGTAAGAAAAAAACCACATAAATGTTAACCAACTTATTATTTATACTTATAGTTGTCAAATGTGTCATAAAACAACGAAGGCAAAGACAAGAGTTAAATAGAATTAATACATACAATCCTACTAGTTCTTAAAAAGTATAAGTTTTGTATACATTTATCTAACCTTATTGGAAACAGCACTGGTGCGCTTATTAAAGTAGTGGATTCGAACTGTCAAATAAACACGTAAAATAATATGCACAAACTGAAGCAGGTGATTGTTGATGGTTCCTGTCCCAAGGTTTGGTCGCTAAATTCTTTAAAATAGGTAGCTATTAATGTTCATGTCTGTCATCGTCCACAATATAAGTTTGTTAACGGTGGTACAAGAGGTGTAATGAGTTCGAAAATATTTTTCTGCAAAATTACACAACCGTATAACATCATCCGACGCCTTACATAACCCACCCAGACCTTTTCTTTTCAATAAAAGTGATGCTTATTCGTCAGAGAATAAGAAATATTAACTTTGGCGACTCTTCTTGAGACAAACCCGGAAATTTCTTGCCCACAACCTAACCTAACCTACCATGTTTATTTACATCATCTCTGACTCCGTACGCTTAGTCTATTTACTACACATGTCTACACCAAGTTAATGAAAGTGAATCAACGGAGCTGTTAATAAAATGGGAATGATGGAATTTCGATAAATTCATCTAAACAGCTATATATAACTTACGTTAGATAATGATGAAAATTTAGTAGCATCTGTTTAACCTATAGAAGTGTTTTATGTTTAAGATAACATCTCCTGGGCAAAAATTGATTAGTCAATTAATACAAATCTTATCTGAGGTAGGTAAAACGACACACGCTCGAGCTCCGTTTATTCGATATCACGTTTAGTGGAGTAGTACATAATTTCCATGCATGACCTTATTATTCATATATTAAATGACATGCTGAGATTAAACTATATAAAATATTCGCAATAATATATTATAACAACGTTCGTGATGGCAGAACGAGATCAATCAGGACGCGAAGCATAAGCAAGCACACCCTCGTCGTCCGTCCAACATTGAATAGCCATTCAGGCACGCAAAGTATTTCAACATTTTTTAGGTTATTATGGCGGCACACCATGCGACGATAGAGAATTGTAATTATTATTGTCGATATGCCTGATTTTTTTTCATTATTTGATTTCAAAGTGTCGATTTTGCTGACAGTTGCTACTTTTACCTATATTTTAATGTAAACCAAAAGTTTTGACTGACATTTGGGTAACTAACTAACTAACGTACATACCCACGCACTTTGGTTAATGATAAAGTTATGCTCCTAATTCAGCCATTCAATTTAATAGTCTTCTTATAACGTGCGGTCCAAAAATAACCATTCGAAATGTGCCATGTAATATCGGAACTATCGGAACCTATTATTTGGACCATCAGGCCAATGTTTTTGATAAAAATTACAAAATCGTTTTTAAATGCTTGGAATTGAATCTAAAACATCTTCCGACAACTTTACTCCAGAGCAAATTAGAGTATGGACAATATCACAGACATGTCATGACAGAACAGACATTATTATTATTATTATTATTATTGTTTTCAGTAATAGGTGGCTGAGAGTCTTTCAGTTCACAGAGTCATGCTCAAATATTGTTAAAATTTTGCCAGTCCTTCATTTCCCGATCTAGAAAGTTTTAAAATTGGTTTATTGACGCCGCACTGATAGTTTCACTCTTAAGTCTGTTTCAGTTGTATACCACCCTAAGTATGAAGAAGTTTCTACGCAGTAGCTTGTTACATTTCTCCTTGATAAGTTTTTGGTCATGCCCTCTCTAGTATTGGAGATGTTAGTATAATGGAAGAAGTTTATGCGCCTTGCGTAGTAACCATTCAGCGTTTTATACGTTTCAATAAGATATCCCCTTGTTCTTCTGTCTCCGAGTGTGGTGAGGTTTAGATGATTCAGTCGGCTCTTTCAGTCCGTTAGGTATTTTAGTAATACGACGCTCCACTCTCTCGATCAGTACAATATCTTTCACATATAGTAAGGATTCCAAATACAATGGCCTTATTCCAGTCTAGGTGTCACTTAAGTTTTATAGAGGTTTGGAGCCATTTTTAGGGATATATCCTTGAAAGACTTGGACGCATGGGCCCCAGAAGATAACCTTGTGATAGGTCCTCCACTAAGTAGCTGGTGTTCTTCTGACAGTGCTACGCCTACCTTAACTTGGAAGGTACGTCTAGAAAGAAGGCCTTCCCCCAGCAGCCTCTGACTCCGAAATGGTTTAGTTTGTAGAGTACCTAAGTAACATTGACATGATTATGAAAACACGACAATTATAGTATATAATTATAATGTTGAATTCAAATTAAATTTAACTATCTTTCAACATACGATGCATATAGATTAATTTATTTTAGGTAATTATTATTGCTGCTGTCGAACTGGTCATTCGAGCACACCTAATGTTTTTGACATGACAACTAATCCCCATCTCACTTTAACAAGGGAGTGATTCTCATTTTCCATAAAAGCACTTGGTATGTTTTTTTTTGAATTGCATGGGCATGGGCACTCCAGTAGGTACGTGGTTACGTCACCATTCTAAAAAAACTTATACTTATATTCTATCACCAGTCTCTTTTGGTCTATGTCTTTAAGAAGCTGTAAGATGAGATCTTATAGCAATCCCTGGCGTTAACATGGCTGACTTGATTGTTTGATACCTTACATATCAACTGAAATTATAAACTGAAAATAAAAACACCTCAGTCCGTCACCTGCTAGAATTTGACCCCAAGTTCTTGGAAGAGCATTTGTTTTGTATTAATTTTTGATTTAGAAAAACTATTACAAATATGTCTAGTGACAGCAGAATGGTGCTTAGTTTTATTGAGCGTTTCATAAATAGAATTACGTAAAATGCCTTCAACTACCAAGATGCTGACTGGGTAACATTTTTCGAATATTTCCAAAGAAAACAACTTCATATTGTGCTGGTGTTGCACTGATACTCTGAATAGTTTAGTACGCATAAGGCTCATCAAAGAAATGGCTCGATAGATTCCATAGCTTCGATAGAATTTTCGTTCCACAAAACATACCTAAAATTACTGTCTGATGAGTGTGAAGATTCCATTTGGAAAGAGAAAGTAGTAGGTATGATGTCATCTAATGGCGTCAATATATCCGAATTGGAGTAATTTTCCAAAGTCCTTGTCCTAGCCTGGCTCAAATACCTTATGGTGGATTAGAGAAACACTATATCTTTCTTCTTGGAGTATTGACACAGATAATTAATCTTGATACCTATACATATTTATTAAAACTTTTTGTTTTTCCAAACTACTTTGCCAATTAACTTTGATCTTTTCACATTTCAGGCAGTAAAGGTTGCTGCTTCGAAATCTTTTGTGCGAAGTTTGATAAAAATCAAATGCGTCATACATGTATTTGTTTATCTTCGATTGAGAGAAGTATTTTTTAAGAGCATAAACAACCATACATATAAAGATATCTGCAGCAATTTCTATGACCACGAAGCTAAAGTATAACATCGTTCTTATGCACATTCCTTGCGTGTTATATGAACCCGAAACAGCAAAGTTTCTCATAACATTAACACATTCTCTTCGCCGCCTCGACTACCATAGTATATACACAGTAGACATAGACATATATACAAAGATTAAATATCCACGCATATCTATCTCCATATCCAGCGGATTTACGCTGTTTAGGTGGTTTACACAACCCCCACCCGCGCACCACCACCATTACCTATAGGTATAATATTCAAACATAATAATCATAATAATAATGTCCCCGTGCTCGGTTTATTAGGATTTACGATCGAGAATGCTCACCTCTGAACCCGAGAAGCCGTGTTGGAAGGAGGAGGAGTAGGTACCTATATGCATATGCATATAGTGCGAGTGCAATGCGGATTCCGATTTTAGCAGCTGCATATTCATATCAGTTTCCGTTTTACGATGTTACACTTCATTAAAGTTTAAAGTTTAGAACTCTCTCTCTCTCTTTCTCTCTGTCTTTCAATTGCATCACGACGCGCACTATGAAATGAAAATATGCTTCGATTTTAATGGAGCATAGAGTTGTTGGTTATGGAGCGGCTCTGTGTGTGTTTGTTGAAAATGACGATATACTATCAAATAGGAATTTTTAAAGTGTTTAACGATTATTTCGAAGAAATTCATTGCAGGCGCCCTAGTAACTGACTATATTTATTTGGTAATGTTTTTATAGATTTTCATTGGACTGCATGTGCCTTAATTTGAAATTTGAATTTATTGATTGATAGAAATGGCATTCCAAGCCAGTTGTTTATCACACAAAGTAAATAATCTTTGACTAAATACAATAGAGTGGGATTTGAATAGGCACTGTTTGTAAGTGGAAATGAAGTAACTATCACTGGAATACAGTAGAGATCCCTGCATTATCACAGTTTATCACTCTCTTTCTTTTTGAAATGGAGTATACAGGCTAGTAAATGTGATCGAGAAGGAAGTACCTTCCTTGTTCAAAAACAACATCGATCAATCGACACTATAATTTTTCACATGGAATTCCTAATCTATTTTAGTACCTATATCTTTTTGATTAAGTTTTAGTTTTATTTGAACTTTTTCATTTATTTTATGAAACCAGAATAAAGAATGTTATTTCTAAGACTCACATACTCGAGACTCTCATTAAAAACAGCATAGAGATTAGTGACAATTCAATCCGCACTACCTTTTAACACATTTACACTCAACATGGTTGAAAGAAGACTTTCTAATGCCTTCTCTGATAATTGGCCTGTAGCAGTCCAGTTTAAACCTCCAACTCAAATAAGGCTGTTCTGACATACCGTTACATAATATCATTCTAAAAATCTTGATAGTTTTAAAACTTCTCCAGGTGTCTAGTTTGTAATCACCATCATTTACCTACTGCAATATTTGAATAGTTAAGATTAGGATTGTATAATAGGTGACCCCACATTCTGGTCTGCATTTTTTAAATTTTCGTTTCTTATTTTTTTTTTACCCGTTAATTAAGGATATATATCATAATTAGCTAAGATTTTGAGAAAATCTATTGTTATGTTTATTTTAATATTGTGTATCGTATTATCAAGGGCTGAGTTGTGTTGAACTCCCCCTAGGGATTTCTTTTGAAATGACATTATTATTATTATTTATTTAACTAATGAGACATTAAAATTTACATATTGCGTTTGAATTTCCACGCAAAACTTTTATATTTTTGAACAGCCATACTGTTTCCTTATAAATTTCATTATTTCTCATGGCTATAAAAATTGAATGTCCAATGTACACAAAGTAGTATGCAGATGCAGACAAATGCAGACATGATTTCGTAGATCAGTGTTCTTTTCTGAATAAACTCAACAAACTCCATTGATGATATCTGAATTATGAATTTATTATAATCTTTGGAAAAATTTTCTATCTGAAGTATTGCGTTTATGTTGTTACTTGTATGATTTTGATAACCGATTGAAGCTTCTTGACCCTGATTAATATATAAGACAACTCAAGAAAATAAAGAAAATGCATTCTTCTTCCTCATCCAACGAGAGCTTCAATTTAATCATTTATATAAGACTCTGGTCTAGATTAGCAGAAGAAATTTAAAGTTTTCTTATCTTATAACAAAGTCGATAATATGTTCTATATTTTCAATGTCTTGAGAGTCCTAGGTACTGAAATTGCCAATATTATCTTCTATTATTCACTAAATTTGAAAAAAAATTGGACCGACTTTATTAGTTGTGCTGAAAAATACGAAATAACATTAACTATTTTTGTTCTGGTAATTTTGAAGTTGGTCCAGTTATTGTTAGATTTAAAACTTTCGGCACCAACTTCAAAAGTATCAGAACCAAAAGTATTAATATTATTTTGTATTTTGCCGGTACAATTTTTTGTCAAAAATATTTAATTTTTGAATGTCGTTGGTTAATGGGACCAATTCTCAATAGTCCTCTATCAATTGAAAAAAAGAATCATAAAAATCGGAGCATGTTTACTATTTATAAGGTGCGACAATCCATAACAAACATGCAAACAGTGTTTGTTATTTCTCTATCTCTCTGTTCCTCAATAACATCAGTGGTGCTTGAAGTAGACATTCCTCTCATGAAATATTATTTTAAATAAATTATTCAGCTCATTTTGATGAAAAATATGACGCCTAAAAAAACTTAGATGTAACTATAGATTTTTTGATCGGCCATATGCCACCTACAAAGGCAGAGTAGCAGCATCCTGCAAATCTCTTGCGACGGGTGTGAATATATATATATATATTGGGAAACATGTGTTACTTTTGCTTTTGCCCCTTTGTCGGTCTTCCGGGCCGTTTCACGTTTCGATCCTCTTCATTTGATGTTGAACGTCAATATGCACTAATTTTACGCATGAAATTTGATGGATGTTATCCAATTTTAATAAAAAAAGTGAACCATCAGTAGCCAACCCAATGGGCATTAGAATTATGTTATTTGTGGAATCCTTCGTAAAGTGTGATAGAAATGTTCAATATGTAGAATTAGAATGAAAAACAAATCGCTATTGCCATGCAACCAACATAAAATACTAATTGTTATTTTTACCAAAGGAATATATTAATGGGTGCAGTTTTAGACAATTTTTATTTTAATTTCCGTAGCTCAGGATACAATTATTGTTGGGAAAGGTGTCTCAATAATATTAATCTATTTATCATTTAATTACCGACATAAGCAATATCATATTAATATGATCGCTTGTGATCTAGACAGTGAATCTGTCTATCTAGTAGGTAGATACTAGGTACTAATGCAGACTGCAGACAAACATCCAGACTCAAATTGACTTTTGTAGATGGAAATCATTTAACAAGGAATGAAATTTAAATACCTACCTACTTATAGAAATATTCGAAATGATACTTTGAATCTGAATTGCGAGGTATAGTGGTTTGCACGTCCGACTGCCATTCAGACTAACAAATCGATTTCAGCCGAGGCGTGAATATTTCTCTATGTGTTGGCCATCTCGTGGAAAGCACTGGCAACCTACCACAAGTAATAATTCCTGGATAAGGCCTCCCAAATAGAGCCTTTACACGTACCAAAAATATATGCGAGATGTTGACATCGCTTTTATCGAATAAAAGGAAGAATAGCAGCAAGCCTCAGTTACTTTGACGAAACAAATAGATACATACGATCAGTAATTTGGTTCAGAATCAATAAGGCAACAATTAGACCAATAAAATACCAATCGCCGAAACACACCCCGATATAAATGAAGGTACCTATGAAAATCGCTGGAAGAACATTATTGGGCAGATGACGAAGCGGGAATAGCTGAAGAACAAGCAAGATGGAATACATATACAAATGAATACTAAACAGAGAATCTGTGGTGGTACCTGCTCTTTGACATTAAAAATAGAGAAGAAAGAGATTCTCTTCGCTATGATTTCATTTGGGTATTTTGTGACAAAGGGAAAAGGGAAAAGGGAAAAGATCGCTAATGAACTCCTAAGAAGCCGGGTTAAGCTTCACATTTTGCCTACTTTGTGCATAGAACATCTTCTGTATCTATCTGTTTTAAAACTTTCTGTAGCAGATGCCTTATTCCAAGAAGTGCCCCGAAAACGATAGAGAAATGTTTCCAGAGTAAAAAATAAGCAAAATAGAAGACATTCTTTCTCTTCTTTTGTCCTGTCGATATCGTTTCTTTACAAGTTACAGTGTACCAATCCTGAATAAAATCAATACATTAATAAATCGACAACACGCGAATTATTACAATTGCTCGCCATAACTATCCAATAAGTCGCAGAAGTATTGGACAACTCTGAAAAAAGGAGTGGAGTGACATTGACATACACCAGAGTAGATATGGCGAGAAGAATAAATAGGCAAATGGGCCTCAATGTTCGATTGAATAAGACAGATTCAGATATAACAATTCAAATGTATTTAGGAAATTTATTAATGTAATGTTGCTTTTGGTACACGCCACAGAATTTTCATTTACAGTTACAAAATGAAGAAAATAAACAAATCACCTATATTATTCTAAGAGATAAAAGTATTTGGATGGACATCAAGATATGTTATGATCATTACGCTATTTCATTATTTGTATTTTTTTAAAATTATTCTTCAATAAAATACTTTGGCTCCTATAAGTGACAAATGATATTAAAAAATATTATGTTATTTGAAACTGAGGTGCTTTTAACCATTTTCGACCGACTTCAAAACAGGAGGAGATATACAACTAGATTGTATGTTTGCTTTTTTATGTTTTTATTGCGCATTCTACATAGTAAACGTGCTCTTGTTTTGATAATTTTTGATTAATTTGAAAGAGGAGACTTGAGAAATGGTCCCATATTTAGAAAAACTCAAATCGAAAATCTCCTTACCTCCAAAAACCGCCGTCGAAGAGGATAGAGGGTACAATTTTTCTCGAAAATCTAAGACGGCAGAACTAAAGATGAGACCATATCCGGAAACGTTTAGATTGCACATTTTTCAAAAGAGTTACGGTTTTTGAATTACAGCAATGAAATGAGACTGAAATATGTGTATTTCCGCTATATGGAGGGGGCAATTTTGTTCGGAAAAAGTTACGTTTTTCGAGTTACAGCAGTGGTAAAATCTGGAATATTTGTATTTCCGCCGCGATGTTTTGAGATCTCTGAACATTAACAAGTACAAGCAGATAATATACGAGGGTAATAGGACAAACACTATCTTATCTGGTGTTATTGAATGGTTTGTTAGAAATCAATTTAGCCTTAACAAATCCAAGACTCAAAACATAAACTCTTCTGATTGTCGTGTGATCCACATGTTAAATTCATTGGAGTTACACTTGATCCTGGTCCTACTTGGAAAGAACATGTTCAACAATCTATCAAAAATAATTTACTTACCTTATCAGGGCATTATCACAAAAAGTATCTCTTCCGACACTATACCATGGTTACTTCCCTTCGCATTTATCCAATGGTATACTAAACTGGTGACATAGTTCCCATGCAAAAAGAATATTTAACCTCCAACGAAAATGCGTGCGTTTCCAGGACTGGGCTGAAGTAACGTGACAATTGTCGTCAGTACTTTACCTCCCTTAGAATACTTACCTTTCCATCCGTAATATTTATCGCTGTTTTAACAAATTAACTACGCAGAAGAAAATATATTCCACTGTCTCATGATGATTTACATAATCATCTAACTCGAAACCGTAATGACATACTCCCTGACTTTCATAGGCTATCACGAACTAGGAGAGGCCCTGATCATTTCTGCATCAAGTTTTTCAATGTCCTCCCAAACCATGTGAGGATGCTTAATTTAGATCAGTTTAGGTTGAAAGTTAAAAGTTACCTGACGCGGAAGACTTCTTATTCAGTTGAGCTAGTAAATGACAAAACTAGCGGTCAACATCACTTGCTCCATTCTAACCCGCATTAAGGCATCATCGTAAGGTGCACATTAAAACCCCCTAATCTGGTCGAATGGAATGTCCTTATAAAAATATCGGTGGTTCGGTGTCCACCTTAAACTGTAGGTCCCATTGTCAATTGCAGCACTGTCATGGCAATGAAGTGGAGGCCCGTTCAGTAATGGGCGAAAAATGGCTGAAGATGATGTTATAGAAAAGTGGTGATTATGTTTTCTGTGAGGCATTTTTGTATTAATTGAAAAATAACTATGCAAAAATTTAGGGTTGACTTTGATAGATGAGCAACTGAAAAATACTAATTGCTATTTATTCTGTTGGTAATTTCGAAGTGTAACACAAAAAAGAAGATAATAGCCCACTTCCAAATATTGACGTAACACTTTGAGAAATATCTACTAAAACAATAAACGCCGTCACACCCTACTGAACTAAATTCTTGATATTTATCATATTTATTGATGTCTTCCAATATAATATTTGTCTGTAAGCACGTGTATTTGAATAGTTATAGGTATAAGTAAAAAGCGATACAGCAAACAATCGTTAATCGTCAATTATAGTATTTATATGCATAAAAGTACCTAATTGGTGTCATAACTGACAAATAAGACACGTTCCCTATTTACCATCCAATTAAAATGCAATCAATGAATAATGCAGAGAACTTTCAGGGACGTTCGTTCATCGCTGCTTGTCGGTTGGTGTAGGTATCATCATTATTATTAGTCTTGTGCGAACGGCCTCAATTATGTAACTAATTTGATGTCTATTATTCAACGCTGGGCGAAGATAAGTAGAAATCAATAATGAATATACCTATTTGATGTACTATGTACGTACAATGATCGATGGTTATCATAGTGACAAGAAATTATTTATCCCCACACTGTCGTGCCTACAGATATTATAGAAATGAAATAATGAAGCTTCTGAAATTTAAATTATCCTCCTTGAAAGAAAAGATTTGAAAAAATCTGTTATAGTTTATTTTAGAGTTTTGTACACAAAAAAGTTCTTTATTAAGCAAAATTCTTAGGGTTCTGTATTAGAAATGAGGAAATAAAACTCTTAAAAGCTCAATCTTGTGTCAGTGTATCGACCAGTACGTCTGTCACACTCTGTTTCTTAGAATTTACTGAACGTAAATAAAGAAATCCTGATACTGGTGCTAAATTTTGTAGGTCGAACAAGAAAAACAAAAAATCTTCGGTGGATTATTTATTAGGTAGGTACATCAATAATTGGAAGGTGTCATTATGAGAAATACAAATAAACAGGGCGTCTCATATGTCCTGGTCATTTATATGATAAAAAAGTTATATATCATAGTTTCCGAGTTTCGAGTATTTTTTTAGTTTTGTGATTTTTAATAATGAAAATATATTTAGAAAAGTACATATTTACTGTTTTTCTTTTGGAAGTAACTAGCAGGAGTTTTGGACTTTTATTTGCAATATGTTTATAAAAATTTCATGGTTTTTGGAAAAATATATAATAATATATGAGTTTCTGTTCTTTAATAAGTTGCAATTTTTAAATGCGTGT
This sequence comes from Crioceris asparagi, assembly GCA_958507055.1. NCBI lineage: Eukaryota > Metazoa > Arthropoda > Insecta > Coleoptera > Chrysomelidae > Crioceris > Crioceris asparagi. Next base: position 15,911,313 of record OY293827.1, on the reverse strand, counting down.
GTAACTGAAGCCAACAAAGTCGATATTATTCTATGCAAAACATCTAATTATTTCAGTTTTTAAAGCAATTTTTAATTTTGGTCAATGATTTATTAACACCAACCTGGAATAATTAGTGTATATCTAACAATAAAATCTGTTAGTTCAATGATAATAACTTCTTCTTAATAAGAACAGGAAAATACATAATACAATGAAACTTTTACAATAAATGTTTGAAATGTATCCACCCAGCTCTAATGCAGAGCCTGCGTCGAATACAATTTAATTGGAAATCTCTAAATGCTGCCTGATTATTTCGTATTTCTTGCACCTCCTCATGAATTCGTTTCCACATATCTTGTTCATTATTACGTTCATAGACACGTTCCACCCCTTCCTATCAATCGTCTTTGATAGATACTTATTAAAAATTTCTTTACTTGGCGAGCAAAATGTAGGGAAGCGCCATCTTACTGAAACCATAAATTTTTGCATAAATTCAAAGGTACTTCTTCAATCATAGCAGGCAGATCATATTGCAAAAATCATTGCCTGTTTAATCTTCCAGGTAGCTCATAATGGGACTGTAATATTCCATTTAGTACACCAGCCCATAAATTAATTTCAAATTGGTGCTGAAAGCGATCATTTCTTAATATGTAGGTATGGGTTTTCTATTGCCCAATAGTGTCAATGGTGTACATATGTTAAATTTTCCTGTGCGCATGAAGTTTCATTCATCCGCCCACAAAATCGAACAAAAAAACTGTTTGATTAGCTGTGACTCTTGGATGTATTTTTCCAGAAAATATGTCTGTGGATAGTATGGTGGTAGAATCGATTGTACATACTCGACATGGAGACGGCGTTTGACAAAGTGTGGCATGATGGGATCAACCCATGTGTATCAACACAAATTGGAAAAATTTGGAATATCAACACCAATGACACAAATGATAGACTCACACATAAGAGATCGCTGTTTCCAGGTGAAAATAAAAGCGAGCATATCAGCGCCCAGACCAATAAGATCTGCACTACTCTAAGGAAGGGTTATATCACTAACGTTGTTCACAGCTTATACGGCAGACATACCGAAAGCAGTAGTACTGACAGCCAGTACGCTGGTGACATGGATAGAAACGCAAGACGCGTTAGATGCAGACTATAAAAAGCAACAGATGAAATGAAGATTAATGCATAGAAGACGCAAGCAATAATGATCGGAGGAACAGCCAAGAAAGAGAAGACCCAAATAAAAATGGAAGAGCAAAGAAGGTGAAATACCTCGGGGTAACCCTAAATAGAAAATTGGTATGGGATGAACATATAAATGTGCAGATTGGGTAAGTCAAAGCGGCGAAAAGGTCGCTAGCACCTTTAATAAGAAGGCGGAGCAAAATGACCCTGGACATAAAGCTCAGACTAATCAACGGGATCGTCCTCTCCATAATGACGTACGCTAGTGTGGTATGGGGTTGCACCACTAAGAAGAACAAGAGAAAAAATCAGGCACAAGTGAACATGTCTTTAAGAGCAGAGAGCAGCGTTGGATGCACCGAGATACGTAAGATACCAAACGATCTATAAGGATCTAAAATAGACTCCTATACTGGACGTGATGAAGTTGAGGGCCGAAGAAGTTCTGGAGGCCAAGGAATCAACTTTACTATGAAGACTGGTAAGAAAATGTATTAGGATAAATAATAAAATATTTTTTTGCAGATAAAAAAGAAAATCAAAAATGGTCAGAGATGCAGGACCAAAACCAACGAATGACCGATAAGGAACCAAGTGAACGGAGGTGTTGGGGTGAAATACCAGTGCGGAATCAAGTCTTCTAAGCCCTCAACGGGCGAGGCACGGTAACTCTCAAGGGTTGGTGACTTTTAGTCAGTGAGAATCTGACAGTGTGTGTGCGGAGCCATGAAGGACATTCCTGGCTGGGTCAGACGGTTTGGGCGGACCTGAAGGGGTTAACCCAAATTGATGTAAGATTTCGCACCTCTTCCCACGTAAAAAAATCTGGTCGGTTGGATATAGCTTTCGAGGTAAGCATTGTGTACGCGACTATACAGTCGATGGTGGTTATGTTGATTGCCTCTATTCGGGTACCACTCATTATATACCCTTGTTGCTTCTCTGTCATTCCCATTGGATAACTAAGCCATAAATAAGATGCATTTCTACATATTTCCGTGGTGTGTATACTTTTCTAAACGACAATAAAACGACTGAACTGATTACTCCCGATCTGTTACTTTTCTAGCATTAATCGAAACCAGGTTGGAATCGGACCCTATGTTATATGTCCATTTTTAATCACAAATTACCACCTCTATCACCTTTTTCCGTTTCGACCATGACTTATGGGACAACCTGTATATACAAAACTAAAAGAACATTCTTGGAGATAATAAATAAAATTCTTTGAATTAAGCCAAGCGTTTGAAAATTTTTAGTCTCTTCGGCAGGCAAATTTCGTGAATTTAAATTAACCAATAACAGGGGAAACTTCCTAGCCAACAACTAAAAATGTCATTATTAATAACTGAACAGCATAAGCAGCGAGCTATAACATTCCAAGGAAATCAATTAAAAAAATAAAATAATTATGGTAGGTTTTGTTAATGGAAGCTTTAGTGTTACCCTAAATTATCAATAAAAACTGGGTTAAGGACACTAAAAATATTATATATGGTGCCTATTTATATACAACCTAATGCGAAATATAGAAGCTGAACAGGACATGAGGAAACTATAGGTATATACCCAACGTATTTGAAATAGGGATTTATAATCGAATGCTTAGGACATTCGCACTATTTGAACTTATATATATTAAACTTGTCAAGATCAATTCGCTGAAAAGATCGATTTCGTTAACGGTTATATAAAACCAGTACTTTCAATATGGCGACTTACCAAAATTTAAAAAAATCTCAAAAAGTAGGCTATTGAAAAAATGTCATTGTTATTTTTGAACTAGGTATAGATATACCTACCTACCTAATCTAGCCCTACCACTTTTGCCTGAAAGATTTTTCTCCAAAAGTGATAAGAAATAATAACAATTTACAACCATAAAATTTACCAATATTTTGAACGATGAATTAAATAGTAGCATATTAAAATAAGACAGATAATTTGATTCAAATTAATGCCGACTTTTGACTTTTAAGGGTATCTGGTATACCATCACACACCATGCATAAAAGTCCATTCCTATTTCAACCTTAAAGATCTCCAGATTCTCATATACATTTTTTTATAGATCCTGAAGAAAGATTATTGCATATGAACAACAACTGATGTTATAATTGTAGATGTAGGTACCTTGGTACTGAAAAACAATGGAAATAGCAATGAATATTTTAGTTCAAATTTCGATAATCAGATAGATCCAAGAAATCCATTAATTTTCCCACCAATTACACAACTACACTAACAATTCAATGTAACTAAACGATTCATCAATGTTTATTTAATCTGAACGAACTGGCAAAATAAAATAAATAGCTTGTATCAGCGCATAGAAAGTGAGCAAATGAGGAAGGAAGGAAGGAAAAGGTATAGCTGCTGCTGTGTCGATATAAGGTCGTGAGATAACGAAACCTATTTTCCTATGGGCTTCTGTCGTTGTAGCGCCTTATCAGGAAACACACGAAGTGCCTTTGCGAGGTCACTTCCAGCATGGAAATGTCACTGATTTATGTCTGGGGCTGTTCGCGTATATAACATACCCATATACAAGTATTACAGAGAAAACCTGTATCGGGGATAAGGGAATTGCGATGTTGGCCGATATTCTGCTTGCACAATATTAATTTAATGATATGCATAAGATCGTTTATACTTTGCTAACATTGTATTACGTTTTACAGGAATTTTATTTGTCTTCAGTTTCGTTCATAGGTATACGTATCTATCTATAGTATTTCTGATAAAAGTCTAGTTTCGCGGCTTTTACTATAAAAGCCCTAAAAATCAAATGTTTGCAAAAATATATGAATGTTAGCATAACTTTCAATAAAATTGAGGCGGAAGACGCTATTTTTAATGATTTATCAATAAAAAAGGGATAAATGGTGGTCTTAGGACTTTTGGATTCTATGAAAAGGTAATATCTTTCAAAATAAGCAAAAAACTGCCCGAAAATACTAAACATAAGTTCGCGAAAAAGTGAGGTTGAACGAATTGATGATTGACATGTGCAGTATATTCAACATTCAAGTGCTGTTAATATCTATTAATCTTGCCAACGCTGCCGGTATAACTTTCGCAGCATTAGGTTATATTTTATGAATTCCATTTCCAGAACTATTTGCTTTAGAGAAAAAATTACGCCAATATCTTCTAGTAAAGTAACACTGAATTTCTATTTTCGAAAGCCTGAAGACAAAGTTTGTCATCTTCGTCATCAAAAGTTGCCATAATACCTACGTATCGCATTTTTGCTCCGACGCAAGTATTTGTAAAAAATATTTGTATGGTAAATTTAAAACACGAAACTATACCTTAGACACTTAAAATCTGACCAAATGGTTTATGCTTTCGAATATTTTTTAAAATGTTCAATATTGCATAGGTTCATGATATTGGTAGTTTTGGCAACACTGGAATTGACCGTTTTTAAACGTCCAACATACTGCACAAGTCAATCATCAATTTGTTTATCGTTACATTTTTGCGAACTTATATTTACTATTTTTATGTATAGTTTAATTTTCAAGGATGTTAGTGATGAGTCTTATCTAGAACTCCTTGTTCCCAGAGCTCTAGTTCTGAAGCCAATGAAATTGGAAAGAAAGTTTGTTTCAAAGGTTTCCTGAAATTGTCGCATCTTTAATTTAGCCTTCTCAAATTGGTAATTTTCAGCAAAAACACCCTCTATATTCTCTTTGGAAGGGATTTTTGTGGTGAAATATGTTTTTATTTTTTTCCCAATGAAAAGAGAATTATATACCTATCATTGGAGCACGTTTACTATCCGAAATGTGATTTCATCCATGTAGGTATAAAAAAGCAAACGTAATTCTAGATATCTGTACATTTTCCGGTCGTCAAAAATACTAATAATACGTAGAAACTAATACCCTAAGTATAGGTAGCAATTTTTCAAATACCGTGGAATGATAGTGATATAAAAATAAATAGGTATGTCGTAAGAGTGTATTACAACTGCAAAAGTAGAAAATACTGGATTTTTATTCGTTGATATGTTGAAAAGAAGAAGTTGTTCCATTTCGTCTCACTCCCGTACACACTTATATCAATCCATACCAACATTTCACATTATTCAGATCCCTTTCGTCACCGCGTCAACAACGTCGTCATCAAGTCAACATAATAGCGTCGCCGACGTCTAGGTAATGGAGGACAATCCATCTCGACGAGTCGACTGTCAAATCCTGCGACGACACGATGATGCCTCCTCTCAATCCTGCTCCTGCTGCTGACTCTCCTCGGTAGAGAGAGAACGGCGGGAGGACACATCGCGGGAGGAGGGCGACAAAGAGCAGCAGCTCTTCTCTCTGCCGTCGCCCTGGCAACGGCAGAGCTCTGTCGTCGAGTTTTCAGTCTGGTGACGTCATGGAACATTGATTTCAGCAGTTTTTCCTTGGAAATAGACTCACGCTGGCAACTTCCTTTTGCCATTGCAGATGTTGTAGCTAGGTGTAGGTAGGTTCTGAGAAATATGAAATAGATGGAAAACATTTCTTAATAATATTCGAATACCTACGGATAGAATGTTGAGAGACCTCATGAGAGAGACAAGTTTTCTGAAAATTTAGTAGTAGGTACATTTATCTAGAATCTAATGATAACAATTTCTTCATAGCTCTAATATGTACCTACAGATACCTACCTAATTGTAGAGAAAATGAAAATGTGAAAAAATTGTAGGTATAAAATCAAAATTAAAACAATATAGGTACTTATTAAAATTTTATGTTGTTAACACATGAAAATTGTTTTGGCATACGGAAGATTAATCAAATGTGAGTATAAACTGAATTTTGAGAGGATAAGTGCCTATTTATAGGTATAACAAGGAGCATGGTAGGTAATCATAATTCTTGATGACTATTTTTAATTGCTTAATTATCATTGAATGCGATTATTGTCAATGATATTTATTATTTATTTTAATTTATTTATATAATCCAAATAGAAGAATAGGTACATAGCAAAATACATTACCTACATAACTGTAGAAGTACATACCAGTACAAAAATACCTGTGCGTAGGTTGGATATGTAATAGATAATTTAATGGCTAATACAAATAAAATAAAAGGTGTTTTTCCATTAATTATAGAATCCCAAAAAAAATAAGAATAACATAGGTATCTCTTCGTATAAACTTCATACTATCCATACAAATATACCTAAAATAAAAGCCTATGTAGTAGTGATGCGCAAAGCAAGACCAAGACCGATATGGTCTTGGTATTGGTCTTGGTCTTGCACCCTTGGTATTGGTCTTGGTCTTGCATCAAATCCTTAGTCTTGGTCTTGGGTCTTGGTCTTGCATATACGGTCTTGGTATTGGTCTTGGTCTTGCTGCAAGACTTGCAAGACTATGAAAGACTCTTGCAAAAATTTTGATCTTTTTATAAGTGTAAAAAATGTTGCGATTTTAAACCGTAATTGCTTAATCCAAATGAAGAACCCTGCATATGTAATGTAATATGCTTGGGAAGTATGTAATTCATAATCTTATAAGATTGCCTATAATTATATTATCATTCGAAATGGATAAATATCGAATATAAAAAATTGTCATTGTCCAGAACAAACACGTCTGGTAATGTAGAATAAGTAATGAGAATAAAACTAGGTGCCTAGAATTAAGTGAGATGCGTAAAAGTTTATAAATTAATAATCACCATTCACATATGAGAATCGTATCTTAATAGCGCGACTTAGTCTGCTTGTGTTTTCTTGGTATCTTCCGTCCCAACTGAGCACTCATTTTACTACATATTTCTACTTCATACTTCTATTTCAACTCATTCTCTTGCTCACTCTACAATGGTTTTGTACCATTTTCTTTAATAAAATAGAAAGAATCTCTGAAAGCGATCAAAAGTATTTCTGATAAAACTAATTTAAATTTTTGCAGAAAGCTTTTCCAAAAAATTAAAATTAAAAACAGAGATTTAATACGCGCATTTATAAAACTAGGTATCTATTTAAAAAGTCAGTCGAGTGAATATCTCAGTTGAGTTAGTTAATGAGCATGATCGAAAAATAGTTTCAAAATAAGGGCAATATAAAATTTCAAATATCTCCAAAAGTGGCCACTGGATAAATTTCATCAACAAAATTCAGATTTATAGATGATTCTTAACGTTTGCTTAAAACATTCTGCGCGATAGAAAAAATAATAAAAATAAAAAATCGTGTAGTTTACCTTCCCCTGGCTACGAACTGTCGGGATTCTTTGAAAACAGCTCGATGAGGGAAATCCTAGAAGGGTTGAAATTACGGTATAGGTATAGGGTATTTAAGAATATTTTGAAATCCAGAAATTCTAGAAGGGTAAAATGAACTCGCTTTTCACCCAACAACTTTTAATTCAATATTTTTAAAATCTGTAAAATAAAGATCGATCATAAGGGAGTTCAAAGATTAAATTAATTAGGTTATTTATTAGCGTTTCTTATCTAATCATTGAGTAAAATAATATGTTTCCTACCGATTTGGTGTTTGGTTACAAAACTGCAAGAGTCTTGCAAGTCTCGCAAGTCTTGCAGCAAGACCAAGACCAAGACCAGGTTAGTCTTGGTATTGGTCTTGCATCCCAGTATTGGTCTTGGTCTTGGGTCTTGGTCTTGCATAGACGGTCTTGGTCTCGGTCTTGGTCTTGCAAAATTGCAAGACCAAGACCAAGACTGCAAGACCAAGACCAGTCTCGCAGCATCACTACTATGTAGTAGTTAAACATAAGAGTATTATTCTAAACCCAGCCTCTTGTAATGATCCATATTTTAATTTTAACATTTGCAATTTTACAATTTGGTATTGTTTTGATTTCATTAGGCAAACTATTAAAAATTTTAATTGCTCTTATGTAACTGCTTTTTATACTCACAGCTTTACATAATTGGGGAAGTAAAATATTTTTGTGTCTAGTTATACTGTTTGAATTTACAAACTTATTTTTGAATTCTTCATAATAAAAGAAGCGACTCCAATGCAAAAAACTGTTCTATATTTAGCGGTTTTTTATCAGATAAAACTTGATTTCTTGAGACAATTTTTAACAGTTTTGTTTGGTGACTTTGTAACTTGTTTTTGTGTTATGGTAAGCAGCCGCCACAAGCAATGATACCATATCTTAGTCTGATTGGAAAAAATGCATAGTAAAGCATTAATAATGTTTCAGTTGACATTATTTTAGGGGCATTTTTAAAAGATAATTATTCATTTTCGATTCGACAAGGTGTCATTAATGTATAAGATGAAGAAAGCGGTCCAAGGACGGTACCTTGAGGGACTCCGGATGTTACCTCAAGAAAATCCCCCATAATATCATCAATTTTGATGCGTTGGGTGCAAATTTTGCAGCGAATCGATTATGAGATTATATGCATTGCCCCGTATACCATAATTATACCTATAATTTTTTCAGGAAAATCTTCTGATTGACATTATCGAATGCCTTGCCAAGATCTAGGAATTTAACAGTGATAGGCTCACTTTTACCAAGTTTTAGATACATTTGGTTAACTGCGGGAAATTTAACGCATTTGATTATGAAATCTAAGAGCCTGGTATGTATGACTTTTTATGTGATGCATATTTGGAATTGGTCTTATGAATGAGCTGTTATATTCATTGATAAGGTTTAAAAATACTGCCTGTTTGACCTACGTAAATTTTCGAGCAATCTCCACAAGTTAGTTAGTTCATAAACACCAGATTTGACATTATCAGGAGTATTTGATTTATTGTCCTGATTAAATATATCTATTGTGTGTGTTATTAGGTACATTTAAAGGCTATTGTCAAATCATCTCAAGAGTTTCGTCACAATTTCTGGATGGCCAATAGGTACAAGTAAATGTATACAGAACTCGTTATGTAGATCGAATGAAGGTAGCAGTGTGGGGTAGTCTTGAAGGCTTTCTTATTTTGACTCCTCTTTGAAATAATAATTGTTGATAGCAATCTGTTTAATGATATTTAGTTATTTCTGGAAATTTAAAGACTCGTAGGAAAATTAACAAGGCTGCTATTATGGGTTTACATGGGTGCTCGGAATTATAGTGGATGACAGTATCGGTGTGTTGTGTTAAGTGTTAAGGTTTATGGTACCTAAGTAGGTATATTGAAAATTCATGGTTATTATTAACTTTATAAATAGTTAGATGTGTTTAGTAGTTTCTAAAGTATCCATGAAAATGTCTGCTATTAATGGGTTGAGTGGATTGCCCATAATAAAACCGTATAAGTTTTCCCATTGAATTCGAAATGATTTGGATCTAACCATAGGATGACTAGAATATCTTGTTGGATAATAGGATTAGTATTGTATTTTATAATAATCGAATTAATTATTCTAATGACATTAATGGGAGGGATACTCGGAAACAAATTCTGCTCAACAAATGATACCTACTGATCTCGCATTATTAGGAATATTTTAATTTTTGATCTTGTAGACCGGTTGGTATGAATTACCTGATACCTACAATATTTGGGAGTAAAACGGCAATAACTCAGCAAAATATCCGTAAGTTTTAAAGATATCTTAACTACTTATGTGTAGGAACTGATAACAAGGAAAAAACTGCTCATATAGCAGATTCTGGTTTAGGTATGCAGCTTAATAAGAGAATTTAGTCTAGGAAATTAGGGTCATGATGAAAAATTAAAACATTCATTGTCAAACAACTAAGTATAGGTAAATTTAGTATAAGTGCATGGAATTGAAAATGCAATTAGTGGTTTTGTTATTAGCAAAGTGTAGAGTACAAGGAAGATATTGTTTGAAACAATCTAGGAGATGGAGTGTGCGTCCTGTAAACAGGGGTCAAGAAAAGAAGGGTGAATACCGACGTTTAATGAATGATTCTTTAAATATACATGAATGCGAACCGATACTTACCAACCGACGAATACCTAATTCAACCCAAAAAAATCCAAATCCCCTAAAAATATTCCTAAATTTTCGATAAGCCGCACGTAAAGTTGAACATTGTCCAATTTTATGTCCGCCTAACGTTCGGCCGTAAGATCTTACGGTCTACCGTAACACATACCTAAGTGTTACGTTCGCTTATTGTGAACGATCCCACTTATTTTCCAGTTTTCAACTTTATCCATTACGTAGGTATATCTTACGCCTTACGTCCATTATAAATGAGCACTAAGAGCAATATAAGTTTTTCTTGCTTTCCGTATGATTAGGCGTTCTTCTTGCACTTAACCTTACGTTGCCCCTTTTGGGCCCCCTACTACCTACCTACATTTGAAAAAACTTCTTTGCCGCTGATCTTCAATCTAGGTAGGTATTCTATTTTAAATTATTTTTTTCAGTTCTGGCTACCCTATGCGCTACTGACGTGACAGAATAGCGAGAAGAATAGGTAGATGTCGTTGAGATTCAATGATTTACCTATTGGAATTTTATCCATAATTTCAAATAAAAATACCTAGGTAGGTAGGTATTTTAATTTATGACAATCTATTACCTAAATCTTTCTACCAAATTGAGATTCCATGGAACTTGTGACTTCTGGTGTCCAAGAAAACATAATTCCTTTACCTATTTACTGTGAATGATAGAAATATCTGCTTGTTCTGTTCGTGTGAAAACTCCATGAAGTGAATGAAATAGATAATATAAACCGTTTCACTACATGTAAGTATTACCTAGGTAGGTATAGGTAGGTGGTACTCAACATAACAAAACAAAGTTTTCCGTTCCAAAATTTTTTCACCTATTTTATAACTATAACTATGAATATTTGCGCTTATGTATTCGATATCAAACTCGCGAAACAAACGAGCGCTGGACGCCATTTTGTTATTGCTATAAAGGCGTGGTGATGCGGCACTTATCTGTGCTCATCCAACGGTTTCGTATCAGTGTGTCTGTTTGCGAGCGAATGGAAAACGATGCGAGGGAAGACCCCCGCACGACATGCGCGTGTTTACACAGCGGCGCATCCTAGTTGTCTCTGATCCTCTCGCATACCGCCGCGCCTATATCTTGCAACAGGCGACGCGTTAAGACCTAATCGTTGTAATTTTTGGATCCGATTTTGTCAAACTAGTCGGGCAAAATTGGATAAGGTATCCAATAGTCACAACACAGCACCTGATAAATGTAGAATTGTACTAACAACAATAGCTAGGTAGGTACTTACCTATGTAATAAAATTAAGTGATAGATAGGTAAATGAAAATAAGTAATTTATTTTCTCCTTAAACATTTCATTCATAAGACACGAGAACAAGCTATGTGTTTTTGGATGAAACTGTCAAAGATCACCAGCAAAATTTTCTTCTAATTTTTATGGCTTTCCCTTTCGTCTTGTTTTATTCATTGGACGAATTGTCGATCAAATGCTTTGCCTAGGCTTTTTAAATGTTTAAGAGTAAATCCAAAAAAAACGAGTCTCCATGGGAAGAATATGATCTATAAGTTCACTTTCTTGGTGATGGCTTCGTGTGTTTTCTTTTGGGTAACTTTTCCTTTCTTCACCTTATCCACTCTCGCTTACAAGGCTGATCGAGGAACATGATATTCTTTCTGTTACCTAGCCAATTTTTCCGTTAAAACACTAGATACTCACACATCCTGTTTTGTAAGAACGTACGTGTACAGTACCTACGTATTTTTCTCACTAAAAAAATAGTAGGTAGGTACCTAGGTGGGTACCTAATAAAGAAAGTAGGTATAGCAAACAAATGAAAGCAAACAAGTATCTATACTTACATATAGGTAGGTACATAAGGTACCTACATAACGTCATTAACTTACCTGGAAAGGTTTTTCTTTAAACTCAAACCAAAAAGCAGTAAGTAGGTATACCAAATATAGGTAATGGAACTTTGGCAGTAGGTACCTACCTAATTAAAACTGCTCAACAATTTAACATTGCTGTAGGTACCTAGGTAAACTCTCCTGCAGAAAACTGTATTGACTGATATTGATTGTTAGATGTGAATATCGAGTTTATTAATTAGTTAAAAAAATCTACAATAGGTAGCACCACGTGTTTTCAAAATAATACGGCGTTAACTGAATTAGGTATAAACGGATAAGCTATTGTTGCTTGTCTTCAAAATTTGAATTAAATATGGTAATGATAACTAAAACGAACCGAGAAATGTACCTATAGGTACCTATCTATCTAATTCTAGTGAATAATTTCTATCACTTCTCTGATATCAATCGTGATTTTGTTGATGCCTACACCTATCTGATGTAATAAAATAAAAGTATAAAACCTTGAGTACCTAAATGAAACATAATTTTCTTGGAGTTTTGTTTATTTTTAGGTCCGTTAGGTTATGAATCTAAATGACATACCTATTATATAATAAAGCTTAAACTTGACACCAAAAATTAACAGCCCAATGTATATATATCTATCAACTTACTTCTATAAAAAGTAGGTAAGTAATCGAAATATTATATTCTTAATTTAGTTTGATTGTATCTATAATCTAAGAAGGTACCTATGTATATGAAATGATTCACTAGGTAACTACAGAACCGAAAAATCCCATAGAATCACAACTTATTTCTCTGTATCAAAGTTGGAATTAATTTGATCTCTGTAGAATTAGCTATATTTTTCGGGTCTAGGTACTCCAATATTTCCTCTCGTTCAAGACGATTGATAGACCTAGATAACTACGCAAGAATTTATATGTCTCTTATATCAATTGAAAAAAAGGCTTCAAGTAGGTACCTACCTATGAGAAATCCGGTCACTCACAAAAATTTCCTACCACTCTTAAGACATCAATTGTCATATTAATTTTTTTACCAAGACGAACCTTTCGGCAAATAGGTATACCTACCTGAACCTATATAAAACAAGTGGAAAATGTGAAATTTTACAAGCAAATCTGGTGTCACAACCGAGTAATATCTAGGTTATATCAGTGGGTAGGTACTTTACAAATCAATAAAGATAAATATTTTTTACAAAAATATTGGACCGACTTTATTAGTTGTTGCACTGAAAAATACAAAATAATATTAATTCTATTGGTGCTGGTTCTTTTGGAGTTGGTGCCTACAACAACAAACTACAACGGCACAACTTCAAAATTACCAGCACCAATAGAATTAATATTATTTTGTATTTTTCAGTGCAACAACTGATGAAGTCGGTCAAATTTTTTGTACAAAATATTTATTTCACATTTTTGAGTGTAACATTGGTCATGAACATTGTTGAACGTTCACTAATACCCAAAAATTTATAGGTAGGTTTATCTTGTACATAACGGAAATACGCATATCACATATTTCAGACTTTACCATTGCGAAACTCGGAAACCGTGACTCTTTTGAAAAAATGTTCAATTTAAAAGTTTCCGGATATGGTCCCCGTTTTAATTTTCAAATCTCGAATTTTCGATTTTCCGAAAAATTTGCCTCTTCCACATAGCTGAAACACATATTTCAGACTTTAGCGCGGAAACGAATGATATTTTTAAAAATGTCTAATTTAAACATTTCCGGATATGGAATTTGCATTAATTCTGTCGACTCGAAAAATTGCCCCCTCCACCCCCTTTGGGGGCGGTTTTTGGAGGGAAGGAAATGTTGGATTTGATTTTTCTAAATATGGGACCATTTCTCAACTCTCCTCTTTCAAATGAAACAAAATTCGTCTAAATCGGAGAACGTTTACTATTCAAAACGCGCGAACAGCCATAAAAAAGCAATCTTACAACCGAATACGAATACCGAATGTATACCTTCTCCTTTTTTTGAAGTCGGTCAAAAACATAAATAAATATTTTTTACAAAAAATTGGACCGACGTTATTAGTTGGTGCACTGAAACGTATAAAATAATATTAATTCTATTGGTGCAGTTACTTTTGAAGTTGTGCAGTTGCAGGTAGATTGATAACTTTTGGCACCAACTTCACAAGTACCAGCACCAATAGAATTAATATTATTTTATACGTTTCAGTGCACAAACTAATAACGTCGGTCCAATTTTTTGTAAAAAATATTTATTTCAGACTTTTGAGTGTAACATTAGTCACGAAAATCGTTGAACGTTCACTAATACCAATCAAGATAGTACTTATCCTATTACCCACGTATATTCCTTGTTTGTAGTTTGTAGTTGTTATTATTGAGATCTCAGAACATCGCTGCGGAAATACGCTTGAATATTTTAGTTGTTACCATTTTAACACCGATTTTACTCGAAAACCGTAACTCAAAGGGAAAAATGTTCATTATAAATGTTGCTACAACTAATTATGTCTTTCATGTACTGGAAACAGATTTTCAATTTTCGACAGAAATCGCCCTCTCCACATAGCGAAAATAGATATATTTGACAATTTAAAATGTCTCTATATCGAAGACCGTTACTCTATTGAAAAAATGTCCAATTTAAACGTTTCCGGATATTGTCCTATCTTTAATTATACCATAATTATACCAACGCAGATTTTCAATTTTCGAGAAAATTTGCCCCCTCCACCCCTTTCGGCGGCGGTTTTCGGAGGGAACGAGCTGTCGGATTCCCGTTTTTATGAATATGGGGCCATTTTTCAAGCCTCCTCTTTCAAATGAATTAAAAACCATCAAAATCGGAGTACGATTACTATATGAAACGCGCGCACAAACCAAAAAAAAAGCACACAGTCGACTTGTATACCTCCTCCGTTTGGGGTTCGACGTTCGACAGACAGACCAATGACTGGAAATATATGCTCTATAGGTCAAGGAAACGTTAATATATTTACGTGGAAAACTGCACACCGAAAATACCTACTTTCCTTAAGTATGCTTGGTGTAGCGGTAGGAAATTAAGAGGATCCTCACAAAATTTTAGAGACTTTGAGGACGGACCATTTCTAGAAATATACCTATTCTGAGGTCAAGAAATCAAATGAAGCTGAGGTGGTGGTCTTAATTACCAACACCTACACATATCTGGATGCAAGAGGAAGACTACAGCAACGTCAAATGTTATCACATTACAACATCTATACTATCTACTTATATAAAGTTAACTGCCCAATATTGAATGCCTTTTTGACCGACGAACTGAGGAGGAGGTTTATACCTATTTCGACTGTCTGCTTTTTTCTGGTTGTGCGTGTTTTATATACCTTACTCCGATTTTGATGATTTTTGATTCATTTGAAAGAGGAGACTTGAGAAAACCGCCCCCGAAGGGGGTGGATTTGGCAAATTTCCACGAAAATCGAAAACCCGAGATGGCAGAAATAAAGATAAATTATCCGGAATAGTTTAAATTGATTTTTTTTTCAAAAGAGCTACGGTTTTCCAGTTAAATTGATGTTAAAATCTCACAAATGTGTTTTTTCGCTATGTGGAGGGGGCGGTTTCTTTCGAAAACTGAAAATCTGAGGGTACCACATTAAGTTAGTGCGGTGCTAAAATAGTTAAATCTAAAATACTTACACAATAATAAGTACCTACAACCAAAGAACGTACGTGGGTAATAGGATAAGTAGGTACTATCTTCTTTGGTATTAGTGAACGTTCTCCTGGCTAATGTTACACTCAAAAGTGTGAAATAAATAATTTAAAAAAAAAATTGAATCGACGTTATTAGTTGGTGCACCGAAAAATACAAAATAATATTAATTCTATTGGTGCTGGTACTTGTGAAGTTGGTGCCAAAAGTTATCAATCTAAATGCAACTGCAAAACTTCAAAAGTAACAGCACCAGTAGAATTAATATTATTTTGTATTTTTCAGTGCCCAACTTATAAAAAATATTTTTATATATACCTACGTTCCTGCTGATTTTAGTCTTGATGCATGGGAATGCAAAGGTTGAAATATGTGATCAAAAACATAGGTGGGTACCTACATAGGTTGATATAATCAAATATAATAAATGAAAGATTATTAAAAAAGCAATCTGTTGCATAAGTGCATTTGTAATGTATTGTGTTGATACCCTGATGAAAATAAATAAAAAGAAAAATTTTAATTTCAAGAAATAAGTAGGTAAAATTTTCATTGCAGTAAAAATGGTCCTAATATCTACCGGATAGAAAAAAAATCAAATTAAAAAAATCCCGATGGCCTGTAGTCAGCGGCAAGGTGAATTTTTCAAAATTCATTGAATTGAAATTTAAACAACCTTTTCATTGGTATACCTACATGTTATTAAATAAAATTGTCATAGCCTTGCGGTTAGAGGTTTTTGTTTTGGCTGTTGAATATAAAGCAGACAGGGTTCGAGTCCACTTCAAGGCAGATTTTTTTTTCGTCTATTTCTTTTCAATAAATATACTATATATTTTTTTAACCAGGGTCTTTATTAAGATCTCCAGAAAATGTACGATTACATCAAATTTATATTGAGTGTTCATGTTTTATCAATATTTGTTATTTTTCTTTATTAATTTTTATTTTTTCACCTGTGTATTTTATGAAAAATTGCTTTGAACAAAAGTTGTAGGTACTGATTATATCTATAACCTAAAATTATTTTTAATAATATTTACACTACTGCTCTTTTTTGATAATTTTTTTAAATGTTTGAATGGTCGCCATTTCGAAACTACCTACCCGATATTACCCAATAACGAACTCGACCGAGATATTTGAGAGATTGATTTTTGTAGCAAATTTGAACTTGATAACTTCAAAACTGTGACCTCTATCGTGTTAACAAATTTCGTAATATCCCATATATATATATATAAACTTTTGAACCAAATGTTTTTTTGGACTAACTTATAGACATATAACAACATGCCGTTGAAATTTTTTCGAAATTCAAAAGTGTGAACGATCGCAATAGGTATATTTCTATAAGAAATTTACCTAAAAAATCGGTAGGGACAGTTTTTGAAATAAACTTAATAACTTATCTGGATATTTAAAAATTACCTTAAGAAATAGATCGTCGGAAAACTCGGTAAATGCTAGTTTGAAAAAATGATATTGACGCCATCTATGTTTTATAAATAACTTAGATGGCAGAAAATATGTTTCTATGGAATATTTTAAGCTTTAAATTAAGTTCCAGACATGTAATAGGTAATTTCAGACCGAAGATTTTTTTTAAAAAGTAGTAGGTACTATCCAAAACTGGTCAATTTATCCGACATTAGGCCACTTTAGTCTAGTAGATTCCTACTAGTCGGCTAACTGAATCCTAACAATACAAGATACACAGTTACAGTTATGCTGTTGCCGAAAAAAAAGGCATCGGTAGATGGAACAGATTCTTTCCTTATAACAATATACATATGGACAAAGATATGCAGAGAAGAGAAGAAACTTTAAACAAATAAAAAGGTTAATTAATCTTAGATCGAGTACCTATTTACTTATTTCTACACTGCAAATATTCCCATCATAATGACACGTGAGAAAAGACCAAAGCACCCTCATCATCATGCCATAGACGACCATTCTAATGACCATAGCATGTCCACCTTGGCTACACGTGATTTGCACATATCAGAAGGACACACATATATTCTCCGTTTCTCTGATATATCACAGCCATAACTATATGACGCGTGTCATAATTTTCTTGTGGAGTGTGTGCAAGAGTTAAGGTTGTTCTTCCGTGTCCAGCAGGGAGACCTTATCACGACTCGTTATCTCGGTCACATCGTCCCGGTGTCCACTACTGCGGTGGTAGGTATAGTCGGGATCACTGGGAGGGGTTAGATGGGCGATTACAGTGACGTACGTCAGTAGGTTGTTGGAAACAAAATTTGGATCAGTTCATAGTTGGACCAAGAAATCATCCCACTATTTGTAGGTAATGTTGAATTTTAATACTTACTTAATTTAACAGGTGGCATGATATAACACTAGATTGTAGAAGTCACTATGAAAAAGACAGATATTCGGAATATATTTTATTTAAGCAACAATTGGTATTGCGTCACAGGTGGATTCGTATGCTGGGAAAATCTCAAACGTTGCAATCCGAATTAATTAGATTCAGCTGATTATCTTTCACATTGTTTATTATTTCTTACAAATTCATCCTTCAAAATATTGTACCTAATTGGTTTGATAGAGCAAATAAAACCCAATTAAATACGAAATATAACCTATAAACATTAGAAGAGACAATGTTGAACTGATTCGAAAGCTCTATAAAGCTGTATTACTCAAACCGATAAATTTCTCAGGAAACTTTGTTTACCTACATTATTAATACAATGTCATTCTTAAAATTTTGTTGACCGGTCAAGAGAAAAAGTAATCAAAAAGTCCCTAACTGATGAAGTAAACACTCTGCTGTTTTAAATTTACTTTACTTTCTTGGACTTGGAAGATGAAGTAGGTAGGTACCTACGCATTTTGCTTCTATATATCGATTGACTTCCTTGGGCAAATTTCATCTACCTTCGAGTATAGACATAGAATTCGATTCTCAATTCAAAAAGAATTTTTGTGCTATTACTTCAACTTTTTTATTTGTAACATAGATGTTTTTGTCGGCCATCGTGGTGCAGCTCTGGTTGCAATAACTTCGATCCTTGTTCGATCCATGAACTGAGCAATGCGTTGGCCTCTAACTTCTTTTCTTCCGTTGTAGAACAGATTTGGCTCTAATTTACCCCTCACAAAAATTTTGATTCATCCGCCCATGTTAGATAAACAAACTATCGTGCATCATATTTCTATTAGGTTTTGATTTTTAATGGATCTGATTTACATAATAGATTACAAAGCAAAAAAGGGTTCACCGGTTCTGTATGAGATATCAGGGTCAATATCCGCCATTAACATTTAGGTATGAAGTCAACTTTTTCCATATATATGCATAAATAATATCTAACGTATAACGTATACGACATTTCGAGTGTTTCACCTTTTGTTCTATCAGTGGACTGTGTCCACGCCAAATGAGGGGGAGAGAAGGGGTGTTCATTTTGAGTAATTACAGCTGAATAATGGAACGGGTCTAAGGAAGAAGTAATAAAGGTTGGCATTATCTTTGTCACAGAATATGGAAATATGAGCGGTGTCACGATAGCTGCTTTACATTTTACGAGCCACCAGGAAATTAAAATGTCTTATGGTTGTATAATTGTCTGTACAAAGGACTAATGTATCTGTAATGATGGTGGTTTGCTGGGAAAATCAATATATGTGTGTTATATCACAAGAAAATCTATGCCTTTATTATGACATGTGGATATACTAACCCCACAATGAACTCTTCTTTCAACTATTTCAGATTCAGAATCCATTTACCAATTTGAATTTACACTTGAAATAATTTAATCATATCACAAGTATAGGATTAGCCAAGAAAATCTGAACTCAAACGTAACTTATTCAGTATTTCAGCTTTTTATTCATGTTCTATTATCAGCATCATATGATACTAGTATCAAGAGTAAATAATGAACTGGAATGCAAGGAAGGAGGAAGAAAAAAAGTAATAGTTGGTGGTGAAATTATCAGCACTTATAAGGTACCAACTATTTAGGATCTCAATAATTTAAAGTTTTACTCGATACATTTTTATTGAATTAAAAAATTAAGTCTTTTTAGTAGGTATCTGGATATCAGATGGTGACATGGAGACAGAACAAAGATGAATATTCGTGAGAGAATATAATTTGTTAACATGCTTTATTTATACCACAACTTAGGACCCACGGTATAATAAACAACAAAGACGAGGTGTGAATTCAATAAGTACATAGACAAACGGCTATAGCTCAAATATGATTTATTTTCAACTTCAACAGTAATGTACTTATTTCATCTCTCTTGTAACTTCCTAATGCCTATGGTCTAGAATCCTTACGGTTATTATCGATGTCGCTCTTGCATTGCTTCCTCGTATTTGACGTTGGTGACAAATCTTTTTCCATTAGATGTCTTTGAATGGTTCAAATAGGTAAAAATCAAGGAGCAGGGTCGGGATGAAGTAAGACCTTTCAACCCAAGTTAATCACTGATCAGCTGAGCCGTATACATGCGGGCGTTGTCTTGCTGAAGGAGAATAACTTATTCAACTAAGAGTCCAAAAAGTTCGCTCATAATAGCTGGCCTGGTTTAACTTTCAGTGTTCCAGCATCTATACTTATTCTATCTATAGTTATCAAATAGGTATCCGGATACGCTTGAATGTTTTGCAAATGGGAAATGTGGTGCGTATCCACTCCCTTTTCTTTTGTTTACAAAATCGAGTGATATATTGCATCAACGTTCTCGAAAAAAATCACTTGGTTTACACTTTATGTGAGAAATTAAATGACAGAGAGTTGTTCTTGTACTTAATTTACAATCTTTGTGTGGACTTATCATGATGAATTGAGTATTTCAAACTTATGTGAAGTAAAAAATTGAGCAGATAATCTTCCTGAAGTTGCCACTCATCATACTTGATAGTATCTATAGTATAGATTCATTTAATAGTTTTAAAGGTAGAAGCAGTTGTATCTTTAGTTATTGAATGAACCTTGTACAATGACTCACATTGTGGAAACAATTACCTATTATGCTGAAAAGAGGCGAAGCTGGCAATGTAGCAATATTTCCAAGCAAATTATTGGAAAACAATATCATGATCTTGCAATGGAGAAAGATGTTATAAGGGAAAAACGATGATTAGATAGTAATGATGATTTTCAGGGATTGGAGGAATGGTGGTCGATAGTAGGAACACAAAATAGAGAGCTCTGGAAGAGATAATAGGAGCCAGATGTTCAATGCTTCGCAAGATATAGGAACGTCACAACATTCTTACATTCTTAAGCAAAACTCGTTTTTAAGATATTGCCAAGCAAGCAGTGCTCAATCTGAGTCACAGGCGAACCTCATCGATTCTCAAAAAAAGAACAAGAAAATCGATCCGCCCAAAATAATCTTAGGCGCCACCGAGCAATGTGAGTAAAAATTGCATTTAAATTGCAAGCCGCCCCCGCAAAGGGAATGAAGTTAGTTATAGTGTCGCAGTTCATGTGTAAACATGTTCCCCTGAAAACAAAAGTATACGGATCCGAGGATTTTTTTATTTTCACATACCTACAAAGTCGTAAACCTAGCTGGACCGTTCTCGATGGGCCACCTTGTATGTTTGAAATCAGAACAATGAAGGCTTTCAACAGGTCATTTTGTCAATGTTGTAAAGTGATTTGTTTATTTCCGCTATTATCAAAAGATACTGAAGAAAATTTTTTTTTTAGAAGTTTTTTTCTATCACTCGTAATAAGAGTGGGAGTCAAAATATACTGAATAACCCTGTACTTAGAAATTTCTTGTATATCGTTCTAAGCTACCTAAATATTATTAAAAAATTTAGTGTTTCGAGTTATTCTTCCGGAAATTAAATAATCATTCCAACCATAGACTTAGGTATATGTCTGTGATTCCTATATTATCTGATTAATGATACCTATTCGAGTATATTTTTGACTCATTTGCCAACTAAAGATGTCAGATGATATCTATTCTATTCATTTTATGTTTCATATTTTATTTGCATACATGCCGTGGAATGGTTACGTAGAGTAAGTGCATATTATGTACACACTATATCTATGAAATAGGTTTTGTTCAGGGCTAATGAGTTATGAAATCACAGATATGTGACAAATAATAGTTGACCCGTAAACACTGCGTATAATTTTCTTTGATAGAGAGCATGCGTCACGCAATATATTAGCACGGTAGCTTGTACCTAAATTCTTGAAATATTTGTTACATCAGGTAAAACATTAATTATAGTTATATTTATAATTAGTTATATATTCATAGATGTTCTAGAGGAAAGACATTCCATATGGTCCAATACCGAAAGATAAAGGTATATTCTGCTACTTGTGTCACAGCATTGCTTGTGTTTTACTTAAGCTCGATAACAAATAAGAATCCTGACTGTGAATTGATTAATTGAGTTATAATCATAAGTAGGTAAAGGATAAGTTTTCTCTATAAAGTTATCTTTGTTACGCGTAGGAACATGGTTTGGCATGTTTGTGAGTTAACTGTTGACGCAAATGAAGTAAAGTAGAGGCTCCAGCACATACAGTTGTCTATGGCACACCAATTTCTACTAACCAATCACATGCACTATTAGTTATTTTAACTATTTTATAGTTAAGTTTCTATAATATTGTATGCATCTAGAATACGACTTAAAATCAACTGCCCCAAGTAAATTGAAAGAATACTATTGTTGCGACATCTGATGCTGAATAGTTAATCCATAAGACTATTAGAGAATAGGTTGCAGCAAGTTAAGCTAAGCAGCTAAGGTACTAACAGAATCTAAGGACGAAATCACGGGCATCTTTTTTTGCATTCAATAATGCTGACAAGAAATACATACTAATTGGATTAATAACTTCGCTGGGGGTTATTGTTATATAATCTCTAATATCTGGAGACCGAGCTTTGATCGTTTAAAACAGGATTTAAGATGGGTCTATAAGGAGTTACTAAGGATATTTAAACTTATTAAAAAATGTGCATATTTCTGGTTAAAATGTATTGCCATGGGTAAATATTGCCTATATTGTTCACATATTCGTAAGTTATAGATTTCGTAATAAATATGAATGTGTAATATGAACGATAAATATACCAAAACTCTTGAAATAGCTAGTGTGGATGGACCTCGAGGGTCACACCGATCAAATGTGAAAGTACCTATCGTCGATCGATTTCTCGACTCCGAAAACCCCTTTTTGCTAATTTTTACCGAAATCTGCCAACCCTTCCTTGAAATAGCTAATGTGTACCTTAAGGGTCGCAATATATTAAATATGTACAAATTTTCATTGAAAATTTCAGATTAAATTATTAGAAACTCATATTTACATCTTTTAATTAAAAAATGGGTTTTGTTAAAAGAAAAACTCTAAGGTGATCAGAATTCGAATCGAGGAACTCTAGATCGATACCCAGAACCTTAGGACTATTTTTCCTATGATTTTTTTGGGTTCATATTACTATCCGAAGTATAATCTGTAGGACTCGTAACATGAGAATATTAATTGCTGAAAACGATTTTTCTTGTGAATGTGAATACAACCAATCGATTCAATACACTCCATATGGGAAGAACATGGTTTGGAAATTCTAAACTAAATTTAGGTCCAAAAGATATATTTTTTTTACATTCGATGGTATTATTGTGTTGCTGTTCTTGTTCTTCAATTAGTTTATTAAATTTATTAAGGTTATTACGTTTTATGATATTAAATTTTCTGTTATAAGTAATATTATTTCTTCGTTTGAATTCACGTAAGATATGATTAGGAAGAGAGCCCTGATTAGAAATATGAAAAAAAGAGTAAGTATCATTTCTCATCGAACATTATTAAATGACAATATAAAAAAACTTCTGATGATATTTCAAGAGAATGGCGATCCTAGTATTCTAATTAATAAAATTCTTCATAATATACCTAACAGACAAGTCCTTCAAAATTCACAAGATAGATCAGAACTAAATATAAATTATGTATCTTTACCACAAGTAGGAGATCTAACTAATAAGCTGATAAACTTAATGAAAAATGATAATATTAGAATAGCTAAAAAGAATACGCTCACTGTTAGAAAATTATTCAGCAAACTAAAAGATGATATTCTATTAGATAAACAAAAAGATGTCATTTACCAAATACCTTGTAGCTCATGAAGTTTAGTGTACATGGGTCAAACATCTCAACAACTTAAAAAACGAATTATTCAACACAAAAGTGATTTTGAAAACCCTAACAAAAAATGTGCCTTAGCCGAGCATTGTCGTCAAACAACACATTTAGCTAACTATGATAATCCTAAAATTCTAGAAATTGAACCTAATCTTCGAAAAAGATCATTCCTAGAGATGTTCCATATATCAAAAAATAATGACACTATGAATCATAGAACAGATATAAGTAATATTTATTCTTATTTAATAAATTTAAAAATTAACAACAATCATCCGTCCATCTGATTCGTATTAGATAGGAGATAAAATGTATATTAAAAAAAGTATTTTGTATAACATAACAGAGAATATCCACATCACATAAATATACACAAACATATTATATTTATACAATCTCCCAGTATTAGTATAATTTAAACAAATGAAACTTTAAATTGAAAATAACTGACATAAATAAATAATTAGTCCTTTGACAGAATATTTCAAAATTATTTCGTAGCTGCTATTGAAATGAAGATCTTTAACATATAATTTATAAACAAGCAGTCCAAATATTATTATTGATATGTATGTTACGGGATTTGTAACAATTAAAACTTTTTTAAAAACTTTATTTATTTAAACTTGTTTCACAACTTGTAGTTCAGTTTGACTTTACAATATTTAATTTTGAAAATAACAATCTGACTTAAAAGGTGACTTCAAAAGTGAAAAAAGTGGAGAAGGATCCAATATTTATACCTTCTGTGTTATGACGTCACTAATTACGTTTCAGAACCTTTATGGTAAACAAGTGCAGGTGCCTTTTTGATGATTTTACAAATAAAGGTTCTAGAAGTTTCTCTAGTAATAAAGTACCAAATATTGCGTCTTTGATGAATTTGCAGGTTTCAAGGAGAAACATTAAAGCAATAGGAAACTTGATATGAGCGTCTGAGAGAAGAACGTAGAAGATTATTTTAGATAAGTAACAATTAAAATTAGTATGTGACGCAAATCAATCAAAGTATAATCAATATTATACAAGATGTGGTTAGCATATAACATGTATATCCTGATGTTTTTCTAAATTTGTCAATTTTTAATACCCTCACAGTTTTGGTAAGAATTATTATATTTCTATGTATTTATACTTATAGAATTAATATTATAGCATCCTGATGAAGACATGTATTTTGTCGAAACGTTGATGTGAAATATAGAGTTTACAAAATTGGCCAATTTTTGCTGTTTTTCCCGTTATATCTACTAAAACTATATATTTATATATATATATATATATATATATATATATATATATATATTGCTCGTTTAATATAATTAGATAAATAAATAAGTTAATAAAATACAAGTAGATAATCTGATTTTTGACCGACGACCTTACCCTGCTTTATAAATAGTAAATTTGCTCCGATTTTAATGATTCTTTTTCATTTTAAAATAACTATTGATTGATTCAACCTTTATCATGTCCTTTCCCAAAAATTTCTCCCAAAGGGGGCAAGGGGGCAGAATTAAAGAGGAGATTGAGACCATATCCGGAAACATATTTTCAAGAGAGTAACGGTTTTCCAGTTACAGCAATGGTAAAGACTGAAATATGTGGGTTTCCGCTATGTGGAGGGGGCAGTTTTTTCAAAAATTGAAAATACGAAATGGCCAAATTAAAGAAGAGATTATATGAAGCTACATTTAAATGAGACTTAGTTTTATGGATTGGATTTAAGCAAAAAGCTACAGTTTCCGACTTACAGCAGTGGTGAAGTCTGAAATATGTCAATTTCCGCAGGGATGTTTTGAGATCTCTGAATAATAACAAGTAGGTACAAGCAAAGAATATACATAGGTAATAGGATAAGTATTATCTTCTTTGGTACTAGTGAACGTTCAATGATTATGTTACACTAAAAAATGAGAAATATATATTTTTTACTAAAAATTGGACTGACTTTATTAGTTGGTGAACGGAAAAATACATAATTGTTTCTTACAAAAAAATTGGACCGGCTTAATTAGTTGTTGCACTGAAAAATACAAAATAATATTAATTCTATTGGTGCTGGAAATTTTGAAGTTGTGCAAAAGTACCAGAACCCATAGAATTAATATTATTTTGTATTTTTCAGGGCACCAGTGCAATTTTTTGTAAAAAATGTTTATTTCACAATTCATCATCAAAATCATTCACCGTTCATCAAAGAAGATAATGAATTTCTCTACTTATTCATAAATATCAAAACATCGCGGAAATATACATATTTGAATTTTGAGTTGAAAAATGTCCAGATCAAATGTTGCTGTATATGATTTCTTCTTTAATTTGGTCATCTCAAATTTTTGATTTCCGAAAAAAAATGTCCTCTCTAAATAGCGTAAAAATATATTTTAAAATTTACTATTGCTCTAAGTCGAAAACTTATGATTTTTCAAAATGTTGCCGTATATACCTATTCCGCTTTTTTACTTTTCCAATCTCAGGTCTACATAGCTGGAACACATATTTCAAACTGTAACGCGGAAACATATTTATTATTTAAAAAAATGTCCAATTTAAACGTTTCCGGATATTGTCCTATCTTAATTTCTGCCATTTCGAATTTTCGATTTTCGAGGAAATTTTCGGAGGGAAAACCAAGAAAAGCAGACGGTTGAATTCCTCCTCCGTTCGGGGTTCGTCGGTCAATAACATGCAGAAATACAGTCGAGTTATATACCTCCTCCGTTTGATTCGTCGGTCAAAATTAATATTAATTCTGTTGGTGCCGGTACTTTTGAAGTGGTGCAATTTTAGTTAGAATACTTTTGACACCAACCTCAATGGTAGGTAATACCAGCACCAATAGAATTAATATAATTTTGTATTTTTCACTGCACCAACTAATATAGACGGTCCAAGTTTTAGTTAAAAATATTTATCTCTTCTACATTCTATCTTATCTTTGGAAATGTAAAATTCAGATTATATTTTCGTTCACATGTTTGAGATTTCTTTGAAAGTGCATTTACTTCGAACGACATTATACATATAAAGTATTTTAAATATGATTTTGATTACCGACCACCATATTCAATCTCGTCATTTGTGCATATACCCTAATTGCTTAGGCCTAACGTCATTACGATCAATGATATAGGTAGGCAATAATAATTGAGATCGAGCACATAAAGGTAGGAACCTACATAATATAAGCATAAGCTATTATATACACCATGGCTAAGCACCTCGACTAAAGACCACTAGAGAGGCGCACTTAGTGTTGGGGCAAACGCTATATCGCCGGTTATGACTGATGACCGCAGTCCACGCCCTTTGCCGTGACAATCGCGACACTCCACTTCATCGATATACATATATATATATATATATATAGAGCTCGACTTCTTGGACTGTGTCGCACGAAACAACAACCCTTAAGCGGCCCATAATGATGTCCCCTTGTCGTGGAAGAGAGAAAATGCTCGACTGCAATAATGCACGAATCACTTTATTGAATTTTTCTCGGATAATACCTACGCGAACCAAAAAATGTAACAATTCACTTTGAGTTTATATCAGTAAAGAATCAGTGGCGTATTAAGGTCAGGTGCCACCATGGGCTACTAATATCTGACAAACCCTAAAGTCAGCAGGTATTTTGTACCATACTCGACGAGATATACCTATTGGTTATACATAGTCATCAGGTATATTATTAACATGTTAGGTAACCCTTAAGCTATGGTTACTGTTTAAGATCCTTTATGATAAGAAAGCCCACACATATACAATACACCAAACTAAAGTTCACAGTACCTATGTAGATTTGAGGAAAACCATAAAAATTTCTTCAATCTGAATAATTCATATTCAAAACCGTAATAACTTTATTTAGGTATCTCTATTAGGCCAGCTCCCAATGAATGGCAGCACATGTTAAATAGCATATTGCATAAATAGGTTTTACATTTTATACGGTACGATCGGAAATATTCGGTGCGTTCAGCAACTGCAACGCATTTATGACTATTATCATATTAGAATGTCAAATCCTCTCTATATGCTGAATGACATGATTAGATTGATAAGTAATCAGGAAATAGAATTTTTATTATTGTCGTAATGCTCAAGTTCATTAGAACATTAAGAAACTAATAAATTTACTCAGCCTTTCTATAGTCGCTCCTGATTATTTATTTTATTAACCAGCCACAATGAAATCTCAAAAGAAACTACTTCAGACGGAAATTCTACGTTCAAGTCTTATAACAAAAATACCAGTCTTGGACAATCTACATAATACACTTATTAATAGTAGGTATATTATTTATATGATTAAAAAGTCATAGACAAATAAATTATCAATATAATCAAGTCAATCATCTGTGATTCTCATTGTTTATTATCTATACCTAGGTATTTTTCAATTTTAATAAATATACTGGCAGTACCCTGCGCATTGCTGCCGTAGCAGTAATAATTGTAGAGATATATGAAATTTGAAATAAATAGTTATGTTGGTTATTGGCCATGTGCAGTCCAACAGAAAAAATGAATAAACAGAAGGATTTTCGGGGTAATCACTTTAATTATCTATTAATTTATTATCTCAATTTTAAATGACGATTACTTACAAAAATAACTTCCTGCTTTTGTACACTTCAGTGATAATATAATATTTTTATAGTAATGCTTTATGGTACCTCCACGATATTTTTTAACTTGTTTAATTTGTGAAATTTACTTTTATTAGGTACCTATATTTACACAGTGTTAGATAGAGTAGGTTTAATATTTGTCCCTGTCCCTACCAGAAGTGCTGCCCTCTCGTAGCGAAAGGCCACACTCTTCTCAGAAAAAGGCTCATTGTTCCAGATAATATAGTTGTTCTTTGGATAATGGTTCTTGACGTGTATGACATATCTGACACCACACTAAAAAAGAGTAAGGGAAAAGTGGTGTTTTCACAATTCGCAATTTTGACGATATTTCTCTCCATAAGAACCTTCCTTATGTCTTAACAAAAATAATAAAAAAAATTATCCGAATTGATGGAGCTGTTATCGAGTTTTGCGCTTATCAACGCATTTGGCGATTTTTTTTTTATATAGATAGATAGATGATAGGAAAAGAGTATTTCGTAACCACAGATTATTTCAATATAACCTTAAAATCAACACAAGACTCGGTAACTGTGATCATCTTCCATACAAAGCAGAGTGTTTTGTGGTACCTCAGAGCCATTTAGCAATTATTAACATCCGATATTTTTTAACTGTTAGGTATCTTCCAGAAGGGAAAATCTTCATTCAAAGGTAAATGTATATAAAAGTTTTCTCTAAAAGAATCATTATAATATGCTAACATTTATTCTTGAAATCCCCCATTCTGAGAAGCAATTTGGTCCACAATTTACAATGTTTTCAGGCAGCCTTCCAAAAAGAAAACTGTTCAAGTGTTTGGAAAATGTACTATTCAAAGGCTTCCAGAGATGATATCCTCATATATTTATAAAATAACTGTCCTCTCTACTCCCTTAGGAATAGGTATATTTTTGGCAACATATGAGCTTTCTTTAATCTCTATTATTACCCATCAAATGGGACTATTTCTCAGCAGTGCTCTTGCGAATAAAAGAAGTATCTGTTCAGGCTTGGCGAAAGGCGTCATCATCTATAAATAAAAATAGTAAACAATCGAATTTTATATCTATATAATCGTCCGTTTTTCGGGAAATAAAAGAAACGCGAAAACATTTGAAGAAAAAATGTGGATCTAAATTTTGTTTCATTATCAGTTATTATAGAATCTACAAAACACATCATGGAACAATCAGCATATACCTCGACTGGGTACAAAATTGTTCATTTTCTTTTCCATAATGCGTATGTATGAAATTCATAAAATCGCTTGTAGGCGAGCCCACACAACAAATCACAAGTCGATTAACTTACAAGATAAGAAATCAAGCACCGAAGAAATTACTGCTGGGTTTGTATTGCCGAGTTGTAATAATAACGTGCTTTTTCACTATGAAACGACATCTTCCCTGCGCGTATTTGAAACGGAAACAGTATTAGCGAATGCGAGGCGAATTTACTTACTTCCAATGAGAAAAACGGCATGATACATTAGCATTAATTTCAATTTACGAGCTCAATATTTTATTCTTCTAAGGAGGACTTTTCGTTAACTGTGGCCTCAAGATTTAACGGTGTCTTCTGAGAAAACACCCCAAATTAAGACGAAAATCAGGAATACCAATTATCGAGTTTTCGTCTCCTTTTGGAGATATTGTCCACTTTTTGTCCCAACAAGCTTGCGCGATGTTGGAGCAAAAGGAGTGTTGGGTGGGAGGAGAAACGCATTTAGAAGTAAATAAAAACTCGTACTTGGCAGTAAAATCACTGTAGACATCGTCTCAACAAGGCCTTTTCTTCATAAATTGCCATTTTTAATTGGATATTACACTGTAAGCATATTTCGTTTCTTGATCAGCCGCCATGTTGTTATTACTGAAATAATCATAGAAAATAGACATACGTTTCCATACGATTATAAATACACTGTTGCCATTTACTTCATTTTAGAAGAAGAATCATCATTAAGTATTCTATGCCATAGTAGATTACGTTGTAGACAATGGAAAGAAGTAGATATCTGTATATGAAATACAATTCAAATGAAATTTATTCGAACAGGAAACTAAGCAACAAAATTGAATATAAATTTATTAATTTGTGGTTGGCTGGGTTTGTGTTTTGGTAACAGGTTTGTTTCCTTAATATTTGCTATACAAGTACATTTTATAATTTTATTTTATGTTTATTTATAATTTCAATGCATGGTGTCTTTAATATTTATTAGACTGTTGTTGGCTAGGTTTGTGTTTTGGTAACAATTTTGTTTCCTTAATATTTGCTAAGCAACTTCATTTCAAACTTCTATTTTAAGTAGGTATATAAAATAAACCAAAAGTACGTACTGATAATTCAAAATATCCAACTGTTTATAGCTAGATGGGCTACAAGATGCATACTATTCTATGTATTTGAAACGTAAGTCGTTTATTGTTCCAGCCATTTTAAATTTTAAAACAACAGACATATGACAGTATCTAAAGCGGCTAGGCGCTAGACCCGAGTCAAGGAGGACTTTTCCAAGAAAATACTTCGTTTGGACGATTTCCATAGTATGATTCCTGGTAAGTATGATACCTCCATATGCATATTTTTCCCAACCCAACACCCCTTTTGCTCCAACATTTGGTATTCTTGTCTTTCATCTTATTTTGGGGTGTTTTATTAGAAAATCTTGGCGCATGAGTTATCGAAAACGAGCCCTTTTAGGTTTGTACCTATATTATAACAGGCATATAATAGGTATGCGAATAATGCAAAAAAGTTCACCACTTAATGTAAATAGGTATTGTTATTTATCTATCTTAAGTTCAAATTCCCATAGCAAATTTATTTTAAAGAAAACCTCAAAATTAAATACCAGGCATAAGTGACAAGACAAAATAGATTCCAATGATAAGGTAACTCTAGGTACTATTCAGCCAGATAAATTTCACAATAAATTTTCTATATCTACATTATTTTAGTATCAAAGTTAATTTGGAATGATTCCTCATTTTCTTGATTCAAACCTAAACTAAAAATTCCGCTTGGACGTCTAAACACCGTTCATAGTAATCGTAGACCTCTCTAATAGTAGGTAAGTGTCGCAACTTAAGAGTCTCGTGTAGGTATCTTCATTATAGTGGTTCACATCGCTATACAAATATATTTTATGAGATTACTGAGCTTGGCCAAGGTTTTGGGAATGTTTATTCCCCTCTTCAGGACAAAAGTCGCAAATAAAAAATTAATTAACTATCATTATGACTGCATCCATCTAAATAATTTCTTTTATTGAATATTAAACCAGTCAAAAGAATCCTATATATTTTTATAACTACATAATATATATTGCCCTTGCGATGACCGTTCCAAGTGGTCGTCGATATATCTGACAACGATGCCAATTCCACGTATCCATGCCGGTGGTTTCGGATTGCGTACATAAATTTCCGACTGGGACGGGGATAACTCGGCGTATATTTAGACACAAAAGGCATGTCTAAATCGAATGTCGACCGTGCACTGCGATACGCTCTCGGCAAGAAGCTCGCAACCGGAGCACGTACACGATTTATGGGAGACGGCACCAAAAATCTCTGCTGAGGAAGAAAAACTGTACCTATGTTGGTTGCGAATGTTGCGGACAAGAGCGCAGACTGAATTCTGGGGGTGAGTATAAATATGTGATGAGTAGGAGATTAGGTAGGTATCTATTTCATGGTCAATTCAGATCCATTTGAATAAAAAGAGATTTGGAAAAAATCGATTAACTTAAAAGATATGAATTCATTTGAACAGAAAACATATATATTATCAATGCCTCTTTGGAAAAGTAAGTTTGTTTAGTTAAGATACTTAGGTATTACCTATCCTACTACATACTACATAATATACATAATTAAAAAAAAACATTTTAACAAACAAATGTAAAGTACTTTGTAATTAGCTACATTAATAAAGTCATTAATACCTTTTTTGTTTTTTGAATCAATATCTATTTTAACAGTATCATTTTCCAGCTCGAAAAGTAAATTTGATAGTCTGCGTATGCTTTTATATTTTCTGATATCCATAAGATGAAATTGTTAAAGTAATTTACGGCATACTTTCGCAACAGCTTGAACAACTTTGCTGCTAGAAGAAGAATCGCAATTTACATAATTTATTTCGTCATTTGCTTCAGCAACAACATCTTTGTCTCTCAGTAACATCATGAGTAACAGACTCACTCCCTATGGTCCACACTTCTATATAATCCGACGAAATATCTGCGCTTAATAATCATTTTCCAGAAAGATCTTTTTCCTCATTTAATTCATTTCGTTGATTTTCCTGGTAGGGGCTTCCATGACCTTTTTTTAACTATGTGTAGGTTTTGTACTTATCACCAGCCCTTTCTTGATCAAACCAAGTGTACAGGGCTAGCAGGTTCTTTTTTTTGTCTAGATTGCGATCCTCAGCTGCATAATCTATTATGTTGGCTTTGACATTTTGATAGGTTTGAACGAGTAAAAAGTTTCGTGCGCATGGCGAGCGTCCATATAAGAGAGATACGTCCAGATTATGACTTTTAAAAATTAGTGTCCAGAGTACTGGATGTAGAAATTTAGAGTATCAGTTTATAGAAGTTGCTCTGATTGTTATAGCACGCCTGAAATTTCTACGCTCCTTTAATGAGAATCCTCAATGAAAATCAGATAAATTAGTAATTTAGATGAGATAAGAATATCGTAGAATCGTAGGTCTATAAAAAATATGGCATGATGTTTAAAGTTTAAACAAAACAAAAGTAGAAGTTGAGGGCAAATGGTAAACAGAATAATTCAATATCTCTGGATAAGAAATATTTGAAAGAATTACAATGAAGATGGTGTAATGAAGCTTACAGAAACTTAAAAAAATGCATGACTGAAGAAGAGAAGAATTATCTACTCCTGAAAATATATTTTCCACCATAATAATATCTAACATTATTGTAGCATGATGGGAACGTGAAGAAAATAATGATGACGGTAAAGTACTTAGCCTCTGCAGCAATTTCTCTAAATAGTGACTCAGCTAGTGATCACAATTATGATTTATCTTGTTCTTTCAATTCTCAAAAATATTCATCAAACCTACATCTAAGTACCTACTTAATAACATATATTTCAGCATATCATGTGCGACAAAGCTGTTTCCAAATAAAGTCTAGTCAGGTAGTTAATCGGTTGTATTACGGGACAGATGAGTTTCTAACGTTGTCAAATCGTAAATTTGATACTGATTAGAATCAGCTGATTACTTGATCAATAGGTTATGATAACTATCTGTCATCATATTCCGAATATATGACATGAGTAAATAAACGAACTTATAGGTATTGTGATTAGTTTGGTATTGACAAGTAACTTCATGATGTACCTACCTATGTTGCTGAAGGCCAAAATTATTTATAATAGAGATGAGAAATAATTACTTAATTTTGATGTAGGTACCTAAGCCAAAGTTAAATTGATACACCTAATCCATAGTTTCACATACGTAGGTATTTAAGTCAATCTGTCATTGCCGAGTTATTTTAATGTACCTATGATTCAAAATCATTGCAATATCAGAGGTGGGTTGATTCGCCCGATTTATCTATGTGATGCGGTTGATCGACAATACCTCTCTAAGTGCATTAATTCCCTCTGATTATTACTGTGTGTCTGCATTCCCTAACCGCCGTCTCTGTATACACGGCCTCTGGGTGTGTACAGGGCTCACTGGATTGATGCATACTTAATTTGTTTGCTGCTCTGCCTGCCTGTGTTTTGTCCGGCGAGTTGTTTGGATAACGCCACGCAAACAGATGCTTGCAGTTTGCGAACTTTATTAATTTCCATTAGCTACTACTACTACTGTCTTGATGGGCCTCGTGTGTTTACCTTTTAAGCTCTCTGTGTTCTATGATAACACGCGAATTTTGTGTTTCAGCAAGCTGGTAGGCAGGAATACGCTCGCTCTCCCGCCTCCTCCTTCTATACTACCTACTACTTTAACCCCTTTTGTCTGCGGTTGATTACGATTTAATGACTCTGGTTTGCGGAGTTCGCGACATAGTTCTGACATGGCGTTGTATAGGGATATATAGACAATAATAGTCCCTGTTTTGTTTATATGATTAGGTATGTATTATCAAATCAGACATCATTGTAGCTATATTTTGAGATTATAGAAAAATAAATGTTGGGGTTGAGTCGAGCTCCTCTGATTTAATATATTGTCCATTATGATTTCCGTCTCATTAATTATCTTAAATTAAGATTTTACAACAAGAAAATTGAAAAACTGATTTAGGCAGGTATTCTAAAGATGTAGGTACCTATTTAGAAAATTTTGAGTGAAAACTTTCCCCTCAATTATTATAGTAGATTGTATAGTTTTGATATTCGTTTTAGGTAGGTACATATTTCTTTTCAGTGCTATAGGCACGCGGCTTTAATGTAACCACAGAAATTAGAAATTATCAATTGTTAGCTCATAGAGAAATAATATCACATTGTTGACCTGGAACTGATAAAAATCCTCCAATTGCCAGTCGAACTCATACTCGAAGGGTTCCATACCATTATGATTGACGAATGGAGCTGTTTTTATAGCAGAACAGAAATACATAGGTAATCTCTGACAATTTCAACTCTCTAGGTAGGTAGGCACCTATGTATTGCGGTTCATGAGATTCAGATGAACAGATGGACAGATTTAGTGTTTTATCCTATACCTAGTGAAAATAGAAATATAGATTTTGTGAAAGAAAATCAACTGTATAGGCATCTATTACGGTTCATAATATAAAGGGTTTTCCAATAAGAATGATATAATTTTGTAATGATGTAGTAACTATGGTAATACAGTTGTTATACCTGTCACTAGTTGTCATTTATGTTCACTAAACTCTAACAGGTTATTACAGCTAAATACTCACTTCAATAACGTTTGGTTAATATCCAAAAAGTTTACGAAAATGGTCGTTCTTTTGTGAACACTTTTCGTGCACTTCGCTTAGGTATAGACATTGGTCGAAATAATCGCTCTCCTGTGTTTGCATTCGTCGCATCGTTGAGAAATTTGAATGTAATTTTACTCTTCACAATGTAGAAACACCAGCAAGACGCTGAAACGCCAGAACTGTTGGGAATATTGCTGCTGTAGAAGCTAGTCTTGCAGAAGATCCAACTTTATCAATTCCTCGTCGTGCTCAAGAGTTAGGACTTAAAAAAAAACAACAACTTGGAGAATTTTGCAGAAAGATTTAAATTTACACCGGTACAAGATTGTTTTGACTCAAGAATTCAAGCCACTGGACCATTGTGGGCTCGTTGAATTTGCTGATTGGAATTTAGAACGACTTGAAAGGGATCGCCATTTTGCGAAAAAAAATTTTTAGATGAAGCACATTTTTGTTTAAGGGGTTACGTAGGTAAATAAGCGAAATTGCTGTTTTTGGTGTGAAAAAACCCACAACAGATTGACGAGAAGCCTTTGGTGGTATCGTTGAACCATGTTTTTTTCCAAAGTGAGGTTTGAGATTCAGTTACAGTGAATGGAGAACGATACCGACAGATGTTGACAATATCTTCATTGCCAAATTTGGATGCGCTTGATTTAGAAGATATAGATATGGTTCCAACAAGACGGCGCTACGTGTCACACTGCCCATGAAACTGTCGCCATACTGCAAAAAAAGTTTGGAGGAATTCAACTGCTGCCTTTCTTCCAAGAAGCTGTGATTTGACTCCTTTAGACTACATTTTGTGGGTTTTTAAAAATCTAAGGCTTATGCAAACAGGCCACACTTGATGCTTTAAGACTGAACATTGAACGCTGTATTTGTGAGAGAACGCCCGATTTATTGCACAAAAACGTCATGTAGGTAGGTACACGAAATCGAGGCCCGCATTTAAAGTGCAATTCAAAACATAAATGTTATCGATTGCACCTACTTTAAGATAATATAAAAAGTGTGGTTTTATCTGAAATCATTTATATTTTATTTCATTTTAAGAGCATATCTATCGTTTTTATTGGAAAACCCTTTACAATTTACAAGCCTCTGACACGAACTGACGGACAGCAGAATCTTAGCAAAAGGGTTCCTCTTCACCCTTTTGGGTATGAAACCATAAAAAGCCGAAAAATATGTAATCGATTTGTTCCTAAATCTCTTTTTCCATCAAGTCAAAAATTATACCTAAGTTTTTTTCAATAGATATGATTTTTCGCAAAATTGGTGACATCATTTCTCTCAATATTGTGAATATAATGTTTAATTCTCCCGTTTCTTACCTCTCATGAAAAATAAATCATCGAATCAAAAAAAAATAATTATATCTTCTGCTTTTATGAGTTGTCAAAAGAATTTAGGTAGGTATAAGTTCATTATTTAGAATTAGGCAGGTACGAAACAAAATCATTTTAGGAACCCTGAAATTCATTACTAAAGTTTTATTAGTTACAAAGGAAACTATTTTCAGTTTCTAATCAAATTTAATAGGTAATAGCCATAATATTGGCGTACTTATGGTTAACCCGAATTATTTGATCCCATTGGAAAAAAAGCAAGTGACGCCGTTGCATCGCGACGTTCGGGGAGCCGGGGGCATCCCGGAGAATACCCGGAGTAGTGTCCCGGAATATCGACCGGGTGATGCCTTGTCCGCGCGATGCTCTTATCTAGCCACCGGTGGCGGGGCATCGCGGTGGGCGTGGCGATGCGCACCGCCGTGCGCCCAGACAAAAGAAGAACGTCAGACTTACGCCGCGGAGACGGCCGTCCCGCCAGGTGGACGCGCCAGAGTGAAACAAAAGACGATCGTGCGGTCTTTTATTCAGCCTTACGCTAACCGCGATCCGAATCAAAAATTACGGCACAGTCGCCTCGGTGAAGTGATAAAACATGACAGCAAATAGAGGACGCTGATTGGTCTGCGAGCGCATGAAAAAAGACGATCGGGATTCTTATTGTCTCCTTCCATGGTTGTCTTGACTTGGTCGCTGGGATGTGTTGTTGTTAGTTCTTGATATGAAGACAGTTTCGGTGATATTCAAAGACTTACCTTGACTTTAACCCTTTTTTACAATGAGATCAAAATCTGTTGCGCGCAGAGTGACGATACAAGGTAGGACTTTTTTTGCATATTTTACTTTTCGAACAATAAGATGAATAATTATAAAAAACTTAATCTACATATAGCTAAAAGACATGATGACCGATCTAATATTGATGAAGAATGTTTACTAATGGTTTCATCTACCTTTAATAAATCTTCCACACTTTTCTCTTCTCAATGATAGCATCTATTCACAAATATGAAATTTATATTCTACAAAATGAAATGTTTTGAAATCTTCATAGGTCTTTCTCTGTAACATAAATAGATATGTAGGTAGATATGTATCTAGTTGTACCAATCTATAAAATTTTATCCCAGATCAGTAGGTAGATATAGAACATCTGACATCGGTGTCACCAAATATAGTTTTTTCATCTCCACTGGCCCTTAATACGTACCTACATATTTCAGGTTTTTTGGTTTCAAGCTACAGCATTTTTTGAAAGCTTTATTGTAAAGTCTTTGTATCTTATAAAACAACTGAGTTAATGTAATTTGTCACAATTTTTTTAACATGAAGAAATATTAAAACAAATCTACTTGCTAACTCTGTGATAAATCTATTATAGGTAGATATACATAATTAAACCATATTTTTTTATCATAACAATAAGTAAATATTATGACATATATCTACGGACCTACTTGATATAAGTACCTACATATATACCTTTACCAATATAGGTACCCATCTAATTCTCAAATCAAAACAACTTCACCCTAAACCATTTTATAACCGGAGCGTACCTACTCAAAATGAACTAATAATCTTGAAAAGCAATAAATATATTCTCCAAATAAACAAACAAAACATTGCTTATATAAGAAGACGAATTAAAATTGCATTTCCCTCTGGCGCCAGAATCTCTCTGCATATAGTATATAGATACCTCTGTGGTGAATACATATTTATGTTCACTTGCGTATTTATGTTTACTAAATACTCCATTTAAATTATAAACGGGGCCCATCGTTGAGTTTATTATTAGATTCTGACCTCAATTACTCTAGATATTATTTACTTTGTAACAGGAGAGACTGATGTAGGTATATAAGTAACAAACTAATGTCTGTTGATGTTTGTGAAGAAATTTGCAATTCATTGTGTCGAATAACACTAAAATCAATAATATTATTGTATCTGTTGAAGAGTACTTATTTGTTGTATTATGTGAAAAAACGACTTCAAATAATAATAATCTGAATCTGAAAAACAGGAGTGGGTATATATCTTTATACGCAGCAGGATGAGCTGCTTAGACACTCCCCTTGGATACTCCCTATGTCATCTCAGAGATAGTCAGGAATTATTATGATGCTCGCTGCGCATCTCGTTCGAGTTTGTAGGATGAGCCTCAAACCAAAGTGTATCTACCTGTTTGTAATTATTTAGATCAGAGTGATTGGTTGATATTTGGTATATTAGTTATTTAATCATTTGTTTTTTAATAACATTAGATGCGTACCTAAAACATCTTTACTGTCTTTGATGTATTTTAATGTTATAACGTAATAGGTATCAATTTATTTTGCGATGCTGGAAACACTAAATACCTATAGGTAGAATTTTATAAATATAAAGCAAATGCAATTGCCGTCTTTCGCACTCTCATCTAATAACATGAAAATATGAGTTCCTAGTTCTGTATTAACTTCGTCGCGGTTCTACTTTTCGACAATAATTGAGATCTCAACTTAGCTAGGAAGAACACTATTATGACAAATCTTGTCAGTTACGTATGTCCGAGCCTTCAAAAAAATGTGTAGGTATAGTTCATTTCACAATAAATGAGATTGTCTTTATGACTGCAATAAAACCACCGGGTGTATTCCCATTATGTACACGATCCACAAGCAAATATACTACAGGATCGGACTTTGTATATTTAAGTCGGTATAGATATAAGATAGCTAAGTAATCTAATTAAACTTAAAATTATGGAGGTGTTTAGGACACAAGTAATATTACACACATTGTATGTTTATATAATATATTTAATGAATACATATTAATTATTTCGTAAAAAAATATTATTATACTGCCATATTAGGATCCAACCCGGACCGACAGTTTATTGTGTGAAAAGAACTAGACCTAGCTACTATCAATTTTTTTTTAAAAACCAATGTTTTGAATATTTAGAATAATAACAAAAATACTATAGAATAGGTACCTATAAGATTATAAATAATACTTTGACAAGCACTATCTATATCCTAATTTTCTTCCATCAACTATGTAAAATGTGAACTTAATTAATAATACGTAGTGTAAATCCATATTTTCTTGCACCCTATTATTTTATGAGCTTGTAGATTAACTATTCAGTAACAGATGTCGCGATCGGTACCTTTACCTCAATGGAATTCTTAGAGTTCTTTTTCATTTCTTTTCCAAGAATATCTACTCATCTTCACTGAGATAATAATTATCCTGGAATGTGAGGTTATAAAATATCACTATGAGCAATTCCATCAAAATCCATAATATATTTTTCGAGAAAACCCCCAATAGATTTGTTGTATGTAGGTACTTATATAGATTTTTGTATAATTTTGAACCAGATTTTGAGAACAATATAGGAACAAAGAATAATTACGAATAAACGTCAAAATGTGGACAGCGTAGTGCTGTTCTTGTAAGCTATAGGGCGACTTCAGTCATAGTAGTAAAAAGTTCGTTGAAATGTGTTTTGTTTTAACGTGTCATTTTCATCTTTTATTTTCTTTTTCATCTGATATCCACGATGTTATTGGATTCCGTAATTGAATTCGATTTTATTGTCCATGTTTATGGCTTGTGATAAGTGTCTGTCAAATAAAATTTCTCTCAAATCTTTGATTTATGAGCTTATTGTTTTCGCTTGAATCATTTATCATTTCAATATTAATTGAGTTCGAAGATAATATGCATTACGTAGGTATGGGTTTTATTGAAGTTGTAAAATACATACAGCATAGAATCTCGTTGAGAACGATATATAAAGAAACTAGGAGTTTGTAACACACCCGTTAGTGTGCAGAGATGATTTTTTGCCTCGTTATTTAATTTATATATTATATAAATTTAATAAGAATATTGGCTCATTTAGAATCAAGATCAATTTTTCTTTCATCCACCTCAAGGATTTTCTTAATGAATAAAATAGATAGTTTAAGGAAACCCTTAACCTTAGGCTGACTCAAATTTCAGTTGGTAAATTTATTTGCGATTATTTTGTGAATGTGTAAAAAGTTATTGAAAATGAGTAAACAAATATCAAATAAGAAAAAATTAGTTAATAGAAACGAATCAATTTTTTGTTTTTGGCTTGAATTAGTTTTTTCCAGATACCTAGTTCTGCAACTCGGTAAACGTTGCTTTTTTGAAAAATATATTTCTTCAGTGTTGCTGGAAATTATCATTTCTTTAATTCTGCCAGATAAAATTGTATTTTTAAGGAAAAACTTGTTTCCTTTGGGGGGGGACATAGGTACCTACAAATAAAAAATAAGCCTACTTACAGATCAAGAGTATATGTAGGTACAATCTACCTTCTCCGTTTTACTCAGTTGCTCAAAAATGAATCGGAATCATTCAAATATGTCTAAGTTGTGCTAGAATTTTTTCTTATTCTCCAGGAAAATTTTCCAATTCTTGTTTCCATCAAATTCTTATTTGGGCGAAAGCTTTTTTTTATTTAGGTATAAGATATAAATTTTATGGGCCTTTAAACCACATAATTTAAAAGAAATAGATTGAAATGAGGCAAATTAAAGTATTTTTGACCGACGAACCCCAAACGGAGGAGGTATACAATTCGACTGAATGCATTCTTTTTTGGTTTGTACCGCGCCTTTCATATAGTAATCGTAGTACGATTTTGGTGATTTTGATTCATTTGAAAGAGGAGCCTTGAGAAATGGTCCCAAATTCATAAAAACTGGAATCCGACATCTCCTTCCCTCCGAAGACCGCCCCCGAAGGGGGTGGAGTGGGCAAATTTTCTCGAAAATTGAAAATCTGAGGTGGTATAATAATTAAAGATAGGACAATATCCGGAAACGTTTAATTTGAACATTTTTTCAAAAGTGTTACGGTTTTCGAGATAGACGTATGTTAAATTCTCAAATGTGCAATCTGGAGAGGGCGATTTCTGTCGAAAATTGAAAATCTGTGGGCAGTACATGAAGGACATAATTATTTGTAGCAACATTTATAATGAACATTTTTCCCTTAGAGTTACG
Source organism: Crioceris asparagi (assembly GCA_958507055.1). Lineage (NCBI taxonomy): Eukaryota > Metazoa > Arthropoda > Insecta > Coleoptera > Chrysomelidae > Crioceris > Crioceris asparagi. Next base: position 15,869,501 of record OY293827.1, on the reverse strand, counting down.
GTTTTCGAATAAAATCGATGTTAAAAAGGTAACAACTAAAATATTCAAGCGTATTTCCGCAGCGATGTTCTGTGATCTCAATAATAACAACTACAAGCAACTAATATACGTGGGTAATAGGATAAGTACTATCTTCATTGGTATTAGTGAACGTTCAACGATTTTTGTGACTAATGTTACACTCAAAAGTGTGAAATAAATATTAAAAAAAAATGGACCGACGTTATTAGTTGGTGCACTGAAAAGTATAAAATAATATTAATTCTATTGTTGGTGGTACTTGTGAAGTTGGCGCCAAAAGTTGTCAATCGACCTGCAACTGCACAACATCAAAAGTAACAGCACCAATAGAATCAATATTATTTTATACTTTTCAGTGCACCAACTAATAACTTCGGTCCAATTTTTTGTAAAAAATATTTATCTAAATAAATATTTTTAAAAAATAGGACCCATGTTATTAATTGGAGTACTGAGAAATACGAAATAATATTAATTCTATTATTGGTGCTGTTACTTTTGAAGTTGTGCAGTTGCTGTTAGATTGATAACTTATGTAACCAACTTCACAAGTACCTACCAGCACCAATAGATTTAATATTATGTCGTATTATTCAGTGCACGAACAAATAACGTCGGTCCATTTTTTTGCAAAAAATATTTATTGCACACTTTTGAGTGTAACATTAGCCACGTGAATCGTTAAACGTTCACTACCCATGTACTTATATATTCTTTGCTTGTACTTGTTGTTATGTAAAGATCTCAGAACATCGCGCGGAAATACGCATAATTATTTTAAATTTTACGATTTTACCATCGTAGTAACTCGAAAACAGTAACACTTTTGAAAAAATTATCAATTTAAACGTATCCGGATATTTTGTTATCTTTAATTCTGCCATCTCGGATTTTCGATTTTAGAGAAAATTTGCTACCTCCACCCCCTTCGGGGCGATTTTCGTAGCGAAGGAGATTTTATATTTGCATTTTTATGATCATGGGACCATTTCTTAAGTCTGCTCTTTTAAATGAAAGAAAAAGCTGACAGTCGAATTGTATACCTCCCCCGTAGAAGATTGAGTTGTCCTTTTTTAGTATACCTACTCAATCCCTTTTTTACCAGAAACTATATTGGATAGACTTTACAAGTTGGTGCTCTGGAATATACAAAATAATACCTACCTAATATGTAATTCTACAGGTGTTGATAGGTATTGTTTGAAGACGTTTGAAATTAACATAATTTTTTATATTTTTCAGAGCACAAAATTGTAAAGTTTAGTTTTAATAGTTAAAAAAAGATTATTTCACATTTGTTAGTGTATCATTAGCCATCAAAATTGTTGAATGTTCACTTATATTGAGATATTTCAAAACATAGCATGGTGCAATGCTATTATTTCTCTAAATAATGCCAGAGAGGGTCTATTCTTCGATAATGTCGTCTCATTTTTTTCTTCTTCTTCTTTGAGTGCCGTACTCGTATATTGGAGCGTTGGCGGCTTCTCTGCCTTGAACGTGTTACCACAGACAAGAGGACCTACAGTTTAACGTGGATTCCGAACCACCGATGTGTCCCAAGATAAATCTTAAGGACACACCCTTCCAGAGAGCTGTACTAGGGAATATATACTCTCACTGGTTTACCATTGCCTTGCGTGAGGAGGAGAATACAATGCGACAGAGACTCGAACGCGCGCCCGCATCAACGGTCACTCGTCCAAGCCGTTTCCATCGTATTGCGCTGCTTAACTTCGATGATCGAAGTCGGCCAGTGTTAACCCGCAGCTACGCGCTCCTCAATTTTTGGGTTTTAAAAAAAAAGGTCCCTTCCACCCTCTTTGAGGAAATTTTTTGAGGAAAGGGAATGTTGGATTTGATTTTTGTTCAAGTATATGGGACCATTTTTCAGTAGTTACTTCTCTTTTAAATGAAACAAAATCATCTAAATTGATTATGCAAAATATGCATACGAACATAAAAAATACAGTCGAATTGCTCACTTCCTCTGTGTGTGAAGTAGATCAAAAACGTCATTGGTATTGTTACGTGGGTAGTTTATCATGTACTTACTGTTATTATTTCTTTTAGTTTGTATTCATTCTACCTTGTTTGCAGTAGTGTTGCTTGTGTATTTCATTGTCTAGTTCTGGAATTGTAGTAGATTTGTTCTCGATGCTTCCAGAAACTGTATGTGAGGTACAATTTGTCGTGCTATTGTCACCTTGACAAGGATCTAGAACATTAACTATGTTCGTCTAGATAATCATAGAACATTCTCGATGAATGTCATATCATGATTTAGATATATAAAGCCGTGACGATCACGGGACACAGTCAGTTTATTGTATCAGTCAATTGGAGACATTAGTCGAAAGTAGTTGGAACGCGATAGTCAAAGTGACAAATAGTGACAGTTGTACTAAAATAGAAAGCCGTGTACAGTGTGTTCTAAATAAACCATTGGAAGCAATCTGCGAATTTTGAGTATTACGCAAGTGAACTCACCCCACAACGTTTAGCACAGGGTTAAACGTTACAATTGGTGTCAGAAGTGGGATAGTCAATAAAAATGTTTTCTGAATAAATAATTACATAATTATAATGATCGACTTATTTAATAAGTAGTTCTCCAGAGAGTATCTCAACAACCATTTTTTGTCGTAAATAGGGCATATTTTCTTGACTGAATACTGGCATTTTTGTCAATGATATACCTACCTATGTCTTTTCTTAATTGTATATTTATTCAACAATTTTATTTTTGTCTACAAAATGGCGTGGATAAGCATAAGAGTTTCGTTGAAGAGAGGCAAAGAGAAATAGATATTTTAAAACAATGTTCAGAAAAGCACAGCAAATTGATCACGCATCACTTAAATGGCTGTTTCAGTTCAAGAGCCCAGAAGGTCAGATAGCGCGCTGGCTCCAACAACTTCAAGAATATGACTTTAAAATTGAACATCGTCCTGGTATTAACCACAGAAACGCTGATGCATTGTCAAGACGGCCTTGTGCAGAGGACTGTAAAAACTGTTCAAGACTTGAAAATAATGTACCAGAAATTCTTAACGTCAAACGAACTTTGATAAATAGCGACCCAAACTGGAGTTTGGAAATACTCAAGCAAGACCAACTGGATGATAATGATATTGGACCAGTGATGAGGTGGAAAATGGATGGAGCAAGACCTACTTGGCAGGAGATATCAGATTTGTCTCCTGTCATAAAAGGATACTGGTCACTTTGGGAATCTTTAGTAATTGATGATAACGTTTTAAAAAGAAAATGGGAAAGTAATGATGGTAAGACTGTCCATTTGCAAATAATTCTTCCACGGAAAAGAATTGCACAAGTACTGCAAGAGATTCATTGTGGAGCAAGTGGTGGCCATTTAGGTATCAATAAAACGTTATCGAAGATTAGAGAGAGGTTCTACTGGTTAGGAAGCCGTGCTGACGTAGAGGACTGGTGTCGGCGATGCGATACCTGCTTTACCAGTAAAGGCCCAAATACCAGAACCCGCCATAGGATGCAGCAGTACAATGTGGGTGCCCCATTTGAGCGAATAGCCATCGATATTACGGGGCCATTTCCAATAAGCAGCTCTGGAAACAAATATCTCTTGGTCATCATGGATTATTTCAGTAAATGGCCAGAGATAGTCGCAATTCCAAATCAGGAGGCAAAAACAGTGGCCGATGCCCTAATTGAACATTGGATAAGTCGGTTTGGTGTGCCGTTAGAGATTCACTCGGACCAAGGTCGAAATTTTGAGTCGGAAATCTTTCAGAGTGTGTGTAACCTAATGGGGATTAAGAAAACTCGTACAACTCCACTGCATCCACAATCCGATGGAATGGTAGAGAGATTTAACAGAACACTAAAAAATTATTTGAGGTCAGCAATCAATGAACACCAAACAAACTGGGATAAGTGTATACCGCTCTTTCTACTGGCCTATAGATCTGCCACTCATGAATCGACCAAAGAATCCCCAGCTGGTATTGTTCTTGGTAGAAATCTGAAACTTCCGTCTGACATCTTGTTTGGTTCACCAAGCGAACCTCCCACATCTGTAGATGCCTACATTCAGAGTTTGAGACGAAGACTCGAGGAAATACACAATCTGGTTAGAAAACAGTTGAAGATTTCTAGTGATCGAATGAAGGCCCGATATGATATTCGTGCAGAAACCGGACCATTAAAAATTGGTGATAAAGTGTGGTTGTACAATCCACAAAGACGAAAAGGTCGTTCTCCAAAGTTTGACAAACAATGGGAGGGACCATATACCGTTATCAAGAGGATAAACGATGTGGTATATAGAATTCAGAAATCCCCACGCAGTAAAATGAAAGTGGTTCATATCGACAGACTTTCACTGTACAAAGGGACTGAGGTGACATTTGATCGGGACGATCAAAGCTAAGAAGGGGGCAGTGTTACGTGGGTAGTTTATCATGTACTTACTGTTATTATTTCTTTTAGTTTGTATTCATTCTACCTTGTTTGCAGTAGTGTTGCTTGTGTATTTCATTGTCTAGTTCTGGAATTGTAGTAGATTTGTTCTCGATGCTTCCAGAAACTGTATGTGAGGTACAATTTGTCGTGCTATTGTCACCTTGACAAGGATCTAGAACATTAACTATGTTCGTCTAGATAATCATAGAACATTCTCGATGAATGTCATATCATGATTTAGATATATAAAGCCGTGACGATCACGGGACACAGTCAGTTTATTGTATCAGTCAATTGGAGACATTAGTCGAAAGTAGTTGGAACGCGATAGTCAAAGTGACAAATAGTGACAGTTGTACTAAAATAGAAAGCCGTGTACAGTGTGTTCTAAATAAACCATTGGAAGCAATCTGCGAATTTTGAGTATTACGCAAGTGAACTCACCCCACAACGTTTAGCACAGGGTTAAACGTTACAGTATTAAAAAAGGAATGAACACCTCCCTCAGTCATCTATTAGCCATAAAATTTTTGCTCTCGACATTTCTACTCTATAGTACCTACTATCTCGATACTTAAATAGATACTTGTTTTAATTCTTGATTAATTATAGAAATAAAAGAATGTATCTCTGAAGAATGATTCAATTTTGATTTCCAAAGTGTGGAATTCGTTCCACAATTTATTCTGTTTGTCTTATCATTGTTATTCACTCATTCAGAGTGACGCAAGTCCAATAAGAATTTACAGATATAAATAAAATACAATTCGGTTTACATTTTATCCCATAACTATTATCATTCCTCACCTACCTGAAGTGAGATATGACTAACAAGTTGTTACTGATAAAGATGTAATTTTTCTGTAATTAAATTCTATGTTTATAATAACCTTTTTATCGTGCAGCAAGTTTTATTGCCTTTGCATCATTGTTCGCAGAATTGAGTATTCTGAACAATATTTTGAAATAATATTATTGTAGACTGTTGAAATTTCTCTCAACTTGAATTCTTCAAGAATTGTCAATATCTTTTGCAATAGCCGGAATGTTATAATTTATACCTAAACAAAACATAAACTTTGTGTTCACCTTTAAAATTGAAGACATAGAAAATGTTCATCTTGAACATCAAGAAATTCAATATAAGTGATTATTTTCCATTTTCGATCGACTTCAAAAAAGGCGGAGGTATACAATTCTGTTGTATGTTTGCTTATTTTTATGTATGGTTGGTCGCGCGTTTTGCATGGTAAACGTGCTCCGATTTTGATGATTTTTGATTCATTTGAAAGAGGAGAGTTGAGACATGATCTTATATTTAGAAAAGCACAAATCCTAAATTTCCTTCTCTCAAGCACAACTTCAAAACTAACAGCACCAATAGAATTAATATTATTTTGTATGCTTCAGTGCACCAACTACCTAATAAAGTCGGTTCAGTTATTGGTAAAAAAATATTTATCTATAATAATATTCTTCCCTACATGAGATCATTTTGTGATGTACAATATATCCCATTAAGTACAAAAGCACTTCTATATACAATAGTAGGTACCTTCTTTTTGATGCTTCCACGCTTCTTGATGTCAGGTAATTATTGTTTAGTTGTCTTATTGTGGAGTGATTTTCAAAAGAGAGATCCCATATAGTAAAAGAAAAGAAGATCCCGGTCTTATCCGGCCCCCAACAAGAGTAAATAATCCGCCCAAGTTCGTCAGTTTGCATATTTCCGTCCAAGGTGTATAATATAATATCCTGGCGTAGAACCAGTAGCGGCGACAATCATATACCTGTTAATTTCATTGATAACAAATGGCTAAGGTTTTTGACCTTTAAGGGGAAAATAATTCAAACACTTGTTTGAAAATTATAACAAATAAATAAAGTAGCACTACCCATTCCTAAGCAGTGGTAATGGTAGGAACCTCGATCTACTCTTAAATAAATATCTGATTTACTTGTAACACATTTCCTGTGTCTTTTGTAGGTACGATTTCGATGAAACAGCGCTAGCAAACTCACTTTTCGGCAAAGTCTTTCATTCTCTTCTCCAGATTCATTAATAGAATGTTTTTGGTCAGTCACCTTGAACGTCAATTTCGTTATAATTGTGGTTTGTGTGTAATAACCATAACTTTCTTCTCAAATCACAAAGTTTTTGGTCGCACAAGTTTAAGGAACTTTCAGAATTGTAGGTCAGTTCTTAAACTTTTAGGGTATAACCTTAAAGCTATGTTATATTTATATTTTCTGATATTTTGTACAAAACTGATAAGTGATAAATAATGGTAGAAGTTGGAAGAAATACTTAAGTTTGCCACCAAATAAAAACATAAACAGAAATTTTAAAACTGTCAAAAAACGATAAGCATTCTCTATAAAGGTACCGCTAGTCCGTAATTAACCACGTCCGTTATGCTTAATAAACATGACGGCTTGACAGGCCGCTACTGCGCCGACTCCATATAACGATAACCACGATTTCAGTGACAAATGTACGGACCTAAAACACTCTAATATCATTTATTTATCCACTAACTGCTTTTAATTATCAATTTTCCTTTTACTTCTTTACCGCCTTCCCAGGTAGCTATGTAGAGAAAGTATTTTGATATTGTGAAGATTTAATTTTCAGCAATGTTCAGCTATTAGTTCTGTCTGTCTATCTTGTTTAAAGTTGTAACTAGGTAGGTATGTTATGATCTGAATTGAAATAAAAAATACAAAGTCATATTTTATATTTTTCAGAAATTGTAGATGTGACATTGTTAATATTTGTGTTAAGTTGTTACACTATCTCTACTTCACATTTATATTCATAAGGATTTGATTTTTTCATAATATTTATTTGATTTACCTATATCTACTGCGCGATACGACACTGAACCTACCTACGCTCACCGATGGTAGACAGATTAGAATTAAAACGCATCCTCTTTTATTTGTCAGCGAGATTGGAATTATTTCATTGGGATTCTTTCAGTTGTCTGTGGGTAATATCTATCAAAGAACATCCTGTCTTTACATCACATTACAAGATTTTTTTATTATTTTATTTTATCCCGTGTTGTCGAAGCGACGACTCGTGAGACCCCAACCCCACCTACTTACTCATTGAAAGTCTCTATCTATCTGCTTTTATAGTATTGTAATTGTTTGAATGATATCAGAAAAGATAATATATGTTTATCGATTATAAGTTGGCACTAATGGTGTAAACCTCCAGATAAATACTTCGAGTTTGATGGGGACAATAATAAATAGAAAAAAACTGTAATTACTATAGACATTTCAATTTTAAGGTTCCCTGCTAGCGTTTAATGAGAAGAAAATCTCAATTTGGAGTTTCTTATTGATTTCATTTCTTGCGAACGATAGAACGAAGAACGAATAATAAATTTATGTAGATTTCTTTCAACTCGATTTCATGAAATAAACAAACAAGTGGTTCATCTAGCTTCTAAATTTATAAGATGCTAACTTTGATGTTGGGTATTTTGTGATAGATTTATTGGAGATTCGGCGGTCAGTTTTTATCTAGATCGAGGGATTCAGATCACAAATATTATTTTTCTTTACATAATGAACATTAAATAATACTACTTCGACGTCGATAAAATTATTAGTGCTAGACAAAAATTATATACAAGAACCCTTTTGCTCTAGGGACACTGAGAAGTGTAAATATGTAAAAGTTAGAATTTGTGTGCACTGGATCTAATTTATTAATTAGCAGTTGACTAATCTGATATAGCTGACTAGTAGCATTATCCGAGATAGTAGCTTTTGATAACCAAATGACATAATATAAAGGGCATCTCTAAAAGTTCTTTACAAATAACCCATATTCCTTTCCTGGGGTCAAAATAAGTTGATTTAAGCAAACTTACCTTTTAACAATTAGTGAATATTTTGCGCTATAGGGTCTTGAAGTTCAATTTTAAAATTGTTTTTTTGTTATAAATTTCCAATACTATAGTGAAATTGTAATTAAGTAAGGCAAATATGCTCACATCAAATTTATAATATACCTATTCATAGTCGGGAAACTTTTTAAATAACTCTAATTACAAAAAAGATATTTAAAACTTAAATATATTTTATATTAATTATGATTGAAACAATATTTTAAGGTAAATTAGTTTTCTCATAAAATATACAAAGAATTCTTGAAAAATAAAATTGGAACGACCTATTACTTTGTGCTCTGAAAAATACAAAATAATATTTATACTATTTATTGGTACGGTTAATTTTGAAACTGTACATTTATAGGTAGGCAGAAAACTTTTGACACCAACTTTAAAAGTACCAGCACCAATCGAATTAATATTATTTTGTTAGTTATCAAATTTGTTCAGTGATTTTACTATACCGCGCAGCAATCTTGCACATGGTGCTGTAACTCGGAAACCGTTGAGTTTATCAAAAAATGTCCAACAAAATGTTGAGATTTGAAAAGTTTTTCTTATTTCTCTTTATTGCCCCTGCAGCTTTTGAAATATTTAGCTCAAATTTGGAATATATGTTAGATACGCTCTATAACTTAAATCCTTGTGTATGCCAAATATCTTAGAGAATCTACATTCTGGGGTCATGCCATTCCCATCTTCCACAGATTCTCTCTGAATTGTGTAAAGTGTTTTTATATTCACAATTCTAAAGATTAAGGAAATATCAGATTTAATCGATCACATCCATGATATAATAATAATAAACAAAATTTGTCTTATGTGAAAATTGTTGGTAGAAGTAAGTGACGCAAAACTCCTGGCATCTACCTCCATGGCATCATAGATGAAATCAAGGTATTCATCGACTTTTGTATACACTCCAGGCTTATCGGGAACAGCACACTCTTTACCCCACGAAACAATACCTTCCACGGTTTCTCCGCAAATCAATGGTCCACCCGAATCTCCTGAACAAGCATCTTTGCCAGTAGAAAGTGTACAAATAACTTTACCAAGCCTCACTTCGCTGTACAAACTTTGACATTTCTCATAAGATATAACATCAAGCAATACACATTGTAAACGTCTCGGTGTCTCGGATTTGCCGAATTGTAATAGACCCCATCCCATTACCATGGCTTTTGGGCATAGGTCTTTCATATCCTTGGTTTTGTGGTAGTAGGGCAGCTGGGCAAAGTCAATGTTTTCATTTCGCTGAACTGGTTTGTCCAATACGAGCATACCAATGTCATTGATGAGGTTCACCCTACTGTATTCTGCATGTTGATAGTGTCTAATCACTTTTCTCAATACCCCAACAAAAGATTTGCCTCTAAGATCAGATGTCGATAGACCAGCTCTGACATAGTGAGCAATCGATAAGCAATGAGCTGCTGTCAGCACATAACGGGGACTAATGAGACTTCCTCCACATTGAGGCTCTAAAGATGCACCTGTGATAGCTACTATAAATTTGGTGTCTTGTGATTTGGTACATATTCTGCCTCCAACTACTCTCGTTTTTCCTTCACTCTTCTCAGTTTCATTCTGGTTACATGATACATATGTTTTGAGTAGAAATAATATAATAATTATAACCCAGAATTTCATTTTGAAACATTTTGACATTGACAAAATGTATATACATAGGTAAGTTTCTCTATCCCCTTATCTTAAAAGATATTCTATTTAGGAAAAAAAGTTAAATACATAGTGTTATTGTTTTTAAGGGAACTTTTATATTATTTACCTTTCACGTACACAGTGTGCTCAGTTTTTCATGGTCAGGAATCAACTCTCTAAAATTAAATGGGACACCCTATATATTATTTTGGAAATGGATTCCTCTTAAAAAATATGAGTGACTTTCAATAAGATATTATATAGAGTTCTCTCGTAGTTTAGGATTGGATAGCCGTTTTATTTATCAATGTTTTTGCTAAAAACGTATTCAAGATCATCATCATATAGGGTGATGTCAGAAATGGATCTGATCGAGATGTATAACATCACCTATAAGTCTATAATTTTAAATGGAACACCCTGTATATCATTGCCGATTTCGATTGTTCACAAAAATTAAGGTAACTTTGTATAGAATAGCATATACCCATCTGTAGCCGTTTCTTATGTGAGTGCCGTACTCGTATTCGAGCGTTGGCGGCTTCTCTGCCTATAAAAATAGCAGATTCACCAAATATGATTTAATTAGGTATATTTTTTCCTACGACCTTAAATACGTTTTTAGCGAAAAATAAATAAAACGGCTATCAAATCCTAAGCCATGAGAGATGGCTATATAATATTTAATTGAAAGTCACTCATATTTTTTATGAGGAATCCATTTCCAAAACAATATATAGGGTGTCCTATTCAATTTTTGAGAGTTGATTCTAGACCGTGGAAAACACACTGTATACGTGAAAGTTATATAATATAAAATAGAATAGAAATAGAAAAAATAATATTTTGTATTTAATTTTATTTTCCTAAATAGAATATCGTCAGAGATAAGAGGGATAGAGAATCCCATGTGGGACACATGGTCAACTATCCATGTCAACTATGTCATTTTTCGAAGTCAGAATGCTTTTTTGCTCACAGAGGCAATGAGGTAAGCACCTATTTCGAGAATACAGAATATATGATATTAGAGTACCTACTTTACCTATGCTTATCTTCAATTGAGATCATAGAAGTTGTATATCAAAGGAGTTTCCTGTCGACAATAATAAGTGTCTACTTGCGCAAAGACGGATTTAATTATTTGACATGATTTTTAAGGCGAGTCTCATCTTTTTTTTCGTGACTTGTGACCATTTCCTATTTTTACCCCTTTTTTGTTTTCTCGCTAATAAGGAGGAAAACAATCAGTTATTGAATTAAGCAAATTTAATCTAATTACTTGTCAAAAAATTCTGTTATTTGCTTCGCTTTCTTATTTCTACTGCTTGTTATTAGATAATTATGTAAACAATTCAAAAAACATTCATCTGGTAGACCTGCACTCAATAATAATTTGTCTCGAGAATGTATTCAACTTGCGAATGCTATCAGCAATTGAATATCAAATTTCAGTTCCGCGATGTTACTCAAATGCATTAACACAATATATTCATGAGCTAGATTAATTCACAGCCACCGTAAAAGAGGACTGAGCTGGACTCGACTCTTTCTCTCTTTTTGTGATATTAGGTATAGTGGCGCTGCTGATGGCGTGAAAAGCACAACAGGCCGAGCTTTTGCCGAAGGATTTAGAAGGAAAAGCCACTAAGACACGCAATCTTGACATCGCACGCGATTTCCTCCATATTGTCCTTTGTCGCGGCGACCGATAAGATTGTCCCCTTGCATGTCCGCGCTGATTTACTGTAATTTCTTCTGATTCAGCCAACCATCTTGCGAGAAATGACCACCACCACCAGCAAGCACATACAGAGATGATAAGACCTTATGGAAGTATTAAATATTGCACTTAAAAAAAGCCATCCGTCTATGTCAGGGTCTCGAGATTTTTTGGTGCTCTATTTCTTTATACTTTTATGAATATACGTAGGTATGTAAGCAATTTCTTACAAAAACTAGGTTCTACCTTAATAGACGAGGCTCTGGAAAATACAAATAATTATTCTGTTGATTCTATAAATTCTGATGATGTACCTATTAGAGAGGGAGTGAGTTTTTTTTGTTAGTTACTATGGTAACGATAATATCAAACATAACTGCTTTAGTGCTAAACTAATATGAGTACGTCTATATTGCTTCAAAAGATTCAATATAATAAATACAATTTCTTATCTTTTTTAAATAAAATGGGTAAGACATTATACATTATATAAAAAAGAATTTCAATACCTGTCTGGAAAGTTCAACTTTGGAGAATTGATTATCGTGACGAAAGTACTCGATATCTGCATCCTTGACGATAACATGTAATTTTGTGACACTTGTGCATGAAATATTTTTGTCTTCAAGCATCATTAATTACTCACTCGGACTAGTGTGGTTGTCACGACTGGCTTTCACTCCACGTGACATATACCACACTATCACTATCATCTATTCGTAAGAAAGCAGAGATACTTTCTCTGTTTTTTGAGATCATATAAAAATATGCCGCAGTGGAAGTCCCAGTCAAGTTCAAGGATTAATTATACAAATACAAGCATTTTCAGTTAAAATGATTTCTTACCCTGTCATCTCATATACCTAGGTATTTTCTTGTGTTTTTCTTATAAAATTTCAATAAATATTGACTTTTTTAACACATACCTATAATTTAAAGTATCATTAGAGTAATATTTCAGAATATTGTCAAAATGAATCATCATTGAATTCAGTTTATAGGTTTTGGTTAGTTAATAAGTTAGCTGATGTTACCATCACCTAACCCAATACTAAATTCCATTTTAAAATTTGGTTATTTTGCATCACAGCTAGGCTGGCAGGTATAGTTCTAGCCAATCAAAATTGTCAAATTGTTAAAACAAAATCGACTGGAGCGCATTTTAAACTGAAAATGCAGTATAGCGTCTTATAGCGGCCACTGTTGCCAGCACGTTGAGTCGGGCTCAACCAACGATAAGGTCCTGTCTGAGTCAAAATTGGCCGCTTGTGTTTAAATTTTATCTCAACATTTATTTTTATATTCAATAATTCTTAATAATAAACAATGCATTTCATAATTACAAAATAAAAAAAATATTACATGTAAATCTATAGAGCGGCAACACTGTGCCTAGGCCCCTGAGAAACGCAGTATAGAAGGCCAACTCCTAACAGTTTCAAGTTTCAAGTTCTGAATCCATCTAATTTTAATTTAAAAATCAGGGTATGTGCAGTGGCGGTCGAATTCTAATCTGAGTCAAGTTAGAATAGAAAACAAAATGATAAATCAAATTGCCTCGTAGATAAGAGCTCCCAAAATTGAATTAAAAAAAACAATGGAATCACATTTTATTGTTTCTGTGATCCCAAACATGCCTATATATGAATTGTATATAATCTAAGGACAGCCAAATCATTTAAAGTATTTTTATTAAAAGAAATGATGAGTGCTTGTTTGTTAGAAAATAACTTAATCATTTTTTATCAAATAATTGTTATTTTTGGCGCATCCGCCAGAATCTATGGAGTCTCCAACTATCTGTTTATTTCTGATAGTTCAGTGTTTGAAATAGTTATTTCTTTCATTTTCAATTTCCTCTTAACTTAACGCATTTGTGTATCTTCTATTTTCGTTTAAGTGTTGACTTTCTACACAGTGTATTTCGTCTGGTATTCTTTGTGGATGCTCATTGATCTACGAGAAGCCACTATGAATGTTGAGAAAACTGATAAACTTTAGCCAGTCCTCGGAATGAGAATATATTTCATTTCATTCAATTTTATAGAAAAAAATTACTTACCTATTGACCGCTCTGAAGTTAATTTTACGTAATATAAAATGTGTAGGTACCTTTGACCCGTGCGGCCATTAATTTTTCCCAGAATGCCAAGGCAAGCAACAGTTAATATTAGATTTACGCTTGATGAGGGCAAGGACATCCGGTGGTACCCCCGTGGTTGGTAAGCATCGACACCAATTACACCAAACAAGAATAGAGATGCATTCAAACAGGAATAAAGACGTATTCGGTGTCGGAAGCTTCCTATACAAGACTCCCTGGCAGTTAGATGGCCATAAGATATTTAACTATTTATTTATTTATTCCAAGAACTTCTCCTACTAAGGGTTGATATTTTTGGAAAACATTTAATCCAAATGCTTACAGGAAATGATCATTCCTTTAATTTGGCTATATCAAATTTTAGATTTTGAAAAATCAAATACTGCTATACATGTTTTGGAGGGAATTATCGGAGAGAAATATATATTAGAATTCCTCAATTTATCTAAAGATAGAAAGAAGAATTATTGTAAGTTTGAAAAACATGTAGTTGCTATGCAAAACGCTTCAACACATAAATAAAAAAACAAACACTAAATCGAATTGTATAGCTCCTCCCCTTTTTAAAATTGGTTAAAAATAGGGTTATGTTATATGGAATGGAATTGTTCAAAAATTAGCTGTTGTCAGTTCCTCTTCTATCATTATTTTTTGTCTACTTTTGAAGCTATTTAAATCCTGACAGTCTCAAAATATGATATTCTTATCTCAGACAGTCAACACTCAATGCAACTAAATCTCCACACCTTACCCTTGCAGTAATATAGGGTGTGCATAGTGGAGAGGAGGTTACTCTCCCTATTATGTGTTTCGCGTTAATGATAAGGGGGCCAATAAACATCTGCTTGGATTCAGGATTCAGCCACAACTTTTATGGACTGACTGATTGCTTGCGATATAAATGGTTGGGTAAAAACACAAGGCTTATCTGATGGGGATCATTTGACTTCTATTCTCTAGACATCAGTTAATGCGTGAGAACTGTTACTTTGGGAGTAATGAATATATTTGGAGAGTGGAGAGAGTAGTGAAAGAATATGATTTGCTAATTTGATGTTACTTTCAATTAGTGTAGTAATGTAGAAAACAGATTTGATAATAAGAACTTTCAGTAACAGAGTAAAAGTGTTTTTTTTTAAATACGGATCGTCCTGATGTACAGTAAGCTTGATGGAATATTCACACGCCACGCCACGTGCTTAAACTTAAAACTCACAGATCAAATTGTACGATCATTGGTCCTTTTCACCGTGCCCAGACAAACAAGAATAGTCATATTCAATATTTTTTTGGGAACGAACTATTGAGCGGATATTATAATAAACAGAAAGTTCATTTGAGCATACATTTTTGCGTCCTGAGATGATGGTTAAGGGTAGTTAAGATAAGATTCTACGAAATTGTAGGCGCCCTTCTCGCAGTAGAGTCTTGAGCTATTAACATTTTGTTACCCTACAAAA
This sequence comes from Crioceris asparagi, assembly GCA_958507055.1. Lineage (NCBI taxonomy): Eukaryota > Metazoa > Arthropoda > Insecta > Coleoptera > Chrysomelidae > Crioceris > Crioceris asparagi. The sequence continues at coordinate 15,854,171 of OY293827.1, read as the reverse complement.
AAAAGGATGCAATAAATATTTTATACAAAAAATTGGACCGACGTTATTAGTTGGTGCACTGAAAAGTATAAAATAATATTAAGTCTAATGGTGCTGTTACTTTTGAAGTTGTGCAGTTGCAGTTAGATTGATAACTTTTGGCACCAACTTCACAAGTACCAGCTCCAATAGAATTAATATTATTTTATACTTTTCAGTGCACCAACTAATAACGTCGGACAAATTTTTTGTAAAAATATTTATTTCACACTTTTGAGTGTAATATTAATCTCGAAAATCGTTGAACGTTCACTAATAGCAATGTACTTATCCTATTACCCACGTATATTCTTTGCTTGTAGTTGTTTTTATTGAGATCTCAAAGCATCGCTGCGGAAATACGCTTAAGAATTTTATATGTCACCATTTTAACACCGATTTAACTCGAAAACTGTAACTCTAAGGAAAAAATGTTCATTATAAATGTTGCTACAAATAATTATGTCTTTCATGTAGTATCGGAAGATTTTCAATTTTCGAAAGAAATCGCCCTCTCTACATAGCAAAAATGAAAAACTAAAATGAGTCTATCTGGAAAACCGTAACTCTTTTGAAAAAATGTTCAATTTAAACGTTCCGGGATATTGTCCTATCTTTAATTACACCACCTCAGACTTTCGATTTTCGAGAAAATTTGCTTCCTCCGCCCCTTCGGGGGCGCTTTTCAGAGGGAAGGGGATTTTGGGTTTGCGTTTTTATGAATATGAGACAATTTCTCAATCCTCCTCTTTCAAATGAATCAAAAATCATAAAAATCGGAGTTTGTTTTCTACTTATATAAACGTCGCGGTCAAACAAAAGAAAGCAGACAGTCGAATTGTATACCTCCTCCGTTCGGGGTTCGCAGGTCAACAAAATCGCTCTATGCGTTCCGTAAGTAATCAGGGCACAGAACGACAGGCAAACGGAAATATGTTTTCTATACTCAGGGAACCCTTGAACGTAAACAATTTTACAATTTACATTGGTAGTCAGTTCCATTGTATGTTTGCTTTTTCATACGTATGTATGTGTATGTGCGTTTTTTGATCATTCTTATTTCACTCGAATGCGGTCGTCTGAGAAATTGAGAAATAGTCCCCTAGAAATTTTTTTAATCCTGCATAGGTACAATTCTCTCCAGATAGGTTGCAAGTTTTCTCGAAATCCAAAACTTTATATTGCAAAATTGAAGAAGAGATCATTTCTGGGAACAGTATTGAAAACTCGTTTTCGAGAGTAGAGTAGTAGAGCTCATACACCAAGGGTTTCGTACATTCAAATTATAGTTAGGCATAGTAAATACAAGCAGGCGTATTCATAATCCAATCTTAAATCGGTAACAGCTAGTACCGTATCAAAATAAAAAACAAAACATTATCCTAGCTTATCACTGACATAAGAGTCATAAACCTAATTTAAGGTTAGGTTAGTTAGATTGAAGGATCTGTCAGTTGTGTTGTCTAGTAGCCATAAACCTCTGCACTTCATTAGTAGCGTACTAAGTTTCGATTATGAAAAGGTACGACTAAGGACTTTACAGTATGAATTAATTATACCGGGTTATTCAGATTCGCTGCTCACTATTGGGATCTTGTGAACCGTAAGAGCTACGAAGAACGTTAAATTGTCGCAAAGTTGCGAAATGTAATGGGGATTAATATGCCACAAACAAATTTGAAGTATCATTTTTCGTTTTTGAGAAATAAAAATATATATATAATATATCACGTTTCGTTATTTCTTCAATAACTTGGTTGTTATGCAACGAATTGAAAAATCAAAAGCCTTTCTCCATAGCAACTTTTTCTGTTGCAAAATAAATAAATCTAAAAAAATAATACGGACGTGGATTTTAGAATTACTTTTTGCTACTTATCTCCATAACATACTGGATGCAACAGAAAAAGTTGCTATGAAGAAAGTCTTTTGGTGTTTCAATTCGCTTCATAACAACCAAGTTAGTAAAGAAATAACAAAATGTGAAAATTTGTTTTTTTTTCAAAAATTCTCAAAAACTAAAAATGATACTTCAAATTTATTTATGGCATATTAATCCCCATCACATTTCGCAACTTTGCCCCAATTTAACCTTCTTCGTAGCAATGATGAGCAGCGAATTTGAATAACCCGGTATAAAAAATATATTTTCATAAATAGAAGAGTCTAATCTCAGGAATATGTACCAATACGATCTCATATTATCATTAAGTATAACATTTTTACTGCCAAAAATACCATTAAGGATTGGAAAAAAGTTTAACACATTAGGGAATTTGAACCCTCACTGCACTAAGTTTTTGAAGCTTTAGAACAAAATTGTCTCTTATGGCCTTATACGATTCTGTTTTTTTAGTTTTTTTGTGTTCGAGTTAGGTAATGACATAATGTTCGTTCTATCTTATGACTGGAATGTAATTATTTCATCTTTTATCCTTTGTAAAATGTAAAATATACCACTCCACAAAATTTGGATATTAATTCTTAAGTTATAAATTTGATAAATACGTGCATTGGCGTGCAGGATCTTCTTTCGTAAAATGTGTAAAGGTATCATATTTATATAGTATCCATTATTTTATAAAAACCTATAAAAATCTTAAAATTTCATCTTTGCATTACCTACGTCACAAATGGATTGGTATGCTGGAGTATGCCAGAAAAATGTGAAGCTGCCAAATTGGAATTGATTAATATTCACAGTCTCATTTATCTTTTGAGATATGTGTGAATTTCATGAATTAGTGTTTTTGTTAACTACTTACAGTTAACATTATGATCAAAAAATACCTACCAAACATGAGGCGATATATTTTAACAATAAATTTATTAGGCAAACTCAATAAAATTTGTGAATTTCCCTAGATGGTGACGTAGACGCCTGGTTTATCAAAATACTTGAATGATATGTTTATCAATATGAAATTTAGCTCATTTTGTATAACTTTGGTACCAATGTAATATGGCATATGAACCAACACATGAACACCAAACTTATCTACCATACAAGGTTATTGGCTGCAGGTTAATGTTGAAAAGAACTGATTCATCGGCACCGAAACCGGATACCTGCAAAATGCACACCTGCGTGTCCAATTGGAGACAAGTCAAGTTAGCTCGCAGAATACACATTAAAATGAACGAAATCGAATCGGTTTGAACGTCTGACGATTTACATGAGAGCTGTATATATGTGACAGAGATAACTTTTAGTTATTCAACGTGTTCATTAACTATACCTACATATATGTATGTAGATTTAATACAGGGTGTGTTTGGTAAAAAATATGTTTTTCGCACTTTGGGGTGCAACATTAGTCATGAAAATTGTTGAACGTTCACTAATACTAAAGAAGATAGTATGTACATATCCTATTACCCATGTATATTATTTGCTTGTATTTGTTATTCAGAGATCTCAAACATCGCGGCGGAAATACACATATTTCAGAATTTACCACTGCTGGATCTGGAAAACCGTAGCCTCTTTTGAAAAATGTCCAATTTAAATGTTGCACCTATAATCTCTTTTTTAATTAGACCTTCTAGTATTTTCAGTTTTCGAAAAAAGATGCCCCTCCACATAGCAGAAATATTCATATTTCAGTCTTTACCATTGCTGTAGTTCGAAAACCGTACCTATTTTGAAGAAATGTTCAATTTAATCGTTTCCGAATATGGTATCATCCTTAATTCTGCGGTCTCAAATTTTTGATTTTTAAGAAAAATAGCCCTATTCAACCCCTTCGGGGCGGTTTTTAAAGAAAAGTAGATTTTGTATTTGAGTTTTTCCTTTCTCAATTCGCTTTCAAATGAATCAAAGATCATCAAAATAATCGGAGCAGTTTACCTACTATGCAAATATAAAAAATAAACAAAGCAAACATACAACCGAACTGTACACCCCCTTTTTTTAAGTTGGTTAAAAAAGCAAACATACAACCTGATTGTATACCTACCCTCTCTTTTATTTGAAGTCGGTCAAAAAATAGACTCTTCTGGTAATGCCAATGTCCATCCGATCTTCTCCTATAGGTAACTTCCAAAGTTAGCAAGGTGGAAAATCAGTAATGTGAATATAATAATAATATTACGAGTATCCCGTAATATGGAGTTAGAACTCAAGACCAGTTTCACTGAAAATAAATTTTAAATATCGATGAATCCAAAAACCTATAGAATTGGCTATTCCGAATGAAAACGATGTTGCAAGTCTAATCAGATGAGAATTATGTTGGAATATCGTTTAATTTCATTATATACACCTCTAAGAAAGAGAACTACACTACACAAATGCGTAATATTGATAGTAATAATTAGAAATTAAGATCTGTTCCGTTTATTTCAAATCATCTGTCATTGGTGTATATTATGCACTGGTTGACATAGAGTAAGTAGCTAGTCGAAAGATGTCTGATATTCAATTCCAAGTAGAAAAGATTCATTCAGGCGATTAAATTTCAAAAATTGAATCAAAATTCATGTACGTTAGAAGCTTACAAAGAAGCGTATATCTCGGTCGAGTTCGTTATTGGGAAATATCGGGTAAATAGTTTCAAAATGGCGACCGTTTAAGCATGTAAAAAAATTATCAAAAAAGAGCCGTAGTGTAAATATCATCAAAAATAATTTTATGTTATAGATATAATCAGTACCTACAACTTTTGTTCAAAGCAATTTTTGATAAAATAAACAGGTAAAAAAATAAAAATTAATAAAGAAAAATAACAAATATTGATAAAACATGAACACTCAATATAAATTTGATGTAATTGTACATTTTCTGGAGATCTTAGTATAGACCCTGATTAAAAAAATATATAGTATATTTATTGAAAAGAAATAGGCGAAAAAAAAATTCTGCCTTGAAGTGGAACTCGAACCCTGTCTGCTTTATATTCAACAGCCAAAACAAAAGCCTCTAACCGCAAGGCTATGACACATACAACAATTTTATGTAATAACATGTATGTATACCAATGAAAAGGTTGTTCAAATTTCACTTCAATGAATTTTGAAAAATTTACCTTTCCGCTGACTACAGGCCATCGGGATTTTTTTATTTCGTATACGATTAGGACAATATGTAGATATTGTTTCAAATTTGAAAGACTGATTGAGAATATGCTGATTCCCAGATACTTCAGCACCTAAAGAACTAGTGTGTTAAAAAAGAGAATGGCAGCGATCTTTCTAGCAATTGTAATGATCAATAACCCTATAATAAAATAAATCACATTCGAAGATCTCAACCGTCGACTAATTGTTGACTCTGTCTCGGCTGTGTACTACTACTACTGCTTATCGGACGGACAAAAAAAACGTGAATCAAACTGTGTATATACGTAAAATATAGGGACAGGGGGGTCCTTGGAACCACTTGGAGCACCAATAAAATGAGATCTTTGTTCCAGAGAAAGAAAAAAAAACGTTTTATCCTCTTGTCTATCTTGAAATATTTATTGTCTTGAGCAGCTGCGGTTCATAATGAGTGCTTGATGTTTTGACTATGCCAGATATTTCAAATACACTTGCTTGAGTTTATTTTCTTTTGTTTCGTTATACAGCACTTACTATACTGGCCGCGACGGTTTTTCCCTCACGTTATCGCTGTCTTCAATTGAAGTTCGAGATTCACGTCGGCTGTGAATTTATAGTTTAGTGTTATTATTAACCTGTGATTTTATTGGCCATTGTTCATACTACGGATTTATATTATTATACACTAGTATGGCTCTTGAATCTACCTGGCAACTGTGTGGTAGACAAAATATATCGAGGAATGAGTGCTTTCGAATTAATTTTCAATGAACTGCAAACTGTCCTGATTTTCAATTTGAATAAAAATATGTTTCCACTGATCTCAGTTTCCTTCGTTCTCAATTGTCTTCCATTGAATATGTGAATCTTCCGATTGACTTTTTTCAGCGTGCTAATCCAGTATATTCAATGTTTGAGGAAAACAAACTGTTTACGTGAAATATGAATAAACCGATAAACAATATGAAATTTCATTCGCGTATAAATTCTTCCAGCTTTTTTGCCAGGGATTTGCGTTGATTGAGTGGTAGTGGGCTTCTTGGAAAAAACTCAAAGCAAGTTCCATGAAAATTCTCAGAACTGCTTCTGCGCTGCAGCCTCTAATAAAATACAAGTTTTGTGCCACATATAAGCATAAAAATAAAAATCGATGGTGACAAAATTGGTTAATAGAATCTCTACTCTGGTAGACAGATCATTGACAGAAAATATGCACTCTTGACCTCTTTGAAAAATCAGTTTCAAACCGAACACTGACAATTTTCTCGCTTACTTAGCAACTTGCGGTATAAAAAAAACGGTATAAAAGTAAAGTAAGCAATTGATAGACTTGTTTTTTTTCTCAAATACAATGTGTTACATGTATGTATATTGTTTACTTTACTCGTATGGGTAGCACCAATTCGAGAATCCAGTTTTCTCATTTACTCATTTACCTCTCACATAAAGCCAGTACAGATTTCGTTATAGTCATTCTAATATGTTTCTTTACAATTTAACAACTTAAGGAAGATCAAAAGGGTTAAATCGAACTTCATAGCCAATTATCTATCACCACCTCGTAAAATTAAGGTACAAGAAATCTTTCCCATATAAACGTGAACTGGTTCAAATATAACATACCTAAGCAATTAAGGCTGTCCTCAATCTTCTTCTTCTTCGCTCAGCATTTCCCTGGACCGAAATGCTTGCAGAAATCTGGTTTGCTGTAATGGGTAAGATTTTCCGGATTGTAATTTTGACAAATCTCGACGTTTTAAGGGACTCAAAGATATGCCAAGTCTTATAAAATGGCTTTTAGGGAAATGTTTGCGTGTTTTGTGTTTACGTATGTACTAATGTACGGTGTATGTAGTGATTTTTATACTACAATATCTCGAAAATGAAAAATGATAGCGACATGGTGATACCTTCAATCGATACATACTCTCATAGCAACGAGCCGATTAGTTTTTAGCCAAAATCTCTCGGGCAGTTGTTCGTTGTTATGAAAAATGCCCGAATTTTAGAAAATTAAATTTTGTATTATCGTAACCAAACCTGGTATAAAAGTCCGTTGTTGACTATCTAAGAAAAAAATAGATATTCAGTCTGATTGGCTTTGTAGGTTCAAAAGAGCGTTCTTCGAAAAAATTGTCCATGACTTAAATGATATTCATCAGAACTTTGGTTAATTCATACGACTTCAAGCTACATTCTTTCAATAAAGGACTATACTGGGAATTTCGTAGTGTGGACCTTGAGGGTCACATTCATTTTGCTGGTTTCAGATTTGGAACTAATCGCTTTAGGTGGTGGTGAGTATAAAATACCATTTGGATAAAAAAAATACAATTTGCTCTGTAGAATCAGACATGAAACATTTCCATACAGACAATATTGTAGACACTATAAGGGAAATCTTATTACTTAACCATAATAAAAAACTATCAATGTCGTAGGTGATTGTTAAGAACGTAATTTTTTGTGGTTTTAAAAACAACACGGATAGTTTAAAATTATGTCCCTATTTAGCAGCTTCATTTGATAATGACGAATAAATATGATAAGAAATGAAATTAAATAATGAAAAAAAGGTTTTATATGAACCTAGAGCAGTGTTGGCAATCATTTATAGTTTTTTCAAGTAGCGACTTTTCTGTACTTCCTTTTACTTCAGCCCTTATTGTAGGTAGGTACCCTCAGAAATGTATCATTTTTATGAAAGAAAAAAGTTCTTGGCCTAGTCGGGCTGGAACCCACGACCTCACAGTTGGAAGTCGAGCGTTCACTCCCAAACATAAAAAAATCTTCCATAGCTCATAGAATGTAAACAAAATTCATGATTGTAGCCCCGTTTATTTTTATTGTATTTTCAACGAAACCTTAAAGTGAACACTCTCCTAACAAATTTTATGAGAAATTCAAATAATCACTTGTTTTTATTCTTTATGGAAACTATGAAAGAAAAAAACATCATCAATGTCGTTTCTGGTTTAAATAGAAATAGAAAATAGAATTGTGTTATCATCTTCTACGTAGTTGGTAGTCTCCTATGGACCAAATTCTGGGCATTTAAAATTATGAATCAAATTTATTTGCATCTCCAATGCTCTTAATTGACACAAATAGGTAGGCATTTGTTTTTTATGATAACATTGAAAAATACACATTCAAACAAAGAAATCAACAACACTACCTACAGGCATATACATATTTTTCTTGGTATTTGTTTCGAATCTGTACCAAGCTGAAGCTCCTCTATTTTTAACCAAAAGGTCACTGCATCCATCCATCCGATGATATGTTTGTCTTGAGAAACGATTAGCGTCGCCTTCGTTGTCGACCATCTTAAGCATATTGACTTTATAGTATATATATATATATGTAGGTATACTGTATCCTGCGAAACTTTGGTGTTAGAAAGGGCTACCCTAATACATGCCAGTTCTTATGTTAAGATATTCCATGTTTGTTATATTCAAAGCAATCCATTTCTGATACTGTCACGTCAATATCATTATTTTATTGAATGTAATTTACGTCAGAATGGGAAGCTATAATTTCCGAATTCAATTTACATTTCAAATACTTGGAATGAAGACCTACAAAACTAACAATCACGTGTCTATCTATGACTAAAGCGGTAACACGAGTGTTAATTAACCAAATAATGGAGATCGTCAACGGTGTTATGTATTGTGGGTTTTCATTTGGATGGGGTCCGGCGAAAGTACGATCAAAGGAAAGTGATTGTTGCTCATTGATGTTCGTTAAAATTTTGTCTCTAGGATATTATCACGTTGAAGGGTCATTGTTAGATATTTTTCTTCCGACTTTGTAACGAGGAGCGAGGAGATCTTATATAATTCAATTAGATTGACTGTAGCAAAGTAAATAATATTGATAGGAAGAGTTAAAATAATAATGGGAACAATAGTATCGGCATAAATGCAAAAGATTATTATTATTATTTATCCATACATCTATACAAGTATACATATCTATACATCTGTACATATCTATACATCTATACATAGGTATAACAAAATTGTAACTGGCCGGTGTCTGTACATTATAGATATTTAAGAAAACCTAATATGGGCAGTCTTCATTAGAGCAACAGAAGCTAAACAACAGTTTTTGTATGTTTGTACGCGTATCACGCAAATACTACTGCATGGAATTGAATGCAGTTTTCACCGACGTATTGCTAGAGGTCTAACTTGAAATATAGGCTACATTTTATTACGTCAGTCTGTCTGCCTGTATGTTTGAACACGCATCATTCAAAAACTAGTGCACGGAATTGAATGTAGATTTCCACGCGAATGAAGTCGTGGGCAAAAACTAGTTTTACTATTAAACATGTAATCTATAATACTTGGCAATCTATTGATTGGAGCACCTACTTTATAATCAATTATGCAACTCAGCAATACAGTACTATTATACTTGATAAAAAAAAAATCATCATAATGTATGTTTTAAACTTTTCAATAGGAAGGTATTTTTCAAGCTCTCTATGTTAAAAAAATATGGTGTTAGAAGAATCTAACATCGATATCTGTGATTTCAGAATTTCCAAGTTGATTTTCTTTATAAAAGTGGTAGTAATACGGAACATTGCGTCAATTTGTAGCAAGAGAGAGATAGATCGTGTGTACTACAGTGCAATTGCTATTATATGTTTCTAGTTCTAGTACAAATAATAACAATTCTGTTTGTGCTGTTACTTTCGAAGTTGAAGAAAACTTTTGGCACCAACCAACAATTAGTATTATTTTAAATTTTTAAGTGCACCAATTAATGAATTTTTTTTTTGTGTATCAATAGTAAATCAGAATTTTTGTACGTTCATTTATATCAACAGATGTTTCACAATTTATTATTGCTGTAATAATTTTTTGAAAAATGACCAACTTAAACTTTGCCGGATCTGGTTCCTAATTTAATATTTCCGTCTCAAATTTTCGATTTTTCAATTTAAATTCTACTTTCCCCATTGTTTTTATTTATGTGAGAGAATTTCTCAGCTCTTTTCTTCAAAATGAAATTAAATTAAATAGGAACAGATTTACTATGCAAAATGCGCTGTCGAATGTAAAAGAATACAGATTGTCGGTCAAAAATGAGTTCCATGTTTAATATATCAGAGTTGCGAATCTTACAATTAAGTGAAAATAAAGTTTCGCATTTTATATTTCACTAAGATAAATTTAAATGATAAATAGAAAAGATTACGTTGTTCATATCAATCTGTGAGATTGCCAGTACCTGGTATGTCGTGCACTAAGAAGCGAAGGCCTAATTTGTGTTAAGCTCACCTAAACATGGATTTATACCATTAGTATTTCCATTTTCTCCTGTGCACATTTCATAAGTTTTTCATATTCAAGGCTCAGCAGTCAGCAGTTCCGATGATAAGTGATGGAAAATTTTAGTTTTTTTTATTTTGGATTTTGTTAAGCAAAATAATTTCAAAAAAATGGGAAAACCAATTCAGAAAATTGCTCAGTTTTCTTAGAGAATTGATAAGTCACCAAAGACTCATTAATTAAGAAAGAAGAAGCATTAAGGAAGTTGTATTGAGGACATAACTGGAATGGATGCTACAAATAAAAATATTTTTTACAAAAAATTGGACCGACGTTATAGTTGATGCACTGAAAAGTATAAAATAATATTACTTCTATTGGTGATGGTACTTTTGAAGTTGTGCAGTTGCAGTTAGATTGATAGCTTTTGGCACCAACTTCACAAGTACCATCACCAATAGAAGTAATATTATTTTATACTTTTCAGTGCATCAACTATAACGTCGGTCCAATTTTTTGTAAAAAATATTTATTTCACACTTTTGAGTGTAACATTAGTCCCGAAAATCGTTGAACGGTCACTATACCATATCAATGAAGATAATACTTATCCTATTACCCACGTATATTCCTTGCTTGTAGTGGTTATTATTGAGATCTCAGAACATCGCGGCGGAAATACGCTTGAATATTTTAGTTGTTACCATTTAACACCGATTTAACTCGAAAACCGTAATTCTAAGGAAAAAATGTTCATTATAAATGTTGCTACAAATAATTATATCTTTCATGTAGTATCGAAAAATTTTCAATTTTCGAAAGAAATAGTCCTCTCCACATAGCAAAAATACATATTTAACATGCGTCTATCTCGAAAACCGTAACACTTTTGAAAAAATGTTCAATTTAAACGTTTCCGGATATTGTCCTATCTTTAATTATACCAACTCAGATTTTCGATTTTCAAGAAAATTCGCCCCCACCACCCCTTCGGGGGCGGTTTTTGGAGGGAAGGAGATTTCGGATTTGCGTTTTTATGAATATGGGACCATTTCTCAATCCCCTTCTTTCAAATGAATCCAAAATCATCAAAATCGGAGAAAAAAAAAAATAAAGCAGACAGTCGAATTGTATACCTCCTCCGTTCGGGGTTCGTCGGTCAAAAATGAGAGAGAAGTTGAAATCTGAGATAGATGAAAGTTGTTTAAGACCTATATACAGGAAGGCTCGAACTCGAATAGTTATTGACCGACGAACCCCGAACGGAGGAGGTATACAATTCGACTGTCTGCTTTTTTTTTGGTTCGTGCGCGCCTTTTATATAGTAGACGATCTCCGATTTTGATGATTTTGGATTCATTTGAAAGAAGGGGATTGAGAAATGGTCCCATATTCATAAAAACGCAAATCCGAAATCTCCTTCCCTCCGAAAACCGCCCCCGAAGGGGTGGTGGGGGCGAATTTTCTCGAAAATCGAAAATCTGAGTTGGTATAATTAAAGATAGGACAATATCCGGAAACGTTTAAATTGAACATTTTATCAAAAGTGTTACGGTTTTTGAGATAGACGCATGTTAATTATGTATTTTTGCTATGTGGAGAGGACAATTTCTTTCGAAAATTGAAAATTTTTCGATACTACATGAAAGATATAATTATTTGTAGCAACATTTATAATGAACATTTTTTCCTTAGAATTACGGTTTTCGAGTTAAATCGGTGTTAAATGGTAACAACTAAAATATTCAAGCGTATTTCCGCCGCGATGTTCTGAGATCTCAATAATAACCACTACAAGCAAGGAATATACGTGGGTAATAGGATAAGTACTATCTTCATTGATATGGTATAGTGAACGTTCAACGATTTTCGGGACTAATGTTACACTCAAAAGTGTGAAATAAATATTTTTTACAAAAAATTGGACCGACGTTATAGTTGATGCACTGAAAAGTATAAAATAATATTACTTCTATTGGTGATGGTACTTGTGAAGTTGGTGCCAAAAGCTATCAATCTAACTGCAACTGCACAACTTCAAAAGTACCATCACCAATAGAAGTAATATTATTTGTTATTAGTATTAGATCATAACGCGGTTGAAATTTCACTGGGAAAGATTCGCGACCTGATACACTTAAGATAAATGTCTTTCTATGGTATAACTTTATTCGTTCAGTTTAGCTGAAGGGATGGACACAAAAGTGATCTTGAGCCATTAGATAGCTCTTTAAACATGCAATGTTGAAATCATGAGAGTTTCGACGTACCACTGAGCTGGGATCAAACTTATTCTTTTACCACTGAATTCATAATGTAATAACTGTATGATTCATATGTAAATCGTTCTGGTACCCAATTCTGGAAGTTAAATTGCATATTACGTGTACGAGTGTATGTAGAAAATCAAATATATGAACATTTTAGAATTGACAAAAGTACATACGTAGCATATATATATATATATATAATACATAACACCCGTCAAATCCAGTGATAAGCCAAATATTCTACATGCATATCTACATTTTCAATAAACCACTCCACCATGTCGGAACAGTCAATTCAAAGTTTTGTATAAAGTGACCATTGGCCGAGAGGGCACCCACCACGTCAATATAGGTATATATACCTAACATGGAGGACAGTTGAATGTGCATGCACAGCCAACTTCGTTGTCGCTTTGTGTTCCGCGCCACACGGTTCGGCAAACTCTTCTGTTTGTGACGTGGGCATTTCGACCACAACTGAACGCTTTGAACTTTATACACTCACGCTTAATACAAAGCAACATGCGCTGCTACATTATTGCATCCCTATCACATTTTAACTTTAGCACGAAGTCCCTTCCTCACAATCGGACGACGGGAAAACTGTATTAAATGGAAAAATCGTCGCTCCCCATGATGGAACCAATTGTGTGTTGAGTATAGTAGAAGTAGTAGGTAGGTGCTTTTTCCGAGCAATTATATCGCCAATTTACATGTAGGTACATATCTATAGGTCAGCCTTTTATTGAATTTAAAATTTGTTCTTCACTTTGTTCTGTAAATAGACAAAATGTTTCAAGTTCAGAAAGATATAATACTGTAAAAGATACTCATAACTCATAACAAGCATAACTTTAGATGTCTGTAGCAACTAATTTACAGGTCGGGTCAGGTTAGAAGAGGTTTATCCACTTAGGATTTTCAATTAGGATTTTCGCTTAGGTTTTGAGGTAAATTTCAAGTAAAGCTCTCTTTTCAGTTTATTTTCCTGCCGAAATTTTACGCTCGATACTTTCGGAAATAAGGAGGGAAACGATATATTTTCTAAACTGTTTTTTGAGATTTTGAACAAACATGTATTTGAACCATCAGCCATGACATTTGATATGTAGCATGATGCACTGACAATTTAGATGTGCTCCAGTGGTCTAGTGGGTAAGACACTGGTTTTGCATCAGCGAAGTCGTGGGTTTGAGCCCCGAGTTCAAGAATCTTACGCCCCAGCATCAAGGCAGAGTGGAAAGATTTGCCCTAAGACCCATTGTTGAGGTAGAATGGTGGAACATAACAGTGGTTCTGAGTCCACCTTAAACTCCCCTGGTCAAGGCAGAGAAAGAGAGGGAGTTCTGTCCAATACTGGACATACAAAAGGGTGATGACAATGATGCACTTGGAGAAAGCATTTTTTAATTTTACATTTGACCCTTCAAAATCTACCCATAATATAAAAAACTTGCTTATTCGTTCTACAAGACCGTACATCTGTAGAGATACCAAATTTGAACATTTCCAGATTAGAAGAAAATAGGCAATGACAGACGTACAGATAGACGAATACCAAAATGATATTTTAGTGGTTCTGTTTTTTATTGGATGTGTGGAACACTGAAAATAAAATTTACGTGAAAGCGTATGAAGGAGCTGGTCTCATTCTCGTTGAAATCATGGATCAGAATATAGTATACAATATATAATATATATATATATATATATAATATGTTTATAGCAGTCAGTGAAATCAATTGAAAATTCAAAAGAGCAGTTGAAAGTACTTGCCAACTATTCTTTTAAATCATTCAATCTGTGGAAAGATCTTGATAATATAATAATAATAATAATAATAATAATAAGTCATTATGATAATATTCTTAGTAAGAAATCTTAAATAATCTAAAATAACCACTGAATCATTAGAATAACTTCCAGAATGTAGGTTATATAATCTTAAAAAGAAGAAACTTATGAGATTATAATCGCTTGAAATTATTGTTCCTATCTCCTTTGGGAGAAAATCTCGTGTTTTTTATATGGTGTCTATGATCCATTAGAAACATATTCTGCCCAAACCCTAGGAACCCTTTTCATGTTTTAGGAAGAGACCGGTTACCCGGATCCTTCATTTTCATTTGGATTTGTCATACTAGAAATGGTGGTAATGTAAGTAGGGGTAGCAAGGTGATGTATAATTTATTGTTTTCGTACGTATGATGGATGGAAGAATTGGGTAGAAAAACCTAATTTACTGGTAGTAAAATCAGGCGTTTCGGTATGACAAGTGCATAATAGTTGAACAAAAACCGGGTCTGGTTGTAATTATTGGTTCCCTGGGAAAATAAAGAAGTGTATCCATGAACCGGATATCACAATACTGAAAACGCTATTTCTATAATAAATGCTTATTCATTATTATGCAATTTTTTAATTGAAATTTATTTTAATTTTTTTAATTATTCACTTGTGAGCGTGTTTATTAGGTACATGAAAAAGGACATTTCGGGCATTTCTTCCTGTTATTTCTAAGAAACATATGTTTTATTTTGAATTTAACAGTTTTTTTATTTGAAACGTAATAGGTATTTGTTGATTCAAGAAATACTATTTGGGGTCTGGAACCGTTGGTGTAGATTGACCACAAATTGTTGGTGTGTCTAATAACGAACTTAAACTATTCAAACGAGAACAGAGAACTTATATTAGAAACTTTTGAAAATTACAGGAACTGGAAACAAATTTAAGACTTTTATGAAGTACGTAAATTTCTGGCAGATACGTCACTTATTAAAATATCAAGAATAGGCTAGTACTAAAATTATTTAAATTTGGTAGTTTCTTGAATAAATCTAAAATTTCAAGAAAATGGCTTAATATGACTATAGAAACATCATATATGAAAGGACATAAAAATAAATCGTGTTTCTTTTTAAATATTGAAAAATATAGCATTCCATTTAAAAAAACGAAGTTATCGTACTTCGAAGTTCTTCAATTTGACCATTCTTTTACTGAGAAGTCCTACGGCATACTTTGTAACGAAAACTGCTGGAAGAGAGTCCATACTATGGTAAATCTGTATCATTTAAAGATTTATTGAAATACTGAAAGATAATCACATGACAGCTCATCATTAGACCTTCTGCAGATTTATGTTTTTGTAAAAAAACTAGTTTATTTCTAAAACTGTTCATTACATAGAAAATAGTTTCATGCAAAATGTATTTGTAAAGACGTTCTTAATCAAAATATCATATAAAATACAGGGTGTTCTATTAAAAATAACAGGTCGACACCCTGTAACTTTTTCATGGAACATCCTGTATAATTTTTGAATATTTTTAGGTTATGGAACAGACTGCATCAATAAACTTTTGTTGAAAATTTTTTATGATATATCTTATAGTTTATATACATAGATCAGGGACCCTTACTAGATCGTTTTACTAGCGATACCGAAAGTTTTTTTTTAAGCCAGTTACTGACAGACCTACTTATAGACATATATAACAAAACGCTGTTGAATTTTTTTCGAAAAAAGAATAATTATTTTTAGTAGTGTTTGATGCTTATCCATGGTATATTATTATTATATGAAACATAACGTCTAATCGATGGCATCTTCCACGAATTCTATTTTACCACATGAAACAAATTATATCACAACACCGGTATAAAAATAATCATCAATAGCGTCCAACAACAAGATTGCCATGGTATTGTTGCCTAGTCTAAGGTACAAATTACAAAATGTTTTTGTATAGGTAGGTACTCTTAATTTAAAAAAATATATTGTTTTTTTTATATTGATTTAAAGCATGATAAATTTCAAGTTTTTGATATTATATAAATCATAAAATTATATTTAGGTAGGTATTTACTTTCACTTTTCTATTTCAAAATCTTCCAAAACGGTAAATTTCTTCAAGTTTGACAACACTGTTCTTAAGAAAAGTACATAAACGAACATATACTATAGACTTTCGCGCATTCATATATCATCCGAAACCCTATTACTGTTTTTCTTTCTTCGGGGGGGGACTTCTCACTCTATCAGCCTTCTAGGATTATTATTTCTATGATTGTGCTGCAGTCTATGAGTTCTTCTCATACATTTTCTAGTTATATCATCACTAAAACAATAATCCATTAATATATCCACGCAATCGTCTTGTATTATATATGGAACAGTTGTTGTTCAAGTTAGACAAGCTCAATTCGATTCGAAGTTCTACAAAGGCTCATGCGGTTCGTATTGACATTACGCAATATATGTGGCGCAAACTGTAAAAGCAGCACAACGTTGTTAAACTAATTCAACACAAAAACAATGAATATCGGTGCTTCAGGTGCTCATACACGCAGCAGGTATATATATATATATATATATATATATATATATATATATATATATATATATATATATATATATATATACACACATGCACATTTTGAAATTCACAATCAAAACACAACCATAGGCTGCTGCTGATTACATACGATCGGTTATTACAACAAAAAGGTTCGTTATAATAATTTTGTCATGGAACGCAATGAGCAGGTGATTTAATATGGACAGGCAATTTATATTAACTAAACATGCCCAACCAAATTTGCCCGTTGGAAAATATAGCTCATAGAGCTATTTGTTCACTAGGTACAACATGCTGTAGCAATAGCTAATAAGCGAATAGTCTGTATACATATGTAATGTCCGGCTATGTTCCATAGAAGTGACAAACGGGCCAATATCAATTTAATTTTTTACCATTAAAATAAAAAAAATTCTTGTGTAGAGACCATATTAAAAAGATTCACAATAGCAGTCGCAGAATGAACTGGAGGTTATTTTGTTTTTTTTTCTAATTTCAATAAAAAATTTATTTTACTTTCTTCTTTTTCTATCCAGGTGCTTGATATTTTGACTCAACTCTCCTCTTTGTATCTTCAAATACTTGTTTTCCTTAATAGGATCTTTCATCAATACATGCGACCCATTCAGTCTTTCTGCCAATTTCTTCATCAGTTTTGTCATTTCTCCATACATTTCCACCATTTACTCTCCCTCCGTTACTTCTATTCCTTCATGTTACTCGGTAATAATCAGGGGTCTTCTTATAACAATTCTCGTCTACATTCACTGTACTAAGCCATGCACTTAAAATCACATACAGCACAATTCGAAATTCCACTGTTAAATGGGAGAAAAAATTAGCAATAAGAGATTCTCCTTTCTTTCTTTATAAGAATTCAATAATGCAATATTTAAAAACTACTGATTCTTGCAATTACATATTAATTCATTTTTCTCTCAATGTTTCCTGGAAAGCTTGTAAAAGATGGATAGTATATTTCTTTTTCAGCATTTTCTCTAGCTCTACTTAAGTGGTATTGACGAAATTATCATTAGACGTTTCATTTTCATTTATTTAAAACCATTATCAACATAGTTTTTGTCATTGCCAAATCAAGACATACCATTTTCATTAGTATACCTACTCATAATGGAAAATGAAACGAAATGATTTGATGTCATGAAAAAGTTGCGAACTTTCGAGAATTGTTGAATATTTTCTGGTCTCAACAATACTCAAAAGCTACCAATTTAAAACTATAGCAAATTATCATAGTTATTGACATCGAATAATTTCATACCGCTAGGAACACAAAAAGAACATTTTTAGTTAAAAAAAATCATGAAATATGCATATCTTTCGATGCACTGTTAATCTGCCAATGAAAATTGCTATCTAATACAGGGTATAAATTTGTTTCGGTGCATCTAAAAACCAAAGCTGATGTTTGTTTCTGGAAAACGAAACGTCGCATAATAATATTATTAGGAGCTGTTATGTAGAGCTAACTTTTTGCTGAGAAAAAGTTATTTCCGCTTTTTGTTTACTTTTCAACTAACTTAAAAAAAATTCCCAAATAACATGAATCGCTTTTTCTTCAAAATCTCGAAAATGAAAAGCGTTATTTAAATTTTGCGAACGGTAAACGCTATATAGATGACAACTTGTCCAAGTTTTCTCCATCTCCGTACCAAAGAACGAAGAGCGTCGTACTATTGTTCCTTGAAAGAACATTGCGATTGTGTGAATGGAATAGCTCACTCATTTGCATAGTCTCATATTTTGTAAATATTTTTCATTTATTTCAGTGCATTTTATATTTTGCAAAATAAACTTAACCAGAAACTCATCCTTGAGTGATTTTTATTTTTCCAATACCTGTTCGTATTTTATCGTCAAACTTATTATGGTGGTGTAATTTACTTAACAGATATATAACTGAAACAATCATGTATTTGTTGTTTTCTGCAACACTAAACCAGGTAGGAACATATCAGCGATGATAATATACAATGTACCTACTCGAAAGTATTATGACACTTATCAGCGAGTGATGGAAAAATTTACCATTTGAACTGAACATTTAATCACTCATTTTCGAATGAGGTAATTTAATACGGACAGAGCGCGATTTATTCCAAACATACACACATAATGTGACAAGCAGCTCGTTGGGTTACAGAAAAAAAAATAGGTACTAAAATAACAATTTGTGCACGGGTATGCAGTATCAGACATGTCGTAACATTGAAAATGCTTCTCCATAAATAACCACTAGCAGAAGTCCAAACGAGATGTTATGCTTATTCTTATCTTCGTCTTTTGACAACTTAGACACGTACGCTTTGTTTGTAGATAAATAATATTTGGCTTGAGTTTGTTGTAATGGTCTATATAATATGTGACACAACATTTGAAACATAACTGCATACAACTTTGTCATTTATGTCTTTATTTTATTTATGTCGATTTTTACATATTATAATATATATATATATTTAAATGCGCTTTGAAACTAGAGCATTTTGATTTGGAAATGGTCTCATTTATTTTTAGTTGATAGTTATTTATTATGTCTAGCCAAAGCTCAGATTCTATCTACCAACAACAGCACGAAGCCCACATAGAGTCAAATCAAGTGCAGATACCGATTTTTCAGTAGTTGGATTGTTGGATTTGTCCATAATGTAGCGTGACTCGGCTCGCCAATTGGGAAGCAAACGATCAGTGACTTGGATACAATTTGATCAATTAAATATTTATTTATATGAAATTATACAATTTTAATGAACTGACTTATTTGTAATAAATTGCTTTACAACAATTGACCTCTTGGACTGATACGTCGCTGGTTTCGGTCTGCCGCTCTCTGCTGTCTAGCTGTCATTCACATATCGGATATTATAAGAGATAGAGCAACGGTTAAATGGGCAATGTTTTCATGCTCACAACGAATATCATCTCATATTGTCCATTCTAACGTTTTTCGTTTTTGAGATATTTTTAAAAAACTCATTTTTGTCGATTTCATTTTTGATTAATAACTCCTTAAGTTATAACGTTATCGTTTTTTAACTTAGTCGTTGTAATGACACTTTTGTGCGTTAATTCTTACGATATAAACATAACCGAAAAATCTTCATTTGTTTTTAAGTTACTAGCACCATCTTTTGTTTTTCTTATGGCGGCCCTATTTGATTTTTAGTTTGTTAGATTAGTTTTAAGAAGAGCTTTTCAAAAATGTACAACATGCCTTATTAAAGTTTATTTTTAGAGGAGAACGAAAAATGCCGATTTAAACAATAGCAGCCATATTTTTATAGTTATAAAGTTAGTGGCTACTAAGACCATACTAGCCTATTTAACATGGGTTCTAATAGAGCCTGAGTAGCCACTAATTTTTTTATGAATACGGCAGTAATTTTTTATGTACCTACAAGAAATTAACAAGATTTTGTTCGCTTGTAGGTGGTTCTCCTTTGTTTGTGATATGTTTGAACTCAAAATGAGTAGGATATGGAATCAATTGTCGGTGTGAAAGAAAAAATACTCTTGACATTCTGAATACCTATCACTTTTGATAATTATAAATAGAATTGTTCCGAGAGTTTCATAACTAGATTGTACAAGGCTTGAGCCTAAATAACTACAATCGAAGCTTGCAATTTAGAAGGTGGTATCTCCAAAAATTTGAAAAGGATTTCACGAGGAAATTAATTTGGACGGATGAAACACGGCTTACCAATTGTGGGGTATTTAATAGGCATAATTACCACCATAGGTTTGATTGACTATTATCATTATCATTTTGTTATCGTCGTGTCTTTTCATTTCAGATAATAACTTAATAGGTCCTTTCATCTTCGACTACAATTTAAATGGTGATAGATATTTATATTGATTATCAAACTGAATTTTCGACCCAAAAACAGTCTGGTTTCACTGTCTGGTTTGACGGCTGTCCAACCCAGAACTTCCAGAGAATCGGGAAATTTTGGAACAACTAGCGGGATGATCTATGAGCATTTAACAGAAATACAGTGCGTAGAAGAGTGTATAATGATGTTGGAACAAGATGCCAAAAGTGTGTGGAACAAATTGGTCGCCACCTTGAAGAGTTAATTTGAGTGAATTTAATTTTTAATTCTTATATCCTTTAAAATAAGGCATGTTGTACATTTTTGAAAAGCTCATTTTGTAACAAATCTAACAAATCTAAAATCCAATATGGCCGCCATAAGAAAAACAAAAGATGGCGCTAGTAACTTAAAAACAAATGAAGTTCAAAAACTGTAACATTATGCCTTATTAGTCAAAACTGAAATCGGTAAAAATGATTCTTTTTAAATATCTCAAAAACGAAAAACGTTATAGTCGATATAAAATGATATTCGTTGCGCGCATTTAATTCTGAAAAACATTGCCCGTTTAGCTGTTGCTCTATCGCTTATAATAATCGATATGCCAATGGAGAGCATCGAAATGTGGACAGACAGTATGTATATCCTTCTAGATTGCCGTGGAGACATTGGGTGGCATCTCGATCATTCTTTTGCAGATGGTCAGTATTATTCCAGAGACATGCGCGTTGTTCCATTCTTCTATTAGCATCGAGAATCTTCGGTGATGATCGGTCTATTACCCTTCTGCGAGTTTCTTTTCTGTTATTCATAATTTCTTTGAATGACGCTGTTTTATCAACAACGAAATGACCTACTTATATTTTAATCTAAAACGACATTAATTGGGCATGGATATTTAATATTTTGTATGCATATACTCGTAATATACATTATTAACATTGAAATGAACCTCGCATAGGTAAAACTCGAGAGTTGTTTTCGGGCAAATTCTATCTAATGGTACCTACGTAATATACTAACATCCAATCCAATATCGATCCAAGCAAACCAACAGGGATAATAAAGAAAACCTTAATTACTGAGATTATTGCCCGTTTACTTCGTCATTGAATAAGATCGTTCTTACATTATTATGTACCTACTTAAAAACCATTTGTTACTTTCCCACAAAAGCTCTTGTATTATATAAGAAAACGTCTTCTAAATAAAATTACCAGCTTACTCTTCACACTTCTTTGCTTTTACACGGCTATGTCAAGTAGGTTATTTCTAATGTCAAAGTATTGACATAACAATGACTCTTGTCTTTTGCATATTAAATACAGCGCGGAGAGCGCCACAGCGGAATTGTGGAAGAACTAATTTTATAATGCTTATTTTCCCCTATTCATTTGTGGTCCCCTTGGCTTTTGACGTCTTGATCTTACCGATCATTGATACCTTCATCTTTCAACTTTAATCTGTAATTTCCATAGGGTAAAGTCTATTGTCTTGACATATAACCATCTTCAGATAGACTAACCTATTTGTTGATGTTAATAACTCGAATTTATTCGGTTTTATATTGTTCCAAAAATAATTTATAATCGTTTATTTATTACGTTAATTGTGAGCTGAAAATCTTACTGCGAAAATATTCCATTCACTTTATTATGGAAATCTGCGAGAAAATCTGTTCTTTCTCGATAAAATCTGATGGAAGAGCAATAATGAATTTGAAAATTAATTAAGCCCGAGATTCAGTCGTTAAGCTGGGAGAAAACTGCGTGCACTTTGGCGCGTAATCCTTACATTTCCTTTTCGACTCTCCAATAAAAATAACCATTCTGAATCAGGATCTATTAAATTTATCCGTTAATTATGTGACAGGTAATGGGTCGTATCTTCAGCCAATTTTAATTACAGTTAATTAAGTCAGCCAGCTGTCACAGTTTCCAAGTCGTCATATAGAGTTAGAGACCTTTCTCAGATATAAGTTTTGCGCCACTTGTCTTCCAACCAGTGGTGTAGACATTGGAATATGTCTTTTTCAAGTCTATTTTATGAAAATATATTAGAAATGGATATCGATTCATAAAAAGTATGCACTCGATTGATGTTTATAGAATGAATAACTTAGACTGATATATAATTATCTACAGGGGGTCCGAATTATAATGGAGAAACTCTAACAGCGTATTCAGCGGATAAAAATAATTAAAAGAGTTCATACAAACTTATCTCCTAAAAATCTTCTTTTTGGAGAAAAGGGGTATGGAAATATTGCGGAAAAAATCGTTTATTCTTATTTTTAAGAAAAATTTTCTTGATTCTGCTTTCAGACTTAGTAGGTATTATTGCCACTTAAAAAGAAATGTATAGCATGATAAACTTGTTTTTGTTTTATAAGTGGCGCTCGTGAGACCGTCTTAATATTCTAAAAAAGCTGTTTTAAATATGAAAATATGATTTTTTCTCAATATTTCAACACCCCGTATCCCCCAAATGAAACGTTTTGGAGATAAGTTTATATGAACTTTTTCAATTTTTTTTATCTGCTGAACTCAATTATAATTCGGACGACCCTGTATATCTATATATATACATACAAAAAAAATTTGGAGTAGAATTTTTAGGATAGGCATTTTAAAATTATTGTCTGTTTGTTTGTCTGGTCTCATTCCGAAATGGCTGAACCGATCTTGACTGGACTTTCATTGACTTGTAAAACACACATCCGAAAAAAATATAGACTATGTTTCGTCAAACCAAGTTTTTTATCAAAACACATTTAGATTTTTAGATCCCCAATGTTGGCATAAGATGATAGGTATCATAGTTTTTTATTTTCCAAGAATTTTGGATTTTGAAGGGGTTTATTTACGGTCAAGGTCTTCTACCTCTAGTCTCTAACAAAATTAGGATGACATAAATCACTGGTATAAATAAATGAGTTTTGAAGCTTGTAACATAGATTGTAATTATACAGCATAATGTTTTAATCAAGAGTGCCGGATAATTAAAATGATCCATACATACGAGCAATACGTTTTCATATGAATATAAATTACAAGTACAATAAATATTTTGCGGCTTACAATTTCGCTTTCTATGAAGAATCAAATTTGTGTTGTCATATGTCATGTTGGTGAACATATTCGTGTGAAGAAATAAATAGTAATTACAAGAAACGGGATGTCATAGATCAGTTTCATCTTTAACCTAAGTATTAGGAAAAAAGTAATATTCAAATCCCCTTTATAAAATTACAATGGTTCCGACACTGATGGACCATTTGAAGCCAATTTGAAAATTTGGAAACGTTGTTTCGGTAAAAGTACCTCTTAAATTGTTAAGTTTTTAATTTGAAAGACTGTAGTTATGATAGGATTCTATTTCGCTTAAATTATATAAATTGCCTTTTTACTTTTCTACGCTACAATGTAGCTGCAACAGGAAAGTATTGTAGGTAATCATGAGAAATTTTCGGTATCGAGATTTTTATAAATGTTGACGTTTCAGAGTTTTTTAAGTCTAATAAACATATTGTCAGCCATTGGTCTGTCTGTCTGTTTGCCTGTCTATCTGCCTGTCTGCCCGTCTGTCTGTCGGTGACAGCATTATCTCGGGAACGGATTGGTGTATTTTGTTGCTTCCTTTTTTATTTTGTTTGGTACCAATATCACTCGCCGGTGGCACTAAATGATAATCCTGTATACACTGGGTGTTGAGCTATAGCCAAAAAACATGATTTGTTCAAGAGTATAGCGCGAAAACGGATCTAAGGATTTTGATTAAACTGCCTAAAGTATTCTTCTGAGAGCCTTTTACCATCCACACATAGCGTCACCTCTGAGAAAAAGCACCAAAAAAAGTTACGCTTGAATAGAATTCCATATTTTCCACATGTGTCTTCAGATTCTGGCTAAATGTTTCATCTTGTGAAAAAATATTACATGACATTGTTGTTTGTCTTGACATGCTGAAAAAAATAAGTGGTAGCAAGATTTGACCAGAGGGTTTTTACTTTACTACCGCTATTATCGTCGCTACGTAAGGAAAATATTGTAATGGTTTAAAAATTTTCATTCACTGGAAATTGCCTGCGAGCGGTAGGAAAGTCGTGTGAGTAGACACACCAGATTTTTTTATATTATATCTATAAGGATGTTAAATTGAGTTCACTGTCTGCATTTGACAACAAAGCTATTAATTCGATGTTTAAATCATATTTTTTTCAGTAGGAGGTTTTCGTTTGTCCAACGTAGTTTCTATATGGGAGATTCAATAATTGTCGATTTGGAAAGGTTTTTTAATATCTTTTTTCAGTGACGTTTCGGGGCTGAGCTCCCCTTCTTCCGGCCTTATAAAAAATAAAATCATACAAATTAAAATTAAACAAACAAGAGATATTCCTTGTCAATTGTTTTATGTGTTTACCTTATATGAAAATTTTAATTTAATATTCAATTTCATATTTGTCATTATTTTAGTCTAATTTTAATTTGTATGATTTCAATTTTCTTTTCTTTATGAAGCCCGAAGAAGGAGAAATCATCACCGAAACATCTCCACACAAAAGACCTGACCTGACAATTATTGAATCTCCCTAATACATATTTTTTTAATTTAATATGCCCAGTTTTAGGTGACGTCCACTAAAATCACAAGGAATATACAACATTCACCTTTATAAATATATATGAAGGAATATTTATTTATGATACGGATAGGTATACAACTGGATTATAGTCTAAATTTTTACAGGGCAGTTGAAATTAGAAAGAATTATTTTAAGAAAATAATCAATGCCATTCTGAATTATTAGATATAAAAAATGACGTTTTAATAGTAGAAACGGGTAAGATCTACTTTGAAAATATTCATGTATTTTAGCGTAATTTTTTTAAGTTACTGAAATGAAAATCCATTTCATATGAAAAACCCAAAGAAACCCACAGATTTATGGCTATTGAAACTTATGGTGAAGTTGAAGAGCCATATTTCTGAGAAACTATAAAAAGTGCCGAACTGTCTGGATGCTATACCTAATATGTAATCCTCAAAACAAACAAATCCTGTGGGATATTCTACCGTCAAAAAGAACCTATTTTTATGTGCAGAAACCCGATATGCTTGTGGTTTCCTAATAGGTGTTAAAAGTTGTAACACTCGATTGGTCATGTCTTGTATATTATAATAGTGAGAAGATGTGTGAAATGGGGGGATTAATATTCAAATGAAATATGAGATATTGGTTGTGTGTCTGGATCGTAAACAAGAATGTTTTATCGATTTTTAGTTTTTTCTAATTATAGTTATATGTTACAATCTTACGGATGATGGGTTTTTATTGGGTTGGATCGTCTTTGAAGCCATGAAAAGGCCCATTTTAGTAATAGAAATCTATATATAGTTTGACCTAGTGTTGTTACTGACAGTTTTTCTCATATGAATGACCAAACATCTTTTTCTTCTTCGTGTTATTATCAAACATTCCAGATATTCGTGATTTTCCTGTTTGTGATGAGTTGTTTGGTGTTTTCGCTCCCCCGAGAATATTAGAGATTATTTTCAGGAAACATGCTCTTCAAGATATCAAACAAATTCGAACATACGGTAAACAACAATTTTTACATATTTTCTCAAAATACTTCAATTTTATGCAGGTAATACCTACTGTAAATGTACATTATTACTTAATAGAGCAAATTATTTCAGCTGTTGTCGATCAATAGCGTAAACAACTCAGTGTGTTATAGTGCAATTGGGTCTATTCCATCACCTACAACTGTTAAAAATGATCGGACGTTAATATTTTATTCTTTTAATGTAAATTGCTGATTTCAACATTTAACGCATCCGGTAAATCATTTCCGATGTGCAACGGAACAAGCTGTTTCGTATGAAAAGAGTCGACAGTAGTTGTCGAGTCTTGTTTTGATTTTAAGGTTATGTTGGAATAATATATATTACGATTTAGTGCTTTCCTACCATAGCTATATTTGATAAAAATGACAAAATATATAAATAATGAACGTAATAAGTATATTTTATAGATTGTTCTGAGACTGATATTGTATTAAGATTTGACGTGGATTTTCAGAAGTCTGAACTAGTTTCGTCTAAGATTTGGTTGCTGCTGATTAATGAAGTAAATAATCAAATGTGATCAGAATCAGAATAGATTAGTGATGCTGCGAGACTGGTCTTGGTCTTGCAGTCTTGGTCTTGGTCTTGCAAAATTGCAAGACCAAGACCGAGACCAAGACCATCTATGCAAGACCAAGACCCAAGACCAAGACCAATACTGGGATGCAAGACCAATACCAAGACTAACCTGGTCTTGGTCTTGGTCTTGCTGCAAGACTTGCGAGACTTGCAAGACTCTTGCAGTTCCGTAACCAAACACCAAATTGGTAGGAAACATATTATTTTGCTCAATGATAAGTTAAGAAATGCTAATAAATAACCTAATCAATTTAATCTTTGAACTCCCTTATTATCGATCTTTATTTTAGAAAATTAGAAAATATTAAATTAAAGTTGTTGGGTGAAAAGCGAGTTCATTTTACGCTTCTAGGATTTCCGGATTTCAAAAAATTCTGAAATGCCCTATACCTATACCGTACTTTCAATCCTTCTAGGATTTCCCTTACCGAGCTGTTTTCAAAGAATCCCGATAGTTCGTACCCAGGGGAAGGTAAACTACACGGTTTTTTATTTTTATAATTTTTTTTATCTGATATCTTTTTGATGACATTTATCCAGAGGCCACTTTTGGAGATATTTGAAATTTTAGATTGCCCTTATTTTGAAACTATTTTTTCGATCATGCTCATTAACTAACTCAACTAAGATATCCACACGACTGACCTTTTAAATAGATACCTTGTTTTATAAATGCGCGTATTAACAAATCTCTACCTGTTTTTAATTTTCATTTTTTGGAAAAAGCTTCCTAAAAAAATTGAAGTTAGTTTTATAAACCAGAAATACTTTTGATCGTTTTCAGAGATTCTTTCTATTTTATTAAAGAAAATGGTACAAAACCATTGTAGAATGAGCAAGAGAATGAGTTATGAAATAGAAGTATAAAGTAGAAGTATGTAGTAAAATGAGTGCTCAGTTGGGACGGATGATACCAAGAAAACACAAGCAGACTAAGTCGCGCAAGTAAGATACGATTCTCATATGTGAATGGTGATTATTAATTTATAAACTTTATTAATTAATTGCGCATCTCATTTGCCCTAACTTAATTCTACAAGCCTAGTTTTATTCTCATTACTTATTCTACAATGGTTTGGTACCATTACAATACCAGGCGTGTTTGTTCTGGACAATGACAATTTTTTATACGGTCGATATTTATCCATTTTGAATGATAATATAATTACAGGCAATCTTATAAGATTATGAATTACATACTTCCCATACATAGGCAGGGTTCTTCTTCATTTAAATTAAGCAATTATGGTTTAGAATCGCAACAACTTTTCACACTTATAAAAAGATCAAAATTTTTGCAAGAGTCTTGCGAAGTCTTGCAAGTCTTGCAGCAAGACCAAGACCAATACCAAGACCGTATATGCAAGACCAAGACCCAAGACCAAGACTAAGGATTTGATGCAAGACCAATACCAATACCAAGGGTGCAAGACCAAGACCAATACCAAGACCATGTCGGTCTTGGTCTTGGTCTTGCTTTGCGCATCACTAGAATAGATCAGAAATGGTACTTTTTGACCGACTTCAAAAAATGGGAGAAGGTACACAATTCGGTTGCAGGATTGCTTTTTTTATTTTTTATGGTTGTTCGCGCGTTTTGCATAGTGAACGTACTCCGATTTAGACGATTTTTGTTTCATTTGAAAGAGGGGAGTTGAGAAATGATCCCATATTGAGAAAAATCAAATCCAAAATCTCCTTCCCTCCAAAAACCGCCACCAAATGGGGTAGAGGGGGTAATTTTTCTCGAAAATTGAAAATCTGGGACGACAGAATTAATGAAAATTCTATATCCGGAAATGTTTAATCGGACATTTTTAAAAATAATCATACGTTTCCGCGCTACAGTCTGAAATATGTGTTTCAGCTATGTCAAAAATCGAAAATTCGAGATTTGAAAATTAGAAAGGGGGCCATATCCGGAAACGTTTAAATTGAACATTTTTTTTGCTATGTGCAAGAGCAATTTTTTTCGAAAATTGAAAATATGACACGGCCAAATTATAGAAAATATTATATGTAGCAACATTTAAATTGAGTTACGGTTTTCAAGTTACAGCAGTAAAGTCTGAAATATGTATATTTGCACCGCGATGTTTTGAGATCTCTGAATAATAAATAACAAGTACAAGCTAAACCTACCTATAACTTTTTGGGTATAAGTGAACGTTCAACAATTTTCATAACTAATGTTACACTCAAGAATGTGAAATAAATATTTTTTACAAATAATTGGACCGACTTTATGAGCTGTTGCACTGAAAAATACAAAATAATATTAATTGTATTGGTGCTGGTTCTTTTGGAGTTGGTGCCTACAACAACAAACTACAACATAAAGTCTGTCCAATGTTTTGTAAAAAATATTTATATTTAGTACGTGTCCTATCTGCTCTATTCTTTATACTTTGCATCTCTAATAACTACGTGTTTACCCAATAAGATGAGTTCGCTCACCTTGAGAATATTTTGCTCAATTTTTTTCAGCATTATCTGCAGGTCACAAATTGTGCAAACACAACATGACATCCGCCTACAGGATTTTTTGATTCTAATAAATTTGACATTTCAACACATATTTCTAAATTGATCAATTTAATTTCTTCAAAAATTTCTGATAAGAAATGGAATAGAGGTTGCTTGTTTCAGCCCTTTAAAAGATGACAACAAACTTGAAAAAATATCCACAGGTATGATTTTTATTGGTAGAACATGCCCAAGAAATGCCGTTCCTTCTTCTCTTTAACAATGTCCAGAAAGAAAGATTTCTCTTTCTCATTTTTGTAAGCGTGTAAATTTTCAGGGAAAGGTCTAAGAGCTTTTGTTTACATAAAAGACCCCCTTTAGTTTTGACTAGGATTCACCCCCAAAAAACTTTCGCACTTATTTGAAAACATCCTGTATAAGTATCTACATAAAAAAAGTTAACATACACAAGATTTTTTATACCTCCTCCATTATTCGAAGTCGATCAAAAATTCAACTTAAATTGAATGAGCAACACTAGAAAAGTCACGTATTCCTTTCCAAAGATCACGTCAGCTAATCAACACTAAAATTCAAATCGAAATCACCAATGGACCACTAGATACTAGAACCACCAAAAAAAAATGATTAGATACGCATGACCAAATCCTACAAGTAGCTTAAAAACATAGTATGTATTGAGTTCCAACGATGCGTGTAAAGTCATCACGGTTACATGCGTCCTACTAAACCTACTACAGCGCTGAAGCGCTACCAGGTGTTGACGTTGAATAGAGATGTTAGAGATAGGAAAGGATCATCCTGCCCTTTGCACGGGTGTAAAAGTTGGATTATTATTTACATGATGATAAAAGGACGATGTGATTTATGGGTTTTGCACGTTGTTGGGGTTTATGTGGCGAGGATTTCTATCTGATTGTGTTAGTTACATTGAGAATAAATCATCATTGGATACTCGTAATATTATGATGGTCGAAATTGTTGAAATAAATACATTTCCACATTTTCGACTTAACAACTATATACAGTTTCGTTCTGTATTAGCTAGCTATTAGGGACGTTCGAGCTGTTATTTTATTAGACCGACTAACAAAAAAATGGACCGACGTTATCAGTTGGTGCACTGAAAAGTACAAAATAATATTAATTCTATTGGTGCTGTTACTTTTGAAGTTGTGCAGTTGCAGTTAGATTGGTAACTTGTGGCACCAACTTTACAAGTACCATCACCAACAGCATGAATATTATTTTGTACTTTTCAGTGCACCAACTGATAACGTCGGTCAAATAAATATTTATTTCACACTTTTGAGTGTAACATTCGTCACGAAAATCGTTGAACGTTCACTTATACCAATGAAGACTGTACTTATCCTAACCACCCTACCCACCCTACCCACGTATATTCTTAGCTTGTAGTTGTTATTATTGAGATCTCACAACATCGCTGCAAAAATACGCTTAACTATTTTAGATCTTCCATTTTAACACCGATTTAACTCGAAAACCGTAACTCTATGGAAAAAATGTTCAGTATAAATGTTGCTACAAATAATTAGGTCTTTCATGTAAACCCCGCAGATTTTAATTTTTCGAAAGAAATCTCCCTCTCCACATAGCAAAAATAGTCATATTTGAGAATTTAACATGTCTCTTACTCGAAAACCGTAACCCTTTGAAAAAATGTTCAATTTAAACGTTTCCGGATATTGTCCTATCTTTAATAATTGTACCACCTCAGATTTTCGATTTTCGGGAAAATTTGACCTTCAATCCCTTTCGGGGATGGTTTTTGGCGGGAAGCATATTTCAGATTTGAGTTTTTACGAATATGGGACCATTTCTCAAGTCTCCTCTTTCAAATGATTAAAAAATTATCAAAATCGGCGTACGTTTACGTTGTATTCCACCTCCGTTCGGGGTTCGTCGGTCAAAAATGGAGCAGGTAGGTATACAATTCGGTTGTATGTTTGCATTGTTTGGTTTCTTATTTTATTATGTATGGCTGTTGGCGCCTCTTGCATAGTAAACGTGCTCCGATTTTGATGATTTTTAATTTATTTGGAAGACGAGAATTGAGAAATGGTCCGATATTTAGAAAAAATTAAATCCAAAATATTCTTCCCTCTGTTTATATTGAAAGTTGTTTCCAAAGATTTACTGTTTTCGTCTCGGTTTTCGTGTTACAGCAATGGTGAAATATGTAGATATATTTCCGCATGTGGAGACGGCATTTTTTAAATTGGAAATATCTGACGGCCAAATTAAAGAAGAAATTATATGGAGCAACATTTAAATTGGACATTTTTTCCAAGAAGTGACAGCAGTGGTAAAGTCTGAAATATGTGTATTTCCGCCTTGGCTAATAGGATAAGTACTATCTTCTTTCGTATTAGTGCACATTCAACGATTTTCATGGCTAATGTTGTACTTAAAATTGTGAAATAAATATTTTTATTAGGTGATGCACAAAAAAATACAACATAATATTAATTCTATTGGTGCCAAAAGTATTCTATCCAACTACAATTGTACCACTTGAAAACTATTGGCACAAATAGAATTAATATTATTTTGTATCTTTTAGTGCCCAAAAGTCGGTACAATTTTTGGTAAAAAATATTTATTAAATAAAATTTAAACTATTAAATAATCACTGGAATTACGTGGCAGCTATATAATTTCCAAGATTGGAATATTGATTTGAAGAGGTGATAGATTTCAATGATAAAGCGATTGGTCAAAATTGTATGTGTTTTATACAGTGCTTGCAAGAAGTAGGTAATGTCTAAATTGATTCAAAACTCAGCCATATGTTTTATGTAGAAACGTTCGGAATTGTCGGTTTCTGTTTATTAATGCGGTTTATTTATACGTAGATTTATTTATACAGGGTATCCCGAAAATGTGTGGCGACCATCAACTTCATTTTTTTTTAAATAAAAACACCTATTTCTTATTTCAATATCAGAATCTTTATAAATTTAAATAAAATCAAATAAAAAATAATTAAATAAAAATTAGGTGTTTTTATTTGAAAATATCAACTTGGTAGTCGTAACTTATTTTTGGACTATACTGAATACATGAATTTATGATAAAAAGGTTGCATTATGAAATATAAATCGACCGGTCCAAGCGTTTTTTTTAAATAACATCTCTGAATTTTGAATGGATTTAGACATTACTTCTGGCACGCACTGTATATTTGGATATAATTTCTCAAAGTATTATTGTATAGTTGCAACATTGCCAAACTAATTTCAAAATATTATATAATAAAATGGCCCTTGTGTAAAATTGACTTTCTGCTCAATTTCCGTGTATAAAATCATATAAGTAATTTAATCATTTAATTCATTCCGCTTTGTCCTCATCGAGCTACGATTTATTTCCAGATATATTTCATTTAAATTAATTTAATAAATATTTCAAGGAAGTTATTTTAACTTATCTGACCAGTAAAGAAGTTAATAGAAATACACAGTAAACTGTAAGCCCTTAATGAAAAATTCTTCATAACATTGATATTGCTCGAGATATTTTTGACCGACGAACTCCTAACGGAGGAGGTATACAATTCGACTGTGTGATTTTTTTGGGTTTGTGCGCGATTTTTATATGGTCATCGTACTCTGATTTTGATGATTTTTAATTCAATTGAAAGAGAAGGCTTGAGAAATGGTCCAATATTCATGAAAATGGTAATCCGAAATCTCCTTCCTTCTGAAAACCGAAAGGGGTGGATGAGTCTAATTTCCTCGAGCATCGAAAATCTGAGGTGGTATAATTAAAGATAGAACAATATCCAGAAACGTTTAAATTGAACAT
Source organism: Crioceris asparagi (assembly GCA_958507055.1). Taxonomy (NCBI): domain Eukaryota; kingdom Metazoa; phylum Arthropoda; class Insecta; order Coleoptera; family Chrysomelidae; genus Crioceris; species Crioceris asparagi. The sequence continues at coordinate 15,820,809 of OY293827.1, read as the reverse complement.
TTTTTTAAAAGAGTTACCGTTTTCAAGATTGAGGCATGTTAAAATCTCAAATATATGTATTTCTGCTTTGTGAAGAGGGCGATTTCTTTCGAAAATTAAAAATAGGGACTACATGAAAGACCTAATTATTTGTAGCAACATTACGAGTTACGGTTTTCTATTTACAACGGTGGTAAAATGGTAACATGCGTATTTCCGCAGCGATTTTTTGAGATCTCAATAATAACAACTACAAGTAAAGAATATACGTAGATAATAGGATAAGTAGGAACTATCTTTATTGGGATTAGTCAATTTTCAACCATTTTCGTGACTAATGTTATACTCAAAAGTGTGAAATAAATATTTTTTACAAAAAAATAGGGCCGACGTTATTAGATGGAGCAGTGAAAATTACAAAATAATATTAATTCTATTGGTGCTGGTACTTTGAAGTTGGTGCCAAAAGTTTTCAATCTAACTGCAACTGCACAACTTCAAAAGTAACAGCACCAATAGAATTAATATTACTTTGAATTTTTCAGTGTACCAACTAATAACGTCGGCTCAATTTTTTGTAAAAAATATTTATGGTTTACATTATTATCTATACTCTATAAAGAACTCATTTGAGGCAGGTATAATACGTGAAAATACTTGGGCCAACTGGCCTAAGTGTCGCTGGAGACCAGTAATGGTCAGGCGAACCTAGACGGGGTGGAGGTTTTAGTGATTATTCCAGGCTATGGGTTGGAGAGCCTCACACTATCGAGTGGGTAGGGTACACTCGATGTCCATAAGGAGGATTTCCTCCACATCGCGCAAACAAAAAAAGCGTCCTCAGTCCATTGTCTAACAAGTTCACTTAAACAACAGATAATGTTGAAATTATTTGTCCGGACATTTGAAATGTTGATTGACACATGAATGTTTTGGAAATAAGTACCATCAAACAAGGCAGGTATTGTTAATTATATGAAAAAATACAGTTAATATTTGTATTGAATACTTATCAAACAAATATCTAACATACGAATTTTATTGTGTAAATAACATTCAAATTATTGTCACGTACTCAATATTGTTTCGACGCCACCATATATATCGAGCGATCCAAAAAAAATAATCCATTGGCAGTAGGCCTTGAAAATGAGAAAATGTCTCTGCTAAACACAGATAGGAAATTAAAATTGACCAATGATGCTTCAATCAATATAAAAGCAATAGCAGATGACTCAAGTAATGACATGTTCTCATTTTCAAAGGCCTACTGCGAATGATTTTTTTTGGAACGCTCGATACAAAGAACAAACTAATTGTGTCTTAAATTGAGTAAAACAAGTGTATTTTTGGCTTCACACTTTTTTTTCCGAATACTTTTCCAAAATGCGAATCATTTCAATGCTTGTAATTTTTGATAAAAATGATTCACTTAACCAACTTTCTGACAATTAACCTGATTCCTTTTATAGCGTCATGTTATTATATACATGATAAGCGCTAAGCGTTTTCGGAATTGGAATATAGGTACACAGGGTTGAAATCGTACAAGAGACTATATAGGTATAGGGATGAAGTTGCTCACGTGATCGCGTGTTGACGGGCCGTTGTCGACATGGAAGAACTAATTACGGCACAAGTTCAATCTGGCTCAAAGCAATTTCTACTAATTTAATATCTATTCTGCCCTTAACTTGTTAATTTACTGCACAACTTGAGCGTTCTCAATAAGCCTGGATGGAGGAGTTATTGATGTTACCCAGGAAATTACTACGATTCTATCGACGGTATATCGGCAAAGTTTTCCAAATGGTATTTTGGAGGGTGGAAGTCTAAATGTGTCTTGTGAAGAAAAAGTTTACTAGTACCTTTTCAAAGAATTTCAAATATTATATTCAAATAAATTTGATATAACTCAGTGTTTTGCTGTTAATTCAAACACATTTATTGAAACTAAAGGTAATGATCTTAGCTTGAGTCTGATGCATTTTTTTTATTCTTTACTTCCCTACCGCTATCATAAGTAACGTTAGGTAATGTTGTTAATTTTTTCCGGCTTTCAACAGAGATTCATGTTTTAGGGCCCCTTCATTTAAAAAAAAAACTTCCGCCATTGTCCTGTTTGTGTCAATATGATCTCGGATTACGGATAGACCAATTTTGTTGCTTCCTATCTAATTTTCTACCGCTGCACTATGCAGCCTAATAAGGAAAGTATTTTAATCGGGTAAAATTTTTGTTATCCGGTTTTCATATGAAAGTTTCAGAGGTTCCGCAGTCCAAAAGAACATGTTTCCAGGCATTGATCTGCCTGTCTGTAGAGTTTACCCAGACCAAGATAAGGTGTTCGGTAGCTCCTTTGAGCAAATTATTGAAATGTTGCTAAAACTTGGCAAGCAACTGAACAAAAAACTCAGAAGGAGTTCTGGAATTGTAGACCAGGACATATAAATAAGAATTGTGCATAAAAACAAACTGGCAGCATACAGGAAAACTTCGAAATACGGAAGAAATAAATTTGTATCCAAGAGAAATATCGCTTCAACAAAGACAGGTCAGATATCAAACCTGAAGGTTCGAGAATAAATTTACGAATTCAAGGATTAATGATTGAAACTCACAAGAAACAAATATAGCAAACAGGATAGATGAAAAAGCAAATAATAATCGTAAGTACGTGAAATGGTAAATAACAGTAAAAGCTCTTGCAGCCGTTTTCACGCTACAGTCTTGAGCAAAACATGTTCTTCGGTTACTATCACTTCTGTACCATTTTACACGGTCGGGTACAATAATTATGGTAGCGGTAGGAACGTGAAAAGATTATATCTTCCTTACTGATTCTAATTTTGGATTAAAAATGTCTTATTACAATAGATCTAGGTGTACCTACTTGATATTCGCCACTATATATATTTCTTTTCACCTAAGCAAATGACTGTTCAACTCATGCATACGGATGTTGATTTTTGGAAATTCGAAGGAGGAACATCATTAACATTGTCAATTGTCACTATATGGATGATTTAACGATGCAATGAAAGCCAAGTCAAGATTATATTGCAATCATTACTCTCATAGGTTTCATTAAAATAATCCAAGTTCAACTCAATCTGACTGTGTAGTCTGTGGTCTTTTGTCTCTGAAGCGCCATAAAAATATAATTTGATATCGTTCTCGTTGGCATGCCGATTTCCGATCGATGCTGATCCAGGAATACACTTCGTCGTGCAATCATTTCATTTATCGAGCGGAAGCTGCCCCAACATATTTCCTTCTGAGAACGAGACGCCAGCTTTTATTGCCATGGGAACAGACTGAGACGATACCGTTTGAAGAGTTGAATATTTCAGACACTACGGTTATATTATAAATCGAAGATATGATTGAATTCTTGTCCGAACTAAAGCAATATTCTCAATCAAATTAAAATAACTGTTGATTTGTTCTTCAGCTGGTATGCTATGAATGACATTAGATATAATTCAGTAAATGTGTATGGTACTTATATTAATTATAATACTGTTTTTTCTTGAAAGAACTGTCAAGTTAACTTCTCAGTAATATTCCACGTTATGTTTAACAACAAAGGTAACAATAACATCGTATGAATATTGGGAACGGCTTTATTAGATAGTGCATTGTGAAATAGTGAATAATAAAATTCTATTGATGCGGATAATTTTGAAATTGTGCTGTTAGAGAAAACTTTTGGCATCATCTTCAGAAGTGTCAGTACCAAATGAATTACTATTATTTAGTATTTTCATTATATTATCTAACAAGTATTTGCCTGGTACATCGTTCGCGAAAAATCAGGTGGATACCTTCTTCTCCTACGCCTATTTTGGTATAAGTCTAGGTATTTGGACGGAATTTTACCAAAGACAGAAGAAAACACAAAATACAGAAATACAATAGATTCCAATACATAGGATAGGAAAAAGAGTATAGATGGTTATCGTGAGTTATCCTAAGGTGATAGACGTAGGTATACCGTCGCGAACTTAGGTATTTCTAGGATTTTTCAAGAACAACAATTCTGTAGTAAAATATTTTGATTTATGATCACAGCGTAAGCTATAAAAGCAACCAAAAACAGATTTTTTGACGACATGAATAAAATACAAAAACTTTATAAGAATATACCTACATATAAACAATCTGAAAAAAATATCAAATGACAGTAGAAATAGCATAAAAATACGTTGCGAGACTACTAATAATAAGCCGGAGAAAAGAAAGAAACGGATAGCGACTTAATTTTTTACTAAAATACTTCTCCAAAATACTGAGCAATGACACAAAAGTTTATTGCGAGAAACAACCCATAAGAGCCTTTCTTATGAGTGTGATTTATTTGAAATAAAGGAATATTATTATTATTAGTATTATTCAATTTTGAGATAGAGGGAACCGTTTAGCCAGGATAAGAATAAATAAACACTTAGAACATTTGACGGTTCAATTGAACATCTTTTTTCTTGTTTTTTTTTCAGAAATACGAGTTATAGCACATGATAAGGACAATGTTTTCCAAAAAAGAAATATTAAAATTACCACAGATTTGAGTGAAACACGTTGTTCAGGTATTGCCTAGCAACCAGTGCGAGCAGATCCTAATCGGACGGAAATACAGACAGACAAACAGACCAATGGCTGAAATTATTGGATTCAGGAGTCTTCTAAATGGATTTCATCTGTTGAAATCCGAACATCGCGTATTTTACAATACCAATTACAATACTTGCCTTCGTAGATTACTTAGAGTAGCGGTAGAAAAGAAAAACAAATATAATCTCTTCTTTTAGGAATTCGGTCATAAATGAAACCCTTATTATATTACTATCGTATTCATCTAACTCATTACCCTCCCTTATTTTGATATCTAATGATAACAAAGTAAAATATCTGAAGAAAAAGCGTTTGAAATCTGATTATTTAGCTGACATTATTTTATGTTCATCACTGACTTCATTTGTAAGATTGGACCGACATTACTAGCTGGTGCGCTGAAAAATAAAAAATAATATTGATTCTATTGGTGCTTGTAGATAGACAGAAAACTTTTGACACCTACTTCAAAAGTTCCAGCACCAATAGAATTACTACTATTTTCTATTGTTCAGTGCACCAATAAAGTCGGTCCAATTTTTTATAAAAAATATTTATTTCAACTTCAAAGTGTAACATAAGTCCTGAAAATCGTTGAACGTAATACCAAAGCAGATAGTACTTATCCTATTACCCATGTATATTCTTCGCTGGTACATATTATTCAGAGATCTCAAAAAATCGCGGCGGAAATACACATAATTCAAACATTACCACTGTAGTAACTCGAAAACTAACTCTTTTAAAAAAATGTTCAATTTAAGCGTTTCTCTACATTGCCTCATATTTGATTGTATCGTCTCAGATTTTCGAGAAAAATTGCCCTTCCATAATAAAATAGATATTAAAGCAGAAAAACAATTAGAACTATGCTTTTTATTTCTCATTATTGATTTCTTGAAAACGAAAAAATACTTTGATAAGAAAAATACCTTACAGCTGAATATACGCCTTTGCAGATTATTAGTATGGTGATAACAGTTCTATGAATTATAATAGTAACATTTACTTGTTCTTATTCATAAATTCATAATCTATATAATTTAATGGGATAAATCGAATTTGGTAATAAAATGGGAAAAAATTCTCCGCAACAACGCAAATGTCATTCTACAGAATTATGTCGAAATATTGCACTATATAACTAGAGGGCTTTATAAAAGTCCCGAAACAGTCGATTATTGGGTAAACTATACAAGGAATCAGAAAAAGTTTGATACAAAAGTTTCAGGGTTTTTAAACGTTAGTCATGAAGTGGCCAAAATTTAAGATTTTTTTTGTATATTTTTGGATATATTAAGGAACATTTTGTTTATAACATGAAATCCCTAAATTCAATAATTTCATAGTTATCGAGATTGGAAAATAAAATATATAAACCATATAAGCTTTTTGAAATCCATTTACAAGTTACTGCATTCTGTGACACCAATAAAAAGGATTTAACAAAAGTAATTACCCAGATTACGTAATTGCAATCGAAATATCTGGTTGTCATATGAGATGTTTCTTTTGCCAGTTATTGTTTTTTTCTACGAGTTACCTAGAGCGACAGTACCTACTAGTTGTGTTAAATTTGCTTCATCAATTTCTCACTGATACGTATTTAAGCAAAAGGGAGCGAATCATTCTCCTTATGATGACAGTGAAGTGGAAAATTTGTTCAACAACACGTTTCTAGATCAACCACCAATGGTCAAGTCTACAGTTCAAAGAATCTTCATTCGGTTTGAAAAGTTTGGTTCAGTAGAAGACGCCTCGCGAACTGGACGTCCAAAACTTGCGAGGAACGATGAAATAAGCGTAGAAGTAATGCAGTTTTTCATTGTGGGCCAACACATTTCCATTTCAAAAGTTACTCAGGAACACACAAGAAGGAGACTTAAGTAATGATAACTGACAGGCCAGTTGAATTTTATGATTTAATTATGCAAAAATGTGATCAAAATATAGACTTTTCTAATAAAATTGTTTTTAGTGACGAAGCTACATTTTATGTGAACGGCACCTTAAATCGCCACAACTGTCGCTGCTGGTGCGATTCCAGTCTCTACTGGATGATTGATACTTAGGTACACTTAAACACAATATTTACAATTGTTGCGAAATCGTATTGTTCTTGCGATCCATGACGCTGCTGGTGGAAATTTTAAATGGTTTAAATGGTTTCAACAATATGGGGCGCCTCCCCAATATGGTCGTCAAGTACAAGCATATCTGGGTCAATTTTTTACCTTAAGGTGGATCAGAAGACGCGGATCGATTGAGTGGGCGCCCAGGTCCTTCGATTTAACCTCCTTTTATCATCTGAAAAGCAGGGTGTTCAAAACTAAACCACGTGATGTTTATGAACCGAATCAGAGGATCATCGATGAAATTCAGCATGTTAACGGAATAACATGAATGGTGTGCAGTTTGAAAAATAATAAATAAAATAATATTATATTTTCAAACAGATTTTTAAAAGCTTATGGGGTTTATGTCTAGAACTCGATAACTAGAAAATGGTTGAATTTAGGGATAGAATGTTATACACGAAATATGTCTTAAATTTACCGTAGAATCCAAATATTCAATAATATCAAGGTACTCCATTTTAAAATAGGAACCTTTGGTTTTCCACGATTTCACGACTAACCCTGAGTAATTAAATTTCTTACTGCGAAATAGATTTTTATAAACCCTAAGACTTTTGTATCAATCTTTTTTGGATTCCTTGCATATTCTACCCAATAATCGAATATTTCAGGACTTTTCTAAAGCCCTGTATATTATTATTTATCTGTCATATCGTGTCCGGAACAATTCCTAACTAATGTTATAATATTCACTCATAATTTACCATATAATCCCTTTTATCCAGCTGTCCTCCCCGATATCGTCGTGCTTCTATTCTTCTCAGGCCCAGTAATGCTTTGGTCCGCTTTTTTCTATTCAATTCAGAGCTAATAGATAGCGTTTAAGGCAGCACGCGTGTTAATTCACGGATGGAACACAATTAAACCAGGGGCGTGCAAAATTATGGTACAACATATAAATATATTTTACAGTTTACAATTATGGCCAATTTCTGATGCTCTTAAGAATGGTTCTTCGTGGAATAAATCTGTACTAAGTACTTCATTTTCCAGCATCTTGGTATCTTTCATCTGTACTATCCACCCAAGAGCTCTGCTTGATGGCATTATTATCTTTCACAGGTTGTCGTTGGAAGTTAGATTTTTAGATTTTAGATTTAGATTTAAGAGAGGGTTACATTGCACTGCGACCATAAGGTCTATTGTGCCCCCTACCTGAGTTGCACTCGCCTATACGCGGTCTACAACTCGCCTTCCAGTTCCAGAATTCTAATGAACTCCAGTATCTGGGTTGGCTTCAAGGAGGATACTTCCTCACTACTGCAGGTTGCTATTCTAAGGCACTGTTTGCGTTGACTAGCAATGGCGAGGCATTCCGTCACCAAGTGATCCGGAGTTTCCTCCTCTTCCCCGCAGAATCTGCACTCGTCATCCTTTGCTAGACCTAATCTCATTAGATGCTTCTTGAGGCGACAGTGTTCTGTAAGAAATCCAGTGAGTAGGTGTAGCTTGTTCTTGCTGAGATCCAAATACCTTTTGCATCTTGCAGTATCAAAGTTTTTTAGAAACTTTTTGGAATGATCCAATCCAGGGGTATCCCGCAAGAGTGTTTCTCTTACGGTTTTTTCCCTCTCCAGAAACTCCTTCTTGTTGGTGCTTTTATCTGTGCCACAGAAGGGTTCTGGGCCAGTAAATGGAGTTTGTGCTCCTTTCCTGGCAAGTGTGTTGGCCTCCTCGTTGCCTTTGATTCCCGTCGTTGGAGGTTATCTTGAGCCAATGATTAATAAGTATATGCCATGTACCTTAGAAGGATTTAGAGTTGAGATATAGTTGATTTTTGTCTCTAGTTTAATCGAACATTATTTTCTTATAAACTCTTACATCGAACATATCCCTCAACATGACCCATGAATTTACCTGAACTTGTCCTTCGAGTAGGTTCGAAAGAACAAATCAGTTTGTTCATCAACCAAATTTGCCATTTAAATACGTGTGTTGATATCTTGTTGATCAAATAAGTTGAGGATCTTGGTACATGTACCTACATGTTTAATTGTGTCTTAAACATATCAAGGGATTATTAAAAGGCTATATAGAGTCCTATACACACTTGTGTGATGTCTTATTTCTTGATGCAGAGACAATATAACATGTTTTTTTAGCAGCAAAACATTTTCATTTATTTTATATTTTTCATTATTAGTACAATTTTATCCCTCATCATAATATGACTGTTCCGCCTATGCGGTATAATATATTGGTGACATCTGCCATAAATTTGTACAAATACACCCAGTTGCACAATGCTGATAATGTGAACAGGACGATTCACCCCTGTTCAATGTTCTATAACTCTATTATATTTGAAATGGAGAATCAAGTAATTGCTATATCACTAAATTGATGTTTCTTTTTTATGTAACAATATCATATTATGTATAAGCCAATTCTTGTTTATTATATTTATGTCAATTTTATAGGTCTTCACAAATTCGTTAAAACGTTAAGGGTTGTTTTTATTTTCATATCTAAAAGATATGAATTGAAAAAATGAAAAAAAATTGATTGCTTATTTCTAGTGAACTTTTTTCGAATATGAATATGAAACAAAGCAACATCACTGAGTTATAAAAATACAACAAATAATCTTAGATTTGACCAGCGCAGCCAAAAAACAAAAGCAAATGCACCGCGTTTCTACCGCTGCGTAATACGTAGGTGCGAAGTCGGTCAGTAATGAACAGCACAAGGTGTCATTATTGACCGACTTCGCAAAGGCAGGAGGTATACTGCTTTTTTCTTTGTTTAAGAAGCATTTCATTGATAGCATAGAATAGAATAGAACTGCTATCTTATAAGAAACACACAGACATTCTTAAACCATCCTCATATTTTTTGATCAAATGTATAATTTTGTGTGGAACTGGAGTGATTGGGAAAGCTTTAAGTTTTGTGTTTGTGTATAAAATATGCTTTTAATTATGAGTAAAGGGTACAGTTCTACTACAAGATTTGACAGTGGAAAAAGATTTTGATTTTAGGTTGCTGATAAATGAATATATTTGCGGTTGTTACGAGTGATCCAAAAAACTGTGCCATGTAGATATAGAAAGATATTTATTTACGCCGGTATTTTACTAAAATCATCTAAAATTGTATAATATTGATACAAAATATGATGAGATATAGGGTAAGGTCGCCTGTTCTGGACCAGTTTTCAAAATTTTGATTATAACTTTCAAAAACCTGGAGAAATTTGGCCAAATATTCTTGATTATTTATCTTTGATATGTTTGTGATCTTTTTTTCTCATTTTTATTAAAAAACAAACATCTTTTGTAAATAATTATTTTTAAAAACCCTTAACCCTTGCAAGTGGTACAATTTTGGAAACGGGTTTCCTATATTGTACCACATAGTGTCTTAAATTGTACCAGGTACCTTTTTCTGTATCAACGCTATGTAGGCAATGAAAAATATTTGGATAATTAATGTAAGCAGTACTACCATTGACATTTTTTATTATAACATAGAATACGCCACAAAACGTATAATAGTTATAGTTGGATGTCGGTGCATAAACCGTAATTTTTTTTGAAAGTGTGTTTTATTTTGTTTCTCTTAGTTAATTGAAATGCAGCTCGAACCTTTTATAGGTATTTGTTCCATAGAACATGCTTTGTAGTGCCAATATGTGGTCTTTCAACTCTCTTTCCCACTGAAAATACCTACTGCATCAGCATAAAAGCGTTATGGCCTTCATTTGCTCTAACATTAGTCGAATTTAAGTGTCTGACGAATGTTGGTTTCGGAACTTCGTACATTTTGCATATCTCATTTAAACTGTATCTGCCTGTTTTATAATTTGGTATAGCCTGTTTCATATTTTCTTCGACCCACTGGCCATATCTCCCTTTCCCTTGAACGTTAGAACCCATTGTGTAGAAAACGAAGAGATTCCAAAATTGTAACGGTACAATTTCGGCAATCAGTACATGGTACGAATTAAGAGGTCACGCAAATTTATGGCGGTAGGTTATTCACGGGTTGAGGTTTTGGTAAGCTTATGCCATGAAATTTCACTGTTATTAATGCAGATTAACAGCAAATAATGAGTAAAATCTATAAACCTTTTGTAACTCTTTAAAAGCTTAGTGAAAAGTTGCTAAAACTTATATATGAAAAATGGGCAAATTGGTTTCCGGCGCCTGCTCACAACACGCGCGCAGTGACAAATGTCAATTTTGGTCTGTAAAGTAGATGTTGTCAGAAGAACCTACAGGGGTACATAGATGGCACTCACACTTTCAAATTTAAGAAGTATAGAGATGGTACGATTTAGGAGGTGGTACAATATTGATGACTTTACCCTAATTCAATATTCATAAGATCCTCATTTAAGTACCAATAAATAAATAATACTATTTTCAACTTTTCAGTGCACATTAATTCAATGAGACTAATTATAATTCCCAAAACAATTCTTTTAAGTTTACCAGAATCCCAATGACCGAAAATGTGTCGGAAAATTAAGCCAATCAGATGCCTTGAATTTGACAGGTTGCTATGACGACAACCTGAATTTTCCGGAAAAAATATTTTTGGTCGCGAAATTAATAATTGATCATTTGCCTGGCTTGACAGCTGTCTCCTGCAGATGCCAGAATAACAAGAGTAGATTATTATTGACAAATATTTATATATAAACTGTCACAAATTGTATTTACTTTTTCGTTCCGAATCTACTTACAGCTTGAATTATTCTCCGTAAATTTTTTGCAAATCCAAAATTTTTTTGGAAATTATTCAAGCTCTTGGGAGATTATAATTGCATATTTCTATAGAAACTCAATTATAAGGTTAGGATATGAGAGAATTGTATTCACTTTCGTATTGGCAATACAAATAGGTACCTATGTTATTTGATCAAGGCAGCCGCGGACTCGCGAGAGATTACCATACAAGATATAGGAGAATTCAGTGAATCCACTCCAGTGTTTTGTCAAAATATGAATTTTATTCAAGTGATAATTATAAATATGCTCATTTAAAAAAAAACAGTGTAGTCTTCTATTTGAATTTAATATTTAAAGTCATAAATACAGATCCGTTCCACAGGTTAGGTATGTTGATTTTTACGTCAATGCAATTATGATTATTTTGATAGTTTTCAATTCTGTAGTTTGTCAATACCCAAAAAATTAGGTTATGATCTTTACATTTCGGAAGTACGTTTATATATATAAGTTTTATATTCTGTTCTTTGTCAAATGGGTGACGTTTTACTCCTTAACATAACCTCGTAAAACTTATACTGACTTATGATTTTAATTATGATGCACATATAAAATACTACGCTGCTTTCGTTAAATGAGCATATATATAAATATCACTTGAATAAAATTCATATTTTGACTATAAACTGTTTGAATTAGTAGGTAGTCACTGAATTCTCCTATATCGTATATGGCAATCTCCCACGAGTCCGCGGCCGCCTTTATCATCAAATAACAGAGATATTTGTATTGCCAGTACCTTCTGACTTCTGAGTTTTGGAAATAACTGACGATTCTCTTGACAATCTTATATATTGAACACTTACTGATTATAAACAGTTGGAAGAAATCGATTGAATGTAACTACTTTTATAATTGTTGTTCGGTTCGATAACCAATATAAATAGATTCCACCCGGGAAACAATTATATATTGACGTTCAGTATAATGTCAAGGAAGTGTCTAACAGCACACTCCAACTGCTGATTAGCTGTGTAGGTTTGTCGGGGGGTTGAGATCGTTCGGTAATTTAGATTGGATCGAAGTTGTCTGTGGAACAACCCTCATTTCTCGATGACACGCTACCTTGAGAGTCCGATGAAAATTTGAATTTGCTCGATTTTAATTATTGATTCCACCCTCACCATTAACAAGTTCAATGGAACATGAAAGAAAAGTATTGGCAAATATGAATTTATGAAGAAAAAATCATTAAATACTAAATTCACAAATAGTAATAATATAGTATATTTGAATAGCCAGCTTATAAGCCACAGAACAGCATCTCACTAAAACAGTGTTGCCAAGTGGTTTCATTAAGATTGGTTGGGAAGGAATCTGCAACAGGCAGTATAGAAAAACACTGATCACACTATATCGGCATCTATACATCTTCAGAAAAATAGTAGTTGAAAGAAGGCATCACCATCTAAATAATATATTTATTTTCATTGCTATAATTATAGTAGGTATAGTAGATTTATCAATATTATACAATAGATATTTTCTAATTATACTCGGCACAAAATTCCGCCAGCCTTAAATTTCCGGCAAGTTTGATATTTAATAACTTTTTTCATTTTACAACCGATTTTCATAAATTTTTCATGAGTTTGTAGACCTATTTATTGTGATTTATTAAAATGACTCGAATAAGTAAAATACAAAGGGATAGATCAAAATGTTGCCGGAACTTGAAAACCCCCTTGAGGAAAATTGAGGCGGAATTTTTGACCGACGAACCCAAACGGTGGAGGTATAAGTACACAATTTGACTGTGTGCGTTTTTTGTTTGTACGCTCACTCTATATAGTAAACGTACTCGGATTTTGATGATATTTGATTCATTTGAAAGACTAAACTTGAGAAATGGTCACATATTCAATAAAAATCCAATATGAAATCCCCTTTTTCTCGAAAATTGAAAGTCTGAGAGAGCAGAATTAAAGATAAGAGAATATCTGGTTTCTAGTTTCAGCAATGTTAAAGTTTGAAATATGTGTATATCAATTAACGAAAGAAACTGCCCCTTATGCGGAAGGGGCAGTTTCTTTCGTTAATTGATAATCTAATCCAAATAAATACTACAAATACAACCAAAAAATTATGGCTTCTTCTTTGATACAAGTGAAGTTTCACCGATTTTCGTGAATTGAGTTACACTCAAAAGTGTGAAATAAATATTTTCTACAAAAAATTGGACTGACTCTATCAGTGATGAACTGAAAAATATAAAATAATTTTTAAATAAAACAATGTGTCATCTCCAAAATATTATAATTAATACCTAATTAAAAATTCTTAAATGAGACATGATTCAGGATTGGTAAATCCCATTATCAATCTATAAGGTTGCCGTAGTAGAAACATCATAGGGATCCAAATGTAACAAGTCAAATTATAGAATAAAATAAAATAATTCGAATTACCCTCACATTATATAATTACCCCAACAAATAATAATAACCCGAAAATAAAATAAACATAATCTACACGAAAAACTAAATTAAAATTAAATTCTAACGAAATTTTTTTTATTACATAAATCTTCTGTCATATATCCTTCAAAATGTTTGAGATTAGACATCATCAAACATCAAAATCAAATACAATACATAATCATACAAATATTTTATCAGGCAGCTCTGTAAAAAAGTTGTTCATACTAATCTGTTACCAATCAAACTTTGTATATCTACCTATTATTCAAATTTTGTCAACGGTCATTTTGTTGAAAGGTAGGAAAACAAATCAATTAAAAGTGCCTATCATTTTTATCTAGGGGTGAGTGTAATCATCGATTCGAGGTGGACCCTTGTTTTCGCTGATGATGATGATGATTCACACTCGGAGACCACACGAGGATGTTATCAGTGATTTGCCCCCCGCGGCTGCCACATAACAGAGCCCTCTCTCACTTAACTTCCCGCCGCGAAAAACGGCGCCCGTGATAAAACATAAGCCCTCTTAAGTGTTTTACGGCAACAGATAGACACTTACAGGCCTTTTGTGGTCCCATAAAGTTAATGTAACCGAATCATCAAGTAGGATAGCTAATGGGAATAATAGACACAGATAGATTAAGTTTACGTGCTCATGAACGCAATAGGCCTTCATAATAATATGGGAGGGTATAAGTATGTTTTTATAGGGTACCTACTTGGGAAATGTTTATATAGGTACCTTATATTGATGCTTCAGTACCAGATACCAATATCATATATGTGAAAATTTAATTCCCGAAACAAGCATCGATTTTGTTAATAAAAAAAAATAATATACTTATCATGACAAATATTATCTTGATGACTCTTCAATTATAGTAGTTTCATCTCGTTTTGAATATTAGAATATTTAAATGCACGTATACCAAGATAGCACAGACCTCTTGTTACCTTAAAATTGTCATTTATTTTTCTGGAAGGTTAGTCTTAGTTCTATTTTGACCGATAACAAAACAAACAAAAGGAAGATTTATAAAATGCTGAATGTTAAATATATATATATATATATATATATATATATATATATATATATATATATATATATATATATATATATATATATATTTCTTTAACACAGTCTGCTGAAAAATGGTCCCATTATCAAATTTCTCTTTTCTATATGTATCTCCTTAAACCTTCTCTGCAAAGTGAGTAGAACATTTGATATGGGCAAATTGAAGAAGAAATATTTTTTCAGTAAACTTTCAAATTGGACATTTTCAAAAAGTTCAAAGGTTTCTGAGATCGAGCCCTTGGAAGTCCTCGAAATTAATATAAATATGATTGTTACATATTTATTGCAAGTATTCTGTGGTGGCACACAAATATGTGAAACAAATAACTTTTTACAAAAACTAGGATTAACTTTGCAAGATAAGGATCTAACTGTTACTTCACGTGCCAAGTTTCTTCTGTCTGGGAACATATAATTGATTTCTTACACAACTCATATTACTGAGTATTTTTCAGGGCCATTAACGTTTATCAAAGATTATTAAAAAAAGTCGAAAAGAAAATTAGATAAAAACAATTTTTAAATTATTGAAATTTTTAGTTTTGAATTTTAAATTACCTAAATTTATTTCCCTTAGGAACTAGGAATTATGTTTCCAAGAGTTTTCCTTGTTACTTGTTCAATTATTTAATTTCTTAGTTTTGAATTTTAAATTAAATTTATTTCCCTTATTAACTAGGAATTATGTTTCCAAGAGTTTTCCTTGTTACTTGTTAAATTATTTAATTTTTTAGTTTTGAATTTTAAATTAAATTTATTTCCCTTAGGAACTAGGAATATTGTTTCCAAGAGTTTTCCTTGTTACTTTTGAGTAGTTAACATATGGAGAGGAAGTCCACAACTTCGTTGTGAAAAAACTCTAGAGACCTTGTGCAATACCTAATATTCAAGGAAAATACAAAATTATGGTACCATCACATGTCAACAATAGAACTCAATAGACCAAAATGTGTTTTGCTAAGAATCTTGGGAATACTCTCCTGCTGGCGATGTCAGTTTGGCTTGGGAAGTACATGTCATATGAAAAAATTAGCCTATATTTTTCTTGGAGTTGCCTTTTACATGGTAATGCAAGTCCCATCAAAATCAGCTCAGCCGTTACGGAGATTAGCCCGGGCAAACAAACAGACAGACAAGAATTTTAAAAATGTCCCGGTTTCTTTGTCGTTCAAAACCATATGAACTCAATAAAAAAAGTCTAAAATCTAAGACAGACAATTCTATTTTATCTAGTCCTTGGGCCCTGGCCTAAGTTTATTCAACGTTAACTGCTCCAATGTTGCTGAGTTATGGCGGCATAGTTATTTGTGAAATAAATAACTTATTATAAAAACTATAGGAATGAGCTGTATTTGAGTCCCTGATAATTATTTCTTATATGAGACAAATCCAAATTTTTCTCACAATTTTCTTTTCTTAGCACAAAATCTACCCCCGAAACAGAATATGTTCATTTACTTAATGCGGTTGCTCTGACTAGAATTAATCTTTCGCTTCGCTTCGTTTTGGAGAAAATAGGTTAGGACGGCAGACTGGCAAATAGATCTTATAAATGTTCCGCTTTTTTATCGAGTGTACGGAACGCTATTAAGTCCTAGGTATATGGTACGAGCCCCTTTCTCAACAAATCCTTTACTGTATTTTTTTTCATGTATCATGAAGTTAACAAAGCTGTAAACTTCAAGAATCACATTCAAAATATTCTCTTTACCTGTCGATTTTATTCCTGTTCTTTCCTACTGGGTCACTATGACATACAGTTGATTGGGATCCCAGGTATTGATTTATCTTCGTTCTCATATAATAAAGAATCTTAATAATACTATGAAAATATTTAATTTACATTACCGGTTCCGGTCTAATATCTAACTGACAATATTCAATACTTAACTACCCACATTCAATATAAAGAAATTAATTCAATAATATTCATTCGATATCAGACAAATTATAAATTCATTAATATATTTTCATATCTCTTAACGAAAACCAGTTATTGTTTGTATTGTGAATCGATAAAGAAAAAGAAGCCAAGATACTATTCCATTTGGGTCAGAGGAATTATTTTTGGCTTTGCATATCTAAACGAAACAATAAAAAAGGTTTCGTTGACAAAACTCCTGTGGAATTGGCGATGTAATGAATATTTAATAAGCCTAAGGGTACAAAAGTGATATCGTGATCGATACAAAGGGCGTGGAATCATGATTATATTGAGGGTTGTACATGTATTCTTTTATGAGATATATCTTACACACAATAGACAGAATTTATTAAAAAATCCAACAGAAATCATTAAAATCAGGTGAGTTTTTTTCTTGAATGAGACCTTCTTCAAGATCACATGAATATAAATATTTTTTACACTGGTAATTTTGAAGTTGTGCAATTGTAGTTAGATAGAAGACTATTGGCACCAACTTCAAAAGTACCAGCACCATTAGAATTAATATTATTTTGCATATATGTATAGGTATTCCTTAATTGTATTTGTTATTATTCAGAGATCTCAAAACATCGCGGCGGAAATATAAATATTATTTCAGTCTTTACCATTGCCAATTTACCAAGTCGAAAGCCGTAATTCTTATGAAATAATCTTCAATTTAAACGTTTCCGGATATGGTTCGAGAAAAAAATAACCCCCCCCTTTTTTTTGGAGGGAAGGAAATATCGGATTTGAGTTTTGCTAAATATGGGACCATTTCTCAACTCTCCTCCTTATAATGAGTTAAATTCATCAAAATCGGAGAACGTTTACTACGCAAATCACGCGAACAGCCATAGGTACTCATGGTCTAAATAGTAGACCATGACAGGTACCTACATGAGAAACAAGCAAACTTACAATCTCCTTTTTTGAAGTCAGTTAAAAATAGAATACATCTGCAGACAACACATAATCTGAGAAAATTGGGCAAGTGCGAGTTGCGCTCGCATGGAAAAGGTTTATTACTTGGGACTCTCGTAGAGGTTTTCTTATAAACAATGAGTGAGCGCCTATTTTCAGATTTTTTCCCGAAGTTCTACGCTTAGTAGTTTCGGTGATAAGAGGAGAAATCTTGTATTCTCGACGTTCATTTTATTATCCTAGTTCATATAATATTTAAGCTACCAATACGTCCGTGTTGCGGTTCCTTAACTCTGTATCAGTATCAATTTTTTTTAAACAGGCACCAGAGTGATTTTATTTTTGTCATCGGTTGTACGATGCGTTAAAAATCTGTTGAATCCACTTGCTGCGTCCATTCATTTCCATTACATTATTACATTTTTCCCTAAGACGAACTTTTTAGAATATGAATGAATCTAGTAGAAATTATGAAATTTTATTTGAGTCTAACTGCGTTTTGAGTAGGTGGCCATGGCTTCCTTTGAAAATATGTACTCTAAACGGAAAATTCATCAAAATCTTTAAGGCTGTTTTTGCGGTACAATCTTTTGCAAAATACGTTGTTTGGCTAATTGTCAACTATTGTTTCGTCTTATGACAGTAGATATACCTTATGCCCACAATATCGTGCAATGATGAATAGTGCAATCATTTAAGACGAGAAACGACCCATAAAAATCTGTGTATCGAACTGCCCCGGGCAAATCCCCACCCGCGTTTGGATATGTGCTATAATTAGCATATATTGTATAGCGCAATCTGTACCCTGAAAAAGAAACAAATACCAACAAAATGGGTTCATTCGTAACCGACATGGTCTTGTCACAGATAGACAAATGGACAGACAGATAGAAAAATGGGCAGAAAGACAGACTGTGACTGAAAATATGCCTAATTTACCACGGATGCTATGTAACGACACACACAAAATGTTTTTAACTTGTTGCACCAAAGTGTTTCTTAATAACTAAAGTGAACTAGCTGAACCGTAAGTTAGTACTGTCAAAGAAGATACATAAAATAGGTAGGTACCATGAATCTATGATTTTCGCGATCTGAGATTCATGTGAATTCTTTTACTGCATCCCTTAAGATACCCTTGCTTATAATGTTCACTCAAAATATGGAAATCTGTATCCTGGTAATATTCTCTATTATTTTGTTACAAAAAGTTTTGCTGTGTGTTTTCAAATAAAAAGTGGAGAAACTTGTTTTGAGAAAATCATCACTGAGAAGAGCTATTCTCCGCCAATAAAATAATGATAATTTATAACTAATTTAATAATCAATTTAATTACCAGAGGGAGCTGTTTTTGATTTGTGTTTTGTCAAAAAATATCAAATGTAAACATGTTTGACCTAGTCATTGAGAAGAGGACTAAATTGGCAGCAGAACATCGAAAAGTGCATATATGTTCCGTGTAAATAATGGGGTTTTTCCGTAAACATGAACAAGTCGGTTATCTAAATAACTAATAGAATTTCAAATATTTTTTTGGTCCAATAACACAGATTCAATTTGTCAACACATTACTGTTACGGTAGGAATAGATGAGAAATTACATTCAACTTTTAATATTTAGGAATTAATTTTAGGTAATACCCTCTAGCAAGGACTCTAAAACTAATGTCAAAACAATATATAGGTTGTTGATATATTGATAAGCCAAATAAACTATTTGATAGCAGGCATTTATTATTTAGAAACCGGACACGTCAATGTTTGCGGAAAAGTATCGCCATTCAAACGGTTATTAAGATATCTTGAGATAGAAAAAAGATATCAACAAGCGGTTCCACTATTTTCTTAGCAATTCAGTCTCGTTTTCAATGACGTAATTAAAATTATATGTTTCGATTTGATATTGAAAAAAAAACACCATTTGTGTTAGTCTTTAATCGCGTTAATTGTAAAATTGTTTGTAAGTTGCCAATATTTTATTGCCAACGATTACGAAAGTCGGATACATAGAACGGAACTTATAAGCGTTTTTTCCAAAACAAGGCTTCAGTTCTCCCCTACCTCTTTTTAAAGATAGAGCAGAACTTATAGAGTAACAAAATAAAATAGATTATGACCAAGATCTCGATTTCATATTTTTAGTGGACCTTTAAAAGGTATATTTTGTAAAAATGCCTTCTAATATTCAATTACGGCCTCTAGCGGTCTACCGACAAATCTCGAAATAAACTACATGTTTTCCTGAGATATGTCCGACAAACTTTCTTATTTGACTACCCGGTATCTACTAGAGAATCTGAATAGTTTTCCATACTTCTACAATGCCATGTGTACCTACCTTATTACATCTAACATTTTTTTATCAAACGGTAAATCAGTTAATGTGCAGCATAATAATTATGTCAAATGTGCATCTGCTTTATTGTTGTACTTAGCTACACCTTTGAGTTTTGTAATGTGATCCAAGGCTTGCGCCTTGTATACTTTCAAAAGAAAATCACTCCACAATCCGATGATTTCCTTTTGTGCAAGCCGTAGCGTGGCACGCGCGTTTCTTCTTCGCCATACATATACCTACCCAAAAGACTACAACACAACAAGAGAACATTCCTCGCCTCTTCCGGGACGCCTGACAGTCCCATTTCCGCTGCAGCTCTTATCCTGTCTGTCTGCCTGTCCGTCTCTCTTATTCTTGTTTTTTTTTCAACGCTGATTGTACCGCCCCCATAACGCGATGATTTCCATGATGGGGAATTTCATGAGCCAAGGTGGGCTATGACGCGTGCCCTTTTGCCGTGTGATTTGCAAGTGCCTTTTCTTCTTCAGCCCCACATGTCGTGTCAAATTGTTTGGATAAATTGGGAGCACATTTCAAAGAGGTCATGGTTCTTGTTGGTACTGTAAATACGTATTTCACCATCTG
Source organism: Crioceris asparagi (assembly GCA_958507055.1). Lineage (NCBI taxonomy): Eukaryota > Metazoa > Arthropoda > Insecta > Coleoptera > Chrysomelidae > Crioceris > Crioceris asparagi. The sequence continues at coordinate 15,800,066 of OY293827.1, read as the reverse complement.
CATTTTGCAGCGAAGCATATTTACTTTTGAAACAATATCTAATTTAAAGGTCAAGGTTCAGAACAACACAAATTGAAATACTAATTTATTAAATACGACTTTGCCTATGAAACCAAAGCAAGCAATATAATTATTTGTGAATTTATTTACAATAACTGAATAAATTCGAGATACAAAACACAAGCGATGTGTTTAAAGAAACCAATCGAGAATAGCCGAACTGTCAAACGCACAAAGTATGTATTAGAAATTTGATATTTTTGGTCAAAAAAAAAACTTGTTGTGTTTCCATCTCCAAATCATCAATAGTTCTTAGTCTCAAAATTGTGGTTTCTTCATGAAAATAAGATATGGTCAAAGTAAAACATGTTTACGACAGTGGTTGAGGCAAAAGCCGAAGCATTTACAATAGTAAAGAACCCTTCATGTGAGATCTCGATTCGCAGTTTATATGTTGAGTTATGATAATGTTTTACCAATTTCTTATAGTTTTCGTTTAAAAATCTCAGTAATAAGTATTTCATGAACGATTTATTACCGGTAAACATGCTATCAAATAATTAAAATAAATGTTTTTTGAAATAACGAAGTTGTTATATGACGGACAGATATTCTATCTTAGAAATTATCAATATGTATCTATATGTGACTTCTAGAACTTTAGAAACTCCTAATAGTCCATGGACTTTGAAACATTATTTAAATCAGTATGCAAATCTTGCATTCAAAATCATTCGTTCAATTTGGTTAATTTATGTTCTATCCTATTATAAGACCAAAGTTTCTTTAATTTTTCCTGAATTTTCATAGTATCCGAATGGAATCAAAATAACTTCCCATTATTTGCACTTCATAATGAGAAAAAGCATCCTTACTTTTTTACCTGAGAACTAGAGAAAGAAAATTTTAATTTAGTGATTCAAATCTTACCTGGCAAACCTCAAACAGTTACACGTATTTTGGCAACGTCGCATTCTTCAAAAACTTTTTGAAATAATGATTCGATTGTATCTCTTTATGTTTGTTGGTGCGTACGCCGATTTTAATGGTACTTTCTTCATTGGAAAGGTACCATATTTCTTTTTCAGAATCCAAAACCTCTTTCTCTCCAAAAAATAACCCCAAAAGGGGTGTAAGGTGGCCTTTTTTCTAAATAATTATTTTTTGCCAGATTAAAGAGTAGATCATAATGTAATAAATATTTTTTACAAAAAATTGGACCAACGTTATCAGTTAGTGCACTGAAAAGTATAAAATAATATTAATTCTATTGGGGCTGTTACTTCGCAAATTGTCCATTGGCATGTAGATTGATAACTTTTGGCGCCGACTTCACAAGTACCAGCCCCAATAGAATTAATATTATTTTATACTTTTCAGTGCACCAACTGATAACGTCGGCTCAATGTTTTGTATTTATTATATATATATATATATATATATATATATATATATATATTTATATTTATTTCTCACTTTTGAGTGTTACATTAGTCACGAAAATCGTTGAACGTTCACTAATACCAATGAAGATAGTACTTATCCTATTACCCAAGTATATCCTTTGCTTATAGTTGTTATTTGTTATTATTAAGATCTCAAAACATCGCTGCGGAAATACGCTTAAGCATTTACTTGTTACTATTTTAACACCGATTTAACTCGAAAAGGTTAAAATGTTCATCATAAATGTGGCTACAAATAATTATGTCTTTCATGTACTGCAAAGAGATTTATAATTTTCGACAGAAATCACCCTCTCCACATAGCAAAAATAGGTATATTTGAAAATTTAACATGCGTCTATCTGGAAAACCGTTACTATTTTAAAAAAAAATTCATTTTAAACGTTTCCGGATATTGTCCTATCTTTAATTATACCACCGCAGATTTTCAATTTTCGAGAAAATTTGTCCCATCCACCCCCTTCGGGGGTGGGTTTTCGCAGGGAACCAGATGTCGGATTCCCGTTTTTATGAATATGGGACCATTTCTCAAGACTCCTCTTTCAAATCAAAAATCATCAAAATTTGAGTACGACTACTATATGAAAGGCGCGTACAAACCAAAAAAAAGCACTCAGTCGAATTGTATACCTCCTCCGTTTGGGGTTCGTCGGTCAAAAAATATATATATCTAATTTTTTATACACTTTTAAGATTTGACAAGGTATAACTACATTGTCAAGAAACTTTTTCCAACTAATGTTGCCAACTTTTGTTAAGTAAAGCAATGACATAACTTCAGGGCAACTGCAATTTAAATAATTATTATTCTCTTGAACATGTGAAGGAAGAGATAGGAGATTTGCATTGGCTTATATCTGGATATTTTTGAATTTGATTTGTGAGTAGGTCATACATTATTGAATTATGGTGATTCCCAAGTCGTAAGGACTACGTTACATAATACAGACAAGATAACATATTTCCTAGTAAACTATCATCCTATATTTATATCAAACATTTATCAAATATTATTACAAGGTGAAATTATACTTATGAGTACCTACTTGATTTCCTAGAATTAAAATAGATCGACAGTTGTTTCTTGATTTAAGTTATACAAAAAGGGTACAAGATTATTGTTGACGAATGCGTTCTATAAAATATTTTTAAGAGAAAAATATAGCAAACTCTTTATCTAGATGTCTATAAAATAAAACTGAAGTGCCTTTTTGAGATTTCATAATAACAGTTTTTTGTCAATGTCATACCATGGTACTAGGACAAATAAGATATGCTCAGTTGGCGAGCGCAGTGACAAAACTGTTGATTTGAACATAAATATCGACATATTCTGGTAAACTTAATTAATATTTTATTAAATCTTGGTTTATTAGTCCCTCATGATGTATGACATTATATCGCTGAAGCCAGAAACATCATTAATTATTATGTATTAGGGGCAGATAAATCCAATTTGCCGCAACCCAAATAACAGGCTGGCACAAGATATGCGACTGTTGTTTAAAATATGCATTCCATGGTTCTCCTTGACGTGTTGTCACGGACTGACGTCATTGGAGATGCGCTGGTCTGTATGTCGGAGCATATATCTGCAACGGCTGAATCGAAGAATATGGAAATTGGAATTTCATATAACTTGTTATTATTATTTTACATTTTCAGCTAGTTTCAAAAATGTTAATATAATATTATCCATCTTTTTTGTGAAGCATTAAAAATAAGACCTCATATATCCTTTCATTCGCTTCGGACAGCATCGGTGCTCCGAAAAATTGTTCGGACAATGCCATGAAATAATATATATTTTCTCGACCCATTCTCAGTAGATGAGCTTGATGATAGGTAATCAATAACTATGAAATCATAATTAAGCAACTTTGACGTCATAGTTGTTTAGTACAGCCAGGCTTAGCTTTTGAGAAATGGTTGGAAAAATCTTATTCTTTCCAAGAGCATTATCCGACCATGTTTTTCGGGGCGTATGTGCTGTCCCTAAAGTCAAGGGAAAATACTTCATAGACAACGCCTCACTTCGGCGAATTTTCGAAGACAAAAAGTTGTCCTACTCAACATATTGGAAAGATATACAAAGTCTCATTGAATAAATTTAGTCCTGTGCCGAGGACTATAAATTATTGGTCCACAAGAATCAAATATCCACGTGAATTACTAGATATAGATGGAATATTTAACATAAAAGCTCATTCGGATATAAAAATATGAAATAACAAGAATGCTAGATACTAGTTTGGTATTTCAAATTTGTAAGATCACATTACTTAACAAGAACAAACTTTATGGAAATTTATTAAGGAAACTGACATTATTCAGAAAGAAACATCTCATAGGTTGTCAGAAACAGAAAACATTGACTGCAGCAGTATTATTTCTATTGCTAATACATGTTAGCCTATTTATCAAATAGAACCATAGCCTTACATTATTTGTACAAACCTCTATTGCATCTAATAGTTGAAAAAGTGAAAAAAGTATTAAGCACATCAATTTTCTAATCTAAAACTAATGACAGAGAAGTTGTGTCATCTAGAAGCGACAAGTTTCCCCTTCGTCTTGGTGAAATTCATAGGTCATAGTTGTAGTGGTGACTCGATTCTTCCTGTGTGAAATGACGGGAACTAAGCGCGGTTCCCTTAATGCCGCACGGTCACGTGGCTCATTCACCGAATCGTGTCCAAATTGGGCGCTGCCAGAATCATATCCTCGATGAAAAATTGCCAGCATACAGAGGCGTAAGCATCTCTTTGGAAAGTGAGTGGGTATGTGTGTGAACGCTTTGCCAAGGCAAGGGGCTTAAGTAAAAAGTCGTGTCGTCAACTTCGACGATGGGATATATCATTTGATCCTTTTTATTTCTATGAACGTTTCCGATATTGACAGGGCTCTTCCCTTTTGAATAGCGAATCTATGGACATGCAAACAAAACTGTTGGCTCAGTTATTCTCAGGTGATAATAATTTCTTCGCTAATCTTATTGATTAATTTGAGCACTTATATTGACGAAAAATTCATTCGAATAACTCTTAGAATGCGAATGGGATATAGATTAAACTATAGAAAAAATAACACAGAAATAAGAGAAAATAGAGAAAAGTGCCACAAAGACATCATAGTCAGATGAATAAGAAGAAGACGCAAAGGAAGGAACCCATGTTTACCCCACGACAGAATAGCAAAGACAGCAGGAATAACACACCACATAGAAGAAGGTATATAGGATAAACACCAAATCGATGATGAGGCAGCTAGCAATCAACTATATAACTTTAACTAACTGTAGGTGGTTAATGGCGAATATAAAGGAACCAGAATTAAAAAGACCTTCTAAAAGATGGAGAAAATATGATTAATTCAAGGTAATCTTATTCTCTATTTCTTATCATGTCAAAGAACAAATTATCACAGCACACGAAAACAAAGAGGCATCTTGTCTTTTTACTCCTGAAGACGCAAACTTCACGTAATGGTAATTCTTTTTTGGATAAGCGAATGACAATTTGAAGAAATTGTTATTTTAGATTATTTCTAATATTTCTCCTACAAAATTAAACCTATACTGTCTATTATGTACGAAATTTGAACTTTTCTTGCCTCATAAAGCAGGGAAAAATAGACTGATATTGTAGGACAGAAAGACAGAAACCGGAGTGATCTTAAAAGAGTATCGTTTTTTTAAAGAATGTAGGTAAGGTACGATAAAAAATGAGCAGAAATCTTTTTCATGTGACGTATCAAAAAAGTATATTATCCGGACCTCGGGTATACGGATTATCCGGACCGTCAAACAAATCCGCACCGCTTCTTTAATTAAGAGCGCTAAAAAGCGACACCGCGAGGAGAGTTGGATTCCAAACCTGAGGAGACGTAACGGTTTCTGGAGAGTGAAGCAAATTCGTGTTATTCGGAAAACTGCTACGTATTTAAGTTTAATTTATATTTTGTTAATTTGAATGAACACTTGACACTATATATTATCCTTAGAAAGATACCCATATGACAAGGTACCTACCTAAAATATAACTATAGATACGTGAGCGAAGTGTGTTGATTATGATAATTTTCGATTATCAGGATGACTTACGACAACAATAATCATTCCAGATAATCTTGCCCTTACTGTATATTTTTCTTCTGATTTTAAAATATAGATTCGAGAAAAGAAAATATTTATTTTCCAAGATTGACATTTAAAAATTCAACTTTGAAATAAATAAAATTAATTAGTAATTGTTCACAGGAAAATTGAAGTAAAAATTCTCATTACGGAACCCTTTTCACTCGAGCCCGACTTGCACATTAATAAACTATATTTTGATAATGAAATGTATTAATTAGATTCTTTTAAAGCTGAATAATAACTCGCTTCCTATGTTATAACTAAAATTTTATCTATTAATTATTTTATTAACAACAAGCCAGATGGTCCCGTAATCAAAATTATAGCGTTAAAATGATGCATCTTTGAGATAACATAAGTAGGCTCTGAAACAACAGTGAGAGACACAACAGCCATCCAGAACCGCCTAATAACATGATAAGAAGTGTGGGAAAGCATCCAAGCTTTATCAGAGAAACTCCTGTCATGTGCATGGATGTACGCGTATGTACATATCTCCAATGCCCTACTACAACGGACTTAAGTCAGCGTTTATTTGCCATTTAAATGTGTTGTTAAACATCAATATGACGTGGGTTTCTGTGGAAGTGTTTGTTAATAATTTTAATTCGAAAAGTATGGGAATAATAACAGGTAGGTCTAAGTTGTCATTTACACAATGTCATAATATGATATATTCTCCGTCAACATTCTCAAATCGGTAATGTTCTTTCTTTTTTTTCATTAAAATATTTCGAAAAAGAAAAGCAAGGTATTATTTCATAAAAGTACTTGAAAAATCAGTAGATATCATTATGAACCACAAAAAGGCTCCGTATCATTCATTGACCGACGAATCCCAAACGGAGGAGGTATACAATTCGACTGTCTGCTTTTTTTTTGTTTGTTCGCCTATTGTATATAGTAAACGTTCTCCGATTTTGATGATTTTTGACTCATTTGAAAGAGGAAATTTGAGAAATGGTCCCATATTTGTAAAAACTTAAATCCAATATCTCCTTCCCTCCAAAAACCGCCCCCGAAGGTGGTTTATGGTGAAAATTTTCACGAAAATGGAAAATTAAAGAATTAAAGATAGGACAATATCCGGAAACGTTTAAATTGAACATTTTTTAAAAGGGTTATGGGTTTCGAGCTGAATTAAAATCTGATGTACGGGTATTTTTACTATGTGTAGGGGGCGATTTCTTTCGAAAACTGAAAATCTCTTGATACCAAATGAAAGACAATAATTTTTGTAGCAACATTTATTATGTTTTTTTTAGAGTAACGGTTTTCGAGTTAATCGGTGGTAAAATGGTTAAATCTAAAATACATATGCGTATTTCCATAGCGATGTTCTGAGATCTCTACATAATAACAAGTACAAGCAAAGAATATACGTGGGTAATAGGATAAGTACTGTCTTCTTTGGTATTAGTGAACTTTCAACGATTTTCGTGAGTAATGTTACACTCAAAACTGTGAAATAAATATTTTTTACAAAAAATTGGACCGACGTTATCAGTTGGTGCACTGAAAAGTACAAAATAATATTAATTCTATTAGTGCTGGTACTTGTGAAGTTGGTGCCAAAAGTTATCAGTTTAACTGCAATTCCCCAACTTCATTTGTAACAGCACCAATAGAATTATATTATTTTGTACTTTTCAGTGCACCAACTAATAACGTCGGTCCAATTTTTTGTAAAAAAGTATTTTTAGCTTATACATATTATCATAATATTTTATAAGACGATTGAAAATCATAGCGTGTGTTCCAAATTTAAAGCCATTATACTGGCCAGTACGGTGTGACAAATCGTTCTCATTACATTTTAAACGTAGTACACTATATTGAATTTAGGGGAACACACGCATGGTAAATGTTTCAATTTAATAGAATGTAATAGAATTTTAATGCCCGTTATCGTTTCTGTGATGTCTCAATAAATTTGAAAATACTTGTTACTGCTAAGAACTACTTCAAGTAATTCTAAGGCCTTTTCTTATATTAATCTAGATATTTGATAGTTTGACCGAGCAAAAAGTATGCGATCGAGAAATCTATCAGATTTGATGAAAAATTGATAGGGCAAACGTTACTTTTCGGTATGTCTGTCTGTTCGTCTAATATTTGGTAATTTTACAGAATTACGTGATCTAATCGTAATTATTAAGGTATCTATTATTAGATGTTCAAGTGCATCAAATGGGAGAACTCGTTATGAGTTATTCAAATACATTCTTTCCAAATATAACATAAGCGATGGATAATATATTATGAGAAATATACGAAAATTACCATTCGCCGGAACTACTGAGCGTACTTTTCTGTATCAAGAAAATATAAAAATATCTCCGCTCAAAGTTTACTGATAAACTTATACGAAATATGATGAATCCGTTATGTATATGCTGCGATCAATGGTAGGCATCATACTTAGAAACGCCTAAGGAATATGAAAAGTAGACAACTTGAGAGCCACTGGAATTGATTTTTTTAAATTTTGCCCTATCAATTTTCAAATCTCTATCACCTTCGTAAAGACAAATTCTGGGGTCGAGACTTTTTGGATTCTTCGAAAATGGAATATCTATCAAGCCCTCAATCAATAACAATTGGAGAACTCTCACTCAAAAGAGAAAATTTATTCAAAAGTCACACTAAAATAGTGAGAATTTTAAATAAAGTTATATCTTCCGATCAAATCGATCGATTGAAGCGCTGGATGAAATGTCAGTGGAAACTGTTGTTGAACACTTATTGAAATTTTGAGATAATCCAGACAAGTATTTGAGGCTTCGGTACTTGGTTCAAATCTATACACACTATGATAAAATCCTTGATTGTTTTTCTAAATTTGTATTAATTATAGTAATAGTGGATGGAAAATAACATAATTCTCTATATATTGAGTTTTTATGTACCTGCCTGTCAGTTCTTTATAGAAAAATGTTGTCACCAAGATTAAAATCCTACGATAGATGCCTTCAGAGTCGTCGAATTATTATAGGATATGATGTGAAGATTCCGTCAAAATATGTTACAAGAACATTTTGGATAGAGAATCCCAATATAATTATTATAGAGTTTCGTTAGCCACATCTACATCTAAGATATAACGTGTCATTCGTTATTTTTTTTTCAATAATACGACTCTCATTTTCGCTTCTTTTTCAGATCGTTACATCGATTAGATTTGTAGCACGTGCACGGGCCAAACTTAAAGCCCTAAAGTTATCCTAAAAACATGATGGGGTGGAAATACGCGGAGAGTGAACAAGTGAAAAAGAGGAGAGAGCAGCAGCGAAACACAAAGCCCTGCTCACCAAAGACACCCTCAATTATTAACAATTTGCGATCCACTCTTGTAATAGCGCGCGGTTAGATGAGTGCACACTCATCAAGTGTCCTTTGAACGGCAGACAAATGAACGCCGTCGTTGCTGTGGCTGTTGTAGGCCTCCGTTCAGCCCAAACGATCGTTTTGAGATGCAGATGGTAGTAGTAGTCAGTCGAGAGGTTTCGTTTTCGGTTTGTTAATTTCGATTATTGAACTCGCCTGGACGTTTAGGGTGTTTTCATATCAAATCGGTCGGGGATCAATGAATAGGTGGAAATATATTAGCGTGATCTGGGGGCTAATTTTGTAAGCGTCTTCTTTTACATTACGACTCTGTATATGGAAATATTACCAATTCAGCAACTGGTCAATTCAATATTAAACTCCATCGGTCTGGCCTTCAGTTTTCACATCTGTCATAAGATTTTGAAATCGACAGTTTGAAAGCTATCGAAACTTGGAACTAAAATTTCTAAAGCTTGATAAAAATGCTTGTAACTATCAAATAATCTAACCATGACTAGGTTGATGATTCAATTATGTGATATAGAATGGAAAAAAAGAAACAATTTAACCTCGTGTAAAAATATTATTAAATATTTTGATCTGGAACTTCTGGTATAGATAGAACAAATTACTGATATAATCACCCTTAACACTCGAAAACTTTGATCATTCCCAACTTTAATTGGTTTATATTGTCAAATATCATCCGACTAGATGAACTATGTTAAAAGTATGTTTGATAAACCCAACCATCAACTCATTTTCTGCGCCTTAAGGCAGTCTTTAGCAATGCTGCCGGATTTATCAGTTTATCAACATTTGCTACTTTCTTCTTGCTGCCGAATGAGATAAAGTTTAATGATCTTCATATTTTTTCAAGCTACAAGAAACGAAATGAAAATATAGATATTTATACAGAAACATTGCAAGTAAACCAACTTTTTTTTTCGGATATTCAAGAGAATAATCTGGCAACACAGTAGTCCCTCCCTTCATGTTCTTACTATAAGCACAGTATAAAGTATAGTTCTTTATACTGTGATATAGGATAGACAAACTATACTCGTTAATGTTATTCTATTACTGAGCTCTGATTGGCCAAAGTGCAAAAGACCTTCAAGTTCTGCGGCTTAATTTTTTTCTGCTATGCTTGAAATGCATCAATGATCAAACAATCAAGCTTTATGTATGTTCTACGCTTGATATGATTCGGTTTCGATTTTGAGAAAATTACGAAATAAAATAAATATTTTAATTCCTTTTAAAAAGTTTTAATTAGATTAGATCATTTTATTTTTCCTGCAAAAAAAATTAAAAACTTTACCACCCCAATTTTTTTATATTTTCTACTTTGATACCTCCAGAGAATAACAGGGAAAAATTGGAAGCAACATCATAATAGTTCCAATAGTAACAAATGTAAATAAGTGAAATTAACATAATTAGCACGACTATCTTTTGAAAACGACATATATGAAAAAAAGCACGAATTGGGCTCGTGTGGAGAAAGTTCCGTAATAAGGATTTTCAGTTTGGTTATCCTACATAAAATTGAAAAATATATATCTGTATTTTTTAAATGTTTCAGACTTGGAGTTTCCGTATATAAGTAGGAAAAAGAGAAAATTTTTGTAAATGTTCTACCATATGTACTAGAACACTATATTTTAGAAAGAGAAAATATATGTTTTAAAGAGCCCTTCATATACAATTCGGTTGTAAGATTGCCTTTTTTTATGGCTGTTCGCGCGTTTTGCATACCGAACGTACACCGATTTAGACAATTTTTGTTTCATTTGAAAGAGGAGAGTTGGGTAATGGTCCCATATTGAGAAAAATCAAATCCAAAATCTCCTTCCCTGGAAAAACCGAAAATCTGAGACGACAGACGACAGCTATGTAGGTACAAGCTAAACCTACCTATATCTTTTTGGGTATTAGTGAACACAATTTCCATGACTAATGTTACAGTCAAAAATGTGAAATAAATATTTTTTACAAAAAATTGGACCGACTTTTATCAGTTGTTGCGCTAAAAAATACAAAATAATATTAATTCTATTGGTGCTGGCAATTTTGAAGTTTGTTGTACCAGCTCCAAAAGAACCAGCACTAATAGAATTAATATTATTTTGTATTTTTTACTGCAACAACTGATAAAGTCGGTCCAATTTTTTGTAAAAAATATTTATTTTGCTTTCTTTTTGATTTTGTTTGGTACCAATATCACTCGCCGGTGGCACTGAATGAGAATCCTGTATACACTGGGTGTTGAGCTATAACCAAAAAACGTAATTTGCTCAATAGCGCGAAAACGGCTTCAAGGATTTTGATTAAATTTGCCTAAAGTATTCTTCTGAGAGCCCTTTACCACCCACATATAGCGCCATCTCTGAGAAAAAGCACAAAAAAGTTATGCTTGAATAAATTTCCATATTTTCCACATGTTTCTTCAGATTCTGGCTAAACGTTTCATCTTGCGAAAAAAAATTACATGACCATTGTTGTTTGTCTTCACATGCTGAAAAAAAAAATGAGTGGTAGCACGATTTGACCAGAGGATTTTTACTTTACTACCGCTATTATCGTCGCTATGTAAGGAAAGCAATGTAATAGTGTAAAATTTTTCATTCACTGGAATTTGCCTGCGAGCGGTAGGAAAGTCGTGTGAGTGGACACACCAGATTTTTAATCTTTGTAATTTGCCTACATCTATCCTGCGGTGCATTAGAATATTTGGTCTTTAGACGGTAGTTACATAAATCTGTATAAAACCGAATTTGAACTTTATTAATTAATTTAATATTATTTTGTATTTTTCAGCGCACCAACTAATAAAGTTCAATTTTTGTTAAAAAATATTTTCTTTGTTGGATTCAGAGGTTCTGACAGATACGGAGCCCTAAAAAAGAGACCAGACAAAATTATATTGCAAGAGGTCTTAAGTGGAAGAGGATCTTGAATATTAATAATAAATAAATTATTCGTAACATAAAATATATTCTGTTACAAAGCAACATACAGCTAATAATTATAAATATCAATAAACATGAAGAAACACATTCGGAGTCAGTTTGTTATAAATTTGACACGTTAGTCATAACAATCGGTTATGCGACAGAATAATAAAACAAATTTGTAATATTTTGATTGAATATGTATGTATATATACTCGTATGGGATATATTAATGTCCGCATCCAAAGGCTCAATACGATCGTAAATTTGTAGTTTGTTGATTTTTGAAAATGCTTCATATTACAAGATAAATTATAGATATATACTGGTAGAATGAGACATTTAAAAATGATCCGATTAACATCTCCAGTTTTGAACTGATTGTTAATGTTATAGTTAGTTTTTGATAAGATGATAATTTGGAGATGTGCACAAATTATTAAATTGGAATGTGGAGAAAGGTTCATTAGATTTGACTCAAAAATGTAACTTCATTATTGCCGATGGCAGGAAGTCTTTTTCATGCTATCTATCGGGAGGCCAAAGTTTCAGTTGGGTTCACAAAGTGAATTATTTAAAATAAGTTGAGCAAACCCTTATAGACTTACTATGTCATTTAGTAATTGAAAATAACGACGATAATAATGTAGTAGATCATTAAATTTTAATATCTACCAATCAATAATTTCAGAAACTGATCAGTTTCCATCAGTTGTTTTACGTTTACAAAGACAATGAATTAATTATTGAATAGAATCAGGTCTACGATATTCTGAAAGAATAAAACTCTAGAAATATACGCGGAAGTTTCTTCTTCTTCCATATTTTATATAGGCAATATTGTTGTTTTTCCTTGGATTTTTTTCATCATCTGGGATGTTATTTCTCCATTATTTTCTGTACCGATTCCTCTGCGATCCAATAGTGACTAGTCTTTACCATCTTTTACCCTGCGTTCGTTTGCCATTCTGGTGGTTATTCCCTTTTAATTTTTTGTTGATAACCCATTCCTGCGTCCCTTTATATCCAACCATGATATTCACTACCTAGTGAATATTCATTTAGCCACATCAGCACCTCCAGGGGACTTTCATTAAAGAACTAAAAGCCAGCATTTCTTAAACTGTCTTAGCCTCTTGATTTAATCTTAGAGAACATACGTATTATGAAGAAAAGGATCTCATATAAGATCTCTCTGGTACATATCTATATATCAATTTGTCTGCCTGTCCATCAGTCATATAGAGTTTAAATTTGGTATTTATAGAGAGTAAGGATTCCACATGACGATCGCTGATCGTATATAAACAAATGCTGATACTATGGATAGTTTCTGTGGGGTAAATTATAAAATTGAAGGAAACATATTCTCACATATCAAATAGAACGGCTCCTTATCAGTAATAAAAATATTTCATATATATTTTAAAATAAACGACATAAAAGATATTGAAATGAAAAAATCAGAGGTTAACTTTTTCCACACGAACTATATTCACATTTGACTATTTGTTGATTATTATTATTAAAATTATTGGATTATCTGAGAGCACCCTTTGGATTGGAATAAAAAATAAGAGAATTTTCAGGTACCAATGATACAAATAGATCCGACTTTTTTTTTCAATCCATTCGTGTGTCTCACCAACACCAATTTTTTAGGGTTCCTTCCAAAATGAAGTGAGAACGGAACCCTATTTATAAAATTCCCCTTTCCGTCCATGCATCCGTCTGTCAGCCTTCTTTATCTCATAAACAGTAATAGGTAGGTAGAAAGTGGAATTTTGCATGTACAGAACCCTTCGTTTGAGAATTGGACTAGTACTTGACCGCATTTTTTTTTCAATAGGAGATAACGATATTTCATATTTTTGCTATAGGGCTGAACTGTTGCCTACATTATTATACAATGATAATATCGATTTTAAGATTAAGGGATTTCTGACATGGCCAGATACTCTAATAATGAAATTTCACTATTGAAATATTTATAATATTACCAACTCGTCCCCAACAAAAATTCAAATCGGAAGAGAGAACGAGCGAACAGGATCATATTATTTGGATATATAGCCGGCCAGCTCCAGGCTATTTTCTCAATTATTCCATTTGCAATATGTTCTTTGTTTGCCTTTATCTGAATCATTTATTAGAAGCAAATTGCATTTTAGTTTGAGCTGCATAATACGTTTTTAAGAGCAGTTTTATTGCGAGTTGATCAGTAAAATAGAAGGATTTTATTCAAATTTAATTCGAATGAGTCGCTGCTAGATATATTTTATAAATTCATTTACACTGCTATTCTGAGTAAATTAATATACCTGTTGCGACACTTTAATATTTAGAAGAATAAGAAGTGTGATAAAATTTGTCGAAACTTCAAAAAATGCCGCCAAGTGCGAGTCGAGCTCGTTCACATTGTAAAAGATAAATTCCACTGTCTACCTATTATTTTAACAATTAAAATAAATAAATAGCAAGGGCCAATTTGAGGATGACCTCATAAGGTTAGGTATATTATTTAATATACACTGTGGGCAAAATTAAGTTGGAACACATTTATTATATTTTTTTGTTTTCAAGCCGATTTCAATAAAATTTGGATATTCGAATAAGAATTCGTCAATTCTTGAACGGCTGCTGTTATTTCGTATGAGGATGAAACAACAGAGCCGAATTTAAGTTTTAATTTATATAACTGTGCTATTTTGTCGTTGCCATAATAAGCGGCTGTTATCACTAAACATGTTTTGAGCTCAGTCTGACCATGAAACATCGGCACCCCAAATAAGAATAAAATAATACAAACGAAATTAAAAATATTCCTTTTCTTAATTTTTTTTAGAAAACTGCATAACGCAATGTCAACTGCAGGGCACCATAATGTCAGTATTATTTTATTCAAGTTAGGTATGGACCTTGTCAACGTCATGTTTTTGAAATGATCTTGAAATTTGTGAAAAGATAAAAATCATAAATATAATATAGAACAGTAAAACATTTTCAAACATTTCTTATTAGTAAAAATAAACTTATCTTACAAAAATTCATTTAGAATATGATTCCCTTCACTATTCACGACTTCTTGCAACCTTCGCCGCCACTGACCTAATCACAGCCCTTATTATTGCAACGACAAAAAAGCACTGCAATAGAAATTGAGCTCTAGATCCGTCCCTGTAGTGTCATCCTTATACGAAATAACACCAGCCGTTCAAGAATTGACGAATTCGTACTGTATCCAAATTTTATTGAAATCGGATTTTAAACAAAAAAAATGTAATAGGTTAAAATGTGATCCAACTTAATTTTGCCCACGGTGTAGGTACAGAATAAAGTTATTGTAATCTCAGAAAATTCGAATATGTGTGTTTGTCCGCATCTACGGATGTCTTTTGACTCAACTATCCTGCCTTGAGAAGACTTTCATCAAATTCATTCTATCGATAGAGTTTTTTTGAATTGAATAAATGAACAAAATGTTAAATTCAATTTCCGTTCTATCCAAATTTGATCATATAAAAATCGACCATTAAGTATTTTGAAAACATTCTTGTTCAAACTTTAAAGGTCATTGAATATCTTTTTGATTGATTCATGGAATTTCTAAGTCTAAGAATACTTTTTGACCGACGAACCAAACGGAGGAGGTATACAACTCGATTGTTTCGCGCCTTTTAAAACTTCTTCCGATTCTCATGATCCTTTTTCCATTTGAAAGAGGACTATTGAGAGATACTTATATTAAAAAAAACGAAAATCAACATGTCCTTCCCCCAAAAATTTCTTCTAAACTGGGTGAAAGGGGCAATTTTTTTTCTAAAATTGAAAATTTTAGACAACAACATTAAAGAAGAGACTATATACGTAAAAGTTTAAATTGGACATTTAAAAAAAACGTAGTTCTCCGGGGTTACAGAAGTGGTAAATTCTGAAATATGTGGTGTGGGCATTTTATTTGAAAATTAAAAAAGTCTGAAATATGTGTATTTCCTTGGTGTTTTGAAATCTCTGAATAAGTATAAGCAAAGTGCTACTGTCTTTGGTATAATCGAACGTTCAACGATTTTGATGACTAATTCTTCACTTAAAAGATTGATATATTTGTTTTTTACAAAAATAGGGCCGACTTTATAAACTGCTGCACTGAAAAATATAAACTAATATTACTTAATAAGTTGGTTCCAAAGGTCTTCTGTCTAACTACAACTGCGCATCAGAATTACCATCACCATTGGAATTAACATCATTTAGTATTTTTCAAAGCACCAAGTAGGTAATAGAGCCGGTCCAATTCCTTGTGAAAAATATTTATTGTTAAAAGCATATTTTTTATTAAAAAAGTTAAGCAATAAGATCAATGTATTTTATGAAGTTCAACATTTTGAGGTAGGTAAAGATCTCTTGTTTATGATTGATAGTTCTCATCCATTTGGATATGTAGATCTAATAGGAAGATGTATGTACCTAGAGATTCGCATCCTTCCAGCTGGTCCTTATTATAATTCCTATGGCTCTTCTTCATTGATTTTCTTCAAAAAATCCCCTCACGAGCATCCATATCCCTCTATATCAGTTCAACAACTCTCTAGATTCATGAGTTAAGATATTGTGCCTTGTGATAAATTGCCTGTAAGCGACATTAAATTGCCTGCTTATGAAACATATGTTGCTCTTCTTTATAATAAATATAATCTCTAATACAATTGCAAGCTGTTATCTCCCTGCAAAGATGATAAAAGAGCAACAGCTTTTTTGCTGAAGACTCATGATCACTGCCATTGGTACAGTGAAAGCGGTATTTTTCATTGAAGAAGTTGATTTAATATTAATTTAATTAGTTTCCATATAAAACCTACCTACCTATACTCCAGTCACGACAAACTCGAATAAATCATTTTACAAAAACTAGAACAGTCAAATAATATAAAATGCTTTTTGATCATAATCATGTTATAAGTGAAGAAGAGGAAACAGAAAAGAAAGCATCCGGAAAATTGGAAAAATCAGAAAACACTGGAAGTACTTTTATTTAGGACTCTAGAACTGGGTGCAAAACATTTAAATAACAGCAGAAAAAACATATGTTTCTGTGTGGTTTGTGTACCTACTAACCGTATTTGTAAAATTGACATTCTTAAAATAATTCATTTTAATATTCAATCAAACCAATATTCCATCTAAATTGAGTTAACTACATTTTGTTCAGGATATTTTACTTCATATACTAACAAAGTTCTCCTGTAATTGTTGCAATAATTTCACTGCAGTATTATACTGTCTTCAAAGTGTGTAAACTGAAGAGGAGGGCACTTGCGAAGTGTGATGGCGTATTTATATATTATGATGTGTGCCAGATAGCACGCTAATGGATTTGTATCATTTGTCTCTTCCAGTGACAGTTTCAGTTGGAGGGTGAGAGTATCGCAGTCACTGTTATTAACGTTTCACTTGTTTGTGCACATATAGAGTTCTTTTACGTTTTGCAATAATTTTCGTGTCTTGATGTAAATTACATTATTTGCGATGGAATAATGATGATGTTGGAGCTATAGGTCTTTTCTGATTGCATTAGTCGTTGGAGAGGTCAATCATTTGTAATATACAGGGTGTTTAAAAAGTTTTCTGTGAAGCAAGAATCTCACAGACTACCTATATGTTATTTTTGACCGATGAACCCAAACGGAGGAGGATTACAATTCGACTATCTGGTTTTTTTTGTTTGGTTTTAGTCAAAGAGGAGATTTGCGAAATGGTTCCGTATTGGTAAAAACTTTAATCCGAAATCACCTTCGCTCCAATTTTTCTCAAAAATCGAAAATCTGAGATGGCTGGATTAAAGATAGGATAATAATTAATTTTATTTTTTATTTTTCGGAGCACTAACTAATAATGTCGGTCCTTGATTTGTAAAAAAATCTTATATGGAAACAAACTCACTATGCTGCTTCTATATGGAATAAGATTGATATTCTCTAATCTAATTTGAAATGCAGATCTACTGAGAAGCTCATAGTTTGGACGAAAAGGGTATCACCCATTCACCCAGTTTCGCTACTGTTTTGTGAGAATATATTTTTATATTCAATTATGTGAGGTCTAAATAAACCAACAGGTGCTCTGATTGTTTCCGTTATTATAGAAATAGTTTGAGGAATTTTGTTGAAAATGTTGAATAATTCAACATTCATTCACTTGCATAAATATTTCAGTATCCATATTCTTTTCCACCCTGTTTTATCTTACACAAGAAAATACTACTTATTACGAAAGTTATGGAGAAAAAATATCGAGGCAGTTAAGCTATATCAAACTGGGAAGTTTTTAAACTCAAAATTACCTCATAAATAAACCGTTTCCATATCGGAAATTCTCTTATTAAATCATTGGAGTGTTCCTCCCCTTCCAGGCCGCTTGCTCTCTTGCCATATTCCATCCACTCCAATTTTGAAGAGTACAGAGAGAGAGATTTTTGTTAAACATCTGCGCGTGCTACATACATATATTACAAAACCTACCTACACAAGCGATCGAATCAGTATTTAAATGGAATCAGATTCGAATAATATCCACTTGGATTTTTTTATTACAATAATACATTGCTCAATAGTAGATGGTGTTTTGTTTTGGTTTATCAGAGTGACTATTTAGTACATTAATAATCTTTTGTATATTACAAAGAATTGGTGAAATAGCAGATGCAAAATGCTACAACTACATGCAGATTGTCTGTTATTCAAAGATCAATAAAAGTATAGTCAAGGGATGTAAAAAAACTTTCGTCCTCAGCGGTATACGACAGAGAAATTTAATAGCTTATAGCTCTCGAGAAAGATGTGGGTACCTAGGTATCTGTTGGAATAATGTTCGCTGATCATGGCACTTTTGATTTTCGATCTGTCACCAAAACTAAAAACTTGTATGACTTTTGGCAATATACGTTTGTTAATCAATCTTATTTTTGGTGTATTCATTTAATTTCCTCAGTATCTATCAATGGAAGAATTATTTGAATTTGGGTTATTATTCCTAGAGATTACACCCTATATACCTACAAACTAATATAGGGAACTTTTTTTCTGTATCGTGCCTTCTACACTGCCATGTTACAAGAAACAAAGTTATGATTTATAGCCGTTCTAAATTCATCCGTCTTGCGCATGACGTCATCCGGAGCTTAAAATTTGAATTTATTGCGGAATTATTATGGGATAGGTTTCTTTATTCTACTGTGATTAGTACAACTTGTTGATTATGATTGTTTAGGGTAAAAAGCAATTTAGAAGTATAATTGTAAATGTTAAATACGCCGAAAAATATAAAAAATTGCCACAACTAAACTCGTATTACAAAAGTAGGAATATGCAATCTTTTGCAAACTATAAACAAACTTGCATTGCAGCCTCTACCTGGTTTGTAGAAGAGTTTCTACTAACTTTGAGCGATTTCTTTTATTGATATGTCTATTTCGGGCCAATTTTCCTTTCATATTCTTCGATTTCTTCAAAGGTAAATTGAGAACTGGCACGGCGTCTCTTTTAAGCAATCGTCGATTTCGGGCATGATAGCCCAAAAGTTCAAAACGCAGATTTCATTCATAGGATGATTCGTCGAAATGCTTAGAAAACACTCTAGCAGTTTTCACATTAATGTGATCACCCTGTTTGCAAGCTATAACCCACCTTTTTTGGATATTTTCATCTTTGAGAAACCGAAATAGCATCAAATCGCCTGTAAAATGTTTTAAACAATTATCTGTGTTACCTCTTGCCACAGAACACCGCATTTAACACTACAAAAAATCACCAGGGTATGAAGGTATGAATCCTTGGATGTGATTAAAAAGAAAAGTTTCAACATAAGTTCTAAACTAATTTTTGAGCTAAAAGTTTAGAGAAAAAAAATACTTTTCTATCATAATTTTCTTATTACTCTTAGATATTTTTAAGCAATTTCGTAAACATCTTTAAAAAATTATGGAGCATTTTTAGAGGTAAAATATTTTTCTACATTTTTACCAGTGACGTCTGTACGGGGTTAGAACTGAATATTTTTGAAGAAAATTGAAAATTGATAGATATTTTGTTGGAATCTGGTAGGCCCCAACTATGCGTGGAAATACTTCTTCTTGTCGGATAGAAATAATGAGGGCATGATATTGAATGTTTCAATAGAAAGAAAACGGTACGTCTTTGATTTTTTAAATTTTATTTTAAAGAGAAATAACAAGAGACGACAAACAAAATAAAAAACCCAAATTATCTATAGTAAGTAGTTGTTGGAAGAGCAAGATCTACTCTTCTTCGCATAGACTGAAATACCTATGTATGTATATTTCGTATTTCGTATTGGTTTTGAAATCTCTGAATAAGTATAAGCAACGTATTATCTTCTTTGGTGAACGTTGAATGATTTTGATGACTAAGCTTGGGCTCAAAAGTGTGAAATAAATATTTTTTAGCTAAAATTGGACAAACTCGATTAGCTGGTGCATTGAAAAATAAAAAATATGAAATCTTAATTCTTTTTTTGGTGCTGGCACTATTGAAGTTGATGCCAAAAGTCTCCTATCTATCTATAATGGCATAACTTCAAAATTACCTGCACCAATAGAATTAATATTATTTTGAATTTTTCAGTGCACCAGCTAATAAATTCGGTCCAGTTTTTGGTAAAAAAATATTATTTATTGTTGTTTTGAATGGAATTTGGATGGAGATTTGTTTCAAAAATGTAGTTTTCAATGGTCCATCCGATAATTTGGATCCACTTTTTTTAACCAATATCAGCACACGGAGAACAATTGTTATTCTTCTTTGAGATGCGTATTTGCTTTTTTCTAACATCTGCTGATGATAAAATTAAGAAGATGCAGTTTTTTCCCTAAAAGATTACTACTAATTCTACCTGGTAATGTTTACGCAAATAAATGTAACCAGATCCACTACCCTATATGACTATGTGTCTACTATCAAGCGGTTTTGTTTTTATTATTACAAAGGTGAGCCATTCACAATTTTCCCATCACTCATTATGTAGGTACTTCATATCCGTGCCCAGACGTCAATCCACAAAAAAAAGCCATTCACATTCTTAATAGTTCAGTGGCCCCTTCGTTAGCGCTGCGGCATCGTAATTTCAATTTTTAATTAAAACTTTCAATGTACCTACTCCTATTAACCGGGGGCTCTTGGAAAGACAATGTTAATCATTTAGGGGGTAATAACTGTTCTATAAAATACTTGAACATAATTATGCTTTACAACACTTTCCGTACATATTTATCTTTGCTCGTGTTTTGGAACTTAATAATCTCTCCCGATGAGATATATGAAGCAGCGGCCCTGTCACGAACAAAAGTGACAGTCGACGACTCTGGTGATGGTGAAGCCGCTAGCGAGTAAATGGGAGTGAGCGGGATAGATGGGGTCTTTGTATTTAGAAATCCCCAAAGCTTTAAAATTGGAGTTGGCTCCGAGTGGAAGCGTCGTTCGAATTATTATATTATATTGCAAGGAGTCGTTCGTCAGTCAGACTCTCTCTCTCTGTGTGTGTAGGAGGTGGTGCGACGATGGTACTTGGTACAAAGCGCCGTTTTAATATTAAATTGAATTTATGATGTGTATTTTCTAACACTTTGATGATGCGACGTCCTGCGGATACTGTAATTACACAACTTTCAGCACGTTATATAATAATAATATTGGGATCGAGATCTGTTTTTGAATTCTTGGGATCTGGTCTTGTCATCTCCAGCTTTACCCCAAATAACTGTTGATTTTCTGGAAAATGCGTCTAACACTTAATCAAAAATAGCATTAGTAATTTGAGAGCATTATTTCTTTGTGATATTGTTGTTGTTACAGTAACGCAGAACCTACTCATTGTGGGTAATCTTTTGACCGACTTTACAATATGCTTAACTATTTGTTTTTATGTTTGTTCATTCGTTTCGCCCAATAAACAAGCACCGATTTTCATGAGGATTTCTGCCTTATGGTTCCATATGAAACATTTCAAAATTAAGTAGGTACTCCAATAAAATATTAGATCAGAATAAAATAGCTTCATATGCTTGGGAGTTGCGTTACGTCAAACGTCAAACAGACGGACAGACACACAATATGAACTTTATCAATAAGAAACTGAATAAGCAAGTTACCTTTCAAATAAAAGAAACAAAGGGCCCATTTCATACTGAACCCATAAAAGGAGATTAGTTAATTATTTAATTTGTGTAACTCGTATCTTGATTACGGAATAAAAATGGTGCATTTTTTAATAACTTATTCAACGTCAGTCACTCTATCTTTCGTTCCTCTAAAGTATCTTCAAATTATATGACCAATAAAAAAAATATGTTTAATGTTGGATTCAAATTAATAGGAGATTAGATTTGATTATGAAATCGGCCCAAAATCAAATAACATCATCACAGATACCTGCACACCTCAAATTGATAGCACCCCGTCCTTTGCGTCGGAGGTCAAAGGGAGCAATTTTTTTGAGGAATTGTAAATTTTACAATTGGCAAAATTAAAGAAAGATCATCATTTCCGACAACATCTAACTCGGATATTTTTCTTATTCAAGGGTTTCCGAGTGTTCTGCAAAGGAAAAGTTCACAAAATGAGAGACTCATGAGTGTATGCAAGAAATATTAAGAAATAATATGACCGACTTCATTTAGGGAGCACTGACAAATAAAACTTTAAATTAATTCCTTTGGTGCTAATAGCTACATTTGATTGGTGCAAAAAGTCTTATTTCTACCTATAAGTGCATAACTTCGAAACTACCAACACCAGTTGACTGATTATTATTTTGTAATTTTCAGTGCAAAAACTAATAAGATCGGTCCTTTTTTTGTAAATAATAATAATAATATTAATAAAATAATTCCTTTATTTCACCTATCAAAATCCATGAAAATTAAATTAGTCATAAAAAGAAAAAATGTACACAAATATGTAAAATTTATAATTAAATGACAAATAACTTATTGTTTTTATACATATCACAAATGCCAAAGCAATTACACTAGAAACCAGATATAGTTTGAATAAACATCGTATGGGGTTTCTTCATACCTTGTCCATCTGTTTTTTTTGTTAGTAAACTAGGTGAAATAAAATTTTAACGCCATAAACATATGTTTTCGATCAGATCGGCTGATTGTTATTTTGACGTTTGTTATTGTTTTCTTTGACGTTTAATGTCAAACATTTCTTTTTGAAGGTGATTTAGCTCCTTAACAAATATGTCAGTATTGTCAGTGTCAGTGTTTTGGGGTTATAGGAATTAAAATTTAATTTAAATTATTTACGACATGCGTAAAATGGCAGATGACGTCAGGAATCGTGATGAAACTCCACTCGATGGATATTCAACCTATATAACGACATTGAAGGGACCGTATACTTCGGAAGTTATGTCCGATAGTTGTTATGAGCAATATACACAAGTAGTCGTATTAATAGTCATATATACATACATATGACTATTAATACTAATATTAATGTAGTATGGGTATAGGTTATGCACATGAACCTGTTTTCAAATAAAATATCGAAAAAAGAAAAAAAAAGTTTTTTATGAAAAAAGGTGTCTATAGTCCAGCTTCTAGACTACATTTAGTTTTTTAACCAATAGGTCATTTTAGTCTGTTTTTTAAGCTGGGTGCCAAATATGTTTTGCCTTTTACTTTTCATTGTCGTCAAGTTATCATCAGTATTAAATTGGACATTAAAGGCAACATTTTTTTCTAAAACTGTTATAGCGTTAAGAGACTCGCATATTGTTATTGGTTGAAACTGCTCTTGATGGTCTTGCTGGTCTTCGTTAGTGTTAAGATTGTTTTTTAGCTTTTCCTATAACTAAAAGTTTTTTTACCCGATCCACTCATGTTCGCAGCAACCAATACTGATTGCTCTTATTACAAGTAAACGGTTGGTCGTTATTGCCGATGAATATCGCTAAAGTTTCGTCGTTTTAAGCGATATGTCGCTGTATCTGATCTTGTTATAGGCGGTATGTTTACTTATTAGCTTATATATAGGAGTTCGGCCGGGACCGTGCCAGTCGGTTGTTATAACCGATCTGTCGTTATAAACGATGCCGTACGGTTCTAAATTCAGAAATAATTATCTTACTTGTTTTTTGAATAAACTTTCGTTATTCATGAACGGTTTGTGGCAAGTAGTTGAAAGCTGATATACTCGAATAAACGCATCCGTTCTCAAAGTGTTAATTGATGCTTTGGAAAATTATAGTCAAAATTTCTATAGCTTCGTGTTTTTAGACCGCTAATGAAACTTTTATTTTTGAAAAAAAAAGATGATAATTTCAAATAAATAGAGCCATGTCAATGTGAGGATGTTATTTTCTCGAAAGTGGTTTCTGCATGATTCCTTGTACCACAAATGCAATATGGTTCAAGTCAAGTGTTCGTTTTTGTATTATGAACAAGTCTTTTTCATCCCATCTATTTCCCCAAAAAAATATTCCAAATCTGACAATTGACTGGATATTTGAGAAATACCGGGTTTTTTGTGAGTTTAAGTCGGAGTTTATAGAATGAAGTTCAACGTTTTACTGAAATTTTCAATATGCAAAATCCATTGAATATTTTCATCTATAGTTAACCCTCAGAATCTAGTGGACTTAACAGTTTTCAGAGTTTAATTTGCTAATTTGAAAACTATCTTTTACACTTCATCTAACTCAATTATTTGAAAACATCATTCAGATACATTTCATATTCTAAATGGTATCCGTCTTGAAATTACACATCCTTCTCCCTTATATATTTTATATACCTCCCCATCGGAGATACTTTAAACTAGTATCTAAGCGTTTTCAAGATTTATTTCCATTCGTATCTGATACGATGGAATCAGCTTTTCGAAAGAGATTTTAGAACGGTCGAAACTCACAATGACCATATTTAAATGCAATGGCCTCTTCGACTTTAAAGCACATTTAGATAAGACAGGGCTATCCATTTCACGCCATTCCATTGTTGAAAACAGTTCCAACGTAATCGATTTTTATATTCATCACAATTGTTCAGGAAAAAGGGATGACTCTATAACTACGATTCTTTGCTATCAAATGATATACCTACTAGTTCAATAAATAAGGAGTTTATTCATTGTGCCTATGAGTGGATGAAGCTTCTTTGTTGGTCATAGAGAAAATTAGATAGTATTGACGGTAATACAAGTTCTAATGAATACAATTTATGTTTACAAAACGTTGTAAGTATCTCATAATCTGATGAATATCAAGGATGTCATAGAAAATAACATTTCACAAAAACCAGGGCCGACTAGATTTGGCAGTAAAAAATATAATACCTATCTATTTTAATGCTACCTACATGTCAACGAATCTATTAGACAAGATATAACTTATATTAAATGGCATGTCAAGAGAAGAGTTTTCACTTTCCGGTCTCTTTCCGTTTTGCCGGAAACGTCTCCGGTTTTGAATTTTTAAATAAACACCCAGTATAATGTAACATTTTATTTTATAATTTTGAGATAACTAATTCTCGATTAGAATGTGACATTCTATAAAGTTTTTACGTCTACTTCAATTTCAGTTAATTTTAATATTGCATCTAGGTGACAGGAAATTACAATCGCAAAATTTTAGTGTCTACTTACTATGATACATAGGAAAATTACATTTTCGCGACTAACTTTTATTTTTCAAATGGCGATCATTTTATGGCAAGATCTTCTCAAAAAAGTATTTTTTGACTATTCTAACTATAATAATTAATTTTCGGTTTGATTAAATATAAGAACATAAATTAAATATTACTAAGGAAAATACTGGACAATATTTTTTTTCAAGTGTGCCCTGGACAATAATTTATTTTCTTTCACTGTACTAAATTTCCAAGTTGCATTCTTTCTTGTACAAACTGTCATTCAGAATTGTCTCTGAAATCCAAATATATAACAATGTACAGTGTGTTCCATTTGAAAATTCAAACTGGATCCATTTCCGGTGAAACCGGAAGTGATTGGAAAGTGAAGAATATGCAAAAACTCTCCTGATTGCATATCATAGCAAATCTCATTTTGATATACCTAATTAATATGACTTTCCTAAACGATTTATTGAGATTCACACCCAGTATATAGACATCGCTATGATCTGCAAGAGATAAGAGACAGAAGACAATTGCTATTTGCGTAAAAAAACAGCAACAATCGAATAAATATATTTTTGTAATTTCACTCCCTCATATAATAAAGTGTGAACCTAGGTATAAAACGTTGATACAATATTTCTCAGTATTAGCAGAATCACAGAACACACAATAATGACAAATTTTTCGAAAGATCCTCCATCCAAGACATCTTAGTCAAAAGCTGATGAACATTTAGAAAAATTTCCATTTCAGACGTCTACGGCCTCTTAGTTAATTTTAGGTTCCATTTCAAATTTTGGATTTACAGAAAAACTGTCATATCTAACTCCTTAGGAGGGTTTTATGTGAAGAGATATATATCGATTTCTGATTTTTTTAATTTTTTTAATTTCTCAAGAACGGATGAAATTTTATTGCTTTCTTTTTTATTTTGTTGGTTATAGATACCGCCTCTCGCTGAAACCGATTGGGAATCCTATCTCTCAAGACTGTGGAGAGAAAACGGCTATAATAATTTCCATTAAACCACTTTACCTCATCATTTATCGTGTATATTTGAGAAAAAGGGCGAAAAAAGTTCAAATGAACTGTCAAATTTTCTAACTGTTACATTCTGGGGATAAACGGATCTTCTAATGTCAAAATTGAATATGACCGTTGTTGTTTTTCATTCTTTGTTTGAAGCGGCACTAGGATTTATTTAGATACATTTAGTAGTTCTACTTGAACCTCTATACGTCTTAGAATAGAAAAGAACATCTTGTATCTGTTAATATTTTGGGGATGGCGCTAAAAGTTAGATTAGGTATGTTTTGAAACTTGTTTTTGGTCGATCTTAATAACACATAGCTGTATATTTTGAACCGTAATATGTAGAGATTTATTTTACAATGGCACTGAACCCTTCGTGTGCCAGTCCGACTCGTAATTGGCCGAAAGTTTTTCTTACATATGTATTTTGAAATTTATCTGCTTATACATTCGAAAAATATTTTGTTATTAGTGAAATTATTTGTTCGTTTCTTGTTAGTTTTTTGTTCTTTACATAAATAAAGATGAAGATGCAAATGTTATCTCAGTATTCTTTGGTATGTGCCTTAATTTCAGCTTTGTGAATGTAGAATTGTATCTTTTGTAGTCTTCAGAACAATCATCCCTTCTAACACTTTAAGATTCTAAACAATTGGGTACTAATCCCCAAACTTGATATATTTCTTTCTTTTGAAACATTTTCATAATTCCATAAACGTTTAATATCATCAAGAATTACAACCTGTTAAACAATCTGTGATATTTCTCAAATTACAACTAATTGTTGTATGCCTCGTATAGAAGCAGTAATATTGCTCTAGCATTCATTAATGTATTTAGAAGTTGAAATTCATCAAATTGATAAGCAGGAGGGCTCCAATTCCAATTGGCAGTTGGATAAAGTTTCTAGTTCAGTTTAGTTGAACGATTATCTCAATGACAATGCTGCCATGGGAGGAAAAGTCTGTATCCAACCCAAATATTCGGTTCAGAAGCCGAAAAGTTCGTTAAACATCAAAAAGTAATGAGTAGTTTCGCCCCCTCTGGCAAATGATCTTTTTTCCTCTGAGCGGACACAAAATGCATTGTGCCATATCCCGCAACGACATGACTTGATCTGATCGTATTCAGTTCCGCTTTCTTCGCGAAATAAAGAACTTCCGCGCACCTTTTGTACCTCATATTCATCAAGGGAGGCCACTAATAATATGTTGGACTCGTTGATCGAGAGCCCCGGAGAGCGCCTACAGTGTTTTGTCTACCAGTCAGCAAGAATTTCAGCATCTTGAACCAAGGACGTGCTTTTGGTACTTAATAGGGGTCTAGTAATAATATTACTCAGATGTATATTAGCCATTATTGCACGTCGAATTATGTTCTTAATAGTTCCTTGTTCATATAAGGTAAAGTAAACCAACATAATTTGACTATTTGGGCGCCGATGCAACTCAAAGATCATAAAATGCAGATCGGAATTACACTTTGTTTGGTAAAGCTATATTTCCATCTAACGACCTCTGCTATTTTGAATTTTTGGATTATGAGTATCTACTTCCAAAAGCTTCTAATTTGGAATCAATGGAGTCGCTTTATTGTTGGTAAGGTTAACGCTTGAATGATATGTTGAAAACCAGAACAATCTATGTATCTAAAAAAATAAACTAATAATATTTTAGCTAATTTGCGGTATTTTTGAAGAATAGGTACCCTTCTGAAAAAAAGAGACTGCACGCTCTAGACATCACAGTATGTGTGTGAATTGTGAATCGCATCCGAACGGTTTCTTGTTTAACGTATTGATGTCTCGAGTGAGAGGCTATTTGATTTTCTAACCTCTTGATTCCGATTGTAGGACTTCGGGGGGCGCGAAATTCCCTCAACTGACTTATCTGCTTTGCTGCTGCAACCCCTTTGTCGCGAGATATATATATATGTTTTTTTAGAGGATTCGTTAAATTTGAATAATCGTTGCTTTTGTATGAAGTAATTGCTGTAATTTACATGGAATCGTTATAGGTTGGAACTAGTGAATAAATTGTATGACAAATTATATGATTTTTTTATCAATTCTTGAATCATCATATTCAATGCTGAATGATTTTTTGAAATATTTGTGATATCAAAAAAACGTCGAGCTCGTACTAGGAACTCGGCTCCGCTGACAAGTCACCAATTATTGGCAAACAAACCTAATTTTCGGGTAAAATTAATTTATATTCTTCTGCAGAGCTCTAAAAATAGACTACAATATTTTACCTATATGAATATGTGTTTTAAAAAAATGGACCGAGGTGCACTGAAAAATACAAAATAATATTAATTCTATTGGTATTGGTACTAAGGTCATTGTTTTTGTAAATCGTTAAACGTTCACTAATGCCATTACCTTCATATATTCTTTGCTTGTACTTGTTATTATTCATCGTCGCGGAAATACGCATATTGTAGACATTACTACCGCTGTAACTCGAAAACAGTAACTCTATGGAAAAAAATGTTCAATGTAAATGTTGCTACAAATAATCCAGTCTTTAATTTGGTTGCTTCAGATTTTCAATTTTGGAGAGAAATTGCCCTCCCCCACATAGCGAAAATACACATATTTGAGATTTTAACATCGCTGTAACTCTAAAACCGTAACTCTTTTCAAGAAATGTTCGATTTGAAGGTTTTCGGATATTGCCCTATTTTAAATTCTGTCATCTCAGATCTTCGAATTTCGAAAAAAAAATGCCCCCTCCATCCTCCTTCGGGGACGTTTTTTAGATGGAAACAGGTTTCGGATTTCAGTTTTTACGAATATGAGATCATTTCTTATCATCTCCTCTTTCAAATGAATCAAAAATCATCAAAATCAGAGTACGTTTACTATATACAGCGCGCACACAAATTAAAAAAACAGACAGTAGAATTGTATGCCTCCTCCTTTTGGGTTCGTCGGTCATAAATACTTATAGCACTGTGATCTGTAGACTACAACAGAACATAGCCTCTTACAAACAGAGCAACCATGCAATGCGCTAGGTATCCAATGTGCAATGGGATGCATTATTAAGATTTCTTACTCAATGGGTGGAGATTGTGGATATTAATGATATAGAATATACAGAACAGCAAAGCATCAAATGTATAAAAATATTTTTTACAAAAAATTGGACCGACTTTATTAGTTGGTGCACTGAAAAGTATAAAATAATATTAATTCTATTGGTGCTGCTACTTTTGAAGTTGTGCAGTTGCAGGTAGATTGATAACTTTTGGCAACAACTTCACAAGTACCAGCACCAATAGAATTAATATTATTTTATACTTTTCAGTGCACCAACTAATAAAGTCGGTCCAATTTTTTGTAAAAAATATTTATTTCACACTTTTGACAATGACAATTTTCGACAGAAATCGCCCTCTCCACATAGCGAAAATAGGTATATTTGAGAATTTAAAATGTCTCTATGTCGAAAACCGTTACTCTTTTGAAAAAATGTTCCATTTAAACGTTTCCGGATATTGTCCTATCTGTAATTATGTCAACGCAGATTTTCAATTTTCGACAAAATTTGCCCCCTCCACCCCCTTCGGGGGCGGTTTTCGGAGGGAACGCGATGTCGGATTCCCGTTTTTATGAATATGGGACCATTTCTCAATCCTCCTCTTTCAAATGAATCAAAAATCATCAAAATCGGAGTACGTTTACTATATGAAAGGCGCGCACAAACCAAAAAAAAAAAAAAAAAAAAAAAAAAAAAAAAAAAAAAAAAAGCACACAATCGAATTGTATACCTCCTCCTTTTGGGAAGTCGGTCAAAAATCCAAACTATCATTTATCTCATAAATTTTCCACAGCTGATCACTAGATGCTATTAAAAGTACCTAAGCCCATCAATCAAATTGTAAAAACAATGTCGTATTGACCTCGACTGTTTGAGGTATAATAACAAAGGATAGGTACCCTACTGTCTGATATCATTCCTATTGGCATGGAAATGAAATGAAGAAAAAATGTTTTGCTTAAAAATCAGTTTACTGTAAAAAAATAAACAAAAATCGACAACAGTCGTATTCTTAGCCAAATCTTAGTTTGGTTGTAAACAAGTATCGTGCTGCCTATCACCAAAAAGCATCAAACTAAGATTTGATTATAAATACGGCTGTGAAGCTATTAAATTATTGAACTGAGTTTTACAGCTTGTCTTCTGAATATTCTGATATTTATATTTTATATACTTATCTCTAAAATTATCTAGAGTAGTTCACCTGTTCTCACAAAAACGTTGTGATTAATATCAAGAAGATAATGATGGCACATATGTGATAACTTAATTCTCATCATAATCACGATGAGCTACTCATGTGATAAAAATTGTATATCTACCTTATATAGATAACGTAATGAAAATAGTGATAAGTAGAAGATTAGAGTACCTACCTAAAGATTCGTTGAGAGAATAACCTAATTAGAAAAATTATTAGGTACCTTATCCTTGAAATTAAGATTTAGGTTAATTTTTTAATGTTTCTAGGGCTCTGTAGATTTGAGGGAATAGAAAAAAGGCGCGGTGTGCGCCAGGATTGCATTCTGTCCCCCTTTCTTGTTCAACATGTATTCAGAATAAATATTCAATGTAGTACTTAAACATATCAAGGTAGGAGACATTATAAATAATATTATATAAACTGATGACACTGTAATTATTACAAACGATAACGATGATAGATAGAATTAATATTATTCTGTATTTTTCATCAACTAATAAAGTCGGTTACACTTTTTGTAAAGAATATTTTTTTCTCATTTTCTTGACTGTAACATTATCTATGAGAATCGTTCTAAAAACATCGCGGAGGAAATACACATTTTTTACAACTGTTGTGACTCGGAAACCGTAACTATATAGAAAAATATACAGATTAAATCTTACTACAACATATAATCAGTTCTTTAATATAGCAGTCTCAAATTTTCAATTTTTCAAAATATACATATTTCAGATTTCAACATTTGTTGTAACTCGAAAACCGTAGCTCCCTCTCTTGTTAGTGACTTCTGCTACCTTTTTGGTGCATTTAGCCACAAAATTGGTAGCTGTTTTGAAAAAAAATGTCCAATTTAAACGTTTCCGGATATTGTCCTATCTTTAATTCTGCCGCCTCAGATTTCCGAATTTCGAGAAAAATGGTCCCTTTCTCTTTGGGGGCGTTTTTCGGAGGGAAGGAGACCATTTCTCAACTCTCCTCTTTCAAATGTATCAAAAATAATTAAAATCGGAGTACGTTTACATGAAAGCACGCGTACAATCCATAAATATTTTTTACAAAAAATTGGACCGACTTTATCAGTTGTTGCTCTGAAAAATACAAAATAATATTAATTCTATTGGTGCTGGTAATTTTGAAGTTGTACCGTTGTAGTTTGTTGTTGTAGGCATCAACTCCAAAAGAACCAGCACCAATAGAATTAATATTATTTTGTATTTTTCAGTGCAAAAACTGATAAAGTCGGTCCAATTTTTTGTAAAAAATATTTACTTCACATTTTTGAGTGTAACATTTGTCATGAAAATTGTTGAACGTTCACTAATACCCAAAAAGTTAGAGGTAGGTTTAGTTTGTACTAGCGAAAATACGCATATCACATATTTCAGAGAAATTTGCACCCTCCACATAGCTGAAACACATATTTCAGACTGTAGCGCGGAAACTTATGTTTATTTTTAAAAATGTCCATTTTAAACATTTCCGGATATGGAATTCTCATTAATTCTGTCGTCTCGGATTTTCAATTTTCGAGAAAAATTGCCCCCTCCACCCGTTTGGGGGCGGTTTTTGGAGGGAAGGAGATTTTGGATTTGATTTTCCTGAATATGGGACCATTTCTCAACTCTCCTCTTTCAAATGAAACAAAAATCGTCTAAATCGGAGTACGTTTACTATGCAAAACGCGCGAACAGCCATAAAAAAATAAAAAATAAAAAAAGCAATCTTACGACCGAATTGTACACCTTCTCCTTTTTTTGAAGTCGGTCAAAAAAGAAGCAAACAGTCGAATTGTATACCTATTCCAATTGGGTTCGTCGGTTAAAAATACAGAGGTATAGGCTCAAATATCCAAGCAACGGAAATTTATTAATACATTCAAACAACGTAAGCTTGAATATTTCGAACATATTATGCACAACATCAGAAAAGTACAACATATTAGAAATATAATCCTTAAACACTGGATTATTTCTAGTTGGCTATTTTGTGATATTTTATTCTAAAATAGAAAAGCAGAAGAATTCAATAAGGAAGTGATATAAAATGATGAATATATGAAAAATCTCTCCACCATTGGATGCAAAAAATAACAACATCAATAACTCCTAATTTGGAAAAAAACTGCGACAAAATCACCTTGTCTATTGCATTGTCACATAATAAATATGGTCATAAATAAAAACTTTTCATATATGACTGTAATATACATGCATGCAAACAAGATGATAACCCCATTATACGACGCTTGCGAGGGGTTGAGTCTACCCTCTTTTTCCTGTACCTGGCGGCCGACTTCCTTTTCCTTCCTATACTAGTATATATTATAAACAACACTCACTCGCCTCATATATATATATATATATATATATATATATATATATATATATATATATATATATATATATATATATATATATATATGAATTTATAAATTCTCCTTTTTTGGTCCACAGATATATACCTAGGTAGGTAAGGGTTATGTTGCTGAGGAGCACAGGTATATGTTAGAGAAGAACAATAATTTTGACATTATTGTTATAGATCGCTTTTTAAGAGGTTCTATTCAATGATAATTTGCATTTGACTTAAAGTCAGTTGCATCCTTCACGTATAATATCTTATAGCTACCTATATGAGATAGGTTCGTGGTTTCGGAAGCTGAGGATAAAAGAGTATGAAATTTGATATTTTACAAAATTTTTTTTTCAAGATTTATGCAAAATACTATTCCAACCATATTTTCAATGAAAGTTCTGTGAGAAAATTTAAAATACATCTTTCAAACCTTTATACAAACCTACCTAGCTGAAAGCTGGATGGTGTGATAAATTTCATATCTTGTTAGATATTCACAATTTCTATGATGATAAATAATTTTATCTTTCCTAACAATAATTGTTGAATAATTTTGCTTCAAACTATCACTAATGTGGTCAGCGAATCGCCCTATCAGTTTATTCATTCTCTTAATTTTGAGTATTTAGGTAATTGAATCTTCAAATAAAATCGTATCTAAAAGTATGTTTAAATATTTGATATAAATACTGGTTAACTATTTATATTTTGTTTGAGTAACCAGGGGGAATAAGTTACGCATGGACTAGTATATTCCGGTAATTTAAAAAGTTGTCTAAACACCAAAGTTGATTTCAGTGTCATAGTTGTTTATTATACATCGGCAGTCACATTTATCTTTCAAAATATTTGATGAGAATAAAGATAATATTACTATAACCATTTCAATGATGAATCTATTGGAGGAGTATTATTAGGTACTTAAACGTTGTCTAAGTCAATGTTTTTTTAAGATCAATAAGAAAAGTTTCTAAAAAGAGGCCTATTATGAATAAAAAAATCCTATGAATATTTCACATGTTTTATAAAATCAGATACATCGTTTTTCTAAATAACTCAATTTGTAACAATTTTCTTAGTAATTAGGATGTAATATTTTCTTATTCTTTAGCATATTACAAATATAACCCAGATGTTCATTAAATAGGTAAATCTTGATAATATTTTTTTAAGAGAATCTCACTTGGATGTCGAACAATGGTTGACATTCTTGAATTTGTCCCAGATATCATAAATCTTGGGATGATTATCTACTACCAAAAAAAAAAGTGTGTGAAAATCTTAATCCAATTTGAACCGATTGTGTCAAATTTTGCGTATCATCACGCCTTTTTTTGGGAATGGGGTTAAACTAGATAAAAGAGACCTTCACTGTGACAATGTAATCTCAATTCTTGAAGTATCTGGAAAAAAATTCAATTTCACACGGTCAAATGTTAAGGGTTAAATTTGGGTTATTTCACCCTTTTTGAAGAAATCTTGTTAAAATTATATATAAAATGCGGAAGCAACCACCGTGCAACCGCCTCTTAACAAAAAAGGTGCAACTCGGGAACCCTTTACCATTTTATATTGTGTATAAGCTCTGTATATATAAGACAAGATCAGGTAAAATTGCCGCGTAGGTAATACAGGTATAAGCTGAGGTAGGTATTTACCCTTTCGTCAAAAAAGTAACGTTTTTATACATATCTTATAGGCACAATTAGCTCGTATTGTCGAAATTACTTACTTTTGCGAATAACGGAAACCGCATCGATTTCCTTGCATATCCAGATTGTCGAGAAATTTCGTTCAGTAGGTACCTAACGAGTTTAGCATGGAAGAAATTTGATAAGAAACCGGACTGGATTAATTTTTTCATTGTGGTTGACAAAATTTCCAACATTTCAACAGCTTCCAAAAACCGTTATTCAAATTTAGATAATTTGAAAGACCAGTAACAGGATTGGGTTTATATAAAATTGTTTTGAATTATTGTCACAAAATCAATATCAGTGGAATATCAGATGGAATACCTATACGTTTTTAAATTTAACATTTTCACACAAAAATTAGGATTAGGTACTTACATTTTTATGATATTAGAACTCGAAAAGAGAGAAAAAAAAAATTAAGGAACAAGCTAATAATGAGGCGGATTATAAATATCAGATAATTTCGGGAAGTAGTGAAAAGATCTTTCACAAAACAAAACTTGTAGACAACTAGCAATTGATGAGATAAAAAGTCATTCGAAGTAGTCTTTTGCAAATGAGAAATATTTCTCAGCATGTCTTTACTAGAATCAGATGGGAATAAGTTGTCGTGTCATAAGCAATATCTGTTCGTTAAATAAATATTTTTTACATGGACCGACATTAATAGTTGGTGCACTGAAGAATAATTCTATTGGTGCTGTTACGTTTGTTAAGTAGTGCAGTTGCAGTTAGATTGATAACTTTTGGCACCAACTTCACAAGTACTAGCACCCATAGAATTAATATTATTTAGTATTTTTCAGTGCACCAACTAGGTGGTAACGCCGGTTCAATTTTTTGTAAAAAAATATTTGTTTATTTTTGAGTGTAACATTAGTCAGGAACATGGATGAACGTTTACTAATATCTACCATAGAAGATAGTACTTATACTATTACCCACGTATATTCTTTGCTTGTACTTGTAATTATTAGAGATTTCAAGACATTGCGGCGGAAATAGGCATAAGTATTTTAGATTTTACCAATTTGCCACTGCGCTAACTCGAAAACCGTAACTTTAAGGAAAAAATGTTCAGTATAAATGTTGCTACATATAATCTGGTTTTTCATGTGATTGCCTCAGATTTTCAATTTTTGAATGAAATTGCCCCCTCCACATAGCGAAAATACACGTACCTATTTGAGATTTTAATATCGCTGTAACTCGAAAATCGTAACTATTTTGAAAAAATGTTCAATTTAAACGTCTCCGCATATTGTCCCATCTTTAATTCTGCCTCCTCATATTTTCGATTTTTGATCAAAATTGTCTCCTTCAACCCCGCCGGGGGTGATTTTTGGAGGGAAAGAGTTTCTCCATTTCTCATGTCTTCTCTTTGAAATGAATCCAAATTCATCAAAATACCATATACAGCGTGTGCAGAAATAATAATAATAAATAATAATTGCCATTTTTTTAATAATCCTGTCAATATCCGTTGAAGTCCATGTTCATGTCATTGTCATTGCTGCGTAATATTGGGTGTTATGTGTTATTGTTCATAAAAGCTTCAAAATGTGGGAAAAGTATCTAGATCTAGTCATTTTTAAAACGATTTGTAAGTATTTCAAAGAACATCCGCGTGAAAGGCCATGTAATAGATTAGGTACCTACTTTAATTGAAATTATTAGACAATCAATCCGTCAAGGGATCTAATTCACCAATTCGAATAAAATTCATGTAAGTTATAGAATATTTAGACAAGCTTTACAATTTATCTCTTTTTAGGAGCTTCTACGAGTATGTACAATAAGAATTACCAAATGATCCAAATGAACTGAAACTGCAAAGTGATTAATTGTTTAGGTATTAGGTACACACTAGTTTAGGTTGGCACTGACACACTTCGAATGAGCTTTACCTACTTTTGATCACTCAATACTTATAACTAATGAGAAGAGAAGTTAAGATTTTTGGCAGAAACTATATCATTGCATATTTAGCAAAAATCAAATTTTTAATCCAAAAGGATTGTGCGTCCCTCTTAGTCCAACTATGAACTTTCCAGTAGTAGTACCAACTCCCTCCATAGATTCAAACTTGTACAATCAATCATAGTCTAAAATCAAATAAAAATCTTCTTGAATTTTTTTTACCAGGGTTAAAAATTCGAAAGGAGAGAGAGTAGTGAAACATACAGCAGGTACCTATATAGATACCAACATTAAATTTATATTTCATAAAAAAATCGTACTTTGATTTTATATGAATTATTAAATTAATATGAAGAAGCTACCTGCTCTATGGTAGGCATTAAATTACATATTACACACATAATCAACAAAATAATAGCGCAATAAGATAAGATTTAGGATTTGCCTTTACCTACACGTCCGTGTTGCGGTCACCTAGCTGTGTATCAGTACCTACCACATTTTAACTATCCATGCTTTGTAAAGTCAGATAAAATATTCTGTGACTG
Source organism: Crioceris asparagi (assembly GCA_958507055.1). Taxonomy (NCBI): domain Eukaryota; kingdom Metazoa; phylum Arthropoda; class Insecta; order Coleoptera; family Chrysomelidae; genus Crioceris; species Crioceris asparagi. Next base: position 15,762,700 of record OY293827.1, on the reverse strand, counting down.
ACGGACAGACAAACAGCCTAACAACGGATTTTGATCGGATGTACAGAATCCTTAAAACATTCAAATGGGGGTTGGATTTTTGTTGGTTGAAATTAGAAAATTTAAAGATTAATTTAATTCAAGGGTTTTTACGTGATGCGTGTATAAACATACAGAAATATAGACAAATGCGATAGAATGTAGCCTATATTTTAAATTAGACCTCTATCAATACATCGGTGAAAGCTGCATTCAATTCCTTGCAGTAGTTTTTGCGTGATGCGCTTACAAACATACAGACATACAGACAAAAAGTCTAAAAACGTTTGTTTTTCTTTTGTTGATCTAATTGGTCTTTCTTATTACCTATATTATAAACACTTATTTTTTTAATATCTTTAATATACAGACATCGGCCTGTTACAATTTTCTCATAAGTATAATAGGTATATATAGAGGTATAGATAAGATACCTATCTAAAAACTTCACGAAATTGAAATTGAAACATTTCATCTATATACTGATAGATTAATCTCAGATTTGCTACACAATTCCACATAGGTATTTGTTCAGTAAATCATCTCCATTACCTTCAAGCTAATTAATCTGAACAGGACAGAATAAACGTGAGCCCATATAACTAACCACCCCCTGCTCGTCAACAAACCCAAAACACACATAAGCAAAACAACTGCCGATCTCCGTAATAGAGTTATCAACGTCAATAAGATAATACCTTTCATTTTTCCTGGGGTGGCCTAAGCACACGCAGAATACATACATACATACGTACATACACATACATGTATAGCCCAAAGACAAGGACCTATATACACATATAATACCTCAGCTACCACCAGATGATGAAGACAAAATATTATCCAGCTATGGTGGTGGGGATGATCTCCTGCGGGACGCGTAGCCCCACCCAGTGCGCCCCACCTTCTCGCCACGCCCATGTCAGGGAAGTTCTCTCTTCCCTTGATCATCCCGAATCCAGTGCCAAATCAGATTCTGAACGATTGCATGTTGTGCTTGCTATCTGTTGCGTAACAATCACAAACAGACACACAGTTTTATTTACTTTACTACTCTAACAACAACTATCAGTGACTGTTTGAATATTTGGTGGACAAGTGGTTGGTTATAATACTTATTATTTATTATGTAATATATCTTACAACGTGTTCTTGTGATGGTGCTTTGAATGTATATTGAAAACGAAAAGGACTGCTCCCTCATTTGGCGAAGATCTATGTTGAACAAAATAATGACAGGTAAATTGAAGTATGTGTTTGCCTATCTTAACAAAACTCTGACCAGTAGATTGAATTACATTATTATTCCCCAATCTAACAGAAGACATGTATTTAAGTTACTTGTTGATAGAATCTATGAGATTTGAGATTTTAGGAGGGTAGCTCTATTTTCATCAAACTCTTATGTCTAGAAACACCAATTACCAACAATTATAATAATGAATGTTCAATTATCCTTCTTTTACGTCAAAACAGAGCTAAAGATTTTTATAAGGTTTAGGTATTAAAAAGAATTGTTGATTTGAGCTTTATCAAGCTTACGCAGAGTTATAAACTTATTGATTTAAATTTTAAAGTAGGGCAAGAAAATGCTACAACAAGAAACTTAAATGAATTTAACACCGGGTGTATGAGCTGTCAATGTCATTTAAATATTTAAAATTGGCTATTCCGGAACAAATTTGATGAGAAAATCTGCTATTAACTTATGCAATATCCGCAATTTCTATCTCGTAATGCACATTTTCGGAAAATACCTAATGAAATTGACTAAGATTTTGGATACCTTCTACCTGTATGAATCTATCTGTTATATACAATATAAAAATGTATGTTAAAATATATGTGTTCTCTCACAAGGTTTGACCTTGTATATGCAATTATTCAAGGAGAAGGTTTTATGTTAGCTATTTCGCCAAAGCTTGCCACGAGGTGGCGTTGCTGTGCATCAACTTCTAAACCTTCTAGCCGATCGCTATAAACATTTGTATACTTAGGTGTTTGACCATTGACAATGTTGTAACAGTATACCTACTGTTATTATTAACAGCCAGATGGCGGTACTGTGCTTCATATTTTACACTGTCTAACCGAATGCCATACCCCTCAGACTCATTGCTTTAAAAACATGGACATAACTTATGTTTCGCATATTTTTAATTACTATCCTTTGAACATTTAAAAGTAGTTGGCCAAGACAATCTTTGATAGGTACTTCCATCTGCTTGAAAATATTCCAGATTGGAGCACAGAATTAGAAAAATAGCTTTAGATCAACAAGCAACAAATAATAAAAATAAAGTCGTTAAAAAATGACAATGGTGTATTTTTTAAATACAGAGAAATGTCAAAAACTGATTGTTTTTATGATTGAAAACTGGTCAAGTGCTAGTCGAGCTCGCGTGAAAAGGGTTCCGTAGATAGGAGTTTTGTATAGGTTCTCGTGTAATTTTTGAGTGAAGGCCTATTCGCTCAGTCGTTTCGGTTAAAGAACTATATTACATCTGATATGTTACATGACGTGTTTAAACAAACTTTTCAGATTTCGCTTATTTTTAAACTATCTGCGTTATTTAGATTCGGAGGAAATAGTCTGTGACAGACGGACAGAGAGGTAAGTAGTTAGACAGACAATTAGATAACCAGAGTGTTCTTATCCCTAATGGTTTCTTTTTTCTATCGGACTGAAAAACGTCAAAAAAATATTAACACCTATGAATTTATTGGACTTTGATGTTCTTTTTAGTTAGGATTCATCTAATTTGAAGTTTACTGAGATGCCGCTTCTATAGAGCTGGTTAGATAGGTATAGTGAGATTTCATTAAATTATACTAGTGATTGATATGAAAGGCTGTCAATTCTGTTGGTTCATCTATGTATATACTATATACATACTTATATAATGAAATAATTAAATGACATTCAGATTAATACGTATTATTTTCCATGACGATTCATATACTATACATATACTATTTTCTAGCTTTTTGAGTCATTATGAAAATCTTTGAATAATGTCTGGTTCCTATATCAGTTGCAATAATGAAAGGAATGGCATGTTTTGTTTTAATTATTGTCAATTTATATGACATATCTATCGATTTATGAAGTCATCTTTTACTGGCATATTATTGAGTGATAATGAGAGTTGCATTCTACTTATCTAACAAAATTATGGAATTATCTTAGCAAAAAAAATATCAGAGTTTCTTTTTATTAATTAGGATAAAATCCAACTGATTCATGTGTCATTTCTGGAGAAATCTGCAACACTTGATATTGTGAGATGCTAAATTTGTAGATAATATTATCGGGGGTTGATTAAATGTTTCAATATTCATATTCTGGAGTTATCTAAAAAATTGTGTCATATTCACATGAATAGGTAGATATTCTATCTTCTAAATGTTATTGGCAATTAATTAAAGCATAAATTATCAAGTCCAGTTGATTCATCAGTTGTAGGTATGAGCGATAAGGTACTTAAGTAAGCTGTCGATGATAATAGGAAATATTTGTAGCATTATTACAAAAGAACTAATTTCGAAACAAAGAATTAGGTATAAAAATAAAATTTTAAACAGTCATGATTCTTTTAGATATTTTCTTACATCTAGAAATATAACTTCTATATTCAACCTTATCTAAAACAATAAGATAAAGGCATAAAAGTGGTCCTAAATGATTCTGATTGCCCATGAAACGGTATTCTTATAAAATTGGTGTTGACTGATTTTTGACTGACTTCGAGAAGGTATACAATTCATCTATATATTTTCGCGCGTTTTGCATAGTAAACGTACCTACACCGACTTTGACCTTCTCCCTGAAAAATACCTACATAAGGAGCTAGTGGGGACACATCTCTTTATTTCTTATGACTGAATGAATGAAAATACTCAAAAATTCGAGTTAAATATTTTGTACTAAAAATAAGGCCGACGTTAGTGGTTGGTGCTCCGAGAAATTCAAAATAAGCTAAATTATGAGTGCTGGTAATAAAATTTAATTGAATTCACTCTACCAATTAATAATTTTTTATAAAAAAATATTTACTATATGAATCTTTAACTTTTTCTTCTATAATAACAAAATCTATTTTAACTGGGGTGTTCACTCCATATTTTTAAGTGGGAGAAGCCGTTTAGAAGTTTTTTCTCCAAGATACGCGTTTAGCAAGTGGTAAAGGGCTTTAAGCAGAATAAAAATTGTTAGTGCCGTTTTCGCGCTACAGTCTTGAGAGAAACATGTTTTTCAGCTATTGCCTTGCAAACCAGTGCTTGCTGGATGCCCAATCAGAGGCGTCGGTAAGCTTCATTGAAACTTGAAAAGCAAGGAACACAATAATTGCTTCATCCATTCCCAAGATAATTTTGGCATAGACAGATCTCTACAACCTATACATCTGTTGAAAACCGGATAGGTACCGAATATTTTATATCTCTGTTTTTGTATAAGCAATTTCAAAAAGAACATGAGTTTCATCACATATTTTGTGACCCAGAATATCTTAAGAAATCTGGAATTCACTAGTAAAAAGCTCTAACAAACCAATTCTAAATAAAATACTATAACATCCCAAAACCAAAAACTATATACCTACATAAAGTACATATAATATAAATCTTTTATTTATTTATTTATTTATCAACTGGACAAACGCATTTCCTTTGATATAACTGATCATATCTCTGGTTATATAGGAGTTTTGACAACCGCAAACCACAAATTAGTGACGGATTTTTCATTCGCTCAATCCTAATTAGTGTTCTGATGTGAAGGTACTTCCTTGCGATTTCAGCGCATTATCATCCCGGGCACCAAGTCGGATGATAGATAACCACATTATGCGGTTACAATAAAATTAATTGAGATCACTTTGGGGATTATGGTTCACATAGAGATAGTATAATAAAATGATATAAGTATATCAGAAAGAGTAGGAATTAATGGTCTTATCAGTTTACTATACAGCGGAAAATAGGTTTTCAATCGTCTCACAAACATTTTCTCGCCAGTTTGGATAAAAATAAGTACTATTGAATGCCAGACATAGTTATGTTAATATTTCAATTCAGTAGCGTACTGAAAGGCATCTTTCTAAGGAAGATGGTTCCGTAAAAGATGTTCAAGTTTATGGGCAAATTTTGATACTTTTATTGGGTAACTTTATGTTGTACATATCTTGAAATTTAAAATCTTTTTGCGCTAGTAGATTCTGCTCTCAAAAGTGTTTAGAGAATGTCAAAATAAATTTTCGATAACTCTACAGATGGATGAGATATATCTAGGTATCAAATACGCAAAAAAATATGTTATAGCCCGAAAGCAGAAGACGCTGGCAAATTTCTATTAATTTGGGTGATGGGGGTGGCACTTTTATTGAAGCTTAGGTATTTATTTTTACTGCAAAAAATTGTCACTGCACCAGAATTTCGAGGCAAGGCCTATCATTGAAACGCAATGGCAGCGAAGACTAACGACTGAGATGTGCCAAATTTTAACATCATTAAAGGAATTATCCCCACCACGGAAGTCTCTAGACCTAGTATATAGAACTGCTATTTAAAGTGTTCTGCAAAAAAGTTGTAATATAAGTTCATGTTTCATATTATACTCAACCAAAAATACAATTAACCTCTGTCATTCTCTGATGCTTGATTATATAACCAGAGTAATCTTTCGAAGGCAAAATATGCATTTACCGCTATAGACAATTTTTGTTATAAATGTTTATTTATTTACCATTATGAATTGAAAAATTCAAATTCTGAGAAACTTGTCTTTAATCGCTTCTTCTTCGAAATAAAATGATAAGATGCTTCAAAGAAATCCTATCTACCTATCTATTCTGTGCTAGGTACACTGATAACTTTATTGATAAATGTACATCAAATTTTGCGAATACATTTTCACCGCTACCAAGAAACTATTGGTAGTATGGGTACTTGAGCAAACAAATAAGTATTGCATTATTGCGTATCGTGTTTCAGTTATCGTAACAATAATATGTATGGGAACGTCAGGGTGAATTGGGTACTTACCTACTTCAAAATAGATACCTACAGTGTAAACACATTTATTATTAGAACTGAACCGTTTCAAAAATCTTTCCTATCAGATCAAATCAAATTATTTATTTCTCGAAATTAAATATACTGAATTGAATTGAATATTTTACTTCTTATGTATTAGCTTGGAACATCTCTTATATAAACATATCTTTTCATGTCCAGTCGCAGAAATTCTAGATGCTCGATTTTTGTCCTAAATGGTTAAGGAAAAAAACAAAATTTTATTGTGGTGTTCTTGCTTTCAAACAGTACTTCAATTGGTAAAGGATTGACTCTTATTTTCGAGGTGGTATTTTCAGACTGGAATCTTCTTGAGTGTTTCTTGTTTTGACCGACATCCCAAAAGAGGGGTATTATACTTCGCTGTACCTATGTGTTTTTTAGTTTGTTCGTACGTTTTGCATAGTAGATTCTATGATGATTATTCTTTCATTGGAAAGAAAAGTTTTCGAAGATGGTGCCATGTTCCCACAAATGGGGTGGTGTTTTTAATTTGGAAAATTCAAAATTTTATCAACTTAGTAGGTTAGGTTAGGTTAGTGATAATTGAATTTAAATGAAAGCTCAACTATTGTGATGACTTGAAACACTCAGAAATGTGAAATATATATTTTTACAGTTTTTATTATTTTTAGGCATATTGAAAATTACAAAATAATTTTAACTATACCTACTCCATTTCAAAAAGGTAGAGAGTAATAAATTATGATAATTAAGGGATCTCTATTGTATTCTGCCATATAAGCGCCATAATACAATAGAGATCCCTTCATTATATAATTTATTACTCTCTATCTTTTGGAAATGGAGTGATGCCCATTGGTCGAAAATCGACTGTAATTTGTTAAATATTGAGAAAGAGTAGATATATAATTTTTGGAATTTTGTTTCTTAGTTTCAAATCTTCTTCTTCTTCTTTGAGTGACGTACTCGTATTCGAGCGTTGGAAGCTTCTCTGCCTTGAAAGTGTTACCACAGACAAGGGGACCTAAAGTTTAACGTGGATTCAGAACCACCAATATAAATCACAGGGCACACCATTTCCATGGAGCTGTACTAGGGCAAATATACAGCGTGTTTGTAAATACTGGCCAGGGTTACAATGGCCGTGGAAAATTAATAGATATACGGACTTAATATAGGAATATGACATTGACTGATGACATAATTTAAGCCTAGCCAGGCTAATGGTTTGATTTAGCAACACGCTGATACTCTCGCTGGTTTCCCGTTGCCTTGCGAGACGAGGAGAATGCAATACGACAGTCAGAAATTCGAATGCGTGCCCACATCAACGGTCTTCTGCAATCCTTCTCCCTATCAACTTCAGCTATGCCAAATCAGATATTTGTCCATGAACGCAATATGCTTAAAAAGTGTTCAAATTGTTGTCTTCTGGTATTAATATCCATATCTAATGGTGTATGTATTAAAGTAAACAATACTTACAATACTGAAAATTAGGTAGGTCTTGCCCACTGAATAGAGATTTTATATAGAAGAAACAAAAGAATACCGCGTGCACTTGGCTGACTCCTTCGTATATTTAAAAGTTTATCATTTCCATAAGATATATCAATAATATAGAATATCAGTTTCAACGGATCATTTTTGTGGCCATTTTAAAAGTTACAATTTTACAGATGCCAACATTTAGCAGAAAAAATACAGATTAGAAAGACCCTATTGTCTCTCCATCGGAGCGCTGGAACAATGAAAACCCCGCCTAATTAAGCGTGTTTCCATGAAGAAATTTGCTCCTTTGATCTGACGACTATCGAAACGTATATGTGTGTGTGTGTGTTGGCTCCGACACATGGGTAATAAACTAATTGACTAAAATACCGCATATCGTCGTCTCCATTCATCCGAGAGGAAGAAAGATGTATTAGTTTTGAGAAACCGTCGAACGCATCGTCTCGCAAATTTCACGCCATCTCAGTTCAGCGTGTCTTCTTAGGAAGGTGTCGTTTCTCGCAAACGTAGGGTTAATGTCACCTAGAAGGACGACGTGTCGTCGCAGTTTGTTGTGAATTACCCATTTCATCATACGAGGGGAGATCATATTAAAATCCGAAGCTATCAAATACGTATCACTGGCTGAAACAAAACTAGACTATAAGTACAAATTCTATGAGACTTTTTGGCTTTGAAGGTTTTATCCTCAGCGCCATATTAATAATACAGTTTAATGATTTCATTAAACATAGCATAGAACATATCTTGTCAACTTCTTTGCAGAACCTTCTGTGTCCTTCCAAAATACCCGGGCTTTACGAATTATTTGTGAAATTATAATATCAACTTAGCGTACAACCTCTATATAAAACTATTTTTGTTTATCTCAAGGCAACAATAAGAATCTCTAATTGAAAGTTCAGTTGTCGATGTCAATAACAAGATTATTCTTGTGACTGGGTTTAACGGTGGCCAGAAAAGGCGTTAACACAATGTTCTTTTTCACGACTACTGATGGTAGAATAAATGTTAGAAATGACACAGTGTTCGGAAAACTATTGTGAACAGAATGAAAATTTAGATACTCAGAAGTATTTTTCCCCAACCACAATCTGATGTTGCCTGGTATTGAACTGGCCTTAGCAGAGTTATTTCTGTTTCTCAGGAACAAAACTGACTGAAAGTCCGTCAAAGCATAACTGAAAAGATTTAATGTTGTAATGAAAGTACTCGGGTATTTAGTATTTGTTGATCCTTTCAAGATGCGATTCGTTTTCAAATATTTATCAATATTATCCACTTGATAAAACAATATGTCACTAAACCTTCAGCAAAATGAATTTAGGCCAAACAAAGAAAACAAAGTAAATTTCTGGAGAGGAGGTACCATGAAAATGAACTGAGAAATTGAAAAGATGAGAAAAACAAAAGGAGGTTCCAAGTCTTCATCCAGTATCAATTCATATGTAATGAAAACTGTTATTATATTGCTTTAAAATATACTTATTCAAACTTTGATATGGATATGGATAATTTGTTCAAAGATCTTAATGGGGAAAAATATCAGACATATCATTTATAGTTGGCCCTCACATGGATAATATTACAGCCCCGATAACACAAAATAATACAGACGTATAAAAGTATGAGAGTTTTACTGAATAATAAAAGTGAGCTACATGTAATAGTGACATTTGATCATAACATCGGAGATATCTCGCGACGAAAGGTAGCGATGGAAAATTGATTACCCAAAGGTATAATATTGCACATAAGTTTTCTTCTTATTGAAACTATGAGAGTGTTGTCTTACACATTATGCACGTATCTCAGTATGATTAGAGAATTGATAATTACGTCCTTGTAATACAAATTTTATCGGTTATTCTCGAATTTCGAATATTTTCATTCCTAACCTTACGCAACTCTGATACCCATATGTATAAAAATATTACAAAAGCAAGACAATAATATTATTGTTGGACTAACTGGACGAGACCATCGACCCTATTTTTCTAATCTAGAGATCGTGCTTCTGACAAGTAAAATAGAGATGCAATACAGACTGATTTTGCTACTACGTGCTAGCCAAGGTGCCTTTTTCTGGTGAATTCAGTATCAGGTTACGTACGAGTTGTGCGTCTGATGTTGAAGCTTTGCTCACCACACTATAGCTACGTAGGTGGATGAAGATGAAGATCATTTTCAATATTTATACACATATATAATACTTTGATGAAAAATGGTTTCTGAATATGTCTGACGAGCACTTTTTGAACGGATGATGATGATGATGAAGTGGCTGTGTATGTGAAGGTTTCAAGTTCCGGGAATTTTGTCGATGCAGCCGATTGTCGTTGTATATCGTTATTTTTACAAGACAGGAAGCTGGTCAGTGGCTTTGGTTTCTTGGTACTTGCTAGATAGATGCCAACATGCATATGGTTCAATTCTATGACAATGTTAAAAATGTTTATCTCTTTGATATAAGTATAAGTATATTGTTACAAGCTGCTACTGGTAATGGCACGTAATATAATATTTATGAAGATTCTTAATTACTCTAGGTTGCATTCAGTGTGGTTGAGACTGTTTGACTTGCAACCAAAATAAAATAGTAAATCTACAAAGCTATTTTTAGGAAAAATTGTACCCCATTAGATCATTCTGGTGAAAGTAGGTCAGTCTATCCTAATGTCATAGCCCATTTTCTCCAAATCTACTTGTTGAACGATGTTGAAATGTAACCAATCATGGTCGTACAGCGTTAAAGAGTAACATCTTATTCAAGCGATTAATTTTGTGAGCTAAAATAGAAAATATATAGAAAAATCTCAAACGTATGAAACACTCTCCACGCAAACCTGACTCGTCCTTGGCCGAATAGTTTTGGTTTTTCTGTATCCAATGATGAAACTGAAACATTATAATCATTCTCTGGGTCTGTCATAGCCTAATTTATCTGAGCCTACAAAACAAAACGAAGAAGAAATATGAAAGAAAGCGCTATGACAAATTTACATACATTTTTTTTCAAATGAATAGTCTAGAAAATATTGGAAAATTTGACTCTTTCACTCCAAAACTAAAAACTGAGCATAAAAAACTATTAATTATTGTTATTAAAATTTACTCAGAGTTAAGAAAATCATTTAAACAAAGTTCTTCGGCACGAGCCGACTGATTGCAGTTGACTGATTTTAATATATTTATTTTATACAGGCTCAAGAAGCAGAATCAATAAGCAAATTTATAGAAAGGATTGACTGTTTCTAAATTATATTTACTTTATAGGATTATAAATAATCAACTCATTATCGCAAGACTTTGACTAATAGAATAGAATAGAATGACAAGCGTAAATTCTCCAATGCAAATCTTCAATATGAAAGTTAAAATTCCTGGACAGTTTGAAAGAGTTTTGTATATCATCATCATTTCAAAATTCTGATATCAAAAAGTAATTTCAGGCGATGAAGTATTTAGATTTCTTTATTTGTATAGGTATATGAATATATTTCCAGTAGGAATATGAATATAGATCATATCTCTGGAGTTTTAAGTAAAAAAAATCAATCACTTTGTTTAGAATAGCAGACATATTTCTTAGCTGATTATGTTCAACAGGTGGAATTTAGTTATGTGCAAACAACTGATTTAACGTATTTCTGCGATGAGCCGGCATTGATAACAGAAAAGGCAAAAGAATTTATAGCCAGAAAAGTGATTCCATCCTCTATATGAATCGCTTGCCGACTTATTTGTTCAGGATTAGAAATCCAATCCTAATGACGCCGCTTTTCGCATGTCCCAGTCATTTCAGAGGCTCCCATATTACAGACAGAGATTTATCTTCTTTGCCCTTTAACTTTCCCGAAATTGGTGGGATTTGTTTGCGCCCTTTATTACCAAATCCTATCTTAGGGTATCGGTCAGTGAAGACACCTGCAATATTCTCATTTGAAATATCCCATGATAAATTCAAATTGTTTTATGTTTTGGATAAAATAACTAATATTCGTAGGAGAAATAATTTTAATTGCACTAAAAAAAATCTTAATCTTACAGAGGTTGGCTCTTTGATCAACATGGCCGAGGGATGTAGGGCATCACAAAATTTTGTAAGTCATTCATAGTTAGCAGGAAGTGCAGGTCCAGTACACCATATTTTTTTTAAATAACGGAAAATAGAATACCTTTATATATTTTTAACCAACTTTATATATTTATATTATATAGATACTGCAGCATCTGAGAGGCTTCCTACTTCCTAAACTCTACGACTACGAATTGTGATATTTTATGAAGTCTAAAATTTTCTATATTAATAACTTATGCATTCTTCTTAACAAAAAATTCTTCATTCTTCGAGATGTTTCAATATTTAAGTAGAACACCCTTAGCCATATTGCTTTTAGGTGATTTGGGTTAGCTCTTCATATTTTGTGTCCAAGATTTATATTACCAGTATATAGATATTTCCAATTATTAGTAATGAATCACCCTGGATATATGAATTATGTTGAAATTTGACAATTCTTGTCATATTTTTTGGTCTGACATATATTTTTTGGCAGCACTTATCTCTTTTATTTATATTTTTTCTCTTTCCATAATGTACTCTTGGAATTATATTTAAATTTCAAGGATTAGTAAAAATTTCTAGACATTTTTAATAACCAAAGAAAAACAAAATATTACAAAATTTCTTTACCGCGAATTATTTTTCAGAAGGCTCCGAGGATGAAATAGAAGTTTCCAGCCAGAGCTTAGAAATCGAAGATCATTCCATGGAAAGAGCAATGATTCCACCCCAAGTAGATCCCAGCGTTCAGTACTACCCGAATCCTGACTATACAAAAAGCTTTTTTCATCAACGATCAGAAAATATTCTTCAAAACGAAAACAATCTGCATCAGATCTCCGTCAGGCACTCCGAAGATCTTTGTAACAACAAATCCGTCGAAATCGCCATATATGACGACAGCAAAACTAGAAATGGTAAGGTGTATGCAAGAGCCAGAGAAGTCATCCTTGTCAGTGGTTCCCTGCCAGGAGAGTTGGATTTACGTGAGAATGGTATTTTTGCTAAGGTGAATATACCAAAGGGTACAAGGTATGGACCTTTCCAAGGAAAATGGGCAAGCATTCCACAGGATGCCAGATTTGCTTGGGAGGTAAGTGGCTTATTTATTCATGTAATCGCAGTGTTTTCTCTAAATTATTGTTAGGGAATCATTTACTTAAGTAAGATAGGTCAAGGTGTTATATAATTGTCTAGAAACTAACTGAAATAGTGTGGTTGGTCCCCCACCAACTTGATGTTGGAATTATGTTGATAAAGATGTACGATCGGTTTTCGATTAACAAACTAAACATTGCTACGAATCAACTACATCAACTACGGGTTGCATCAGACGATGTTTACTCCAGAGAGATTTGTTTGAAAGATACGTTAGGTAGTGCAAGGACGCGAATAGGACTGGAGAACTCCTCCCTGAAGAAATTCGGAGAAGTAAGAGAATTCTACCATGTAAAGAATCTAAATAAAGACTCACAGCTCATAATCATGATTCTAACCGGTTATACACTGATAATTTTCGAACGTGAGCTTATCTCTGATATTTGTTTATGATTAGGATTCGACCTGGACAAGAGCTCAGATTTTAAATCTTGATTCAATCAAAATCCTGTAAAAAACATTTGGATTAAACCGAATTTTGGGAGTAAGGCCCCTGTAACTCGTTATGTCCATAACTCAGATCATTCATCTGTTGAATTATTGTTTTTGAAGTATAAATTTAGGTAAATTGAATGTTTGTGATTGAACGTTTTTACGTAGGTTGCGATTTTAAGAGTTTAATTCGTAATCTCGTCAAGTGTTTTAAATCGAGGATTTACGAGTTAAGTGAAATGTATGATAAGATACTGATTGCGCTTAAAAGGTATGGAAACGCTTTAATATCATCTAGAATATTAATATACGAATTCTAAAATTTTAATATATGAAGAGAAACCTTGGATGTCTCAGTTTTTGATTTTGATTTCTGACTTTTCTTAGCAAAAAACATTATTTTATGTCTATCACAAGTCATCTTATGGGAACTTACAAACTAAAAATATGAAATACAGATTGCTAAAAATATTTAATATTGTAAATATACCTATATATATCTATCGCATAAAGTCTAGCAAGCCTTAGAATTTTTGTAGTCTTTTGCAACCAAAAATCAGATACCAGTGCATGTCAAATTGAAAAAAAATTAAATCCACCAAAATAATACTTTATTTTACATAATTTAGGATTTTCTTGGGTAGTGCCGCCAGCTTATTAGTTACAGATAAGACTACGATTCTGTTATTTTCTGCGAAATTATGATTTATTAACAGTAACTAGGTTTTTGTCCAGATATTTTTTATATAAAAGTGTTTTCATTGTTGAATCAATAAAGCATAAATGATTAGTTGTGATAATTGTACAGCAGCCAATATTTCGTATTTGCCAATTTGAATTCAAACGTATGTGGGATCTTTTAATTCAGAAAATCATCAGCTCACTAACGATGATATTAAATTATGCTCTTTCCTTAAAAAGATAACAATTAGGTCATACGTTGAAAAGAGGAGGGGGTATAATAATACTGTTTATGTAAAAAAACTTAAAATCAACGTGTCGAAAAATTTTCATCATATTTTAATATTTTAGAAGATACCGAAAAATAACCATATTTTTTGAACGCGCTGTGGGTATATTTCTCCAGTATTTGTTTTTTTATTATTATGAAACTCTGTATCAATGAAATGGATTTCTTTTTTAAGGAAATATCTAACGGTTCCATCACACATACTGTCAATCAAATATCTCAATAGATGTACAATTGGCACTCTGTTGTCATCGAGTGGGCAATTTTGGTAACACAAACTGTTGTACAAATTGTTAAAATAGCTCTCTCATTTCATTGTTATAGAATATTATACACCGTATATCAAAAGATCTAGTTACATTACCTATATGTGCGAAAATGGGGTTGGTTCCATTTGCGATTATTGTATATGGGGTGAATATTATTGGCCCTGTATCTGTATCTATGTTTCCTAAAATAAGGGAGAAATAATCCTATGTCTATCCGTGTGTGAAATTGACACACATATTTACGGAAAGTACAAAATTAGATTTAACGAATTTACAGAAAAGAGAGATAAAGTTGGTATAAATAACGAGTTGATGTAGACGTCAGCGATTCGTTCTGAAATGGTAAAGTTGGAATTTAGTTAAACATAATGTAAAATATTAGGAACTACGCGTTGAATGTTCGTAATTGATTTTATATCAATTCTCAGTTTTAGTATAAATCAAAGCGAACATTTCTGGAAAACCAAAAAAAATTCTATATTCAAATTTTTTTTACTGCTTTATTCAATATTCTCTATTTCTTTTTCTCCCATCTCTTTTCTCTGCATCATCTCTTAGTTCACTTTGATCGTAATTACAGATCTTCTATATATTTATTTCATTGTACCTACTTAACTTTCTAAGCCAGACTCTTTTCAAAAACTTTTCGGTACTTTCTTTTCTTCCAAATTTTCTGATTGGTACAGACAATAAATGCACTTGTCAGAGAAATTCTCAGATTTTTTGTTAATTGCTGAAACACAGCTTGAACACTTATGAGATATATTTTCGAAATTTGTTTTGTAATAAATTTATCTAATCGTGACGAAAATGTAAACATATTGGGATACTCATTATGATGTAAGAACTGAACGATTATTCTATTAACAAAGGAGAGAGAAAATGTAATCGAATACGAATATATACCTACATAAAAATTCACACTTCCATTTTAGAGATTTCTTATAATTTTATCATTCAAATACCAATGTAAAGTATCTCACATTTAGCTTGTACATTGTACATATCAAAAATAACTAAGCTGGTGCAAAATCACCAGAAATGAAGTCGGTCTAATATTTTGTAAAAAATATTTATTCCTAACCTTGTGATAACAGACCAAAAACCATTTTAATTTCTATAATGACAGAAATATACTTAATAAGAAGACAGATAGGTACTTATATTTATCATGATGAGTTTTTATCGGTCAGTCAACTAACTGATTACTATATCTATCTCTATTATTTCATAAAATGGAATTTCATATACAATTTTATTTACGTATATAAATTATTATTCGTTGTACACAGATCCTTAATTTATTAAAATATAGAAATACTAAATGGATATAATTATCCTTTAATACAGTCACAGACATATTTACCTAAGTATTTTGATTTGCCATTGCTGAAGAGAAGTTATTCGTCAAAATATAGCAATTTTCTATAGAGTGACCGTAAAATAATGGATACATTCATTATTAGCTTAATTAAAAATTTGTATGCAAATTCCTGAAACAAATCCATTTTTGACTTCAATTTACTTTTTTTAGATAATAATATACAGCAACTTCTGGTAGAGTTTTGGTATCTATTCTTCAAGGAAAGTTAAGTAGGAATTTAAAAAAACTTCGAGTTATAATATAATTATTGAAGCTAGTTCACCCTGAAATTATCTTAAAGAACAGTAAATTAAAATCGACAGTTGATTTGTTTCGGGATTTTACAAGAAAATTGTTTATCTAGCTAATAAAGAGTTTATGCATTACATTTCAATTAGAAAGTTATCACATACTTTCCGTATGAAAAAATATCAACAGAAGTGCATGATAAATGGTATTTACCTAAAGTAGAAAAACAGTACGACATGAGAAAAAATATATAAATATAACTGCAACTGTTTAACTATCTTTATATTGACTGCATTATATAATTTCGAAGGGAGAAAATAATTATTCTGAGAAATTCCTGTAAAATGAAGATAACAGATTACTTAAATCGATAACAATTAGAAAAAAAAACATACTCATATATTTAAATAAACTTGGTGAATATTATTGTTATCTACATCGGTATTAAGTAATATGATATAAGTTTCGCCATTTTTTTCTATTGAATCTTAGATATTGGTTATGAATGGAGATAACTAGATAAAAAAATATATATTTCGATAGATCAGATAAATAACTTGGGATAAAACTAATTACTTTGTGAGTTTCATATTTATTTGAGCGGTGCGTCAGGTGGCAGCTGTTTAAGAGCATGGTGAGTGAGTTGAATTTCTCACGCTTTTATTATTTTTGCAAGTATTTAATATCGTGATGATTTTTTAATTCTAATTATATTTTTAATTTTTCACATAGGAGAAATTATTAATGACATTGTATTGATTTATCTTTATCACTTGCCTGATCCTGCCTATTTGTTATATTTTTTTATTAAGGCTTATACTTTTTAAATAAATATTGCTACATCAATCTTTGCAAACTCTGAAGCTAATTTGGATACTAGAGTATTTTATAAAGCCAGGATAAAATAAATAGAAGATTCTTAGAAATGTACATTATGAATTATTTCATTTATAATAGAAAATAACTGTCCACATTTCTAAATATAATTCAAAACATAAAACCTTTAACAGAAAAGGAAAGAAACATTTCGAACACTAATAACAATTATATTGATCTCATTGTATTAAATGGTCAATTTCTGAATATATCGACAAAGATTTAATCTTAGATATCGATATACCTATGTATTCATGCACAGTAATCTCGAAAATAGCCCCGCAGATTAAAAAAAAAACAGTAACTGTATTATCATCTGAAAGAAGTTTTTAATATTCATCAGATTTCGTATTTATATATACCAACTACCTGCTAGCTCTACTGTTTCAGTCCTCAAAGTTGCTAAGCTCCTCAAATTTTCGAGAAATAATAAAGTCATTCATAAACTTAGAAATAAGTTAATTCTTTCCAAATAGTCCGAAATTTCCACACAACGAAAATAAATAATGGTTAAAATAGAAAAACTGAATATACTTAATGCTTCTATGTACCTACCTACTTAATAATTGATTAGGAACGGAAATACGTGTGGGTCAAATTCAAAGAGCTGGTATTTGAATAGTTATCTTACTTTCAATTATTAAAAGAAGAAATTGGGTGTATTGTTCTTATTATCAATAACTAAATGAAACAGAGAAGGTTAGTATCTATATAGGTACCTAAGAGTCTTTTCAATTAATTTTATGCAATTGACTCTGCTTACCCAAGTAAAACTCGGTGCTCTAAATATTATTTAGTATACCCGTACCAAATGTTAACTGGATCAGATTGGTAATTTAGTCATGATACTTGGACATATCCACTATCCACAGACAATTCAATATATTTCTATAGAGTTGGTGCGTTTGAATGTATGCAGTTTTATTGCACAATTGCTTGCTCCCAAAAAACAAGATTTTCCCAAGTTGAGCGAACACTTCCTTTGTCAGATGTAGGTATCACTGTTTCGGTATTTTTTTCTTCTTCTTATTCTTACGCCACCAGTTTCGTTGTGCGCATCTCGACGTTATTCAAAATTCTACCGTATCCCACCAAAAAAGCTCCTACTCTGAACAACAATTATCACGACACAATGTGAAGGTCAAGATGTACAAGGGAGACTATATGTAGGCTTTATTAAAGCATAATTGGGAGCATAAAAGATGTCAAAAATATGTCACACTCATGTCAAACTGGACGTGGACAAACATGTTGTGTTATTATTCTTGTTTGCTCGTCTTTACATCGTCATACATAAAAAGTGAGAATCATATAGAAAGAGAGAGAGAGAGAGAGATAGGCTAATCTTGTTATTCAAATATTCTTTTCATTGGCCTCAATAATAATACCTAGCCGAAATTCTGACAGAAACGGGCGTTTTCCAAAGCTACATCTAACAAACAAAATTATTCTTGTGTGTGAATTATCAGAATGACATACGAACTAGTTTTTACATAAAAGCATATTTTCTGTATCGATTCTCAAGAGATTTTAGTTCTTAAATGAAATGTTGGCAAGATTATTAACAGTATAACGTATAATTGTTGTAACCTGATTTTAAAATTGGTACTTGGCATTTAATGAAATATTACACTGTCTTTTAGCTACATCATGATTTCGCTTGGTAAGATCATTGAAACAATCTCGTTTGTCGATATAAGGAACTAGACGTACGACAATTTCATGACACTTATCGCTATATAATAGATAATCATATCGTATAAAAGTTACATTAACCTCCTTTGAAGCCAGCCAAATAAATAAATCAAAGTTAATGTCGAAGCACTCTTCACAGGTAACTTTTTTAGGAAAAAGTTGAATATTTCACATTCTTTTAAATAATTATCTTCCTAATAGCTCCAATTCAAAACATTTCTTGATAGATGTTCTGTATTTAACGGTGGCTGAAAATGATCTATAATGTCGTCAGAAAAAAACGTTTTGTACAAATACATCCGATGAGTAAACGGAACCCGGTGTCTGTCTATCGGTCTATTTCTCAGTCTCTCTACCCATCTATCATCTATTTTCTCCAAATCTATTGAACCAAAAAATCAAAGTTGCTTTAATATAATGTTTCTAAGTAATGTATTCTCCGCTTCATATGTCTCTTCTTCACTAGTTATGAAACTCTAAGAAAAACTACAGTTCAATCAACTCTCTCCTTGCGAGATCAACTCGCACCTAACAATTTTTGTTGTATGATTTATTGATATTAATATCAATGCAGAATGCAAATACTGCCATTGACATTTTGTTCTAAGTTTCAGAGAAATTTCGATTTTGTAAGATATCAGATTTTTGTGTTGTAATGCACCTATACTTCATTTTGTGCTTAAAAGAACAAAAAAATTATTTGGAATATCGTTACATCTTCTACGTAAACTATAATACCTAATAGCATGGCCAGACGTTGATGACTTCATGATATTATCAATTTTATGATGGGGCAACGACATCTCTATCCATATATCCACTTTCTGAGTGAGGTATCTTATTTTTTTATCATTACACCCTTGTCTCCATTATCTTTTCTATAAATCAGTTCGATGATCATTATATCATCAAAGTATGTAAAGTACCTATATATAAGTAATATAATATCAAAACATGCTATCTCTTCAAATATTCATTCATTTCAATTACCTCAACCTATTTTAGAAAGTTTGATAAAATATGATGAAAAAAAAAATGCTATAGGTACATATTTTTACAAAAAAATATAAAATAAAAATAGGTCTATTGGTACTGAAATTTTTAAGTTGTGCAGTGGTAGTTAGATAGAAGGCACCAACTTCAAAAGAAACCGCACCAATAGAGTTAATATTATTTTGTGTTTTTCAGTGCACTAATTAATAAAGTCAGTTCAATTGTTGTAAAAAATATTTATTTCACACTTTTGAGTGTTAAAGTAGTCATCAAAATCATTCAACGTCCATCAAAGATAATATGTTGCTTATACTTATTCAGAGATTTCAAAACATTGCAAAATTACACAGATTCCAGATTTTACCACTGCTGTAACTCGGAAACCGTATTTTTTTTAAAATGTCCAATTTAAATGTTGCTACATATAATTTCATCATTAATTTGGGTGTCTCACATTTTCAATTTTCGAAAAAAAAAATCCTGCTGTAACACGGATATGATCTCTTCATTAATTTTGTCGTTTCAAATTTTCGATTCTCGAATTTCGACCTTCGAAAAAGAAATTCTCCTCCAACCCCTTTGGGAGAAGTTTTTGAGGGGAAGGTCATGTTGAATGTCGATTTTTTCTCAATAGCACCAACTCTCAGTTGCCTTTTTTCAAATGAAAAGGAAAATATGAAAATCAGAGCACGTTTACTATTTAAAAGGCGTGTACAGCCATAAAAAAACATGCAGACTAACAGTCGAATTGTGTAGGTAGCTATACCTCCTCCATTTGGGTAGTCCGTCAAAAAGGAATCACCATGACAATACCAATAATAACTTGTTCAACTTAAGTTTCAATCAAGCGCCACGTTGTCTTTTCCCAAGCTTCCAAAACGGTAGAAATTAAACTCGAATCGAATATTCATAATCAAATAATCAAGACCACATTGTTGTCAATTCAGTTATTAAAATCGACCCCAAATCGATTGCCCTCTTTCTGATTGACATGTGAGAGGAATATATTTACATATACACGATATGGACGATCGATGCTACGACATGCAAATAATGCCATATTCTTTTCATTTTCAATGTTCATGATTGGTTCCACACAAAACTGACAATCTATCCACTGAGAAATATCCTTCTCAATGACGATTCCAACGGAATTTGATGGGGAACTTTAAACACGCCCTTCCATAAATATTAATATTTATTTTGTTGTAAGCAGATCAGAAAGTAGTTTTTAACAAGTTTTAAAACAAGAATTCGATAATAATTGATAAATTATTGTTTTTTTGTTCGAAAACTCCAAACACTTTGCAAATTGTCAGAACATATTGTAGATTTTCTTCTAACTATTCGTTTGGGGCATTCGTAAAGAAGAAAATCTCTCTCACTTATTCGAATCAAATACCATTGTTCGAATATGTTTCAGTTTTGATATTTCGAAAGTATAGCCTAATTAAATAAGCTGTAGTATTACGTCATAGGTAGATTGGTATGCCGGAATTATCAAGCGTTGTTAAATCTTATATTTGGAATTGACTTGCATCAGCAGACTGCTTGTTCAATAGGTTATAATAATCTAATGTCACATACACCTGAGTTACCAATTTGTTCATGTAGATAAGTCCATAGTCATAATTTTGAGTTTTCAAGCGAGAAATTCTTTTCCGAAACTATACATTTTCCTCAAAGCCACTGTAACCAACTCCAAGGACACTAAAACTAAAGATTTGTCCAGATTAGAATTTTGTCTGACTCATTCGAATGACATACTTCAATGGGAAGTTGAAATTGTTGTTCTTCTTCCAACTGTGTAAATTAAATCAAACAGCAATTGTCTATCCAATTATTTGCATTTTAATTCCATTAAATACATTTTCCAGACATCTCTCAATCAAATCACTTTGCAAGCATTAAGGTATAATTTGTAATGTATTTATCAAAAACATCAAGAAAACCCATGACGCGTATGCGCGTCTCATCTAGAAATTAATTGCATGGTTGAAGGCGGATGAAAACTTCTTGAGCACAAAAGATATTTTCCTCATGAAGCATGTTATAAACGACCAGACATCTTGTATATTATATAAGAGTAAGCGTTCCGATATACCCCCAAGTTATCTAAAAGTTATTTCCTAAATGTCAAAACAAGAGCCAGATAATTGATCATGTATAGTGCATATATATCTATAGATATAGATACTTATATATAAGACAGGGTCGATGTTGATTTGGCCGTTTGGAAGGGTGGGATGGAGATAGAGGCGCATAGGTCAACTATCAAACCATCATTGGCAGCTGTCTGCTGATATACGAGCTAATAACATCAGCGACACTTTCATTACATTGAAGCAGCAGGGGGGTGGTGCTACTAGTGCGTGTTGTTCACACGCCTTACGAAGACGATTTTCTTAATTAGCAACAGGAGTTAATTTTGACGACCCGCTTTATTCCCCTTTGCTCCCGTTGATAGAATGGGGTTGAAAGATGGAGCCACCGCACGTATCTTTATGAACCTCCAACCATGATTTTGATCTCGCAAAAGATCAGTAGGTAGTTGCCGTACGTGTAGATAGGAACCAAATTCAAATACCGCGTGTAATTCATTAAGAATGTCCAATCTCCAAACCATAGATTCTAGACCCCAAAATATGATGATTTAACTCAATAGTCCCTATACAAATATTGCAAGTTTCCGAGATGCCTACATGGCGTTTAAAGTGGAAATTTATTTGTTGAATTTTGCAATAATTTCTTATGTTTTAATAGTTTCTGCTAGAAAATTTGTAGTTTTACGTTTTGTTTTTATTGTGGTTACGAATTTGACTTCTAATTTGGTATTTATTATCCAGTTACAGTTACACCCTGTTGCTTTAGTAAATCAAAACTTTTTTTTCTACGTTGAATTATTAAGAAAGCAATAAAAAAACGTTCAATTCCACTAGAAAAGTCACACTTGTTTGATTTGTGTAACTCGATGGGTTTTTGAGTTATTTGCTTTTAAATATTTCAATACATTTTAATTTTACTATACCTACCTAAAAAAAATTAATAACTAACACCCTGTACAAGAAATGCTAAATCAGAAGTCAAATTCGTATTCACCATGCCAAAAAAGAAAAAACTACAAATTTTCTAGCTGAAATTATTAAAACATAAAAAAGTATTGCAAAATTTATTAAATAAATTTCAACTTTACAAATGTTTTTGTTGCATTAAATTTCTCATTAGTGACGAACTTTGATTCACAAAAACAACGACAATTTTCATCATCTTCGGTGGCTTTTTTCAAATGGACCTCCCTGTATGTCTTTGCATTTTCAACATTTTAAAGGATATAGAATCTGTTAGATGTCAGACTATCGAAAAATTTAAAAATAAACATCAATTTAAAAAAAGCACTAGTGAAACCATATCTCAAAAATTAGCTATTGAAAATCAAAGTACGTCACTGAATACGTACGGTGTTTTAGAATTAAGTATACTTTATCCAGAAATCAGTATTATCCACTATTTGCCCAACCCTATATTATATAGGTAATAAAAGCCACAGGGCAAATTTTACTTTGTAATATGTGGATCGATTTTTATCCAAATATGACTTTCTGCCATATTTGACACATTTTATATTTATCATTAAACTCATGGTACATTTCCAGTAGTACGATAATTTTACTGACATAATTTCTTAGATACAGTAAAATTCAAAATTTAGCAGACGAAAATAACACTTACTTTAATAGATCGTCGTAAAGGTAATAAGAATGAGGACAACAGATAATCCACATAATATATTAATAAAAAACGGCAGCACAAAATGACCGATAAAACGCGTCGAAATATATCGAATTATTACGTCCAGATTATGTTGACAAAACAATTGGGGAACTGGAAGCATGTTTAAACCCTCAGGATGGAGCTTTAACATGTAGACACGTCACTTTAGACACAACGGGCGGTCCTTTTATTCAAAGTGTCAACCATCTCATGATCACTTATTCCCATCCCTAGCGGTTAGAATGTGTGCAATCGGATTTGAAATAACACACTATTAGATGAGATCACATTCTAATGATGTAAGGTAAAACGGTAGCATCTTAAATGTGTGTTGTGTTGTATTTATTCTTTACGTTTTGCCGAAATTTTATGTCTGTATGTGAGGATCTATTATGGTATCGTGTTGAAGCCTCTGCCTGGTATTGTTGAGAATTATGAATGGCATGGCGGGGTAGGTTTTTGTCGAGCATTGAATTGATTGTGTGTAGTTGCTTCCTTGTATTAATTATATTAATTATATTACAATAAATACATTCAATGGAACTGATTCAAGAATGGAAGAAATTCACTTATTGCACTGATGTTAGAATTACGACAGCTATACGACATAAATATACTTAGTGTCATTCACCCCCCTAATCTTCTATGCCGAAATGATTGTTCACGGTGTGCGACAACCGAATTTCGATAAAATTCAATTTTCTTGAAAGCAAATCAAATAGCAGATGTCAGATGGACACACAAACATATAATCCTCACACATAAGTTTCGGGTGTAACGATAACATTTGTCGCTATCACATAAAGGTCAGATCCATATTGTTTTCCCCTGATTTATTTGATATGGCAGAGGGGGCATTGAAGTACTTTTGTGTCCCGGTTGGAGAAATATCGGCTACTTTTCTATTGCTTCCCAAAATGAACTGATACTCACTTGTAAATGAGAGATCGAATAACCTATAAAATAGTGATGGAAAAAAATCTTGTAATGAACCAATTTATGAAGTTTAGCTAAATCTGAACCTTTATACAATAAATTCTTTATGCTATGACATATTAGAATTTCAAGTAGACACCAAAGCAATGATCTGTAGAATTATTTATGCCTGAACCTCTTCTACCTGCGCGTAGTAGAAAATGAAACAAGATACCCTATTGCATTCGAATCAATGTATGAATTGTTTTATTCTGATTTCTCTATCCTTCCTGAGTATTATAAAAGAGATTCCAGGAGATGTAGCATGATTTATTCCTTCATTATTTTCTTCGCAAGAAATACTTCCAAAGGGGTAATTTTTTTCAAAGTAATCATGAGCACATATTGCTCTGGTCATTTCGGAAACCTTTCAATTTTTATGACACTCAAATATGAGGCACTGAAAAATACTAATATTCGTTCTATTGATACCTCGTGATACTTTTGACTAAATTGAGTACATTTTCTCTCATTCCTGTTGACTATATTAATTATTCTCATTTAAGAGACATTCCCGAATGACTGATCTATATTTCAGGTCATTTACATTAGTTGCCCTCAAATTTTTAATGTAATGGAATTGAAGCAATTTAAAAATATGTTTATAAAATTTCAATAAACGCTTTAAATACCTATACCTTCGTGCCCGTTTAGCAAAATAATCTAATCTGGTGAATTCTATTCTGTCTTGTTCAGTTCATTCGTCCTTCAGTTATTCGGAATTTGTTTATGATGATTAATAATAACCTTTTTAGAGATCGATGTCATTGTTAGGTTGAGAATATTTTGTGTCACTTCGTTTCGTTAAATATATCCACATTTTTTCATACTGATGTCTACTTTCAAGAAGACCTGTCCTTGTAATACCTAATATAATTTTATTAATGATACCTGTCAAAATGTGTTAGAAAAAGTTAGATGTAGATGTTGAGAACTGTATGTTTTAAACATCGAACATCAATTTCGAGTATTGTGCACATGTCAGTGAAACAATTCAACAGTAAAAATAAACTCGCTAGAGATTTATATATATGCTATGTCCCTTAACATTGTCCTCCGTAGCAGCGGTCATTTTCCATTTCCCAAAGACATACCATGCCCAAAATGTGCCCGCATTGTGTGTGTGTGATTGCAAATTGAAAGAATCTTCACAAAAATATCTTATGGGCAGTGGTGTAAGTATTATATTTTGGGACCATCTTCACCCGTCGGTCGGTAGGTAGGTATAGTTAGTTTCTCGGACTTTCAGAAGATAACAATCACAGAAAGAAGGTATATCTCTTTCAAACATCACATAAGCCGATGTCAGATGGAGGTGTGAAAAATATCACACAGACAATTATTCTTTTGAAGATGAAGATGATGATCTGGCTTTGTTATTGTTGTTGGCTATTCCCATAAGAAGAGAGAAATGCTATGCTCGGGTAGTTGTTAGAGATGCAGAAGGAAATATCAGGAGATGTATATCTCTGCTATACATTGGATATCAGAGATACTGATAGCCTGCTAGTTTACTGACAGTATATTGCAATATAGTGAATAACTTTTATAATAAAAATACAAAGCCAAAATGAACTTCAGTTTTTGCACTAAAAAGTACGAATTAACAACACGTAATCTAGAAATCATAAAAATTTTGTTATTGGTGCCAGGTGATGACGTATTAGGTAGCTAGATATAGAAGATTATTTGCACCAACTTCAATGTTATTATGAGTTCATCCTTATACAAAAGATCCTAGCGTTCTTTTAAAAGTCTCTTACAATTTTTAGGGATCCTAGTTATTAACTAGGAGATAAGTAATTTTTAGACTTTCATTCATAAACTCACCATCTACTCATATATCTACCTAATTATTATTTTCGCAATAACTCTGCAAGAAGGAATATTTTATGAGTTATGTTGTTATTAAATAGTCTAGAGTTATATAAAAGAGAAATAAAAATATCTTTACTTACCACGGTTCATGAGATACAAACCGCTCACAAACGAACGGACTGACAGACAGACGGATTTGTTGTGATAGCGAAAATAAAAATACACTGTAAAAATTTCCACTGTCTAACTATGACGTTTCATGAGATAAAGCCCACTGAGATACAGACGGACGGACGGAGAGCGGAGTCTCAGTAATATGGTCGCGATTTGTCCAATTTGATCCGAAAACTTAAAAAATGATTTCGATTGAAAAAATCCCGATGGCCTGTAGTCAGCGGAAAGGTAAATTTTTCAAAATTCATTGAATTGAAATTTTAACAACCTTTTCATTGGTATACCTACATATTATTGAATAAAATTGTCATAGCCTTGCGATTAGAGGTTTTTGTTTTGGCTGTTGAATATAAAGCAGACAGGGTTCGAGTCCACTTCAAGGCAGATTTTTTTTCGTTTATTTCTTTTCAATAAATATACTATATATTTTTTTAATCAGGGTCTATATTAAGATCTCCAGAAAATGGATAATTACATCAAATTTATATTGAGTATTCATGTTTTATCAATATTTGTTATTTTTCTTTATTAATTTTTATTTTTTTACCTGTGTATTTTATGAAAAATCGCTTTGAACAAAAGTTGTAGGTACTGATTATATCTATAACCTAAAATTATTTTTAATAATATTTACACTACTGCTCTTTATTGATAATTTTTTTAAATGTTTGAATGGTTGCCATTTTGAAACTACTTACCCGATATTGCCCAATAACGAACTCGACCGAGATATTTGAGAGATTGATTTTTGTAGCAAATTTGAACTTGATACCTTCAAAACTGCGACCTCTATCGTGTTAACAAATTTCGTAATATCCCATATATATATATATATATATATATATATATATATATATATATATATATATATATATATATATATATATATATATATATATATATATATATATATATATATATATATATAAACTTTTGAACCAAATGTTTTTTTGGACTAACTTATAGACATACAACAACATGCCGTTGAAATTTTTTCGAAATTCAAAAGTGTGAACGATCGCAATAGGTATATTTCTATAAGAAATTTACCTAAAAATAGTTACCCCCTCCCAATAGGAATTCGATCCGTGGATCTTACTTCCTATAGCTAATTTGCAGCGAGATTACCATGATGACCTGCCACGGCTTTGTTAAAATTTCAGGAAACACTTTTGAACCTAAACAAAAGTTTACATTTATGCGAAAGCAGTTACTCCATATTCATAGCTTTTATATTGATACACATCATTATTGTGAGCCCTAAGTATAAAACTTAAAAACATGAAATATTTGAAGAAATTATGTAATATATATAAAAAAAGCAGCTAGCTTCTTCGACGAGTTAAGCTTGATAAAAATCAGAAAATTTGAATAAGTCTGAGACCATCATCTTCTCTTTCAAATGAAAAATGAATCATCAAAATCGGTGCTTGTTTACAATAAGAAACGAGGCTACATACTATTCATTAAAATTGTTGAACTTGAACTGACATTCAATGATTTGAAAATATGGCGATAACACTTTTCTAGTGCTTTAACTCGGAAACCTATAATTATTTTGAAAAAAGTTCAATTTAAACAATCGTGTCACATAAAGTTTTTCGAACAATTTCGCATTCTCCACCCCTTTGGAGACAGTTGACAGTTCTAAGGAGGAAGAACATGTTTTTTGCAATATTTTACAATTCCTCAACAGTCCTATTTCAATGAAAAAGGTCACCCTGAACTAGAAACATATTGAACTGAATTGCAGTTCGGGATCCTCTCAGCTTAGTCAAAATAACAAGAAAATACAGGGTTCTTTTATCACATAAAAGAGCAAAATCCAGGACCTTTACATTGCAGCCGTTAATCATTTTCATACCACCTAGATGATGTATTATAAATATTATACTTCTATTTGATTCAGTATTCTACATTTATATTTATGAAAAAGATTATAATCGAGATAAATCTTCGTAAAATTTCTGATCGACATTAAAAACAAAATTATTCAAACAACGTTCATTTGCGTCTAATAATCCCAAACTTGATCAGTTTATCAGAGTAGAGACACACTTGTCTACAGGGATTCAATTTCTATATTGAATACAGTTACCAGAATTGAGAAATCTCATGAACAATACAGACAGACAGATAGACGTGGCGCAAACATTTATTCTGCCACCATTCAAAGGGACACACAGATAAAGCAAATCAATCAGTGTCCATGCTCAGGTCACTTTTGTGTATACCCCAACAGATGCATCACTTTCAGCTGTCAATGAGATAGTTAATCGACTGATTTACGTGTACGTCTATGTGGAAAAAAACCATCCATAACTGTATTGGTCTGCTGTACTAACACCTATTATGGGCCTCACTCTGTATCTCAGTGCAGAGAGTAGAATCATTATTGGTGAAAAGCTTCCGATATGGGACCGATCATCCGTTAATAAACCGATTACTTTAGGCCCTTTTTTTTCTTGCCAGCATTCTGGTTGGCGAGACGTCCAATTTTGTGTTGAAAAATTGAGAAACGTGTGAAGTCGGGGTTCTTCTTGTTAAAACACGACCGTGTCTGCTGAATCTGCTAGGGGATCAACGCAACATTTTACATATTAGATTTATTGGAATAGTCCGCAAGGGTGATTATTGATTATCATACAGATAAATTAAGTTATACGAATACAGGGTTAGTACGGATTACTAAAGCATTTAAATATCTTCAAAAATGCTAAACTAAGTACAGTATCTGTGGTTTTCAGTAAAAAGTACTTAGAACAGTCCTAAATCTGGATGAATTTGCGTGGAAGCAGCTAAATCCTAAGAAATTCTTATGTAATCTCAGAAAAACAATTTAGAAATTAAGTGAATCAACGTGTACTCACTTGTTTATGAGATTTTCAGATTTTCGGATGTTTCCGCCGAGTGCTTTCCACCAAAGTGCGATGTTGTCATAGCTCAGTAATTGATGGAAATTGAATTTTGAAAATTTGTGTCGAGTCCCACTTGCTGAAACCCACCTGTATTTTTTATATTTGACTTTGTGAGTATATGTCAGTTTTGAAGATATTTGAGTTTTCCAATACTCTCTACAAAACCAGCATAGGTAGGTGTATGATTGTTTCTGATCGTCCTCGAAAAATATTGAAACAATGCTAAACATCATATAAAACGGATAGGGAAATCCTCAGACACATCGATTTTTAGTTCCAATCGCGCACACTATTGAGTGTAATTCCAGTTTGTGACGTCATCAGATATTTGACATATCATGTCTTAGATTTATTTTTTTGAACAAAACGGCATATTCACAGGTAATTTTTAAAGGTTCAATGTATCACTTATTCATTATTGGGCATTAGCATATAATTTGTAAAATCGCCTGTTAAATGTACAGATTTTTAAGGAGGTCTTAATAAAATAGATAGATGACGTCATAAGTCAACCGGTGGTGACGTCACACACTAGTATTACATTCGTTACGATGTGCGATCGGTTTAAAAAATCGATATGTCAGAACTTCTCTAATTTAAGAAATAAAGGATTTATTCCATAATTTATATACACCGTCTATGAGAGAAGAAAGGAAGGCATACAAAAGCTATTTTCGCGATAATATCTGTCATCTATTACAATACTCAGGCTATTATGGATAAATGATAAGAGAGTGTATCTGACATGGGCACAGAACAACATCATCATCATCATCATAACATCCCCAATAATAATTCGTCTAATCAAATTTCTCGTAAGAATCGGAGCAGCCCGCCGCGCACTTACTTGCAGCCGACTTATTATTACCGAAAATCTCGGTGGTCCTCTATAATATCAGCAATTTCTGAGAAACCATAACTCATCAATGTTCAGAGATGCTTACCGCTCTGTTGCAAAGTCAGCTGCAAATTTTCCACTAGGTTTCCCGGGTGGATTTTTTCTCTCTCTCTCTCTCCATCCACTTTCTTGTATATACCTAAGCTTTACTTGAGAGAAGTTTTCACCCGATTTACTATATACCTACCTACCTACTACTTCGCTAAGGAAATGGAGAAGCCGTTCTTTGCCGGTGGATGAAAAAAATAAAGTTTGCTCTTTTTGCTCGCAGAGTAATAATTAATAAATTTGAAAAGGTATGAGGTAATAGAGAGTCGTTTAGATGTCGGAAAGTAATTTAGAATGAGTTTTTCTGCTCCACGTCATGTTGAGTTGTGAAAGTTTCATGTCGGTCGAGTAATAGGGAACTTTTCTTTTTTTTTGAAGAGAAAGAGTTTGTGAAGATTTAAAAATGGATATACCTATGAGTAAGTTTTTACGGAGAATTTTTTCAGCGCAGAGAAGTGGAAATGATTTTGCTTGTGGATTCTACTCAAGTGAATTGAGGAAGTTATCCGTAATTTAATTTCAGTTACATTACCTACCATAATTATAGCTGTTAAATTTCTCATAATCTTTTCATTATATGCAAGTTTTCTTTGATCTAGAAGGTGGATCCTTAAATCAAGTAGTAACAAGTAATATTCAATACAATCTTAGCGGAAATGATTTTGCTGTGGATTCTTTTCAAGTAAGTTTCAGAAGTTATAATTTATACACAATTCAATTCCAATTACATAAGCGTGATTATAAACAATTATTCATGTTTTCTAATTATTTGCAATTATTCGTAGATCTAGATGGAGGTACCTTAGATTAGATAGAGTAGTACCTAACATTTTTTTTCAATATTGCCTTAGCTAAAATGATTTTACTGTAGATGTAAATGTCAGAAAATATAATTTGTAAATAAATTCTCGTCACATTACCCTATTTAGCATTTTAGAATCTTACTATTTGCAAATATTCCTTTATCTAAAACACTAACAACAAATTGCAATATTACCTTAGCGAGAACGACTTTACAGTGGATTTATTTTTGATTCAATTTCTGTTACATAAACGTCTTTATTGCTACTTGATAATCTTATTATTACCATAGTGTTCTTTGATCTAGAAAATAACCTCATAAACAGCGCCACCTTTCGAAATAGCCTGCAAACTCTTACCTGTATTACCTGTGTATATCTACTGGATGCTCCAATACAGGTGTGCTCTGAGGTAAGCGAAGCATAGTTTGACTATAGAGCTGCAGGTGGCGCACCGTGTACAATGTTATAATAATATTTTCAGTTTGATGTGGTTCCGTTACCCACTCACTATGAAAATGTGAAAATTTGTCAATTTGTCACAGATGAATTATTAAGTGAATGCAATTATATATTATAACTATACTCATCGGTCATATCCACGGAGCGTGCAGATGTTACAATCAAAATATATACTGATAATTAAATTTGATGGCCCTCCAACATGGCACCGTCGAGCTGGGTGAAATATGTTTTTTTTTGTACAAGTCGATTCATCTATTTCAGGCTGATGCATATCTCATGTTGTGTCCCTCTCGTCGCCTTTTATACGTTGACCCTTTTTGGGCAGATAATCGCTCCTCATCATTTATCCACTTTAATCATCCATGCGTCCCTCTTTGTTTATAACTTTATAGGAGAATATCTTCAGCATATTAATCATTATGTTTTAGAGAAAAAATATTTGTTGCACGATTCTTCTCTCTTTGTGTTTCTTGAATAGCGCCGTGGAGGCAATGTTCTGTTTAACACTTAGTGGATTGCATTGTTTTTAGGGTTTCGTAACCAACTAGTGAAAACGGGACCCTTTTACTGAGACAGTGGAATTTTACTTTAACAATGATACGGAATCCTGCGTCTGAGACTCTCACATGGCTGTATTTTTCAAGCAAACTTCTTTTAGAACCGTTAGTTAATGGTCATGATCGAAGAATGAAAATTATATTTAGATGAATCGATGCAATTTATTCCTAAAGTCTTGCCAACGAATTCACCTAGGTTGGTGAATAAGAAAAGCCATGTTCGACCGGGGCTCACCTGTGGGGGGTTCTGTACTTAGGATATTCGCTTAGGTATTTCTGTTATCTTTTAGTGCAGCCCTATATTCGGTGTTTTCTTCAAAATTTAAATTTTCTTTGATTCTCTATAATATCTTAATATTCTAAAGAAATATATTTGCAATTATTGCCATTACATATTCATTACATTTGTAAGGGAATCACCTGATATGTAACAAATTTGGATTTCATTGAGTAGTTTTCAACAAAATAAGCTGTTACTGGACGATATTCAGACAACGGGGTAGAGATTCTAAAACATATATTTTGTGATGGATTGTGGTTTTTCAAAAAGTTCGTTTTCAATCTAATAGTAAGTTTAAGAATTTATCCAAAATGTGCTGTATATCTTTTGTTAAATAGTTTCCTAGTATTATATTTTTAATCTTCATGATTCCACGAAGCATTATAACAAAATTGTTGTTTTTAGGCAGGAATTGTTATAATAAATGTCTTCTAATAGACACTTTATTTTTTCAGGGAATACGTCATCTACTTTCAGTGATTTTCAAAATATCTCATGACATCTAGACACTCTGGTTTGGCTATTAGGATTTTCACCTCATTTTCCGAATGCCTAGTTCATTCTTGTGAAAAACTTCAAGTTGGAGCTGTTTAAAAGGCGGAGATTCAATAATAGCTTGATTTATCCGTGTGGCCTTTTCTTTCATGTCCTCTTGGGATGTATAATGACAGGATTAAGGATCAAGCCATTAGAGGTTGGAGGGCGCGGTGGTTGCTTCCGACAATTAGAGTTCCACCCTTAGCCACATAGAAGTTTGCAGCACACGCTCTATCTATCTCTCTCTCTTGTTTCGCCCTTAACACGACCCGAGCTTTAATTGGTGGGTAGCTAGGGAAAATAGGCGCTGCCAAAAGGGATGGATGGAAGGAAAGTGACATTGTAGCGTTTGTGTATGTATCACAGCGCGTCATGTTGATAAATTGCGGGAATTCGGATACGGCCGAGGAAACAAACTGTGTGGTTGAATATAGTAATTAACATTTTCATAAGAGTCAATTGAATTAGATGAAGTGTCATCGATTTATTACGGTTAATTATTTTCCTAACCATACCCCAAGTAGCTAAGAAAGGAGATTGTGTCCAGCTTAGAACAGATGCTTACGTTCCAGAGAGCCTGTCTGTTTGCTGACGTAATTATCTCGGAAGCGAAATGACTGATTTTTTTTTGTTTCGAAAGTATAACGAGATCATTCGCCTGTGGCACAAAATGGGCACCTTGATTACAAAATTTCTTTGCAATAGAACAACTTAGTGGCTCTAATGATATTGATGAAACTTGCCTAAAATAATGA
The DNA here is from genome assembly GCA_958507055.1 of Crioceris asparagi. Lineage (NCBI taxonomy): Eukaryota > Metazoa > Arthropoda > Insecta > Coleoptera > Chrysomelidae > Crioceris > Crioceris asparagi. Next base: position 15,729,064 of record OY293827.1, on the reverse strand, counting down.
CTATTTTTTCCTTGAGAAAAAGTATAAAAATAATATGCTTAAATGAAATTAATATTCTTCACCTGCTGATTCATATTGCATTACAATTCGACTGTCTGCTTTTTTTATATATCTAAAATTCTCAAAGGGAAGTTCTTCAAATATTGCTGATTTTACTCACAATATTTTATCTTGTGTTGACCATAAAAACTGACGATTCATCAGTCGATCCCACTTTTCTAATCTCAGCTGTGTCAAGAGCAAATGAACTGTTAGTTATAGATAATTATGCATTATTTGGTAAATATCCTAATTCATTACGTTGACATGTCATCAACAAGTTTTGCTTCTTCTCATCTTTGACCGTTCGATGCCGACAGTTGCATCATAAATATTGTTTAATGTGTTGTGTATCTGAAGAGGGAAAAGGGAACTGTGGGAGCATCCTGAAGACATTATCGTTTATATAGTAATTATATATTATGCTGAAGAGTGCCAAATATGAATGATGATGTTTGGAATGAATTATGTTTTGAAAAGTGAATAAAGTTCTTATCAGATATTTATTTCATGGTCGGCGTGTCTTGACAATTTTAATTATTTGTGCAGGTTTTTGTTCTTCTCTCAACTATATAGTATAAAGTGAAAAATTGTGGAATCTTACCGATATTTGTTGCTTTTACCTAAACTCGGAAAGATTTTTTATTTTAGCTTAATTTCTAATTAGTTAGGTTCAAGAACAAAAGAAGTAAATATACATAATGGGCAAGGTGAACTGCGAAGTTTTATCTAAAAAAGGGGGCAATATTATTATTCAATCAATTTACTAGAGAAGGATTTGCTGCTCTACCATGAAATGGTCTCATATCAAAATTAGAAATGTTTATACCGTCAAAACTTTCCTCATATCTAAAGGTTGGAGGTGGAATTTTTTGTTGAATTTCATTATTTTATCTGGTAAGATTCTAGAATAAATCATCAACGGCATTATGTAAATTGGGACAAGTTCTTCCGAGTTAGAACAATTTCATTGTAGAATTAACATAACTAATAATATTTCAGACTTTCCCCACTGCTGTAACTCAGAAACCATACTTTTATTTGAAAAAAATACAATTTAAACGTTGCTACATATAATCTCTTCTCTAATTTGGCCGTATGATATTATAAATTTTCGAAAAAAATACCCCCACCACATATTTCATACTTTACCACAACTGTAACCCTTTGATTTTGTTGAAAAATGTCCAATTCAAATGCTGCCGCGGGTATGATTTCTTCTATAATTTTGCCGAATCGAATTTTCGATTTTCGAAAAAAAAATACCACCTTTGGGAGTAGTTATTGTGGGGACATGTCGACATTTTTTTCAATGGGACCAATTCTCAATAGTCCTATATCAAATGAAAAAAAAATCATGAAATTTGAAGCACGAACACTATTTATAAGGCGCGAGCATCTATAAATAAAACATGCAAACAGTCGAATTATATACCTCATCCGTTTGTTTCGTCGGTCAACATTAATTAACAATTGTTTCTCTAGGTCCATTGTTGGCAACTCACCCTATCTCATCTTTAAGGCTTTCTATTACGTAATTTATACATATCGCGAAACTTCGCATACATTTCGTAATATATTATTTGTTATGTACGGATTCTTCCATTGAAACAACTGGCACTCCTTATAAAGTAATTTGCAAGAGAGATATCGCTGGAGACGAGAGCAAAACGGCCCTCGATATAAATCAGCTAATCCAATTTCGAAGAAGCGGGGCGAAACGGCGGCCGTGTGTTGAAGCGGCAGCTAAAGAAAAAAAAATAAGGAAAAATTTGCCGCGGTATGTCAGGGAAGTCATAAATATCGGGGTAAGATACGAAGCAGAACGTCTTGACGTGAGCGCTCAGGGGAAGTGATAATTGATAATGCGACTGAGAGAGCCTACTTAGATTCAATTTTTATGTAGTTGTTCGGCTCGGTTGGTTTTATACCGTTATATTCCTCTTGAAAATCGATAGGCGGGATTTCAATAGGCTAGTCGATGAGATGCAAAAATTTCTTCCAAACCATTCAAATAGATATAATCTATCTGATATGTTTTTAAAAACAGCTTTGGAAGTATTAAAATTCATAAGAACATAAACAAATTAACTGTGACTATCGGAGATGGAAGAGATTCTTGGGAATGCATTAAAATAAAATGTCTTCTTGTATCTAGGTATTACAAGTTCCTTCGAAGAAATTCTCTAACTTTGTATGATCAACAATTACTTTAGAGCTCCTTATGGGCTTTGACAATTTATCAAAGTTACGGGAGCTACACTGAACTAACGTTACCAACATTGGTATCTAGGGGAATACAAAGTTTTTAACATTGAAATCTCTACATATAGTAGCCTATTAGATATATTCAATCATTTTTGTGATATTCTCAAATGGAGTTAGAAAAAATTTCATCAATCATCTCAACGATGTCAAAGGATGTTTATATGAAGTCCATATCTATTGCTATTATTTTGTGTAGACTCCGTAGACAGCCGTATTCAAAATCCAATCTTAGTTCGGTACTAATTTAGTTTGATACCAAAACAGTCACGTATATGATATTATCGTTACCAATGTAACTAACAAAGACCTAGCACCCAACTAAGATTTCCTTCTGAATACAACTGTAGCAATCTAGTAGTATACAATCTCAAATAGGAAACCGATTTAAATATATTGACCGGTCTATAATGTCGTCTACGTTCGTGTTTGGAATCGCGGGAACAGAATCCAAAAAAATAAAAACAAACACTTTGTTTTCATTGATCTACATATCGACACTGCCACAACCGACACTTTCCAATAATAGTAGTACTTTCTATCCATATTTTACTGTTGTTTTCTTATTGCCGAATATGAATTATTCGAATGGTTGGTTTAATTGACATTTCGATTTCTAGATATATATGTCTTCTCCTTAATTAGTCTTGGCGTTTGCCGCTCTCGGCTTAGATTAATTCCTTAATTATTTAAATCATGAGTTACATGCGTACGTATTATGTAATGTAGGTATGTACATACAATGTATATGTATGGCAAATGTAGGTATAGTCAGTGTTCAGAATAATCTTGTTCACTTTCATTCAGTCATTACCATGAACAGCTGGGAATGTGAGCAAAATTAATAAATATCCATATATATTATATGTTTTAGTTAATATTTGTATTTCGGAACTCATTATCTATTATTATTATTATCTAGTAGCCTTAGAACCCCATGTGGGTTTTTACTGCAAGGACGATATACTTCCACTAGTTTCTGTCCGTCATAGCTTATCTCGTTATTGATATCCATAGTCTGTATATCTTTGATTATATTATTTCTCCACCTGAGTCTTGGTCTTCCAAGAGGCCTTGTTCCTATTTGATTCTGGTTCCACACCACGTTAACCAAACGGTTGTTGGGGAATCTTTGGAAGTGACCTGTCCATCTTAGGCGCTGTGGTTTTATTGTTTCTTTATTTTATATTTGGATTATGGTACAACCTTTCCAGTTCAGCATTTGTTCTTATACGGTATTTTCCAGTATCTGCATCCTGTACAATATTTTTCTCAGAATCCTTCTCTCAAAGCATTGGAGTATGAGTTCATTTTGCTTTGTGAGGATCCATGTTTCGCATCCAAAGCAAATAGCTGACTTTATTACTGTTTCAAATATTTTTATCTTTGATGATCTTGACAGTATCTTTGATTTCATTATGCTTTGCATGGCGAAGTAGCATCTATTACCACTCTGTGTTCTCGCTTATATTTCTACATTCTCTGCGAACATCACAAAAATGATTTGTATAATTAGTTGGTAGATTTAAGAAATCTGTCCCAAAAAATAAATAGGTATATTTTACATCAACGTAAATTGTCGAAACTTAGAATCGTGATACAATAAGTGTGTTCGAGCAGTAGGTATTTTGGAACAATTCCGTGTTTGTGAGGCGCAGATGTGCATTTAAATTTCGGTCTTCGCAAAATTGAAATGCGCAGGCTTTTAACGGTTTGAGTTTGGTTTGAACCGCTGCTCAAACACCCTTATAATACGCTTCTGGTTATCTATTATCCTTACAGGGAGACCCAGAAGGGGTCTATTTTCATTTAAAATTCAGCAGTACACAATGTTTTTTGCAAACACCCTCAATAAAATGGAAACACCTTTTTTATTTCATTTTTGAATTATGCTTCGAATTCTTAGTATGTCTCATATATCATGTCCTATACCTAAACAAAACAGTATATACCTAAATTCATTTATCGAAAAGAAGAAATTTTCGTTTAATTAGAAGTATAGATTTTCTGACTGGTATGAACGGTAGTACTGGAACTAGTTCCACACATTTATTCAACCGTTGATCTGGAATCAGTAATGTTATAGTAAGTTTCAATCGTTCCACATCTCACTCACAGGTATCGAATTAGAGTAACTTTGAACATATACTAACAAGCAATTTAATCAAATTTTTCATGATCTTTCAATAATCTTCCTGGACTGATAATGCTACCAATTTGTCTATACAGGTGTCGATGAATAATTATTAATTTGACAGCATGTAAAAAATAACGCGCGTGCCCAAGCACTTTCTATTCACTTCTTATTAAAGAGAAGAAGTTGCTGTCGCTATTTATTGTATGTAATAGAACCAATATTTTAACATCTGACACGTATCATCATCAATCATTCCAGCTAATAAATCACACTTAACCGATAGACTGTTTTCTAATGAGGATTCGATATTACACACTTTAAGTAAGGCTGTTTAATCTCTAGACATCTATTCATGCATTCTGCTACAATATATACCTATATATGAGCAATAATTAAGTATATCGTAAAATACAAACAATACGGATGAAACTTTATAAGCATAAACACAAACAGAGTAATGCCTTATCCGTTTTTTAGTTTTTATTGATAAATCCTATTAACTGAAATCAAATTTAAGTAGGCGATTTCCAGAATAGTCTCGGCAGAAATGGAAAATAATTGTGTAGAAGAGTTTTTCAACTATTGAAATCTTATTGATTACCCGATGCATTTTGATCAATATAACGAAGCATTCCATGATTTGTTTTGTATTGTTAAAGGTTGTTGCTGGATCAGGAGTCAGGGGATGGTTAGATGGGTCTCTAGAGCACGATAACTGGTTGAAGCTTATCCAAACAACACCGAACAAAGATATAGCCAACATGAGACATTTTCTACAAGGTGGACAGGTCAGTAAATATTTTTTTTTAAATAAGTATAATCTTCCGCACAAATCTAACCATGCATCCTCTGTCACCTTGCATTTAAACAATGCTTCTTGCGGCAATCAAAACAATAAAATTTTAGATGATTGACTTAAAACGGATTTTTTGAAACATGAGATGAATTTAATTCAATATCAAGTCCAAGGAATAATGTCATAACTATCAAACTCAATCACGCGTATCTCACGCGGGAACACACGCAATTTTCGAAAGTAGAAGATGCCCCGACATTGTATAACCCTATTTTTGGGCTGTCGTTGTGTCTTAAATATTCGTTGCTTCAAAATCTATAATGAATCAATTCTTTCAGTTATGGTATGAGACATACCAAGAGATCCCGTCAGGAGCAGAACTCACATTGGCGCCGCGGGATCCACTGAATCTGCAAGATATGTTTGGAGATTCAACTTCAGCTGATGAAAAGTCTGACAGAGAGACAGGTGAGTCAGTCACTGATATTCACATTTCCCCTCTTGTAATTCGAACGACTTGATGAATTTAGTATTTTTACACAATATATCTATTTATTTTCTCTAAACGATGATAATCCTATACATTAAAAATCATCTTTGAAATTCCCATTTCAAATAGAAAGAGTAAAAACTATAATAGAAATTATTATTACAGATAAAAAAGGTTACGTTGCGTTAGGTTAGGTTTGGTCATATCAGGCAATTTCATACGTTAGTTACCAGAAAAAGTCATCAGAACATTCCTTGATCACAAACATATTTACATTCCGCTTCTTTGGGTTTGACTTCTTGTACCTACCTGAGTTTTGTTTGTTGATTCATTATAGAATGCTACAAACGAACTATGCGTTTTTATTTTGGATCGTATGAATGATTTTCGTCCATATTGCCATATTAACCACCACCCTTCTGATTGTCATCCCTAGCATCCTGTTGGTAATAAATCAACCACCCTGTGCGCAGATTGCGTCAATTATCGTGTCAAGTGGAGTCAAAATTATATCTACATAAAAAATTTTCAAACTGCATCTGGCCGGATACGGTTTTATTCTTCCGGTAAATCGTTAAAAAAAATCAGACACCAAATCAGTCGCGTGCTCACGTCATTGGAAGTGAAAGAGGAGGGTTAAGTGAAGCGAGATGCGATATTGTTTCATAAATCCTCTTATACACAGGCGACTGGACATTGTCAATGAGAAAAAGACAGTCACGATATGGTCAGCGGTTGCTTTGATTCTTATTATACTTACTTCCGTCTCTTGTGTAGTTAATCGATGAAAATGAACAGTTCGAGGACTAACGATCTTCTTATTTATCTCTTCGCGTGTTTCTATTTATAATGCAAGGTCCATTCAAACAATTTTCCGCATTGTATTTGTCAGTCTTATTATAAATTAGTTCGATTAGATAGGTTAAAATGATACCTAGGACAACTATGTTATTATTTTAATTAAAACAAATCATTCTGTTCATTGGCAAAGAGGGCTTTCGATAGATTTCTGTTAAATTTAAGTATTAAACAATATTAACAATTCTCTTTTTGTTATTTAAATGAAACTTGAGATTTACCATAACAAAACTAAAAAAATAGATGAATCAGATTTTAATAAATAAACATTTGAATAGTCAAAGCATTTCATCGTCCTGTTTTCTGAATATTGGTATTTAAATTTATACAATACTAGACAGCTAAAGTTGAAGCACAGATATCGCATATATGCTCTTTGGTTATAAATTTGTCATCTTGACACACCAGACAACTCACAATGGTATTTATACCAGGTTGTGTGCAAAACTTGATGATATATGACATCTTTGGAATTTAAAAATAGCTAATTGCAATACTTGCAACTTTCAAAATATCTTCATGATTTCCATAAAGGAGGCGGCTATCGTGTAAAAACTAGGTCTAATAAAGAAATGTGATTCGGAAAACTCATTTAGAAGAATCACATGGGAGATATTTCAAAATATGTTTTTGTCAACGCCTTCAACCCCTTTGAACGTGACCAAAAAATATCATTGCCAGATATCACATTATATGGATACGTAATACGTACACACAGTAATATAACGTGGCAAAACATGTTCATCAATCACACGGTTACCACCCAAACATAATATAACCCTAAATAGTTTATCTCTAATAGTGACGCAAACGTGCGCGTATCATTTTTAAAATCCGTGACTTCTCGCATCTGTCTCCATCTTGCTGGGGTGCAACATAACAGGGGTGGACTAGGGAAATTCAAAGTGGAAGTTTGTTTCTATTTCTTGTTTACGATATTCCTATGTAATATTTTTATTTGGAAAGTGTGTTTGTTTGCTTATAGTTCATATGTAAATCTTTGAATAAACTGCTCAGGCTCGTGTGGAGATCGTTCTGTAATAAAGACATAGGCATAGGCTTTGCTGTAAACATTGAAACAAATATATTTTAATTATTGATAAGAAACTCTTTCATTTGAAATGTTAGGTTATGTACCTGACTCAGTATAAGTACCAAAATTTGAAAAAAAAAAGCGTTCAGAAGTTTTTGAAAGGTATGTTTAGACAGATGGAAGTATTTAGACTTAGTTTTGAAACTTTTCAAAGGTCCTTATTAAATTAGATTATTGTGAGACCGCCCCTGTATTTTTTTGTATAGTGCATAAGGCCCTGCTCTCTGTCGCATTACTCACAATAAATACGCGAGAGAATCATAAATAAAGTTTGACGTCCTGACAACTCCATCTCTACGAAAGGGTGCAAATGTCCTTTTGAATAGCCGCGATAATCCTTTGGACCTTTTGGAAGGAACGAACCTACACACACACATATATGTATGTATGTACATACATAGAACACGGCCACGTGACCATTGTTCACCGCATTCAATTGTTTGTCTACAGGACACGCGTGCCCGTGAAATTTCATCAATTTCTGACAATAAAGTATATAATTCTTTGGGGATAATAGCTTTTTTCCTGTCATCTCACAGGAAAGACTGTGGCAAGGAGAGCCATCATGCGTTCATAATAGAGCATATAAATGTCTCAAGTCTTAACCGTAAATAATGTGGAAGAGTAGCTCGGATTGTCGAAGTTTCTATAATTTAGAAAGAATACCTTTCTATACAATTTTAATTAGAAAATAATAAATAATAATGTTAGTTTGTGGTCGATTCGTCTAGTTGTGTTTGTGTTTTTAGTATTTCTTACTGAATTGATGAAAACGCTATCCTATTGCTGACTACGATGTCAGTCTGTCTGTCTGCCACTGTGTAGGTATTTCTATTTTGTTCGCACTGAGAATGTTTGCTTAGGTATTTCTATAAAAGCCCTTTAAACTGTATTTAAGTGCATTCGGAGAGACAAGAAGGTGTAGGGTTTCACGAAATTCTCGAAATTTGAGATTTCTCGTCGATTTCAAAACGAGATCGAAAGGACTGAACTTTTTTTTTAAATCGAGAATTTTTTTCGAGATTTCTCGTTCTCGAAAAAATACAGGTGCTGCTATAGGTCACTCACAGTTCTTGTTAGGTCAGAAAATCGAAAATGAAAAGCTATGTTAGAAAATTATCTAAATTTATTTTAAACTTAAAAAAATAACGTAGCACAAAATATAGCAAATATAACAAAGTAGATATCAAAGGTGAAAGTAAATATCTCCATATTTTTAAAAAAAGATCTTGAGCTATTAAACACCAAAATTAACTTTAAACATACAAACATACAAAGATGAATAAAACATGAGAAAAATATTTTTTCTCGTCTCGATGAAATCCTAGGAAGGGAGATTAGTCAATTTTTGTATATTTATTCAATATCTCCTAGACATTTTTTTTTCAGTTTACGAAAAAATATGTGGAACGAGCTCTTCTAGCTGATATGTCACATTATGCATTTCAATATTTTCTCTTTCATTTGTCAAGATGAATTACCTAAAAGAACTTGTTCATTTACCTATCAAGACATTTTTTTTCACCATATTCAAAGAAAAAAATATGTCATAGATGAATAGGCATCATTTTTATCATTGGGTAAACGAAACCCTAATATAATATAAATAGAATCCAAAAAAACATAAACAAAATGTTTATTCAATAAAGCCCTTAAAATGTTAAAAAATATTAATAAAATATAAAATATGTTTTAATCATTTTGATATCTCAACTGGCAAACATATATCGATGGTGTGAATAACAGTTCAACCTTATCCAGTTAATATTAAATTATCACCTTCATAATTAAACCCTTCGCGACCAGCTCATTGTACCTCAACGAACTCGTTCTGGTCGGAAGACTTGGCTGGCACAGGTGTAGTTAGGTACCCTCACGGTCTTCTGTTCGACGCGACTCCCACGAAGACACAAACGGTAAGGTACCCATACCCATCCGCTAGCCAGCCCATAAGGCACCCAATATGTTGTTGTGGACGTTGGTAGTGGCTGGCATAACGTTCCTAATTTAATTATCCGTGGGAAATTCAGTGTTCTTCCATTCGAGAGACTCGAGAGACAGACAGACAGACAGACAGAAGGCCGATTGAGACTTTTTATACGCTGCGTTGATTCTGCGAATAAATTCCTCGTGAATGTTCCAACAGAATGAAGAAGTGTGCTTGCTCGGAATAATAAAGCGTGAAGTCGATGTCCAAATCCATCTCAAAGGTATATTTATGCCTATGTACCGGAATACCGGTATCTGTATCTCAAGAAATGTGCATCGTAAAAGTTTGGGAGAAGGAAAATATTTGGAAATCTCTTTAAAAAAATAAGATTCAATTTTCTATAAATCATGCCCATTTGCGTTGGGGAAGAGTGGGGCAATTTTTTTATGAAAAAAAAAACACTAAACTAATAAACAAGTATATTTGATTATGAATAAGTCTGCCAGTCAGTGAACATATATCCTAATAGAAATGGAGAAATGGAAATTTACAGGTCATATTATTAACTTGAAAGCAAAAACCGTCTGAGGAAAATTACGCTCAAAACTATTTATGTTTTTAATGCCATCTACAATGTCATGTTCTTGAATCTTCCACATAAATAAAAAAAACACCAAAATTAGATCTGGTGATGTAGCTGGCAATGGGAATATATTTTTATTACTCTATCACCTAATCGAATGATCTCGAAATCTCGATTTATACAAAATATATCGACATGTGGTTTGCCCTGTTTTGTAGAGAATATTTAGTTCTCATAGTAATCTAGAATGCCTTGTCGTTTCTGTTAAAAAATGCAACACGAACGAGTTTTGATATTTTCCAACCCTACAAGAATTAGAATCAAATTAATTTGTCATTTTTTCGAATGAAAAACTTCCCCATTTATCCCCCATTATTTGTTATTGAAAATAGAAGAAAAGTTTCAATAAAGTTCCCTCGGAAATGAGGCCTTATTTTACTCATTTAAGACCTACCTATTATATACCTATTATTGGTTAAAGATGGAAACTTGCAAATTGTTTCCAGCGATTTCTCTTGGGCACTTTCAGGAATTTGTTCCTAAAGTTGTCTGATGCCGGAGATACAGCTCTGAATGTTGTGTATTTCATAATAAAGTTATCATATATCAACACATACAGGGTATAAAAACTGACTACATATAACTGGGGAAAAAAATAAACCGCAACTGCATGGAATATGATGATATATGATGGGTGATGTTGAGCTAATAAAGACATCACAATCGGACCGCAGCATTCGGGCAGTGATGATCGCTCCCACCATATCCGTAAAAAAGCTTTGGCTCGGCACACGCCTCCTTTACACATGTATTTCAGGCCAAAAACCATTAACAACAATAAGTAAATATGTCGCAGAGGCGCGGAGGACATACATAACATAACCCCCATTGTGCAAGGGGGTAACAAAAGGTGACGATATCAATACCCACCCTATACATACATATATAGAGATGTATGTATGTATATGGTAAATCGGATTAATCCCAGCTGCGCATTTGGTACACAAACACAAACTGATATGTCGTTGGCTCTTCTGTTAAAAATAAAATAAAATGAAAATCACCCCCTAAAAACCCTTAACAGCATATTATATCTACTCGGACGACGACTTGACTGCACCACGAGATTAGTTCGATTCATTTGAAATGGAGAGAGAGAGATGCGCGCTTGATTAGACATCCGAGTGGCTAATCCTGGGGCTTGTAGTGTGGGCATATGTATAGAGTACTTTGTAAAAAAGCCATCGATAAAGTACCTAAGTGTAAAGGGTGTTCTATTCTTCGCTGTACCTACACTGCAAAGTATTGTTGTACCAAATGAATTTTAATTGAATTTGATTGATAACGACAAGTAGTCTATTGATAAAGTGACTTTCTGAAAAATGACAGGATTCTGTTTTCTGGAAAACAGCCAATATGGTTTAATGCTTTGAAATATAACTATATAGTTTATGCTACAAGTGAGTAAAGGGGCGAACCTGACAATTATGGTTCTGCAACATGAGCCTAGGTATATTTTCGACCCTTTTCTCGCGTTAAATTTCTTTGATGAATGCATTGAAATTTTTTACAGTAGAAAAATTGAATGCTCGTAGTGTGCGAAAAGTCGTTACTTTTCGTACTAGTGCGTAAAGTAATTCATGGTTCTGCCAGGAAAAAATACTTCAAAAAAAGCGCCTTAAATTATTTTTGGTGCAAAATAGTTTTTATACTGTGCAAGATTTTTTAAACTGTCAGGTGCAATGATAGGTACTTATTTTATTCTTTATTTTTTATTTATATTTATATTTAAATATGTAGCGATATGTATTTTTAGGAATTTTGTGACGTTTCCAACACAATGTAAATATTGTCTTGAGGGAAATAAAGATTATTACGATAATCAGTTCTGGAAAGTTGTACTTTTCAGACAGGTGTTGCTAAAAAGTACTCGTACTCTATATGAAGAAAACATGCAGATATATTTCTTTTCCTCTTATTTCAGAGAGAACTGAGCATGAAATGTAAAGAAGTACAGCTCAAACTAACTCATGGTTTACCGGTTATGCTAAACGATAATCCTGAGCACGGAACCCTCTCAACTTGAGTCCAACTAGCACCTAAACTTTGTCAAAAGTAACGATATACGTAAAGTTCTTATTTTCCTTTGTTTTGTAAAATATATTTCTCGATTTGTCGGCTAGATTTGTACTCTATTATCCTATAAGTTTTTCTAGAATAATTACACAATAAAATTCTTATGAAAATGGGTACATACAATATTGAAATGCATAAATAATAATTAATAACCTTCCTTTTTGCTTTGCCCGGGTCAGGTAATAAAAAAGTTACAGCAAATATTCTTGCGATTTTTAAAGATTCAAAATTAATAATAAAGCTTAATAATTCTAAATTTTTATCATCACTTAGGTACCTACTCATCCGGCCCTTTTTGCCTTACAGTGAAAAATACCATTCGATTGGTATTATTAAGCCATGAATAAAAAATAAGCCATCAACTTTCACAAGCTGAAATCATATTGCTCTGCTTTAGTCGAGACAGTCTAGACTATAAATAATATAATAGACCAGAAATCATGTCGGTTAGGTCAGAAAGTCAGGTGCACATTTAACCGTATTTAAACATCTGTCTCGCAACCCCTTAATTTACAATATTCATCACGTGAAAATGCATACCATTTAAACAACAGGATCGGCTGGACGATATAATATGCTATAAAACAAAAAAACATAAAGAATGCCATATGGTACGGGGTTATCATACAATCATCTCTCTGCAGTTCAGTGCAGATAAAACAGGAAATACATACAATTCGATTGCTATTAATTCGTGTACCTAATTAACGTATTTTTCGAAAACAATTCGCATGATTTCAGTGTAGTATATAGGTACTTGAGGCAATAGTGAGAATTTTGTAGGAAATTACGCTGGGATCGAGGATTGGATGAGTTCTTTTGACAAATTTTCGTTATGACTTTTGGAACAGTTACATACCTTTCAAAAATTCCATTGAAGTAGTCCATACTTTGTGAAACTGAAATGTTATTCTTAATATCAAATACAAAAATTTTCACAGGATTTGTCTATTTCATTTTTTACTAGCCACTAGAAAAATGGAATGACTTCTAAGAAATGTAATCAAGGGTAATTGAAATAAGGGAAAAAATTGATAATTCTTATTGATAAATTAGCATGTCTTTCTATACTGACTAGTTTCTATTTTCGACCGACGAACCCAAACGGAGGAGGTATACAATTAAAGGAATGGTCCCATATTCACAAAAACTCAAATTTTCTCGAATATCGAAAATCCCAGACGGCAGAAGTAGAGATAAGAAAATATCCGGAAACGTTTAAATTGAAATTCTTTTCAAAGAGCTATGGGTCTCGAGTTTCAGCGATGTTAAATTTTCAAATATGTTTATTTTCGCTATTTGGAAGAGGCAATTTCTTTCGGAAATAAAAAATCTGAGAATAGAAAATTAAGACCCAGATTATTTGTAAGAATATTAATATTGGCCTTTTTTACCATAGAGTTACGTTTTTCGAATTACAGAAGTAAAGTATGCGTATATCCGCGACGAAGTTTTAAGATTTCTGAATAATAATGATAAAAAAGCAAACATACATCTGAATTGTATACCTCCTCCTTTTTTTGAAGTCGGTCAAAAATACAAGCAAAGTATTACATCGGTAATGGTATACGTGAACGTTCAACGATTCTCGTAACTAATGTAACATTCAAAAGTGTGAAATAAATATTTTTTCAAAAAATTGTACCGACGTTGGTGTATGGAAAAATATTAAATAATATTAATTCTATTGGTGCTAGCGCTTGTGAAATTTAGGTTCTAATACCATAATATTGAGCATGAAGTACGTTAATATTTAATAATAAGTTTGGATTTTGGACGGCGTTTTATATAATGGGAAGTTCACTGTTTTGTGTTTATTGAGAAAAAGACTTATATCAATAATTACTGGATTTCTGTTGAAATTGTTGAGCACCATATTAATGAGACTTCATATACGCCTACTAGACATTATTGACAACCAATTCCTACTGATCTATATATGTTTTGGAACTTTTACCGCAAAATTAGCTAAATTTAGGACCCAAAAGAATTGAAATTTAGAAATGCTCAATAATATTATTGAAGAAATAAAAAGAGGAAATTAAACATAATTTAAAAAGATGACAAACAGTTCATTCATTCATTTCTATCATTTAAAAATGATTCAGTATTTCTTCTTCTGAAGCTGACGTTTTGATATCAGGTATTTAATTCAGCTAAGCAAAGAGAACACGTAACTTAACATTCTACTTGCGATTGAGAACCAGAACATTTTAGATCTCTACATTAACTTCCATTCATTATTGTCGTGTTTTCTATAGGTCTATAGCCAAAGGGATTTTTGGCGTTAGACTTTAATATTTCTAAATTATTTCCCTTGATTTAGCCACCTACACCTCATCACCCCAGACACAACTTAATATCATACAATTACTATCACAAAGCAATTTTGCCCTCTCGATATCTCTTGTCTGCATAAATCCGTTACCTACTGCAATCACTGATCAATCAAAGAACTTACCCTCGAAAAACGGAAGTTGACCCGAAACCTCCAAATACCCCCGCACCCCACCCACCACGGTTTTTATTTTTCCATCAACATTACCTATACCTTTTGCTTTGCTTCATACAATATGCACCACCCCTCACAATAAACGGGGTTAACAAAATTATTATTTCGTTCATGTGTGTGTGACGATTCAAGCAACCCTCATGTCATCCTTGTCGTCATTTACATGCTATTGCCTTTGGATAGACAAGGAAAGAGTGGAAAGTCAACTATATGACCCGCCAATAGGACACGACAAGTGACTGTAGGTGCAATATGTTGTGGTAAATTTGATATTTTAGTTTATATTTGTGTTTTAATACCTGTGGATCAGAGTGTATGCCCTTAGTTACTATCTTTGCTCGGCGCCAAGTGTGGGATACTTTATTTTGTTTATTTTTTGAAGATTGTGATAAAAGGTTTGTGTTTACTTGCCTTTATCTTTTCCTTATTCGTATTAATTCGTACAGCTGAATCTTTCTTGTATTTTTTTTTAATATTTTCAATTTTATATTAAGTGAATTAAAGTAAGGTAAGCAGAACTTGAAAATAAAGTTGGTATGTCAAAAATTAGGGTTTACAAATCAAATTTATTTTAAAATCAGTAATCAAGGTTTCTGACCTGAATGTTTTTTTAAATTTTGATAATTTTTAGAATGTTAATTAGGTAGGTGTAAATAATATTTTAATAGTTTAAAAATCATTTTAAAATATAGGTAAATAAACACTTGAAAAAATATTTTGGAAAATGTTTTCAAATATACAAAAACAAAAAATATACTCAAACTAAATAATATATTGGTTCTTTCTTATTAACGATAAATATTTTTTACAAAAAATTGGATCGACTTTATTAGTTGATGCACTGTAAAATTCAACATTATATGAATTCTATTGGTGCTGGTAATTTGGAAGCTGTGCCGCTGTAGTTAAATGTAGGCACCAACTCCAAAAGTACCAGCACCAATAGAATAAATACTATTTCGCAATTTTCAGTGCAGCAACTAATCATGTCGGTCCAGTTCTTTATAAGAAATGTTTACCGTAACTATTTTGAAAAAATGTTCAATTTAACTGTTGCCTCATAAAAAATGTTGCCTCCACATAGTTGAAATTTTATTCCTATAACTCGAAAACAGTAACTCTTTTGAAAAAACTTCAATATAAACGTCTCCCGATATAGTCTCATCTTTAATTCTGCATCTCAGATTTTCGATTTTAGAGTAAAATTTCCCCCTCTACCCACTTCGGGGGCAGTTTTTGGAGGAAACGAGATTTCGGCTTTAAGTTTTTCTAAATATGGGAACCGTTTCTCGATTCTCCTCTTCCAAATGAACCAAAAATCATCAAAATAGGGGTACTTTCACTATGCAAAACTCGTGAGCAGATATACATAAGAAAATAAAAATAAATGCAAACATACAACCGAATTGTATATATCCTCCTGTTTTGATGTCGGTCAAAAACCACGTTTTTATTCTTTATTAATCATATTCATTGCAAAAGTATGCATCGAATAAAATGTATGGAATCGATATGATATTGATTTATTTTCTGTGAATAGCCTTTAATCAAAATTTTCTGCAAACAACGCCATGTCTTCCTTGTTTGATTACGATTCAGATGCAACTATGCTCTGGATTAGTCAATACCGATTTGTTCTCTAGATATTTTTGAGGAAAAAAATTTGAAACCAATTCTAATTATAATTTTGCAATCAAGAAAATCGCTAACTCACTTTTCTTGAAAGTGTTTCGTACTAGATAGGTATCAAAAATTTCGTAAGAATCTTATTTTTTATTCAATTGATAGAAACGCTATTCAAATATTTTTGTTAAACTTAACAGCTCATATCATTTGTAATAGTTTCGCACAGAAAAGATTCATGTATTCAATCTTCAAATAGTTTTTTTAAATTATAAAGACAAAAAAGAATACTCATAAATGTGTAAATATAAACTCAAACATCTAGGTGTATTTCTAATAATGATTAATTTTGTGTCTATCAATTTCAGAAAATTAAACAATTTATATATATATATATATATATATATATATATATATATATATATATATATATATTGGGATTAATCGTATACAATTTTATTATATATACAGATTATACAGCTAAGTGCTGCCTTCCCAGTCTCAATCGCCAGCCATCTCTGTCATGCGCCATATCTTCTTCCATGTTCCGGTCTCTCATGGCTTGTCGCATTCCGTCGTTCCAGGACCGACGGGGGCGTCCTCTTTTGTTTTTTCCAGGAGGGGACCATTGAAACACACGCTTTGGCCATCTTGTGTCCTCCATCCTCATTAGATGGCCAAACCATCTCAAACCACTTTTCTCTACTCGTTGTATTATAGTTTCTTTTGATGATGTCCTGTTTCTAATTTCATTGTTTCTTACTCTATGTAATCTCGACACTCTAGCGCTTCTACGTAAGTAGTCCATCTCTACACTTAATATTTTACGTTTTTCTTCTTCCCTTAGGGCCCATATCTCACTCCCATAGCATAAGACCGATTCTACCATAGTTTGACCAATGTGTTTTTTATTCGTAATATTAATGTTCTTGTCCTACCAGATCGACTTAAGTGCCCCTATCACTCTTCTTGCGTTATTGATTCTCTGTTGTATCTCTGTCCTGCTGATTCCATCCTTATCCACCATAGCTCCTAAGTATTTAAATGTGTCGACTTGTTGTATTTGTGTGTTATCGTCAATCAAGAGATCAAATTTTGCTTCTGAATTTAGTACCAAGTATTCCGTTTTTTGTAAACTGACTTCAAGTCCCCATTTCTGGTATTCCTTATATAGTCTCCTGAGCATGAACTCCATGTCAAAGTAATCTTGGGCCAATACTGCTTGATCGTCTGCAAAGCTAAGTGTCAAAAGATATTCCTCATTAATTGGAATACCCATTCCCTGACATGACCTCTTCCACTCCCTAAGAGCTATCTCCAAATAAATATTAAATAAGAGTGGGGATATGCAGCACCCTAGTCTCAGACCTTTCGTAGTACGTATGGGTTCAGAGAGTAATGTTCTTTGTTTTATGTAACTCATGTTATCGGTATACAGTTCTTTTATTATTTCTATTAAATACTGACTTACTCCAATTGCTTCTAATGTTATCCACAATTTATTTCTCGGTACACTATCGTATGCTTTCTTGATGTCAACAAATGTAATATGTATTTCTTCATTTTTTCTTATCTTTTTTTCTGCTAGTTGTTGTATGACAAACAGATTGTCAGTACACGACCGACCTGGAGTAAAGCCAATCTGATCTACGGATATATAGTTTCCAACTTCAGCTCGTATTCTTTTTTGTATCAATCTTCCCCAGAGTCTAGAAAAAGTTGCCGTGAAATTTCAATTCTATAAACTAGTCCTATTGCATTATGAATTCCATGAAAACTTAATGACAAAAACTTCTATTGAATACGATACAAATTTCTTCTCTTTGTTATCATAGGTACTATGATAAATCTCAGCATTCCTAAATAGAACACCAGAATAAAGTAAAACCAGCAGTAATTGAAAATCAGTACAGGCGCATCCGCCATATTCGCAAAACTATATCATATTCATCTAATATAAACACTAGCATTTGCTTTCGACTTCGTGGGTGTGGAAAACTTCCTAACTTCCTTGAATTCTATGCAAGTAGCTTTTGCGTGATACGTGTACAAACATACATACAGACAGACAAAAATTTAAGAAAATTCTTGTTTTGGCTTATGTTGCTAAAATAAAACCCCCTCATATTTTTCTTAAAATATCTATAATGTACAGACCAGTTACAAGTTTATTATATCTATAGGTTTTATTTCCGATGAAATATCGCCAAATCATATCCTAGGTATTGTTTTGTGAATGATTAACCAAATCTTTTTCTTTTTCTTTACAGCTTCTCAACATAGTGGCACTGTCGATGAAAGAGAAGATGAAGAAGATGACGATTCCGAAATACGATGCTATGTTTGTGATCAAATCTACAACAACGTCGATAAGTAAGCATTAACAATTTTTTCTCTCAATTATATACACATATACATTGCCACACTGCATTCTCAGGGTGAAACGCGCAGTACAGAAAGTTTACCTCAAATGTTTTGTTTATTCTGCTGCTTCAAAACGTCACATTTAATTTTTTTTTGGCAAATAATTATTGTAGCATTTGTTTTCCATACATACGATAAGGTCAATATTGTGTTGTTCTGTCTGTGCATCTGCAACAGCTCTTTTCAAATTTATAAAAAATACATTGAGTAATTATCTGACTGGAACTTAAAAATACAATTTATAACATTGTTTTAAATAATATGATTCTGTATAATGGTGTAAAATTTTAGCTGTTTCTATGAGACCTAATAATGAAGAGCTTATATTGCTGTTGTTCTTCAGATATTTTATTGACCATTTTACATCATCCACATAAAAAGCAAAGAAACAATACACGCAAACTTTGTTGAAAAAAGAACCCACCCTTCTGATGAAACAAAATAAATAATGAAATCTATCCTCTTAGTCCTCTAAGTTTACCTACTACAAAATATATATCCTAATATGACGCCTGGGAGAATACAGAACGCAATCAAACAATTCTATCAGTATATGCTGGACAAGTTTTTGTTGTCATCCTCGTTAATCTGTCATTAGGTATACGCATTTTAACAGTATAAATAATAAATTCAACATGTACCGAAGCAATCGACACGGAACACTAGAGAACTCGAACTGAAAAACTGCTATTGTGATCTGTGTTAGTGATAGCAGTCCGTAAAAAACCTAATCAAATGCCATTCGAATGTATAATAACAGCTTGCATTATTTATGACAAATAGAGAGAGACAGCAGATAATTACACTGAAAATATCAACAATGCTTAGGTATAACATCACGTCTTGAATAAATTACAATAAAGTAACAAAGAAACGTTTTTGAGTAGTGAATTTTGATATAATAACTGTTAATACATCAATTTTAATTGAATGTAAGATCAAGTAAACTTTTTTTATATCGAATACTTGCAAATTAAGATAGAGTTTAGCGGGAATGATTCCATATTTCCACTGGAAAACGCTCTAAGAGAAGAAAAAAATATTTGTTTCTAATATGAATTGAAAATTTTTCTACAGTATTGCCTCTAATTTGCGTAATTAGTTTTATAGGTTTAGGAAATAAAGTTTCAAAATTTTACCCAAAATCTCGTTTGTTGCTAACTTTTGTTAAAAACATTGGTAATACAACATATTCTTACATAATCCTGTGAGTCTCAATATATCTCCGAAATTTTAATCAGAAATAGCAGGTAATTTCAAATCATCCAGATCAAATATAAATATGAATTTCCTGATGTTACTACATCTAAAATAGCTCAAAACAAAGTAATAGAAAGAAAAGAAAAACGACTCGTAGAATCTCAAATTCTTCTCAAGTTCAATTTGTATTATACCATTATTTGCCTCTAAGAGCAACTAGATTCACAAATTTTTGTCATTATTACCTCCTTAGTATATATATGATTACGTAATTTTATAAAAAAATCTGAGTGTCTATTATTATTTTTTGTTTTTTGTTATTGTTTACGTACAAGCATCCACAATTTAGTTGATTGTCTATCCATATACAATCACGCTATATCGTGGGAACTTTTGCACCTGAAGCTAATCGAAATGTAAAATAGATGTTCAAAGTTCGTGTTAAATAGATGAATAATTTATTAATTACTTACCCATCGACATGTGTTGTAGGACTGTCGATGTAGAGCGTCTAATTAGATTCGAATTGTTTTCGAACTTTGTCAAAGTGCGTTAGTGCCTTATCACATATGAAGGATGATATGATGTAGAAGTTTTTGATGTATTAGAAAATATATATTATGTGATAATGGAATTTTAAGTGAAGCGCTATTGAAATTATAACTTTTGAAACTTTTATCAAACCAATATTTTCACTTACGAAATATTTGTTTCTTTCAGATTAGACGATCACTTGGTTCATAAGCATAACTATCGCAAAGACGAGTTTAGATGTGACTACTGCCCAAAAGCCTATTCACATCGTCCTTGCCTTATCAAGCATAGAGCTGTTCAACACGGAGAAACCAAGAAATATCACTGTGAAAATTGCCCGAAGGTAAATTATATTCAATTATTACACTATCAATTGAAGAAAAAACTTCATTTTTGACCGACTTCTCATACAAAGGACATATACAATTCGATTGTGTATTTAAATATAAACGAACATTCACAGGTTTTTACTGATCCAAGCAACTTACAAAGGCACATCAGAATACACCACGTTGGAGCTCGATCGCATGCTTGTCCCGAATGTGGAAAAACATTTGCAACATCATCAGGTCTCAAGCAACATACGCATATCCATTCTTCAGTCAAACCATTTCAGTGTGAAGTCTGTTTTAAGGTTAGTAAAAATGACGTTTTAATCAAAAATACATTTATAGGCTTTTTACGTGAATCTTAACTAATTTACATGTTTTTTACAGGCCTACACTCAATTCTCGAACCTCTGCCGACACAAGCGAATGCATGCCGATTGCCGCATGCAGATCAAATGCGTCAAGTGTGGTCAGTCGTTTTCAACAGTGACATCACTATCGAAACACAAACGATTCTGTGACTCTACAGCCAGTCCAGCAGAGATTCCAAGTAGTTCACAGCTTCCTATCAATCTAATGGCTAGCAATAACCCTTTCACCTTATACAGACCGACTGGTTGCCACATGCATTTCCCATTTTCGCAATTTCCACCGTATCCTCCACTTCTCTCACCAATGTCAATGCTTCCACCGCTGCTCTTCAATCCCCTGCAAAATATGAAGGCCAAGGAAGATCATTATCCACCAAAGAAACTACTCTTAAGCTCAGATAGGGTTTCGCCAAAAACTGAACGTTTCACACCGCCAAGAGAATCCCCAGTATCGTCGAAGATAAGTCCACCAAAAGCTGTTGAAGCAAATGTAGCTCCATCACCAGCAAGACCTAATAATATTTTGTCACATCCCAGAGAACAGATAATTTCTCAAATGTCCGATGATGAGGAAAGCTTTCCCAAAGACTTGTCGAAAACTTCAGAGAAAAGTCTCTCAGACCCATCTTCTCCAAGTAGTCAAGAGGACGAACAACCACTGGACCTTAGTGGCTGGAGAAAAACTCAAATTGATCCAGAACCTATAGCCCATAGCGTAGATTCTCCAAGACAGTCACCTGAGCCTATTTCCGTGAAGGATGAGAAGATTGAAGTTGTTGATATTGAAGACGAAAAAAAAACTTCAGTCGAAAAAATGTCCGTTACACCCACTATGGCTTATCCACGACCGATTCATCCGATGCTGGACATGTGTCGACCAAATTTTCCCTACAGCTATCAACCTCCACCACAAACAACAAATGACAGAATGTTGCCCTCACACTTTTCTCCACACCGATTTCCCTTCTTAAATATATTACCACCACAGCGACTGGATCTTCTTAGACCAGGAATGCAGGATCTGAATAACATGCGCCCTTTCCACAATGTGATGCAACAGCAACCACCGGGCAAAGTAAAGGATAGGTATGCCTGTAAATTTTGCGGTAAAGTGTTTCCCAGATCTGCAAATTTAACACGACACTTGAGAACACATACAGGCGAACAACCTTACAAATGCAGGTATTGTGAAAGATCATTCAGTATCTCTAGCAATCTGCAAAGGCACGTTCGAAATATCCATAATAAAGAGAAACCTTTCAAGTGCCCATTGTGTGAAAGATGCTTCGGACAGCAAACCAACTTGGACAGACATTTGAAGAAACATGAAGCAGATGATGGAAATGGTGGCGTTGCTGTAGCCGATTCTCCAGGAAGCAGTAATGAAAACGAACGTGAAGACGCCTGCTTTGATGAAATACGTTCATTTATGGGTAAAGTCACCTATGGAGGTATGGATTATTGTAATCCTACAAGATTGTATGGTTCACCACCGAATCAAGATATCGATGTGGTGGGAAAAGATGACGATGACTCTGAATCATACACTGAGGGAGGTGAAGACTACAATATGATAGAGTCAAAAATTAAACAGGAAAAGGACGAGATACTCAATAACAATGATCAGACTATAGAAGTTTCAACTTAGTAGCGTCATTATTGAGCACTGAATTTGTTTGTACAATAAAGGTATGAGATAACTTTTTAACATAAATTTTTTTCTATACCGTTAACGATAAGGAAGTTTTAACTATCGTTCATTTTATTGTAAATTGCTCAAAGTTTGTTACAATATATCTATGATATGGTGAAAAAAAAAAACATGTAATGGCTGTAAATATTAGTAATAATTGATGGAATATTTCGAAATAATTAGATAATGCCTTTGTTAATTAAGTAATACTTATGTATCATAGGTACCATCTTGTTATTTTGGATATTTTAGTCAAAATTTTTGAAGTTCCTACACGATATTGTCAATTTTCTGACACTTTTACCGCACTCTCTCTAGCTAAAGCACAATGTCCTAGACATTTGTACAGAAGTTGAGATATAGGTATAATATTAAAAATATATATAAATATATATGTATAGTAAGCTTCCAACATGTTTCGTAGATCACTTTTATCTGGTAAGGAAACAGTTACATATGGAGGTAAATTCAAAATAAATTTTGTTAGATAATATATATTGTAAGAATAATTGTGAATTGTTTGTATTTGTAAATATTACTTGGGAAATGTGTGACGAAAAGAAAATTATGTAAATATCTCGACTTGTAGAAAATATCATCTGTTATATTATTGTATGTATTTGATGGTTTATTTACTGCTTTAAGTATAATATATTACCTTTCACAATGTGTGATTCTCAAGAATGTAAAATATCGTTTAATTAAAGGTTTTGGGTCAAAACAAAAATTTAAGTGATTTTAATGTTTGTTGATTTGATTTTATAAATTGGCATTGATAGATAAATTATTTATTTTAAAATAGTGAAATTCAGACCAAAGGTTAATTTTTAATTTTTAGTTTTTTCTAAGTTTTTCATAGTGTTGGACGTACTAGGGTATAGTATATCAGTAAATAAATTTCTCATATCACATAGGGTTAACCATACACTCTCATTGTAATATATTATTAAATTTATTATATGAATTGATTTGGTTTCATTTACCTAATTCTCCCAAATATACCTCATTAGTTTTACAGTGTAGGATCAGGAAGCAAAGTTTATCAATATTTCTATTTTAAAGCAGTTCTTTTATTTTGAATAAGGACTATTAAAGTATTAAGTTCTAAATTCTCAATAACACTACATGCTAATATTTTTTTACTAAAAACAAAAAGTATTGTATTGTTCTTTGAGATCTGGAGCGTTCAATCTGGAATAAGGCTATTCTAAAATAACTGCACCATACGTAATTATTGTTTATCTGCCTTGTAATAATCCCAACAATATCCACTTAGCTGGCGAATTCCAGAATAACATATAACCTCGCAGATTCCAGAATAGCAACAAAAAATGGACGCACATAAATTCTTTTTTTTTTCAACTTAGTGTTTCATCAAATAACTTAGTGGGTTAAGGCGCTGGAAATGCGTTCGAGTCCCGCCAGGGCCATGGTTGTTATTATTTGTAATACTGAACCCGTGCATAGGTAACTCCATAACTGCTTCGGGTAATTGTATTCCAGTTATAAAAAAAATTGCAAAATAAAATGTATCTCTTAATTGACAGTATAAGTAAAGTAAAACTAATTATATCCTAATAATGTAACGATGTTTACGGCATTATATTAAAATATTAGCTGGATGCTATTAAAAAAATATTTTTGAGAAAAAATTAAACCGATGTTATTTGTTGGTGCACTGAAAAATGCAAAATAGCTCGTATTAACTCTATTGGTGCTAGTCCTTTTGAAGTTGTGTAGTTGCAGTTAGATTGAAAACACGTAGCAGTGTGCAGTAACTTCACATGTAGCAATAGAATTAATATTATTTTGTATTTCTCAGTGCACCAACGAATAACGTCGGTCCAATTTTTTGTAAGAAATATTTATTTCACACTTATGCGTGTTACCTACATTGGTAACTAAAATATTTGAACGTTCATCAATATCCATTTATGCTTTGCGTATTGTATTTACTATTATTCAGAAATCTAAGAACATCGTCGCGGAAATCCGCATATTATAAACTTTACCACTGCTGTAGCTCGAAAACCGTAATTCTATGGAAAAAATGTTCAATATAAATGTTGCTACAAATAATCTGGACATTAATTTTCCATTCTCAGATTTTCAATTCTCAAAAGAAACTGCCTCTTCCACATATTGAAAATACACATATTTCAAATTTTAACATAGCAGAAACTGGATAATGTTCAATTTAAAAATTTCCGGATATTTTGTTATCTGAGATTTTTGATTTTAGAGAAAAACTATCCCCTGCACCCCCTTGCGTTTTTAGGAATATGGGAACATTTCTCAAGTCTCCTCTTTCAAATGAATCAAAAATTACAAGGGCGCGTTTCAGAGACTTAGAAAGTAGATGCACTCCTAGTTACTGTTAAGCTAAGCGATTTCAAATCATCAGCATTATTCCAAATTTTCTTCCTTTCTGCTACCACCTTACTTTTTTAACTGGGAGTTCCCAGAATTTGTATATCAGTTAGTTAAAAAATGGAAGGTTTGAATTTGTTATTAAGAAAACACAAGTACCTACAAACACATATTGTGTTTGTTGAAATTATACTGTTTAGAGCTTCTTTCACACTCTTCTTGACAATATTTTAAAACATAATGAGTGAGACGGTTTAGTTGACTCATTCAATTATATAAAATTTATCTATCGATGTAATGGACTATCACAAACAATACTAACCCTTTCATACGTCAAAATAAGATTATCTCAAGGCATTCTATCAAAATCAATGGAATATTTTCCAAAATCTAAACATACTCCACGTTGGAATAAAATATTTAAAATATGTTTGGTTCAACATTTCAGTCTTCTACAAGATGATTAAAATATTTGACTCTTACGTTATTTCAATTGAAATGAATATCCATTTGGAATGTAACAACAGCTCTTTTAAAGATAGAGTACCTATAGAAATAAAATAAAATCTTGAAAATAGTTTATGCGAAAGATCATTTTATGAGATTTTCGAATGAAAATTATTTCGGACATATGGGCTCCAGATTTATTTTGTAATTCTGAGGAATTATTTTCTAAAGTTATCTACACCGCCAAGCGCCATCTGCATTATTTTGATTATACTGTATACAGGAAGCTAGCTTACGAAATAATATCAACGTAGGGGTTTTAAGAGGGAGGTCACTATTGTAATCTTTCATCTTAATTTTTCTCTGTACGTCATTGAGCATTGTCACTGATATACATAAAACTTACGAAATTGTTCATAGGAAAAAGATTGGACCTGGAAACACTTGTCCTAATATAATGGCGAAGTAATTAAACTAAAGTTTTGTGCTTCTATCCGTATTCGCTCTCTGGTAGAATAAACTTTGCCGTTTCATATTCGACGTTGAAGAACCTCCTTTGAGCTAGCGGATCAAAGTTCCCAAAATTAAATCACTTTTGTGCATTTGCAAATTTTGTGATCTTTCCGTGTCGGCGGAAATTGCAAATCAAAAGTGTTCTGCTAGCTTTAACTCTTTTCAGATTTATAGCTATAAAAAATCACTCCTTAAAACTTGGATGAACGTCTTCCTTGAATACATCGAATTGAAGAATATCGGACTTTATAAGAATAGTCTAAATAATATGCAGTGTACCTAGTACATATTTCAATAGGGCTTTGTAAGTTATTTTTTTTCGTTAATAATCATATTGCAAAAATATTTGGTTACACAATTCTCAAATATTTGATATAACTGTTGCATACACAGATTCGCTTTAAGGAAAATAGAGAAAAGATGTTTTCAATAGCATCAATAAGGATAAAGTTAGTTATTCTTGTCATCTGTAATTCAACAACTTAAAATCAACTAAGTATCATTATAAATATGGGTATAATCGTATGGCTGAAACTGCGAAATGATGAATAATAATCCATCCAGTTCCTCAGTGTGTTACGCACGGGCGGGGTGGGTGTAGTCACTTTCACTACTTCACTCAGCGATCGAGTGTGCTCTGGTACTGGTATATTATAATAGAGTAGCCCGAGTTACGCTTGCGTCACCAAGGACAAGCGACTATCACGCCCAACACACTCTAGATACAGTTTCATCAGGACGTCGTTTGTTATGCAGATCTTGCCAGGAGCGTAACAAGATCTTTTGTTGGTACTTCAATAATAATTGGTATTAGTTATAAGATTACAGTTTTGTTGTTATAGGTCGAGAGTATTGGCGAAGCTCCAATACGTAAAGCGATAATCTTCAAATAAATAATAAGAATAATTGTACATGTTATGGCTTTCATTATTTGTAAAATAACAATGAACAATAGAAAGCTGTTGAAGTTGTTACTCCTCCTAGAAGAAGGAACAGATACCTACATATTGGCAATAACTATACTCCATTTCAAAAAGAGAGAGGGTGTGAATTATAATAATGAAGGGATTTCCATTATATTATCGCCGGAATACGATGGAGATGCCTGCATCATCATCATATTAATGCATGGATCTCTCATTTTGGTAGATAGTGAGTATAGTTGTATCATCGAAATAAAACATAAAGCCACTATTTTGTACACTTTATTCAAGCTTACAGATTGAAAGTAAATACCTTCCTACTCACAAATTATCAACAACTTTTTCTTCCATTGCAGATATTTTCAAATAATAATGTGGGTAACTCAAATTTTGCATTCGTAGCCTAGAGCTGAGTTACCAGTGATCTATTAAAATACTATGAACTCATTTTGGTAATACGTGATAGCTTAAAGATCATTTTGAAGAAATTATGGGCCTATTTCACGATCTATAACTGAAGTCAAGTAATTTTGTAGCATATGTGCAATACATTGGCTCAGATTCTTTCAACCTTTGAGCGGAGTGTGAGACTAGTGATAGGATATTTAATAAAATAAAAAATACTCCTCAATTAATTAAACTTATAATGAATCAAGTGATTCTCCATAAACTATTATCAAATATTCTTTATGACTATCCGCAACAAAAAGAAGTGTCTACGCTTCTGATCTAAGAAGTAATCTGATCTTTTTGATAACTTGTTAGATGAATTGACCTAATTCATGTAGGTATATTCTTATAGCTAACTTGTATTTCACAATAATTATCATTAACAATTAAACGGTTGTTATAATTATTATAAATGATTTTGATGGGATAAAAAGCTTTGTAAAACAACTTGACCGTAATAAGAAAGTGGACAAGAGACTGACGTTATCTTTCGAGATAACTGAATTAGATAAACATTTATTTATTATATTCAGAAATAGAGATGTGTCATGGTTGTCAGATTCTTAATGCTTTTAATATGTAACTGGATGTTTCCTAATTTGGTCCATTTTTTTTCATTCTATTTGTATTCTTCTTTTGACTAAACCTGCAACTAAATAATTTAAATAATATACAGGGTGTTTCAAGTATCCACTGATTGTTTTTATATCATTATAAATTAAATTCTATTAGATCTCCATTGTAGAAAAACAAATTAGAATTTCAATCGTTTTTTCAAATCAAATTCGAAGTTTCTGATTTTTCTATCTGTTCTGATTCGGCCGGAACACAACCCAGGCAGCCTTCAGTTTATTGAATGACATGGTCAAAGGCCTTAAGGCAAGCATATCTCGCTGGCTTTATGCGACCTTAAGCACCATTTTAGCTCTCATTAGTTCCTACCTCAGAAAAAGGTACCAATGTATAGATTTTAATAATGTAAGATCTAATCTGAAAAAGTCGAACATGGTGTATCTCAATGCTCGGTCCTTGGACCTTTCTTGTTTATTGTGTACATGAATGACCTATTCAAATTTACGGCTCCTACCAAATTTGTCCTCTTTGCCCACGACACAACTCTAATCAACTCAGACATTTCTTACTCCGATCTAATTAATATATCTCACAACCCCCTGAATAACTATAGTCAGCACTTGGTTTACAAAAAATCGATTGAAATTAAATAAGAGTAAAGCCCAGAATTTTTTCATTTTCTCAAATTCTCTTTACCGTATAAAAATGAATGTATCATTTCTTGGTATACATATTGACGAGCAATTGAACTAGTCTAGCCATACCCAATATGTAGGTACTTCGTAAGTTCTCTAGTGTTCTGCTAGCCTTCTTAGACAACTCGAACATGTAACGAATGTAAGTGTAATTAAAATCACTTACTCTTCACCATGTCACTCGGTACTATCCTACGGCATTCTACTCCGGGGCAACTTGAGTTATGCAAAAGCTGTATATTCAGATATCAGAAAAAAAACTATAAAATTACTGGCCAATTTAGGATCTAGAGATCATTGTCAACAACGTTTTATTCAACTTGGCATTATGCCGCTTCCCTATATATTTCCAGTGTGCTTCTGAAAATTTATAAGAATGCTAAGACTTTCCAAAAACATTCTTATATACACAGTTACAAGATGCGCAGACCTATTCAATCCCTAATGACATCGAATGACTGTCACTCACCAGACTTGAACATAAACAATGCTTTGAATAGTTTGGTAAACTTACAGGAGCTCAAAAGCTTTAAGATCATAGTTATGAAATTCCTTCTCAAAAACTGTTTTTATAACATATCCAACTATATCAAGATAGCAAATTCAATTAGAATCCAGATTTATATTATATATTGCATATACTTTTTTCTTTTCTCTGCTGAATTAGTAACTAATTTAATTCTAATGTTTTTCTAATTTAATTTTCTACAGAGGTATATTTTTTTATTCCTGACTTGCCATTAACATTCATTTGTAATATGGTCGAATATAAATATTTTTTACAAAAAATTGGACCGACGTTATTAGTTGGTGCACTGAAAAGTATAAAATAATATTAATTCTATTGGTGCTGTTACTTTTGAAGTTGTGCAGTTGCAGGTAGATTGAAAACTTTTGGCACCAACTTCACAAGTACCAGCCCCAATAGAATTAATATTATTTTATACTTTTCAGTGCACCAACTAATAACGTCGGTCCAATTTTTTGTAAAAAATACCATTTTAACACCGATTTTACTCGAAAACCGTAACTCTAAGGGAAAAATGTTCATTATAAATGTTGCTAAAATTAATTATGTCTTTCATGTACTGCAAATAGATTTTCAATTTTCGACAGAAATCGCCCTCTCCACATAGCGAAAATAGGTATATTTGACAATTTAAAATGTCTCTATATCGAAGACCATTACTCTTTTGAAAAAATATTCAATTTAAACGTTTCCGGATATTGTCCTATCTTTAATTATACCAACGCAGATTTTCAATTTTCGAGAAAATATGCCCCCTCCACCCCCTTTGGTGGCGGTTTTCGGAGGGAACGAGATGTCGGATTCCCGTTTTTATGAATATGGGACCATTTCTCAAGCCTCCTCTTTCAAATGAATTAAAAATCATCAAAATCGGAGTACGATTACTATATGAAACGCGCGCACAAACCAAAAAAAAAAAAAGCACACAGTCGAATTGTATACCTCCTCCGTTTGGGTTCGTCGGTCAAAAACTACTACTATCTTAATATGTCATATCAATGAAAACGCATGTTATGAGTAATTCAAAAATATTTTTTAAATAATTATCTACAAATAAATGGCGAAGAAAAAATAAGGAAAATGTTGGAAAATTGCATGTGCATTGCTAATTATCATATCGATCGATCTTACGATATAAGGATAAGTTTTTGACCAACGATCCAAATCGAGCAGGTTACAATGTTTGTTGTTTGTTTTTATGGATGATCGCGCCTTATAATTAGTAAAAAACGTGCTCTGATTTTCATGATTTTTTTCCATTTGATAGAGGACTATTGAGAGTTGGTCCCATTAAAAAAATCGACATTCACATGTCATTCCCCTCAAAAACTTCTTCCAACGGGGTTAGAGGTGAAAAATTTCCGAAAATCGAAAATTTGAGACGACAAACTTAAAGAAGAGACCATATCCGGCTACGTTTAAATTGGACATTTTTCAAAAAAATATAGCTTTCTGAGTTACATTTGAAATATATGTGTATTCGCTAAGTGGTATAGGCATTTTTTTTCCAAAATTGAAAATATGAGATGACCAAATTCAAGAAGAGATTATATGAAGTAATATTTGAATTGGACATTTCAAAAAAGGTACGATTTCCGAGTTACAGCAGTGGGAAAGTTTGAAATATGTGTAGTTCTTATATGTTTTGAAATCTCTGAATAAGTATAAGCTGCGTATTATTTGTATTTGGAGAACGTTGATTGCTTTTGAAGGTTGATGCTAAACTCAAAAGAGGGAAACGATTTTGTTTTCTTGTAAAAATTGGACCGACTTTATTCATTTTGTGCACTGAAAAATAAATAGTTATTTATTATATAAGGGGAAAAAGTACTAGATTTTAGCTCAAGAGCTAAAATCCAATATTTTTTCCGTATATAGAACTATTTTTTTCTGTGACGGGAAAAACGATGATTTAATATTGAAAAAGTATTACAATATATTAGTCAGGAGATTATCTAAGTAAAATTTGAAGTTTTAAAGTGGTAGACGACAACGGAAACCTTTAAAGTAATCAAATATCTATCAGTTACATCCTGTGTTTTGATTGATATTTATGTATATATATATCTACCCGGGAAAAAAGTACTCACTTATTTCCCGTGGTAAAAAAGTGATTCTTTGTCAACAGAGATAAAATGTCAAACTTTTTTCCCGTCACGGAAAAAAAATATATTAATTCTATTGGTACTTATACCTTTGAAGTTAACGCCAAAAGTTTTTAATCTACTACAACTGCACAACTATTATTTTGCAGTGCACCAACTATTAAAGTTGGTCCACATACGATAACTCCCTTTCTAGATAAAGGAGACAGACATAAACTTGAATATGAATATGGTTGGTGATCACCCTTCAACATCGCTTTTTACATAATTTAAAAATATGAAAGTCAAGTTATTTCCCCAGCAAAAACGGAATTATCGGCCATGAACAAACTGGAAACTCCAGAATAAACCTATTAGATATAGATTAGAAAAAAGCAGTTAGTTCCAAGAAATCTGAAAGCGGACGACATTAAAATGTTAATAATTAATATGTACCTACCTAACCAAATAATCGAAGAAGAACGGTGCAACGTCACCATAATTTCTGAAAATTTACTGTCTACGATATTCAAACTCGACTAAACAATAAATTTAAACATGTTTCTATTCTCTATGAAATCAATCAAGAACAACCGGTTAACCTAGCTAGTTTATTATACTGATGAATCAGATGTTGCTCAAAAATTAATATCAACTGTCATCAATAAGCATTTGTTGAATAGATCATTACTGCCAGATACTATGATGATAAATAACTTTGCGACCGTCCATCGAGTTGGGTAAATGTATTATTATCACTGTATCACGTACAATAATAGGTGAATGATGATATACCTACATCATTTTGAAGATCTTCTTGGTGTTGGAATGTTCAACGTTATTGTTAGATCAGTTACTAGGAAAGAAGCTTAGAAAGCAAATACCTATTAATTGATACCCATGAACGCTATAATAATCATTTGAATTTTCATAGCTGCACTACCTGAAGAGAGGATACAATTGTTGACGTAGAGAAAATAATATTGTATCATTGGCGCTTGAGAAATTTTAAGAGACTAGCAGCCTATTGACCATTTTCGAGCACGTGACTTTGACAGGTCGGCCATTTTGCTTGGGTGGCACACAAAAAATTTCTTCTCCGTTTGTTTACATTCGAAGCTGGAGTAATAAATTTTATTTTGTTCTTTTTTGCGATTATTTCAAGAAGATGGATAGACGTGAATATTATTGGTCTCTATGTGGTGATGCTAAGTGTTCAAAAAATGGAGAATATAAAAGATAGTATTGACACATATGCAGTTCCTTGTGGTATTATCCCAATATGATAAGAAATTTGACAGTTTCATGATGTTTGTAATTTGACCAGCAACGATAAGCAGTTACAATATTCGAGCAATTTATAATGACTGCTACTTGGTTACTAAATGCTTCTTTGAATATAATTACTACTTGCTTGAATCTCTCATAGAGCACATCAAGTGTTTTGTAAAAAAAATCTGATGCAGTTTTAGGGCTTACAGCAACTCTATAGGCTATTTAAATTTAGGTGGTGCTTCATTAAAGTAAGTAATAATCGTTGAAAAGTGGACAAAGATTTATTGGGGTAAGGAGAGAAAACACACTCATAAATTAAAAATAATATACCAACTTTAGGAAATCCACTAGAATAAAGTGGTCTCGTATCAACATTTTTGAGCTTAAATCAATAATTTCAACTTTCTATGCAAAAAACTGATAATATAAATTACAAAAACCCCAAAAAATACTGATCAAGTAATCCGCAGTTAAATCAATTCGAGCGGATACACTAACATGATTCTCATGAATTTATGTTGCTGAAATCTCTTGATGGGTTTCGCCTACGTTTGGAGGATTTTCTTGAGGAACTTCTGCATTTTTCTCAACTGCCTGCATAGTTTTTACCTAAAAACATAAGGGAGATAATAACCTACTAACGCTTTGGTATAGTGGTCAAATTAGTATCTATGTTTTCAAGAAGAACTCGAATTCAGTGTTTTCAACAGTTGGATCGTAATGACAATGGCCTGAGTACTTCATAAAAATGTAATAAATAACAAAACTAATCTCAGTTTCAATCTTGGCTCTTTTTGAAGACCTTTTATATCATATATATCATATCATATCCAAACTCTGTCTGGGTATCCAGTCTGCATTATTATTATCCTCTAAGGCAACTGGTCTTCCTAAAATAAAACAAATTTATTATTTACTATAACTAGCTATATTTTGATAACTACATACTTAAAACTAATACATATGCTTCTTTCTATACTAAAGATTTTACCTGTTATGAAGTGTTTTGAACCAATACGACCATGTTTTAGTATACCTTCAAAGGTCCCCGTTTCAAAGCTCTAATCTAATGCAAGCATTTCTTCTCACTTTGGACTGAAAACTGAAGAAAGTCGAAAAAAGATACCTTATCTCGCTCAGCACGCGATGCACAATTAACTACACAACAAAACTTAGGCATTTTCTTATAAATTTCGCCAAAATTAATCTTTTCTGGAAAGAAAAATCGCCAATGTCTACAAACGCAACAAGTATCTTAAATGATGTTGTGTGCCACCCAACAAAGATGGCCGAACTGTCAATGACGTCATTCTAAAATCGTCAACGGGCTTCTAGATAACCGCAACAATTTCCTTCAGGTTCAAGTTATACCAGGTGACTTATTTTAATATCAGCAGCATTCGCTTCGCAAATTCACTCTCGGACTCGTATAGTTGTGTCTACCCGCCCTTCGCTCGTCACGGGGCTTACAGGGTGTTCGAGCAACAGTTTCAATCCAAACCGTCAGACGCCTGCGTCCTTCAATGTTCCAGCAGCAGATTGATGATTTCCAAACTGGTCCTAACCCAAGTTCGGACATGCGCAGTTGGAACTGATTGGATCTAAGAACCACAACATATTTTGATGGCAAGCGCCGAGATCCGGAATAAGGAGACGAAATTATATGAGAAGGAAACGGGTAGTTTGCAAAGTGAAATTTGGCACATTATACATATAGGCGCACATAGGCGCATGTTGTATTATCATCATGATTGCTCGATATTCGTCCTTTTAAACACTTGTAATATAAACATCAATTTATAGTGACATCATGTCTACATATCATCGAAAGACAATCTTCATTCATTTACTAATAAGATTTGTGTTAAACTTTTAGTTATCCACTTTGTAGATGAATCGTAGGTGTATAGTATTTTTATCCGCCTGGTCCTCGTCGCTATTAGAAATTACTGTTGAGGATTTATACATAGGTACGATTATAATATGGCTCGCGTGCTTTGGACTCGTGTTATTCGCGTGCCACCTGACCCACATTGTGACCCTTCACTCTCGCCTATGCAAATATCTTCTACACACAAGCGAAAGAATGAACACTACTTCTTGGTGGTGCCTACGTGTGTATCCAAAGATGAATATTTTCAAAAGAAGTTAGTTTACCTATTTGTAATCGGTCGGTTAGGTAGTAATTTGTATGACGTTACACCAATTAATAGAGTGAGTTCATAAAGAATAGAAGAAAATGCCATATTTTTATATAATAGATTGAAAACTGATAGCTTCCTGAATTAAAATGTAATTAATAGTATTTATTTGCATTAATTTATCAATTCAATACTAAAAACACCTCCGTATAACAAAAATCTCAATAAAAACCTAGTAAGAATTAATAAACCACCACTATATAGTTATTTTTGTATTTCATTCGCGAAATTCTACTTTGCTGATCGAGAACTGACAAAAATAGAGTCGAAATCACCAAAGCATTTGGCGCACGAGTTTCACGAGACATTTTTTACTGCAAACATCAAAAAATGGAGAACTTCAGCTACAATCTCTTGCTAATGCGGGTGGGCGATATGTGTATTTTGAAGAGGAAATCTTCGACTCTGGCCGAAGGATACATAGAGGATTCTATCAACAATAAAATTCAAATATCAAATAATTTTTTTTTTAATTTCAGTATCAAGTAGTGCTATCACCTCTATGGCAATTGCTTCTACGTCAGAAATAGATAGTTTTTCAACCTTCAAAATTCCAATATCACGAGCTGCATTTGAATTATCTGGTATAGGTATACATTGGTTCGGGCACTGGCATTACAATGTAATGTTAATATTGTGAATAATAAATAAAATTAGGAAGTGTAAAATTTTGTCATAATTTGAATTTTAATTATAATGTTAATAGTACATATATAAAAATAAAATGATGCTCTACACCTTTATGCTTTATGCATTTAGTCTGAAACAGCCATCCACTAGAATCGCTGCGATTTAAAGCCTATTAGCTTTCATCAGTGACTCATAAGTTGTGGAAGAGGCTGTGTTCGACGAAAGAAGAGATAATTGCAGTTTTGCGCCAAAACCCTCCATTGGGACACAATTCGGACCACCCAGATAATTCAGAGCTTAATTACGTTTGCCATAGTATATATTATAATTCATTAATGATAATAATAATCTTAATAATCTTATTTTTATATATTACTAGGTTTTGCTCGCGACTTCGTGGGCCTGGAAAACTGCATTTTTAACTCCATTCCATTTCATGTAGTAGTTTTTGCGTGATAAGTGTACAAACATACAGAAAGACGGTAAGACACGATAAAATGTAGCCTATATTTTAAGTTAGACCTCTAGTAATACATTGATGAGAACTGCATTCAATTCCATGTAGTAGTTATTGCGTCCTGCGCGTACAAACATATAGACAGATAGACAATTCTAAAAAACTGTTGTTTTGGCTTCTGTTGCTCTAATAAAGGCCCCCCATATTATTTTCCTTAAATATCTTTAACGTTGACTGTGCGTAACCATACTATTAAGGCTATAGAAATTTCATACAAACATTGACACCCCTTTTTACCCTCTTAGAGGTTCATTTTTGCAAAATCCCGTCTAAGTGATCTATGTTCTAAAAGGAGCCACCATGTTAAATTTGAGACTTCTAGCACATGTATTTTCTGAGATTTCGTGATGAGTGAGTGAGTGACCTTTCTCTTTTATATGTATAGATTATCATTATCGTTAATGAATTATTATAGATCTTTTCAATTATTATATATACTACGGTAAACATAATTAAGCTGTCAATACGTAGGTGGCGCGAATTGTGTCCCACTGGGACAAAACCGCGATTATCTCCAGCTTGCTTTTGTTTCGTCGGACACCTCTTCCACTTATGTTGCTCTGATGAAAGCTAACAAGCTTGAAATCACCGCGACCTGTTCCTAGTGGATAGCTGTATCCGACTAAATGAAAGCATAAAAGTGCAGAGCATCATCTTATTTTTATAAACTATTATCATTATCATTATTGAATTATTATAGCTCTCGTCAATTATAATACTGTTAATTATAGTTAAACTTTTAGAAATAAATGATTTATTGGATTTTTGCTTCATTGTTGACCACAAAGGTTAAAATACATAATCTCATAGGGTTTATATGCAGTGCGCGAAATTTTCGCACACGACTTCATGGTAGTATAGAAAAATTTAAAAAAATGGGTCACTTCGCATTTTGTTATCAATGCGCGAACCATTTTTTGACGTTTGTAGAAAAAAGTAATTTCTCAACAAATGTTCAAATTATGACTCATAAAATTTATTGAGATTGTATTGGGTCTTTCCTAATCATTTTAGGATCACCATACGCTATTAATCCAAAATTTCTATTTATTCTTGTAATCCGTACTACCCAAGAATATAGTAAACTGTCTAGAATGAAATATTATGTGAAGTAAACCATAAATCTGCAACATCTGCCATGAAAGTTCAATTTTTTGAGTAATAATTGTCTCGATATCCGCAACCTTGACCGATAACTTTAAATTTTATTATACTAGTGAGTAAATTAATATATTCTCTAATACCATGAGCTACCTCACACACTAGTGTGCAAAGAAATTGACTTTACGCACGCACTGACTAAAGAGTTAGTCAGACATAAACACTTTAAGCCATTACTTTCTCTCAAAATATGCTTTCATATCAAAATATTTAAAAACTAACGTATCATACGGATGGAATTTAATAATTTTGCTTGTCAACATTAATCATGATGATGATGTGACTTTCTGTAGTAGAAAGGGAGACCATCTCTCCACAACTTAGGTACAGTCTTGCCATGGCTGTATCTACTCCATACCTATATAGTTTAGTGATAGAAAACAACTGCTTTCTTGTAATATGTAAACAGTTTTTTTTCTTTCTCTCAAACTGAACATATTTACAATATGAAATTTGTATAAAGTCGGAGTCAGTAAGAGATAATTAATTTCACACAATAAATAATACAGGATTTTATTTTCCTAGTGAAAGACTCGAAATACATTATAATTATATTTGTACTGGTAATTTTAAAGTGGTATATTTGTAGTTAAATAGAAGACTTTTGACATTTGGGACCAACTTTAAAGGTAACAGTACCTACCAATAAAATTTAAATTATTTTGAATATTTCGATGTACCAACTTATGCTTGGTCCAGTTTTTTAGAATTATGTCACATTGTTGAATGTTTCATTTAAAAATGTATAATTTGAACGTTACTGCCAAATAAAATGTGCAATTTCCAAAAAAAAGATGATGACTCCAATTCCTTTTGGGGGTATTTTCTGGGGCAAGGGCATATTAGATTATAACAAAAACATGGGAACATCCCTCGAGACTCTCCTGTCTAATGAAAAGGAATCATCAAAATCGGTGCTCGTTTACTATAGGAATAACCCGAGAAAATACATTATATAAAATCAAATATATCAAATGTATAGATGAATTGTACCTAGACCTCCTTCTGTTTCGAAGTCGGTCAAAATACTTTTAAATGTTAATATTTAGTATTTTTTTTATTTAAAAGAAATAACGATGGCGTCATAGTTTGAGAGGTGGAAGGGGTAAAATAATACCTACTCTGCATAAAAAGTAAAAAATGATAATATAAAATCGAGGTGACGGAACTTTTCCATCAGGTTTTAATATTTTGGCAACTAATGAACAATGAAGTATTTCCATACTCTATATCAACGCATAGTATAAAAGCAAAAAGTGAAAACACATCCTTAAATTATATTTTTGTTCTTCACAAAAATATTGAAAATACAAAGGCAATCATTATTCGTCATTATTCTCTCGTAATTACGGCAATGAATACCGTAGCGATCCCATTAAAGATAAATCAATACAGAAGTGGTGGTAAAACTAATCGTTGAAGAATTTCATTCAGTTCATCAGTTATTTTAAAGGTCTCATAGTAAACTGTAAAGAATCAAATAGAATGTCAGGGAGTATTTCATGATCAAGTGAAATACCAATCAATGAATAACACTGGAGTATATGTCTTGTAAATAATTATAATGCATATAAGAACTTCTTTTATTTCAAGCATATACACATCGAATCACCGGAATAGGTTCATAGCCCATATCTTATGGAATCTTGAACTTTTTAGCTTTTCCATTAGTATGTAAGTATACTCCGTACTTACAATCGCATAAGGCGAAAAATGACTCATAAAAGCATATGTATCGAGCTATCCCAGACACGTCACCACCGCGTTTGCACCATGCCCTATTTTTTTACTCGGACTATAGTTTGTATTAAATAGACTTAAAAATTCACAAGATTAACTGTTATCATATCATTGCCGGTAAGATAAAATATCTTCTTAGGGTTTCGTACCTACATCTGGCGTCTGTCATTATGTCCTAATATCAGTCGACTACATATAATAAATCTGTTGGGGATTAGTTCGATGTCCGGTAGTACGTGAAAAATAATTCATATAATTTGATGAAACTGGACGTAGTGATAGCTTCTATATCCTCAGCTTCAGTTTAGGATATGTTATATTGTGCAGAAGAACTTCGTTTTCAATCAAAAATCAATTGCCCGAATTAGTTTGATGGAATAGTATCCGTTGCGACATCTGTTGTTGAATAGTTAATACACAAGCTCACAAAACAATAGGCAGCTAAATTTGGTTTCAAATCATTCAAAGTATTTAGTATTAACAAAATTTGAAATGCAGCTTCATTTTGAGTGGATTGAAATAGTGTATGATTTCCTCTATATAGAGGAAGTAGTAGAGAAAGCAAAAGTTTCTGACTATACTATATAGTTATCGCCATATCACTTTAATTTATTTCAATGCATATGTCAATATCCGGGATGGCAAAATTCTCTAAATTATAAGGGTGAATCTTCAAGAAGCTTCTTGGAAAAATTGAGGTCAGCTATTAATAAAATATCATTGGAAATTATTTATAGTAAGATGCTACTCATGTAGAATCTACTTCGCGGCGTATTTGCTTCACCACGGTAATTCATTTTGACATTTAAGCTGTGATAATACCTTAATCTTATTAATAAGTTATAGGTTTATGAGAGCATACTGCTGAATGAATGAATAATATCAAGACCTATGAAGATGGAAATATTAACGGAGACAGTGTAAATCTTCTTACAACTTTGCAGCATCCTTTGAATTGGTATTTTTTATGTTTTAACAAGCTGAAAAAAACTGAACGGCAAGCGAACCACTCTTTTACGCTCGTTTCAAGACCTTTCTGTACGACCGTGGTGAAAAGTGAAGTGATCTATCGCGATTTTACCTCTTATCAAAAAGTATGCTAATTCAGAAGAATGTGTTCTATAGTGGGATGCAAGTTGTATAAGAAGATACTAGAATAATGCTAGTTTCCTCAATCCCAAACCTCCTCTTAAACACTCTAATACTAATACGTCTTTTGCGCTTATCACGACCATAATATCTCGTGTTACAACCAGATCACTTCATGGTCAATAAATCCGAGGCAAAAGGAAAAGACGGCGGACGGCTGTTTCCTAACTGAATAATAATTGTAGCCAGTGTTGCCGTCTGTTCTTCACGTAAAAATCGTACAGCATTATCATAGGTCAATATTGAGGTAGGTCAATATGTTGATTGTAACATTGAAGTTGATACTTACTTTTATTTTTAATACAAGTACTAAATGCCTTTCTCTAGTTACGTAGGTTTTGAAAAATATCCAGTTATTTACATACGAATATTATTAGTTCTTATTTAGTTACCTACTTGATAAATATCTTCGAATGTCATCACATTGACCATTATAATAATATATTATATTATTATATTATATTATTTTTTTTCTTGCAGCTCCGTCTGGAGACTGTGTTCTCAGGTCTGAGTAATTTTACTAGTATAGAGAGAATATAGAGGACATATTATCCCGGTCCTTAAGTAACGAATCAAACCACTATAAAAATCTTGCTTTGAATAATACTTTCATTCTAAAATAAATTTGCTCTTACACTTACAATTTCATTTTTATGCTATAATTTCCCCCAGTTTTTAATTGGCCAAATATATTAGGTACTCGTATCTTAACTTTGTATTTATTTTCTAATTATATAAGCTTCCGGGTATTAATCTAGGGTTCCTCGGTTCGAATTCTGATCACCTTTGAGTTTTTTCAACAAAACCGATTTTTTAAATAAAAGATGTTAATATGAGTTTCTAATAATTTAATCGGAAATTTTCTATGAAAATTTTACATATCTAATTTATTGCGACCGTTAAGGTACACATTAGCTATTTCAAGGAAGGGTTAGCAGATTTTGGTAAAAATTAGCAAAATGGGCTTTCGGAGTCAAGAAATCGATTGACGATATTTTCATATTTAATCGGTGTGATCCTCGAGATCCACACTAGCTATTTCAAGAATGGCTCCGCAGATAAAAGTTTCAGTAGGTTAGTGTTTGGGAGTCGAGAAGTCGATTGGTGATACAGCTGAATTGTGGTATATTTCTCATTCATATTACAAATTCATATTTATTTCCAAATCTGTAACTTACGAATATGTGAACAGTAAAAGCAGTACCGATCGCAATACATTTTAACTCGAAATATGCACATTTTTTAATAAGTTTAAATATCCTTAGTAACTCTCATAGACCCTTCTTGAATCCTGTTTTACCCGAGCAAAGCTCGGTCGCTAGATATTGATTTTGTTAACATTGTTTTTAGGGGGACTCGCTAAACAGTGTATGCGTACTGAGAAAAGTATGGAAAATGGCGGATCACATAGGAAAAATAAGTATTCTAAGATTTAAGTTGAAAACTTTGTTATTAGTATTTTATTGATAATAAAAAAATATGATCCGCTATTCTACAGTGAATTCCAGGCAAATTTACTATTTTAAAAAAAATATCTTTCAAAAAACAGTTATATTGGAATTACATTTGTCAGCGAAATATCGCAGTACCCTTTATTGTTCATTCTCACTTAACACTACCAGTAATACACTTACTAAGGATCAATATATGGATCAATCTTCTTACTTCACATCGGGAATGTTAAACAGAAAAAAAATCATAAAAGCGAAGCCCCTTACGCACTGTATCTAGAAACATTTCTTATGACTCCTTTGATTTTAGGGATTATCTAACAATATCTAACTAAATAAATTTTTACTTACTTGGCGATAAATTTGAGGTTAGTTGTTTAAATGACAGTCAACAGTTTATTAACGCCTTGGTATTCATATACATAGATTATGTCTCAAGGATGTTTTTAAGTCAACTCCAAATATTCTCTAATACTGTATCCGCATTAATGAACGGTGCATCATTTGGAGGATTATTTTTCCCAGTATTAAATTATTAAAATTAATGTTTCATATGATTGAATGTAGAAGTATTTCTCTGTTGACACTCTGTTTAGCTATCGTGAATGAAAACTTTTTGATTTAATTATTTACAATCTTTACGCACACAAACACAAACTCAGTTAAAGCAACTCGCATTAACAAATATACAGGGTGTTTCATGCGCAGGACTTGAGGAGGTGATAGCTCGTCCAGAAATATGAAAAAAGGTTTATATTAACTTACCCTCTAAAATGCACCATTTACGAGATATAGGGTGTTGAAATTGAAAAAAAAATATAGTTTTTTGTGAATATCTCCGGAACCGTCTATAGTATAGAAAACAGCTTTTGTAAGCATTTTCCACTTATAATAAGCTAAGTTTGAATCAGAAAAAAATCTTGTTAAGTTATAATTGGTGAAGATTTTGAAGGAGTAGTGGTTGGTTTTGTCCCCAATTTCTACGCCAATGGAAAAAGTACAGTTTTGAGGCGTTCATTTGAACCGCCAATGCTTTCTACACAAAAAAGGTACTGTTGGTCGTGAGCTCTAAAGTCGACCGTTTTCGAGAAAAATCAGCTTCTATGTTGAAAAAACAGGGCAAATTTTTTGAAATACAATTTTTTATTTATTAATTAAACAAAATTTATGTAAACGTTAGGACAAGTAAGGAAAGCTAAAATTGACCGTGTTTATTCAACATAAAAGTTGTTTTTTCTCGAAAACGATCGACTTTTAGAGCTCACGACCAACAGTACGTTTTTTGTGTAGAAAACATTGTCGGTTCAAAGGGGCGTCTCAAAACCGTACTTTTTCCATTGGCGTAGAAATTGGGGAGAAAAACCACCACTACTCCTTCAAAATCTTCATCAATTATAACTTAACTAAAATTTTCTTCTGGCTCAAAACTTAGCTTATTATGAGTGGAAAATGCTTACAAAATCTGTTTTCTGTACTATAAACTGTTCCGGAGATATTCACAAAAAACTATTTTTTTTTCAATTTCGACACCCTGTATCTCGAAAATGGTGCATTTTAGAGGGTAAGTTAATATAAACTTTTTTTCATATTTCTGGACGAGCTATCACATCCTCAAGTCCTGCGCCTATATTATGAAACACTCTGTATATTAATTATTTATCCAAGATGTACGTATTCCCACTCAGGGACCACGATATTGTGAAAAATATTCGCACAGGTATACTTGTCTCAAACATACATATTCATCAACGAAAATTCATCGTGTGATCAGAAAAAAATGGTCAAGTGCGAGTTGAGCTCACGTGAATAGGACTCCGTACTTAGAGTTCTCGATTAGGTTCTCCTGTAAACTATGATCTTTTCCTCAATTTCAGATTTCGTAGGTCCAGAAATTGCCCCTGAAAATCTATCCCCAGTATTGTAATTCGTTCATTTATTTACACTATTTAACGGAACTTTTGTTGTTCGGTAGATTCAGAGCAAATAATACAGACAGACACCCAATTGATCTCATAGGAATTTCGTTTTATGACAAGTCACTTCCTATCGCTCTCAAGCGATTTTCATTGAATTTAAAATTCATATGATCAAGTCATGCAACCATCCAATTTTTTCAGAATATAAATAAATAAACAGTTGAAA
Source organism: Crioceris asparagi (assembly GCA_958507055.1). NCBI lineage: Eukaryota > Metazoa > Arthropoda > Insecta > Coleoptera > Chrysomelidae > Crioceris > Crioceris asparagi. The sequence continues at coordinate 15,685,201 of OY293827.1, read as the reverse complement.
ATTTGATACTTTTTTCAACTTTTTCGAGATGGTGGTAAATGGCTTTAACAATAACAATGTAAGTTTCACCTGAACCATTAGAGCCTCTTTCGTGAAATAGTCTTGAGCAAAACAGTTCTTTTGGTTATTGCCTAGAAAAAATAGTGCTAGCGGAATGCTCATTCTGTTTTACATGTGAGTTCTATCTACCTACACCCTACAAAACAAAACGGTGCAGCAATATCAATCGATTCGTTATAGAGATATTCTTGGCACAGACAGAAATACAGACGGATCCATGGCTTAAAATATGTTTCTTAGACTCAGAGAAATCGTATGTAAAAATCTGTAGAAAACCGGACACCGAAACTTTTACACGATTGATTATAATGATTTCCCCATAGCTAGTGGGAAGATAAGACTTTTGTTGACTATTATTCGGCTAGGAGACTTTATTTGAATCAGTGACTGATCCCAAGACACACTCTTTCCTGCCATTTCCGTCGAAAAAGGCGGTGTGGCAACACTGTCCACAATAGACCGATTGAATCGTGACCGGCAAGGGACAACAAGCGACCGTTCGTCGTCGTCGTCGTCGGGGTTTCTTTCTATGTTGTTGTAGTACTAGAAGTAGAGTATATATATATATATACAGCAATCGGCAATAGCTGTACAAGCACAAGTATATCCGAGGTGATCGAACATAAATACACATCATTAAGTTGCACCATCTCGAAAGACACACCGGGCCACACCCATAGAGAAAGCGCACGCTCTACTAGAGAACCTTATAGACGTTTAAAAAAAAAACAAGTTGACGGGGAGAATTTTTGCGCGACAAACAGAAATGTCAGCTTTGAAGAAGGGCAGCAACTTTTTGAGTTCCAATCTTTGCCCTTGAATTGCATCTATTGCTCCAATTTGAATAATAACTAGTCATTAAACAGGCGACGTACATAAATTAAAAACGCACCACTATTTATTAATAGCTGTTGTCATTGCGACGTAAGCTGCATTGAAACTACAAAGAAATTGCATGTTGATAAATAAGAAATTTCAACTGACGTCTGTTAACTCTCTGCATATTTACTCTTTGCTGTAAACACCGTGTCATCTGTGCAATGGGATCCGTGTACTATGGCTTCTTCCAATTAAAATAATTCCAAATATTCCCGGTTGCTTAAGTTAGTGTCAAAACAAATTCATCAACACTAAATTATACCACTTATCCATGAGATTTAAAACCGTAGTATTAAGTCTTTTTACATTGCATTTTAATTTGGACACCTCATTCCCAATTAGCAAAACGCCTTTCTCTCCTTTCACTCTCGTTTTGTTTCTTGAGAAAATGTTTCAATGAACCTTTTTGACTTTGATGGCCGAATTGTTGTGTGTGAGTTTTTTTTGTTATAATGGACAAGATGCATTCAACAACGCGCGATCGCGACGTCATTACAAGGTGTGGTCGCGTTGTGACCCCGATTCTCTGGCTGGATTATAAGTATACACACACTATGCAGCTTCTGATCTAGTCTGATTGATCTAGATGACAAGACTGAGGACGCATACCAGGGTAATTGGATTTGTTGCCAGCAATACTACTTTTAAATTTGAGCGTTTGTCTTCCCGTTGAATTAGTTTATGATTCCTATATAAATGATTAAATCACTAACTTTTTAAAGTATACCTTGAAAAAGGTTTAAAGCTAATTCTATTTACTCAGGTCTTGTATCTGGAGTTTTGTACATGGGCCTGTTAACTTTACTTTATTCTCTGTGATACAGGGTATTGATTTGACTGACAAGAAGTCAAATACGAAGATAATTTTAGACAACGCTTGATAGGTACTCAGACTTTGTCCTATTAATCAAGCGGCTTTTTGTAAAGCTAGGTACTTACTTGAGCATTTTAACAGAGAAACAAACATGATAAACATATGTTCTGGATTCCGTTCAAAGTGCATTATTGGATAATGAATCATCCACCTATAAAAAAATAGAACAGGAGCTGAACATGCTTCCAGTAGGTACCTACCTTGAGTTAAGATTTAAGAATTGCAATAATAAATTATTTATTAAATTGATTAAGTTTATTGCTTATGTATTATTCCTAATTTCTCATCACGGTATTTTCTATTTTTATCCCCGGATAGCAACGCCTCCTGGTCTTTGGCCCTTTAGCAGTATCATGTTCATAGTGTTAAGTAGATAGGAAGATGCAAGACCTGAGTAAATGATCGTGGTTTAAGGAAAACAACATTCTAAGGATGACAGCTTGACTCAGAAGGCTGGCATTTTCATAAGAACCGTTAAAATATAGCTACAAAATGTATAAACTAATATATCAAACATAACTGTAAGTTAAAACTAAGGAACTACAAATGTGTACAGCTCAAAACTTTGCAGAGAGGGTAGAATGGATCAGTTACTAATTTTGCGAAGCAACTTTGGCACGAAGTATAGACACAAAAGGTAATCTTTCAAATTATGCCAATGAGAATCTGCCTGAGCTGACAACGGAATAACTAATTTATCTACGATGAGGAGCTTATTGTACAAATTTCTATACGTAAATGAACATTCCAGTTGTTGGACGAAGATGGACGGAAACTGGCAGGAGTCTTGCATTTTTGACCGACGAACCAAACGGAGAAAGTATACAATTCGACTGTTTGTCCGTATGTTTTTTTTTATTTTTTATTCTTCTTTATGCTCCGATTTTCATGATTCTTTTTTCATTTCATAGAGAACTTTTGAGGAATGGTCCCGTTGACAAAATAATGGACATGCAATATGTCTTTCTCCTCAAAACCTTCTCCCAAAGGGGGTGGAGGTATTTTTTTAAGAAAATCCAAAATTTTAGACGACAAAATTTAAGAAGAGACATAATGCGGTAACGTTTAAATTGTACGTTTTTCAAAAAAATCATAGGTTTCCGAGTTACAGCAGTGGTATAGTCTGAATATTGGGTGTCTGGGTTATGTGGAGGGGGCATTTTTTTTTCAAAAACAGAATATATAAGACGGCCAAATTTAAGAAGAGATTATATGAAGCAACATTTAAATAGAACATTTCTCAAAATAATACCGTTTCCGAGTTACAGCAATAGTAAAGTCTGAAAATATGTGTATTTTCGAGATGTTCTGAAATCTCTGAATAAGTATACGCAATGTATTATCCGTCTTTGGTGAACGTGGATTGATTTCGATATCTGCTAGTTATTTATCTTTAAGTTTATAGGAGTTTATTAACTTGATGTGAGTTCTTTTTCCTTGCGACTTGTTTGTTGAAGGCTTCTGCTTTTCGATTTTCTCCTATTGTCGTTATTACTTCATAGTGGTCACTTCCTATTTCCGGCCCTCTTAACCCCTTAACTCTTGTAGGTATCCATTATGGTTTTTCGGTATTGACTTTTTGTTATTACATAGTTAATTATTATTGATTTTTCATTTCTACTCTATACTTCTCTGATATATTTGTGTATATCTTTGTCAGGGAAAAATGTGTTTGATATAACAAAATCGTTTTTGAGTAGTCTCTTGCCATTATTATATCTAGTTAAGTCTCCAAATTTTCCAATAACTGTTGTTTATTCACTCTCCTGTTATTCTCTCTGCTATTGATATCCTTTATTAAACATCTTTTTCCTTTAGTTTGGTCTATTATTCTTGTCAGCTCGTTCCAGAATTTATCTTTATTTGTGGCTTCATCATCTTCATTTGGTCGTAAGCGATTATCATTGATCTTATCTCGCATGTTTGACTATTTTTCAACTCTACATTCAGTAGGTATGCGTTCATTCCATGTTATCCAGTTTTGTATATGATCTTCAATTTATTTAATAATTATGCACCCAACTGATGCAGCTGCTTTGTTTTCCCCTGGTTCACCACTGTATATTAATATATTGTTATTGTACAGTTTCATCATTGCCTTAGCCTTTTTTTCATTTCAGTTATTCCTAGTATATCAACCTCTAACTTCTCAAATTCCTCTTCCATAGTTCATTTTCTTTTCAGGTAATGCTCTCTATGTTCCATGTCGCTATTTGTGGGTGAAAAGTACATCTTACATTGATGAGACTGTATTAGCTAGGACCTGTTATTTACCTGAATGTCTTAGATGCAGATGGAACAAAATAGCCTGTTGATTGTATCAGTGCTAGAGTTTTGAGTCCAGTAGTACATGGACAAGACCAACCTAAGTATGGAATGATCGCCGCTTTTTCTCGAACTGTCCCGTTCTCCTAGAAACAAAAAGCTGTCACTCCGTCATGAACCAACTTATACAGTTTTGTTATTACATGTTCTTTCATCTTTAGTATAGGTAGTATCAAAAAATGCAAATTTCCATTATTAAGTCGCATTTAGTTTTCAGAATTAAGTATTCAGTCACCTGAATTAAATTGATGATTAACGACTATTCATCTATTTCTCCAAAGATTTATCTCACAGACCCCGTATCGTGGGTCAAGTGCAATAACAAAGCCTCGTCGTCGTTCGTAGCTGGCGGTTAGGAAATGCTCATTACGAAAAGGCGTAAAAATCTTAAGCATAGCGGGTGCCACAGGGACAATTACATTGCGAAATTGGAAGCATTCGAAGTGTGATCATCGACCGATTAATGAGTCAGCTGGTAACGGATTCGATTTAGAAGATTTAGAGATATTGCCTATGATAAGAAATAGTATTGGAGAAAACAAGGGAATTCTAATTGACATAGCATTTATGCTTTTTAACCTTGTTCTCTATACAGAAATGACCTAATACTGATGTAATGGGCTATTATTATTATTATTTCATTGTGGTGTCGAATTATATTATAAACTTAATGTACCTAATGGAGCGATCTACACAAAAAATTGCCCCCAATCTACAGTAAATTTTTTCTAATCTAATATATTAACAGGCGATTTTTGTATATAAAAAGATTCTTGGAAACGGCTTTAACGATTTTGATCAAATTTTATATATAGATAAGGTTCTACTTTTGAACATTATATAAGTGGCTTTCCAGACAAAACGTGAGGATATCATCTTCGGGGTCCATAAACATTTTCTTGAATGATTCGCAGATTTGGATAAAAATTTGCAAAAAGGGGTTTTGAGAGCCGAGAATTCGATACTTGCATTTTTAATGTGACCCTCGATGTCCACACTAGCTATTTAGGGAAGGGCTCCGCAAATTGCTTTAAGAATTTTAGTACGGGGTTTGGGGGTATGTTTCACATTCATATTTATTTGGAAATCTGTAAATTATGAGCTATGTGGACGATAAAATTAATATTTACCGATCTATCGATCGCAATACATTTTAACTATAAATAGGTATGCACATATCTGAACTAAGATTAAACATCCTTATAGACCCACTCTAAATCTTGTGTTACCCGAGCAAAGCTCGGTCGCCCAGATATTGATGAATTATAGAAATAATGGCTGTGACAATCAGACATATGAGAAAGCAGACACTAGAATGATATTTTAAGGGTTTATTTTCATTTTAAGCATGGAACACTACAGATATTGGAATCGTCTGATTTATGACCGACGACCTAAACGGAGGAGGAATACAATAAGTCGACTATTTGTCTGCATGTTTTTTTCATGGCTGTTTGCATCTTTTAAATTGTAATCGTGCTCCGATTACTTTTTCATTTGAAAGAAAACTATTGACATTCAACACGTCCATCCGCCCAAAAACTTCTCCCATGGAGGGCACATTTTTATTTTGGAAAATCCATATCCGACAACGTTTAAATTGGTCATTTGAAAAAACATTTTCCGAGTGACAGCAGTGGGAAAGTATGAAATATGTATGTTTCCGATATGTGGAGGGGAGGATTTAAAAAAAAATAAAGAATAGATTATATGTAACAACATTTAAATTGGACATTTTATTTTTGAGCAATTATTTGCGCAATAATTAAACCTAAATATATTTCAAAGGGACCTCCTAATTTCTCAATCTCTTGGTTCCCAAATACGAAACCATATACAACGGGTATTTAAAACCTTTCGTTGTTTTAGCCGATGCCGATCCCAAAAACATAGCTCCAAACTTAAATTTCGTAAGTAATTAATTAACTTGAAAATTATGAGATATTTATTCTGTATTATTTTATTTTCGGTCATAATTTTGGAAAATTAATTTTAGTTTTTAAGTACTCAAATTTTAAAAAAAGCTATGAATTGGAGGTTTGGACCTTTTCTTTATACAAATAACGCATTTCTAGGCATGCTAAAAAAACAGATTGTACCAAATATTACAAAAACAAATGTCTAATAAGCACTTGTGTAGTTAAAAGAGTTTTCATTGAAGGACCTGAGAATATTATGGAGTCAGTTGATGACCTCATTCAATAGTGACCAGTATATTGGATCGAACTTAGAAACACAGGATTTCTTAATTTATTAATACTACGGAATTCAACTATAACGAAACCCTTATTAATTTGGATCGGAAAGAAAAGAAAATAAATAAAAAAAATACCAAGACTGGCTTCATTAAATGTTGCACCAAATAGTATGAAATGACAACAAATACAAATACTGATGATCATCATCAGCTATAGATAGACTATTTGCGCACCAGCTTCAAAATAATAGGTAAGCGAAATTATCTGAACTGACGATGAAAATGGAGAAGTAATTTGAGATGATTAAGTTTCAATTTAAATTAAAATCAATTATAAAATTGTGTACCGAAGTAATTGCAAACTCTAATAAAAAAAATAAATGCTCACTTACGAACATCAAAGTCCACTTTGGTTGGTTAATTGTTATGCACCGGGTACTATCAAGGTATCCATACAAAGGTATAAACTAGATGGCTATCTCGCCATCTTTTCGATTATTATTGCATTGTAGTCGGCCACCTGTTTTGCATTTCTATTATTGTTCTGTCTTGTAGCCGATATAAATTTCTATCCTTATCTTGCTTACTCATTCATGGTAGTATACCTACTTGGTATCTACTTGCTGTGATTTAGAACTGCCAACTGATTGCGCTTCGAGTCGTGTTTAGTAAATTAAATCGATTTATAAAAGTTCAATCTAATCTATGGACAGGCTTGTTGTTGTTTGGTAGCTTTATGGTGTAGATTTTAAGGAGCGTTAAACTTCACTTTCAATATCCAAGACATGACAAAAGAGGTTGAAATGGTGGTAGTTCAAACAAGTGAAGTTTAGACTCAACTACAGCTGGTATTGCATTATAAGAGAGGCTGAAAGATGATTTCAGCTAAGAATCAGATTTAAATCATCCGGGAAATTGTATCTAGTTATTTCTGTGATAACTCTATTCATATTAACTATCTGTATTTCAGAAATGCTGATGAATATTATAGTTTTTCAGGTGGACACTACGAATTACCAAGTAAATTAACAACACTTCAAACTAGGCGATAGCCTAGGGAAAATAACATAATCATAGTAAGAAGGTAATAGAATGAAGTAGGTACCCAGAAGAAATAAATATCATAGAATATTATATTCAAACAAGGTGTTTCTGCGATGTGGACTGTATGGTAATGAGACAAATAGAGTAATGAGAAGGGTTAAAGGATATAAGCGACGTACCTTTTCGGCTTCGGGTAACCTTCTGGTGATTGCAACCACTCGATTTCACTTCCCGAAAAAGATTGTAAAATTAAACTATATTAATTTTGCGATGCGAATTCTTCTGCTTTCTCGACTAATCAGGCACTGATCGACTTCGCGTTGGAGACCCTCCTTTTTCCAAAATTCACTCGCGAATTTTTCCTGAGCGGCTTTCTCCCACCTTAGTTCGTGGCTCAGGGTGTGCGCAATGAATTCGCTGAGGCTCTCGCAAGGAAAGGAAAATTTGGGAAGGAAAATGGACAAAAATAAACTGAAGGCGAGTACAACCATATTACCCAATTTAAGCGGCGCATCCATCCCCCCCGGCTTGAAGGGTTACCTTCAAAAATTGAAAAGGAAAAAAAAATATTCTATGTATCACCAATAACCAAAGAAAAATATTTATTTTGACTATATCTAACCTACTTTACTATTACATTAAATATCACTACTGATTTGGCAGCGGACAAAGACGTATGACAGGGCGCAAATAGGATCCGCTGGCAGTTTTAACCCGAACAATCCTAATAACTCCGTTAGATCCCGGAAAAACTTCTTCAACTATGCCTAAAGGCCAATGTAGAGTCGGTGTATTTTCGGTTAGCAAAATCACGACCGAACCTACCGTAATAGGGTTAGCTGGAGTATTCCACTTCTGCCGTGACTGTAAGGTATGCAGATAGTCCATTCTCCAACGCTTCCAAAACGATTGAACCAATTTGTCAAGTAAAGCGTAGCGTGAAAGAACGTGCAATCTATCTTCATTTAAATCTCTAGCGGGTAAATACTTGAGAGGTGTCGCATTCAAAAAATGTGCCGGAGTCAATGCCAAAGGTTCTGAAGGATCACTGGACAATGTTCTGCACAATGGACGAGTATTCATGACTGCTTCAATTTGAGCGAGCACAGTACTGAGTTCTTCAAAAGAAAGAATTTGTTCACCTATTACGCGATACAAATGTGCCTTCAAGCTTTTAATGTTAGCCTCCCAATTCCCTCCGAAATGGCTCGCGGCAGGGGTATTTAGTGACCATTCAATACGGTTTTCCGCTAAGATTTGAGCAAACTCTGTATTGAAATACTTCGTACGTAAGAAATCATATAACTCTGAAATGTGACGTTTAGCGCCTACATAATTCGTACCGTTGTCCGAGTAAACTCGCCCTACAGGACCACGACGTGACAAGAATCTCTTAAAAGCTGACATGAAACTTGACGTACTCAAATCCCCAACCAATTCTATATGAATTGCTCGAGTTGTCATACATACAAAAATACAGATATAAGCTTTGGTCGAACGCATACCACGACCACGCGAAATTGTAATCCGAAAAGGTCCAGCGTAGTCTGTTCCAGTGTGTACAAAAGGCTTTGAGGTTTCTACAACTCTACAAGAGCGATGGTCTGCCATTTCTGGAGGAGCTATTGTCCTCGGACGAAGTCTGAAGCACGGCAGACATTTGTGCACTCTATCGCGAATCAAATTGCGAGCGGATAGAATCCAGTACTTCTGTCTCAAAATTGACATCAAGAGTTCTGGACCAGCGTGACAGTTCACCTTATGGTGATAATCAACTAAAAGATTGAGAATATGATCCTTCCGTGGTAGAACAATCGGGTGCTTATGTTCAAATGGTAAATTCGAGTGACTTAATCGACCACCAACACGAATAAGTCCGTCCTGTAAAAACGGTTTTAACTGTTGTAGAGCGCGTGTACATGGTTTATTCGATTCCAGATAGCTAAACTCAGCAGCAAAACAATTGCGCTGAAGATCACGCAGTACAATAAACTCAGCCTTATCAAGATCTGCAGCTACTATATGCTCCCGAGAAGGTAAAATTTTTATAAACCGATATATATATACAACGCAACGCAAGAGCTTTGACCATGATGAAAAGCGATTAGCTAAATTCATTATGAAAGATTCTTCACGTGGCGCCGCATTAACTAAAGCATGTTTCTTTTGTTCTTCTGGTTCTGAAACTGTTTTTGGGTCGAAGGGTCTAACAAGCCAATCCGTGGGTGCAGCTTGCATCCAAGAAGGGCCGTGAAACCATAAAGGATGATTCAATAATTTTGCAGGCGTTAATCCACGCGATAGGCAATCAGCAGGATTGTCTATGCCTGCCACATGATAGAAATTTCGAGGTGATAATTCGGACTGAATTTTTGCGACTCTATTTGCAACAAAAGTACTCCAGCGGTGTGGAGAAGAGTGAATCCAACATAATGATACTGTAGAATCCGAGAAAGCGAAAATGTTATCGATCTTGATACGATTGCGACAAGCTTTAACAATCACGGAAATGAGTTTAGTTAATACAAGTATGCCGCAAAGCTCTAAGCGTGCGAGAGAAATGACCTTGCGAGGAGCGACCTTAGATTTGGCACTAATAAGACTCACTGAAATATTATCCTTATTTTGTACATGAAAATAAACTACACCTCCATATGCTCTCTCGCTTGCATCCGCAAACCCAACTATGGTGACTATACTATTTTTATTTGCACCAATATGACGCGGAATTTGTATTTGGTCGAGAGCAGGGAGCTCTTCCCTAAAACGAGACCACATATGAGCGACGTTATCTGGAGCCAGGTCATCCCAATCACAACCAGACAACCAAAGTTCCTTTATGAGAAGCTTTGCAAATAGGATTACTGGTGCTACGAATCCCATGATATCCCACAAACGCGCTACGCATGATAGTATAATGCGTTTGGTACAAATTGTTGGTGTAGAACAAATTTTAAGACTAAAAGAATCAGATACTGGTGACCAGCACAAACCAAGAACTTTATGTGAGTCATTTTCGTCAAACTCTTTGATTATTGACAAGCGATGCGAGGGCGGAATCGAATCTAAAACAATTTGCGAATTACTATTCCATTTCACAAGATCGAACTGTCCAGCTTTCATAAGATGTATGACCTCAAAAACTGTTTCAATAGCTTCATTCTCACTATCCAAAGAACAAACAAAATCATCCATATAGAGACTAGTCTCGATGACTTCTTTGGCCTTCGGGAAAGAATCTCCTTCGTCATTGGCAAGCTGTCTAATTGTTCGTAATGCGTGAAATGGACTTGACTTAAGCCCGAAACAGACGCGGTTAAATTCGTAAACCTCTAAAGGTTCTTGCGGAGAAAAACGATACAAAATCCGTTGATATCTTCTATCAGACTTTTGAATACCGATACAAAGAAACATTTGCCGAATATCTGCCGAAAGAGCGACCGAAAATAAACGAAAGTTAACTATTATTTCAAACAAGTTACCCTGCAGATTTTGGCCACCATGCAAGATATCATTTAGAGAAACTGAAGAGCTTGTCTTAGCGCTACCATCCAAAACTATACGTAACTTCGTGGTGAGTTTATCTCCCCTAATCACTCCATGATGTGGTATTATATACGCAGGAGTGTTCTTTGACTCTTCAGTCTCTGCAGGCGCTAGAGAGAGATACCCTTTACTTAGATACTCCCTTATAACATCATCGTAAGCCTGCTTGAAACTAGGGGACGTTTGCATTTTTCGTTCCAAGCAAAGAAAACGTTTTTCAGCTAATTGACGGGAACTGCCAAGAGAATTAACATCGCCCTTGAAGGGAAGTGCGACATTGTATCTACCAGTATGATCACGAGTAGTGGTATGACGGAAAATATCTTCGCAGACTCTATCGTCTGGACTAATTATAGGCAAATTGACTTCTTCGATTTCCCAAAATTTCTCAATTGCAGAATTTAAAGAGTCATCAATACAACAATACGACATATTCGTGTAGCTATCTAAACGAATGGCTGCGGTACCAACTATAACAAATCCAAGAGTTGTTTCCAAAGCGTGCGGTGCGATTTGTGAGGGATTCCCATGGACTTTACGCGATAACAAAATATGTGGAAAAACTGAGGCTCCCACTAACATCTCTATCCCCCCTGGAACTGCGTAATAATCATCGGCTAGAGGCAAGTCATTAAATTTCGAAAGTACTGAAGTATCTATGGCAACGGTAGGCATAGGTTCGGTTATTTTATCTACAACCAATGAATCCACTTCATAAGTTATCCCAGCATTGAAGCGCGAGCAAAATTTCAGTTTCACAGAACCTTGAACAGCCTTAGTTGAGCCTCCAATACCCTTGACTACGTTACACCTGGAGTCATTTGTTATATTCCAACCTAAACGTCTACAACAATCCAGAGTAATAAAGTTACTTTGAGAAGCGCTATCCAACAAAACACGAATTAAATGTTCATTTCCACGTGAATCAAATACCTTTACACGAGCAGTTGCCAAAAGTACTGTGGTAGGAGATCGCGATGCTGACAATGAACATAATGCGACACCATCAGTGCGATTCACCTCCGGCGAATTATCGTTATCCCTTTTGCCGCTACCTATAATATCTGTATCTACCTCGGAAGTATTGGTATGCTTTTCAAAATGAAGTAATGTGTGATGTTTAGCTTGACATTTACGACATCTAGAATCTGATTTACAAATTAAAACACGGTGTTGGTCACTAAGGCAATTAATACAAAGGTTATTCGACCGAACGTATTTATAACGATCGCTAGGCTTAAGTTGTATGAACTTCGGGCATTTATACATCTGAAGATGATGTGTACGACACAGCGAACAGATGAATTGCGATGTGATGTTCACATAAGAATGCATCGGTTTATTTGTACTCCATTCGTTTGGTTTTGCGAACTTGTGTTTCGGCGTCGTAGAAGTGCGTTGCAAAATTTTGATATGATCACGTATAAATGTTTCTAAATCGTCGAATTTAGGCATTTCATCCCTACCACTTCTGTTCATTTCAAATAATCGAACAGTTTCCAAATCTAATTTCTTCAAACCAATATAAAGGAACATTAGGTCACTTATGTCATTGAGCTTAAGGTTCTTTATTGCGCGAACTGATGATGCGAACGTATCAAGAAACTTCTCTAAGCTAGACTCGTTGCTAGAAGTAATATTTTTCAAGTCAAATATCTGATCCAAGTATGCTGTTGCTACCATGCGTTTATCCTCATATTTTGCCTTTAGAATATTCAAAATCAGCTCATAATTCTCAGCACAAAGCGTAATTCCGGCAAAAACTGATTTGGCCTTACCAGCCAGTTTATTTTCCAAATAATGTAGTTTTTCATGGTCAGTTAAGCTTTCGTTTTTATGAATGGTATTTTCGAAACTATTGAAAAATGAAGGCCAATTTCTAATATCGCCATTGAATTCTGGAATCTGAATAGGTGGCAATTTTGGTCTTTCACGTTGTAACTGACTTCGAACGCCTGGAGTTTGTTCTGATCCTGTAGGTTGCTGCAATAATCTAGCGGTTCTTTTGACGCGACAAAACAAATCTTCGAATGCTGACAAACTCTGATAACTGACTATATAGTTTTCATCTAGTTCTAATTCAATTGTGTTAATTTGATCTAAAGTACTTTGAAATTCAGTGCGAATACTATCTACTGTTTCGATCTTACATAAGAATATGTCCCTTGTTGCCTCCGAGATCCCTGTGGCATTGTCGGATAATAATTGTATACGCGCGAAAAGGTTATCCCTTTGAGCGTACAACAATTTTAGTTTATTTACCTTGCTATTTCCCATACTAAAGATTCAGAAGAATTCAGTAAAAAGAGTGTAAATATTATCAAGAAATAAATTTGGAATGCTAAGACTGCAAAATGCAGATGTTCGATGTACGCCACGCGGACAAATAAATCTTACAAATTCCTACTACTATATATTAATATAATTTACAAATTATTGCAGATATTCTATTCCAAAAATAAAATGCTATTCTAATCTAAAATATTTACTAAAAGAGAGATGCGACGATTAAAGAGCCTAACATGGTTGTACAAGGTATGATAGATAAGAAAATTGCGATTATGGTTCAAATTGATGATACAACAATCATCCGGCTCGATATGGGCCAATTTAATGTTTCTGCGATGTGGACTGTATGGTAATGAGACAAATAGAGTAATGAGAAGGGTTAAAGGATATAAGCGACGTACCTTTTCGGCTTCGGGTAACCTTCTGGTGATTGCAACCACTCGATTTCACTTCCCGAAAAAGATTGTAAAATTAAACTATATTAATTTTGCGATGCGAATTCTTCTGCTTTCTCGACTAATCAGGCACTGATCGACTTCGCGTTGGAGACCCTCCTTTTTCCAAAATTCACTCGCGAATTTTTCCTGAGCGGCTTTCTCCCACCTTAGTTCGTGGCTCAGGGTGTGCGCAATGAATTCGCTGAGGCTCTCGCAAGGAAAGGAAAATTTGGGAAGGAAAATGGACAAAAATAAACTGAAGGCGAGTACAACCATATTACCCAATTTAAGCGGCGCATCCATCCCCCCCGGCTTGAAGGGTTACCTTCAAAAATTGAAAAGGAAAAAAAAATATTCTATGTATCACCAATAACCAAAGAAAAATATTTATTTTGACTATATCTAACCTACTTTACTATTACATTAAATATCACTACTGATTTGGCAGCGGACAAAGACGTATGACAGGGCGCAAATAGGATCCGCTGGCAGTTTTAACCCGAACAATCCTAATAACTCCGTTAGATCCCGGAAAAACTTCTTCAACTATGCCTAAAGGCCAATGTAGAGTCGGTGTATTTTCGGTTAGCAAAATCACGACCGAACCTACCGTAATAGGGTTAGCTGGAGTATTCCACTTCTGCCGTGACTGTAAGGTATGCAGATAGTCCATTCTCCAACGCTTCCAAAACGATTGAACCAATTTGTCAAGTAAAGCGTAGCGTGAAAGAACGTGCAATCTATCTTCATTTAAATCTCTAGCGGGTAAATACTTGAGAGGTGTCGCATTCAAAAAATGTGCCGGAGTCAATGCCAAAGGTTCTGAAGGATCACTGGACAATGTTCTGCACAATGGACGAGTATTCATGACTGCTTCAATTTGAGCGAGCACAGTACTGAGTTCTTCAAAAGAAAGAATTTGTTCACCTATTACGCGATACAAATGTGCCTTCAAGCTTTTAATGTTAGCCTCCCAATTCCCTCCGAAATGGCTCGCGGCAGGGGTATTTAGTGACCATTCAATACGGTTTTCCGCTAAGATTTGAGCAAACTCTGTATTGAAATACTTCGTACGTAAGAAATCATATAACTCTGAAATGTGACGTTTAGCGCCTACATAATTCGTACCGTTGTCCGAGTAAACTCGCCCTACAGGACCACGACGTGACAAGAATCTCTTAAAAGCTGACATGAAACTTGACGTACTCAAATCCCCAACCAATTCTATATGAATTGCTCGAGTTGTCATACATACAAAAATACAGATATAAGCTTTGGTCGAACGCATACCACGACCACGCGAAATTGTAATCCGAAAAGGTCCAGCGTAGTCTGTTCCAGTGTGTACAAAAGGCTTTGAGGTTTCTACAACTCTACAAGAGCGATGGTCTGCCATTTCTGGAGGAGCTATTGTCCTCGGACGAAGTCTGAAGCACGGCAGACATTTGTGCACTCTATCGCGAATCAAATTGCGAGCGGATAGAATCCAGTACTTCTGTCTCAAAATTGACATCAAGAGTTCTGGACCAGCGTGACAGTTCACCTTATGGTGATAATCAACTAAAAGATTGAGAATATGATCCTTCCGTGGTAGAACAATCGGGTGCTTATGTTCAAATGGTAAATTCGAGTGACTTAATCGACCACCAACACGAATAAGTCCGTCCTGTAAAAACGGTTTTAACTGTTGTAGAGCGCGTGTACATGGTTTATTCGATTCCAGATAGCTAAACTCAGCAGCAAAACAATTGCGCTGAAGATCACGCAGTACAATAAACTCAGCCTTATCAAGATCTGCAGCTACTATATGCTCCCGAGAAGGTAAAATTTTTATAAACCGATATATATATACAACGCAACGCAAGAGCTTTGACCATGATGAAAAGCGATTAGCTAAATTCATTATGAAAGATTCTTCACGTGGCGCCGCATTAACTAAAGCATGTTTCTTTTGTTCTTCTGGTTCTGAAACTGTTTTTGGGTCGAAGGGTCTAACAAGCCAATCCGTGGGTGCAGCTTGCATCCAAGAAGGGCCGTGAAACCATAAAGGATGATTCAATAATTTTGCAGGCGTTAATCCACGCGATAGGCAATCAGCAGGATTGTCTATGCCTGCCACATGATAGAAATTTCGAGGTGATAATTCGGACTGAATTTTTGCGACTCTATTTGCAACAAAAGTACTCCAGCGGTGTGGAGAAGAGTGAATCCAACATAATGATACTGTAGAATCCGAGAAAGCGAAAATGTTATCGATCTTGATACGATTGCGACAAGCTTTAACAATCACGGAAATGAGTTTAGTTAATACAAGTATGCCGCAAAGCTCTAAGCGTGCGAGAGAAATGACCTTGCGAGGAGCGACCTTAGATTTGGCACTAATAAGACTCACTGAAATATTATCCTTATTTTGTACATGAAAATAAACTACACCTCCATATGCTCTCTCGCTTGCATCCGCAAACCCAACTATGGTGACTATACTATTTTTATTTGCACCAATATGACGCGGAATTTGTATTTGGTCGAGAGCAGGGAGCTCTTCCCTAAAACGAGACCACATATGAGCGACGTTATCTGGAGCCAGGTCATCCCAATCACAACCAGACAACCAAAGTTCCTTTATGAGAAGCTTTGCAAATAGGATTACTGGTGCTACGAATCCCATGATATCCCACAAACGCGCTACGCATGATAGTATAATGCGTTTGGTACAAATTGTTGGTGTAGAACAAATTTTAAGACTAAAAGAATCAGATACTGGTGACCAGCACAAACCAAGAACTTTATGTGAGTCATTTTCGTCAAACTCTTTGATTATTGACAAGCGATGCGAGGGCGGAATCGAATCTAAAACAATTTGCGAATTACTATTCCATTTCACAAGATCGAACTGTCCAGCTTTCATAAGATGTATGACCTCAAAAACTGTTTCAATAGCTTCATCCTCACTATCCAAAGAACAAACAAAATCATCCATATAGAGACTAGTCTCGATGACTTCTTTGGCCTTCGGGAAAGAATCTCCTTCGTCATTGGCAAGCTGTCTAATTGTTCGTAATGCGTGAAATGGACTTGACTTAAGCCCGAAACAGACGCGGTTAAATTCGTAAACCTCTAAAGGTTCTTGCGGAGAAAAACGATACAAAATCCGTTGATATCTTCTATCAGACTTTTGAATACCGATACAAAGAAACATTTGCCGAATATCTGCCGAAAGAGCGACCGAAAATAAACGAAAGTTAACTATTATTTCAAACAAGTTACCCTGCAGATTTTGGCCACCATGCAAGATATCATTTAGAGAAACTGAAGAGCTTGTCTTAGCGCTACCATCCAAAACTATACGTAACTTCGTGGTGAGTTTATCTCCCCTAATCACTCCATGATGTGGTATTATATACGCAGGAGTGTTCTTTGACTCTTCAGTCTCTGCAGGCGCTAGAGAGAGATACCCTTTACTTAGATACTCCCTTATAACATCATCGTAAGCCTGCTTGAAACTAGGGGACGTTTGCATTTTTCGTTCCAAGCAAAGAAAACGTTTTTCAGCTAATTGACGGGAACTGCCAAGAGAATTAACATCGCCCTTGAAGGGAAGTGCGACATTGTATCTACCAGTATGATCACGAGTAGTGGTATGACGGAAAATATCTTCGCAGACTCTATCGTCTGGACTAATTATAGGCAAATTGACTTCTTCGATTTCCCAAAATTTCTCAATTGCAGAATTTAAAGAGTCATCAATACAACAATACGACATATTCGTGTAGCTATCTAAACGAATGGCTGCGGTACCAACTATAACAAATCCAAGAGTTGTTTCCAAAGCGTGCGGTGCGATTTGTGAGGGATTCCCATGGACTTTACGCGATAACAAAATATGTGGAAAAACTGAGGCTCCCACTAACATCTCTATCCCCCCTGGAACTGCGTAATAATCATCGGCTAGAGGCAAGTCATTAAATTTCGAAAGTACTGAAGTATCTATGGCAACGGTAGGCATAGGTTCGGTTATTTTATCTACAACCAATGAATCCACTTCATAAGTTATCCCAGCATTGAAGCGCGAGCAAAATTTCAGTTTCACAGAACCTTGAACAGCCTTAGTTGAGCCTCCAATACCCTTGACTACGTTACACCTGGAGTCATTTGTTATATTCCAACCTAAACGTCTACAACAATCCAGAGTAATAAAGTTACTTTGAGAAGCGCTATCCAACAAAACACGAATTAAATGTTCATTTCCACGTGAATCAAATACCTTTACACGAGCAGTTGCCAAAAGTACTGTGGTAGGAGATCGCGATGCTGACAATGAACATAATGCGACACCATCAGTGCGATTCACCTCCGGCGAATTATCGTTATCCCTTTTGCCGCTACCTATAATATCTGTATCTACCTCGGAAGTATTGGTATGCTTTTCAAAATGAAGTAATGTGTGATGTTTAGCTTGACATTTACGACATCTAGAATCTGATTTACAAATTAAAACACGGTGTTGGTCACTAAGGCAATTAATACAAAGGTTATTCGACCGAACGTATTTATAACGATCGCTAGGCTTAAGTTGTATGAACTTCGGGCATTTATACATCTGAAGATGATGTGTACGACACAGCGAACAGATGAATTGCGATGTGATGTTCACATAAGAATGCATCGGTTTATTTGTACTCCATTCGTTTGGTTTTGCGAACTTGTGTTTCGGCGTCGTAGAAGTGCGTTGCAAAATTTTGATATGATCACGTATAAATGTTTCTAAATCGTCGAATTTAGGCATTTCATCCCTACCACTTCTGTTCATTTCAAATAATCGAACAGTTTCCAAATCTAATTTCTTCAAACCAATATAAAGGAACATTAGGTCACTTATGTCATTGAGCTTAAGGTTCTTTATTGCGCGAACTGATGATGCGAACGTATCAAGAAACTTCTCTAAGCTAGACTCGTTGCTAGAAGTAATATTTTTCAAGTCAAATATCTGATCCAAGTATGCTGTTGCTACCATGCGTTTATCCTCATATTTTGCCTTTAGAATATTCAAAATCAGCTCATAATTCTCAGCACAAAGCGTAATTCCGGCAAAAACTGATTTGGCCTTACCAGCCAGTTTATTTTCCAAATAATGTAGTTTTTCATGGTCAGTTAAGCTTTCGTTTTTATGAATGGTATTTTCGAAACTATTGAAAAATGAAGGCCAATTTCTAATATCGCCATTGAATTCTGGAATCTGAATAGGTGGCAATTTTGGTCTTTCACGTTGTAACTGACTTCGAACGCCTGGAGTTTGTTCTGATCCTGTAGGTTGCTGCAATAATCTAGCGGTTCTTTTGACGCGACAAAACAAATCTTCGAATGCTGACAAACTCTGATAACTGACTATATAGTTTTCATCTAGTTCTAATTCAATTGTGTTAATTTGATCTAAAGTACTTTGAAATTCAGTGCGAATACTATCTACTGTTTCGATCTTACATAAGAATATGTCCCTTGTTGCCTCCGAGATCCCTGTGGCATTGTCGGATAATAATTGTATACGCGCGAAAAGGTTATCCCTTTGAGCGTACAACAATTTTAGTTTATTTACCTTGCTATTTCCCATACTAAAGATTCAGAAGAATTCAGTAAAAAGAGTGTAAATATTATCAAGAAATAAATTTGGAATGCTAAGACTGCAAAATGCAGATGTTCGATGTACGCCACGCGGACAAATAAATCTTACAAATTCCTACTACTATATATTAATATAATTTACAAATTATTGCAGATATTCTATTCCAAAAATAAAATGCTATTCTAATCTAAAATATTTACTAAAAGAGAGATGCGACGATTAAAGAGCCTAACATGGTTGTACAAGGTATGATAGATAAGAAAATTGCGATTATGGTTCAAATTGATGATACAACAATCATCCGGCTCGATATGGGCCAATTTAATGTTTCTGCGATGTGGACTGTATGGTAATGAGACAAATAGAGTAATGAGAAGGGTTAAAGGATATAAGCGACGTACCTTTTCGGCTTCGGGTAACCTTCTGGTGATTGCAACCACTCGATTTCACTTCCCGAAAAAGATTGTAAAATTAAACTATATTAATTTTGCGATGCGAATTCTTCTGCTTTCTCGACTAATCAGGCACTGATCGACTTCGCGTTGGAGACCCTCCTTTTTCCAAAATTCACTCGCGAATTTTTCCTGAGCGGCTTTCTCCCACCTTAGTTCGTGGCTCAGGGTGTGCGCAATGAATTCGCTGAGGCTCTCGCAAGGAAAGGAAAATTTGGGAAGGAAAATGGACAAAAATAAACTGAAGGCGAGTACAACCATATTACCCAATTTAAGCGGCGCATCCACAAGGCATAGATTTCTTTCTGGAAAGTTGGAGCTGAAAAGTAAATGAATCAATAAAAAATATCGGCAAATTTAAGTTACAACATTATTTCTGCCGCTACTGCAAACCATCAGCGATTAGGTTTAGTGATGCGCAAAGCAAGACCAAGACCAAGACCGATATGGTCTTGGTATTGGTCTTGCCCCTTTGGTATTGGTCTTGGTCTTGCATTAAATCCTTAGTCTTGGTCTTGGGTCTTGGTCTTGCATATACGGTCTTGTTATTGGTCTTGGTCTTGCTGCAAGACTTGCAAGGATTCGCAAGACTCTTGCAAAAATTTTGATTTTCTTACAAGTGTGAAAGGTTGGCGCGATTCTAAACCGTACTTACGTAATTCAAATGAAGAAGAACCCTGCAATATGGATTGGAAGTATGTAATTCATAATCTTATAAGATTGCCTATAATTATATTATCATTCGAAATGGATAAATATCGATCGTATAAAAAAAATCAGTTATTATTTTCCAGAACAAACACACCTGGTATCGTAATGGTACCAAACCATTCTAGAATAAGTACTGAGAATAAAACTAGGTGCGTAGAATTAAGTTAGGGCAAGGGAGATGTGCAATTAATTAATAAATTTTATAAATTATTATTCACCATTCACACATGAGAATCATATCTTACTAGCACGACTTAGTCTGCTTCTGCTTTCTTGGTATCTTCCGTCGCAACTGTGCACTCATTTCACTACATTCTAGCAATATTTTCATATACCTAAGGATAATGGTTTCACTGGCCCTGCATTATGTTTGTGCATCATACTTCTATTCTCATTTTACAATGGTTTTCTACCTTTTCTTCAATAAAATAGAAAGAATCTCACAGAGTGGATATTGAGTGTAAGCGATTAAATGTGTTTCTGGTTTATAAGACTAACTTCAACTTTTGTATAAAGCTTTTCCCAAGAAAATAATGAAAATTAAAAACAGGAAGAGATTTGACAATACGCGCATTTATAAAACTAGGTATCTATCTAAAAAATCAGTCGTCTGAATATCTCAGTTGAGTTAGTTAATGAGCATAATCTCAAAAATAATTTCAAAGTAATTGCAAGTTTAAAATATCTCCAGAAGTGGTTACTGGATATATGTCATCAAAAAAATATCAGATTCATAGATGATTTGTAACGTTTGCTTAAAACATTCTGTGCGATAGAAAAAAATAATAAAAATAAAAAACCATGTAGTTTACCTACCCCCCCTGGCTACGAAGTATCGGAATTCTTTGAAAACAGCTCATTAAGGGAAATCCTAAAAGGGTTGAAATTATTGTATAGGGCGTAGGGTATTTCAGAGTTTTTTGAAATCAGGAAATCCTAGAAGTGTAAAATGAATGCGCTTTTCACCCAACAACTTTTAATTCAATATTTCTAGAACCTGTAAAATAAAGATCGATAATACGGGAGTTCAAAGATTAAATTAGGTTATTTACTAGCGTTTCTTAACTAATCATTGAGCAAAGAAATATGTTTCCTACCAATTTTTTGTTTGGTTACGGAACTGTGAGAGTCTTGCAAGTCTCGCAAGTCTTGCAGCAAGACCAAGACCAGGTTAGTCTTGGTATTGGTCTTGCATCCCAGTATTGGTCTTGGTCTTGGGTCTTGGTCTTGCATAGACGGTCTTGGTCTCGGTCTTGGTCTTGCAATTTAGCAAGACCAAGACCAAGACTGCAATTCCAAGACCAGTCTCGCAGCATCACTAAATTACGTTTAAATTTGATGAACTGTGTCTAAGTTTGTTTTCTATGATATCAAGATAGCTATACCTACTTACCTACTTTACTCAGAAATTCTATATTCGATTTCACGTCCGCAATTTCCTGCAGTTTATGTAACCCCCGACGCAAATAGACGAGTGTTATAAATTTGAATTGTGTATCTGTGACGATGTCTGTGGCATCCTAGTTCCCAAATGGATAGATCAATTTTGATTATTTTATGTTTTGCTTGAAATTATATAACACTAGCTGTTTCACCCGGCCCTTCCCGGGCAAACAATTTGATAAATTGTGGTACGAAAACATAAGCTCATAAAAATGCTTGATTATGGAACCTTTCTATCTCAGTTCAGTATCAGAGTCCTAATCGCACGTAGGAGCAGTCCAAACACCAACCCAGATCCATCCACATGTCTTTGGGATTTTGCGGTATAGGACACAGGTCGCACTGGCAGACTCTCACAAAACAGTCCAGTGCGACTATGGAATCCTTCACGTAGGAGGGCCAGTCACACTTACAGCCACTACCAGATCATTTCAATAACATTCTACATACCTACATGGTAAAAGGACCAACAAAATCCAGCCATAGAGTTCAGAAATATACAATACACAAATAGACTTTCAGGTACGGAACTCACATAAAGTAAACCTACAAACTATTACAATGAAAAATTGTTAATATTATTTATGCTACTGGTAGTGGTAGATTTGAGGTTGTGCTAAAGATGAAGTATCAGTAACAGGTTAATAGAGGAGACTTTCGGGATATTAGGATCAAATAAAACTTTCAATACGACTTCACAGTAATATATTTTTCTAGGAATGCCCTTTTCTAAGAGCTCAAACTCACATGAAATTTTTTTTGGAAAATAACCAATGGAAATGTTCTTTAATTGTCACAATTTTTGATCTTTTAAACAAAATTCCCGCTACCTCCTTGAATGGTTTCTTAAGAATAATTAATTTTGATCTCTTCAATATTTCTCGTAAGTCCCATCTCAAATGAAACAAGTATCATTAAAATCAGCTCAGCCCATCAATATTGTAAGAAAATAAAGAACGAGAATCTATTGGTCTGTTGCTATATAACCGCTTAGAAAAGGGTGTTTTGAAACTTTGTGATTTAAATTGTCTCGTTTATAGAATTTTTTTTGAGAAGTAAACTTTGCGATTCTAGAATTAAAAATCTGAGTATTTTAGATGTCAAGCGAGGGAATAACATTTATATTGAGAAAGAAATGTGAAAATATAGGATAGTGAGCAAAATATGAAAGAAAATAGGTAGGTCGTTAAAAAAACTGAAAAACACGGTTTGATAAATAGCCTGACCTGAATAATAAAAAAATAGTTTTGAGATATAATAAAATTAAATTCATATTCAATTAGTAACGAAGGCAGTAAGCCTTCATGGGCATATTCACACCGATTAGCATGATCATTGTACCAACAATTTTAAATTTTATGTGATTAAAATGTTTTATTTTGATATATTTAGCTAAATTATGCCATTTTGACATTAGTTCAGCCGTTTAGCTCAAAAAAGTGAAGAAATTTGAGATTATCGACGATTTTCCTTAGAAAATGAATTCAAGTAAATTTAGTGCTAAAATTCATAACTCTTCAATAGCTTAATATTACTGAATATGATCGAGTTTGAGAAAATCTGCTTTAAAGAATTTAGTGCTAATATAATACACTTAAAAAAATATCTCTTCATTTTTGAAATTTATTGGCAAGTGTGCTAGCTTGATATCTTGCTTGAACTATTCGCTAGGACTAATTTAGTGCTAATTTAGTACACAAGAATAACAATTATTACTTTTATTTCAAAGAAATTATGAGCAAGTTTGTTTGTCATTTAACTATTCTGTTATGTGTTGACAGACACTATACATCGCCTGTGACCATTTCAATATGGAGTGGGAATCCCATAGCCAAGGAGGTATCTTTTCTCATTAGGTTGCGTAAACAACATTTTATTTATGATAGAACATGGAACTTCTGTTTTGTTTCTAAAAGGAAGTCAATTTTGAAGAAAAAGAAAAATGAAAATATGATTTTTTGCGGTTCATGGTTATTACTTACTGTTTAAAGAAATAAAAGACTTTAAAGTAAAAATTATAGAGATTCATATAGAGAGGCCTTGAGCTTCTAGCTTTTTTTAGTTAGACATATATCTATGGACTTGAAAGTTGATAATTATTGTATAAGATTCCTATACTTATTTGATGTTGGTTGTGAAAATTAATATTGTGTTGAAATAAGTAATAATTTTATCCAGTTTAATGAATATGATAATATCAAACAGTAGAGACTTCCTCGAAAATCAAATTTAATGCTGGTTCCCCATCTCTTGTTATATCTAAATATATGACTGCCATTCTTCACTCTTCTGGCAAAACAAATATGATTGTCACTATATGGCCTTCAAAGCTAGATTTTGCCCAATAATTTTATATGTAACACACAGATGCTTATATAATGTAAAAGTCTAGAGTCTTTCTATTATTTTGTCAACTTTTTTACATTTCACAGGTGATATTCTAAATAAATTATTGACACTCCTATACTGATTTTTATTTAAATATCTGTAACAATTTAGCAAAAACTTTAATATATCTCTATTACTACGCATAAGTTTTCTAATTATGACTTGTATTGAGCCCCTATATTATTAATTTAGCAATTAGAAAATAAACCTTATAAATAAAATTAGAAAATTTTAAAGCCGGTTGTTCCGATTATTCCTGCCAAAGAAAAATTAAAATTTCTGAGCTGTCAACCGCTTTTTGTAAATTTCGATTAACCTAGGATAACCTATTAGAAGTTTTGCAGTATCAGTAAACTGGACTACACCTTCCACACTTTCTTTCATTAGAAGGTTAGATAAATTTTCAGATCTGACAATAAGGAAAATTTAAACAAATCTCACTTAGGGGTTTAATAGAGAATGAAGTAATTCTTTTTGGGATCTTTACAAACCATAGATAATTTCAGGCACAACATTGGGTAAATTCAATACTTTTGACTGAATTGGTTTTGTTTTGGGTTCAAATTCCAAAATACTGATTTTTCAAAAAAAAAAACAAAAGTAATATATTCACATAGTGAAACTGTGTGAATATAAGAAGGATGGAGTATTTGACATCAAATAATGTTATCAATACTTCATTGGTCGTTATTTACAAAATTATGGTCATTTAAAAATATAGAAAGAACACCCCACGCTGTTTTACAATCAAATGAAACTCTTTATATTTCAGATTTTTTTCATGTTTTTATTTCGATTTCAAATTATGAATAGGATGATATAATGTACTTGACCTGTAAAAAAGTTAAAATTATTTTATTCTTTCGTGGTGATCCTGGTCAAGATACCAGGATAAAGTTATTCACTTATTGTATTGACATTGGTCATTGAGCCCAGTTGAAATTTTGAAGTCAATCTGATGATGTGGAAATTACGTTTAAAGAAATATATAGAAAATTTAATAATAATAGAATAACAAAATTTGTACTTATTCAGATTATGTGTAATCCAAATCCTTACCCATTTTGTTCTCTGAGTATCTATTGGACAAGATACAAGAAAATATAGAAGCAGTAGTGTTACCTTGCAAACCTTGAATTACGGCATCTTAAGATCATCATCATTAGATATATTGATGCAATCCTGACGATAAGAAAAACTGTTGCATCTAACAATACATTATACATTGGCCCTTTTGGTAATGCTGCTCATCATATTGATAAAATTATTATTAAGGCGGTTCTAATTAGATGTCGTCCAACTGTAGGTAGGTATACTTGCCATTCCGGGTAATATACTATCAGAAAACAATCTGAACTAGTTACGGCACTCTGTATAGTAAAAACCATAGAACCGTATCACACCCGAGATAGACAGGCAGACATGGGG
The DNA here is from genome assembly GCA_958507055.1 of Crioceris asparagi. Taxonomy (NCBI): domain Eukaryota; kingdom Metazoa; phylum Arthropoda; class Insecta; order Coleoptera; family Chrysomelidae; genus Crioceris; species Crioceris asparagi. Next base: position 15,659,508 of record OY293827.1, on the reverse strand, counting down.
GCAGTAGAATAGGTACCTATACATATAAATATAGCAAAGACAATGAGTGGTAACTTATGGCCCCTTCACACCTCGATTTGAATCCATCTAAATTACAAATCTAAACTGCAAATGCGTGTCCTCACACGTAGTATACGCTGCGCTGCTGCTTTGGCTAATGGATTGTGCAAAATCAGATAAGAACTCGCACTTTTTCCATTGGGTGATAAATGAAAGCGGCCATTTCGACTATTGATTGTAATATTTCACCTAATTCAATGTATGTTACACTCTTTATTTTAGATTTGAAGAATATCACTTTGTAAAAAAGGAGAATGAAAGTTACAGCCTTATTATATAGGTACCTACTCACAGTTTATCCTGAAGCTACGCTTTATAGAAAATTTGCTTTGTTTGATATATTAGTGAAATTTAATGATGGGTAGCGATGTGAGGTGGCCACAGAGCTTTCTGGAATTGACCGTGCCCTCCTGAGATTCTGACATGCTTAGTTGGCTTTCCTCTTCCAAAAATCTCTATTATGTACGCTTTTATCGATAACGGCATTTTTTTTCAAACGAGAAAAATCATATTGCAACGTTGCTTCATGAAAAGAAGATGACGGTAAACAATTAAGATTATGCATTTGAATTTGGGGCTTACATGACTTTTTCTTTCAGCATAAATGAAGTCTCCTACTAATCTACCTTGTTATTATTTACGACTTATTTTACTGAGTTATATTCAAATCTGCGATTACATTTTCCCGATATTGGTAATAAAAAAGACATGCATTCAATAAGTAGCGAAAAATTATTGAAAACCCTTCATAAACAATATTTGTTAACTAAAATACAACTATAACTCAAGAGTTGTAATGTACTTATAATTGTTCTATGTACCTATAAACTATCCAGGAAACGTCACTCTGCAGCACAGTATAGATAGTATAGTTTATCTATACTGTGCTCTGCAGTACCTAATAACGCAAACACAACAGCAGACTTGAATTTACACTGAATCTGAAATATTGTATTGTATGAGTTCTACTTGTTTCCAAATTGAACTTAAAATAACCAGTATCTGATGCGTCTTCTTCTAACGTGAAAGGGTCCATCATATCAGGAAAAGTCGGTGAGCTTCTATAATTATCTGCGTTTTCCAAATTTCTTGGGTTTTCTGTCATTCTAATTGAAAGTATATCATTTCAGGTAGGCTATATAGGCTAGGTTTACAAATGCAAATGAAGAAACACAATTCTATGATAATGTCCTGTCGAAAATCTCGTTAAAATTAAAACTATGTTGTCTATGTTTATACTTAAACCACTTCTAAATAATAACGTAGATCTTGAATACGAATTTACATCCAATTAAATAACGTAAACCTCGTGAAATCACCCTAGTGTCTTGCTGAGTATCCGTTTACCACAGCCTATTTTTGACCGAATTTCCAGACAAGGGATATATCTATACATACATTTCTTCTGTCGGCATTTTTTAATGTTCGTTCCCGCATTTTTCATAGTGAACATGCTGATTTTTTATTTGATTTTGGTTCAATATTAAACAAATTTGAAATCCAACATTTTATTCCCCTAACAGCTGTCTCCAAAAAGGCTGGAAATTGGAGAGGGATTTGAAATTAGTTCATATAACTGCACAACTTCAAAATTACCAGAACCAGTAGAATTAATATTATTTTGTATTTGTCAGCGCTCCAACCTTCTTGTCGTTTTTGTAAAAAGATCTCAGAATCTACTGGATGAAAAGAGTTTTGCTTTGCTAGTTAGTTAGTGATCTAATCATGGACAAATACTTAAATAAATGACTTGGAATCTTCAATTGAATTAGATGAGGAAACGGCTCATGTTTTATAAAATATTCTGGAGAATAAACGAAAGTTAACTGTTCCCTCCCCATATTACCGAGACTACTGAGCGTGAAAAATACAACATTTTTGAATTTAATAACATTTTAAAGGAAATCCTATCAACCCATGTAAAACTCGTGAACTTTTCTAGCACTTTACCCATTCATTTGAAGACTAGGATTTGTTTGAGGTACAACGGATAGTTAGTACTAAACATATAACAACAGTACGGAACAAGATATTGAATTTGTCGAAAATCTCCGAAATTTTAAATAATATATTATAATAATAATAAATATCTACTGACAGCCGTATTCATCAAAAGATTAAGTTTGGTACCAAAACCGTCAGGTATTAGCTAAAATAGTGTCGAACTAAGATTTGTTTATGAATACGGCTGTACTACTACCTACTATGAAAATCGCGCACACGAACATAAAAAAGCACACAGTCGAATTGTATACTTTCTGCGTTTGGGAGGTCGATCAAAAATGTGTAAGCACTGTAGTGTAAAACTTAGAACGTTCCATTAGTATTTACAAAGTCTATCTTCTTAGATAGACATTGGTGTTAGTGACGATGCAGCTTAGTGATTATTTTCGTTTTCTTGTGTGATCAAATTATTGTGGGATACTAGTCGTTTCTACACTGCCCAAGAGGCTTGTGAGTTATTTACCATGATCACACAAAATTGGGAATTAAATATTTTTTTATAAAACCTAGGACCGACTTCATTAGATGATGTACTAAAAACTACTCAATACACAATCGTAAGAAGAAGAATCATAAAATGTTGCAGTTGGTGTCAATAGGCTTCTGTAGCTGATTATTATATTCTGTTACCAATTTATATTTTCTTATGATTCTTAGATAATGTTGGTATTGCTATTTGATTTTTTCAATAAGTTCTAATATAATAATAAGAAATCTCTACTGACAGCCGTATTGATAAACAAGTTTGATTGTAAAAATGTCACGTATGGTATTATCGTTACCAACTAGACTAGTGCCGAACTAAGATTTATTTATGAATATGGCTGTGAACATTTTCTAAAATAAAATATGATGATATGTTAAAACCTAACCTCATGACACTGTATCCGACTTTTCGATTTTTAAGACATGGAGTCAAACAAAAAACAAACAAACACATTTTTGACCGACTTTTCTCTTCTGACTCATTTATCTCTGACTCTGAATTGGTTAAGAAAATGTAGGTATTAATAACACGAATAGAGTTTTGTTTAATTCTCTCTTTGCTCCTAATCAGGGCCTGCCCTAGGGGGCGGACAATCCGGACATTTATCCCCGGCGCCAAATCTATGGGGCGCCATTTTTGCTCTGGATGTGACAAAATATTGATACGTTAAATAACCAATTAATTGAAATTTATATTTGTCGATATTGCCCAAATGCTAGAAAACGAGTGGCACTCGGCACCTAACGTACACTATGTTGTGTACCGCATAAAAGAGCAGACAGGGTGCTGTATGAACTTGTATGAGAAATGAATAGAAGATAATTGACTTGTCTATTACCTAAAATTATAAATGACCTGTTTCATTACTCGGAAGCATATATCGGTGATAATAAGTACAAGTTGATATTACGTTGAAGCTGTTTGAGTTTATCGAAAAATATTTGTCAATTTTATAAATCTGAGTCTTAATTTTTAAAGGTAAGTACATTTGTAAATTTTACTTTATTTGATAAATCCATCTCGGACTCGAATACTTTTTTCTTGAATGATAACAAATAAAATTAATTTCGGGTCTTTGTTAATTCTAGGTTGTTTCTATGTCTTAATAGTAGCACTTTATTTATTTAGTTTTGAGTTGAATGAAACTTCGCCTAGATTGTCTGATGCATTTTTTATGGAGGCTAAATGTTTTAAATTTTAATTTGTTTTATTTGCTTCAGAATGTCTGACGAAAAAAACCCTTTCCAAAACAAAAGCCAAAGGCTGGAAAAGGAAGCCGAGAGGCAGAAACAAGCTAGCGCAATAAAAAAATAAAAGCAAGGTCCTCCTAAGCTTATGTATAATTACAAATTTTCATCCATTGAAACTGGTCGAAAATTTAGCCCAAATAATTATAAAAGTGTTTTAAGCAATGGACAAAGTGGGGAAGAAGTTTCTCCAAATCAAAATTATTAAGATCTTTTTTCGCTCTACCACAACACAAAATCGTCTTAATGGTTTGGCCATTTTGGCGATTGAGCATGAAATTGCTGACAAAATAAACTTAAAAGATATAATAAAAAAATTGCAGATATGAAAGTGAGATGAAAAAAGTTTTTTTCTGAGACGGGAGAATAGTTATATATTATACAAGGGAAAAAAGTACTAGATTATAGCTGGAGGTTGTGAGAATCCGAGAGCTAAAATCTAATATTTTTGCCTATTTTTTTATGTCAGAGAAAACGATGATTTAATTTTGAAAAAATATTACAATATATTAGAGTCAGAAGATTATCGAAGTAAAATTTGAAGTTTTAAAGTGGTAGGCGACAATTAGACATGCGTTGCTAAGGAAACCTTTAAAGTAATCAAATATCTGTCAGTTTAATTCTGTGTTTTGATTGACATTTATGTGTATATGTATTTGCCCGGGAACAAAGTGATACTTTGTCACCTGTCAACAGAGATAAAATGTCAAACTTTTTTCCCGTCACGGAAAAATAGTTTTTTTATTTTTATCTCTGTTGACAGGTGACATAGTATCATTTTTTTCCACACGGGAAAAAAGAGAGTATCTTTTTTCCGGTTAGACATATATACATATAAATCAAATTACAGAATTAAATTGACAGATATTTGATTACTTTAAAGGTTTCCTTAGTAAGGCATGTCTAATTGTCTTTAAAACTTCAAATTTGACTTCAATAATTTTCTGACTTTAATATATTGTAATATTTTTCATCATCGTTTTTCCCGTCCCAAAAATAAATAGTGTATTTATTATACACGGGAAAATGTTAGATTTTAGCTCTCGGTTTTTTTGTCTCCTTCGGCTTCGCGTCGGTCGGCAACACAACCACGAGCTAAAATCTAGTACTTTGTTCCCTTGTATAATAAATAAGTATTATTTTGATTTTGTCATAGTTCATGATATTTTGTTTAGTTTTGTATAGAATATAAGTATTATTTATGTGGTTGTGCAATAATAAAACATTATTAGAGTACCGTTTAATTTTACTGTTTTGTATTTCTTTAATGCTAATTATGTTGTATGTTTCTTTCTAAATATACGTTTCATTAAAATTGACTTTTATTTTAGACAGAAAATAGATATATCTTTCTAAGGGGCGGCAATTTGTATTTTTGTCCGGGGCGCCGTAAACGCTGGAGAGGGCGCTGTCCTAATCAATAAGTAGTGAGTAAAACATGAATTTGAATTTAATGGTTTCCATTCAAGGCGATAAACGGGAAAAAACATTCATATTAAATGTGTTCTGTAAATAAATCCATTGGATCATTTATAGCTGTAAATACTCTCTTTATTTCAGCTTTCATAAAGCAAATAAGATATTTACATTTAATTGGAAAAGAGATATTTTATTCGGGATGTCTCTACTTGACATTAGATGATTTACAGTTTATTCGGTAAAAGTGATAAAATCTTAAGAGTGGACGCAATTATAACAACACTGTGCTTGTGCTCCTTATAAAGGCCCCTACTATGATTTATAGTTCAGGAAATTGTCTTTGAATTGGATTTGCTTCCTATAATTTTCATGGTACAATCTAGAGTCCACAATAAAAAGGTCTCCTCAAGAGATCCTAATTGCTACCTATAGATTCGATATTTGTTTGGCTAAAGACAGGTGCTAAAATATGCCTAATATCCTATGTTTATCGCAAAATTATAAGCTATATTGACGTTGCCGGTCCTACCGCAATCCTCGATTTCATACAGATATAATAGTACTTAGGTAGGTATATTATTTAACGAGTTGAATATTATACTTTATCTACAAAAAATACCGATAAATACCATTTATTGAAAAAAAAAAGTATATCGAATGTCTTTGAAGTTAATATGAACAATCAATTATTGCGATTTTTAAATAGGAATAACTTGTCAAGTAAGCCTCAACATGGATTTATGGACTAGCTAAAAATCTTTCGGTCATGCGGTTATTTCTAGATTTCTCCCGTGATTTCGATATGATTAACCACAAGATTCTCTTAAAGAAATTAAACTATTTTGGAATAAGAGGGTAACCCTGGGATCTCTTTAAATAAATTCAAGTTTACGTAAACAATATGTATAAGTGAATGGAGTGAAAAGGGTATCATTAATAATTAATCAGGGTGTACCACATGGCTCAGTTCTTGGACCTCTTCTTTATTTAATATTATCTAACGATCTAATTTATTATTTGCAGAAAGAGTCGTCTGGGAAGAAAGTTATTTCTTAAATTGTATTTATTGTTGAGAATGACGAGAAATCTACTGCTGAACATTTTTTCAGCAGTGCTTTTTTATGCTCTGTTCTAAAATATGAACCATTAGCCTGGCCAGGCCTAATGACGTCATGATTAGACGCCATGCTGTTGAATCGTTCCAAAATACCCTGGCCAGCAGTGTATTGTTAATTTGACAATGATAGGGCATTACGACAAAATAGTTTGAAAATAGAGTTTGACTACAAAATTTGAAAATAGTTTATTTCAGCATGTGTGTACAATTGATTCTGAACCAAAAATCATTGGTGTTTTATAGTAAAAATTTTAGAGTTCATCTAAAAGATGGAAATGCTAGGAATAAAAACAATATGTCCTATTTATTTTTGGAACGGAATTTGAGTCATCTGCATCTGACCATGATTCAGATAGCGATGAGTTGCTACAGGCTTATTGAGTTGTAAGAGGTGGAGAAATACCCAAAATTAAGATTTATATTACGGAAACTATCGTGCGAATATTCGATAGGACATTTAAAATTCACTTTAGGTAATTTGTTATATCTTAAAAATGAATTATTGACGTATTGTATTATATCGAAGGAAATTAGAGTTTAATATTATCATTAATAAAATAAGATCATTATAAACGCTTATTTGTTTACGTTTTCATATCAGCGCACAACTACGAATGAATCTCGTTCAGCCTGGCATGGCCGACAAACTTAGTCGCGTCTCCCCTTTCAGTTATTTGTTTCGTTCATTAATTTTTTGAACGATCTCCAATAAAATAATCAACGAAGGAGTGGTAGAACATTAGGTACCTAGTTGCGATATACTTTAAACTTTAAACTCAAATCGGGATGAAAGATGTGGTTTATAGATACATTATAATACATAAGGCATGAAAGTGTTCTAATACAATTCCCCGTTTGCATCTTTTATGTAACAATGCGCCATACCGTCGTCGTCGTCGTCTATTTTAATTAGCTGGATATTGATCAATATAATATTTTAGCTACATTTGTTGTAGCAAAGTAGCGGAAAATATTTTCGGTATGCAATACCTCTATCATGTAAGATCGAGGCACGCGGTTGTATGGTATTTCACAATCTCGCCGAGACAGATATTGAAAATCGTGATTCATATAACACAAATTGGTTTATTACCCAGTTGGTTTACTATCGAATCGTTGAATTCGTATTTATACCATCATTGTAGTGCAGAGCAACAGTTGCAATGTAGGTATAGTATGTAACTTGATATTCTGATAGATTTGTTGCTATTACATATGAGATACCGATCACATAATATTTTAAAATCCCCCGTTTGTGACATTTATGTATTGATATTCTATATTAGATATAGTTCTTGTTTGTTGCTGTCCCATGTACTGAAGTAAAGTTTTGTAGGAATGTAATCGCGTAGAATTGTTGATGTCCGGTATTGAAAAAATGATTTAAGTTTCAGGTCCAAAAAACATATTTTCAGCCACCGTTATGTCTGCCTATGCCTAGATTGTCATGGAAACGGATAAACTGATTCTGTTGTTTTCTTTTTTATTTTGTGTCGGGTAGGTATCGATATTGCACCCATATTACCCATACAAATTGCTGCACAATAACTGAAAAACATGTAGGTATTGATTAAGACTATATAAAGTGAAGACGTCTCTAAGGATCTAAATAGCTTGTTCACAGCTTACCTAAAGGTGAGTTTATACAGTAAATAAAATAAAATAAGAAATAAATTAAAACTGAAATAAGAATTACCTCAAAAAAGATTGGTTTATACAGATGATGAAAATAAAATAAGAAATAACAATGAACCAATCAAATCACAGCTTTTTTGACAATTACTTTTGTGTTGTTTGCAAGTTAAGTGCTCTATGGTGGTTGATCATGCGCATTATCAGTTTCCAAAGAAAATAAAATAGAATAAGAAATAAAGATGAAAGTTGGCTATCTTTAGTTCTTATTCTTATTTCTTAATTTAGCTTATTTCGTGTATAAGCGCTCCCATGGAAATGAGCATGTTCAACTTTCTTATTTTATCTTAATTTGTTTCTTATTTTATTTTATTTACTGTATAAACTCACCTTAACAATCGGCTAGCAAACTGTCGGCAATACCTTTGATCTGGACATACATGAAAATTTGACTTTAACGACGCCATTTTATGAGAATGGGACTGTATATTCCAGAACCGCATCAAGAATTTATAGTTCTTAGAAAACAATAACGTAATATGGTGCATCTTCCAGAAATAACCGACCGAAGTTATCAGTTGGTGCACTGAAAAGTACAAAATAATATTAATTATATTGGTGCTGGTACTTCACCAACTTCACAAGTATCAGCGACAATAGAATTAAGTAATACTATTTTGTACTTTTCAGTACACCAACTGATAACGTCGGTCCATTTTTTGTAAAAAAATATTTCACACTTTTGAGTGTTACATTTGTCACGAAAGTCGTTAAACGTTCACCATTACCCAAGTATGCCTTGCTTGTATTTGCTTTTATTCAGAAATCCAAGAACATCGTCGCGGAAATATTATTATAAACTTTACCACTCTTTTAGCTCGAAAACCGTAACTCTATGAAAAAATAATCTGGTAATTAATTTTCCTTTTTCAGGTTTTCAATTTTCGAAAGAAATTTTTAAAATTTTAACATCGCAGAAACTCTGTAGCCCTTTTGAAAAAATTCAAATCAAACATTTCCGGATATTTTGGTATCTTTAATTCGGCCATCTCGGATTTTCGATTGCTGCACCACCCCCATCGGGGGCGGTTTTCGGTCGGAAGGAGATTTCGAATTTTGCGTTTTTATGAATATGGGACCATTTCTCAAGTCATTTCTCAAATTAAAAATCATCCAAATGGGAGTAGGCTTACTATATAAGAGGCGCGCTCGAATAAAAAAAGCAGACAGTCGAATTTTGTACTTCTTCCGTTCGGGGTTCGTCGGTCAAAAAATACGATATTGTCTCGCTGCTATTTATCTGACAAAGGATCAACTTGAATGATATTTAAAATGTATTATGTATGAGAGAAATATATAAGGTTAGTTGAAGCGAAATAAATTATTATGTTGCTAAGAACAGTTAATATTGTTTCGCATTCTTTTAGTACCTATTATATGTCTGTTAAGGTAAATTTCATACAAATTGCTGAGTTTTCGATTTTCTTAACACTTGGAATTTTAACGACATATTTCTTGACAAGCTCGAGGCCATATTTTTAAACAGGTTTCAATAAAATTTGGCAAATGGATATATTCATGCAAAAATCTCGGTTGAGTTCGTAGATTACTTGCTTGTATTATATCTTTATCTTACAGTTTCTGGTGACGTAATGAGAGAGTACATTGAATGTGTCAATAAATGCTTTTGTGAATTAAATTCGAATATTTATTGTTTTCGGTATACTTTACTGATTTTTGTTTTTTTTATGTTTATGTCCAAATGAAGAACAACTGAAGAAGATGGTTGAAGCGACAATGAAACCATGTGTTATTCGTCTGTGGATTGTGTGTGTAATAAGGGCTGATTTCATAATGAATCCCTAATGAGAGATTAATTAATTATTCAATTTGTGTAACACATATCACATATCATATTTATGACAGAATAAAAAAAGGGCATTTCATAATAAATTTTATAACGTCAGTCACCTTATCTTCTGTTTTTTTAAAGTAACTATGAATTATATGTTCAATCAAAAGAAAATTAACTTTTTAATGTGGGATCAAAATTATTAGGAGATTAAATTTGATTATGTAATTGGCCCTTTAGTGTTGGTGAACAGATGTATTTTATACATATACATTACTTACATTAAAATATCGAGGTGACTACTGCAATGTCTAGTCATAAAATAGTTTATTTGTTCAACTCAAAACCTATAGATGATATTCAGTATCCATCTTTTATAGTTTTTTTCATGAATAATGGCTATTGCGTGTAATCATTCACGAGCTACGTACATACACCACGCTGTACGTCTCATCGCATTTCATTATCATGAAATTCTCTACTACGTTTGTCGATCTAAGCTACGAAATCACTATTTCAAGCTTATCTCCTTCAATACAATGATAGGACGCTGCACGTATGTCCGAAGGCAAAGCAATCTTTATTTCATAGGCATCACACAGTCAACGACATTTCAGATAATTCAAAGCATACATTTTTTATTTTTTAATCCAAGCAATAATCTTTCATATTATTTGCTTATTTAATCGATCGATATATTTTTCTCCCTAATTATATGAACTTCTTTGAAGCGTATAAGAAAATTGAAATACCACTTCTTATTTCGAAATCGTTACGCCAGTGATTTACTCCCATCAGTTGAATTAATATATTTTTCTTTTTTTTAAGGCAGACGCTAACATTCGTGAAACAAACTATATCTATCTTTTATAATATCGATATTTTCGTCAATATATTTTTTCTGATGAGTTATCAGATTTTAGCTAATCAAAATTATTGTTTGTATCAAAAAGTTATCTAGATAATGCACTAGGTACTTCCATAAATTAGTACCATAATGTGTTTACGAACAAATTACCGTATTTAATAAGTTAAACAGTGGATTTTTGATTTTCTTATTTATTCCTTCCATTTTATAATTTCACAATAATAAAAAGTAACCTAAGAATATTTACAGTTTTTATATTCTTCTTTCCCACTCAAAGAGCAGAACTATTGAGAAAGGAATAAAAATGTTCATAAGTAAAATGAATAATCTAGAAATTTTTTTTCTATAAATTCTCTTCAACAATTTCTAAAGATTTTTATTTCTTTCTCTACTTATAAGGTACGATAACATTTTTCCTATATTATGAATCTGCGGCCTGACCCGAGTTAGTTTGGGAAAGCCTCGTTTACAAAATTCTCTTGGAGGTAGTATTATCCAATAAGTTGTGGCTTGGTGGTAGGATTGAAGAATATTGGACAGTAAACGAGACATCTACCAGTTTTTTTTTAGTGACACTTAGCCTCCCAATTTTTCAGGTGTAAAATGTTTTTATTAAAAAAATCATCGAATTGTGTTTTTCTTAAAGGTAATTGTATTGAACGGTATATACAACTAGTGATGCGCAAAGCAAGACCAAGACCAAGACCGACATGGTCTTGTATTGTTCTTGGTCTTGCACCCTTGGTATTGGTCTTGGTCTTGCATCAAATCCTTAGTCTTGGTCTAGGGTCTTGGTCTTGCATATACGGTCTTGGTATTGGTCTTGGTCTTGCTGCAAGACTTGCAAGACTTCGCAAGACTCTTGCAAAAATTTTGATCTTTTTATAAGTGTGAAAAGTTGTTGCGATTTTAAACCGTAATTGCTTAATTTAAATGAAGAACCCTGCATATGTATGAGAAGTATGTAATTCATAATCTTATAAGATTGCCTGTAATTATATTATCATTCGAAATGGATAAATATCGACCGTATAAAAAATTGTCATTGTCAAGAACAAACACGCCTGGTATTGTAATGGTACCAAACCAAGTTTAGAATAAGTAATGAGCGTAAAACTAGTCTTGTAGAATTAAGTTAGGGCAAGTGAGATGCGTAATTAATTATTAAAGTTTATAAATTAATAATCACCATTCACATATGAGAATCGTATCTTACTTGCGCGACTTAGTCTGCTTGTGTTTTCTTGGTATCATCCGTCCCAACTGATTACTCATTTTACTACATACTTCTACTTTATACTTCTATTTCATAACTCATTCTCTTGCTCATTTTACAATGGTTTTGTACCATTTTCTTTAATAAAATAGAAAGAATCTCTGAAAGCGATCAAAAGTATTTCTGGTTTTTAAAACTAACATCAATTTTTTTAGAAAGCTTTTTCCATAAAATGAAAATTAAAAACAGGTAGAGATTTGTTAATACGCGCATTTATAAAACTAGGTATCTATTTAAAAAGTCAGTCGTGTGAATATCTTAGTTGAGTTAGTTAATGAGCATGATCGAAAAAATAGTTTCAAAATAAGGGCAATCTAAAATTTCAAATATCTCCAAAAGTGGCCACTGGATAAATATCATCAAAAAGATATCAGATTTATAGATGATTTTTAACGTTTGCTTAAAACATTCTGCGCGATAGAAAAAATAATAAAAATAAAAAACCGTGTTGTTTACCTTCCCCTGGGTACGAACTATCGGGATTCTTTGAAAACGGCTCGGTAAGGGAAATCCTAGAAAGATTGAAAGTACGGTATAGGTATAGGTTGTTTCAGAATTTTTTGAAATCCGGAAATCCTAGAAGCGTAAAATGAACTCGCTTTTCGCCCAACAACTTTTAATTCAATATTTTCTAATTTTCTAAAATAAAGATCGATAATAAGGGAGTTCAAAGATTAAATTGATTAGGTTATTTATTAGCGTTTCTTAACTCATCATTGAGCAAAATAATATGTTTCCTACCAATTTGGTGTTTGGATACGGAACTGCAAGAGTCTTGCAAGTCTCGCAAGTCTTGCAGCAAGACCAAGACCAAGACCAGGTTAGTCTTGGTATTGATCTTGCATCCCAGTATTGGTCTTGGTCTTGGGTCTTGGTCTTGCATTGACGGTCTTGGTCTCGGTCTTGGTCTTGCAATTTTGCAAGACCAAGACCAAGACTGCAAGACCAAGACCAGTCTCGCAGCATCACTACAACCTTAACAATACTTGTAAATGACATGAATGCATTGAACATTTCCGCAATCTTCATTAATTATGTTTCGTTTCGTTCGAATAACTTGGTAATTATAACGTGAACTTTATTTTGAGTTGGTGTATCGGAATCCTTTTCAGTTGACTGTAAAGAGTATTGTTAGAACTGTCTAATACTTTCATTCAAAGTAGGTAACTATTTGGCGTTTCAGAATAACGTTCTTTGAAATATTTTACAACACTGTTTTAAAAATGAACAGATTTAACTTGGAATCTAATCAAATCTAAATCATCTTCCGACATGTTCAAGCTCTTATGGAGAATATCACAAAAGTATATTTTACAACAAAGACAATGTATATAGTGCAATTAACTTGTTTATGTAGAGTTCATAAGAAATTAAACTATCTTTCAACAAAAGAGCTTACAGATTCATTTACAATTGATAAATGATGCCGAAGAAACCAATAGTAACTAATTAGGATCAAGAAATTTTAGAGAATAAAAATTATCATTACAAAAAACGCATGATTTATTTTCCATCGTCTTTTTCGAGAATACAAATTTTGGTATATCGATTTCTAAGTCGACTTGAAAACAGAATAAAGTTTGAATCTTATTTTAAGATTGAGCCTCAACATATACATGTACTTCTATCTTCAATACAATTTATATGTTCCAAATGTTTTGTTTTCAACTTACAAATCAAGATACAACAATTATCTAGAAAAAAAATTAAATAAACCTATACTCATCTGTTTCATACTGACCTAGAAGAAAAAAAAAACAACAAGCATCCATCTATCCAATTGTATATCTATTACAACAAATCTCTTATATGAAAATATTCATACCAATTAAATACGATGTACGATGGCTATTATACCTATCTAGTAGGTAGTCGAAAAATCCATATCGCAATAACGATCGGAAATTGTCGATATTCGATATCGATATTATAATTCCTTGTAACCTGTCCATTAACATCGATGCCATTTAATCATCTGCAGACGGAATCAATCTCGAGAGCAGGCCATGGAAATCAATCGTGCATCTCAAAGACTTGTTAAGGCGATGTTCATATGTTGTTATTGTCGTCATGGCAAGGGTGATGAGAGTCGAACAAAAGACCACCCACGAATCAACCTCTAATATGGAATAGGCTGGCCATCTTTATACCTACATACATATACCTATGCCTCATCTCTCTTAGTACATAATGTCGCCATTAATTAAACAGCATATGGTATGAATACGGTGAAATGTTTATATTTTGTTAATAAATGTCATGTAGATTTTTTATGGTTCATTGGTTAGCGATGAGCAAGGAGAAAATTAATGTTTTTCATCTTTAGATTGAAGAATGCTCAAATATATTGATCAAAATAGATGTCATAGATTTAGTTAATTGTAGATGTAATAAAATTGAATGATTCAAGAAAAAGTGAATAGGTTTACGATTAGATTGTAGGTATATTAGCTATATATATCATCTTAACATCCTCCATGATTTCCAAAACTGAATATTTTCTTTGGAGGATTATTGAAATCACTCACCATAAGTGAACGATTTTGATTAGCAATGAGCCAAAATAGAATGGGACATGTGCCCTGAAAATACGAAATAATATTAATTCTATTGGTAGTGGTACTTTGGACCCTATGCACCTAAAACCGCGCCATTTTTAAATTAACAAATATGATAATTAGTAAATTCCAAAAATATGACCTTTATTAATTATGCCACTAACCTCAATGATACTTTCCATATATACTACTAGATATCTAACTTAAAATATAGGCTCCATTTTACCGCGTCTGTCTGTGTGTATATTTGTACATGCATCACTCTAATGAGCAACAGTAGCCAAAACCACAGTTTTTACAATTTTTGTCTGTCTGTCTTTATCTTTGTAAGCGCATCATGCAAAAACTGCGGCATGGAATTGAATGCAGCTCTCATCCATATATTACTAGAGGTCTAACTTAAAATAGAGGCTCCATTTTACCGCGTCTGTCTGAATTTCTGTAGGTATGTTTGTACACGCATCACGCAAAAACTACTACATGGAATTGAATGAAAATTTCACCGATGTATTGCTAGAGGTCTAACTTCAAATATAGGCAAAAGCGGTAGTAATATTATGAATGCAAAATTGTCTCTGTTTGTTTCATTGTTACACCTAAACCACTGAACTATAATTGAAAAATGTTGGTATAGGTAGAGATTGATTTGACCTTGGAGAAGTACATAGGCTACTTTTCTCGCCAAATTTGAAGGAGAAATCGGAAATTTATATTTGTATTCATAGTCTATATTATAGAAAACACTAGACTATTTTGTCATAAAATTTCTCTACAATCTACAGAATAAGCTTTCAAGTTATTGTGATGTTATTTCAACATTCAAATAGAATAAAAGTCTGCTTGGAACGGATGGTAATTAAAAAAAAAGTTTTTTTTGAAAACTCAATTGTTCTATGTTCTGAAAAGAAAATTTTTAAACGAAGTTTCTTAGAAATGATTCATATTCAAAAAGAAACAAACGTTATGAATAAACGTTCGGATATAAATGGACTTTCCATTTACTCATATATTTTAAAATTATATAATGATAATTATCGTAGTGTGCCATCTGATGTTTCTCTAAATTAATATATTGTTTCATATTATACAAGATAATGCCATATTTTTATATTATATCCATTTTTTAAATGATATATCCTGTGATTAACTTCTGAAGTGTGTTCCATTTTTATTAGCTACATACATAGATTGATCTTAGTATGCGTAGTTCCATAGTAACTTGTAATTATGAAACATAAAAGTTCAATCATAAAGTTAAATGCATAATAACAAATGTTTGTAGCTGGTAAATTTCATTAATCTCACGATTGTAAGTAGTTCATATTATTAATATTTTTTGTTATAATTAATTTGTTCGTTATTTTAGATTGTCCCGATGAAGGTAACAAGCGTTACCGAAAGCTCGACATTGATTAAAGAGTTTTAATTTTATTGGCATTTTGACTGCAACCCCAATCATTAAAAATTCATTATATATATATATATATATATATATATATATATATATATATATATATATATCTACATGAAAAAAAAAAGCAGACATACAGTCGAATTGTATACCTCGTCCGTAAACTCTACAACTTTGGATAAAGAAGAATCAATGACCATTAAATCTTCTGCATAGACTTTCAACATCTCGGTCAAGTAGTTTGAATGAGATTGTGAATATCGTAAAACTTTTAGAACAAAAATTGTGAGTCTTCTCGAGAAAAAAAAGATATACATATGTGGTTACCTATATCATAGATTCTATAAAGTTTCTTGTACCTACCAATTATGCAGAATCATCCTTTAGTTCAGAAAATGTAATTACGTCAGTTGGAAATAATTTAAGCAGGCTGAAGTTGATGAAATCTCGCTAGGCTCGGACTAACTAATAAAAATATTATAATTTGTGGATAATGTGTTTACAGAATGTTACTGAACGGTCACAGAATATTCAAGAAGAACTACCCAACTTAAAACAAAAAAGTTGAGTGTGTTCCATATTTTTATGTATTCCATATTCCAAATATTCTTTGAAAGTAACAGAATGATGAAGAAAATAATAATTTGGTATTTCAGTTTATTGATGAAACGCTTTAAAGTTGACATTTTGTGAAATAAATAACATAAAAAACTAGTTCCCACTTCATTGAATATTGCACTCAAGAGCATGAAATGTTGAAATGATATAGATTTTGAAGTTGGCAGAAATAGTTTTATATAGCTGATACATAATTTCTGGACGCCAACTTCAAAATCTTTATGATTCATAAATTATGTGTTATTACTAATTTTTACTTCCCTCAATAAGAGAAGTATTGTAGGTATTCACGTAAAAAATCAACCTCGAGATTTTTGCTGATATTTACGTTTTGGGGTTCCTAGATCACGAAAAACATGGTATCTCAAGTCCGTAGGTCTGTCTGTCTGTCTGTAGTCTGTTGGCGTTGTAGCTCAATAACGGCTTGACCTAGGACAACGAATTTTGGTATGCATATTGAAGGACTACCGGCGACGCAATGTAAGGGTTTTCGTTATTCATATATACAGGGTGTCCAAAATATTAAATTTCAATATAGAACGGTAGAAGCGACGAGGTTGTTTCCATGTCGAAGCGGGGTGGTTTGTCGAGGGAAGTCATAGGTAAAGGCTTTTACCAATTTTTAGTACAACATCTGATGAGTTATGAACTTGGTCGTACATTGGGTTGTACATAATAGCATTGCACATCCAACCAAAACTAATTTAGTAATATTTCCTGGAATATCATTGAATTTTACCAACATTCCCTGTACTATAGTAAAAAAAATGACATGCCTTGTAGTGCAACGGGGCAATAACCGTATCGGCATTACCCACCTACGCCCAACCAAGCACTGACCACTTTAAGATATATATATATATATATATATATGTGGACGATGGCCTATTACAAAAGAACTTACTTTATAGTACATAATACCATAAACATATACGTTAGACAAGTAACTCGTATCCATTCAAATAGATTACAAAAAAATATCGTTGACACTATAATACAGCTGCTGGATAAAATTGTGTAATCTCGGAATGAAAATAATACTGAACGGAATAATCTTTGTTGAACCAATAAATTGTTCTTTTTGCTATGAAACAGATCTTTGATTCCAGAATCATCCTATTCACCTACTATACTCATCTTCATTTGAACTTCTGTTTAGATTTCGTTTTTTTTTTTGCTCATGATTACGTTTGTATGCCATACAGCTAACTAAGTGGGATATTTTTCTTTGCGTCTGGTCATTCTCTAAAACTGGATCATAATACATATACCTTTTTAGCCATTTAACATTGTATGCATATGCGTAATACAAAATAATTGGTGGAAAAGCAAAGATGCCGCCCAACGATAACGACCACTAGATACTAAAAGACACTCTAAGTGAGTCGACCAAAGAAGGCACTTTGTGCTAAATAAGACATTTATCGGAAATATAAAAAGCGCATTTCTATGGTGCATAGTAATTCCTCCCCATTCATTGACAACCAATGCGCCTCTTTTGTGCTATCCATCGTTTATCACAGCAGCAGTAGTTGTTGTTCCCGATACAACAATTGCTATATAACTTACGCTTGTAAATTTTTTACTATAGAACACTGAATGCGTACTCTGCAAGCTCATATTTATTATTGAACTGAATACCAAGGAAGAGCTCCATCATTTAGCAATATGAACAATAAATAGGAAATAACATGAATTACACACATAATCGTAAATACTGTTTAGGAAACATAATATTGTTTCACTACTGGATCTACGGAACCCATAAGGGTGTTCTATGACGCCAGTCAGCGCGGATTGTGTGTGGACAGAGGAGGCTCAATTCATTCAGTGTGTATTCAAGAAAGTAATTGGCAACGGCGCATATATTTGTTATTTTTACCAACCTGTGACACATTCTCCCATTCCCATAAACGTCAAATTTTAAAATTGAGTAGAAGATGAAATCAAAGAATCCCCAGTAAGGCCAGTAAAATTGCTGCTGTGAAAATTGACTAAGTGATATGACATAACCTATGAAGAAAATTACAAATTTAAAGGTAAAAAGAAGAACATACTTATATTACAAAGAAGACAAAAAAATCACCATTATTGAAAGCAAAGAAATTCTTATACAAACTTTAGTTTACTTTATAATATTATGTTGAATCAGAATAACAAACATGTCATTAAAACATAAGACCATTATTCATTAGGCAACTTCAAGATCACTTCTGTTTTTCCTCAACTTTGCTTAATGAGGAATCGGCCTACAATCTCACGTTTATCACTGAGCTCTTCTATACTTCATAATATTAGCCATGGACCATAAACTACTTAATACTATTTTGAATGCCTCAATTTTCTTTTCTCATTCACGTCAAGGAAGATAAACCAACCTAACCTAACAATTTTGTTAAAATAAATTATAATACTAAGCTAACGCAGTCTTTTGTAGCATATGAACATACCTGTTGTTTTCATGATAATCTCAAAATTACATTACTGATTTTATTTTCCAGTGAATCTTGAGTAAAAAATATTTAAAATATATTTTATGAAGAGCTATAACTCGTTTTTTCGTTCTGAACTATTTGCTCTCATCTTAATTCTATAATAAAGATTTTTTACAAAAAATTGGACAGACTTTATTAGTTGGCGCACTGAAAGATACAGAATAATATTAAATCTATTGGTACTGGCAACTTTGAAATTCTGCAATTTTGTTGTTAAATAGAAGACTCTTGACACGAAATTCACAAGTACCTAAAAGAACCAATAGAATTAATATTATTTTGTATTTTTCAGTGCACCTACACAAGTCGGTCCAATTTTTTGTACAAAATATTTATTTCACACTTTTCACACGTTCACTTATACCATTACCCATGTATATTCTTTGCTTGTACTTGTGAATATTCAGAAATCTAGAGACATTGCCGCGGAAATACACATATTTGAGATTTTAACATAGCTGTAAATCGAAAACGCAACCTTTTTGTAAACATTTCAATCTAAACGCTTATGAATATTGTCCTATCTTTAATTCTGCTGTCTCAGATTTTCGTTTTTGAAGAAAAATTGTCCTCTCGTGCCCCTTCGGGGGCGCTTTTTATATAGACGGAGTTTTCGGATTTGAGTTTTTATGAATATGGGACTATTTCTCAAGTCTTCTCTTCTCTTTCAAATGAATCAAAAATTATCAAAATCGGAGTAGGTTTACTAAATACAGCGCGCGCACAAACCAAAAAAACACACACAGTCGAATTGTACCTCCTCCGTTTGGGTTCGTCGATCAAAAACTACGCTAAATTTAAAACTAAAGAGTGACACCACTTAATTTGTATTTACTTATACGAAGGTTGTATCTGACAGTTACAACATAGACTTAAAGTTTGTTTAGTCAACGCTATACTTTTCATCGCATCTCATTATCACGAATTTTTCTACTAAGTTTGTTGATCCAAGCTACGACATCAGTATTTCAAGCTTTATATCATAATAGGGCACTCGCTGCCCGCATGTCCGAAGGCAAGGCAATCTTTATTTCATAGGCGTCACAAAGTCAAAGTGACATTTCAGATAAATTTATATTTTATAACTCAAGCAAAAAAATGTTGCATTACTGTTAATAATAAATCATTCATATAATTGTTTATTTGATCAATCGATACTTTCTTGTCCATAATTATATGAATTTCCTTAAAGCGTATAAAAAATGGAAATACCACACGCCATCATTCGTGAAACAAACTATAGGCATGAAAACATAAACTAAAACACAAACTTCCAGCGATCAAGATTCGGAGTTGATGTTGTGGATAAACATTTTATTTAAACATTTCATGATTTCCATGAAAATCCTACTATAAAATATCAGAAAAATTCTAAACTGATTTTTGAAATAGATACCTAGTTTTATAAATGCGCGTATTAACAAATCTCCACCTGCTTTTATTTTTCTTTTTTTTGGAAAAATCTTTATACAAAAGTTGAAGTTAGTTTTATAAACCAGAAATACTTTTAATCGCTTTCACTCAATATCCACTCTGAGAGATTATTTCTATTTTATCAAAGAAAATGGTACAAAACCATTGTAGAATGAGCGAGAGAATGAGTTATGAAATAGAACTATGTATGCATGTAGTAAAATGAGTGCTCAGTTGCGACGGATGATACTAAGAAAGCATTAGCAGACTAAGTCGCGCAAGTAAGATACGATTCTCATATGTGAATGGTGATTATTAATTTATTAACTTTATTAATTAATTACGCATCTCACTTGCCCTAACTTAATTCTACGCACCTAGTTTTATTCTCATTACTTATTCTAAATTACATATGAATTACATACTTCCCATACATATTGCAGGGTTCTTCTTCATTTGAATTAATTAATTACAGCTTAGAATCGCAACAAATTTTCACACTTATAAGAAGATGAACATTTTTGCAAGAGTCTTGCGAAGTCTTGCAAGTCTTGCAGCAAGACCAAGACTAACACCAAGACCGTATATGCAAGACCAAGACCCAAGACCAAGACTAAGGAATTGATGCAAGACCAAGACCAATACCAAGGGTGCAAGACCAAGACCAATACCAAGACCATATCGGTCTTGGTCTTGGTCTTGCTTTGCGCATCACTACTTACAGCCGTATTCATAGAGCTTCCATGAGGAATGAGGATTCCTTGTTCCTCATTTCACGTTTCATAATCATTCCTTCATCAAATAAGGAACCTTATTGTCTCCTTATCTCAAGGAAGCTCTCGAGGTCCTTGAGGGAGCCTTCCTAACCTCAAACTAGAGAGAAGATATAATAACAAAACAAATTCTCTCTGATTACAACCTCTAAATAGACCGTTCTGAACTTGTGGAAAAGCACACGTTCAAATTTCTTTACGGAGCATAGTGGACAATGATTTTTTGAATCCGGCTATGAATTTGAGGACGAAGATATTCGGTGACGATTTATTAAAAGGTACATCCGCAACAAGGAAGATCGATTCTTATTAATGCCCAATTAAAGAAATTAAACCGTCGAGGACTGCCTGTTTCTCCCTTGATGCAGTTATTAATAACTTCACCGGTCTATGCAACAGGCAGTTTTTAGGTTTGTAAATTTTCAATATTAAATTTTTATCACATAATTAACCACTCATATGTGGTTAGTGGTGATTTGCGTGTTGCATAGATACAGCCAAGCATCAGGGTAAAAAAATGTCACTCGAGTTTCCAAAATTTTATACTCAGCTGTCCATATATATTTTAGAAAAATTACAAAAATCCCTAGTAAATGTCTCTCTTTTGAAAGGAAGCTTTAAGATTTGACTCTAAAATGAGGCTCCGCTTATAATTTGAGGAGCCCTCAATGAAGACTTCCTCAGCACTAATTTATTGACTTAGAATCTAAATTTACAGATTCAAAATATAATAACATGTTGAAAGGCTTCTCCAATGAAAAACCATTAAGAATTTTACTTCAGGTCGGTTGGCCAATGCCTTTTGAGTCTTCGCTCAGTTTGGTTTAAAAGTAAGGGTTGCACTAGGGGATTTGGATGTATTTTGAGCTTGCTATGATGTTTATCATCTTAACCATACCTGGTTGTTTCTGTCCTCTTTCTCTCTTTAAGGTTAATGGTTCTTGCTACATTTTGGTCCATTTGGATCAGTTCTCCTAATTTAATCTAAATTAGAACGAATATTAATAAGCATAACATAACCACAACCCAAAAATAATTATGATTTAGGACATTTGTCAGTTGTATTATGACTTACGAAATTTATCAGTTGGGAGAGAACTACTGGCGCCTCCACCTTATTGTTACTATTTAGTTAGATGAAATTTTAGAGTTACGTTTGACAGATATTATTAATGCGTTCAAAATTTACCACTTTCGAATAAAATCGTAGTTGTTTGTATGTTTTTTTTATATAATAAATGACTTTACTATCATGTTCATTATTACATTGTTGGTTTCACTTTGATATTTATACGACTTTTATATCACTTAGGTATTTTTAAGCAGGTAAAATTTCATTTCTGGCAACATCGTGGAGTTTTCAAATGATTAGTTATCATTGTATCGTTAATTTCGAGCCTTATTTTTAAATTAATCAGGAAAAACCATTACGTGACCTTGAAAATCCAACATTTTTCTGTAAATAATGCTTCTGTATGCAGAAGTGCGAGGTTTCGCAAGGTACCACTATCACCTTGTTTGCATTGACGCTTTGAAAATGTATTAATTATTGTTAATATTCGTTGTGGTTTTTTACATTTCTTATCTTTTGTTTGGCAGAAGCAGTATGTTTGAATTGTTGATTGAGTAGTGAATTTGTCATTTTATAAAAAAATGTGAAATTAATCATTATCATTAAATTTAGTAAAATAAAAACATATGTTTTTTCAGATTTTATATAAAATACATACGATAATGTAAACATACTTTTGACATTGTGTACGTAGAATGACATGATCTCTCAATAGGCAAGGTCGAATTGGGGGGCCTTTTAAAAAAATTCGATGACGTCCTATCTCGAATAATGATTACATCACAAATATAAATGCCACCAAAAATATCAATTCTCCTAAGGAAATAGCAGAAAGTTTTCACAAATATTAATTTCCTAAAAGTATTTCCTAATATAACTAATAATTATCTCTTCTTCTTTAGAGAATTAATTCTTATTTATTTTATACATATATGTATTTCATAAATTTAGAAAATTCTTTGCTCCTCGAAATAACTCTTTTTTGATTCGGTTACGTCGAAATTTGAAGCGCTTGCTTATTAAGTTTGTGTCACACTACTCTATATTTATTGTTTAGTGTGTCTAGTGTCTCTTATATATCCTACCATTTTTGAAATTTCTAGGAACAATTTTCACTCATAAGCTAGGTACTAGTCAATATTATAGGATATAACGTAAGATAGACAAATTAGTTTATGGCAAATATGGCAACAACTGACAATCTTTCTAGAATTTTTAAAGTTATTCGACGTTTTGTATAGGTCTATTTGCTATAACAAAAGATATTGATCAATATTTGATATGGGTCGGAACTCATTTGAGTGTATTATGTAACAAAACGTACTTTTCCTTATATAAGAGCAGCGAAGCTTGTATTATTGTATCAGATTGAAACATTTTTTTTTTTTTGATAGCCAACTAAAAACGACGAAATAAGGCAAACTCCTCTAGATCCGATATGGTAACGTGTTCAGTGTGAGACACTGCCATATCCAATAATGCAATAAACAACCGATGGACATATCCCGACTAAAAGGTTATAATATGAGAAATATGAGGCCATAACGTGGCTAAATAGAGATGGGCATAAGTAAAGATAGGAGGCTGCTTGACATATTGCCGAGATTTATTCAATCGTTCTTTTTATTTATTGACAATGAAAGAGACGATCTGTATCAACTATATGAAATTTATGTGGGATTCAGCACAGGAAGGCGATAGGGTTTTTCTGTGATAATTTTATAACGAGCTCAATTTCAACAACAACAAAAAATCTACTGTTGCTGTTTTTACCTGAATAAACTAGACAGATACCGTCATGTGAATACGTGGTACATATTGTCTCATATCTTTGCTCAGAAGATAGTTGATAATATCTTCATAGTTCGTATATAAACGAAAATAATCTACGTTTATACGTTTCAGTGAATTCCAATCTCAGAATTGAAATTTACTACAGATTTCTGATAGCTTTAAACCTGTAATCTCCAATCTATTTTCTATTTTACCATCAAACCCTCAAGATGTCTTTTATTTTCTTCCTCTATTTTCATATAACTTAAGATATAAATAGATTATATTTTTAATATGTTTTGCTACTGATTTATAATTTATTAACAATTTTGGGTCTTTCTTTTCTTCTTTTAAATATCCAAATGGTTCTTAGGGTAGGCAGTGTAATAGCATCACTCAATAATGTCTCCAGTCCTCATTCCTATGTGCACATCAATGTTTTTATATCATAGTTCTAGTTGTTATCCGAGACTTCGCCCTGGAAAAACTTGAAACTTGAATGTTTATTTCAATATAATTGTTGCTTGGTGCCATAGACAAAGGCCTAAGGTTATTTAGTCATCCACATGGCTCATTTGAATCTATTTTCAAATGCCAATGGCTTTTCAACCTTTTATTTTTAATGATGCTCAATAGATTCCGTTACTGGTATCTTATCTTTGGTTGCTGATAAAGTTTAATGCCTTTCTTGTGAAGTTCATTTAGGCAGTAATCTCCTAACTGTATTTCAGAGATCGTTCCATGGTTCTGGATGAAAATTATCCTTTAGCCTGATATAAGCAAACATTATGTTAGATTCTATTGAATCAGTAAAGTATTTTACAACGTGATAAGGACTTGTATTACTGGATAAATAACCTAAGACTGAAAAAAGCTCTGGTATATCTTCTGTATTATATTTATAATGAAGTGTCACTTAAGAATATCAATCGTCTCAGTATTATTACTGAACTTTGCCCTCCTTGCAATGCTTTACTTCTTTAACATATTCAAAAGCCTACGCAATAACAAGAACTAATTTATATTTCTGACATAATTATGTACCAGTCCAGTCTCTTCCTGTTAATCTATATATCTCTGATTTATTTTTTCGAACATACATAAATGGCACTAAACTTTGTAATAACGTTGAGAGATGTCATGGATGAATATTAATGTCTTCATAACAGTTGACATTTCCTTAAGCAGAGAACAAGTACCACACACTCTTCTAAATAAGCTGCGCTGAATAT
Organism: Crioceris asparagi; assembly: GCA_958507055.1. Lineage (NCBI taxonomy): Eukaryota > Metazoa > Arthropoda > Insecta > Coleoptera > Chrysomelidae > Crioceris > Crioceris asparagi. The sequence goes on along the minus strand of OY293827.1, from coordinate 15,634,201 downwards.
TCCCGCATTATACCATATATTGCAAATGGACGTCTCAACAATCGATTGATTATTTTTAATGTGTCTGTAAAGTAATTTATGGCTTTTGTCGTTACTCGCATATAGTTCAACAACAATAACTTTCATGTAATGCATGAGATATAGGCGAGGATAACGAAGAGTTCGATCATTACTTGTCCACATCGTTCTGCTTATACTCGGTGATTCAGTTTGATATTCGCACCTATATAATTTATTTATTTTAACGGAATACTGTAGTAATCCTTATACAATTTTTTAATTACTCGCCAAACTACAGATATTGAATTCAGTCAACAAATTATTTCTTTAAGATGACATATGTAAAAACTGCGATAGTCAACTTTTGTTTTCAAATGATATGCTACAAATGCTGATTTCGATTTTTGTAGACCTTTAACTTTTACAATCGCTTATATAAATGCACTTTATCAGAAATAAAAAACACATATTTCAGTCTATACCAATGTTGTAACCCTGCTTAAACCATTATTTTAAATGTCCAATTTTATTTGTTTTGTCTCAAATTTTCGAAAAAAGTTGTCCTCGCGAGCACAGTCGTACAAACAGGTCTGGAATCGAAGGTCGAATTACATAGGTAGCAAGTGGTTCGCTTAGCGTCTTGTTCAAATGTCAATGTCAACGATGGCACTACGAAATTGAGAAAAGGGGATGTTACTTAGATCATACAATACCTTAATCGTATTAAAAATTTATGAGTTTATAAGCGCAGAATACTATATATATCGAGATAGAAATATGTTAACAGAAACAGTGTGAATCTTCGTACAACTTTGCAGCATCCTTTGAATTGGTATTTTTATGTTTTAAGCAGCATCCCCCTTCATCTGCAAATCACGCGGCAGAAATTGGAAGCTGAAAAAGACTGGCTGGACGCTAAATGACAAATGATATAACAAAATGATATATGAACAACTTCGCCCACATATTTCATAATGAAAACAGTTTCCACAGCCACTTTACCCAATGTAATTAAAAGTTCAAAAAGCTCAAAATGGACACTTCGCCCACAACTCGTAGGTGGAAACTTTGCCTAAAATGTCCACTTCGCCAAAAACTCGTTGGTGGACACTTCGCCCAAAATGTCCACTTTGCCCAAATTATTTATTTATTTTGATGGAACTCTAATAAGTCTAAGAGTGTGGCCGGGGTTGGGGGCAATTTCTCTCGAAAATCGAATGGCTGAGACGGGAGAATCAAAGATATGACAATATCCGAAAATAATTATATTGAACATTTTTTTCATTGAGTTAGGTTTTTCGAGTTGCAGCAGTGGTAAAGTCTAAGCTATGCTTATTTCCACGACGATGTTTTTATTATAACTGCGAATAAATAATATTACAAGCAATGAATGTACATGGGTAATAGGATAAGTACTATCTTCTTTGATATAAATGAACGTTCATGACTAAGGTTACACTCAAAAGTGTAAAAAAATTGTACCGACTTTATCTGTTGGTGCACTGAAAAATACAAAATAATTCTATTGGTGCTGGTACTTATGAAGTTGGTGCCAAGAGTCTTATTTAACTACAACTGCGCAACTTCAAAATTATCAGTACCTACCAATAGAATTATCATTTTGTATTTTTCAGGGCACATAAAAAATGTTGGTCCAATTTCCTGTACAAAATATTTATGTAGTTTAGTTGTTAGAGAAGTTATGAGTTTCATTTTTTGCAAACTTCGTCGGTAACGTAAGGTTCATGTGCAGAAATTACTTTGAATAATTATACAAAGCGTCCCAAAAATTTTGTGATAAAATGTTCAAGAAGTTCTTTAATTCATTTGGTACCTCTTGTAGATTGTAGATTGTAGATTGAAAGGGGGTTTCAATGCACTGCGACCTTTAGGTCTATTGTGCCCCCCGTCAGAGCTGTTCTCGCTATTTCGATTTCTACAGCTCGCCCTCCAGTTCCAGAGTTCTAATGAACTCCAGTATCTGGGATGGCTTCAAGCGGATTACTTCCTCACTACTGACAGTTTCTTGTCCAAAGCATTTTATGCGTTGGCTGGCTATTGCGAGGCATTCCGTCACCAGGTGATCCGGAGTTTCCTCCTCTTCCCCGCAGAATCTGCACTCGTCGTTTTCTGCTAGACCCAATCTCGACAGGTGCTTCCTGAGGCGGCAATGTCCTGTAAGGAATCTAGTGAGCAGGTGTAGCATATTCTTGCTAAGATCCAGATGTTTCTTAGATCTCGCAGTGTCAAAGTTTCCAAGAAACTTTTTGGAATGATCCAGCCCAGGAAGATTCCGCCAGAGGTTTTCTCTTTCGGTCTCTTCCTTCTCCTGGAACTCTTTCTTGTAGGTACATTTACCTGTGCCACAGAAAGGTTCTGGGCCAATAAAAGGAGCTTGTGCTCCTTTTTTGGCAAGTGTGTTGGCCTCTTCATTTCCTTTGATTCCGGAGTGGCCGGGAACCCAGATTAGATAGACCTTGTTATTCTTGCCGATTTTGTTGAGTTTTCTTCGGCACTCCCATACTATCTTAGAATCGATGATATGGGAGCTCAGTGCTTTAATCGCAGCCTGACTATCAGAGTGTATGGCTATATCACATTTCTGATAGTTTCTTTCTAGGTTCATTTCCACACATCTTTCGATTGCAAGTATTTCTGCCTGAAAGATGCTTGGACAGCGGCCTAACGGTAGTGAGCATTTGGTGCCAGGCCCGAATACTCCAGCGCCAGTCCCCGTCGTGGTTTTAGAACCATCTGTGTACCATTTGATGGTATTTTTCTTAAGGGCTTGGGATGTAGACTCCCTTTCCCAATCTTCTTTTCTACTTAGCATCGTGGTGAACGTTTTCTCGATGCTAGTTTTCTTTATCATCTCGTCACTGGGAAGGTTCGCTGACAGGATATAGTTCGTCAGAGAGGACCAGGCTCTTTGATTCCTAATTCCCTCATGGCCAGTACCTTCCCTGGATAGTCTTAGAATGGCCTCATGGGCTACTCTATCTATCACCAGATGTAGAGGTGTGAGATCTGTAATGATCTCCAGTGCTCTAGTTGGGCACGTTCTCAAGGCTCCAGTGATACAGACACAGGCAAGCCTTTGTAATCTATCGAGGGCAGTCCTCGTATAGGTTTGCCTTGCCTTGACATGCCAAACTATTGCTCCATAAGTTATTATAGGCCTCACAATCATGACGTACATCCATCGCAGTATTTTTGGGTTACAACCCCAAGTCCTACCAGCGAGTCTTCTGCACGCCATCAAGGCCTTTGTTGCTTTATTGGCAGTAATCTCGAAGTGTTTGTTCCACAGAAGTTTGCTATCTAGGGTTACTCCCAGATATTTAACTTCAGACTTCCATCCTATGATGTCTCCCTGTAAAGAGAGATATTTCGTAGTTGGAAGTTTCCTTTTCCTGGTAAATGGAATTACTGTGGTCTTGGTTGGGTTGATATTTAGTCCTACTGACAAGCACCACTGTTCAATAGTTTTGAGGCCCTCTTGCATCAAGTCGCATAAGGTATTCCAGAATTTACCTCTAACTATTAGGACTATGTCATCTGCATAGCCTATACATTCGAAGCCAAGCTCCGTAAGCCTGTGGAGTAGTTCATCCACTACTAGACTCCATAAAAGGGGAGATATTACTCCTCCTTGAGGTGTTCCGCGAGTGGCCCTAACGGAGGTGGTTTGATTGCCCACCTGCGTCTCAGCTATTCTCGTCTTTAACATCTCATACATCCATTTAATAATGGTTTTGTTCACCCCTCGCCTTTTGAGTGCCTCTTCGACCGACACGTGAGTTGTGTTGTCAAAGGCCCCAGATATGTCTAGGAAGGCACACATGGCGATTTCTTTGTTATTCAGAGTGCTCTGGATGACTTCGGTCAGCTGATACAGGGCCGTCTCTGTTGATCTACCCGCCCTGTAAGCATGCTGACATTTGTGAAGTGGTTTATTCTCCAGATACTCCGTTCTTATGTGGTTATCCACTACTTTCTCCATTGTTTTCAATAGAAACGATGTTAAGCAGATGGGTCTGAAAGATCGAGGATCGGTCGCATCTTTTTTACCTATTTTTGGTATGAAGGTTACCTTTGCCCTTCTCCAAATTTTAGGCATATGACCCAGTGCTAAACAGCTTCTTGATATCCTCAGAAGATGGGGAAGAATCTCCTCCATTCCTTTCTGCAGGAGTACTGGGGAAATTCCATCTACTCCTGGTGATTTATACGGTTGAAAGGTGTTTATTGCCCATTCCAACCGTTGCTTTGTAAATATTTTCTTAGCAATATCCCAATCTTCCCTGCGAGGATTCTTGATTTGAGTTGCTATGTCCATACTGATTGAGGGTTCACTACCTGGGAAGTGTGTTTTGAGGAGGAGAGTGGATCGTTCCTCTTCTCCCTCAGTGTATGACCCGTCTGGCTTTTTAAGCGACATTGTGGGAATTATTCCCCCCTTTGCCATGACTTTTTGAAGTCTGGCTGCTGTGGGAGTGGAAGTGATCTTTTCACAAAAGGCTTGAAAATTAAGCCTTTTAGCCTTCCTGATCTCCTTATTGTACTGAGTAAGCTTCTCAGTGTACCCCTGCCAATTACCATCTCTTTTGGCCCTATTAAAGAGCCGACGGACCTCTAGCCTGAGGTTTGACAGGTTCTTGTTCCACCAAGGTGCTTCCTTACTTGTTCGAACTTTCGAGAGTGGACAACTTGAGTGAAAAGCCTCAGTTATTGCCGCACTAACCTGTTCGACTTTTTGTTCCAGATCGTAGTGCGGGTGTTTTGCCCCATTCTTGTCGATCTGTTCCAAGTTTTGCTTCAGATGGATCTTATAGATAGACCAATCCGTATTTCTAGGATTTCTGCTTGAGGTCGACGAGGTAACCTCCCCCGTTATCCTGAATTCGATAATCCTATGGTCTGAAAGTGATGGTTCGTTCATCACTTTCCAACCTATAACATTTCTCCTCGCAGCAACATTAGCAATTGTTACATCCAGGACTTCTTCTCTTGCTCTCGTGACAAAAGTGGGAGTTGTCCCCACATTGAGGGTTTCGAGGTTATTAGCTAAGAGATATTCAAGTAAGCACTCCCCTCTGGAATTGTTGTTCGTGCTTCCCCAAATAACGTTATGCGCATTGGCGTCACAGCCTATTATGACTGGCAGTTGTCTGCTGTTACAGTATTGTACCAGCTCCTGCACTTCTGCTGGTGGTGTTGTTGGCCCATCTCCAGCGAAGTAAGCGGATGCTATGACAATGTCTCGGTCGATGCCCCCAATATTGAGGTGTACCAATATTGGAGTTAGATCCCGAGTCATGTATTCTGAAACACAAATATATTTAATATTGTTTCTTATGAGCACACAGGCACGTGGGGATACTTGCCTCTGGTCATAAATCAATATTGAGTCTTTACAGGCCAAACCTCTGATTTGGCCTACTTTGTCGATCCAGGGTTCCTGGATCAGTACAATATCCAGTTTTAGCTTTGCGAATAACCTTACAATCACTGCTGAAGCTCCCTTCGCGTGATGCAGGTTCACCTGCGCTGCCTTCGTGAAGATGAAGGGTTATTTGTGTGGGGTGGATGGGCTGGGTAGTCCAGCCTCTATAAATCCCCCTGCCTTCTCTCCTCCTGTCCTTCCTCGAATTCCATACGGGAGGTGTCCTTTCCGGAATTCGAGGAAGTTTCTTGGGTTTGGCCCTCAACCTCCAGGGGTGCAGAGGTATTCTCCGTCCCCCCGGTTGTCTCCTTGGAGTCAGTCGGAGCCCCAGTTCGACCCGAGTCAACTGGAGCTCCCTGCTCCCCAGATTTCCGGGATGTGGAGGGTATCTCCGCATCTCTGGAAACCACCACTGGGTTTGGTTTCTTGCCCAGTCCTGAGACAGGAATGTGCCCGAACCGAAAGTTCATTAGGCACCCCCCTGCTTTCAGGGCTTCTCCCGATTGGTGGTCAATCCCAATCGTGAGCACCTTGCCACTTCCCTCTTTCTTGGAGCTTAGAACTTTCCAGGCTCCAGTGCTGAGGTTAGAGTTCTGAACCTCGACGAGTCGGAGGATTTTCTCCGTCTCCATGTCGAGGCTTCGTGGGAAGAACACGGTTATGGTGACGGGTTTAGGGATGTCATTCTCTCCCAACGCCACCAACTCGGGTCCCTCCCAAGAACTGAGTGTCGGCACTGACTTCATGAGCCAGTCCGCCGATTTCTGGGATCCACAGTCTACCAGCATCATTCCACAACGGAAATGAATGCCGGTGAAGTGGATCCCCCTCTCCTCGCTGCGGCACATCTCTTCCACTAGCATATCCTCTAGTGAGGAGAGCCGCTCGGCTTCCAGGATAACCATCGGGTATTCCTTGGGTAATATTCCTACCCTGGTCGCCTTCCCTGCCTTGACTGCTGCTGCAAATCCAGTGGCTTGCCCGGTTTTTGCCGCAGCTGTCTTCGGCTTCTTTGAGTGAGGCCGTTCCGGAGGTGTGATGTGCTCCGGACCTCTCTTGCCTTTCCCCTTACCCGTCGGGGTTACTCCCGGGGTTGAGTGGATTGGTTTGATGGGGTGCTGAAGAGCCTGTTTTCTAGCCTCCTCAGGTGCAAGGCCCTGATGGAGGAGTCGCAGGTACTTCCGCACTCCTGCTCCACTGAGGCCCTTCCTCAGTGGATCGTCTCTACCGCCGGGCTGTCCTAATTTGGGCAGCTCGAATGGCAGGCGATTTTTCTTTTTCCCTTTTTCAAGGGGCCCGGATGAAGAGGTGGAGGCTTTCTCCTCCTCTCCTCCGGTGGGTTTACTCTTTGCTTTGTCCATAACTGGTCCCACGAGTAGCAAGGGTCATGTCGGTCCGCTTCTGCAGAGCCCCGCATGCAGAAGTAAGGGGTTTGTTACAATGGAGTTCCCCCCGGTGCTCCAAGGTTGGTACCTCTTACCTTTTACCTCTTTATAAAAATTGTGTAGATATTAACAGTACCTCGATACTATAATCACACATGGTACTCGCAAGAGTAAGCTCTAATGGAATCGTTGGCAAAGTTAGATTGACATTATGGATCAGTGATCAAAAATTTCTGGCAAACTTTAAACCTCTTTATTTTTCTTTCTGTAAATTGGACACTCAGTAAATTTTTATCACGCTAAGTTTAAATTCAAGTGCCATTCAGTTTTTTGGAAGCTACTATGATGTTTAATAGGGCTATATAAATTTCGGACATAGCAGCAATTTTTATTGTTCTGCCTTTGAATAATGCAACTTAAGTGAATGATTCCAGGTTACCTTGAGATGAAAAGATGAAACTTGAATAGATGTATATTCTGAAAGAATGGAGAGCCATGAATGTAGATTTAATGTTTCCTATTTTTCGGTTTCCTTTGAATTCTGTGGATTCTTGTCTCCATTATATTTAATTCATTTCGAAACATTTTAGTCCATTGGAAAAATAATCTGAACATCTGTAGATAGTAAGATTTTCATTTCAGAACTCATTTGGAACTTTTTTCGTTTTTTGTTATCTGCTGCAGTAAGTAATTCAAAAATGTAGAATAGAATAGAATCTTTATTTTTTAGTCAGCTTCTGATCGAAATAACTGTGTAATAAATAGTTTGGTTGCGAAGGCTTTGGTAAAATGGATACTCGAACAGCATATGACGGATTGTTTCCAGTCTTTGCAGATTACAAATGGTACAAATCAGCTTTTGGTCTAGTTAGCACGTACGAAATTCTTTTAAAATAAAAGCTTATTGTATGTGTAGATGCTAGACGCAGTTGTGATAAGGTTTTAGTGTATTGAATTGGGCCCCTACGCTGAAGAAATTGTACAATTTTCTGTAGCGAAAGTTATTATATAGAGATTCAAAGTCTGTACTCCGAAGGTAATGCCCAAAGTTGGATAAAATTTAATTTATTGACCTTACTTTTTGCAGGGTTAAGTTATTCCACAATTATTCTTGATTGATGATTTGAAAGGTGTGCTTCATGTGCCTCAGCCAGTTATATTTTCAGTTTTCGTTACAGGACAACAGAGTTTTTCATAGCAGATCGCGTGTTTGGCATAGCTGAAAGCTTTTCCAGCCAATTAATACATGTCTTGAAGATTTTGAACTGTAGTGAGAGTCGACCAGTTTCGTTTACAATTATTAGCCAAGCTGGAGTTGACCTCGGAAGGTGAAGCAAATTTTCGAGAAAAGAAGATTGCACTTGCTCTGCAATATGATAATAACAGAGAAGCCAGATTGGACTACAGTGATTAATTGAATTCAAAATGATGGTGTCAAAGAGTTTTATACGGGAAGATCAAGAAATTATTTTAGATTTACACATTTTGTCCATAACAGCTTCGATTGATCTTTTGGTATTTAAAGTTGTCGAGTTTGCCATTTCTCGAAACAATGCTGAGCAGGAAAATTTGACTCCTAAATATTCAAAGTGTGAAACTTGATCAATTTGTTGTTTAGAAATCAGAAATCCTTGGGATTCTGCTACCACTTTTAGAGAAGCAGACGAAGTTTTACTTGTATAGATTGTTAGGCAGTATGCAGATAAACAGGCAAATAATATTAATTCATTGCGGTGGCTAATACCAATACCGGAAGCCCCTATTACCTTGAAGTATTCTTTATGGTCTGATATGAATACAGAAAAAAGCGTTGGGCTCAGGATTTCTCCCGGATTAGTCAAAAATGTAAAAACAAAAGGTCGGAACAAAATGTAACAATAAACTTGGCAAAAGTATTGACGTCGGTAAATTAAAAGAGTTTTGGATTACGCTGATGTTCTCATTAATTTTATACTATGTGGTATCAGTAAAACAAATAAGAGAATGCACCATGATATCTTTTTCATATGCCAATTACTTCCGATTAATAATATTATTAATAGTAATAACTCCACTCCCCTTTTTCTCTTGCACTAATTGACTCTCGAGAAACCATGTCGGTGATATTTTTAATTAGTTACAAATCTTTATCGGTTCGCGTAACAATCTTATCTCTGTCATAATCATAATCAATAATTTCATAAAAAGATGCTAATAGATTACGTTGATATTATTACTAAGTAATTACACAACAACAATTTTGATCAGTAAATGTTGTTGCTCAAGCAGAGTGTGTATAGGTAAATTGAATTGCAAAAAATCGTTGTCGTATTATAATTCCCTGTCGTGAGTGCGTATTGGTCGCTCGCTCTATTCTCTTTCGTACACGAACGGCTTTTTCAGTTAGGAAATTAGTAGCGATAATAATCTATGATATAAAAAGTTCTATTATTACTTTCTCTTCGTTTGTTATGGAATGGATGCCGTATACCTACCTAATGCTCAGTATAGGTTCAAATTAAATAAGAAGAGGAATAAGTTAAATGATTTTATTTGAATGAAACAAAATAATTATATGATATAATAAAGGCTAAATAAATATTGTTTGCAAAAATTGGGCCGACTTTAGTAGTTGGTGCACTGAAAAATACAAAATAATATTAATTCTGTTGGTACTTTTGAAGTTGTGCAATTGTAGTTTGATAGAAGACTTTTAGCACCATCTAATACAGTCGATAAAATGTTTGGTTATAAATATTTATTTCGCATTTTTGAGTGTAACATTAGTCATGAAAATCGTTGAACCTTCACTAATACCAAAGAGAAGATAGTATATGTCCTATCACCCATGTATTCTCTTTGCTTGTACTTGTTATTACTCAGATAGGTATCTCAAAACATCGCGGCGGAAATACACTTCAGACTTTACCATAGCTGTAACTAGAAAACCGTAACTTGTTTTGAAAAATATCCAATTTAAATGTTGCTACATATAATCTTTTCCTCAATTTGGTTGTTTGATATTTTCAGTTTTCGTAAAAAATTGCCCCTTCCACATAGAAGAAATACACATATTTACTATTTACCATTCCTGTAACCAGAAAACCTTAACTATTTGAAAAAAATTTCAACTCAGACGTTTCCGGATATGGTCTCATCTTTAACTCTGCCGTCTCAGATTTTCGATTTTAGAGAAAAATTTCCACTCGACCCCTTTCGGAGATGCTTTTTGGAGAAAGGAAATTACGGATTTAAGTTTTTCTAAATATGGGAGTATTTCTCAACTCTCTTCTTTGAAATGAAACAAAAATCAACTAAATCGGAACCCATACATAAAAAAAACATAAAACAGAATTGTATACCTCCTCCTTTTTTGGAAGTCGGTCAAAAATAATTAGGTAGGTTGCAGGAACCAGTCATCACACCTCTCTCCTCATCAATATAGGGCATTGATCAGACTAAAATTCTTAACCGCTGGGCATAGCGTAACCTGAGTAAATAAGTAACTTATCATTCTGTGATGTCGCCCGATGGATTTAATTTTATGTACAAGTTGTCTATTGAGATGATGCTTCCAAACCATATTAATTGACTGAATTCAAAAGAAGGAATTAGTATGCAACTGGGTTGTATGTTTGTTTTTGAATGTGCTGCTATTTTTATGATTTATAATTCATTTGAAAGAGGATAGTTCAAAGATGGTCCCATATTCAGAAAAACTCAAATCCTTCCCTCCAAAAACCGCCCGAAGGGAGTGGTTGGGTCAATTTTTCTCGAAAACTGAAAATCTGAGACGGTAGAATTAAAGATGAGACCATATCCGACAACGTTTAATTCGAAATTTTTTCAAAAGAGTCAAGGTTTTCGAGTTACAGCAATGGTAAAGTCTGAAATATGTGTATTTTTGCCGCGATGGTTTGAGATGTGTATCTTCTTTGGTATTAGTGATCGTTCAACGATTTTCAAGACTAATATAGTGAAAAGTATTAAATAAATATTTTATACCAAAAATTGGACCAAAGTTGGTGCACTGAAAAAATAAAATAATATTAGTTTTATTCGTGCTGGTACTTTTCAAGTTGTTGTGCATATTTCTGGTTAAAATGTATTGCGATCGGTAAATACTGCTTTTATTGTTCACATATAATATGAATGATAAATATACCAAAACTCAGCTCTATCACCAGTCGAGTTCTCAACCCCCAAACACTATACATACTGAAACTTTTATCTGCGGAGCCATTCTTGAAAAAGCTAGTGTGGACCTCGAGGGTCACACCGATTAAATATGAAAGTATCTTCAATTGATTTCTCGACTCCGAAAACGTCTTTTTGCTAATTTTTACCAAATCTGCTAAACCTTCCTTGAAATAGCTAATTTGTACCTTAAGGGTCGCAATATATTAGATATGTACAAACTAAGACAAAAAATTTATTCAAATTCTATCGGCAATGCTACGGAATGTGATTAATAATTTTTATATTGTTTTCTTTCTATTATAAACTTCCCAGTACACGAAGTTATTGTAATAGGCCCGATTTTCCGAAATTGTAATTAAGATAAATATGCACTTCTCAAGGTACCTACCCAGAGTCTAATAGAATTGAAAATAAATCGATTTAAACGCTTCCTGATATGAGCTCAGCTTTAATTCTGCATTCCCAGATTTTCGATTTTCACAACAGATTGACCCTCCACCTACTTCGAGTTTTTCCAAATATGAGATCATTTCTCAACTGTCCTCTTCAAAAAACACAAAAATCGTCTAAATCGAGGTACGTTTACAGATATTAAAAAAAAAACAAACATTCAACCGAATTGTATACCTCCTCCTTTTTTGAAGTAGGACAAAAATGAAGCTTTCAGTGATTTATTATTATCACTGTTAATTATTCGTTATATGTTAAGTTTCAAAAAATATGCAGATAAATACAATTCAAATATATGTACATAGTTACTTGAAGTTGTTCTATATTGATATTTCACCACGGTACAAATTTTCACAGCAATATCAAATTATGTTTAATTGTTCTTAAATTTCAATTACGCTCTGAACAAAAACTATTTTTGTATCCTTGGTGTACTACTGACTAATCATTTATTATTAATTTTTATGAACGAAAATCTTCTGGAGATTATATTGAAGAGCAGCGATGGCAAATATGTCGTTCTGCTTTGTCATTAATTTGTTAACAGTGAAACCGCCTCACGGCATTGAAACTATAACTGAAAAAAAACTCGTCTATTTCACATCGTGAAATCACTTGGTTCAAACCGCAGAACTTATTATATATTACTCAGATTATTTATATTTCAATAGAAGCAGTCTGCTGAAACGGATTTACCATTCTAGGAAATTGAGATTGAAATTCTTTGGAGATGTCAAAATTGTAACCCATTTTTTTTTGTTGGTCTTGCACATTGAAGATAATAGCTGATTTGTTTACTTACATGGTGAGAAAGAAAATGGGTCTGAATTATTGAAAACCGCATGATTGAAAGCTCAACAGCTATTTATTTATTTAAAGTTTTGAAATACTACCAATTTTAGGTAGGTATTTGTGAATTTTATTGTTAAAGAAATTGTATTTTTTTGCTATAGGTACAAAATTTAATAGGTTTCTATGTTATATTACAAAATACTTATCAGCAGAAGAGGAAATATCTGAATCGGCTATCTTTTACGACTATAGATCAGCGCTCAGTTAATGCATGGTCAGCTGGATAATAAATCTTGCAAGTTCTAAAAAAGAATAGAGTCTGTTAATTATCTTCGAATAAAGAGCGAAGTATTACCTACCTCGAGAAATGTGACACAAGGTCACTAACAAATAGGAATTTTAAATAGCCAAAATTTGTTACTGAATAAAAAATATAAAATTGAAAGACATCTTACAAGCAAAATAAACGAGGCCTATGGTTTCACACCATAGAGCCAAAAAGAGCAATTTACATAGAGTATATTTTAAGGAATACATAGTTTGTTCTTCGAAATTCCGAATATAATCAAAAAAGAAGGTCTTTCTTAGGTAAAAATTTAGTTTTTTCAGCGTGCTATGGCAAACAACATTAGTCATTAGTCATTTTGACTTAGGACAAACCGTTTAGCCAGAAATTGGGGGGAAGAAAGTTCTGGATACATAATCACTTGTGCCAATAGATTAATTTTATGGTGTTTATTGATAACACGATATTCTCTTCGCGTTTTCGAAGCGCATCCAAAGTCTTTCAAGTTTCTTTAATTGATTAAAGTGTTTTCCTTGTTGACACATTTCTTTCTGAATACAATCTAGAATATTATCGCAGTGTTATATCAACATTTCTATAAAATCTAATATAAACGTCATTTTTTCAATATCACTATAGTAACGCACCATTTTCTTAAAATTAAATTAAAAACAATATTCAGAAAATGAAACTTCAGAGTGTATTAAGATTTAAATGCCAAAGAAGTACATATTGATACTATTGTCACTGTGATTGAAATATGTGGTTTTCTTAGAATGGCCTACTACATTCGAAGTTTTTTTACTGTTTTTCTGTTTTACTTAAATGTCGACGTTATATACGTTGTTGCAAAGGAGATTTTGGCTTCATTTTTGACCGACTTCCCAAAAGGAGGAGGTATACAATTCGATTGTGTGCTTTTTTTTTTTTTTTTTTTTTTTTTTTTTTTTTGGTTTGTGCGCGCGTTTCATATAGTAAACGTACTCCGATTTTGATGATTTTTGATTCATTTGAAAGAGGAGGCTTGAGAAATGGTCCCATATTCATAAAAACGGGAATCCGACATCTCGTTCCCTACGAAAACCGCCCCCGAAGGGGGTGGAGGGGGCAAATTTTGTCGAAAATTGAAAATCTGCGTTGATATAATTAAAGATAGGACAATATCCGGAAACGTTTAAATGGAACATTTTTTCAAAGGAGTAACGGTTTTCGACATAGAGACATTTTAAACTCTCAAATATACCTATTTTCGCTATGTGGAGAGGGCGATTTCTGTCGAAAATTGAAAATCTGTTTGCAGTACATGAAAGACATAATTATTTGTAGCAACATTTATACTGAACATTTTCCCCTTAGAGTTACGGTTTTCGAGTAAAATCGGTGTTAAAATGGTAACAACTAAAATATTCAAGCGTATTTCCGCAGCGATGTACTGAGATCTCAATAATAACAACCACAAGCAAGGAATATACGTGGGTAATAGAATAAGTACTATCTTCATTGGTATTAGTGAACGTTCAACGATTTTCGTGATTAATGTTAACTCAAAAGTGTGAAATAAATATTTTTTACAAAAAATTGGACCGACTTTATTAGTTGGTGCACTGAAAAGTATAAAATAATATTAATTCTATTGGGGCTGGTACTTTTGAAGTTGGTGCCAAAAGTTACCAATCTACCTGCAACTGCACAACTTCAAAAGTAACAGCACCAATAGAATTAATATTATTTTATACTTTTCAGTGCACCAACTAATAAAGTCGGTCCAATTTTTTGTAAAAAATATTTATATGGTATAAAAAACAAATATGTCACCCGTAAGAAAAATAAAAGTTTTATAGCATATCTGTAAAGATAAAATATTTCTAACAATTGCATCATCTTCATCTTAGTGAATTACTTGCATATGCAAAATTGCAGATTTCCTTTCCGAGGATCGATTGAGAAAATAAATAAAAACAAAATCGATTTTTTTCAGCTTTTTCAAGATATTTCAGGAACCTTTGATTTTTTTCCAAACTAGATAATTGAACAGATCTACGCAACTTTTCTCCTATTCAACCATCCTTCTATCTCTTACCAATCTGATTTGGTTTATTGGATTTTGCTGTTGATGCAAGCATGACATATAAATTACAAAAAACATCAGACCTAGCCATCTGAGCACTCCATGTGAGTGAATTATGAAATAATCCATGAAACAATTCCTGATAGATTGACCAAAAAAAAAACAGTGTCTGATCCTCTTATGCAACTGTTTGCCTAACTAGAAGTCGATTGGATATTTGCTATTGTTTTTTGTTCTCTTCTATTATATTGTTCACAGACATTGCACAACACAATAGTGTGTCGATAAATATCAATTTAACTTACCCCAAATAATAGGAGAAACATCTACTTCTACTACTATTAGTAGTACTACCTTGAAGTCCGTTCGAATATGAATCAAATGTGAAGAATGAACATAGCTTTTTTCATCTAGTCCATGAGTTATTTAAAAGATATAATATCTATTGATGGCCAACCTTAGTTTAAATGTAAAGCGACCTTGAGAAAGTGTATGGATTCTGCGTATAAATTGACGCCTCTTCCATAGGCGTTGCCATATAGGTACATTTATGTAGAATAAGAATAGAAATAGATGAATTAAATGAATCATAGAATAGGTACTTTATCAAAAGCAGTGGATATAAGTCGCTTGGGAAATTCATGAAAAGTTGATTCCATTTGAAAATTGTATTTGAATATCCAGGTGAATCTTCAATTCTTATGGCTCCTGGATGCTGTCACACGTCAACTATTTTTTTTGTTTAATGTGCAAGGTCACCAGATACACTTAACTTCAGAAAATGAATTTTAGCATCTACATGGTCAGAATTAATTGCATGAATTGACCTGTGTTAGATAACAGTTAGGTATTAGTGGTAAATAAAGTTTCTCAAATATAAATATTCAATCAATAACTATAACGACTTGATTTTTAGCATCAGTTTTATTTCCAGATTTAAAAATAGAAACTACATCAGCCTTTTTTAATACACCAAATTGATATCTCAATACATAAATTAAAGATATAGATAAAGGATCAGCAATATTGTCAGATATTACTTTTAGTATGAATTTCATCGACTCCTCCTGCTTTATCCTTCAGGCTATTTATTATTGATTTGGTTTGATCTCTTGTTATAGGGTTGATAAAGATACTCTTTTGGTTAATATTTGGCATTTTATTATTTAATATTATTCCAATTTCACCAATTACCAATTTTCATAGTGTTTTCATCGATTAAAAATTCAGTATTATTATTTCTTTTATATTTTTTACCTAATTTTTGGTTTATTATATTCCATAGGTTCTTATTATTACTTTTCAACTTAAATTTTTTCATATAAAGCTTTGGCATTAAAAATCACTTTATTCAAAATCCTAGTATAATTTTTATATTCATATTTTAATTGTTCATTATTAGGATCAATTTTCCAAATTTTATATAATTGTTCTTTGGTTGAACACGGGATCATAATTGCCTTTGTAATCCATGATTTTCTTGGTAAATTATTTGATTTATATATAACTAGATTTATTAATACAATTTTTGTTTCATGTATGAGAAGCTCGATAGCTATATTTACATTATCTAGTAAAAATGAATTCCAATTTTTACCAGAATCTTCATTTTTTAATTTTTTGTAACAAATATTACAAGATCTACCTGATTCGTCATCTATATATTGGTTAACACCAGTTTTTGAAGGACGAGCTTCTGAAACGTTATCAACAGGCTTACTTGTTTTCTTCTGCTTTTTGGTGCTAGTGCATCTTCTGTCGCTATATTTAAGGCAGATAATGGCAAATCGTTTCGTTGCACATTTGTTAAATTACTTGGTCCAATAATTTTCTATCTAACTACAATTATTGCGCAACTTCAAAAGTATCAGCACCAATAGAATTAATATTATTTTCTATTTTTTAGTGCACCTTCTAATAAAGTCGGTCCAATTTTTGGTAAACAATGGTGTCAGAAATCCCAGATCTCAGAGATTTCATCTGTTTATCTTTGGATTTTCCATTGCCAGACACATGGACTGCGCATTCCCTAGCTCACTAATAAGGGGAAAATTACCAAATGAGTATGCAAGAGATAAACTATTTCTAAGGTCAGTAGTTGTTGTTTCGGTATTGGTCGCGCACTTTTGTAGAACAGTAACTTTTTTCATGACAATGAGCAGTTTATATTTCTATGGCAATGGGATTTACCAATATGACGGTTTTAACATCATTTCATTTAAGACAGCTTTATTGGACATTTATGAATAGAGCAACTCTTCTTTAGTAGATTTATGAGCATTTTAAGTAATGAGCATTTAAAACCTATTTTGATTGATTTTTATGAATGAGATTGTACGAGTATTTTATTCCCAATCCTCCAAGTCTACGCCTATGTATAGTGCTACTCTCATTTTAATAGTGGCAATACATCTTTACTATATTATCAGGACATATTTTACTCGGGTGTGGTCAATTACAGATAAAATTGACTACTGTGAAGACCTTCATACCAATAATAATGAATATGTTCCCTTGAGTTTTATTCTATTTGAAGCGCTCTTGCAACGAGTATGTTTATGACCACATAAATTTTAGAGACGGTAGGCTGATGTCAGAATAGTTATTTCATAAATAATATATCTTTTGAATTTCATTCTGAGAAATAGCAAAAATTATTAGATGAAATAAGATAATTCCAGTAAAACAAGGTGTCCCACGTTATTTGAAACTCATTGAGGTACAAAAAGAAATAATGTTTTTTTTTACCTAAATGTAGTGAAAAACTATTGATTGTCTCATTGCAAATTATTGTTTTATTGAAGAGATAATTTCGGATGTTAATGTTAAAAAATCGCCTCTAGCTATAGAAAACAAACATTTATATACTTGAATCAGAAAGCAATCATAAATCAATGATAAGTGATGTATTAATATCATATAATGTCAGCTTTCTTTTCATAAAAATATCATCTGAAAGTTAATGGTACCCTGAGAATGTTTTTTTAACACTAAGATTTAATTACTGCGCAAGTCAGTTGAAACTTTTCCAAATTACAGAAGATGATAACAAAAATATATCGTTCTTAGATAATAATAATAATCTTTATTGTCTAGAAGATCATGCAATGATTTTAGACAAATAAGAAAAAAAAATATTTCAAGCTACATTCTAAATATTTCTGCACCGAGTAAAAGAATGAACTGAGTGAGTTGTTTAAACTTAGACCCAGAAATGTGGTATCTTGCTCTTGTTTTAATGATTTTTTTATCAATTCTGAGAAAACTGCATTCTGTTATGACATTGATTTGCGGAGTAAAGAGCATGAAAACAGTTTCAACCTTGTCTAAGATGACATGCGTGTAGGTGTGTAGTTAATGACTTGAAAAATATCAGTTTTAACATTGACAGCCAGTTGAAAATCATAATGTGGTGGAATATCTTCGTCATACTAAGATAAAAATTAATCAGTTAAGTTAATGTGACGTAATTTCTTGTGACTGATAAACTTTAATATCTTCCTTATTGAAATGTAACGACTAATAACTCATCCTGAGATCAATTTATATTTTAATATGCTTCAGTGTGGTTGTTTAGGCTAGTCTATACCGAATAACCAAACTGTCTGGAATAGGAACGTGTGGCGTTCAGGTCAACAAGTAGAGTATTTAATAGTCAGCTGCAATGTAATACATATACACTCAGAAATTATAATCAATGCGGAAAAACAATCGCGGCAAGACACCTTGGCACAGATTTATGATTTTGTAAATAACGACCCTATGAAGAAATATTTAGCTATTGTTGATTTGAATAGAGGCAAAAGTGCTCTTGCGAAACATTAGTAGCAGTTCAGTGGCATAGTTAGTGACTCTTGAGATTTTTGTTAAGTTTTTCATTGTGACGGACGCAATAATGGAGATACCACACATACAATTGCATTTGAGCGATATTATTGACGTCCGGTTGAGAAATTATTAGATTAATGATATAAATCAGGTGGCTTTTCGTTGTATTTATCGTTTTAATCGGTTTCATGGAGTGATGTCAATCGATAGCGCCGTTTGCAAATGTAATTGCATCATACGAGAAAAAATAGTTAGTAATAAGCGAATGGAATATGTAAAATAATTTTTGCTTTCTTTCAAATGTCTTAAGAATATTGAGATATAGATTAACAATGAACATAAGATACAATCCTGAAACAAAATAAAATTTAAAAATGAAAATGTTCATTTGGCGGTTATCTAAACACTTGGAAAGATTTTAAAAAGCTACTTAGGATTACCGATGAAGATTCATTGTTATTTTAATGCGAGTCATGAAGACTTCGAATATACTTCGAATACTATTTTGAGCTTAGAGTTGAAAAATTCCTACATTAAAAAAAATCTTCCAGAAGACAACCAATATTTAATGTGAAATCACCGACGACCGGCGACTTTCTTCAGAAGCTGCATCTATTTTGTTAGTTACAACTATAGAAATTGCTATACAAGGTTATGATAATGAAACGGTTCAGCCTTTTTATAGAATACTGCCTACTTAATCCAAAATCACCCAGACTCGTCAAATTAATATTTTGAGATGAATTTTTTGGGGAAAATATATTATACAATTCTAGATATTATTTTATGAATCATGTCCTATATTTATCTCCAGCCGTTTACGAAATATAACCACATTAATGCTGGTATTCACCATTGGTATTTCTCGACTTAGCAACGTTCTGAACTTAAGTCACAATCTTTATAGCATTGACAATGACAAATTGTTACTTAGATTTCGATTTGAGACATCAAAAAATGTCAGTGAATGTTAACCACATTTGAATTTTACTCGCTGATATTTAATCCAAAATGCGCCTCACCGAAGATGAGCGCATTGAAATTTTGATTATGTTGGATTGTGGAGATAAAATAATTTTTACAAAGAGTTGGTCCGAATTTATTAGTTGTTGCACTGAAAAATAGCAAATAATATTGATTCTATTGGTGCTGGTTCTTTTGGAGTTGGTGCCTACAACAAACTACAACGGCACAACTTCAAAATTACCAGCACCAATAGAATTAATATTATTTTGTATTTTTCAATTCAACAACTAATAAAGTCGGTCCAATTTAAAAAAATAATTATTTCACATTTTTGATTGTAGTCATGGAAATTGTTGAACGTTCACTAATACCCAAAAAGTTATAGGCTTAGCTTGTACTTGTTTATTATTCAGAGATCTCAAAACATCTCGGCGCAAATATACATATTTCAGACTTCACTGCTGTAACTCGAAAACCGTAATTCAATTTAAATATTGCTACATATTTTCTTTAATTTGGCCGTCTCATATTTTCGGTTTTCGAAAAAAATTGCTCTTCGACATAGAGGAAATACGCATATCGAATATTTCAGACTTTACCATTTCCGGATATGGTCCACTTTCTAATTTCCAAATCTCGAATTTTAGATTTTCGGAAAAAAATGCCCCTTCCACATAGCTGAAACACATATTTCAGACTGTAGCGCGGAAACCTATGATTATTTTTAAAAATGTCAAATTTAAACATTTCCGAATATGGAATTTTCATTAATTCTGCTGTCTTGGATTTTCGATTTTCGAGAAAAAATACCCCCTCCACTGGGGCGATTGGGCGATTTTGGATTTGATTTTTCTCAATATGGGACCATTTCTCAACTCTCCTCTTTCAAATGAAACAAAAATCGTCTTAATAGGAGTACTACGTTTACTATGCAAAACGCGCGATAAGCCATAAAAAAAAGCAAACATAAAACCGAATTGTATACCTTCTCCTTTTTTTAAGTCGGTCAAAAATTAGAATTCATAGGGAAGGCCCTGATTTGTTTAATGAAAAAGACCTAAATCGCCCGTCAATTAGCCATTCAACAGTGTCTAGGGTAGCAAGTAAGTGGAGAATTTTCCGTACTGTTAAAGATAAAATTAAAAGTGGTCGTCCTGGAATATCTAAGGAGAAAAAAATAAACATATTATCATCACTTACAGGAAGATCCTCATAGCTCAATCACGCAACTTAGACCGGACAACGATATTGACCAAACCACCGTATTTACATTTTTACAAAAAGATAAGTTTCATCTATACAAACCAGTATTTGTAGAAGTTATTGCAAGATGATCCCGGTAGACAAGAACAGTTTTGTTGAATGATGATTGAGTTCACAGATAATCACGCAAGAATTGTCCAAAGAATTTGTTTTTCAGATGAAGCTATGTTTCCATTAAATAGTCAGGTTAATCGACAAAACTACAGATACTGAGCTCATGAAAATCCTCAAAGAAAATCACGTCCGGTATAATGGAAAGGTTAATGTTTGGGCGGGCGTTATTGTAAATAGGATAATCGGACCATCCTTCATTGATGAGAGTCTCAATGGAGAAAGATATCTAAATTTCATTCGAAATGATCTGGTTCCAACTCTTACCACTTTATTCCAGATGATATTGATCCTTATTTAACAAGTTCAACGTTATAGTTTCAACAGGATGGTGCTCCCCAGCATTATGCTGTTTATGTAAAGAAGTACTTAAATACAATTTTTCCTGGGTTGTGGACAGGTAGATAGGGGTCAATAGAGTGGCCATCCAAATCACCTGATCTTAACCCCCTGTAGTTTTTTATAGGGCTAAGTTAAAAAATTTCGAAAAAAATCTACTAGAAATAAATGAAGTATTTCTACAAGTAATACTAAATGTACAACAGGAGTTTTAAGATCGATTGATCTCCTGCAAAATAAAAGATGTAGAACATTTTCAACATCTTATAAAATAGTTTTTTTTCATTCTTTGTTTTTTGTTTTTTTGGTTTTAAAATTGTTACAAAAATTAAATGTGTTGATATTTCGTAAATGGCTGGAGATAAATATAGAACATGATTAAAAAAGTCTAGAATTCGTTGTAGAATGAAAAAATGTAAAAATATTCAATATGTTTCATTAAAACAATTAAAGCTGACGCATGTAGCACTTTTATGATTAACCCTGTATAATATCTTTTTCCAAAAAAATGCATTTCAAAAAAATCAATTTGGTGGGTACGGGCGATTTTTCATTAAGTGGGCCGTATTTCATATAAAAGGCCGTTTCTTCATCAAAACCCTGTGTTTGTAAGTATAAGATTAAATTATATCGGGATTGGCCATTTCTATCGTTTGTTATACCTGCGAGGCTAAGAATATTGAATATTAATTCTGTTTATCCAAAATCACATACGCCCTCTTTATTTTGCTTTCCACTATATACTTATCAGTTACAAGAGTGTGTGTTTTGATGAATGAGGGATATATTTCCATAAAAGTATATTTTCAAATGTTAATTTTTTAACAGATATAGATTATAGATTTTTGTTAATAATCTAGCTTAGTAATGGTATCGTAAATGATTCTGTTATTCTCAAGTAGACCGAGCTGAGCTCTCGAAATATAAGTGAAATGGAGGAGGCAAAATAAATCTTTTTCCGTAAGAAGGAAGGCAATTATAATCAAAAATTGACTTATCTAAGGTTTTTGTTCATATACAGGCTGTTTCAAATTCGACTTTCACCATTGGGATCTCGTAAACTATAGGGAATACGAAGATGGTTAAATTGGGGCAAAGTTGCGCATTTATGTGCTCAACAACGCACGGCGTATTGTTGAGCACATAGATCCCAATGGTGAGAGTCGAATTTGAAATAGCATGTATAGGTATTTTGGAAGATATCGAAGCATTTCCATACCTTATAAAAGCACTGTATTAGCGAAAAACTGAAAAAGGTGCAATAATCTTACAGTTTCAACTCCTTTTACAGTTTTCCTCCAAAAAAAGTTGGATAGACTGAGGGTAGCTCTACTTTTTTTTGAGGTGAGTTGGAGGGAATCTTCGCTAAGACGAATCGATCAGTATCATTGATCAGAACAATATCGGATTATTACCGACTAAAATCCTTTCCCCTCCGTTTCCACTTCGCCTCCTCATGGAAGCTTGGAAATTTGGTGTTCTTGTTCTTCAATTTTATGGTGATTTTCTTCTTGCTTTGCGCTTGTCCACTATTGAGGTAACTCCACTAGGCTCTCAGTGTGTAACATTAGAAAATTAGAAAATCTTTGAATAATTATTAAATTTTTGGTTTCTTAGACCAAGCATTAAAATGTGTCTCACATAATCAGTCATCACTTTGCGTTCCAAAGAATTATATCAGAGGATGTTGTGGTTTATTTATTCATAACATTGCAAACATAGCTGACTGGCCTTATGTAAATAACCAATTTGACAAATTATAGCTATTTATATTTTATAGTTTTCTCTCGACAACCTATTTTTTTAATGGGCTCCTCAATACTAGTAGCATCCAATTAAAAATGTAAAATTCAATAGGTGTGTCGTATATGTTCGTATATGCATATAATATACATATTTATAGTTGTTGAACAAACAATTTTTATAAATTAGTTGAGAGAGTAAATTAGTCAGAAAGAAATATTTTAATGAACATCTCTCTATAAATTAAAGTTAATGATTTGATGACTTGTGAAAATAATAAATCAAAAACTAAGGAATTCGCATATCACAATTAATAATAATAAAATATTTATTCAACATCAAGTTTCATTCATGTTCTTATTTAGAATGTCTGTTTTATATATATATATATATATATATATATATATATATATATATATATATATATAACAATTACAAAAATGGATTGGGGATACTGTCGGAGGACTGGGACTTAAAAAAGCATACTCTGTTTGCTCACCGAGCTTTCGAGAAAATTTATTCTCTTCATCAGGGCTAAAATTAATACAAAACGATGTATAAATTCAAAAAAAAATCGATAAATATATATTAGACTTACTGTGCAACTTGAGGTTTAAAATATGTTAGTTAAACTACAGTATGGAAAGAGCATCCTCATTACATATAATTACAATATTGGTATTGAAACATCTAATAAAATAGTGAAATAAAAGCGAGAGAAATTAATAATACACTCTAAGGTAATAAACACATTGATAAAACTAAGAATTGTCATTACAGAATGAGAGGGAATTGAAATATTTCTTTTTTTTATATAAACCTATGTATAGTAGAGGGAAGAAATATGAAGAAAAAAGTAATTGTAAATTTTCTCGAAAGCTCGGTGAGCAAACAGAGTATGCTTTTTTAAGTCCCAGTCCTCCGACAGTATCCCCAATCCATTTTTGTAATTGTTGTGATTAACAAGCACTGTCGTTCTTCCACCTACTATATGTATATATATATATATATATATATATATATATATATATATATATATATATATATATATATTAAATTCTTATATAAATAGAATTAGCTGACTTCTAGCCTATTTTTGAAAATAATGTTTATTTCACATCTTTGAATGTCTCATTAGTCATCAAAATTGATGATCGCTCACTTAAATTCTATTTCAAAATAAAGCAGTAACAATCTTTTACATTCTTGTGGTTATAACTAAGGTACTCTTGATTTTTTTATGAAAAAATAATCTATTCTTTATTTCTGTATTAAAATTTTAAAAATTATGTGACTCGCCTCTCTCCAATGAAAAAAGAAATATGAAAATAAGTACAGGTTTACTATAAAACAATCGCGATCAGCGGCGACTTAGTAATTGGGTAACAACCGTTTTCAACAATTTGGTACAGAACCCGGATAAGCACTCAGTCGAATTATGTAACACTTTTGTTTGGGAAATTAGTCAAAACCGCGTGTTGAAACTTGCAGTGTTTCATTAATTGTGTGATATTCTCGTTATTCGTGGCAGTAACGTTTTGTGCGTATATTTTTGAGTCTTTTCAATTCTGCGAACATTTTTGATCTTAAAAGTTTTAGTTTATGATAATGGATGATATAAATTTCAGATTAGATTCCCAAAATAGGAATTAATAGAAATGTATTTATTGACATAAAATACTATACATACATGTATACATATTCATAATAAAAACTATCAACTTTTACATCCTTACTGTAAAAAGAAATGTAAAATTCACTTCCACCATTTCAAATAATGTACAATAATAAATCTTGTCCTGAGATGTCATTAAATCTATACATAACAATTTTGAGGTTCTCACCTTATCAACCCTATCGAATTTATATGAGCCCAAATAAAGGGCGAGGAAAAAACCTCTCTATAATGGCTGATGTGAAAATATTTTCTTGAGAAGCAGTTGCAAATATAAGTTCATAGAGTTGAAGGCTGAAGATGTGGAACTGATAAGGTCATGGACAGATCTATGGAGACCTTAGATATTAATTTTGTAATCGATTCTGACACCTCGGAATTAAATTATTGATAACGGCTTACGTATATCCAACATCAATTTAATAAGTGTTCGCTATATACGGTGTTCGCTTCACGTGATTGTATTGTTTGTGACAAAAGGGATTTCATAAGGGAAAGTATGGACTATAGAAGAGGTTTGCAATCTTCAAAGAGGTTACCAAAGTTGTGGACTAACAAGGGTTCCTAAAAGATTCGCATTAGCGCTGATTGGTGATAGTATACAGAACAACGAAAGGAAGAAATAGTATAGATCACCAAATTGGATATATTTTTTTGTCTATGGTATTTCTATTAGATGTCATAGATAGATGTAGATTGAGACAGGAGTGATTATAAACTTATGTGATTAGTGATTATATATTTATCGAAATCACACAAATATTTCATTGAATTCTGACTTTAAAATATTGCTGACAAAAAGAATATACCGGAATCGTAATCTAATTTATTTCTAGCAACAAAGAATTTCAAGTTTTGGGAAATAAACTTTTACTTTCTTTGCAAGGCATTTTCTCGAATATTGAAATCAGAGACGGTTAGTATTCAAAATGCTCGGACGTATATAAAAGCAACATACAATGGATACCACTTTGAACAGCAATCTAACGTCAATATTTAAATCTTCCCGCTACCCCCTACCTAACTGCGTACATTATATACTGCAGCGCCATCCCTACAGGTACAGCAAAATTGGTCCCATTTTATCAACACTAAGATTGCACTCCTCCTATACCTTCCATAAGAGAAAGTTATATATTTCCTTAAGCAAATAACGTCGTTACAACAGAACCGAACATAAATTCAGAATAACAAAAAATGTGTGTTTATTAACTTTTCCTCGAAAAACTATTAGTTAATAAATTAAATTATTCTATACATATACTGACTATAACACAGAAATAATAATAACATTCCTAGTATTCTCTACAACTAAATAAATAACTAGTTTGCTCTTCAACTCCTGCATGAACAACACGTGATTGCTGCGTATTTCCTCTACTCACAGTATCAATATGGAAAAAGGAACGGTACCTCAACTTGTCTGCAGTCCATGGAACATCTAAATGAGTCTGAGCTATAGTCAATTTAAGTAACCACTTGTATTATATCACATTTTAATTGGTACACCTGAAACATCCAACATTTTAAAATTGGCACGGATTAGAATCAGCTGTTTACTCTTTTAACGAGATATTAGTTAGTAATTATAACCTACAAACATCAGAATGTCTCTTGACATGAAGGTCAATAAAAAAGTCACTAAAATTCCCTAACTGATGACGTAGTCACATTGCTCATTTAAATACAATATATTTAAACATTCCTACGCAGGCTATGATCCCATTTGGCTGATTCTGTCTGTATATGATTAAGTCTTAGCAAACCAAGTATTGTTTGTAACCATCAAACGCTTGTATTTCGTTTGAGTTAAAAAAAGTTTCTTGAAATTTTTTGATACCATTTCAACCACTAGAGATTTTTTTACTCTAAAGTATTTTGTATTTAAATGCAATTTACTTTTTCCTTAGACATGCTGATATCCATCATCCATGTTCTTTTTCCACTCGATGCGGAATTAATAAGTGTGTTTTTGTTATTGATATATTGTATACAATATTTGTATTTAAATCTACAAATAAATCTCAAGATACAATCAATCCAATATACCTAAGACAATAGAGTCCGTAATAATTCTTTGTTGTTAAATACTCCAAGGTCGTAGATATGATATTTCTGCATTTGTTTTATGATTTATTTATATGTATAAACAGACTGAGACACTTTTCCCCGCTTCCATTGTTTTTCTTAGTAAACCGCCTCGATTAACACGATATCTCTGCAGATGGATTATAGTCCAATCAACGATGAATAAAAAAAAACCTGTTTATTGCCCATTGTATTATTTTGCTCAATCCAATATGACTTATTCACGCTGCTATGCATTTCTGTTTTGGATATGTGGGATTTTAGCAGCTTATTCCTTCGATAGTTAAACTAAACTTCCTGACACTAGTTCTTTTCCGATTGATAACAAAGTCTTATCAATAAGAGATCTGATTTTAATTATACCAAAAATATCTATTTGTTCTTAGGCATTGTGAAAATTTTAATTCAAAGAACAAATGAGGGGATTATTTTTTAAAATGATTCAGTAAATGCCCAATTCGACTCAGTCTAACATAAAATTCACATTGCTATGAGCCAATAAATGCTCGAATATTGACTTATAGGACTTTTAGCAAGCAATTACTCGCGCAGCCCTAAAACTATTTCTCAGCTTATATGGCAGGTAGCACCAGCCTGCTGGAGATGAAAATGGTCTAGATCTGCATATTATTGTAAAGTAAAGTTCAAATAAAGTCAGTTAGAATTCATCGTTCTCGAAAAAGGGAAAGACCGATAAAACTGCAAATCTGAAAACCTGCATGAAACAGTATTTCGTTGTGGATAGAGAGGTTTCTTTAATATTGCTCTAGAATTTCTAAAACTCCAGATGATGCAGTTTTGACTGTTGATGAATCTGTTGAGATGCAAATGAGCATCATCGGTAGAGATGGTTTTTTTTAACCAAGCGGTAAAAATAAATTTTGGTGATTTGAAGGATGTATCCATAGCCATTTTCTTCCAAAATATGTTAAAAACAAATGTCACGTATTTCAAAATGTGGCTTTCTAATAAAAAAGCCTCTAGCAACCTTTTAATTTAAGGAGCAATAATGCACTTGGATTATTATTATTAAAGTATGATTTATTTTGGCTCCAAGCTCCTTTGTTAATATGTTTCTAGATACTCTATTAATAGAGGTTGTTTACTTGTATGAAAAATTACAATTGCATCCATGATAATATCATCTAGAATCTAGACAAATATAAAAAAGAGACTTTGATTGATTGGACTATTAGAATAACGGCTCCACCCATGGAAACCTCCGTTCATCTGTCACCGTCCAACATCCTCCTTGTCAGGGCTAACTAGATCAAATTAGGCGAGAGTGACATTCAGATGTTTACTTTTGCATTAATAATCTGATTTCAATCGTTGTAGGGGCTCCCACATAATTTTTTTTGTTTCATTGTCAGTCACATTATGATTGTAAAAATTGTCTTGTAACTGAATAATTATGTAATTATTATAACTGCGTCAAAGTGCACACTTAGCTGTCTAGGTTAGACGTGTTCATATTTTTCTTTGGAATTGTTTTAATAACAATTGATTATATAATATTTTGGAAATTATTATGTCTATATGGTCATTTTGTAATATTGGGGTATCATTCTACAGGATTTAGTAGGTATAAATAAGAAAAAAACATGTGATATAAACGTTGCATAATAAATACACAATTGCTAGTTTCTTAAAAAAGGTAAGACTTAGTGTTTCTTTTTAATTAAAATATGCTGTTTTTAAGTATAGGTATTACAATTTTTGCGACTAACAGTTGGCCAAGTAGATACACTTTAGTGTTATGACCGATCATAGATGGAGATAAAACAGCTTATATTTAACAGAAATGTAACAGTCTTGGTAAGGATGAAGATTTCCAATCGATGTGGAAAAATCGATGATGTTTTTTTTGTATGTATAGTCGCATTCCACTTAACGGTGGAATATGAATTTATCTACGACTAACTAATCTCTGTTTTGTTACTTGGATCCTGGAAAAAATAACGTCATAAAGACAGCCGTATATTAAAAACGATAGGATATCCATGTTTGATGAATAGGAGCGAGACAAACATAAAAAATCCAGAGGCTAAGAAAATGTGCTTGTCAGTTTGAAGTAATCTTTAACCTATTTTAATAAACCTTAAGGAAAATCAGATGTTCCCAATGCGCCATACTGGTTATCAACTGGCTGTTCCGAAATTCAAAACATTAGCCTGGCCAGGGTTAAAATGACCGTCGAAAATTGACAGATATATGAACTTACTATAGGAATATGACATTGACTGATGACATATTTTAAGCCTGACCAGGCTAATGTCTTGTATTTAGGAACACACTGTAAATTGCATGATTGTTTGCAACCTATGATGCTAGTGAACTTGCACCGATTTTGATGATTCTTTTTTCATTTAAAAGGAAACAGCTTTGCTGCCTTCAAAAAAAACCTTTCAAAGCCATATAAATATTTTTTTCATCTAAAAATGAAACCTTGTTTTGTTCATCTTATAAACACACAATTTTCTGAAGCAATTGTAGGTACCTACATACTTAAAAAAATCTTGAAAAATATCACGTTTTTGAAGTTAAGGATCTGAGAAGGCTAACATTTTTTTAAACATGTTTTCATTTTTAAGTGCACATTTTATTAAAGAACTGGTTGTTTCCTATCGTATAATGTCTATAATAATGGAAGTGAGAATTCTATGCTACATTTAAATAGATTAATAATAAACTCTGTTTAGCTATTTAAATCCATTTTTAATGATTCCTCAAAGAGGTTAAGCGAGAGAAAATAATCATAATTCAACGTTCAACTGTTTTGTTATCTGACTGTTAGCTGTAATTTTATTACAATAACAGAAAGAACTATTATAATAATTGTTATTCTTGAGATGCTAAAAATGAATCCGTTCATGAGCAGCCAGCCACACCTTGGATGTAATGGTACAGATATCTGACTTATCGACCTCGCATACTATACGCTCTCGTTAAAAAGCGTCAAGTAGTAAAAAAATAAGAGATTGAATAAATTACTCATAGGATAGATATCTATGAGGTTTGAAAATCGTGGTTCCTCATCATTGACATTGAAATAATGATTATATTAGTGATAATGTTCTTAAGACCAACATCATCGTTAATTATTATTAAGTCTACCAAGTGATTCAGTTTTGTAATAGCACTTGCAAGTTCTTTAACTTTATTTAAAGAACGGGTTTTACATTCTTATCAAAGTAATACTAGTTGATAAACAAACCGTTACGTGATAATATCAGAAAGGTATTTGTGATATTACCTTGCAGAAAACAATATTTTTTATACAAAAACCGTATATCTGCTTTATTGTTAAAAAACGTCAGTACCCTGTAGTCTAAAATTCAAGCCGTTCAAGATATATGATCGTAGAAAGATTGTGTATTACAATGGCTCCAAGAACCTTAACCTCAATTATTGTCCACTCTTCCTGACTCCTGTATACATTATTAATAGGTTGGCAGAGTAGATTTTCTCAAAAAGTATTTTAAAAGAGTCAATAGGAATTTCTCAGAAGGTGTTGACTTGTGTATATCTATATATATATATAATATTTTTGGAAACTCAAGATTATCAGTTTAGGAGAGAGATTGTCAGATCATTCAAAAAGGTGATCAAGTGCGACTCAGATTCGTGTGGAGAGAGTTCGTATAGTGTTTTTTTAAATTTTGAATCAAGACCAATGATCATTTTTTGTCAAAATTATACAATAATGGCGGGAGCTGTCAGTTCTCGTATAATTTCCATAATATCATCTATGCATTTCATTTTTATAATAAAAATAACTTAAATCTCATAGTGAGCCTTCCAGTTTATATGTAACATGATGACCTTTTCATTTCCCAATTTACAGCACAAAACTAACCTCCAAAATCGATATTCTTCTATATTGCTAGTTGTGAGAATCGACCGAAAGCCATCGGTGCAGACAAACATACCTCTGTCGCTGTTATATTCACAAACGTATCCGGTACGCTGTAAAAGACAGAAGGTCCCTGATATTTGTCGGAGCCAGCAATATATAAGTATTAAATATAGATATAGCAGCGATCACTTAATTAAGTGGATATTAATAAACATGTAAACAATTGTTTAAGTAATAAATTTCGATTTTGAAAAAACTGGCAGCTACTACAACAGACTAATAGACAGACACCAGACTAAGACCAGACTTCATGGAATGTAAGAAACTTAAAAAACGAGTCATAATTGACCGACTTCCCAAAAGGAGGAGGTATACAATTCGACTGTGTGCTTTTTTTTTTCTTCTTTTTGGTTTGTTCGCGCCTTTCATATAGTAAACGTACTCCGATTTTGATGATTTTTGATTCATTTGAAAGAGGAGGCTTGAGAAATGGTCCCATATTCATAAAAACGGGAATCCGACATCTCGTTCCCTCCGAAAACCGCCCCCGAAGGGGGTGGAGGCGGCAAATTTTGTCGAAAATTGAAAATCTGCGTTGATATAATTACAGATAGGACAATATCCGGAAACGTTTAAATGGAACATTTTTTCAAAAGAGTAACGGTTTTCGACATAGAGACATTTTAAATTCTCAAATATACCTATTTTCGCTATGTGGAGAGGGCGATTTCTGTCGAAATTTGAAAATCTGTTTGCAGTACATGAAAGACATAATTATTTGTAGCAACATTTATACTGAACATTTTTCCCTTAGAGTTACGGTTTTCGAGTAAAATCGGTGTTAAAGTGGTAACAACTAAAATATTCAAGCGTATTTCCGCAGCGATGTTCTGAGATCTCAATAATAACAACTACAAGCAAGGAATATACGTGGGTAATAGAATAAGTACTATCTTCATTGGTATTAGTAAACGTTCAACGATTTTCGTGACTAATGTTACACTCAAAAGTGTGAAATAAATATTTTTTACAAAAAATTGGACCGACTTTATTAGTTGGTGCACTGAAAAGTATAAAATAATATTAATTCTATTGGGGCTGGTACTTGTGAAGTTGGTGCCAAAAGTTACCAATCTACCTTAAACTGCACAACTTCAAAAGTAACAGCACCAATAGAATTAATATTATTTTATACTTTTCAGTGCACCAACTAATAAAGTCGGTCCAATTTTTTGTAAAAAATATTTATTGAAAATAAAATCAATAAAAGTAAATCAAGACTTGAAAGAAACCCTGCCCAAGAATTTTCAAACAAACGAAAGTATAGAAATTGAATAATTGACGATTGTCTGATATGTGAGTGCGTGTGTGCTCTATTTATGCTCGTTATGATCAACAGAGATAAATCGATTTGATACATTTACGCGCGCGGCACGACCAAATAAATGTTATTTCTTCTTTACCAATTACCATTGATCGTTATACTTCGTACTAACGAGATTAATGCAAGTAAAAACAGCACAAAAAACATCGGTAATAAATTATACTTAAATCATTCGCTCTCGATTGCACCAAATTGATGATGGTTCGAGATGCATTGCGTAAGGCGAGTAGTAGTCGTCGTTCGTCAGCGTGATATGGCATTGGCGGGGCACATTTTTTTTGGTTTTTTATTTCAAAAAAGAAAGATCCCCTGTAACTCAGTACGTGTTTTGGAAGGGAAACTTCCTTACAGATTCCAAAAGGAAGAGAGCACAAAGGTACTATGGCTTTATCATCACTAAAATATATATACTGTTGATGTTAAATAGAGTAGATTTCTCGAAAAGGAAGCATCAACTATTTCTTCTTATTTAGTCCTGGCAATGTTTCAATCATTATTCATTTCTAAATTGAATTTCTCACCAAGAAAGCTAGGAAGTGATAGAAGAACTGTAGAATAATTTCCCTTTCACATCTTTCGAATGACACATTCACCAGGTGCCACGCATTTTCGCACTACTAGACTCAGTTTTAAAATATTGAGCCCTGCATGTGCTTCTTTCTAACTTATCATGAGAGAGATTTTGATTCTTGACTAGAATTTTAGAGAGCTACAAATATCTCGATGAATTAAGGAAGATAATTTTCAACTTGTGTAACAAAAATCCTCCAAATCTACTCAGTTAAATGAGAATCACAGATTTGGATATTGTTTGACATAACAAGATGTTTTTTGTCTTGTTACATTTATCACAGTTAATAATTTCTAGCCTGTAATGAAATTACATAAACAGAATCTTTTTCCTGATAATTTAGAAGTACCATCCATATCCATACTAGTTCAAGACATAAGTTTTTGTGTAAACATTAAATCAAGCCCTATAGTTTGTATTTTTATGCAAATTCATAGATTTTGGTAGTTTTGGAGATAAGCGGTTAAAATGGTAAAAGTGAACATTTTTCAGTTACCTAATATATTCTAAATTTGAACTACTCAGCGCTTTTACGAAGCACTATTATCATAATTTGTGTTTATACTGTATACAAACGTAATGCGATCATGGAGATAATACAGTAGAGTAGGAATGCATTGTCAAAAACTACAGTATCTTAATAAAAACTGTGTATAAGTACCAAATTTTAAATCATTTCGTTCAGATGTTCTAGGAAGAATTAACTGTGACAGAGAAAAGAAAGACGGGCAGAAAGATTGATAGATAATTAGACATACTTACAGACTAAAACTCAAATACCTACAATGAAAAAACGTTTCATTCGATCTGAAATATCATCTTTCATTACAGTTTGCTTTAGAATCGTATTTTCCAAAATATTGTCTTATACATAAAATATTGTGTTGAATTAAAAAGAAAGTTAAACCGTGATATTAATTCCCAATTAAAAGTACTGATGGTATGATTTTCAGGAGGCTATCCATAAATTTCAATTATTTCGTTGTTTGTGCTTACTTGCCGAACTTCCCCTATTTTCTTAACGTTTTGTTATTAAATAAATTAAAATTACGGAGAATGAAAATTATATGATACATGTGTATCCTAGATACGCCATTGGTGGTCACATTTGTTATCCTCTTTTATATCGCGACCTTTTAGTCATTGTTGCGAAAGTGGTGAAGCAGCTCTTGTAGAAGAACAGAGCCCCGTCGATCTTCAGAGAGACAGATATTATATTATGGTGGCGAGACGAGCCGCGATGACCGGGCGTTGCCGGCAAAATGTCATCCACTCATATAATATAAATAATTATTAGTGACCAACTTGACTTGTAGGTATGCATAATATCGTGTTGCCGTTGTTATGATTATGGAACACCACAGACAACTTTGCACATTTGCGTTGAGTGTCTCAAAAAGATGCTATCATCTGACCTTTGAGTTAAATGCATAATTTATATAATATGTAACGTTACGCAACTCGTCAGTTGGGTGGATCTCACGGCTACTGTGGGTCGTCTCTTTTTTTTTTGACCGACGAACTCCGAACGGATGAGGTATACAATTCGACTGTCTGCTTTATTTTATTTATTTTTGGTTCGAGCGCGCGTGTTATATAGTAAACGAGCTCCGATTTTGATGATTTTTGATTCATTTGAAAGAGGAGGCTTGAGCAATGGTCCCATGTTCATAGAAACGCAAATCCGAAATCTCCTTCCCTCCGGGCATATTTTCTCAGAAATCGAAAATCCGAGATGGCAGAAATCAAGGTACCAAAATATCCGGAAACGTTCAAATTGAACATTTTTTCAAAAGAGTTACGGTTTTCGAGATAGTGGCATGTTAAATTCTCAAATATATGTATTTTAGCTATGTGGAGAGGACGATTTTTTTTCGAAAATTGAAGATCTGTGGGTTCTACATGAAAGACCTAATTATAATGAACATTTTTTCCTTAGAGTTACGGTTTTTGAGTTAAAGCGATGTTAAATTGGTAACATCTAAAATACTTAAGCGTATATCCGCAGCGATGTTTTGAAATCTCAATAATAACAACTACAAGCGAAGAATATACGTGGATAATAGGATAAGTACTATCTTCATTAGTATTAGAGATCTTTCAATGATTTTCTCGACTAATGTTACACTAAAAGGTGTGAAATTAATATTTTTTACAAAAAATTTTTTCTTTTTAGAGCACCAACTAATTGCGTTTGCGTTTTTTGTCACTAGTTGAGTTCTCAGTCTCATTTCAATCACAAATAGAGATAATATCACAAAAAATCTGATTTGTATTTAAATGGAAGACATACAGGTAGGTATATACAATAATTCTTTTCCTGTCACATTTTTAAGATATCACTTTTGCGCTGAAAAATGGTCTACTGCGCTATCATCAGAAATGTGTTCTATCATCTAAAAAAGTTAAAGGCGTCTCTTTTGCCTTGTGAAAATGTCGTGATGCTCCTCATTTTATTTTTGACCAATTTCCAAACGGAGGAGGTATAGGTACAATTTCGAGTCTATTTTCTATATGTCCGAATACGTGCGCTTCGTATAGTAGAAGAAAGCCGATTTTAATGATTCTTGTTTTCAAGCGAAAGAGGAAAGTTGAGAAATGGTCCCATATTAAAATTCTTCCCCCCCCCAAACAAAAATAACTTGCCCCAAAAGGGGTCGAGGAGACAAAATTAAAAAGAGATCATATCTAATAATTTTTATAGGAGACTTGTACAGTTTCTGAGTTACAGCAGTCTGAAATAGGTATCTGTGTTTCCGCTATATGTGGAGGGCGCATTTTTTTCGAAAATCGAAAATTTGGAACTGTCAAATAAAAGAAGAGACTATCAAGCAGTATTTAAATTTGACATTTTATTTAAATAACGCTTTCCGAATCACAGCAGTGATTAGTTTTTGTTTTTTTTTTGTGATTTAGTTAGTGTTTATCTTCTGACTGAATATACAGCGGTATATTAACTTACTTTCTAACCGAATATACAGCTGTAGGTTACATTCTCATTCTTATTATCTTATATTTTTACATCTTTATATTTTTATATTTCTGGTTTATATTTTATAAATTTATTTAATTTTAGTTGAATTTTTAGTTTTGACTTTGTTTTATTTGTGTATTGTTTAATTTTGATATTTTTATTTTGCTTTGTAGGTATACAAAATTTATATTTTTTCGACAATAAAGCATTTCTCTCTCTCTCTCTCTCTCTCTCTCTCTCTCTCTCTCAATCTCTCTCTCTTTCTATATATATATATATATATATATATATATATATATATATATATATATATATATATAATCTGAAATATGTGCATTTCCACGATGTTCTGAGATAACTGAATAATAACAAGTTTAAGCAAAGAATATACATACGTAATGGGTATCTTCATTAGTGTAAGTGAACGGTCAACGATTTCGATGACTGATGATACACTCAAAATAGTGAAATAAAACTCTTACAAAAATTAGGACCCACTTTATTAGTTGGAGCACTGAAAAATAGAAAATAATATAAAATAAATTTTTCAGTACACCAACTAATAAAACTGGTCCTAGTTTTCGTAAAAAAGTTATAATTTTGACCGACAAACCCAAACGGAGAATGTATACAATTCGACTGTGTGCTTTTTTTGGTCTGTGCGCGAATTTTATAAGGGAAAATTACCTACTCCGATTTTGATTCATTTGAAAGAGGAGACTTGAGAAATGGTCCTATATGCGTAAAAACTCAAATCTGGAATCTTATTCACTTCAAAACACACCCTCCAAGGGGGTTAAGCGGGCAATTTTTCTTAAAAATCGAAAATCTGTCGTGGCATTATTAAAGACAAGTCAATATCCGGAAACGTTTGCAAACATTTTTTTTTTCAAAAGAATTACGGTTTTCAAGTTACAGCGATTTTGAAATCTCAAATATGTTAATTTTTGCTATGTGGAGTGGACAATTTCTTTCGAAAACTGAAAATCTGAGGGAACTACATGAAAGACCAGATAATTTTTAGTAACATCTATATTGAACATTTTTTCCTTAGAGTTACGGTTTTCGAGTTACACCGGTGATAAAATGGTAAAATCTAAAATATTTATGCTTATCTCTAAATAATTACAGGTACAAGCAAAAAATATAAGTGGGTAATACGATAAGTAGATACTATTTTCTTTGGTATTAGTGAATGGTCAACGATTTCCTACTACTACTGTGGCACTCAAAAGTGTAAAATAAATATTATTTATAAAAAATTAGACCGAGGTAAACATTAATGAATAAATATTTTTTACCAAAAATTGGACCGACTTTATTAGTTGGTGCAATAAAAAGTACAAAATAACATTCATTCTATTGATGCTGGTACTTTTGAAGTTATGCAATTGTAGTCAACTAGAAGACATTTGGCACCAATTTTAAAAATAACAGCACCAATAGAATTAATATAGCTTTGTATTTCTTAGTGAACCAACTGATAGTTGGTAAAAAATTGGACCGACTTCAAAAAAGGAGGAAGTATACAATTAGGTTGTAGGTAAGTTTTTTTTTTGAAAAACCATTACGTGACCTTGAAAATCCAAAAAGTTCCGCAAGGTACCACTCTCACCTCTGCAAACTACAGTTTGCATTGATTTTATTCACACCTTGGAGAGAAAATTAGTCTTGAAAATCGTTGAACGTTCACTAATACCTTGTAACTGTTATAATTCAGAGATCTCAAAATATCACGGAGGAAATACACAATATTTCAGACCTTACTTCTGCTGTAACTCATCAACCGTAGCTTCTTTTGATTAACGTCCAATTTAAATATATTGCTACATATAATCTTTTTTTAAATTTTGCAGACTCGCATTTCCAATTTTAGGAAAAAAAATGCCTCCACCACACAATTGAAATACATATATTTCAGTTGTTCCTTTTCTTTTCATTTTAAAAATGTTCAATTTAAACGTTTCCGGATATTACCTCGTCTTTAATATCCACCTTCACCAGCTCGAATATTTTCAATGGGACCATCTCCAAATAGTCTTTAATAAACTGAAAATCATGAAAATCGAAAATAAGCACACACACAGTCGAATTGTATATCTCCTCCGATTGGGCCGTCGCTCGAAAATACAATAAAGAATCACCAATTGTTTTTAAACTTTGCTAGATAATATCTCTCTCAATTTTACTCCGCCATCTTTTTGAAAAGACTCAATTGAAGCTCTTATTCTTTTCCTTATTTATATAATCTTATTGGGGCACTATTTCATGGTACGATTCAAAATTTTCACCATGAAATCGCTACCAACATAAATCCTGAAGTCTAGATACATGAAACCATGATATCAAGATGGTTAGCTTAATTATTAATAATTATGTAGTTGTTTCGTTAAGCACATCTTTTCAATTGTCTACCAACGAAGGGAGCAAATGTAACAATTGTGAAATAGCATTAATATAAACCTGGAGAAACATCACATCCAACTTGGCTATCCCAGCGTATATCTGAAATTATGCATAAATTCTTTCGTATAGGTATAATATATAATATTCAATGATTTACTCATAATTTATTGATGGAAGCCTCATCCATCGTCCGTCAAAGCTGTCACCGTGACGCATTAATGTTTAAACGGGCGGAAGAAGAAGAAGAAGAAGAAGACGAAGCAGAGGAGGAGGAAGGCAATAATCAGCTCGGCCACATCTCGTTCGCTTTGCCGGCCTTGCAGAGAGGAAAGTGGTTGCCTCAGGGCTCGGCGTGGCAGGCCTTGGGTCCCGTTACCATCAGCAGCATTGCACACGCTATTTCTCCCAGGACTGTACTTGTGCAATTCTATCATTCAGAAACAATAACATTAATATTTAATCCTAAAATACTATGTTAATTAAATTGACTAGAAGAATAATAAGAATATGTATTTGGAAAAAGGTTTAGTTTAAACTGATTTCTCCTTTAATTTTCCACATCAACTTTTAGAATTAATATCATTATAAGAATCATTAGAAGTTCACTATACAAAACAATTTCTATTATAGCTCCTCCTTTTCATTGATGTTGGCCAAAGAATGTCCAAGACTACCACCTGCCGTACTTTTTTGGGGTATACAATTCGACTGTTTTTCTGGATGTTTTTTTATGGATGTTCGCACTTATAAATAGTAAACGTGATCCCATTTTCATGATTTTTTTTGAAAAAAAGATCTACATTCAATATGTCCTTCTTGGCACAAAATTCTCCCAAAGGGTACATGGGCCAAGTCTTTTCGAAAGTCGAAAGTTTGACACGATAAACTTAAAGAAGAGACGATCCTCAGCAAAGTTTAAATTGGACATTTTTCAACAATATCATAGGTTTCCGAGTTAAGTACAGCAGAGGTTAAGTCTGAAATATACGTCT
The DNA here is from genome assembly GCA_958507055.1 of Crioceris asparagi. Lineage (NCBI taxonomy): Eukaryota > Metazoa > Arthropoda > Insecta > Coleoptera > Chrysomelidae > Crioceris > Crioceris asparagi. Next base: position 15,595,396 of record OY293827.1, on the reverse strand, counting down.
ATGTGTTGGTGGCATTTTTTTTCGAAAATTGAGAAGTTACAACGGCCAAACTAGAAGAACAAATGTGGCAACATTTAAATTTGACAATTTTCAGAAAATATACGGTTTCCGAGCTACAACAATGTAAAGTCTACAAAATATGTGTATTTCTGCGATGTTTTGAAATCTCTGAATAAGTATAAGCAACGTATTATCGTTCTTTGGTGAACATCATATGATTCTGATGAATAATGTTACACTCAAAAGTGTGAGATAAATATTTTTTACAGAAGAAAACAAAATAATATTTATTCTATTGGTTCTGGTACTTTGGAAGTTGAATTTTATATCTGTTTATTTCTTTTGGAAAAAACGGACAGACAGACAAGAAAGCGGATTAATAAAATCATGCAATTGAAGTACGAAAGTAATTACTACTAGGTAATGATCTGTCAACCCTGTCTCTCCGAATTTACAGAATGGAAAATGTTGCAATTTTGTAATTATAATGACAGCATAACGTAGGTAGAGCTTACATAACGAATTTTCATTCAAGGAATTAATTTTGTAGATCTAACCAGAACATGAAAAGAAAAAAATACTTCAATTGACGTGTATTATTTGCGTTATCCTCAAATGAACTGCCCGTTCTTCCTCTTATCTCCAAAATAACAGAGCAAACATTTTTAAAAGTACCTAACACTTAACAAACAAATTAGACGAGTACTTAACTTGTTTGTAAATACAGCTGTAGATTTTAAAGTTTGTTAGAGAATTTAAAGTACCTATTTAAAAATTGACGAGAGATCTGAAGATCACAAATTTTGGATTTAAATTTTGTTTCCGTTCAAGTTCTTTAATTTAAAAAAACTGTGACTGAATTCTGAGAATATCATGATACTGTTAATAATAAATATTATATATGGAGTTCTATTATACAATCAGCTTACAATCTGTCCGAATACTATTTGGAATCTGGAACCGTTGGCGGTTGGCATTGATAGAATCAAAAATAATAAACACAGAATTACCACATTTAACACCAAAACTTTATTTTGTCAGACCTGATAATTGTTTCGCCAACAAGGTTGGCATCTTCAGAGGTTAACCTTGTTGGCGAAACAATTGTCATGTTTGACAAAATAAAGTGTTGGTGTTTAATGTGTTAATTCTGTGTTTATTATTTTTGAATCTTTCCGAAATTCAAAATACCTATTATATCTGATAACGACCATTTATGAGCACTAGGAATGTGCAAGATTCTTACCACCAAATTTTTTATTACTCATTGTAAGTGTACGTTGAAACATTTTCATGACTAATGGAACACAGAAAAAAGTGAAATAAATATTTTTTTACAAAAAATAGGTACGACTTTATTAGTTGTAGCAATGGTATCTACTAACCGTATTTGGAATTTCTCAGCGTGCCAACTAATAAAGTCGGTCTTATTTTTCGTACATAGTTATTTAATTAACAAGGATACATTCCGTGTTACTTATTATATTTATCCCGCTTCCGGTATTATAAATAATAATTATATTCCTAGGAATGTAAATGACGGGAAAAGAAGTTGAATTCCATAAAACAAATTCAAAGTTTGAAATTATTTTTGTCAGTATCGTTTTTAGTACTTACGGCAGTTGCAAAGTCCTTAAAACAATAATTGTAACCGACAATAAGGACCTTCAAGGTGGAAATATATATCAATATCAATGTTTCCACAAATGGGAACAGTCTGAAACTTCCTACTGGGAATGTAAAAATATATCAAAAATTGAAATTGACAGTAGCTTGATTAGTACAGAATTAATTGTGAAATATTTGCATAATTAGATATCCACTAATCTCTAATAACAGCTAGCAATCTTCATCGGCAGTTGCCATTTTGTTTACAATCACAGATAATTACCCAAAAAAAAAAATTTCTCAATAAAATCATACATTGATTTAACATACCTACTACATGTCAGGAAATACACTTATTCCATACTTCCTTGACTTGAGGAATTTTGAAAGAGGTATCCCATTGAATCTATAGCATATTGAAAACTGTGACTCTTGCCTCAAAATTGTTTTCTACCATTTTACAGGAACAGAACCTACTGGAATGAAAAAAAGGGGATGGTAGATCAGAAAAGAACCTGCTTTCAATAAAATTGTTGGACAATGATTTGACAAGCTTATAACTATCTGGAAACATAAGGCAGACTCTAAATATGTGCATAGTCTTTGCATTATTTCTTGCATCAATATACATGAAATAAAAATAAATCATCTTTCTAATAAGATTAATATTCGATTTTATGGTCATCATGATGTGGTGGTTATCGAGATTCCAGTATATTTGTGGAATGAAGAATGAAGCGCTTCACAGATTAATATGTGTGAGAAGTCGCTAAAACTCATTGGAGCACTTAATGAAGAAAAACAAACATGCACCGATTCAACAGTCTGCATGATGATTTTTTTGTTTGATTGATTGAATGGAATAAATTGAGAGATTATTACTGATATTATTTTTTTACCCCAGGTACACAAGAGGATCGTTTTCCGGAAAAACGCCTTCATAACGTGGCCTAAACATTTTTTATTTTTCACAATTTCACAATAACGTATTGTAACGGGAATTTATATTAAAACTGGGTTCTATTTATTTTCACTTATTTATTTATACCAATGACTACACGACTATAATCACATTTATATTCTCACTTATTTCTTGGACTATAACGACTTTCTACTGTCTATGTGATCTATGACTCGCTGACTATTTATCCCAAACTCGTCATTGCCATCAACCTTATATATCTAACCTAAAAAGCTCTAGATGATTCCAGTGTTGTTTTCGTTGTTTCTCAATATATGGCTTCGAGAATAGACCAGGACTTATTCTCGTTGCCTCTGATGTCTCCCGTGTTTTCCGGAATGTGCATTGTCTGTGCAGTTTATTATTCGGGTAAGTCTCTCACGTTACAGTATATATAGATATGTCTATATGAATATAATATTATATAATGGTAGAGATAGCCCTGAACCTTTCTGTTATGTACCTACAAGAAAGAGTTTCAGGAGAAGGAAAGAACCGAAAGAGAAAAACTCTGGCGGAATCTCCCTGATTTGGATCGTTCCAAAAAGTTTCTTGGAAGCTTTAATACTGCAAGATCTAAGAAGTATCTGGATCTTAGCAAGAATATGCTACACCTCCTCGCTAGATTCCTTACTGGGCATTGTCGCCTCAGGTAGCACCTAACGAGAATGGGTCTAGCTGAGAACAACGAGTGCAGATTCTGTGGGAGGATCACCTGGTGACAGAATGCCTCGCTATTGCTGGTCAACGCAAAAAATTCTTTGGACAAAAATCATGCAGAAATGAGGAAGTAATCTCTTTGAAGCCATCCTAGATTCTGGATTTCATTGGAAACCTGGCGAGAACAGCTTTGATGGGGGGCACAATAGACCTCAAGGTCGCAGTTCAAAACCCCTTTAATCTACAATCTACAAATTTGTTCGTGACCGAGCTTTTCCACTACACATTAACTGAGGTGATTCACCTAGTTTGCCATGTAATATGTAGACAACTAACTTGGAAATTGTCATTTGACAACTTTATACAGTTTGTTTCACGAATTTTGGCGTCTGCTTTGAAAACACGAAAAATGTATCAATCTAACTGACGGGAGTAAATTTAAGGAATTAGCATATAATTAGAGGAAAAAAATATCGATTGATTAAATGAGCAAACATAATATGAAAGATATATTATCAACAATAATGCAGACACACAAGATACAAATTTATTGCTGGAGTTATGAAATATAAATTTATGCACCTGAATTATCTGAAATGTCACAATGACTTTGTGACGCCTATGAAATAAAGATTGCGTTGCCTTCGGACATACGTGCAGTGCCCTATCATTGTTTAAAAGGACATAAGCTTGACATACTGATGTCGTAGCTTAGATCGACAAACGTAGTAGAGAATGTCATGATAATGAGATGCGATGAGACGTATAGCGATATGTACGTAGCTCGTGAATGATTACACACAATAGCCATGATTCGTGAGACAAACTGTATGTACGTATTAGAAACGTTTGCGTTCGCCTAGTTTGCCATGTAATGTATAGCCGCCTTTATAAGTGTAAAACACAATATTTGGAAATCCATGTATCGATTTCAAAATATTGTGTTTCACATGTATCATCCCATTCATTGAATAGAGATAGAGACATGGACTGCGCAATTTTCGCAAAAAATTGACTGTTCTCATTATTGACACAAATTACTGGCACTCTCTCTCACTCTCGCTTGGTCAATTTCCACTTATTAGCGAGGTAGGGAATGCCTGATCCATGTCTCTATGACAATAATCTCTCATTCATTGGAGGGGTAGATACTGGTGTTCTTTGACGCCTGACTGCTTAGTGACAGCTGTTAGCAAGTAGCGCTTAATGAATGTTTAGTCGGCTCAAGCTCCAAGTTATATGACAATTGACAAGACAAGACAGTTGATCTTATCTGCATTATCTCCTTGAACATATTAGTCATTGAATGTTTGTATAAGCCTAATACATGCTTCACAAATACAGATAACGAAGAATATTTCATCATTTGAATGATTATTAATTGAAGAGCGCAATTCTAATAGGACAACACGGAAACTACTTTTATGCCTTAGGTAAGAAAATAATTATTTTTGGTCCTCTAAACAGATATTTATAAAGGAACCGTACTTAGAGATTGTAATAATGGTTCTAGGCTTAATTCCTGACCTGTCCTTTATGTTGTCTCGAATAATACCGCTCTCCTTGTCCCGGCGGCAACAGCAGCAGCAGCATTGCGCCGAAGAACCACCGGATTTATCTTGCGCTCTGATCGCATTTAAACAACCTTTCCAATAATATTGCCGGTTATGAGTGTGAGTGTGTGTGTATAAAGCTGATGGCTGCATGGGGGCTCCTGCTGCTTCGCGGTCCGCGACTGCTGCCACGAGTGACGTCATCATAGAGTCGGCACGTTCCGGAAGACAACCAGCATTTTGATAAGATTTTCTCAATTTCATCTTAATTCATCTAAAAATATATCTCTAAACAGCTACTTTCTTGGTAGATTTAATAAAAACGGGACACTATACTGGGTAATTCATTATTAATTCTAAATATTTTGAATGGAGAATGTTTGGATCAAAATATGAAAATTTAACCCAAATCACATAGCGAACGTGGACATACAGGGTGTTTTATTTAATTATTAGAATTTGAGAATTAGAATTAATTGTCTTTTCGCGCTTAAACTCGTTTCTACTTGGAACGAAGCATACCTATATGGTATGCTAAATCATGTTGGATACAATTTTCTGGCAACTTTTTTTTGACCACTGGCAAAATTGTAATTTTGTTATAAATTTTCTATTTGAATTTATTAATAAAACACCCATTGTGTTTTTTGGCGGAAAACTTCCGCCGATTTTGATTATTATTTTTTTCCATTTAAAACAGAATTTCAATTCAATTCAATTTATTCAGTTAATATGTTTCTATAAATAAAGTAAGACCAACTTATTTTAATAATATCAAAATAGCTGCATTATATTTAAAATAAATTAATTAAAGTTAGAATAAAATAAGATAAAAATAAAAATATCATGTGCGAAAAATAAAAATTAATTTATATATAGAACTGTTTAAAAGTACTACCTTTTATTTCGTTTTCGAACGCTTTCACGTTGTTTTTTCTGTATTATTTATGTAACGAATATTATAATATTTGGTTGCTAAGTAATCTATAAATTTAAGGTTAATATATAATAATGACTCCCTAATAGAAGATTAGTTAATTCCTCAATTTGTGTAACTCATATCTTGATGACAGAATAAAAATAGAGCATTTTCTAATAAGTTCTATAACGTCAGTCACCTTATTTTCCGTTCTTTTAAAGTAACTTTGAATTATATGTTTAACTAAAAAAATATGAGGTTTTTAATATAGGACTCAAATTAATAGGAGATTAAATTTGATTATGAAATCGGCCCTAATCGTTTTACAATTTTTTGATATTATCAGAAAATTATTTATGTTTGATCGTTTTGTATATGAATGTGTTCTGTTTTATGACAATATACACAAACTAAATGAACATGCATATTGTGTAAACTCATTGTGTGTTTTTTAGATAATAGGTATATTTTGGATATTGATTTCTTTTATAATAAATATTTTTCAAGATATACTTTTGAATTACATTCAGCCCATATTTTACAAATGATTTATAAATCATTATCAGTAATTTAGTTGTTAGATTTTCTCTAAGCGAAAAGGATTTATGGATTAATTAATGATTTTTTTATGTAGTCTATAATATGTTAGGTCCATTTAAAGAACTGATCTATAATAATGCGTAGATAACTGATTTGCGGAAATGAAGAAAGTTCTAATTCCTTTTTAATAATAATGCAATCAATCTGGTCTGGCTACTTTATTCGAGGAAAAGACCATGGATTTGTTTTTTTGTATTTAAAGATAGTCTTAGAAAATCAAACCAATATTTTATAAGCTCAAAATCTAAATGTCAATTATTTCCTGTGATCATTATTACCGTATCATCTGCATATGATATAATCTTTGGTTAGAGTAATATTTAATAAAATAAAAATAAGTATTAAAATAGAAATACTGAACTACCACAAGAGCCCGACTCGCACATTACTACCGATTAAGTTTGCTATAATTTTGGAAAATGAGGGAAAATTTGCATGTGCATAAAGTAAAATATATTCCTTGTTCATAAGATGCAACTACAAAAATAATTTTAGATATTTATTGAATTAAAGTATAGGAAATCTAATACCGTTCCAAACATATTTTTCAACATCCTGCACGATTTTCGACATTAACATATGAATGTGAGTATTTTTCTAGCCTTCATCCGCACAATTAAAGCAACTGCTGAGGTTCAAAATTAATTACATACCGACCAAGTTGATTTAAAAAATTCTCCTCATACCCTATATTTCAACAAATCTTCAGATATTTCTAAAACAGTAAAAGATAGGTATAAGAGATGTTGAAGTAACTTACCGTCATTTCTGCTCCAAAATGCAAAAATATGAAAATATATAGGGTGTTCCATTTGAAAAATAATAGCTTTCATATATATTAGCTTCATTGTGGAATGCCCTGCGTAGTTTAAAATAATTTTATATTGTGCATATTCAAACTCTTTATTGTATACGGTGCCCCTTCTTGTGTATTTGTCATAATTTGCTAGAATATCAGGAAACATTTTTTGTTATTCTTTGATATTTGGACCAAAATTATCTGCTAAAAATGTATTAATTCGAATATAATGTGCTTAGGTCCCGAATGCCCTTCTGGAAAAGCCAGGCTGAACTGCTAAAGACTGTGTAGCGTTGCCAAATCTGAAATATTTCCAATTAATCAGTAATATTCCTAGAAATTCTAGTGACTTTGACTTGAGTGACTTGATTCGATGAACCGAATTAATAAATAGATATATAATGGTAACTACTAGAAAATACTTCATTTTTTAAAATTTGTTACCTACCATTAAATAAATAAAGAAATAATCAATATTCTCAAAATAATACGTATTATTTTTATGTTGACTGAATAATCAGAGAAATCCATGCAAATATAAAGATTCGACTTCATCTAACAGCAAACCGGTTCATGTCTCTTCAACAACTATCATGGCATACGAGAGTCGAATGATATAAATATTATTAATATTATATAGATGAACTTTTGGAATTTCAAGAATTTATATCATCATTCTGTTCACAAGCAAAGATTATATTTTAGGTGAGTGATATTGTTTTGATTTACATGTGACTGTTTGATAATTTCAAATTGTTGATAATATATAAAAATATAAAGAGAATGACATCTTGCCCCCAATGCGATAACGGATTTCGGCATAAATTCATGTGAGTGCGTCGCAAGTGTCTTTTTGTGCTTGCTAAGTGTTTCAAGATGATGCTTGCTGCGTTGTTTGTTCTGTTGGCCGCGTTCTCCTCCGCGTCTGTAGGCAATTGTGCAAACATCCTGGCAATCATGCCAGCGCCATTCTACAGCCACCAAATAGCCTTTCAGGAGATATGGAAAGAGCTATCCAGACAAGGACATCAGGTAACTTTGGTAACAACTGTACCACCAAAAGATCCCGGTCTCGTCAATCTGACTGTAATCGATATGAGTAGATCTTACAAGTTACTCACTGAAAAGTACATAATCAGCAAAACAGCCGAGAACGTATTGAACATGTGGAACTGGTACGAGATTTTTGGTCAGATAAATCGTGATGCGGCTGAGGAGCAATTGTCCAGTCCAGAGTTGCAGGAATTGATACACAATCATCACAAATACCATTTCGATGTTCTCCTATTAGAATCGTACTTTTCCGAGTTCCTAGCATTTGGTAAAATCTACAATTGTCCCACCATTTTGGTAACATCGGTAGATGGACACACTGAATTTCACCATGCTATGGGTAATCCAGCTCATCCTATCCTCAATGCAGACTATGCCACAGCTTACTATGGTCAATTGAACTTGATCGAAAGAGTAATAAGTTCTGTTTTCTCCTGGTATGTGAGATACTTGGAGGTGTTTCATATCAATTCAGAAAAACAAAAGATTGTTGAAAAATATTTCACAAATACCAGTGCTTCTATCGATGAAATGATTAGTAATGTGGATATGCTATTTTTGGATTGTAATCCCGTTATTCAAGGACCAAGAGCTATAGGTCCAACTACTGTCAATATCGGTATGGAGAGAAGACTTATCAGCAAGACCCTTTCAAAGGTTGGTTTTACTAAAATATTTAAATCGTATAGAAAATTTATTTCAAATTGCTAAGAGGTTTTTGGAACAAAGACCATATACGTCGCTGATGAAAATATTGTAGCTACTCAACGTTGCTTAGTAGTAAAATCACTCAAAACTGAAATCGGCATTCATCATCATCATTTAGATTTAAAAATATAAATATTGAATTATAGTAACTATGATATTGCTCTTTCAAAAGAATTATTCCACTTTTGACAAGTGCTGTTTTTTTATAAAAAAGTTCTCGCTTGCCACGCAAAAATTTGCATATTTTCTGCAACTATTGCTGTTTCACCATGTATGCGGTTCTGTTTACTTATCTTGGTCTCAAGAGAGTCTTTTTATTTTGACAATAAAGGAAAGAAAATTGATTTTTGCAAATTGTACAAAACATGACAAACAAAGGAAATATCTTTAAAAAAGCACTATACTAATTTATAGGTCTTGACAGATAATGGTGACTTTATGAATGAAGCATATACGAAAAACTTTACTATTAAACTAGATTGTAAGAGAATCTTATGACGCACTTGGAGTTTCCGAAAAAAATGAATCTTATTGTAAAAGATTATATGTGTGAAAATTATTCTCATTAAAAAAACTGATCTATTTGAGAAATTTATATTTTCAAAAGATAAAGAAACTATTCCTATCTAGATGAATGAATATTTTTTTCGCAAAAACCAGGACCAATTTGATACATGATGAAAAACTCCAAAATAATAATAATTATCTTGCTAGCTAATTATATACATATATACATCACAAAAATTAAAGATTCTGAAATTGTAAAGCAGATGAGGTAGGTATCAGTTATAGGTAGATAAAAATACTCTCAAATCTTAAATTTTTGAAAGTAAATATTCGGAATGTTGATAAATTTTGTTTAATGCAAAAGAGTTTTTTAATATTACAATTCTGGTATCATTAGTAGAATTATCATTTTATTTTTTTTCTGAGCTCTAAGAAGCTTCGAACTTGAAAATTATAGAATAAGAACCATCAATACGGCGTCCTGTTTGACTCAATATTTTTTCTTCAGAAGAATGCTCTGTCGGAAGATTTTAGAAATTCCTCTGCAATATTTGAGGATTGTAATAGGAAGAAATAGTAATCATTTTAATTTAATTATATTAAATAGTACCCATGGAGTTGCATTTATCATCTTCAATTTCCAATTACTAATTTGAATGAAAAAACATAAGCATTCGATTGAAAAAAACTTATAATTACTATAATTTAAGGACCTCCTCGAATTCATGAACAATGCAACAGAAGGATTCATCTATATGAGTCTTGGTAGCAATGTGAAGAGTAAAGATCTTAACCGAAATACTCTGAACAGCATTATACAAACATTCAGAGAAATACCCTACAAAGTTGTTTGGAAATTTGAGGTAGACAGTGAGGCATATTTTCCCGAGAAACCTGACAATGTAAAGATTGTCAAATGGGCCAATCAACAACTCGTACTCAGTAAGTGTAACATTATTTTTTCAATATGATCTAAAGCCAATGAACTTGATTGGGATGAAATTTAGATTTTTCTGAAATACGTGGAAATGTTTATTAAATAACTAAAAAACAAATCAAAGATCATAACATTTACAAACACTGATAAACTAAACTCATCACGTTGAGAATACGAGGAGATAAATATTTCAATGACATGTTTTTTTTATATATTTTCATTGATATTGATGGGAATTTACACGTCTTATTCTTATCTAGTAGACACAAATTTACAAATTATTCATAACTTAATTGCTTATTTGTTACCATTACAGAACATCCAAATATCAAGTTATTCATCACACAAGGAGGACTTCAATCCTTGGAGGAAGCAACTTATAGTCATGTACCTTTGGTTGCTATACCATTTTTTGCTGATCAATTTAAAAATGCCAGAATGATTGAATTCAATGGTATAGGAATGCGCGTTGGACGGAAACCTTTTGTCAAAAAGGATGATCTTAAGAAAGCTGTCATGGAAGTGATCACCAATCCAAAGTAAGCAGATTTTACCATGGCAAATTAATTAAAAGATAAATTATAACATTGCTTTTGGTTATCAGTCAAATAATGCTAGTATTCTTATGTTCCTTGAATTTTAGATACAAGGAGCAGATCGGAAACATGGGAGTATGGGCTCAAGATATGCCAATAACTGGTTTAGAAAAGGCTGTTTGGTGGACGAACTACGTTATCAGACACAAAGGTGCTAAGCAGCTTAGAAATCCAGCAGCTGATATTCCACTTTACCAGTATTTCCTTATTGATGTCATAGGATTTCTTTTAGTAAGCTGTGTTTTAGCAGTAACATCGGCTATTTTTATATTGAAAACAATTTATAGTATACTGATTTTTATACAAATTACTTGTTTGCCAAAAAATAAGCTAGAGTAATGCTACTTTAATTATTTTAGCTCATTGCTCTATTATTTATGATATACTGAAAGTATTAATTTCTCCAGAAATAAAATCAAAATTTAGTTAGTTACATATCTCTTTACAAATATTCTACTGGTATAGGAGAGCAGCACATGAAAAACTACTTATTTAACAAAATATATTAAATAAAATATTATATACAGTGTGGACCAAGTCCGTTACCGTCACCTCGTTACCTCTTTATTGACTGGCATCCTATACGGAGGAGGTATACAATTCATCTGTGCATATTTTTCATGTTCATTTGCGCATCTTATAAAGTAAATCATATCACTTTTTAATTGACGGTTTCCGAGTAACAGTAATAGTAAAATATGAAATAAGTATGTTATCGTAATGTTTTAAAATATCCAGATGTACGTGAACATACATACTTAAAGAATGTGAAATAGTTTCATTTACAAAAAGTAGGATCAACTTTATTTATTTAAAATATAAAATAGTATTAATTCTATTGATGCTGGTACATTTGAAGTTGATATCAAAAGTCTTTTATGCACCTATAATTTTACAACTTCAAAATTACCCGCTCCAATATAATTAACATTGTTTTGTATTTTCTAGTGCACCATACATAGAACAAAAATTGTTAGAAACAAAGAATGAACGGTTTCATTTGCTCTCTCAAGAAGATGTTAAAAAGTTTGAATGAAACCCTACATCTTTCAAAGTTGATAGGCTTCTGTGATATGTAAAATAAATAAGCAAGGGATTTTTGGTCCTCACTGTATACCTAAGCCTGTAAGTAGTACATTGCTTACTTTATATATTTATACAGGAACGACTATTCATTGTATATGTAAGTCGAACTTCAACATTTATAGATTATAAATAAAAAGTTGAAATGAAAAATGACAGTACATATTGTTATAAATTGATATGATTCTGCTAACCTTATTACCTACGCGCTATGGATTCTTTTAAATCTAAAGGGATTGAAGTGAGTCAAAAAGCATAAGGGCCAATTCACATTTTGTCATACTGAAGATTTGATTATTCAATAACGTGCACATTAATAGTTTCCGGAATACTGAAAGTTAAGTTTTAAAACATTTTGATCATTTGTTGTAAATTGACAGATAAAACTAGATAAGACATGTTGTGGAGAAGATCAATGCTTGTTTGAATAAGATTATTGCAGAAATATCTGGCTAAGATGATAGTCCTGTATCAGTTATAACCGTTCGTTTTTGAGAAAATAATTATTGATAGGAGAAATAACGAACTTATTGACAACTGTATAAACCTTGACCCCTTGTCGGCTATTACACATGAGCGAAATTGATGATGTAATCTACTCAGTGACCTTCCAAATTATCAATATCATCAACGATTGACCTATCCCAACCTACAGATAAAATGTGCATGGCAACTTGGTGTTTGATAAAACTGTAGAAATAGTCATGCAAATGCACGTGTTTGATATTTTTTTTATCGAAAATTTACGTTTCACCACATATCGCGAGCCCAATGAAGCAGAATTTTTACTACCAAATTCCACTCTTGGAAATCCCTTGTAACTATGTCATTATATTATTTTTTGTCTATATTACAAGGGTCTGGGTTCAAGACTTATTATGGTACATTCAGATGATGTAAATCTGTGTTAAATCATAACAGCCGTTTCCCAGAAAATAGTTACAAATCAAGTTTTTAGGTAGGTATATCTTATTGGTGTGAGGATAAGAATTCCTGTGACCATTTTGGGACTAAAAAAGTTAGATCGCAAGTCATGAGTAACCAAATTGTATATTTTTATTAACTGGTTTGATCAATCTAAAAAATAGCGAGCACGATTTTAATAATCTCGTACGTACAACACCAAGTTTCGATTTGTCGGATTCGAGAAGCTCTGCCATAAAACCTGATATTATGTTCAAATCGTTAATATTTTGTTAAGCTGAGATTTTTTTAGAGGAAACTGTGAAGCTGGACAAATCGTCTTTAAATCGCATTTCACCTGAAATCTCTAAATATTTAGAAGTCTACAAATTATTCAAAGATCAATTCTGTATATGGAGATTTTTTTATTCTTTTTATCTGTCTGTCTGTAAGTTTAGTGGCATAAACTTGGCATAAGGTTAACATTTGCCCATATGATCTGGATTCTTTTAAATTCCCATATCCCAAAGACTTACCAACGGAGTTATTAATGTGTTGTTCCAAAGCTAAAATAACTTAATAAAATTCTACGAAATGTGGAGTGATATAAAATTGTTTTCCTGTAGCTTATTTATAAATATTATTACTTATATATCTTGAAATATTAATCCGATCCCAAAGGCGATGGTTACAGATACTTATAATATAATCTGTATCCGCGGTTTGTCACACGGCGGATCGTGAGTTGTTATATATATGATCCCATATTCGTAAAAACTCAAATCCAAAACCTCCTTCCCTCCAAAAACACCGCCAAAGGGGATGGATGGGGCGATTTCTCTCGAAAATCGAAAATCTGAGACTGTAGTATTAAAGATAGGAGAATATCCGGAAGCGTTTAAATTGAGCATTTCTTCAAAAGAGTTACGGTTTTCGAGTCACAGCGATGTTAAAATCTCAAATATGTGTATTTTCGCCTTGTGGAGGGGCCAAATTAAAGACCACATTATTTGTAGAAACATTTATTTTCAACATTCTTTCCATAGAGTTACTGTTTTCGAAATACAGCAGTAGTAAAGTCTAAAATATGCGTATTTCCCCGGCAATATTTTTAGATTTCTGTAGAATAACAAGTTCAAATAACGAATATACGTATACATGGGTAATGGTATAAGTGAACGTTAAGAAAATAATAATATAAAATCTTGTAATTATCAATCTAGTGACCGTTCTTGATCGTATCATGGTACCAACTTAAACGAGTATAAATAAGCAGTTTGAGCTCTCCGTGAACTTGGAACCCGACGAGAAGATAATAGAAAAAATGGGAATTTCTTGTAAGCTACAAGAGACGTAGATGATTAAAAATCAAGAACTATTTTAATCATCTAATAATAATAATCGTAGTTTTTGTTATAGTATTGATAAATACTTTTGAATATAAAAATAAAGCTTTTTCATAAACTACAAACAAACGGCTGTAACATTTGTATTCAAATTTATTTTTTATTTTTTCTATACAGCAAACAGAAATAAATGTTTGTATGCTGACCGACATATTTCTTCTTGAAAAGTACCTACTTTTTCAAGGGGTTTCAAGAAAACTTGACAAGATCCCTCTCAACACGTATTTTTGTGATTAAAATGTATATTTAAATTTAAAATGTAAATATTGTGTTGTTACAATTACAAACTAGAAATAATTAATGCTGATAGCTCATAAAAGAAAAAAAATATAAGACAAGAGCTGCAAGAGTCAATACACATAAAGTTTCGAAAGATACTCACGTTTACTACAAAAAACTGCAAACAATTACTAACGTTAACCAGGATTTTTTGATTAACATCAAATAATGTAGGGGTACCACAGTTTCCGATTTTATTGGTAGTTCTTACAGAGAAAATATGCTCAAAAAAATGTAAGTCGTATGTAACTTTACAACAGTATAAAAATTCTAAAATTTTCCTCAGTTCATATTTTCTTAATTTTAATTGTAGCTCATAATAAGTTAGAAAATACTAATCGTTAACACAAATTATAACAAACTACTCCTACTAATCTCACTCTTATTATCGATTTTACCCCTTTTTTAGGACTCCGCACATGAGAGAAAATAACGAAACCTTTAGTTTTTAAGATCGTTCAACAGACGTCTGTCTGTCATTCATAGCCAACTCTGAAATTGATATTTGAAAGTTGAAATTCCCCTCTCTCTGAGTTCCAAAAAGTAAAAAAACCAAACATACAACAGAATTGTATACCTCCTCCTTTCTTGGTCGGTCAAAAACAATACAGAATAGAAGCCGACCCTTAAACTTTATAGGAAAACCTATGCGTAGATCCTAATTACGGAACAATGTCCATGCAAGCCCGAAGGTCCAATTCTAGAGTTGACGTGTATACTTTTTGATCGACGACCCAAACGGAGTAGATAAAACAAAGGAGGTATACATTTCGACAGTTTGCCTGTTTTTTTTGTATGGCTATTCGCGCCTTTTGATTTTCATGATCCTTTCTTCATTTGATAGAGGACTATTGAGAGTTGGTCCCATTGAAAAAATAATCGACATTCAATATGTCCTTTCCCCCAAAAACTTCTCGCAATGGGGCAATTATTTTTGAAAATCGAAAATTTTAGACGACATAATTAGAGACCATAGCCGGTAACGTTTAAATTGGACAAAAAAATCATATGTTTCCGAGTTACAGCTGTGGTAATGTCTGAAATATATGTTCCGCTATGTTTTGAAACCTCTGAATACCTATGTATTAACGTATTAACGTAATCTTCTTTGTTGAACGTTGAATGACTTTCATGAATAATGTTACACTCAAAAGTGTGAAATTAATATTTTTTTACAAGAAATTGTACTGACTTTATTATTGGATGCACTAAAAAATTCAAAATAATATTAATTCTATTGGTGCTGGTACTTTTAAAGTTGTGCAATTGTAGTTAAAAGACTTTTGGCACAACTTCAAAAGTACCAGCACCAATACAATTAACATTAATTTGTATTAATAAAGTGTAAAATGTTTTTACTTATCCAAATCATTGTTATTGTATTCAATGTTAGAAATTATAAGATTCGTTTAGCAATCTAGATTGAAAAAAAAAACAGAAACACTATCTCTTAACTGGCTATTGCCAAATATATTTTAATACAATTTCAGATTACAGAGTTGTTAGTCTCTCTCTCAATTCAACAAAACGAATGGCCACAATAAAAATTTACGACGTGTGAAGAATGACACCTTACATGGCCACAAGTTCTTTTCATCGACCGAATCATTTGCAAAATCTTTCGAAAATGGGTCGACCATTTACACTGCCTGTCACTTTTGGATAAGCGAATGCTTTAGGTCTTCTTCATGTTCGATAATTTATATGCGTAATTTCGTGGACCGCGCCTTGTAATTTTATTTCAATTATTCAATTTTGTTATGGAAAAATTGAAGAGCTTCGCTCATAAGTGGCCTTAATTGCGAGCATAAATTTTCGGAAGAAAGCGACTGAGAAGCAATCAAGATTGACATGCAATATTTAAACCTTTTCCAATGTTGCATAACTAATTACCTATATGTGACGACATGATGATAATACCAACGAGGGAACTACAAGATGTCTCATTTTATTTTATTCAGAGTAAATCGTTTCTTTTTGATTAAAAGAAAATAATCTACGAAGATACACAGGAAATTCGTCGTATAGGATTGGAAGCTTACCTTGTCGACACTCGAGATTTTCACTGTCTATGATTTAGAATTTTGAGAAGAATGGTCATAAATATTTTCTAGAAAAATTGGACTGACGTTATTAGTTGGTGCACTGAAAAATATAAAATAATATTAATTATTTTGGTGCTGTTACTTTTGAAGTTGTGCAGCTGCAGTTAGATTGATAACTTTTGGCACCAACTTCACAAGTACCAGCACCAATAGATTTAATATTATCTCGTATTTCTCAGTGCACCAACTAATAAAGTCGGTCCAATTTTTTGTAAAAAAATATTTGTTCCACACTTTTGAGTGTAACGTTAGTCACGAAAATCGTTGAACGTGAACGAATACCAAGAAAGGTAGTACTTACCCTATTACCCACGTATATTCTTTGCTTGTCCTTGTTATTATTATGTAGAGATCTCAGAACATGCTGCGGAAATACACATAAGTATTTTAGATTTAACCATTTTACCATCGTTTTAACTCGAATACCTTAACTCTAAGGAAAAAATGATCAATATAAATGTTGCTACAAATATTGCTGTCTTTCATGTGGTACCTAGAGATTTTCAGTTTTCGAAAGGAATCTCCAACTTGACGCGAAAATACAATTATATGAGATTTTAACATGATTGTAACTCGAAAACAGTAAAAATGATCAATTTAAATGTTTCCGGATATTGTCCCAACCTTTAATTTTGACACCTCAAATTTTCGATTTTCGAGAAAATTTGCCCTCTACATCCACTTCGGAGACGGTTTTCGGAAGGAAGGATGTTTCGGATTTGAGTTTCCTCTTTCAAATGAAATAAAAATCATCAAAATCGGAGTACGTTTACTATAAGGGTGTTCGAGCAGTAGTTTGGACCAGTTTCCAACTGTGTTCCGTGATTGTGGAGCATGCGCATATGAATTTCCGTCTTCTTAAAATTAAAATGCGCATGCCTCTGACGGTTTGAGTTTGGTTTGAAATCCTGCTCGAACACCCTTTATATACAAGGCACGCACAAACCAAAAAAAAAACATACAGTCGAATTGTATACCTCCTCCGTTTGGGGTTCGTCGGTCAAAAATAGTAGTATATCGCATTATCCGGAACTCTATAAAAACACGCAAACAAACAAATAAACTGTTGTCAAAAAAGTGTTATATAATGGTTATAACATAATATAAGTAACCCTAAAATTATAAATGTTCTATATAACCACCGTTGTTGCTATTGCATTTTCTATAACCATCATACATTTTATTAATAGAGTTAACAATACAATGGGATTTCTCTTGACTTTAGGTATTTATGACATTTGTCATTTTATTTATTTAGTCTTCCAGTGTTCTACTTCTTTCTTTATATACTTCAGCCTTCAAGTAGCCTCATAATAAAGCATCGAGAGGCGTTAAATCGGGACTATTGGCTGGCCATTCAATACCTCCATTCCTTCCAATAAATAGGGGATATCGGTTGTATAAAAAATAAAAAATACGGAAATGAACTACATTGTGTGGTGGTGCCCCATCTTGATGACATATGAGCTCATTATATTGTCTAAAGGTAGATTGTCAAAAGATTTTCGATATCGTTCCCCAGAAATTTCAAATATCTTTCACCACTCAAGAACCCTGATAAAAAGTTGGGCTACTTTGCCATTAAAAATGCCGCACCAAACGCTAACAGATCTATGGCCCTTAAATTTTATTTACTCATGTCCATGAGGATTCGCAGAAGCCCATATATGACTATTTTTTCTGTTGAAGAGTCCTGCCATATTAAATGATGCCTCATCGTTCCACATTTTTTTTTTTAAAGATCGTTATTATCCATTTTTAATTCTAACATCCGACAAAAGCCTTCCCTTTGATTTTTTTGGTTCTCACTTAATTGTTGACCGGCAAAATTTTGTATGGGTGAGATTTATATTTGTCAAGTGTCACATCGTTTTTTTACCGATTTATTGAAGTAATTGGTGGCACCAGCGGTCGAAAAAGTCGGATTCTTTGTAACCAAGAAATATAAATTAAATTAAATATAAAGAAAATTGTCAATGTTTAACTTCGAGATATAAGAGAATTTCCAGTTCCTTTTCATTTTCTTTAATATGAACTGTTCGTTTCTTTCTCTGGACAAATATGGGTAAACTATATATATTCGAAGAGAGAATTTTAAGCCTTATCATCCTGGAATAAAAATTTCTTTCCACCTCATATAATAAAAGCAGCAGAAGCTGTAATTATGAGGAAAGTCATTGTACAATTTCTCGGCATGAAAATTCTTTTTGCGAGAAAACATTAAGAAGCAATCAGAATATATTTTTAAAACGACAGCTGCAGTGGTTTCCCAAAATTTTTGGAATACTGCCTACAGGATCACTCATAAATACAAATATAAAAACGAAAGTTTCATATTCTCTATGAACCTTAAACATTTTTCGGCGTAAATATCGATATCCTGACTTCTTCAAGGGCCATACTGGTATCCGAGTATAGCCGACTTCTCTGCCTTGAAAGTGTTACCACAAACGTGGGACCTACAGTTTAAAGAGGATTCCGAACCACCGATATATCTCTAGAAACACCCTTCCAGTGAAGCTGTTCTAGGGAAATAAACCAATGTACAGCTTTACTTATCTTCAGTGATCAAAATTTCTTAAGAAAATGTAAATGAAAACATACAGGGTGTCCGGAAAGTTCGTACGAAAGTTATTGGATAAATAAGTACATTGAAAATAACATACATATATTTAAATGTTCATCAGTGTTTTTCTCTCCATTGTGTGCAAATCATTTAATTATTTGTAACAAATTAAGGAGAAGATGTCATAATTTATTGATTTGTTGCATTTGTCTTTATCATGGATAATATTCACTAAAAATGTTTATCATTTTCGCCCAAAAGGTTCATAAAAATGAGCCTTTTGCATCTACAGTTTCTTTTTATCGCTTATGGGTGACCTTGAAGGTAGGGTGCAAAATATACAGGAAGACACTATAGAAACATATTAACTTTCTCACTGCTACACCATGTAGGTTCCAAAAGACATATTTTCAGCCATTAGTATCTATGCATATGTCTGTCGTTTTGTGCCACGATCGTACCGGCACCAAATATATTGATTTTGGTACCTTATTTTTTTTGTTTTTAGGGTATCGAGATAGATTGCTTTTCGCACAGAATGGCCATTCTATTTAAACTAGTTGCTGTGCGATTGCCGAAAAAATGTAAATTGCTCAAAACAACAGCACGAAAATTCTTCTAACTATTTGGTTGAAACTTGTATTGGATATTCTTCTTGAATTCTTTGACCATCTGGTATAAAGTGCATCGCTCAGAAAAAGCATAAAAAGGTTACGCTCAGCCCTTGTTCATTGTCCAGGTACACTGAAGTTTATATATCAAGATATATAAACTACTTTTAGCTAGTCTACATTAAGATTTATGTATAAATAACAAATTGTAATTGTATCTATTGCGGAAATAATAGATATTGAATAGGTGAATGCAAAAGCAGAATACAATCATTTTCCAATAACAGAAACAAAAACTAATCAAAACTATCTCTTCTACTGGCAAATGGTGGTTATACGGGTTATCTCCAACATTTGTGGTTATTATTGGTAACAATTATCTTCTTTGCACCATCGCACGCTTCCAGCTATCGCGATCCATTTCCTTTTCGCCAGATCGCAAAAACCTATTATACTCTCCTACAGTGAGTCCCTGAAGAATGTCTGAACTCATTTAACATTCAGCGATAATTTTTTGTGTACGTAGTTGACTGTGGGAACACCCTACATATATGAATTTAAAATTTCCAAAATGCATGAAAATTCATAAATCTTCGTATTCAATCGTTTTACAAAAACCCTGGGCTGAATTTTAAATGAATTTAGTTCAATAACTTCTGTTACTCACTGTATAAGCGATGTATGTTATTCGTTGATTGAAATAGTAAAAGAGAAAATTATCGCAGTCGGTGATATTAACAATATAATTGGTTTATTATTTATGGAATTATTATAAAGTGTTTCCTGTACCTAAGTATGCTGCAATCGCTAAGATAATTCGACTAACACACTGGTATTGTAACTAATACTTCTTATATGCATACGTTTTTGTAATTCTAGATGTTGTGTATACACGTGCTTCTTGATATTCTACAATAATTTCTCACGGGAAAACATGTAGGTAAACTAACTAATAGAATATAATATTATAATAAGGCTTTTCACTCGTTTGATGCCTGAAGTGCAATAATATAGCCTAGTATAAAGTATATCGGACGTGCAGTGATTGCACCACTTACTGCTACCCAAAAGATTATCCAACTGGATCTTGACATTTTTTTGACATACGATGTCGAAGTCATTCGCTCATAATCTGTTGTTTTATGGAGTGACGAAGCGTATGTCGTTGTTTTATAGATTGTAAAAGTCATAGACAAAGTCACAATAGACTGCGGGTCAGATAGTACGGCGGTCGTCCGGTAATTTCAGTTTTTGTTTCCATCTGATTATTTATTTTTTTGTCTCTATCTAACGCTTGCTTTGGTGGTATGTCACCATTGTCATCATATTCTTATTAGGGGATCCGCAGTCTATCAATATTATTTTTCTATGGTAAAAGGTAACACTCCTTATTTAGGCTGTGTTCAGGGAGTCGCTATCTGCACTATCAATGCAAACACTACCGATGCTGTTCATGGAGCTTATTGTGTGTTAGTGATAGCAACCTCCATGAACACTATTTTGCGTTTGCGTTCACATTCTCTTATTTGCTGTCATATTGAGGCTAAGCAGTCGAGGCACAAAAATATGAATAAGACAATTGACTTACTTTCTGTCTATGAAGAGACTCACCTAAGAAATATTACAAGCTGAAAATGTTTTTCAACCCGGAATAGAACCGGCGTCAATACATGGGATAAATTTGGGTTGAAGTACATAATAGTGAAGATGGTTCTTATATTTTATTCGTATTGTCATTAAAGCTGGAATATGTACAGGGTGTCCCATTTTGGTTACTTTTGCGGGGTATCTTCGTTATTTTAAAAGATAGAGGGTTGCAGTTTTCGCGACACTGCTACTTTTTCGCAAATCTAAAGATGCCGT
This sequence comes from Crioceris asparagi, assembly GCA_958507055.1. Classification (NCBI taxonomy): domain Eukaryota; kingdom Metazoa; phylum Arthropoda; class Insecta; order Coleoptera; family Chrysomelidae; genus Crioceris; species Crioceris asparagi. Next base: position 15,573,679 of record OY293827.1, on the reverse strand, counting down.
TAACAAAATTTTCATAGCCCTTTTAGTTTTTAAGATACAGGGCATTTTTGAAAATTTGGCATTTTGGGACCCCCCCGTTTCTCCGTTATCCTTCAACTTATCGAAAAGGTATAATAACAGTCTTGTAGATTATTTTTCGTAGAATGCAGTGGTGTTAATAATTTTTGTTATATATTTATTATTTTTGAGTTAAAAAGCAATCTTATGTTTTTATATATGACAATTTTCGAAAATTGTCATTTATTTGCGTGTTTCTGAGAAAAAGTGCATACTATTATATAATTTTGAAAAGGTAAGAAAAGACATATTCTGTATTTTATAAATATACAGGGTGTTCCATTTAAAAAACATAAGTTTGCTTTATAACTCAAAAATATTAAATATGCAACAAACATTATTTACACCACTGTATTCTAAGGAAAAAAATCTATAAGAATGTTATTTTACCTTTTCGATAAGTTAAAGGATGACGGAGATATGGGGGGGTCCCAAAATGCAAAATCTTTATAGTTTTCTGCACGTTTGTGCAGCCCTCATTATTGGTGAGCATCTTGTTAGTTTTTTTACAGAGTGGTCATTCTAATATCATTGTTATAAATAAAAATTATCACTTAAAATGTAAACTTTTAATAAATTTTGGGTCAGATAAATAATATTCATAATATCATTCATTTCATTAGTTTTTTATTTTATTATTGTGGGTTGCAAACGCAAACACTATCCATCCACTTCGGAAGAAATAGCGTTGCTAGCATTCATTTATGACGTGACAAACAAAAATTAATGACCTCACGATAGCGTTTGTAGTACTACCATTGAGCTCAGTGACCAGTGCGAGATAGTGCAGATAGTGACTCCCCGAACAGAGCCTTAGAACGACGAATGAAATCGACACTGGATGTTAAGCAATGTCAAAATGACACTGAAAGAACTTTTGCATAAGAGCAAACGGCACAATCAATGCACATCAGATATACATTAATAGCGTATTGTTTTGATGAGAGTGAGATTAATTCTCCAGTTTAAAGGAAGTATTTTTGGAGCTAAGCTTCTTTATGAACGGTATACCCCCAAGCTACGCCTCTGCCTCTCGACAAAGTTGAAACATTTTTAATTTTGTTTAAATTTGGCAGATGGCTCTAATGGCTTCAGGCAGGAAAAATCATCTTTGTAAAAAAGGTAGTTGAGAATAATTTAGATTTAGAAAATCTATATTTATCAAAATGTTATCTTGGCCCAAAACGACCCTTATGTAATCACCATACACAAAACGGAATCATATTTATTCGTAAATAAGTTGATGCTTGTTTATTTATATACCAACAATAAGGTTGAAGATATAACCAGCTTCCAAATCTCTGTCCTAAAGGCGTCTATCTCCATCCGATCTGCGGCGAGTGTTCATCAAAAATCCTAATAATATGGATATAATGAAAATAAAGCTTATTTCTGAGTTTAACTTCTCTATTTATGGAAGTTTATATATATTTAAGCTTATATAAAATCGTTTGTGACTCTTTATTTCTAAAGAGATTCTGTAAAGACCATTTTCTGAATGTGTTGGCTATTCGGTGTTAAATATTTAACTTTCTGATAACTCATTAATTACTGAGTCACAAACAAAAAGAAATGCGTTACAAGCGATTCACCGGCGATTAATCATAACAAAAATTCAAAGATTTAAAGATAACATTTTTGTTGGCTTTCAATTAAGTTATCCTTTAAAACTTGCCAACTGGATTCAAATATAGAAAACTTCATTTGGATCAGGGTGTCCACAGGTTCCAAAATTGAAATGTAGCTATGTGAGTATATTCGAAATATGTTTGTTCTTTCCTTTCTTAGTTCTTTATCGAGATATACTTATTATTTATATATTATTGCGAAAGATGTGAAAATTTCTACTGTAAAATGTGTTAAAAGATAAATGACTTCAATGAACATTAGATAAATAGGTAAATAATATGACCTTGCCTACCAACTATGAAAACAACTACTCGGTGAGCAAATACTCCATCTAGTTTTGGATTACATCTTCGTTGATAGATGCAATATAATTGAAAATTTATTCAATATTGATATTGCAAAACCTTCTAGCCCTTATGCTTTTATTTTATTCGGAACACATCACGCGAGCAGGCATTGCATTCAACTTCTAACTCATAGGTTGCGCTAAAAGCGGGTACCCCTTTGAGTTCCAGTCCGTCTACTATCGACTATTAAGGGTTGTATTGACTTCTTCGGACACATCCACAAGTCATATGTGTATATGATGAGTTCTAATGAGAATGAAATCGGTGATGAAAAATAAAAAGCACACATTAGATAGAGACAAAAACTGAAATTACCAGATGGCCGCCATGCTATTTGACACGCAGTCTGCTATTTACTAAGTTTATGGTTTCTTCTGATTACTGCCACACGGTGAATTGATAATTATTTTCACTTCTGGGTTAAAATCCTGCCAAGAGTTGTCTCACTGACACCGACATACGGATCATACCATGGAGAAGTTAAATGCATAGGCCTAAGAATAATGACTAGGTACTCGAACACTCGCGTCTAATTTTTTCCTGAATCCACCCCTCTTCTATATAGTCTATATAATATTCTAAGCAAGTCACGCTCGATTTTCATATAGATTTTTCTTTAAACTATTAGTGTATAAATTTCCTCAATATAGTTTAAGCTGTTTATTTTACGATTATGAAAAAAATATATCTGAATTAGTCAGAAAACAGCTTGTGACAGAATGACAGACATTAAAAATTGCATTTCACTGTATTTTTAGAAAACGAGAAATTCGTCGTGTCGAATGTTGAAACAAAAGTCAAATATTATCATCGCGGCTTAGATAATTGTTCTCAAAATAAAAAGTACATAGAAAAGATTGAATCATCCTACCTAATATATAGTAATATAGATCTAAAAATGCGATAAAACCATGTTCATAACTGAGCTGCCGAGATCAGCATTAGTGTTCTCCATGTTGAAGAAGTTCTTCAGAATAACCAAAACTTATCCATTACTAATCAGTCAGGTACTGTAAATTCTATATCAAAACTACAAATGCCATTAAGCACTCTTTGTTACAAAGAAAGAGAATAAAGGTATCCCTATTAATCGAAATATTTTAAATTGAAGGATGCATATGATTGGAGTCAATAATTAACAATAACGGATAATCCATATGAAATCGTTCAAGAAAGTCTTAAGTAATAAGAAAGACGCTGTCTGGAGCGGTTTCATAAGCAAACAGACATTTTGTTGATTCCTCAAAATAACCTGATGTGAACAAATTTGAATAATCACAAATTGATAGATGAAACAGTACCAACAACAATAAAATACTTTGAAAGACTTACTTCATTTTAACTAAAAATGAGACATGTTACAATTAAGATGAAAGGTTAATGCAAAATGAATGAACATTTGTGTTAGATATAAGAAATTCTATCTTTTGAGTAATTGAATAACTTTCATATCCTACATAAATACATAAGCTAAAATACATATTCACTCTTTGATAACCTTTTAGACTCTCCAGTATTATTTAAAATTACAAATAAAATCTAATTTATTATGTTAGATATTGAGGTTTATTTCATAGGTATAATTTACATTACAAGTTTCACCTTTTTTGTTAACAGTTAGTTTAGTTTCTCACATTTGACAAAGATATTATTTGTTTTGAGGATCGCCCGGTAGCGGGCTAACGCGACTTCGAAGATCAATTAAGCGCCTGGCTAAGATTTGAACGAGTGAACGATGATGACCCGGGCACGCGTTCATATCCCTAGCTGTTGTTTTGCGTACTTCTCCTTTCGGAAGAAAACGGGAAATCATGGACGGCTTACTTCCATAAAACAGTTTCTCAGGAAGAATAAGTTGCTATTTTTTTTGTACCGGTGATTCACACAAGGCTGTAGATCCTCTTGTTTGTGGTAACACTTTTGAGGTAGAGACGTCGCCTACAATCTACAAACAATTGAGGACTTTGATACTGAGAAAACTGAAGAAGGTCATAAAATTTGAACAGCCTAATCAAACATCATTTATTTATTATTCGAGAAGAATTTTAATGTGATGTTTTATAAATATATAATTGTTGGAATATCGATTTTCTGAAATAAATATTACTACATGGGTGGTGGATCTACTTATATCATACATACACTGATCACATAAACCGTTACTATAGTGGTTAGAGGAACTATAACAAATGTCCGTAGCTACAAATTACAATTACAGCCACTTATGCGAATCGTTATGAACATATAATTACCATTCATCATTTGCCGTATCTTTGTAATCGATTGTCATTTCTAATTGTGGATTTCAACACTTAAGTGGACATTTATTGGAGTTAAGTATTTACATTTACTGTTACAGATAATTTTATTCAGATGATCTGTAGAAAAATAACCAACCTTCTATTTACATAATGTGCTCAATCATAGCATATATTCAGATAAGGACTATATAGCTTATGAATATGGCAAGTTTCTATGATCTGTTCGTATAATTTGAAATGTGACATTTGAATATGGATGAGGAATACTCTTATTCCTTCTGGTTATTTTCCTCTTAGTCTTCTTTGGTTATTTGTTTCTGGTGAGTTCCACTTCAAAACCTTTTTTAATAATCATTAATCTGTCATTCTCTTTATTTTACATACCTACACCATATAAGCTAATTTGTTCCTTATTATGTCTACTATTGTGTGGATCACTCCCATTACCTCCTGTATGACGTCGTCATCTGTTTCTCAATCTTTTCTGAATCCTTTATAGTTCATTTTAGTGATCAGTGGTATTCTATTCTGTTTATTGGGGGTGTCAATACACTGCGAATATGTAGGATCTCAACAAATAAAGTGGTTCTATGGCTTTTAAACAGTTGCGCTGTTGTACCCTCGAATTTTGCAGGGTAATGCTTTTTAAGAGGATTTGTATAGATGTTTTGTCCTCTTATTCCCCAAATCTGTTTTATTCTTCCTCTACTACCACAAGTTTCTTGAGGTACTCTCTTAGCCCGCGTTGTCTTGTTAGAATTCCCGGTAATATACTGAGCATAATTTTTCTCCTATTGATGCAGTATTTTTGTTTCTCATGCCCCGTTCCATGTGATTATATCCAGTATTGGGATCTTTTTTTGTGCCTACTTTACTCTCTCAAGTTCATCAAGTATTGTACTGAGAATGATTCCGCAGAAGAGTTCAGGTCTCAAAAATGGTGATTCAGGTTTTTTTACGAGCACGTCTGATATCTTTTAACCCTCCACTCCCGCATATCCCGGAATCAATATGAGAATAACAGTATTGTTCTTTCAAAGTTCATAAAGTTTTTTCCTAAAATTACTTGGAGGTAATCATATGAGAGTTCAGGGCATGTAAGTATGTTTGTCTATCTGACATGATGGTAATTTCGTGTTTGCAATAATTGCTGGACACATTTTCCAATGACGTGGATTTCTGCTTGGAAATTGCTTTGGTATATGACCAGGTATTCAGAATATTTGCTTCTTTTGTCTTCATTCCATCTTAGCACCATTGATTTGATGAGTTTCCAACTGGTGTATTTCTCCCATTCACTTTTGCTACTTAGCTTTGTGATGAATTCTTTCACTTGGCAAAACTTCTTTGTCATCTTATCCCGCGGCATATTCCAGGTTTGAAGTCGATTATTAGTAACTTCTCCATTATTTATTTTAATTGCTAATCCTTAGAGCTTGGTACATGTGCTTATGCTCTGAAACAAAAATATAAATTGATGTTCTGGTTTGCTTTGAGATTTTTGACTAGTATAAAATGAAATTTTACACTATTATTTTTATGTTTGGATAGGAGACTTCGTAATTGGTGGTATTCATTCTCAAATATTTATAGTCACTACAGGATCTGATGATTTATGCGTCTTCCAATGTAATGTAACTTGCATTTTCACATACTTAAGTCATATTGTTTTTCTCAGTTTTGTATAAGTTTTCGATTCATAAATTATGTAAATACGAGGTGTTGCAATTAAGCTCCGGGAATTTAATCATTACTCTGGAGCCGGCAACACTGATTGATTTGTAAACATATGTCTGAAAAGCTGGACCTTCTTTAGTTTCAAGTCGATAGCATGTTCTTAGGCGCTGTTCAAGCAACGTGTTGTGATTTTTATTGAAATTTGATGAATATCCTACAAATCTTACGTTGATACACCCACACTATAGTCCCAATATCGTCCGCTGTATTTTATTCTTATTCCCCAAGATAAAGTCGTACCTCATCATGGCGAAGTATAGAAACCGCTGTGCTGAACGGGGCAAATTCTGAGGATTACCACGGGTATTACTTCCAATCGCGGGAGCGATATTGGAATCGTTGTGTAAAGTTAGAAGGAGATTATTTTGAAGGTTGATAATAAAATTTAGCTTGTAATTCAATTTGATTATTTGTTTTGCTCAGCAAGCTATTGCGGACAATTTCTATGCATTCGATTTTTTTGAGCTCTTCTGAAATCTTATCATTATCAAATTATCCGGCTGTCTGATGAAAATTCATACACGTAAATGCTACGTGAAACATGAGCAAAAATATACAACTATTTCTGCCAGACAAAAAACAAGTTAATGTAGGTAATCAACAAAGTTCTAAGTAACAGTGACAATAAGGAATGTGATGATTTACATTCATACGAATTAGGGTTCCAACAAGGAAATTTACCATGAACATGTATTTCAACTCACCCTCCGAAATTACTACTATGAGATTCCTAGAGAACGGAGACGTAGCTCACAAAATACTGTAGCTTAATGGAAAATACATCTATTAATAAGTAGCAGTAAAGATATAAAAGAAAATCAATAGACCAATAATATATCTATCTCCAATCTTCCTGAATGTTCTGCCACATTAGACTGATATCCATCATAAAACAAAAACATGAAGACGCTGCTAAAGATACAGCTATCCTAGCACGACAATTCCATCGGATACAAAATACCACATAATTACCAATGTAAATAGCGCATCAATAAATCCAATTACCAATCATAATAAATTGAAGATTGCTTATAACATTAACACCTTAATACATGCAAAATCTCGATTGCACAGTTAACTTTAATGGCTGTGCGTCGCGAGGACGCCACTGCCACTGAATAAAAGATCATGGGCGTTGCGAAATGTTATTATTAAGGGCGACTTCAGTAACATTAAGACAATGTTAAATTTAGATAAACTTTACTTGGAACTACATTTGTTGAAGTTGTAGGTACTCATGCATATGTATCACGGTTCTCTGAGTGACTCAAAAGCCTAGTATTAGTTTTAGGATGCCCAATATAACGTGGGCCTTTGTTTTTGAAAATTACAAACAGATTCAGGTGTAGGTACATTGATAGCATTGCCATCTTAATTACTTATTCATTCATTCATTCATTCATTCATTTACTTATTCACAATATTGGTCAGAATATGTAAGTATATCAATCTGATGCATTATCTATTGGGGAGATAAATCTGTTGGTTTTATTCACTATTTGTTCAACGATTCGAGGCACCGGTAAGATATTTGACACATAAGTTGTCTAGAAGCATAAGTGGCAATAGCGTAAAAATTGATGGCCAATGCTCGCTATACTGAAAACAACCATCAAATCACATGTTTTGTTCACGAAGGAAGAAGAAAAATAAGAAAATCTGCTAAGAATCGTGTGAAATTCCGTATGCAAATCTTTCGAAAAATGAGTTTCTGCGCAGATCATCGTGTCACACTCGCTTAACAGCTTAATCATGTCAGCAACAAACGCCACTAATGCCCCGTATTCACTGTTATTGCCGTCAAAAATAACCTGAAATGTGGAGACAATTTAAATTTTAAATTTAGAAACTATAATCCATTACTACAGCTTGGGAAAATATTTCAACTGGGAATTTGAAAAAAATAATGTTCAAGAGCTAGACAGTTAAATCGTCAAGGAATTGAAGAAGCAACCCAATCAAATAACTGCACACGATGATTCGATGAGTCGCGATCCGCCACTGATGTTCACACACACACAGAGATAATATTATAAAAACAACGATTTCCCCACAATTTTGCGTTGTCCAAGCTATGATTAAGCACTCTTCCGCACTATTATCTTATCGCCAGGCGGGTTAACTAGATAATTTACATATCCCAGTAGAAAGGTAGCCGCAGCCTTCCTTTTTTTTATTATTCCTCCATCGACTTCTTGTGGCCGCCGTAAATACGCGATCATCGTTCTGCATTGGTGAGCTAATGCGCGCACAACTCTTTATTTAAAAGGCTTTTCATGATACCAGCCAACATTATATTTACGAGGCGTTGAATATTATAATGGTGCATTGTGAGAATGTATAGATACAGATATCATTGGTGGATAAGTTTTATGTGCTTTTTTATGGACCATGATGTTGTCACCACCATTTGACCACCATAATATTTCTTCATAATCTGTGATAATATTTGCACTAGCTCTGTGAAGCTAGAGTACTGATAATTTGATTTTAGGCTGAGTAAGCAATTTAAGAAGCCAGTGATTGCTAGCTAACGTTGGCTGATTTCGATCACCGAAGTAAAGCAGCGCAGAGTGTGGGCGAGAGATGCGATGGGTGACCAGTGATAAGTGGTGAGCTTAGTGCGAGTTCGAATCCGTGGCTGTCGTTTGCATTACTCCCCCTTTCTCAAGCCAAAGGGGTAACCAGCGGGAGTATATTTCCCTAGTACAGTTTCTCTAGAAGGGTTTGACTTAAGATTTATCTTGAGACGTATCTGTTATTTGGAGTAAACTGTGGGTCCTCTTATCTGTAGAAACGCTTTCAAGGCAGGGAAGTCGCCTAAACTCTTGTACAAGTAGGGCACTTGAAGAAGAAGAAGATGCAAATTATTAGGTGCCAACCAGGGAAAATACTTTGGTAAACAAAAGTAATGATTAACTTACTTCAATTAAAACTAGTACAATGATAAATATTACCTGTTGCTTTTACAAATTTCATTAAAATTATTTGAGTAGGTACTTGTGCGTGTTTGATAAATATTCGAAGATAACTTTAGTATGGTTCAAAACTAGTGAAGTTGACAGGAATCTAGTCCATTAAGAAAACTTAGTATTCCGTAATTATATTGATAAATTTAGATCTTTAATTTTCGGTAATTACCTTGATAAATATATGGATCGAGTTGTCTCTGCGTATATACGAGCATCTGCAAATTAGTTGGCGAAACTGGCAACGTAGCTTTCGAACTGGCAACACTGGAGGTGCTATGCTTGGAGGGGCAGCAGAGGAACATGGATAAGTCGTCAATATTGGTTTGAACTTGCTAGAGTCATTTGGTTGTCGTAGTAGTTGTAGAAATGTTTTTTTTATTGTGTTTTGAAAATGACTGACATCAACGTTGTGCAACGGTATGCTATCAGGTTTTGCTTCAGACGAGGGCCCAGTGCAACTGAAACTTTTGCTAAACTTCAGCAGGCCTACGGAGACTATGTTTTGTCAAGAGCCCAAGTTTTTCGGTGGTTTAATGCATTTGCAAAATGAAGAGAGTCGATTGAAGATGAACCACGAAGCGGAAGGCCTTCATCTTCAAGAACCGATGAAAATGTCGAAAAAATCTGGGATCTTGTGCGTCCATATCGTCGGTTGACAACCAGAATTATCGGGGAAGGGTTAAATTTGACTCACAGCTCCGTTCATCAGATTTTGACCAATGAATTGAGGATGAGAAAAATCTCCGAAAAAATGTTTCTAAGAAACCTTCAGCAAGACCAAAAGGTCATCAGGAGGGAAAGATGCCTTGGCTTCTTAGATTCGATTGAAAATGACCCCCAAGCACCAGAGTATGGAGTGGAACACTTGAAGCTTTCCAAGGGCCAAGAAAGCAAGAATGAGCAAGTTGGAGGTCAAATGCATGCTGATTTTTTTTTCGATATCCACCGAGTCGTCCACTAAAAAATTTGTACCTCAAGGCCAAACGGTTAAATAACTTTTTTGCCTGGAGCTTCTTGAAAAACTCCAAAAAAGGGTCATTGGTGTGAGACCAAACATCAAGAACAATTGCTGCATCATAATGATGCTCGTTCTCACACAGCAATTTCAATAAACTAGTTTTTGTTTAGTTAAAACATTCCTACGGCTCCTCAGCATCCTTATTCGCCTGACTTGAGTCTATGTGACTTTTTCTATTTTCCCAAGATTGAAAATTCTTCTCAGGGGAACTCATTTGGGACAATTGAAAACATTCAAATGTCTGCAACAAACCAGCTGGAGGCTATACAAGTATCGGAGTTCCAGCACTGCTCTGAGGAGCGAAAGAACCTCGGGAATAATCTCCAGCGCTGTGTGGCTTCAGAAGAAAATTATTTTGAGGGAGACAATATAACTTTGTAATTCTATTTGAATAAAAAAGCTTTAGGAAATCACTATAATTACTTAATTTACATACGTATATCTATTAGTCGTAGAGAATGGAGTATGATTTGCCTGCTTACCAGTTTGTCAGTGACAAGATTACCTTGGGAACGGATGGCCGAGTTTGTTGTTTTCATCAAAAGCTGAAAAACGTGTTTCGCTCAATACTAAACGTGAAAACGGCTGTAACTATTTCAATTAAACCTGCCCAAAGTACTCTCCTAGAAGTCCTTTATCACCCGCTATAAAGAACATCTCTTAGACACAGCAAGAAAAAGCTAGGCTAAAATTAAGTGTAAAATTTTCTTACAATCGAGCTCTAATAAACTCTAAAAAGCTGGAAAAACTTATGCTCAAATAAACTTACAAGTTTTTTTAACTATTTACTCATATTCTGTTTGTTGAATATGATCATTACTGTTTTGTCATGACACACTGAGAACAATGAATGGTCCGACGACCTGATCAGACGATTTTTATATTCGATGGAATTTCAGAGCGGTAGGAATAAGCCGTGTGAGCGGACACACCAGATTTTTTACTGACGAAGACATACGGAGGACGTATACAATTCGACTGTATGTCTGTATTTTTTTATGGATGTTCGCGCCTTTTACATAGTAAACGTGCTCCGACTTTGATGATTTTTTCTTTTCATTTGCGAGAGGCGTATTGAGAAATGGTCCCATTGAAAAAAAATCAATATTGGACATGCTCTTCCCTAAAAACTTATAACGTCGGTCCAATGTTTTGTGAAAAATATTTATTTTTATTACTGATCACTATGTTAATGTAGACTATTTACAAATGGAATCGCGTTTTGTATACTTACTCCTACATGATGATGTCGTATCTAATTTTCACTTTCACAAAAGTCTATTAGGTGCAGATCGGGCAAATATAAGCGAGATATCAATTTCATCTTGCCACAGACTTACATTATAACAATAAGTTATCCAACATTCATTCGTAATATTCACAATTTTACAGATTATTAGATAAAATGATAGGTTAGATACGCATTTATATACGTGATCAAATAAATGCGAATGCGATTCGAAATGATTATATTACGATTTAAAAGGATTTCGTGATCTGGTTTACAAAACTGATAAATACAAATAATATGTAGGTATATTTTATATGGGTATTCTGATGTGAAGGTATACATTTAACGAAAGTGTATTTAGATAGGTAATCGGAATTACTGGAACAGAAATATATAGCTCAATTATTTTGGATCCTATATGGATACATAGTCAAGTTCCCAAGTTTGAAACAGTGTTAAATCGTCCTACTGAGACTACGTTAACACGTTTATAATACATTCCTTACTAGGTTTAGGCTTAGATTTTTAAAGAACTGATTTTTAATGAATGGTTGATTATTTTCTATTTTAATTACTGTTCATCGAAGTAAGTTCATAGTCGATATCATAATTGGTACTCGAAATATTTGAGAACAAAACTAGTTACAAACACCTGTGCATACGTAGTTACAAACATTAAAATACTTGCACTTTTATATGACATTAAAATGTAAATGTTATTACAATGATCTATGTATGAAATCTTTATTAGTTGTACTTGTTGTATACAGTATGGAACAGCCAAATTGAATAAATTCATTATTTCAATTATTGTGCATTATTAAAAAACCTGCGACACGTCGATTCTTATCTAATACCGCCCATCTTACCGAGTACCTATTAGATGAGTTTGTGACATCATGAATAAATAAATGGAATACCTTATATATATTTTTTCATTTTTGCATGCTACATATAAAGGCGATTTCAAGAATATATACTTATCTAAATATATATAAACAGTTTTTACAAAAAAATAAAACGGACGTTATTAGTTGTTGCACCGGAAAATACAAAATAATATTAATTCTATTGGTGTTGTTTTTCTTTGAAGTTGTGTAGTTGCAGTTAGATTAATAACTTTTGGTACCAACTTCACAAGTACCAGCACCAATAAAATTAATTTTTTTGTAAAAAATATTCATTTTATGTTTTTGAGTGTAACATTAGTCACGAAAATCGTTGAACGTTCCCCAATACCAATGAAGATAGTATATACGTATATACTTATCCTATTATCCACGTATATTCTTTGCTTGTAGTTATTATTAAGATCTCGGAACATCGATGCGGAGATACGCATAAGTTTTTAGATGTTAACATTTTACCACCGCTGTAACTCGAAAACCGTAACTTTAAGGAAAAAATGTTCATTATAAATGCTGCTACAAATAATTTGATATTTCATGTAGTTCTCATAGATTTTCAATTTTCGAAAGAAATCACCCTCTCCACATAGCAAAAATACACATATTTGAGAATTTAACATGCCTCTAACTCGAAAACCGTTCCTCTTTTAAGAAAATGTCCAATTTAAACATTTCGGGATATTGAACTATCCTTAATTGTATCAACTCAGACTTTTTTTTCAAGAAAATTTGCCCCCTCCACCCTCTTCCGGGGCGGTTTTCGGATTTGCGTTTTCATAAATATGGGACCATTTTTCAAGCCTCCTGTTTCAAATGAATCCAAAATCATCCAAATCAGAGTACGATTATTATATAAAATTTGCGCATGAACCAAAAAAAAGCAGACAGTCGAAGTGTATACCTCCTCCGTTCTGGGTTTGTCGGTCAAAAACAAAGTGGTGTTAATTATACCATTTATAACACAAGATTGGCTTAACTGACCGATCTCTTATTTTTTGGATTTTTCTTCGCATAGAATAATAGAATAACTATTAAAATATCAGAAATTTAACCGAAAACATATACCTACATGTAATTAATTTTTATATAAATTAAGTTTGGACATCCGCCATATTCCTTGCCTATATGTCAAACAGTAGGTATTCTACACCAATACCATATCGGATCGTGAGTTTTATCTAATCCTAAAAAGGTAGCGCTACCAAGAACAATATATAATTAAAACGTTATTTAGAAATAGTTACTATAATTAAATTAGCTTCAAAAACAATTAGATAAGCTAATTTTTGAATGGTCTTCTTATACTGTAATTTATTTTGTGGCAATTTAGTATTCCGCTGTATTATTTTGTTGTTTTAATTCATTAAACACCAACAAAAACATGGTTTTAATCTTCAAAACTATAAATTATCGAACAGAAAGATATCTTTAAGAAATTGTCTTTAAATTAAGATTGAAAAAATAAAAAAATAATAAATTAATTTACAATATAAATCGATGAAGGCATCAAAAAGTGATATAATACTTGAGGTGATAGGCGGTTTGAAATAAAAATCGATGTTTCGGGATTTTTTTAAATATGCATATTTATAATAATACATGATAATTTAGTAGCAAAACAATACTTAGGGGATTGTAAGAGATTTCCTCACTAGGTGTCCCAAATGGCATAAATAAACAAGTACAAGCTGCTGAGATTTGGTGAATCAACGGAATCACGTTGGTCCACTTTAATTTCTAGTAATAAAACAGGAAACTAATGTCACGAAATTCTATTTCGACACAAGTATCAACATTTCATCGGCCACCGTCGTTTCTTGATTAACCTAAGAGTATTTCTTTATCCGATGGAATTTTTCCGTTAAAAAGGTTTCTCGGGCAAATTGGTGCTCGTTATGGCAAATTAATTTGGACACGATTTTAAGAAATTTCGAAAACACTCTCTGCTTGTCGTCTTAATGGAACACTTTAATGAGTATGCACGAGTTACCCGTGACAATCGCCGCTGAAAATTACCATCTCAGGCCAAGAAGTGGAAGATATGCAAGAATACAACAAGGAAAAAAATAGTGACCGCCTCTCTATTGTCTATTTGCGAAACAAAAAGAGATCTTGCTGTCGATAATCTTTAATTGGATTAACGAGATTTCGAGATGTAATGACACGTTTTAATTGATTGCTTTCGATCGATCATATTTCGAAACAAGTGAGAGAATCATGCAATACTCATTGATAGTCAAACAACCTACAAAGAACTAGAAACGTAAATCTTAACTAGGAACCTACAAAATGTTATCAGTTTTTGTAAATTTTGACAATTTAGCTTTGCTAGGTATCTACTGCCTGTGTTTTTTTAAGAGCGATTAATAAAAGAATGTTGAAATTCACTAAGGAAATTTAAAAGGGAATAGAGGTAGAATCACGTCTACTCTCTCCGTCGAATTCATTATATACCTAGATACTCGTGAGGAATGAAGTTAGATATATACATTTATTTGATAATCTATAGTAAAGGACTATCACAATCTGATACTTGTTTGTTATTGTTTCAATACCTAATAGAAGTTATCCTGAATATGACTGTTCTGGTGCTCGCCTTTTTATCATGTAGGTAATATATGGCGAACCCCAAGAATACAGGATGAAGAATACTTAGTAGAAGCATTATACCTTGATTTTCTTGAACAAAATTCCTAATCCTAAGGAATCCCTTATAATAAAGAAATAAAAATCACATTCGGTGATTTTTTAATAGAATGCCTGAAAGGTATGATTAGCTAGAAGACACATTTCCGTCAAAAATCTAAAAAGGGATTGTAAACCGGTAGAACGGATAACAAGAAAAGGTTTTGAAACCGAAATTTCAGCAGTCATAGAATGAGTCCATATAGTAAGTGATTGCAAGGTCACTATTGAAAAATCAAAGCTTGGTTAAGATATTCACTAATTTCCGGAGCAGCTGCTATAAGGCAAAAAAGATCTGCCTTATCCAGGTGCTGGAGTACTCCGGTCATCGAGGCACTGATCAAGCAAGCTTACATTAATAGGACAAACCTGAAACAGCTAGTTGAGGCTGCTACTATTTATTCTAAAAAGACGAGCAAGGTGACAAGTGACGTAATATTACTTATTTCATTCTTACCTCAAATAAACCTCCTAGTAATACAACGAAAGAGGGCGTCCAAGATACCTTAATGTAGAGGTGCTAAGGTGACATCAAAAGGCCCACAATTTTGTTGAAAAATTCTGGGGAGGCTACTACAGATGACAACGATTCCTCGGCATGTCCTTGCTAGAGTTATATGGAAATTAGTTGTTATGTCATATTCAGTGAGTGTGTTCGTTAAATGAGCCAAACGGTCGATGGCAACAATGATAATCACAAATCACACATAATAAGTGAATCTGTATACTCTTGTGTTGAACGATCATTCAATTTCTCGTAAATACAACATAAAAAATAAGTTTTGACAATCAATAACCGTTCTGTGATATCCATAGGTATATATCCTTGTCATAACATACATTGTGTTGTGTGATATAGTTCATAAGATCGTAAATATGTATTAGATTAACTTCCAAATTGTATCTATACATTTTTAAAACAATTTTCTAAATATTTCAAAGAACATACGTCTGGAAGAAAGGCCTAATAATAGAATACCTACCTGATTTAACTTAAGCAATCAATCAATACTCTTTACAATTAACTGAAAAGGATTAAAATTACACCAATTCAAATAAAATTCACATAAGTTACAGAATATTTAGACAAGTTTCACTACATCTGCAGCAATTTATTTCTCAACAAGACTACCAAATGATTCAAACGAACCGAATCTGAGAATCAATGAAGAAGTAAGCTTAGAGCAAGTACAAGTAAGCTTATTTCCTATTTATTTTTTTCAGAGATACCTACACCTTATAGTAGGTATGTGGTAAAGACCTCTAAGTAGAATGTTTTGGATAAGTCACAGCAAAATTGTTAAAGCCGTTTTCAATCCACATTTTTGAGCAAAATAAGCTTTCCAACTATTCCTTAGCAACCAGTGCGAGTGGCATGCCCAATCTGTGCCACCGATGAGTAAGATCGATACCATACAGAACAAAAAAGAAAGTAACAAAATTGGCTCCTCTGCTCCCGAGATTAACTCGGCACAGACAGACCGACAGGCAAACAGGTCAATGGCTAAAAATATATTTTTGACTTAAGGACTTCTGAAACATTAATATATGGTATTTCATAAAATTCAATATGAGCTTAAACAATACATAAACTAAGTCATCCAGAGCGAGAACATGAAAAAAGATTCTACCTATACATCTGGTCATTAATAATTGCTCAGCTGGGTACTTCATGAGAAAATCCTGGTAATTTCCTCCCATGAACCTCCAACCAAAAAATGACGAGAGCCTTACTAATATTCAGTCTACTCCAGAGATAATAAACTCCAAGCTCCGTCCCCTAGATATTTCTCAAGAAATTCTCGGACTCACGAATCTATCCATTGTCCAGGATTATGTCACAACATTTGACACTGTTACCATTCTCAGAGACTGGAAGATGAGTTTAATCAAACCAATATATAAAAAGGATTACAAACTTGCCCCAAAAAAATTCAAAATGGAAGCAATAATAGCGGAGCCCTTGATAGGTCCCTTTGGTTTCATAAAAATGTAGCATTCATTCTGGCGGTAGAATTATATTAATTTATTGAATGCTACATGATTGTATATATCTAGATATTACCTTTTTATGTTTGCGTTTCCTGTATATTTTGAGCCGAGTGCTTTAGTGTAAATGTCCATATTTTACAGGCCGCTGTCCTAATATGTGTATCAACTCCAACCATTCATTTGTTAAATAGATTTTTATTTCAACTCATTCGTATTAACGATGATATATGAAAAGTAAATAGTCTTCATTTATAAAATTTGAGGTTACGTTAATTTTTGACTTGTCCAGTAGTTAATTTGCCTAATGGTGGGTGTGTTGAGCTGTTCCATTGAACCTCGGCTCGTTCACACTAGAATATTGATGTTCTGAGTTCGCATTGATCACTCGTGTGAACAAGCCCATTTTTTGACTTAACGGCTAGGGGACATCTGACTTCTGATTTTCCCTTTTTTTTCTTTTTCTTGAGAAATTTTTGTCTTTATTGGACTTGATTGAAAACGACTCATGGGTGTGCATGTCGCTCACGGGGCCCATTTGTTCTTGATCTGAAGTGCCCTAACTTTTGTTGTAACATCACGAGTAGGTATGTGAGATTCCCTATTTCTTTTGTGAATTTTCCGAGCGAAAGAATGGTAGCACCTAGATACCAATGAAGTTTTTTTTGATTTTGGCTTCACTTTTGGTTTTCGATTCTTTTTTTTTGGTTTTCAATTAATTTTTGGTTTCGACTGGAAGTTGTAAAATTTATTTACTGGATACGGACTGTATCCTGAGTTGAATCTTCGTTGGAAGACCACGTGGGCCTGAAAAGCCGTATTATAGTAGTACTAGCTAATTTTGATGTTGGAGTCCAACGGACTGGAGGCAGGGCGCCCACTAGTTTAAAGAAAGCCACCTGGGAACGTCAAGTAAATAAGGCCAGTTAGAGTTTTTTATTTTTGTTTTTTATTAAAATTATCTAAATTCATTAAATATCATAAATATGAACTATTTCAATATTCAATTTACCTTTAATGTTGTACAGCTTTGGTAATTCTTATTCTAAATAGGAAAGCATAGGTATGATATGCAACGGAAGTTCTAGAACATTCCCTTTTATTGAGTATCTTAATAGACTACCAAGCTAGTAATCTTTTACCACACTTTTTTTTTACTATTTCAACATTAAATTTATAAACGACTATTACTTCTAATGAAATCCATTTATGTAGGTTATATATGTATTTTCTTTTTATTTTCCATTTGTAATAAACTGTTTATTTTGTATTACATTATTGTGTTTTATTGTTAATTTGTACTACAAAAGGTCCGTTATAATCTGTATACCCCAAGCGATTTTCCTGCTCTATGACGCTTGGTAGATATTTAAATCGAGAGACAGGTGGCGTCCAAAGAAAGGGCCAGAAGAGTGTTTCAGCCTAGAGCAAGTATTCACGTGTCTCCGACTCAAGAGCTGCCGTTCGCCGCATGTGCGTAAAAACGGTGTAATCGAATATAAAATTACAGCACAAAATCATACCAGAGAAACAACATGGCCTTATGAGTGACAAGTCAATTTTGTCAAATATTATGTGCTGCCTCAACTACTGGGTTATCTATCTGGATTTTAGTAAGGTTTTTGACAATGTGCCGAAATCGAGCTTCACCGCCTTCCTAGAAAACCGAACTTATTCTGTGAATGTCGGATCATCGTACAAGCTATATAACTACCGTTCTTAGTGGAGTACCACAGAGCTCTGTTCTCTGACCTGTATCATTAATCATATTAACAGCAGATTTTCAATACGTAGCATGCAAGCTTTCTGTTTACGCAACTAAGCACTTCAACCCAACCTCAACAATATACGTCACTGGTGTATGGACTGGTTTTTATCCTGGTCAGATCACAATAAACAACAACTGAAGAAAGCTTATTTTTCATAAGGAAAGGGCTTCACTCTTCTGAAATCTGAACTCTCACTCTCCTAGAGAGTGTTCAACGTTGTTTTACTTGAAATCTATTCGGGGAGAGAGATGGGATGTCGTTATTACCTACACCATGCACTAACCCCAACAGATTATCAGTGAAATTGTTACGTCGTTTAAAAAATGTTTTTGACTCTCTCATTACCTGACATATTTTGCCATTATTTCAGTACGTTAAATGTATTTTCTTTTAATTTGAAATCGTTCATCATTTATGTATTTATGTAATATAGAGGTACATCTTTTTTCTAAGAGTAATTAGGTAGGCAAGGTAATTAGTTTCCTTACAAGCTACTTGGGATAGCGGTATGAAAGTAATATGAGAGTTGCAAAAAAAAGACAACTCTTTTTATTGGGATAAATGAATTCGGCCTAATTAAAAAACATCAAAATCCTAGGTAGGCAAGATTTTGATGAAATAATGATTAAAGACCTAACAATTAGGAATAATGCTAATTGCACTTCTCCATATCCAGGTAGGTACCTCCATAATTGCATCATTGCGATTAGTCATGGTGCCACCAACCAACCAACCATCATAGAAACCGTTCGTGCTTACTGCAATCTCTGTTGGGACTTCATCAATCTTAATTAAAAATCCCGCAAGATTAAGTGTTCTCTTCAGGGAAATAATGAGTGTCAAGGCTACAAGGTCAAAAGATCACAATGCTTTGGCTATTCAAATTGAGTAGTTTACAGACGCGCCACAGTCCACCTACTAATCACGAGTCGTTGCATTTCAAAGATTTATCTATTGGAATGAAGACATCACAATTTGCATTTCGTCAGAAAATTTAATAGATACCTATTTTTTATACCACAGAGAAACAACAACCCAAGAATCACACACAAGGTTTATATGCGTTCAATATTTGTGAATATTATGTCACCATAATCACCGTTGACACTTTGTCTTGATTATCATGAGAACTAAAAATTATAATTGAGATCGGAATTATTACTTTTTTTCTTATATTTTTGAGATTTTTTTTCTTATATTTTTGAGATTTCACGCTTTGTTGGTACAAGGGGCCGATTGTCAATTCTTGTATGGTTTTGACCAACTTCAAAAAATAATTTCAATGTATGTTGCTTTTTTATTTATGTACCTATGTAGCCTCCGCTCGCATTTAAAACTTGGACCGATTTTGATGATTATCTTTCCATTTGAAATAGGACGATAAGATCTTCAGGGTTTAAGGAAGCTCTAGTCCTTTCGGTAAACTCGGAATTCTTTAAAAAAAACTTCATTAGATCTTGTAGAATATATGATTTCTTGAAATATTTGTACGCGAGAACTTCTCAATAAATCTCAAGTTTTTGTTGTTAGGTATCTGAGAAGGTCGAAAATGTATTTATTCAAATTTTCACAAACACCTGCTTATAATTCAAAACATTTATATAATAAACTTTTCGATCAATATAAAGCTATACCTAAATGTGAAGTAATTTTATTAATTGAATGTCTGACATAAGAACACTTTATTCATATATTTTTTTAAGTAAAGAAGTCATTCTCTTGAAATATATTATGGTCACTGCCCTCACACTTAAGGTGTATGATTATTATACCAAAAGATGAAGGTTCGATACCCACGCGCTTATTATACTCACACAATTTTTATCTAATAAAAACATTAAATAAAAATATATTTTTATAGACAATAGACTTATTGACTAAATAATAAGTTGTTATTTGATTTACTGAGATTAATGATGGTTCTTAGTATTCAATTACATTTTCTTTATTGAAAAATGAATATTATTTAATATAAATGCATAATTTTTAAAACAAAACTGAGACTTCATTCGATGATGTATTAGAAATAATAAAATAAAAATGCATAATGTAAGTATCATTAAGATTTTGAATTAAGTGCAAATAATCGTGCTGATACATCATCTCGTGGCACCAACTTCAAAATCTCAATCATTGCCTTACATTAGGTATGTATTTCTATTTTACCTTTTTTATTTCATCTTCGATTAAAGTAGGTCCGTCATCTTCTATGAGTGCTGAACTCGTATTCGAGCGTTGGTGGCTTCTATGTCTTGAAAGTGTTATGACAGACAAGGGACCTACAGTTTAAAGTGGATTCCGAACCACCTATATGTCTCAAAATAAATCTCAAGACACACTCTTCCAGATAGCTGCACTAGAAAAATATACTTTCGCTGGTTTACCATCGCCTTACAAGACGAAGTCGGTCCTAGTTATTTTAAAATTATTTATCCTCAATATATTATTAACCTTTCATTATATAGTTAACATATATATTTAAATTACGTCAGAATTAATTTATTTAGATATTTATAATTTTTTGTTGGTTGTTGATCAAAACATAAAATCCATTGAATATGCTTCTTTTTTAGCAATATTGTCCGGTCAGAGGGATATATTTTTATCTCGGTGACGGAAATTTGGCTGACCGTTGTGACTTTTTTTAATTTCTTTTTCAATTAATTCTAGAGAATGCTTCTATTTCTAAGTCAGAAAATCAAGACATGTGGAGAGTATAAAAAATAAAAGCACTGGTGAAGGCTATCGGAATTTGGAAACAAGCTTGTCTTGTTGAGGTTCTAGAATTATTGGAATGAGCCTAAATTGCAAGATATTCTTTACCAAATCAGTATTAACACTTGCTATTAATTAATTGCAATACTATGAATATTCAAATTACATTCACTGTAATATGATAATATAGTGTTGAATAAGAACACTCTTCATTTTTCTCACATTTTCAATTGACAATTTATAATTAATTATGTATACATAACTGCCTATGTTTAAAATAATTATAAGCCACACTTGTCAGCTTGTACCTACTGAATCTGTAATAATTACCACTGTTTCAAATATATCTAAAACAATTTCTCTATTTAACATGAACATTCATATCAGACCATTATCCACCATATAGTGCTTTTGTCTAAACATTATCAGTGGACATGCATAGAAACAGCTGTTACAGTAATGAATAATCATAAATCTGACCAATTCACAGAAAGTAGGTAGGTACATAGATGCAAGCTAACATAAGTGATTACTTTTTCCGCTATTAACAAAAAATGTTGAAATTATTGTTTTTTTTTTAAATAATGTTATAAAAACTATCTATGAAATATACGGATATAGAAGTCATCATCTATTGATAATCCATTTAACTAACATGCATGACAGTTTTTACAGCTATTTACATTTACCTTTGAACAAGTGTAATTTATTAAGCAAGCTATCAAATTCAGCATTGCAAGTCAGTTTTGAATTTCAACTAGATTCTGTGTGTTTATTTTAAGATTCCGATGAAGGTATATTTGACCCTATAAATAAGATTCGTGGATGACATTGTGGGAGTGAATAATACTTTCGTAAACAACCTGTAATAGAGCACCACCATTTAAAAAAATCCAATTTGTGTCGGGCTGACAAAGTATTAGTCACTTTCATTTATGTTAAAATTTAAAAGGTTAGGTATACTGTCCAATAAAATATAGGTATGTAGGTACCTTATTTTTTGTTGATATGGAGACTCAAACATTCATTCGAAAATCAAAGTACATATACTTTATAAATATAAATAGCGGTCTCCTCTTTTTCCTAGCAAAAGCTACAGGGTGCGTCATCTGCCTATATGCTTCCTAATTCCTAAGCCTGCAATGCCCTGTCAGCATTCCCACCATTTAGTTCTTTCCTTCTGTCCAACCCTGTTGGTATGTAATTTCTTATCAGTTACGGTAATGAGTCATTTTTTTATTCTAAACATTAACTCTTCGTTGTCATCCACTTCCATTTGGACCAGAGGTGAACCATTTCTTCGTGGTCGTTGGTCGTCCTTTTCCATTTGGACAGGAGGGTAACAATTTGATTTATTTTACTATTGACCGAGCGGCATTTATACCTATATATAATACTATTCAAGATAACTTAGCAGTATACTCCAGGGAATTTTCCTTAAAAATTTGAGACCAGCTTATAGATCTTAATTCTCTTTAAAAGGTATTCAAAAATGGTCTATTCTGCAGTTAAAAATATATTAACGAGAATACACATTGCAGCATATCCTCATGGTTAAGAATCTAATTATCTAGGAAATAATACGTAATAGATAGTTTACAAATTTGTTTAGAAAACAAAATAGCATGAAACCCACTTTAAATGAGTTCGACTCGCAGTTGACCTTTTCTGAAATACCCTATGGGATAATAAAAAGGCAATGTGATGGGCGTCGATCGGCGATCAGAATTCTATGAGTCATAAAGTACATCTAAAGCGAAACGTAGGTACCTATGTAATTTAAAATCAAACACTTATTAAGATGTTGTTTTCCCGTCTTATCTATATTTAAAACACTTAAGATATACAGATTTGAAGTAGGTAAGTAATTCAATATAATAAATATACCATTCCGTATGCAATAATAACTAGTTGGGAAGTATGTGTAAAACTAGTTCAATTTTTAAAATCTAAAGTTCAGACAAACAAGAAAAAGTGGCAAGGTCGTTGGCAACAGCAAAAAAATCTATTACAATATAAATTAGCATTTCATAATTGTCGCTTGAGCTTGTGGATTATTATAGGTACTATCAATTTATTCAGCAAGCATTACATTATACAGCAAAGATCGTTAAACAATAGAATTATTTAGCGGATAAAATGGTGAGCGTTGGATTTATAATTTTGCAAATAAATATACCGAATATAAAAATCGTCTGAATCGAGCGTCTATTCATTCATTTATATCAGTGTCCCAAGCAAACGACAATGGTCATACGAGTTTTGTTGTAAGTCGAACCGTTTAGCCAAAATATGTATAGGTAGGTAGGTAGGTAAAATATATGAAATTTCATTTGTACATAACTTTTATACTATTCTCTTTCCCGAGATATGTTTTCTTTGGCTATTGCGCAGCAACCAATGCAAGCAAGTTACAAAGGAAGCTATCTGTGCACGAAATATCGTTAGAATCTTAAGCCGGCGACACATTACGCTACTACCAATCCCTAACGCTTTTAAGTTATTAAAAACAGTCGGCCAGCTTTGTTATTGATATCCATGATTAATGTACTGTTATTCATAATTCAGCTGACGGAATATAGTAGTTGGAACAAAGCTAATACATTAAATTACTTAGGGTAACCAAATATAATACAATAATGCATCTTGTGAACAGTAATATACTTAAATTTTGATAAATAGCATGTTCGATCAAATAGTTCATGAGTGGGGGCTAGCAAAATTTTTATAAAACTCCCAAAAAGTGCCCATTATGTACAACAAAATCTTATTGTGCATGGTATCAAAAAAAATAAAATTAATTTTGATCCAACATTATTTTTTTTTATAAATTCTATAATTGGACATATAATTCAAAGTTATTTTGAAAGAGCGAAAGATAATGAGATTGACGTTGTAAAAGTTTTTTAATTATACACTATTTTTATTCCGTCATCAAAATATGAGTTAAATAAATTGGAGAATCAACTAGTTTCTCATTAGGGATTCATTATGAAATCGACCCTAAGTATGAGATAAAATAACAATTTCCTATTATTTATAGGAGATCTATTAACTTAACTTTCAAGATGGCCCCAAAGAAGAAAATCTAGTGGATTATGATCATGAGGCCAAGATGGCCATGGAAAGGGAGACCCTCGGCCAACCCATCTGTTGGGAATTGTAATATTTATAAAAACTCCCAGACCAGGTGGTACAAATGCTGAACTCTTAAAGAGCGGAACATTACAACTTTACGAAACTCTGGCTTATGTATTTACGAGATTTATGAAAGGCGGAAACATCCCCGAAGAATGGAAAATGGCGTACATTATATCTGAAAAAGAGTATAAGAACTATGAAGAGGAAGAACTGTGTGGTTTTCGAGGGGATAGATCTTGTACGGATAAAATATTTTGCTTGAAACAAATTATCGAGAAAAAGCGTGAAAGAAATAGAACACACCTGTTCATAGATTTGCAAAAAGCACACGATAATTTACCCATCCCTAACTGAGGAAGA
This sequence comes from Crioceris asparagi, assembly GCA_958507055.1. Taxonomy (NCBI): domain Eukaryota; kingdom Metazoa; phylum Arthropoda; class Insecta; order Coleoptera; family Chrysomelidae; genus Crioceris; species Crioceris asparagi. The sequence continues at coordinate 15,548,860 of OY293827.1, read as the reverse complement.
CCTCTATAAAGACATGAAATCTATGGTTAAGATAGAACAACGAGTATCGGAACCATTCAGAATCAATAAGGGATTTCGACAAGGGTGCTGTATATCCCCGACACTTTTTAAAATATGTGCTGATAAAGGTCTGACTATATGGAAGAGGAAATGTAGTGGGATGGATGATGATCAAGTGATATGTGCTGATGATAAGGAAGGTCTAGAATACATGACACGCAAACTGAAAGAGGAGTATGAAAAATGGTCTATGTTTGAAAGTAAGTTGAAGACAATACGTATGTGTGGGTGAAGAACCAGGCGATCTGCGAGGGCTATAAATATCTTGGGGTCAACTTCAATAGAGAAGACATGGACGACTGTGAGCTGACGGGCAGAATAAACAAAACTAAAACAATAATTAAAGCTTCATATGGAATACTATGTACGGAAATTGAAAAAACACGTAAGATCAGATCTATTATAGTTTGATTAAAAGCACTCTGATGTACGGGTCAGATACATGGAGAATCCTATAACACTTTAAAAGATAAATAGAAACAACAGCAATGGACGCCATAAGACAAGCATCAAGAATATCAAAACTAGAGAGAATTCGAATTGTTGAAATAAAAGAACGAATGGGCATAAACAAATCTATTACAGAATGTATTGAAGAAAAATAGCTAACCTGGTATGGGCATGTATAAAGGATGAGCAGTGAGAGATAACCAGGAAAAATAATGAAGTAGATATCATGGAAAAGCCGGAAGAGAGGAGGACCCAAAGCATCGAGGGTGAAAGGTATAAATAGGTCAATGAGTGAGAGGACTAAGAGAAGAAGGCTGTAACAAAAGCAAAAATCGGTATTTACGCATTGGACAACGTCGCAGGATATTTTGAATCTTCTTCTAATAATGGATTTAGATATCAAACACATTTATTAAGAGTTCTTATTAAGTTTTAAATAGTGTTTATGTATCGTGCATTTTGTTAATAAAATATGATTTTCAACAAAACGTTGGGTAAAATATATCGATTAAAATAAAGTATACTTTTTGGAGCAAAATATTAAGAGAATCAATTTCAAGTTTGTTAAATCATTTAAGAATTTACAAATTTAACTAGACATTTTTGTCTGCCCTAGTATGACATATACACTGAACAAAAGTTTAGATATGAGAACAAGCATTATTATCAGTTAATTGCCAAAATTTTGATGATACCATGAAAACCGCTTAAGAGATTTAAATTAATTTAATTTTTAAAATTCTCAAAGCGAATAACTTCGTAACAAAACCCGATGTGAATATTTTTCACATGAAGTACCAACATTATTTTGTGTTCCACTATTATTTTCGATATAAACTTTCCGGACACCAATAAAAATAGACGAAAATTTAAAAGAATTGGAATGTAACAGTACCAAAAAATAAGAGCGTTTCTATAAAAATTCTTTCTTTGACATTATCTTTACGTTTCACGATCCCTTAAATATAATGGATTTTAAGAGTAAAATGGAATTTCGTACTGTATGGCCTTCTAGGATCACACTCATATCTACAGGTAGATACGTATTTTTATGAGGTCGGCAAAAAATAAGATAGAAGCTAATCAATAAAAGGAAATCACATTTAAGCCTGAGAGAAACTGAATACAACATATCTACATATATCTATGAATATTATGGAAATGAAGACATAATCTTTCAATGAGGATATTCAGGACGATGAGTGTATGTATACCTTATAAGTCCTTCTAGTCTAACTATCACATTCCTCTTGTGAATAAACACATTGGTCGTCATCTCAACCATATAAATTTATAGAAGAAAGCTGTGTATGCCATCCAAGGATGGCTGAGATTTTCCGATCTGGTTTTGTACCTTCTAATTGGTTACAGATATAGAGAGTGGATGTTCAATAACGCCTTTTTTGTCACTCTTTCTTCTCCACTTTATGTCACTTACAAAAAAATGTCGTAGGAATTGAAAATAAAGTCAACGACGATGTTAGATAATGTTTCCATTTCATGATAACAATAATTGGTATATGCCAGCGAATTAGTCTTAATGAATTAAAAGGCACATATTCAGAAGACTCAGGCTTTGGTAATCATAGGTTGCATGGTGATGCCAGTTTTCTCGAGACAAAAATATTCGAAACATAAAATAAATGATTGACTGTCATGGCGGAATTTTGCTTAATATGATAGACTTTTTGCTGAGAAGCAAATATTTGCAAATTCAATGAGGTAAAGGAAAATGAATCCATGGTTGCACATTTGAAACATTCATTTATAAACACAAAAACGTATACAGATCAGACACTATTGAAAAGTTAATAATTATAATAAAATAAAATAACACCCATCATGTCTCTGTATGCCAGAAGACACACGTCAGTCTTAAGTTGATATACCTGATTTTTCGGTGGTCAATTATTCACATAGTGCCCTTGTTTGGCCTATACGACGCCCTCCACGCTCTCCGAAATGAAATAAGCTTCTAACCTCAATTAAAATATACATTTTTGATCTTGTGTAATAATCATAATAATCATAAAAGTCTATGGCGAAAAACCTTTAAGAGATTTGAATTTCTAGTACAGTAGTTTTTATGGGCATTCAAGACTTGGATTTAATGTAGATATAGAAGTAACTCGTAGGAATATGTCATATTGGAATGAAAATATCCAAAATCAAAAGCCAAAACCACTGTTATGTCATTGATTTTCGGAACTGATTGATGCAGTAAGTTAAAGGGGTCAACTTTTTACATCAATTGTCTGTATGGATGGCCCATCTGCAATCATGGGACACACATATGTACACCTAGGAATTTCACGCAATGCCCAGCTTGATTGTTCCTTTTAGGCATTTTAGCAAAAGGCTTCTGATATTGTTGGTGCTTGAATAAGAGAAGTTGAGGAATAGCGATTTCTCACGATTCACGCTTTGTTGTTCACAAACCACTGATATCTACTTGCCTTAGTTAATTGCTCGTAGATTGAGCTGCATCTGCAATCGAAAGATGACTGATTAACAGTGAAGTATCATCTGAATACATGATATATTTATTACGTTGAAATTTTTAACATAAATCATGTTCAGCAGTGGACCTGAAATTGATCCCTGGGGTACAATATACAAGGTAAGTATTTTAAACTGTAAAATATTTGTTTATTAATGTATATGATCGTAAATAAATATTTCTCAGTTAAAAATTCTTATCATTTAAAAGTACCTATGTCGTAAATGTCGTGGCATATTTATGTTATTTTTTAAGGTTATGGGCAAATATGAAGTTAAAAACAAAAAAATGTAATCAATGCTTTTCTGGCTTAGATTTGACATACAAGTCCTTACAGCTAAGGTATGCAGCATCAGATTCATCAATATTATCATCATATTCAATAGAATCATCCATTGGTTTGTCAGAACCAGTGATTTTTCTATTTGTATTTCTCTGTTGTCCCGGAGACACTGATTCTATATAGAAGACGATCCAGCAACAACTTGGCATTCAGGCTGAACTAAACCGACTTAAGTCACCAACCATATAACCAGCGTGTATCAATCAAAATATTCCGCTCTCTATTTTTTTTCTTGTGATAATCAGGGGCCTTTAAAATTTTGACCGGGAAGCACACGCAGATTTTCTCTGATAGTCACCTGGCATCCGGAGTAGAAATTGAACATAAATTTGTATTATTTTTTCATGTAAAGAACTTCAGGTTAAGATGACATACTATTTCATTAATACAGCCCATTCCATTTCAATATAACCTCCTTTTATATAGAAAATAATAAGTTTATTCACATCTCAAAAGATAGTAATGAGGTTTCTGTTAATGGTTTCTTTGGAATAATTACTGTATGGAATATCCAACTAATGAAAAATATGGTAAATTCTGCTGAAAAGTCATATGTATCTTCTTGATCCTTATAATCATTGTCCATTAACTTAATTGGGACAAGTCGGGTTTTAAAATTCTTGTTATTTTTTCTCTTTTTACTCTTTGATGTAAGATGAATTTACGTTGATCGACTCTACAAATATTGAGTAAATAATAAAATTACCTAATTATTTCCTCATTCATGTCCAATCTTACTAGTACCCCAAAAACATTCATTTGCCCTAAGTGAGAGGGAAACTAGTCATTCAAAGTCTGCAAAATAAAGTTTGTATTATGAAGAAAATTAGTGTGTTAAACTGCATCTGCAAATCAACTTGTTGAATTTTAATTATTATCTGAAATGTTGTCAAATGGTAGCAATATGCGTATTAATAAACAACATTATAAATTCACACTATAGTGAGTCAATATTTTTGGATTTCGCAATAACAGAATATTGTAAGTTCTGTTGGTATCTACACTATAAAAGAATATAATCTTAGGTTGATAAAAAAGCAATATGGGATTTCACAAGGATTAACTGAATTTGAATTATGAATACGGGTGTTGGTTTATTTTATTTAAAGACTTTTCTAATAAATGTAGGTATTCTAAATTTTCTAGAACCACTTGTAATGCTATCGAAATTATATGAACCTCGGGTATTAATCCGAGATATATTAAATAGGTAATTATAGTAACAAGTATTACAATTCACCTGTATGTATTTCTTCCGCTCTCTCAGGTTCCTTACAATTCTGTCGGATTTTATTATTAAACCAAATCCGACAATGTTGTTAAATCATGTATTCTTCTACAACACTATACAAGCTATTCTTGCACAATGGAATCCTGAAATTCCAAATAAAAATCGCAACGGCACCTGCAACAACTTCTTAGACGAATAAAAAAGCTACTACTCATCTTCGATTTATTCAAATGTCCCCACTACCATGTTTAGTATTAATTTTATTGCATTTCTTAAGGCTTGTCTTTGATTCTCGCGAACATTTTTGTTGCCTTACTTCAATCGCCATTTAAACGTACGAAAGCCTACCAAAAATGGCCATCCAACAGCAGTCGTCCATTCGGTAACTCTTGGATACGTGCCTGTGTTAGCTGAAGCAATTACAGCAGCGTTTACAGTCTATCAAAGCTCACTTGATTTATTAGAAAAAACGTGGGAACATTCTGCCTTGCGACAATTAGTTCTCTTTAGTCACACGTTGAAGGCGCGTAATCAGAACTATGAAAGAATTATTGCAATATTAATGGTGTTATTAGATTTTGTTTTTTTCTTATTCTAATTATGGAATCATTGCAGCTCCTTGCAAGTTATGGTAGAAATAAGAGTTTGAACAAAGTTTTAAAAGTCACCATGTCGTCAATGAATTAATTAAATATAAGTGTTGTTATTCTTACCTACAAGATAGTGACATACTTTATTGAACTTAAATAACTTCTTACAAAAACTGGGACTAACTTTATCAGTTGGTGCACTGAAAAATAGTAAATAAATAATTTTACTGAAACCCAGAAAGTCTATTCTGTACACATATCAGTACCGTTCAATATTTTGGCATTAAATAAATTCTTCTATCAGATGACAATTCGATCTTCAACTAGGTAATTTCGACAATTTTAATGGAATTCGATACCAATATTCCAATATGCTCTACAAGATCTCCCAGACAAACATTCCCAGGACGGACGCTTTTGAGAGACTTCACTATATATTTATGAATTTTGTAAGATTCTATAAGATTTTTAGAATCTGTATGTTTTATATAGGGTGTTTCCAATTGCATAGAGCAAGACAGAATGTTTGATGTACAGCACTATATTATAATATTGTCGTTTCTTAATAATTCTTAGACATTTAATTTGCACATATAGACAGAATTATAGGCTCAATTTGAATGCCAAAAACTATAATAAAAAGTATTTAATAAGCTGCTAGATTTAAATGTTTCTCGCAGCATTTTGTATTGGGGCATTTTTCATTTAGTCTGTACCCAAAGCCATACATATACCCATTTACATTTTCGCAAGAGTTTATGTTACTTCTTTATAGAGCCTGAATCATTGCTAGCCGTTGATACAGATTTGCCGATCATTTTTTTAATTCTGTTTGAAAGGAGTGTCCGATCCCAGCTAGTGTAGCAGTTTATATAAGATGTCTGGGAAAAAAATAGCTCAATTAATTAAAGATCAAGTCGAACAGTCACATTCTTTGATTCAAATAACTTTAAAGACGACATTCTTTCCATAGGTTAATACGAATAATGGGATTATGTTGACGGTATCTCTTATTTATTTTACGGTAACAGCTTATTTTATTTTCTCAATTGCACAGAGATAACAATTTGTGGAAAGTAGTTCTATCTGTATTACTGTATGACAGTTGTTGTAGTTGCATATTAATTGATTTAGAAACAATTATTTATCGGAATGACTGGTGCTCTGATGTGAGATGCGTTATGTTTATTTATATTTCATTGATAAACAATGTAATGTTGTCTAGACGATTATTTGAAATCAGTGCACAGCGTTGGTAGGTAGGTATATTGAGAATCATGCGATTTTATTTGGTGAGGGTCAGGAGCTAATGAGAAACATCCAATATATGGACTAATCGCAAATTAGAATTGTTTTTAAAATATTCTGTTTCAAATACAATATAAACATACAACAACTAATCTACAGGGTGTCTCACGGTCGATGGAACATTGGACGTTTTGGGACAAAGGCAAGTAGGAATTTGCTAAAAATCTGGTCACACAAGTTATCGAAACTGTTTTATCCATTTAAAATATTTTCAGCGTTGCAGTGTTGCCGCTGTATCGAAAAATAGCAGCAACTTTGAATTTTTAAATGAGACACCCTATATATTCCTATATTTTCCAATCCGCTATTGGTTTATGAACCTATTTGTAAAATATTTCTTTTGCAAGAAGAGAGTTGAGAAATGATCCCACATCTAGAAAAACTCAAATCCAAAATCTCCTTCCCTCTAAGAACCCCCAATTTTTCTCGAAAATCGAAAATCTGAGACGGCAGAATAAAAGATTAGACCATAACCAGAAACGTTTAAATTGATTTTTTTTAGATAGCCACTGTTTTCGTGTTACAACAATGGTGAAGAATGAAAAATGTGTATTTCCGCTGCGATGTTTTGAGATCTCTGAATAATAATAAGTAGGCATAAGCAAAGAAAATGCATGGTTAATAGGATAAGTGCTATCTTCTTTCGTATTAGTGAACGTTCAACGATTTTCATGACTAATGTTACCTAAATGTAAGACTCAAAAGTGTGAAATATGGGGACCGACTTTATTTGTTAGTTCACTGAAAAATAGAAAATAAGATTCATTTTATTGGTGCTGGTAACTTTGAAGTTGTGCAATTGTAGTTAAATAGAAGATTGTTGGCACCAACTTCAAAAGTACCAGCACCAATAGAATTAATATCATCTAAAAATAGTAGGATCGACTTAATATCTTGTATTTTTCAGTGCACCTAGTAATAAAGAGACGATCCTAGTACCTACTGTTAAACAATATAAAATTTGTTGTGACAGCAAGAAAGCTGGGAATGTGTTCAATATCGTGAAAGCACTTAATCAAGGTGGTAGCTGGTCTTTAGACGTAACACGCTTAATCAATAAAGAAAATTACAAATACTATAAAGGTAGAACAACCTCTAATGCATGAAGGGGATGATTCAACATAAAAAAGTTTAAGGAAAAGTTCCTATCAACGTGGGTCCGGAAATTCTTATTAGAGGAATTACCTCTCATTAAAGAGGGCGTTTCAAAACTAGTGTATTTTCATTCGATAAACGATGTAATCATAAATAATAGCTTGTAGGTACTTCCAAGTATACATGGCCAAATGCAATTTGCCTTGATTTTTATGTTTTTTATTTAATTTTTCGGGAAGTTCTAATTACTAAGCCTCACAACAAAGACGCCTATTGTTCACTGAAACTAGGCTGTAAAAGTTTCAATTGATTCATTGATTCTGTAACGTCCTTATAATACTGTTATACAGTGCGGTTCATAGATATGGAATATATCCATCTTTAGCGTTATTATATATTTGTTTGAAAAAACAGGTCGAGTTTTATTCTCTATTTGACAGTTTATAGTATGAAAATATTACCCCCTTCTTGCACCCCTTCTGACTCATAGCACCCCCTCAAAACATTTAAATAAGAAGGGGTTCGTGTAACAGCTTTTTTGAAAGGGAGTTTCATTCTCTGTTCAGCAATTCTAAGCTTTTCAAATTTGGTGCAAACATTACTGAGAAAATTTATGTACTTTAAGTAGAAAGAAGGAAATAATGTCACATAATGTTTATGAAGAATTTTTGAATTTATTTTACAGTTAAGTTAAATGTTCAAAATGACCACTATTCACTACTTGGCAATAAGCAAGGCGATCTTGGAATTCTCGTACAACATTTCGTCAATCTAGTAGGCTACTGTTATTTTGATAATTGTAAGTTGCTGACAGAAGTTGGCGTATTGAAAAATATTTGTGTTTATATGTGATTTAACTATGCCTCATTTAAACAAAAATCAAAGCATATACGTTATAATTAAATTTAAAAAACTTAATACTGCTGAACAAAGAATAAAAATCCCTTTCGAATAAGGTGCCACATGACCCCTTTTCTTATTTATTTTTTTTGAGGGGTATCATAATTTAGATAGACTGCAAGAGGGGGGTAATATTTTCATACTATAAATTATTGTCAACTTCAGAATAGAAATCGACCTGTTTCAGTGTTTCTCAAATAAATACATAATAACTCTAATACTGCAAAACGGAATCCTGGAAGAAAGCGCAAAGAAAAAAGCTTATAGGAAATTTGCACACACGGTAAATAAAAATAGATAGATAGAAATATTTTAGGTAAATATCATATAGATTTGTCCGATTACAATCTTTGGCAAAGTATTTCGCTACTTACAAATATGTAGGTACTAAATGACTTTTGGTAGATGGAAAAGATGAAAACCACTGTAGTCGATGAGCAATACTCCATCCCGTATTGAGTTATATCATGGTTGGTAGGTGCAATAGGATAGAGACTTACTCGACACCAATTATACCGTAATTTTTAACACCTTTTTCTTTCATTAGATAGTTATCGCAAACGCTATAAGGACAAAATTTTTCTCTGTGTGTCTGTATGTTTGTACGCGCATCACGCAATAACTACTGCATGTAATTGAATGCAGTTTTCACCGATGTATTACCAGAGGTCTAACTTAAAATATAGGCTACATTTTATCGCGTTCTTCCTGTATGTTTATACTCGTATCATGCAAACAAAGTCTACTGCATAGAATTGAATGCAATTTTCACCGATATATTGCTTGAGGTTTAATTTAGAAAATAGGTTCCATTTTACCACGTCTCTCTGTCTGTTTGTACACGCAAAACTACCGCATGGAATTGAATGCAGTTTTCTACGCGCACGAAGTAGCGGACAAAAGCTAATTTTAGTTATAAAAATTACCACCCTGTCGGGTGTCATCGGGTATTCACGTTTGCAATAATATCTTTCCATAGGTAATATAGTATGTTATTTAGAATAAGGGATGTCAAAATAAGGTTAGTGATGAATTAGACGTGCGATAACTCTGTAAATTACGAACCGTGATGGGTAGACAGTTTTTTTTCACAAACTGTGTGTTTCTATTTTAGCTATAACAACAAATACTAAATCCGTGTGTCCGGCTATATCACATGAACCCTAGTAGGTAGAGAGTTGAAACTGTCAGCGAATTTGTATTTCTATTCCTATTCGTCCTTCCGTCGGTCAGCAGTCTGTCTGTCATGAAGAGTAATAGGTAGACTGGAATTCTGCTTTTGCAATGGTACGGAACCCTTCGAATACTTGGCCGCATTTTTAACTGCTATGAGTGATAATGACATGTCGAGTGTTGTCAGTCTCTGCTGCGGGCAATCATTTTTTTTATTCCAGTAAAAAGTGCATATAACAAAGCAACACTCGCTGTTTCTTTCACTTATCGGTCGCCTAACAATACGAGTAGGTATACCTAATATACATTTACGTGCCCTTGTATTTACATGCTGTGTGGTGTTTCCACATACTTATACATATACTATGAGAGATGGAACACAGTGAGTGCATGCACCACGCCCGACTACCGACCTACAAGCTCCTTGATTTTTGTCACAGAACTAGATTTAGTGCACCACTATTATTATTGCGGATATGTCTGCCGGTCGTTCGAATACTTTATTCACTTTCGATTCCATTCTTATATGTATATGTATTACCTATGCGCAACCATTTCTGGTTGACTTATGATTTGTTTATCTGATCGCCGCATACTGTACATGAGATTTCATAATTGTTCATAACGAACTGTTTTAGATTGTAAACGTTTTATTAATAGTAATGGATCTATCTCTTGCTTGCAATAAATGGATTCATATTATGACAAATGGGGTGAATTACCTGTGTGGTGGATGTAGATGGTAGATAGAAGTGACGGGAATCACAACAGTTTTCATAATATTTCAGATTGAAGGGATACTTAAGCATAAATAGGCTAGAACAGGACATAAGCGTAGTACAGACCGCTGACCTTACAAAATAAATACTAAATCGTTAACCCTGCAAGTAGATTTAAATGTATCTGATGAATAATAACAGGCCTAATTGACTCAAGAATGTTGTGACTCTAGAGCCTTTTAAATTCGTAAGCGAAAAACAACAGGTTAGCCTTTAAATTAGGGTACATATTGCAAAATGCTTTAAATAAAAATATACTAATTAAAACAAACTTGGATATCAATTCCCTGTTGTTGACAGAATCCATTAGATATTAGACTTCAAGAAGCAGCGTTCGGAACTGTGATTGACTGGTGAAAAAAAACGTGGCGCCATTTTTGCTGCCTTTTTCAAAAAAAAACTAGTTTTCTGTAGGTTATACTTATCGAGTAAAGTTAAATAAGAGATGAAAACATTTTTGTATGTTCTTATCTGGTGTAGTACCTACATATTTCAATAATCTGAAAATATACTGTTTGCAGCATTGAGGTAGGTACCGAAAAATGCCCAAAATCCCGAATTCCAATCAATTGTTTTGCTCTATCCTAGAAAATTATTAAACATTACAAAAGGCATTTACTTAACTTGCAAATCTATCTTTGGTATGTAATTTGTAATGAAAAAAAAATACAAAAGTACTATTATCACGTAATTAATTGAAATTATCTATGATTAGTTATTTATTTTTATTATTATAGAGCCATTATATTTTTTTGTAATAAAAGTAGTCAGATTAATTTATACTGCTTACTACCTGTACTCGGCATACATTCCAATACATCATTTTCTGTTTAATTAGATAAACACAACGTGTTTCAACTTGACACAACTAATTTAAGGAAAATGAAGATCAAAACATTACCATATGTTTCTGTACATGAACCGGATTTTGGCCGTGATAAAAGAACATTTACAACTCTTGTATATTTATAGTTTAGTTTATAAAAGTTAGCAACGTCATCACCGTAATTTCGTCAAATAACGATTTTTTGGGATTATTTACTACCTACCAAAATTTTCCCATGAAATAAAATAAAAAATTTGCAGCTCACGTAGATCTTTTGGTAACCGTAAATTTATTGTTCAAAAAAATCAGCTATTGAAATTTTATTGTAGATATTAAACATTTTGAATTTCCAAATAAACATAGAGAACTGTAATTTAAAATGATCTCGTCTGGTGCAGCATAGTTTTCGAGTCGATGAAAAAGATCCGAAAACTGTCCACGTTGATCTCCAAAACGGCTGAACCGATTCTTTTGTATCTTTCATTAATATACAGAAAGCAGTACCGAGAAAAATATAGACTACTTTTTCATCGGGCACGTTTTTCGTCAACCAAGTTAACATCACCAGCGGTAACCAATTCCCAAGTTTCTTAACAAAGCACGTGTCGGTTTGCAAAGCTACTAGGTATGTGTTCATGTTCGAACGATAAAACAGAGAATTATTAACAGTTCTTCTATATTTGTAACAGATGTATATGCTCGAATAATTGAAAAATTTCCTGTTACAACAGTCTCGCTGACCATAGCACGCAACAGATTTTGAAAAATTCAATAATTAGCATAAAAACAGAAATAGCAAAATAAATAATCATATTTACTTTCCAATAGTTCGAGGCCGATGGAATTCATTGGCGCGAAGCTAGGATTGCAACTATACAGAGTTTTAAATATGTCGGTACTTATACATTCCTTAAATTTCTTGTTTGGTATGTAAAAACTAGTCCTCCATATTGCTAGTAATAAATAGACATTATTATCAGGTATTGCAAGATAACATGATATTTAAGAATAATATGTGATTCTGATAGCTTTCAATGATAATACCTACCTATGAGGGCAACATCAAGAAGTTACGTCATGTTAATTATATTTTTGGAATAGGATGATTTTGCCGAGACCTACATATAGTTTATCCTACCATATGTGGAAGAATTAATAACATGTCTGCGTCGGTGAAACAACCATGAAGATATACATACATACATACATACACACCCAAGTTTGTTTGCCCACCGTTATTAGATGATCGTAAACTCAACAAAATGTCTAATCCAGATTGCTCGAAAGAAATATGTATTGAATGAATGTTATAAAATATACGTATTTATGAATCTAACTACATAATATCATAATAATACTTATTTCAGATACAAGATACAAGAAATTTAAGGTCTGGTATGTTTCTCCTAAGTTCGGCTACATTCTAAAGATAGGTTCAGACGGACGATTCCATATAATTTTGACAAAGCCTGTGTTTCTAAATTCGATCCATTATACCTTCTGGTTATATCATCAATTGAAACCATATTCTGTTCCAAAATTTCTTCCAGTACTGGATATCAGCATTTTTGACCGACTTCCCAAAAGGAGGAGGTATACAATTCGATTGTGTGCTTTTTTTTTTTTTTTTTTGGGTTTGTGCGCGCCTTTCATATAGTAAACGTACTCCGATTTTGATGATTTTTGATTCATTTGAAAGAGGAGGCTTGAGAAATGGTCCCATATTCATAAAAACGGGAATCCGACATCTCGTTCCCTTCGAAAACCGCCCCCGAAGGGGGTGGAGGGGGCAAATTTTGTCGAAAATTGAAAATCTGCGTTGATATAATTACAGATAGGACAATATCCGGAAACGTTTAAATGGAACATCTTTTCAAAAGAGTAACGGTTTTCGACATAGAGACATTTTAAATTCTCAAATATACCTATTTTCGCTATGTGGAGAGGGCGATTTCTGTCGAAAATTGAAAATCTGTTTGCAGTACATGAAAGACATAATTATTTGTAGCAACATTTGTACTGAACATTTTTCCCTTAGAGTTACGGTTTTCGAGTAAAATCGGTGTTAAAATGGTAACAACTAAAATATTCAAGCGTATTTCCGCAGCGATGTTGAGATCTCAATAATAACAACTACAAGCAAGGAATATACGTGGGTAATAGAATAAGTACTATCTTCATTGGTATTAGTGAACGTTCAACGATTTTCGTGACTAATGTTACACTCAAAAGTGTGAAATAAATATTTTTTACAAAAAATTGGACCGACTTTATTAGTTGGTGCACTGAAAAGTATAAAATAATATTAATTCTATTGGGGCTGGTACTTGTGAAGTTGGTGCCAAAAGTTACCAATCTACCTGCAACTGCACAACTTCAAAAGTACCAGCCCTAATAGAATTAATATTATTTTATACTTTTCAGTGCACCAACTAATAAAGTCGGTCCAATTTTTTGTAAAAAATATTTATGTCAAACAATGTCGACTGTGGTTGTATGTTTATTGACACCGGCACATATTGGCGTCGACTGGTAATGTCAATCTATATTAGCCAGTATGCTGGATCAAATTTAAGAACACAGGCAGAAATTTGATTATCAGAAGAAAACTTTCCATTGCCTTCAAGAACTGTTACAGCGTATACAAATATTTGATTTTATAAAAATTGTAAGGTTTTTTCTTGTTTTCCAATACTTTATCAAAATTCTTGTAATTTCTTACATTGTTCGTTATTTATTTGGTGTTAAAGAAAGTAATTTTTATACTTAATTGAATATAGGTAGGTATTTGATTCAATTTCATAAAACATTAGACCAAATTTAACAAATTACAATTAATTCGATATTTCGTATAATAAAATAAAGACTTCTAGTACTTTTTTTATTCTTTTAAAACAAAATCAAGATTTTTTTTTGAATTTTTTAAATAATCTTTGTGTTTAAGTGACTTCCAAAATTTGTGAGACTTGTGGTAATAACATTATATGAGTTTTGTTCTATAGTAAGTATTTAAAAAAAATAAGTTCTAAGGGCCGATTTCATAATGAATCCTTAATGGGAGATTAGTTAATTCTCCAATTTGTTTAAGTCATATCTCGATGATGGAATAAAAATAGTGCATTTTTCAATAACTTTTACAACGTTAGTCACCTTCTCTTTCGTTTTTCTAAAGTTAGTTTGAATTATATGTGCAACCAAAAAATTTATGAAATTTTTAACCTAGAATTAAAATTAATAAGAGATTAAATTTGATTATGAAATCGGCCCTTAATGAACACTTAAAATCTCACCACTTTTTTTATATTTCCGTTATCGAATATTTAAAACTATGTTCAATTTCGCAAACGTATAGTTATGGCAACATTGGAATTAACAGTCACTGCACAAGTCAATCATCGCTTCGTTTAACCTCACTTTCTCGCGAATCTATGTTTACTCTTTGCACGCATATCTTTGCTAATTTTGAAGGATGTTAGAGTTTAATAGAATGCAAGGATAATTATATAGTATTTGGGATTGAAAAAAAAATCGAAAGTTTCAGCTAAAAGTCGTTAGTCTTAAAAACAAATTTAGTCCCTTTTTTATTAACAAATCATTAAAAATAACACAATTTTATTAAAAGTTATGCTAAAATGTACCTATTTTTGCAAACATTTGATTGTTAAGGACTTTTATAACAAAAGTCGCTAAACTAGACATTTACCGACTATTTTTAAAATAAAATTTCAGGTCAACTTCTGTAATTTAGATTTTATCAAAAGAAAACATTGCTGAACGAATTGAATGTCCCGTCGTTTTCCTAGATTTTCCCCACATAACAAAATTATGGAATAAAGGCCTCACAGTACATTTCGAAAGGCTAACGATGTACCTACAACTGACATAACAATAAATGTTGAGAGTAGTCAAGAAAGTAGTGAATGTAATATGTTGGTTTAATCGAAAACCCAGCAGGTAGGGACAGTAACACTGCAGCGAGCAAAATAATCATCAGATTGCCACCGGCGTGTTTCCTAGTCAATTTTCAAGAAGTGAAGACACATAATAAATAAGTCGAGTCATCAATCATCTTCCGTTTTGAATCAATCGAGGAGTTTATACCTACAAGGTGGAATTGGACAGCATAAATATTTTATAGTTTATTTTTTTCTGCAAGCAGGTGTATTATTTTAATAATGTAAACTTTAAGTAGACAGTAATATAAACAAAATAATCTTTGAGGATTCTTGAAATTCTTGACGTATTTTCATATAAGTGATTCAAAATATAAAAATTCCCGATGGTCTATAGTCAGCGGAAAGGTAAATTTTTCAAAATTCATTGAATTGAAATTTGAACAACCTTTTCATTGATATACCTACATGTTATTACATAAAATTGTCGTATGTGTCATAGCCTTGCGGTTAGAGGTTTTTGTTTTGGCTGTAAAATATAAAGCAGACAGGGTTCGCGTTCCACTTCAAGGCCGAAGTTGTTTTTCGTCTATTTCTTTTCAATAAATATACTATATATTTTTTTAATCAGGGTCTATATTAAGATCTCCAGAAAATGTACAATTACATCGAATTTCTATTGAGTGTTCATATTTTATCAATATTTCTTATTTTTCTTTATAAATTTTTATTTTTTTATCTGTGCATTTTATGAAAAATTGCTTTGAACAAAAGTTGTAGGTACTGATTATATCTATAACCTTAAATTATTTTTGATGATATTTACACTACGGCTCTTTTTGATAAGTTTTTTAAATGTTTGAACGGTCGCCATTTTGAAACTACTTACCCGATATAACCCAATAACGAACTCGGCTGAGATATTTGAGAGATTTATTTTTGTAGCAAATTTGAATTTGATACTTCCAAAACTGCGACCTCTATCGTGTTAACAAATTTCGTAATATCCCATATGTATATATATATATATAATTAAAGAAATCTACTAGTTCATTAATGAATGAGATATAAAATATATAAATAGGATGAATCTCTACACCTTTATGCTATTATTTAGTTGGATACAACCACCCACTAAAAACGGATCACGTGATTTCAAGCTTGTTAGCTTTCATCAGCGCCACATAAGTGGAAGCTGTGTCCACCTATACAAAAGCAACTGGAAGTAGTCAAAAACTTTGAGACATTATCTACCAGTGGGACACAATTCGCGCCACCTAGGTATTGAGAGCAAAATTACGTTTAATTATTATACATACTTACGTTAAACGTAATTTTGCTCTCAATACCTAGGTGGCGCGAATTGTGCCCCACTGGTAGATAATGTCGCAAAGTTTTTGACTACTTCCAGTTGCTTTTGTATAGTTGGATACAGCTTCCACTTATGTGGCGCTGATGAAAGCTAACAAGCTTGAAATCACGTGATCCGCTTCTAGTGGGTGGTTGTATCCAACTAAATAAAAGCATAAAGGTGTAGAGCTTCATCCTATTTATATATATATATATATATATATATATAAACTTTTGAACCAAATGTTTTTTTGAACTAACATATAACAACATGCCGTTGAAATTTTTTCGAAATTCAAAAGTGTGAACGATCGCAATAGGTACATTTCTATAAGAAATTTACCTAAAAAACTAAATAATTAGGTAATTTTCACTAAACTAAGAAATTGTATGAATTTTACATGTCAATATATGTAGTTTTGGTTAGCATTTTTCGCAGAGTTTGTCAGTCAGTTCAGTAATTGGCTTTTCGCCTTCGATGTGGATGGCTTCTTCTAAAGTTGAATCTTGAGAGGTTCCCGCGTGTAGTTTGAACTTTCCATAACGTCATTTCTCTTTTATTTAATTTATCCGCTTCTTTATGAATTCATAGTTCTAATTTTATATTAAGTCATTTAAAATATAAAGCGGTAAAAGTCTTAAGCTTTTCAAATGCTGTAGCTCGAAATGCCTAAAGATTTTAGGTGTATCAGCTGAAGAAGATTAGGTATATACAAAAACATCAAAATCTTAATGATCCCTATATTACGTTTTGTTATTTTATTCTTCTTATTCTATCATCGAATGAAGTCGGACCTAGTTTTATTATTATTATTTATTTCCCAGTTTTAAGTGATTAATGTAAGATTTTAAGTTTTATGAATCAAGAAACCGTAAAATACATTTTCGACCCTCTGTGTGACCTAAGTATAAATTATTAATAAATTTACAGAGACAAGTACAAATATTTGATTAAATCTACAAGATCTAATAAAGAAAACTTCATTTTTGACAAATATATTTTTTATATGGCATTTTAATAAAAATAAAAAAGGAATCATAAAATTGGTCCATGTTTACTAAGCGAAGAGAGGTTACATACTGAAAAAAACAAACATTTTTTTATTCAAGAAAAAGTCGCATCCACCTTCCGGTTATTAGCGACATTACAATATTTTACTTAGATTCACAAAAAATACAAGATACATTAAAATTGAACAATTTTATATCTCATGATATAAATCTATATCCTTCAAGTAATTTTTAAGATTAAGTAGATTACATGTTTCTCCTAATAATGTCTTAAGGTCGTGTGGCAAGTTATACTTATTTCTAGATAATGTATATTTTTTACAGTCAATGAGAAAATGTTTCACTGTTAGAGTCACATCACAGACATCACATCTGGGAGCTTCGGTTCGTTTCAGCAGATATTCATGAGTTATTCTGGTGTGGCCAAGTCGAAGTCTTGTCAGAATTACTTGAGAATGGCGGTCTTTTGGTAATAATTTCCAAGGATGGATGTCACCTTTCACTTCACGCAGATTGGATCTTGAGTTGCACCATTCAGTATGCCATTTTGTCGATAATTTGTTCTTAAACCCGGCTTTCAAATCCGACGCCACGCACTCCGAAAACTCACTTATGCTACCACAAGTCACGGCATTTCTCGCGTTTCGATCAGCTTCTTCAGTACCATGAATTCCAATGTGTGATGGTATCCAGATGAAGTGGATAATCTTAGAAAAATTTTCGAGGCGGGTGAGTTCGGCTTTAATTAATTTATCAATAGGTTGTCCGCTGATCAGCTCCCCATTTTTTGACCACAGGAGTTTTCAGCAGCTTCAATCTCTTATAACATGCCAGCAGCAGACCGGAAATGTGTTCCTTACAGATCAGTCTTCTATCGAGAGTCATTCCCAGAAATCTAACAGAAGATCTAAGTTCAATGTCTTATTGTTATATCTGCAACTTTGTTTGAGTATTGATGTCATTTGAACTAAATATAATACTGTAAGTTTTTGTCACAGAGAAAATAAAACCTGTTTAGTGTGACCAATGTTCCAGAGTGTCGAGAAACTTTTGAAGCATTACCTCCATAGTGTCTAGATTTTTTTCTTTTACGAAAACTACGAGGTCGTCAGCATACAATCTTGCTTTCAGTGGTTTCTTCAAGCCTTTTAGGATAGAATTGATGGCAATAAGAAATAGGTTTGGACTAAGCACAGATCCTTGTAGTGTACCTTTTTTTTGAGGGTGTTTGCTTGATAAGATACCATTGACTCTGACCTGGAATGTTCTATTGTTCAGAAAATTCCGTATAAATGATAAACAGTTGCCTCTTATATTATTTTCTTCCAGTTGTCCTAGTATATGGTTTCTACTGGCTGAATCGAAGGCTCTTTTAAGGTCAAAGAAAATGGCATAGCATTTCTGCTTTGTAGATAACGCCTCATGGACATCGCTTTCTAGATCTACTAAGTTGTCCAAAACTGATCTATCAGGTCTAAATCAAACATAAAATCGAATTGTATACCTTCTTCTTTTGGGAGGGCGGTAAAAAAAGAATACTGTCAGCACATAATAAATATGCAAAAAAGCGAAAACACAATCCAATGGTATTGATGAAACGGAAAAGGCCGCGCTGGTGTAACGAAACTACGGATGAAAAGAGGAAAAATAGTGATTTCTCATTAAAAACAAAACCATCTGTGAAAAAAATTGTATCTATATATCGCTGGAACACTACATGTTCTCCGGTAAAGCAAAAAATGTGCAAGGTCAAAAAACATCAATTTTAGCCTCTAAACTATATGCGGCGCTACGACAAAAATCCTTATAAATATAGAGTCATACCTATGCATTATGTTTGCAATAGAGTTTTCAATTTTCATTATTCTTTCTATCACTTGCCGATAATTTTTTTGAGCAAAAGTTAAAGGTACAGGTCGATTCTATAAATCAAATATACTTTGGATGACATTTAATAAATGGCTACTTTTTGTCCTTTTTTATGATACGAAACTACTTGTCTGATCAAAAAGTCTTGAGTATGGAACTTTTCTAACTCAGAGTCCTACTCGCATGTAGGACGAGTCCGAACACCAACCCAGATCGATCCATAGACATTCATCAAGAGATAACAGCATGAGAATTTCTCCTACACATGTCTTAGGGATTTTCTGGTATGGAAGCCTCCACCTTTGAGTCCCAGTCGCACTGACAGACTCTCACAAAACAGCCCAGTGACATACTACATACAAATATAGCCAAAAGTTCATGAAAATTCAGTCATAGATCTAAGAGATACTTCTTTGGCTATTACAGGTACCTATAGAACCCTCTGCCTAGGAAGCCCTTACACTTACACTTACAGCCACTACCATCATCATTGTAATAACATTCTACATACATACATGGTAAAAATTTCATCAAAATCCAGCCAACAGTCCCACGAGCATTAAAAGTGTAACAGTACTTCTTCTTATATACTTATTGATACCTACGGTATGATTAACAAGTGTCCAAAATTTTCTCGGGATATCCCGAAATATTGTAAGAACCAAGACGGTACATATACACCCACAGACGTTCAGTTTTATATTCTCGTGTATGAATAAATACGGCCTCTATAGTGTTAACAAAGTTTGTCTTCTCTATTGATGCAAACGATCGTAATAGGTTCAGTTCTATAAGAAATTTACTTAAAAACAGTACAAACCAGGAGTTTTTTTGTTCTGTCCCTTCATGTTCAAAATTCACAGCCAGTCAGCACAGTCAGCACGTTTGTGTTGCAATATTCAATCACAATTTTTACTTACTTAGGTACTTACTTTTCTATTACACATTAGTATCTACTACGACATAATTGATGTTAATATTTTGGAAACATCCATAATTTTCATGTCTCAATATCTTTTCCTGTTTAGAAATTCGTAGAAGAAATTAAATATCTCACCTTGACCAATGTCCTCTAGTTACGCCTATGTCGGTCAGCCTTAGGCGCGGCTCACCGCCTGCCATCAACTAGGGCACATTCATCCTACACTCTAATCTGCTACAGCATCCAACACCAGTACCACCATTGGCGCAGCGACGGGGGGTCGCAAGTGTTTTTTTGAAATTATTAATATTATTTTCCTGTAATTAATATACCACGCGTTCTTGCTATAATACGGCATAGTTTCGAGTCGACCGCGACGCATGATTTATGTTTGGCTGGTGCAGTAAATTTTCTCGTGGAATTCGTCTGGTAGCACCGATCTGTTTGTTATGTAATGTGTGTATTTAAATTTATGAAAATACAATATTGTATACTATCTATTTCATTAGCTTTATATGTCTATGAGAGGATGTCTGTATTGGGAGAGATTGATTTCTCGAACATAATAATTATCACCATTATAAATCTGTTTAAACTGAATTTATCCTTCCCCTTCAAGTGTCATCTACTTTTCGGATTCTAATTCAATATTTATCATTGACTTCTATATAAATAAAATTATATTGATGAAGCTTGTTTTACGTTTTAAGTAATGGTTTGAACATGTGAAAGGGCTGAGAAATGAATTAACCTGTTTATCAATACATAATTTCTATTTAGTTCTTAGATCAGGTTCAAATGCCAAAAAAATATATATATATATAAATAGCAGAGTTTTAATTCGAATCTTAGGGCAATTAATTTTGAATAATAACATATTATTATGATTGTTGCGTATCCAATTAATTATTATAAAAATTTATACTTATGCGTAGCAAAATTAGAATTCAAATTATATAATGATAAATACCTAATACGTATAGGTATGTTTATGTAGTATTATATATTAAATTTTTATCACGTCAAAGTCGTCAAAGACAATGTGGAGAAAGTGTTGTAGCAAAACAAGACGCACAAGAAGTGATACACTTTCTTAAAAGGTCCATATCTGCCTAGATAATACCTCACGCATATTGGATCTTGTTAAATGTGATGATCGTTCACGAAGTGATTATTCAACATTAGTAAGCATTTCTTCTGAGATTTAACATAAACTCTTCTCGATCTAATTAAAATGCGCAAAAAGTTCAAGAGACAACGGTTAGAAATCATTGATGAAAACAGCATGATGAATTTTTTTAATAACTGAATTCTAAGTCTGTCGCTTATCGCTAAATATAAAATTTAGCCCGTTCCGATAACACAGTTCTTATTTTCTGTGAAACTGAAGAACTCGGAAATATTCCGAGATACAGGGTAAAACTTAAATATTTCGCATTTTAAGAGGTTTCTTATCTCGGCAAATAAATGTAAAGAGTCACATCAGAAACAGTCAGGATACTGCGCATTGGCCCAAACGCGTTCCAACCCACCCGCCTGACAGCTAGTTGACCGACTTCTCAAACAGAGGAGGTATACAATTCGAATTTCTGCTTTTTTTTGGTTAGTGCTCACGCTGTATATACTCCGATTTTGATAATCTTTTATTTGTTAAAAAAAGAGTTGAGAAATGGACCCATATTTATAAAAACTTAAATCCGATATATCCTTCCCACTAAAAGCAATTTTTATCGAAAATCTGAGATTGCAGAATTAATGATAGGACCATATCCGGAAACGTTTAAATTGAACATCTTTTAAAATTAAATTACAGTTTTCGAGTTGCAGGAATGGTAAAGACTTATATGAGTATTTCCACTATGTGTAGGGGCATTTTTTTTCGAAAATTGAAAGTATGAGACAGCCAAATTAGAGGAGAGATTATATGTAGCAACATTTAAATCAGACATTTTTCAAATGAAGTTACAGTTTTCGAGTTACAGCAGTGGTAAAGTCTGAAATTCCTATTTGTATTTCCACTGCGATGTTTTGAGATCTCTGTCTAATAACAAGTGAAAGCGAAGAATAAAATATGAATAATAGGATAAGTACTATCTTATTTGGTATCAGTCAACGATTTTCATGATTAGGTAATGTTACACTCAAAAGTGTGAGATATATATTTTTTACCAAAAATTGCACCGACTTTATTTGTTGTATTTTTTATTTGCAATAAAAAATACAAAATAGTATTAATTCATTGATGCTGGTACTTTTGAAGTTGATGCCAAAAATCTTCTATATACCTACCTAACAACAATTGCACAATTTCAAAAGTAGGTACCAGGACCAATAGAATTAACATTATTTTGTATTTTTCAGTCCCCAACCAATACAGTAGGTCTAATTTTTGGTATTTCCATTCCAATTCTACTAGCAGATTGTGGATTTTCTTCTGACTGTTAGGGACATGAGTAGTGTCGTCAGAGGAACCTCTTTATCGTCGATGTATTTATTTAGACAAATAAGTCATTTCGAATCTAACTCAACATAGTTGTTGAATATTTGACTTTTTGTTTATTTGAATATAAATATTAAATATGTTCATTTAAAAAAAAAAGTTTCAAACGTATTAATGAGATAAATTCAATTGTGTATATTTGTGGCTATTCAATCATGTTTTGGAATAATTGTACCTTGGGGTTATTACATTCAATTCTCAATTTGATCTAGAATTATCAATAGTTAAATGACAAACAAAATCTAATCGTCCTTCTTTTTCCTTGTTCTTATTGTTTTCAGTTTTGCATGTTATTTGTAAGTTTATTTATTGATGAAAGAAGATTGAATCAACAATTTTTGTAGGAAGCACATTACATTCAAGTTCAAAGTGCCTCAATTAGCTTCTCTTACCTTCAAAATTGTATACTAAGTGACGTATAGATCGTTGTCTTATAAATTGTAAATAAACTCAATAGATTATCTAAACAAAACTTATTTGTGAGGTTTCATGTAAATTCAAATTTAAATAAGTTATCCGCTGTTCCAACTGTTGTCGAGATTCGACAATTATCTGACAGACATACTCATTGTTGGTGATTCAAAAACTGTTAAAAATCGGTTCTGGTTTTGTTGTTAGAACAAAGCCATAGTTGAGGATTTCATTATAAGATACAACGACTGTGAAGTATGTCATGATGAGTTTTTTCAAGTATGTATTTTCAATTATATTTTGAGGCAGTTTATTAACTTCACAGTAGAAAGTTGATGGAACAGATTTGCCAAAATATTAACTTTAATAAATCTGTCTGTGTGTATACTTACTTACAATTAGCTCATTATATATTTTGTTGAAAATGCCGAATTTTAAAATTCTGGTATATTTTCTACTATCGTAACCAAGCTTGGTAAAAAAATCAGTCTTGTAATGAGAAAATAAATTTTGATGGTGAATATTATCAATTTATCAATTTTTTTTTAAATATGCGTGGCAGCCCCGATATTTAACTGGAGTACTTCTCAAGTGTGATGGTCATTGAATAGGGATACAATAGGCAAAAGGGTAAATAAAAAATAGCCTAAGCAAACCTTTATCGAAGTCCATATCCAAATCGCCTTCAAGTAGGTAAAAGTGAAAGTTCATGAAAACGTTTTTTTAATAGTTTTGAACTCAGTTCTATATATGCTAACAATACCTTGGGAATATAACGTATTATGTCATTAATGTTCTGATTGACAAAAAAAAACTGTGACCATAACACCTTTTTTTAATTATCTCCTGAACTGGTCTCTTCCATATCTTAAAATATTACTTTAGTGACTTTACTATGATTATACAGTGCGTTCATAAAGTATGGAAACACTTCAATAACTACTAAAATATTATCATATAGAGGTAAAGCTTTGACAGGTCGATTTTGGATTTTGATTTTCTTATTTTATATGCAAACAGCATCATTTTATCCCCTCCACTTTCCAAGTTATGACGGCATCGTTAATTTTTTTAAATGGGAATGCCATAATTTTATATTATAAACGAAAAACTGGCAATTTTCTGTGTTCAAAAATACCAAATACATGGGTGCTTAAAAATAATATATCTTTATTAGCTGCTTTCAATTTTATACAAATTATGCATAAAAACGAGTATGCTTTTGAATCGGAGACCTTAGCAACAATTAATAAGTTCTTAGTTACCACTGCATATTAATATTATTGTTATTATTGAAAATTGAAAGCACCAAATAAAAATATATTAATTTTTAGCACCCTGTATTTCATATATTTTTGTGATAATACCCATGTATTTGGTATTTTTGAGCTCAGAAAATTGCCAGTTTGCCGTTTATAATATAAAATTATGGCTTTCCATTTAAAAAGATTAATGATGACGTCATAATTTGGAAGAACGCACTGTATAAATATCTGTATCAATGGATATAAATTAAAATATAACTTTAATAATTACAAAGCTGCACAAATTGATTTTATAGTAGATCCAATACTGATATTACTTATACTATATATTGTCAAGTAATTACATTACAATGTTAAGAAAAGTTATTTGATTTTGAAATATTCTACATAGATGGCACTAAATTTAGTTCATTTATAAAAAGATACCGCTTTTTGTTAATCCTCAATTTTACTACCCATCAAATGTTCGTACTAGGTGCTTTATCAAATCGATTTTTAAAGAGTAAACTTCAATAGGCTTTAAAAATACAAAATTCATCATTGCGTTTTGTGATAAATTCAGAAGTTCACACATTCTATTATTGTAAATTTTCTTGGACTCCTACAATTCTCAGATTAGCAAATTCAGACGCCTTGTGAGGGATGTGATGCGTTTCAATGAGAAAAAAATTATAAATAATGTGGTTTCCGAAAATTTATTAATGAAGTTAGTTAAGTTGCATTGGCAGTTGTCTATCTACGAGGAGTAAGGAATATGTATAACGCTTTTTGTTAACGCTTGATTTTACTACTCACCAAATTCTCGTAAGAGCCTTAAATGAAATCGATTGTTAAGGAGTAAACTCTGAAAAATCTAGAAATCACCCATTCTGAAAATGTCCTAGAAAGTACCATTCATTATTGTATATGATTTTTATCAATAATCTATAATAGCTTTTCTTGGAGTGATAGAAATGAAAGAAGAAAAAAAATTTACAAAAATCCTTCAAAAATACTACAGTGAGATACCTAAGGTCGAAGGAATGGTGGAGAAGGGAGCTCAAGAAAAGGTTAAATTAAAAAAGTGGACATATGATAAATGGCTGAAATTATATGCAAGAATGAACAGAAAAGTGAAAAGAGAAGTAGCCAAAAGTAAAAATTGCATGTGGTAAAGAAGATGTGGAGAAATAGACAGGTATATTGGAGGAAAGAAAATATCGGAAGCTTGGAAGTTGGTCAAGAACATGAAAAGAAGAAACGCAAAGAAGTTATCTGACCCTCAACTCCTTGGAACAATGGAACAATATTAGAAATACTAAATTATTGACTGAGACGAGTTTAAATGGATAAAAAGGAGTATTAATCCAAACAGTACGAAAATAGCACCAATCTCATAAAACGAAAGTAGAAAAACAAGGAAAGCAGCTGGGCGAGATTTACTTTTAGAAGAGATTGTACAAGCTGTGAGTAAACGCATGATCGATGAGGATAAAATTCTCAAAGACTGAATTAATGGCAAAAGGAGCTCCATCTACAAAAAGGGAAGTTAAACTCAGCTGTTGGCACCGCAAAGTTGGAAAAAATGAATGAAAATCACAGGATCGTTTGACCATTTTATGCCCACGTTTGCCCACAAATTAGTTTCGTTTGCCCACCCTTCGTTTCCGAAAAAAACCAAAAAGAAAATTTCGAGTTTTTTTTTTCGATAATTAAAAATTAAAAACTGCACTCATAAAGCAAATCGTTTCTCAATGTTTACCCAACCTTTAGATTCTTTGTAAATTATTATATAGTCGTTTTATGCTAAAAAATTGTTTGACAAAATGAGCTTTGTGAAATTTGATAGCTTAAAATAAACGTGAATAGATGAAAATCACAGAATCGTTTGACCATTTTTTGCCCATGTTTGCCGACCAATCAGTTTCATTTGCCCACCCTCCATTTCCGAAAAAAACAAATATATAATTTCGCAAATTATTTTTTTCTATAATCGAAAATTGAAAACTGCAGTCATAAAGCAAATCGTTTGCCCATGTTTGCCCACCCTTTAGACTCTTTATAAATTATTAGAAAATCATCTTATGCTCAAAAATTGTTTGACAAAATGAGCTCTGTGCAATTTGATAGCTTAAAATAAATGTGAAAAGATGAAACTTACAGAATCGTTTGACCATTTTTTGCCCATGTTTGCCCACCAATCAGTTTGGTTTGCCGACCTTCCATTTCCGAAAAAATACAAAAACAAAATTTAGAAAATATTTTTTTTCTGTAATTGAAAACTGCTGTCATAAAGCAAATCGTTTGCCCATGTTTGCCCACCCTCTAGATTCTTTATAAATTATTAGAAAATCGTTTTATGCTCAAAATTTTTTTGACAAAATGAGCTCTATGAAATTTGATAGCTTAAAATGAACGTGAACTGATGAAAATCACAGAATCGTTTGTCCATTTTTTCCTATGTTTGCCCACCAATCAGTTTTGTTTTAGAACCCTCCATTTTCGAAAAAACAGCAAAATTAAAAAAATATCTATAATTGAAAATCGAATAATGCTATCATAAAACAAATCGTTTACCCATGTTTGCTCACCCTTCAGATTCTTTTTAAATTAATAAAGATAATATACATAAAAAAATAATCTTCGAAATTTTGTTTTTGTTTTTTTTTCGGAAATGGTGGGTTGTCGAACGAAACTGATTTGTCGGCAAACATGGGCAAAACATGGTCGAATGATTCTGTGATTTTCATCCGTTCAAGTACATTTGAAGCTAGCAAATTTCATAGAGCTCATTTTGTGAAACAATTTTTAAGCATAAAACGATTTTATAATAATTTAAAAGAATTTAAAAAACGGTCAAACATGGGCAAACGATTTACTTTATGACTACAGTTTTCAATTTTCAATTATAGAAAATAAATATTTTCGAAATTTTGTTTTTGTTTTTTTTTTCTTCGGAAATGGAGGGTGGGCAAACCAAACTGATTGTTGGGCAAACATGGGCAAAAAATAGTTAAACAATTCTGTGATTTTCATCCATCCACATTCATTATAAGCTATCAAATTTCACAGAGCTCATTTTGTCAAACAATTTTTGAGCATAAAGCGATTATATAATAATTTAAAAAGAATCTAATGGGTGGGCAAACATGGGCAAACAATTTGCTTTATGAGTGCAGTTTTCAATTTTCAATTATTGAAAAAAATATATTTTCGAAAGTTTGTCTTTGTTTTTTTTCGGAAATGAAGGGTGCGCAAACGAAACTAATTGGTGGGCAAACATGGGCAAAAAATGGTCAAACGATTCTGTGATTTTCATTATAATTTTCCAACTTTGCGGTGCCAACTTCACACCGCTGTAAAACTCAGTGTAATAACTTTATAGGCATTTGCGTGACTACTTCAATAGGAAGGTTGTATTGTAGGATTGGCTTGAAGAAAATATCGTACCTATATAACGTAGAGCAAAGGGGCTTTTGAAATGGAAGATCATGGCTGGATAATTCTTTCATCCTAAAGTGTATTAGAGAAAAACGAATGCCAAAGAATATAGACACCCATATTATATTTACTGGTGGAAAAGGCATATGACTCCGTTCAATTAAATAAAATGTTCGAGATGTTGACGAAACGTGGTTTCAACTAAGCCTATATAATGAGTATCTATAAAATATTATAATGTTCTTTATTCTTATGTGGATAGAAATTCACATAGACACCAATTCATAAAGTCTATTTATTTGATATAACGAAAGTTCACAATACACACAAAAGTATTACTTATTAATTTATATTCACTACTCTTCACTGCTAACTAATTAAAATTTATATCACAATTTATTTTACTGACTGACTGAATGCCACGCTCTCGTTGCCATATTTTAACCTATCGAATCAGACGCGGGTCTGGTTAACATAACAATATATAAAAACACCGAATGTGTTGTAAAAATGGGCTTACAGATAAGTTAATAACAAAGAGATTAAAACAAGGCTGCTACGTATCAACAATAAGTATATAAAGTATAAGAAATGTTCGGAATAGAGAAGCAAATGTCTACACAATGCTTTTTGCCGCCGATCAATACTTGCTAATGATGGAGACGACATCACTTGAGAAAATTAATAGAAGAATTAACAAAATGGATGTTACAAGTGAATATGAACAAATCTGAATATCATTAATTAGAAACATTAGGGTAGACTTAAATATCATCCCGCATTGGATTACATCATCGTTGATATGTGCAATATGATTGAATAAGCATAAATCGATACATATATTACGAACTTCTTGCCCTGTGCTTTTATATCATTCGGATTATTAGCTCACAGAGTAGTTGTCATCGTTGGAAGGCATGGTAAACGTATTTATCTATTGTCTACTGTTTATATTTTAATATATTTTACAGTAGAAATCTTCACTTCTTTCATTGAAACTTTTATTAAATTAAATTACTAATAAATCTTCGAAAAAATAAATAAATAATTAGATTAAAGTCATTCCTATACATAAAATAATTAGGTAGGTATATATTTTTAAATAACTTAATCTTATTCTTTATATACCTGATATAATATTGTCTCTAATGAGATTCTACAATGGAATGGACAGTAGGCATAATCTAATCCTAATCAAATCGTATGGTAGTGGTTATCCAACTGAAGAAGTTCTAACTCAAACGCAACCATTCTTATGAAGAAGCCCACGTTTCTGGTCAAGCTGGTATTGAACGAGATTCAGCTTAGCTCACATAGGTAATGGTCCGTGAATCTCATCTATACGTATACGTCAGCTCGCACAATAATTTACATTTTAAAGTAAATTGCGGATCGTCAGTACAAACGCAGGCAAACATTGTGTCTAATAATTTACTGGTGCACTCGAAAAATGATCACCTCAGGGATATTAGTTATATGGAACTAGCAAGGTTGGCGACAGTGTACAATAGGAGGACGTATGAAGCGAAGATAATTGCAACTTATGAGACATTTATATTGCAGTCCTGCCAACCTACGTATCGCATAACCATGAGCGTCGGATGGGCTATTTCGAAGAACAGAAGACCATGGACGACAGATTTCACTTATAACGATGGGGTGGATATATTGTGTTTGTATTCACTTTGTTACTCTGCTTGAGAGAATATTGGAAGCATAGATAATAATGCTAGATACAATGTTTCCTTAGCAATAATCTTGTACAAGGGGAAATAAATGTAAACAAATTGAAAATTGATAAGTATTTCTCGAAAAAAAAAAAACAACAATACCGACTAAACTAGATGATGCTCTGAAAACTACAATGCAACAGTGATAAATTTAGAGAGGATGTAGGTATCAGCTATAGGTATATAAAAGATTATTGGCACCATCTTTAGTCAGAATTCTCTAAGTACGGTACGGGTGTATTTTACACTTCTCGGAGCACTGTTGGCTACAAAAAAATAGTTGTGGAATATTGTAGAAGATATTGTTCGGTTTATTGATCATGTTGATTATAAAAAGGCTTATTATCAAGGATACTACATTAAAAAATGAGCCTTGTAAACAACCAATTAAGCATTGAGAAAACGCGTTCAACTCATCATTGACGCTATTGACGACCGACAAATAATTATAAAGTCATGAGTATTTGTATTTCATTAATGAGCTCACTCATAGAAATAACAATCTATTATTTTCTTATTAGTTCTAATACCAATTAAAAACAATATTTTACTTTATGAGCGATTCTTTTTCAGTATAAAATGTACACTTTATTATGAACTGAAGACTTTTTTTCAAGACCGTGTTTCTATGTTAAGCTACTTGTGATGATTATGTCCAGGATGCGTAATGTGGATAAATAGTTTTTTTATTATCATACTTTCACGTTTTACATATTTTTGACTATAGGAATACTCTCCATTTGATGTATCTATATGTCTGGGCGACCGGATCGGATAACACAGGATTGAGGATGGTTCTATAAGAGTAACTCAGTTCCAAAATGTGCATACTTACTTTTAGTTAGAATGTGTTGCGATCGGTAGATCGGTGAATATCGCCCTCGAAATTTCGAGAGTCTCGAAAACAAAAACTAAATGTTATAGAAGAATATGATCATGTGTATATATACCTAATACAAGTCTGCACCAAAAGATAGGGTAATTTTTTCTCTATTAAAAAGCATTACATTAAAATACAGAGCTATACGCTATGAAATAAATGCCACATATAACAAAAAAAACACCGACTATTGTCCATAAAGAAATATTGT
The DNA here is from genome assembly GCA_958507055.1 of Crioceris asparagi. Classification (NCBI taxonomy): domain Eukaryota; kingdom Metazoa; phylum Arthropoda; class Insecta; order Coleoptera; family Chrysomelidae; genus Crioceris; species Crioceris asparagi. Next base: position 15,518,143 of record OY293827.1, on the reverse strand, counting down.
TCCAAAAATTGAGAATTATACGAATTCTTTATCTTTTACTTTAATCTTTGATCCATGAAAAAATACTGTCTTAAGAATATCCTTGGAAGTAATATATAAACTTGAACTAACATTTTCGAAAATAGGAATTTATGGTACTTTATTAATTTATTAATCTATAAAGTAATTTTTAACAATTAACTTTTAATTATTTGTAACAAAGTATCATAAACCAGCATTGATCAAGGCATTAAGATATTGTTTAAATCTAAATAAAAATATAATTTGTGAACGAGTTAGCAAACTAAAACTGAAATTTACTGAAATAAGAACCAACGCACCGAGAGCCACCGAGCCAGATAGTAGCAGCATGTAGCAGGGTGCAAAAGGACAGTTTGTTTATCTTCGAAATTATATGACGAAAATATTTTTTAAGTTTACAAGCTGCTTCACTGCCTGCAGAAAGACTGTTCTCAACACTGACCATTAGAAAAGAACGAAGCCGATTAACTGGAGAATCCGCTCAACTTTTACTGTTTTTGAATTATTGGCTATATAAAAAAGATATCTGTATGTGTTTAGAGTTATTTTTTGTGTTTAATAGTGTTAAGAGTCTTTTTTAAGAATATGAAAATATCTATTTTTATCGTTGATATTTTTTGCTATTTTTTATGCTTTATTACTTTTTTTTATGTTTGAAACAGATAAAAATTATTTTTAACATAGTTTTTCATCTTCACTTTTCTTCTAGATTTCTCGATCGATCGTATAGTTCTTGATCTAGTCTCGATAAAAAAAAATATATTCTCGTTTCGATCTCGTCTTGAAATCGAGACGAGACGAGAATTTCGAAAGTCTCGTGAAACACTAATTGCTCGTAATAATATATTAGATTAGATATTTATTTGTTCATTTGTTATTTCATGTATTCATTTAGGAAGTTTCTAGTTAGGTTATATCTCATAAAAAGTTTATTACTTTTTAATAAGTGAATGATTTCTGGTGATAAAACGCGATTATTAAATTTTTTTAAAAGCATATGTAGGTACCAAGGTATATTTCTGAAAAATATGTTTGTTTTAATCAGATGATGAACCTACTTAAGACTATAGTGAAAATCATCAAATGAAGTTGTACAAGATATGATCAGACATATTTATAATATTAAATCTTTATTTAGTAATAGCTAGGTCTAACTCTAACACTGTCACGTTTGATATTAGAGTTACCAATAACTAACAAACAAATCAAACTATACCAAGTTTCACATTGATAATGCAGTGTGGCCTGGGTATATGCAATATATTTTAAATGGAAATATGGCAATGATTATTAATAATAATTATTGACCACAAAAATGTTGAGACAGAAATACCTAATAGGTACAATAAATGGTAATAACTTTGTTTCTTAAAAAAAATCATAAGAAATCGAACTTTTTAATTTAAATATTTCAGAAAAATTATGCCCTATCCCCTAAGCCTAAAGACCTTTTTCGAAACCATAACAAGAAGAAACCGTCTAAACAGTCCCATTTTAAACATAGAAGGGATCATCAAAATCTTCAGATCATTGACGACTTTGAGACGAAAATTTTAAAAGTTTATTAAAATTATCATAATAATCTTATTCAACATAATATTTATATTTGAAATAAAATTTACCCATAACCCTTTGCGAGAAGTTCTGAATTGAAAGTAACTATTGGATAATACAAATATTCGCATCCTTCTTCTTTCAAAAGAAGAACAAATCATCATTATCCAGGACATATATAACAAATTATATAAAATGCAAGCCATACTTCCTCCTACCACTAAAGGGTCCGTAGAGGAATTCTAAACAACAGCTGTGATGAAAATTAGACAAATCGAGCATCCTACAGTGTTGTTGACCCTTTCCACTCTTTTAGTTTTTTGTTCTAGTTCGAATGTGGATTTAATCGCAGATGGGAGAAGACATCGACATCGCAGGTCATCGACGGGTCTGATGTCTAGTTTTGCATAGAAACCGAGTTGAGATAACGTCACATGTTGTATATAGTAGGATGTATTTACCTGTGATGTGCTCGGATTTGCCTTGACTTGACTATCAATTTACATTTAAATGGATATCAATAAATGGAGCCGATGCTATCAGGAGATGATGAAGAAAAAAGCAACTTGGAATCGCAAGCTGAATCAGTAGTGGGTTTGTGTAGAAATTTACAAGTTTATTTGATAATATATTGAAAATTAACCATAAACCATTCAAGTAACAAGTTGTATTATTACGTCACATATGGATTTGTATACAAGAAATTTCCAGCGTTGTCAAGTCGTAAAATTAGATTTGTTTGGAATCATCTGATTGTCTGCTTAATCAGAATATTTTACATAGGATAATCAAAACTTGTATCATGACGATTAGTTTTGACAAGTAACATCAAACATTGAATACGAAACATAACCTGCAAACATGACAAGAGATGAGGAATCAATTAGACAAGTCTGTAAAATTATACTATTCCAAATGATAAATTTGAGAAGAATCTTTTCATATATTAGGGATCTATGCATTATCATCGTCAAATTATGTTAAAATGTCAATAGAAAAAGACACTAGCGAATGACGTAATATATACATACTCACCCCATTTAAATAGACCATATAATATAAGAATTACATTATATTAGTTATAACAAATAAAGAAATCATACGGAATATTATATAAATAGTGTTGGAAATTGGAGACAGTTGTTCATTAAATTTTGTACCGCTAATGAGGTCTATCTCGCAGCATTTATTACCTATGTGAATTATAAAACGATTTGCGCCAAATAAGAATTATTCTCTAATTAAATTAATTGGAAGTTGTGTTTTTCTGATGCATTCCAATAGAGAAACTAGCAATTTTCAAGTGTTGTCACAATCTTCTCATAATTTTCCGCGTCGTTAATCTCAATTGCTTATAGCAGTTTCAACGGCTTTTTTTAATGATTGTGCTTTTCAAAATATTTTATGGGGATTATTTGATAATCCCAACCGAATAAATTGAGAGCGGATTTAATTTTTTTTTTTAATTAACGTAAAGCACATAAAAATTTGGTCCCCTTGTATGTGTTTTATCAAGAAGAAGCAATTACCATTTTGAACATATTTGTTGATACGATCGTATCATCGATCAATGATATGATTGAGTCATCTGGCCTGTCAATAAGTAAACATTCTTGCGAATAAGAACTATATGGGTCCTATTACAGTTCCCTGTGGGACGCCAATACCTATATAAATATTTAGATCAGTAGGCTCACGAGGCTATATTAGTTTTGAATATGTTGAAATAGAATAAAAATTGTAATAAAAGGAATTAAAGCTATAGCATACGTGTTCTTTAGATATCGGTTCCAATGCGTATTTATATTATTCAAAGTATTCCATACTACCGGCTACATAGATAGACCTATTATGTGTCAAGGATCATGGGTGATGAAAAGTCTTTCGTGCATTCCACACGAGCCTTACATAAAATTACACGAAAAAAAACAATACATATATATCCTTTCGGCCTCACCCACCCACAATATTACATAACACTCATCAATATATCGGATTATTTTGCCACTAGCTTCAAAATGATGGATTATAACGTCGATATCTGAATGTATATCTCAGCACTATAAATGAACGAGGTCTACTCGCATACCTATATCAGATGAAAAGTGATAAATGGCTTATAATTTTTGAAATTTGTCTTGTACTTCGGCACAGGTAAGTTGAGAATAAACAACCCCTAGATTTATAATATAGTTTTTGACGTTATGACTTGTTCATGGTCTGAATATCGTTCGATATTGAACCTTTATTTCAAAATAAAACGAAGATGCCTTCAACCTGCAAATTTACAATCGTAATGAGTTCATTGTCAAGACATTATCGAAGAATTTTAGTGAAGGAAAAACTTCAATTAGGATTCGAAAAAGCTAATTACAAGAGAACGTAAAAGTGATCATCTCATTACACGTTAATTACAATTAAATTAAATAAAAAACATGTAATTGCAAGTGAATCTAAGTAACTGGTTATTGCTGATATCTTGATCTTTGTTGCTCTCAAGATCAACAATATCTTAAAACATTTATTTATTATTCTTAGCGATATTCAATAACGAACAATTGGATGTTTTGATTTTATCTGATGTACCAAATTCTGACCACCCTTAATCTGACACGGCCATGTTTTAATGATTTTATAGATATCAGACCAGAAGTTACTTTACCCTTCCCGATGGATATGTGTAAATATAAGTTTAACTTTTTAATAATTAGAATATATCGCCACTCCTTTATCATTTTTACAGCAGTTTCATTAAAATAACACATTTACCTACCTTATATTAAATATATGTCAGATTTCATTTTTATGTTGCAGGTAATCATGGAACAATTACAGTTCAACTAAACAAAGAAAAGTTCCCGGTGGTCTAGTTGGTCAGAAGTTGGACTTCTAACCGAGAGGTCGTAGGTTCGAGCCTTACTTAACGGACCTTTTCCATACATGAAAATTTCCAATAAAAACTCTGGGGGTAGAAAGATCGCTAGAGATGGCAAAAACTAGTGGTCGACATCACTTGCTCCTTACCAACCCGCATTGAGGCAGTGTGGTAAGGTACGCCTCAAAAACCCCCTCATCTGGTAGAATGGTACGTCTCGTAGAGACATATCTGTGGTTCAGTGTCCACCTTAAATTCTATGTCCCCTTACATTCGTCGTCTACTTGCGATACACGCTGTATATAAAGATTTTACTGATATTACAAATGTGAGTTTGTTTGTTTATTATGCTTTCATGCTTTCAGCCTTAACTACTCAACCGATTATCATGAAATTTGGCATACAGGTTGTCAAGGGTACAGAAATAGATATAGGGTACCTTTTATCCAGGTTACCCAACCATAAAGGAGTTGGATGGGGTACAAGTTTAGCATGGAAAAACAATATTAAAGATACAGTTTGCCATGCAACTTCGTAGAAGTACCTTTCGTAAAAATAAATAAACACTTAAAGATCGATTTTCACATGTCGAATTTTTCTGCTTCCAAAAGTTTACTTCAGGGGCAGCGCGTCACGAAGAATATTATCGCCTCTTGAAAGCCATACAATTTTTGGAAGTTACGCTTCGCGTCGCCAGCTGAGAATCGGCCTTAATTCATGATTTTCCGAAAGTCTTTCCAGTGAGGGTGAAAGAGGGAAAATAAAGCTAAAATACGATATTGGTATCATTGTTGAGGTTTTTGGCTCATTGATTGCGAAAATGATTTTTATTTTAAAGTCCAAGTCGCTGGACATACTTAATGAAATAAACCCTACTGTGGGGAAAGGGGGTTTGGCAGTTTGTATTGGAAAACAAAAATAAACGAACTTTTCAATTCAAACCTTCGAAGGTGTACTATAAATCGAAAAATCGATATGGGTGTCTGTCGTTATTTAGGATTTTCTGAATATTGCTAAGTAGCAAGTTAACATTAATTTTTAAACAAAGATTAACATGCCTTAAATCTGATTAGCAATTTCTGTTGACCTTTGTGTTGATCACAATTTATAATGTTGATAGATATTCAAAATCTTTATTATATATATATATATATATATATATATATATATATATATATATATATGTATACCTAATACCTACGCTTTTTTGATCAACGTGGTATTTTTGTTTTTAATTCTGGTACTAATATAATACATTCCTATCAGGTACTTGTCGCTCCAGTGGTCGAACATGGACCAGTAATAACTAGATTTTGCTATCTATTTCTTATTGCTTCTATATCTATTATGAGAAAATTCAAAATCACCTATTATTAGCTTAAAAAGCTCAAGCCTAATCATTTACTTTTCAGTCATCATCTCTTTAAGTCTCAATCTTAAATAAAGTCTCCGAAAGGGCTGCTGTTTCCTCTCGATTCTTTTCGAGATCTATCTTGAAGAAGTTTTGAGGAATTTGAGACGGCGTTGCAGCTAAATGGAAATTGATCTTGACAACAAGTCAAATTTAAATACTCTCCACTTTGCAGATAACCAAGTTGTGGTGGCACAAGATAAGGAAGATTTAGAATTCATGACCAAACGACTGTTTAAAGAATATGCGGAATGGGGACCAAATACATGTGTCTTGGTGGAAGAAGGCAAAATTTAGCCATTAACAAAAATAATATAGTAACATGTAGTAAAAGTGACCGGAAAATTAAAAGGGGGAAAAACGATAGTATATCTTAACTCAATATTGTGGTAATTTGACCACAAATTTAATTTGTAATTGATGTCTATGATACCTTTCCTGTTTTCAGCTAGTTTATTCTGAAATTCACGGCTTTTGCCCTGAAGAAAAGAATAAACATAATCGAAGCTCGGCTTAACTCTAGCAATTGTATTCATTAAATAAATGACTGCATCCCAAAGAACATCTATTCATTGAATATAAAACCAGTCAAGAATACAAAATCCATTTAATACACATGCCCTCAAGTATATAAGTCAAAAGCAACGACCTCTAAGTCACAACCACCCTGAAAGATATGTAAACAAAGAATACAGAATTATCTGTTTATTTTCATAAAAAAATATTATCGTTAGGAAAATATAGGTATTCCCAATCCCAAGAAACATTAATACTGGACGATCAATCAGCAGCCTCTTTTCCAATGATAGCAGAATAATCAAATCTGTGATCATTTCCTATTCTATCAAATTTTATACCTCCCTCTTTTTAATTGAGCGATCAATAAATTTATTATGAGCAAAATAAACACGTAAAATTGAATTTATAAAAGTGTATTTAACTTTATGACCATACGATATAAGGACATCTTCCGTATATCAGCAGGACAGCACTTTTCGATATCGACAGCCAATATCAGCTATATCATAGGCCGTCTCTCAATTAATTTTCTTGATTGTCAAACTTGAACATGGGACCATATCTCAACAGCCTTTTTTCAAATGAAAAAAAAAATTATCAAAATCGAGTGCATACGAGGATATATTCAGAGTGCTCCGAATTATAATGGAGAAACTTTAACAACTTATTCAGCAGATAAAAATAAATAAAAGAGTTCATATATATTTATCTTCAAAAACGCTTCGTTTTGAAAATAGAGGGGGTTGAAATATTTCGAAAAAAATCGTTTTTTCTCATTTTTAAAGAAACTCTTCTCGATTTTGCTTTCTAACTTAGTAGGTATTATTGCCACTTAAGAAAAATTTATAGCATAAGAAACACTTGGTTTTGTTTTACCAGTAGCGTTCTTGAGACCATTTAATTAATTTAAATAATAAAAAAAGTTGTACGCCAATGGTTTATGACAATTTAGATATCCTGATCAATTGTAAAAAATGATAATACCTAATATCTGAGGTTTGCAAATTAAATTATGATACTTCGCGCTATTTCAACTCGTTTTTATTTACGTCACATTTGCAAACCTAAGATATTAGGTGCACATGCAAACAAAAAATACTTATGTTTTTCTCTAAAACCTTTCGTTTTAGCGAAAAGACTAAAGAGATCATTTTTGTTTAGAATTGATCAGGATATCTAAATTTGATAACAAAATTGCGATAAACCATTGGCGTACAACTTTTTTTATTACTTAAATTAATTAAAATGGTCTTACGAACCCCACTGGTCAAATAAAAACAAGTGTTTATCATGCTGTAAATATAAGTATCCCCGTATCTCCAAAACGAAGTGAAAGTTTATATGAGTTTTTTCAATATTTTTATCTGTTGAATACGCTGTTTGTTGTCCATTATAGTTCGGACCACCCAGTATAACACTAAAGGCAGAGATAATTATTAGAATATGAATGTCCTGCAAGGTACGTTACACAAATAATGCGTTCCTTAATTTTCCCATTACCTGATTCGTAGATTTCTAAGAAAAATTTGTGTATCCTTCTTAATACTAATACAAGTTAATTTTTTCAACTAACATATAAGAATAATATCTACAATTATTCGAATGAGAAATGAATTTCATGTCAGCCCATAATATTTAAACCTGATATCTGTTACAAAAAAATAAACAACTATTGAATCCCTTAGACAGCGAGCGATTGAACTAAATATGGGTGAGAGAATCGTTCATCATTTAAAGTATAGTGATAATGAAGAAAAAACTACTAGGCTCGCATAGAAATGGAACACTCATTATTTTGGATATTTTATATAGAATCTATAGTGAACATTGGATTCAAGTGAAGAAAACTCTGAAAGACAGGCCTTATTAGGACCTTTGCCTTATCTGTGTCAGGTCCTTACTAGCTACTGTTCTAAACAATGCTACTGTAGCACGTACCGCTTTTGTCAACGCTATACGGTAAATAATCCACATATCGCACTCATATGGAAAGTGTTTTAACTCAGTAGGTATTTACCATACGATAAGGACATGTTCCGTCTATCAGCGGCATAACATTTTTCGATATCGACAGCCGATATCAGGCAACAACAACATATTATAATGTCGTCTCTTTCTATCTAGTGTATCAGGTCGAAGAAGTTGCGGTGAGGCGCGGGAGGGTCTCTGGTAGCACTCTGCGGGGGCCGTCGCCTCGGGCCTAGGCGGGGCCCCTTCGGAGATGATGCCCTTCCTTTCACCGCGTTACACAACAATCGAGATTGTGTGTGTGTGTGTGTGTTTGTATGTTTATGTGTCTTGTCCGATAGTTCGTTCTAGTGTTATTATTATTACTTTTGCAAGGACTCGGAGCGTACCGCGGGCAAGGGAGAAGTATTGTATATGCACCCGGGATCCGCTTCCTGTTTTGACTTTATAGTAACAGCATTTGGTATGGCATATAATAGGGTCGTGAATCATGAGTTCAAAAAAACTGAAGTAATAATACGTGGTATTATTATATCAAATAAAATTTTAAAATTGATAGTTTATAGTTTAGAGGATGTTAAGAGAAAAAGACGAAAATTAAACACTCCCTTATCTCCGAAGCACAACTCGCACTTGAACGTTTTTTGACCGACTTCAAAAAAGGAGGAGGTGTAGGTACAATCGGTTGTATGTTAGCTTTTAGGTAAATTTCTTATAGAAATGTACCTATTGCGATCGTTCACACTTTTGAATTTCGAAAAAAATTCAACGGCATGTTGTTATATGTCTATAAGTTAGTCCAAAAAATCATTTGGTTCAAAAGTTTATATATATATATATATATATATATATATATATATATATATATATATATATATATATATATGGGATATTACGAAATTTATTAACACGATAGAGTTCGCAGTTTTAAAGGTATCAAGTTCAAATTTGCTACAAAAATCAATCTCTCAAATATCTCGGTCGAGTTCGTTATTGGGCAATATCGGGTAAGCAGTTTCAAAATGGCGACCACTCAAACATTTAAAAAAAATATCAATAAAGAGCCGTAGTGTAAATATCATCAAAAATAATTTTAGGTTATAGATATAATCAGTACCTACAACTTTTGCTCAAAGCAATTTTTCATAAAATACACAGGTAAAAAAATAAAAATTAATAAAGAAATAGTGGAATTTTTGAAAAAAAATTAAAAATAGTTTTTTTAGGCGTCTAAGATTTGAACCGTACCGATTAGTACCTACTATTGCTCTCCTTCTCTCGTTGGAGGTATGTTTTCTCTGTTCTCTCGATTTGAACTATATTTATGTATATCTGTTTGCCAGCAACAGCAATTCCATAACAAATTACTGTTTGTCTACCACAACATACAAAACCAAAATGTAATATATACGACGATCTGCCAGAGAGGACCTATATACCAGAGAACAGAGACGTATATATAAACTCCATGCTCGTGCGTAATTCCAGTGACGGATCCCCTTGTCAGACATTGTTGTTCCATGTCGAAGATAAAGTGATCTTGCTTGAATGAAATAATTATAATTAATAAATATTGGCCCATATTGGGTCACACTTGGAGCTTAACAGGCGGCATGATGTCAGCGATCTAAGTTCGAATTCGAAATTTCAAGTCTCTAGACCGTATGGGGCCTGAGAAATCGCTGCGGAGTCCATTGATACAAGAACCGAAAGTAATAAAAACTATTTAAAAATAACAAATATTGATAAAATATGAACACTCCATATAAATTTGATGTAATTGTACATTTTCTTGAGATCTTAATATAGACCCTGGTTTAAAAAATATATAGTATATTTATTGAAAAGAAATAGGCGAAAAAAAAATTCTGCCTTGAAGTGGATCTCAAACCTTGTCTGCTTTATATTCAATAGTCAGAACAAAAACCTCTAACCGCAAGGCTATGACACATACGACAATTTTATGTAATAACATGTAGGTATACCAATGAAAAGGTTGTTCAAATTTCAATTCAATGAATTTTGAGAAATTTACCTTTCCGCTTACTACAGGCCATCGGGATTTTTTTTTATCTTACGTATGGCTGTTCGCGCGTTTGGCATATTGAACGTTCTCCGATTTTGATGATTTTTAATTAATTTGAAAGAGAAGACTAGAGAAATGATATCATATTTAAAAAAAATCAAATTCGAAATATTCTTCCCACCAAAAACCGCCCCCGAAAGGGTTCAAGTCAACTCGCAATTTTTCTCGAAAATAATAATAAAATTAATAAAATTTTTTCAATAGAGTTACGGTTTTCAAGTTACAGCAATGGTAAAAACTGAAATATGTGTATTACTAATATGTACAGGGGGCATTTTTTTCAAAAATTGAAATATGAGACAGCCAAATTAAACAAAAGATTATATGTAGCAACATTTAAATTGGATATTTTCCAATAAAAGTTACGATTTTCGACTTACAGCAGTGGTTAAGTCTGCAATATGTATATTTCCGGGGGTAATAAGATAAGTGCTATCTTCTTTGGTATTAGTGGTATGTTTCACTCAAAAGTGTAAAATAAATATTTTTTACCTAAAATTGTACTGACTTTATTAGTTGGTGCACTGAAAAATACCAAATAATATTAATTCTATTGGTGTTGGTATTTTTGAATCCATAGAATTAAAATTATTTTCTATATTTATCTCTTATTATAATAAACCAAAAATTCGCTGAAGGTCATCTTTACCTATTTACTTTTTGATGGAGTTTATCCAGAATCGGTGTCTTAACATGGTTTTCTGAATCATCCATATTGACATGGGCGTTCTCGCTCTGATTTTTTAAATTTATTTTCGGAGTAAAAGAGTGTGTTCTGTTCTATACATGAGAAAAATTTATTCACGGCAGAAATTAAACCCATTGCTATATTATAGGTATTAAAAGACCAGACTGAGCAACAGAAGGAGTCGAAATTTTCAGCCTTGAAGACAAACATAAAATAGCTAACCCTTAATTGAAATGTGTTATATTTCTAGGGTATAATCATATACTTATATTTTGTGCAAACTAGGTATCAAAATCACTACGAATTAGTTAGTACCGGACTGAAATTTGATTATGAATACGGCAGTCTAAATTGAAGGAAGGATGCTTAACTACAGGTTAAATTTGATATTGTAGGATTTTTAGCCTCGTCATTGCTATGATGTCATAATTTGAGGTATGCGAGATGGCGATATAAAAATTGATCTCTTTGATTACGCTGTAGTGATAAAAAATATTTATAATACCTACTATTTAAGGCCCGTCTATTTGTATCGTCGGAGACATTGCGCAATTCCTTAAATGATGACCTTTCACAAAATTCCCAAATTAAATTGAAATCACCTCCAACATACAACAATCATTAACTTTTAAAAACAATGTAAGTGGGTAATTTCGAATAATTTGCGTCAATTTTCAAAATATTTCATATTTCAACATATCCTATGACGTAAGCTCACACTCTTGCTTGTATCAGTGATATAAAATAAGCAAATAAATATATTTAAAGTAATGCAAGGAATATGTATAAGTGAGTGTAATAAATTATTCAAAAAGAGTCGTTTGCACTGAAAACAAGATTCTAATTGAAATATATGTAACAAACTATTGCAAGCCAGTCAGTCTAGTCATCTAAACGGTACCAGTTCTTCACAACAGCTCTCTCGACAGTCTAATAGATACTGAAAAAATGGGCGTCAAGATTGAATCGTATATAGACAACTTAATATATTGGATCGTGAACTTTGTAGGTAAGTATATTGCACAAGATCTAGATGCCAAGAAAGAAGAAAATAATAATTATATTCATTCAATGCCTTCGAAGTCGTCAATAGGTAGGTATCATGCTTTCTAGGAATCACTATAATAGTATTTATATGGAGTGAAAATCTCCTACGCTTTCTTAATTATATGTAAATCTATTATTGTAATGTGATACCGATTTCATGTACTATTCTTTGCCGGTATTGAATATTACTTTATTCAAGTTAGCAATGGAACTTTTTCTACAAATGTAAAATGAGGAACTGAAACTCTGAATCGCCCCCTCATATATTGCAATAAATACATGCAACAGTTGCGTCAATTGCACCGAAATTGTTGAAACAGTATTAGGTATCTACCATCTAGGAATGCTGGCTGCTCATATCTTTGATTGTTGATTCTTTCATGTACTTTTCAGTCATTTCACTGTCGATATGAAAGAGCCTCTACAAAATTGCATAACGAACAGAGCAACTTGTGGTTAATTTCAATAATATACCTATTCATCATAATAATTCATTTACCGCTAGCTAACGCACTGGTCAATTAATGGAATAATCAGTATAGCACCTTTGTTATTAGCTTTTTGAGGTTATATCATACAAATCTATAACGGAAGTGACGTCATACTAAATCATTTAGACGAAACTGATAATATACCAAGGTGGCTTCATTCATATATATCTTATTTTGATTTTGTCATTGAGTAGCTGAAAAATCCATGTGAGAACATTAGAAATTTCATATGACCGTAATTCAGAATCTCATTGTGCACATTTACGTCATTAAGGAGATACAGAATATCTTGGGTTTTCTGGATCGTAGATTAGTTTCTCATAGATAATCTAATGAATATATATTCTTCTTGAAAATAAAGAAGCTCTTTTTGACCGACTTCCCAAAAGGAGGAGGTATACAATTCGATTGTGTGCATTTTTTTTTTTTTGGTTTGTGCGCGCCTTTCATATAGTAAACGTTCTCCGATTTTGATGATTTTTGATTCATTTGAAAGAGGAGGCTTGAGAAATGGTCCCATATTCATAAAAACGGGAATCCGACATCTCGTTCCCTCCGAAAACCGCCCCCGAAGGGGGTGGAGGGGGCAAATTTTGTCGAAAATTGAAAATCTGCGTTGATTTAATTACAGATAGGACAATATCCGGAAACGTTTAAATGGAACATTTTTTCAAAGGAGTAACGGTTTTCGACATAGAGACATTTTAAACTCTCAAATATACCTATTTTCGCTATGTGGAGAGGGCGATTTCTGTCGAAAATTGAAAATCTGTTTGCAGTACATGAAAGACATAATTATTTGTAGCAACATTTATACTGAACATTTTCCCCTTAGAGTTACGGTTTTCGAGTAAAATCGGTGTTAAAATGGTAACAACTAAAATATTCAAGCGTATTTCCGCAGCGATGTACTGAGATCTCAATAATAACAACTACAAGCAAGGAATATACGTGGGTAATAGAATAAGTACTATCTTCATTGGTATTAGTGAACGTTCAACGATTTTCGTGACTAATGTTACACTCAAAAGTGTGAAATAAATATTTTTTACAAAAAATTGGACCGACTTTATTAGTTGGTGCACTAAAAAGTATAAAATAATATCAATTCTATTGGGGCTGGTACTTGTGAAGTTGGTGCCAAAAGTTACCAATCTACCTGCAACTGCACAACTTCAAAAGTAATAGCACCAATAGAATTAATATTATTTTATACTTTTTAGTGCACCAACTAATAAAGTCGGTCCAATTTTTTGTAAAAAATATTTATTTAAGTTTGTAAGAGTATCTACATTTCAATGTTCACAGAAATACTCTAAATAAACAGTTTTTTAATAAGGATTAAGTTATTAACTATTGGTAACTGATTTCCGGTTGAAGTATTTTGGTTGCATAAAAACTTTAGCAACTGAGATTATACCTAATATGTTCATATTATCATTTATTCAATACAAAATTGCACCTCTCTAACAATTCTAAATGGGTATAATCCAATTTCACAAGCACCATACATATAATACAAATCAAGAAGTGCCTTTGTCCGGACATAGGCATAAATATGTGTGTGAGTCATTGCAAATGTGTGTAAAGCCGCGTTCCACTTCTCGCTAAGAGACTAAATCATGATTTATTCTAACACACGATAAATGTTCCTCTAATTATACATACATCATCTTTACACAACGCTCGTTATTATTATTGTACATATAGAACTTTTCGAACAATGTATAATATAGATACTCTGGCCTTTTGTAAGTTATTACGAATAGTAATCAATTCTGCATGTTAGTCAATTGATTGATAAATTGCTTGTTATTTATCTTGTGTTAATCCATTTCCATTGCACATTGTCATGATAGATTATTGTGTATCATGGAACTTTATTATATGGAATAAATGAATCAATTACCTGTTTGAATGGAACCACTTGATAAAACAATTTTTCTTATTCTAGTTATCAATATGATACGCACTTTATATTTTAAAATAGATACTGGATAAATGAGGGTTGCTCTGACGAATTTTCTGTAAAATTTTAATTCACAATACGATAAATCAATGTGTTTCCCTATTTTAAGCAATGGCTTAGCTTTAATACACTACATCTTCTTCTTCTTCTTCTTATTTAGCCTTTAGATATCCATTTCTGGACATAGGCCTCTTCCAGTGATTTCCATGTCAAACTTTGCTGAGCGGTTTGGATCCAGTTTTATCCTGCATGTCGTTGAATGTCGTCTCTCCCTTGGAAGCCACTGCATTAATGTTTTGGTCCATTTTACGTTGTTCCTGGCAACGTGTCCTGCCCAACGCCATTTCAAACTCGTTATCCGCTCGAAAACATCATAGATTCTTGTTCTTCTCCTTATCTCCTTGTTTCTGATCCTGTCTCATAGACTTACTCCAAGCATTGTCATCTCTATTGCTCTTTGGCAGACCCGGAGATTGGCACTGCCTACTGTAAGTATCACCGTTTTGAGTCCGTATGTTGTCACTGGGAGGATGCACCTTCTTTTTAAAATTTATTGGATTGTGGGGTTGCGAAAGATATAACTAAGCTTTCCAAATGATATCCAGGTGAGTGTGATTCTTCGGGTGATCTCTGATGTCTGATTTTCTTTTACGAGTTGGATGTTGTGTCCTAGATAGGTATATATATTCTTTGACGACTTCCAGATCATGATTTTCGATGGAAAACTTTATATTGTCAGGAACTTAGGAAGCATCTTTGATTTCTTGGATCATTGTTGCCAGTTCATTTGTATCGCTGCTGAAGAGCCTAATATCATCAGCAAATCGCATATGGTTGAAACGTTTCCGGCCTATATTGATACCTTCCTGTTCCCATGATAAACATTTGAATATATCTTCCAGAGCTAAGGTAAATAACTTTGGTGAGATTGTGTCTCCTTGTTTAATCCCTCTTCTCACGGGGATCTTTTCAGTGACCCAGTCTTCGTTTATTCTTACATATAGGTATATACACTACTAAATGATCATAAATGTAATTTATAAAAGCTTCTTAGTTTTTTACGAGATGTTATCAAATATTCAAGCTAAATTTCATGGAAATGTACCTTATCCACAACGGGCATCGAGATAGAACCCGATAATTTTTAACGGTAGGGGGCCGCTTATTAAGTGGAAGTCAGAATACAACTCTAGTTGAAGGTTAATAATATTTTATGTCAGGTTTTAGATTTAGTTAATTACTTTATTTGAGTGATAATTTATACTTTCGTCTTGGATTGTCTGCAACAACTGTAAACAACAAAGGAAATTTTTCATAAATTAATTGGCATTTTGATTTCCAACCTCCTGAAAATATCTATACTCTTTCTTCTCTACGAAATTTAATATCTCGCTTATTTTTAAAACGCCTACACAAATCAAAAAATCAATTTAGTTGTTAGAAAGGATTACATTCAAACTAATAGAATATTGGCATAGTTATACTATTATAAGGTTCCTCACATGCATTACAGTTAAACAGATTTTCAATTGATGGCGTCATTTTAGTTGCCTCAAAAGTGGTTGAAACATTTTTTCCAAAAGATTTGATTAAACCTTATTAGTTTTCTTCATTAGGGGGAGAATGTAATCTTTAAATCTTTTTTGGTGCTAATAAAATAAATTTTAATTTGCGATTTAAACAGAGCAGTGACAGTCCCCAGGTGAAAACTTTGCAAATATTATGGAAGATATAGATGTCTATTGTATTATTATAATGATGTAAACGACGGGTAGGTATTGAAGACATTTCCCTTTATGAGGCACTTCCATATTAAGGCCTTTTGTAGGCGTTTGGATTCTCATAGGTGGCAATCGCCCGTCCCAGGACTTTTTGTCTTCCTTGCGCAAAATTTCGGCTTTCAGAATCTGATTACATCTTCAACAAATGTTTTGAGATGTTTTTTTGGTGGGATAATGACCTGTGGTGATTCCAAGCAAGTTTCTTTTTAGAAGAAATAGGTTTTTTTCCTTTGAGTATTGCCAGTCTATTAGGCGTTTGGCCTGACTGACTTACTGTAGGTCATACTAATATATGATTTTTATCCTAGCCTAGCCATTTTTTTGTTTCTGATTTCACATAATGTTTTGCATGTCCACAGAATGGCTCGACGCCTATATGGGAAGCCTTTCTGAGAGCCTTCTCTTGCCAGAAAGTCAGTTTTTTCGTTGCCATGAATGCGCTCATATTCTGGTGACCATTTGAGGCAGAATTTGTAACCTTTTGTCAGGTGTACAAGACCTTCATGGCATTCCTTTACTCATTTGGATGTTTTAGCCACACTCACCTTTGCTTTGATGGTTTCATAGCTATAACTTGCCTTATAAATTATAGCTCCTCCAGTGAGCTATTTTACCAATTGCATGATTACAGTCTAAGATAGCTATTATTTCTGCCTGAAAGATGGTGTACCCTACAGCCAGGGATCTATGTATTTCCAAGGAAGGTCCATAGAATCCCTGGGTGGCTTTGCCAACTTTTAGTAAACCATCCATAAACCAGCTTAAAGCCCCCCTTTCCTTTTCCACAGGTAGAGGAGTCTGTATCCATTCGTCCAGGTTCCCATATCCTCGACTGGAATGTCTTCTAGATACGGGACATTGCATGGAATATTCCAGTGTTCTGTCACTCTCGCATATTTTGTTTTGCTTGCTCTGTGGATTCTTATTGCATAAACTTGTTATCAAAATGAGAAATGTTTTGACCAAATGAAATTAAATAATTTCGTAATATGAAGCAAAATCTACAATTTATTCAACTAGTCTCGGTCTTTCCTAGGTCTGGCTATACAGGGGGTATGTACGTTGTTGATTAATTTGCAGTAGCTAGGGCATTCGAATAATAGGCCGTATTTGACCAATCTATCTAATTTATCATTTAAAGGTGTCTGTACACTCATAGCACAACAGTTCTGAATGGACTTTCAAATGTAATATTTCATCAGTTATGTATTAAAAATCCATTTCTAGAGAAAAGGCTAGATAGTAACGGATAATACTGGACAGGAAAAAATGAGAGACAAAATCAAAACGATACACGTGTTCCAAGCCTACTTAAAGTCTATTAGCCGGTCTAATAAAAGACCAGACCAAATCTAGGAACTGTGTACCTGACAGGTGCAGGCTTATAAATTTAGTAAATTTGAGCTCTTAAATTATCGTAGAGTATGCGACAGATAAAACAGCTACGATAAACAGTCTATGAGAAGTTCATGTCTTACAACAGAACACTAAAAGTAGCAATGTAGTAAATATAGCGCCTTAAAAATATTAGCGAAAAAACTGGAGAGTCTATACCTGAGAATAATTAATAATCATTCATTATGTAAAATGTTTGACTACAAACGATTTTATATTAGTTTCAAGCATTAATCAATTATTTTCCTGAAATATCTTGGATAGCTATATACCTACATCCAAAAATATAAAACGAACACAACGACAGATAACAGGGAAAGCTTATTGTTCTAGATAAATAACTCAATAACAGCTCGAAGATAAATTTCTCATCTCATGATAGCGACTGATTCCAACTCTGTCTCGAATCAATTTAATATATTATATTACTCAACAATGCTACATTGGATATACAAGTATAAACACCTGCAATTATCGGAGCGTACCGACGATTATTCAAATTAGGCGCAAATCTTTCCATTTTATAACCGTAAGTGGTTCTATACAAATATAAAGTACTAATTAATGGTGCACTGTGATAAGCTTTGTGTTTTGTTTTTGCTTACGCACACCTGTTGTTGTTGTTGTTAACTTGCAGTGCACGAGACACAACATTGTGTTGAAAAATTATGTTGTCTTGCATTGTTGTCATATAACGAATTGTGTAAAATTATTTACACTTTCGAATCAATTTATAAACAAAATAAGTCTTCTGGTAATTTATAGGCATATCACATCCAGTATATGTGAAATAATAATTTTATAGAATGCTAGCACTTAATAATGTTATCTCAACAAACAAAAATAAAATGTCCACTGTAATAATGGCTTTTATTGAGATATCACTATATTATAATGGAAATTGTTTAGGTTAATTAAACTACTATAAATGATTGGAGTGTTTAATAACAGTGACAATTTACGTGCGAATATAGGAATTCAAGCCTTATATAAAATTGACTTCACGTGCTTACGCTACCTAAACATGTCGTGATTTTGATAATTATTTTTTCATGAAAAGAGAAGTAATGAGAGATACTCCACGTGGGCAGGTCCTTTTTTGAAAAAAACTGGAAACTTTACCTGAATAGATTGAACATCATTTGATTTGGTAATTTAAAAAAATTCAGAGTATAAGCATTAAGGAAGTTCAAGAAAAAGGCCGCTTCATTTTGATATCACTGAATAGAAGTTAACGTTCAACGAATAATAAATCACTCAAAATGTGAAATGTTCTTGTTTAATAAATGAATCGTAGAAGTTCGTAAAACAATTCTCTCATTATATATTACGAAGGATTCAATTTAAACTCTAAGTTGGGCTAAAAAGCTCAAGCCTAATGATTAGAGTTGTTCCATATAATATATCATATTAAAACAAAATTGAATCATCAGGTGGAAAGTGGAAATTATACAAATCACAATGAAATATTTGAAATGGACTTCCATTTTTAGAAGTATATGACGACTTTTTGCTGGATTGAAGGACTCATTGTCATTACAGTAACCAGTTAAGGTCAAGGTTACAAGAATTATAATCATCGTTTGTATCGAGGTATCGAGTGAATTAAACAATAATCGTCTATACTACAGTTGTGAAAATTCAGCGATATGTCGTTCTGGGGGTTATGGACGAGCAGCGACAACCAAATGAATTCAAGTCAATTAATATGAGGGGTTTTTAATAAAAAGAAAAGGTCTCTTAGGTAGTAGTTCCGTCCCATTGCTCCACCATCTTATTTTAATATGGCGCCATATCCTCTATTATAAATCTTCTTAGAGTGCCTGTCTGTTTCGAACGTTGGCGATTATTCTGACTATGATGATTTTGTTGGTCGCTATCCGGAACAATTATTGGGTGGAGGTTTTACAGAACCAGGCTCTGATATTGACAAGCCAGAAAATTCTTCTTCGCCCAGGGGCTATTTTTCCCTGCAAAATACATTGCAGCAGTTCGTATCTGCCTTGATTCCTCATTATATGAGGTATTTAAGCTTCACTTCATTGGCAATCTTGTGGGTCCATGGTATCTATAGGATTCTTCTGTACAGCCATAGTTCAAATGCTTGTAGTTTTTATATGATTCTTGATTCTTGAATAACGAGCCCATCTTCAAGAAAGCACTTTTAGCCTCTCCAATTTGACATTAGGTCTCCTGAGAGTTGTCCCACGATTCATTGAAAATAGCTCCGTTGCTATTTTCTTTAGCGATGAACATGAGCTTAGTTTTGCTAGTGTTAATAACGAGTCCATGGTCTTTCCATATGATGGTAATATGATCCATCAGGTTTTGTAGTCCTTCTATTGTATCAGAAAACACTATTGTATCGTCCGCATAACGCAGGATGTTTAACCTGAATGTCTTCGAGTGCTTCCCTAAAGATGTGCTCTGGGTACAGATTGAGTATTATATGAGAAATTATGTAACCTTGTCTCACGCCGTATAGGATTTTCAACTGATCTGTATAGCTCTCCATCCACCATGAGGACTGCAGACTGGTTCCACTACAGATTTGCTATTAATCTCAGGTCTTTTCCGTCAATTCTGGCTATTTTTAATACATCTATCTTTTATTCATGTCAAACTCGGTGAAATACCTTCTCATAGTCAATTAAACATGCAAAAACGTTAAAACTTACGTCTCAGCATTTCTGAAATAAAACTTGCACTGTTATACATAAACTTGTTTAATTGATCTTTTCATATGTGAAAGTAAAATATTCAGTTTATTTTTAAGAAGAATATCTAAAGTATACGTAATTACATATTTACCGGCATTTGAGTTCCGGAGATCCGACAAATATTTCGGTTACACTAAAGCATCTTTTCTACAGAAACCTTTTTCTAACGAACATCCTTCCTTGCCAACCTCGGAACTCTCCTTATAATAAGGCCTGATAAGAAAACTCGACCTACCCGTCTGGGGAATCCATTTTTGATATACATACAAGGTTTTAAATCATGGTATCATTATTCGTCAGAACAAGTCAGTCCCTATCTTCATATCAATACTTTGAATTTTTTTGTGGTTCTAAAAATAATTTGAATTTTATACGGATCAAATGGATCACTCAAAAATCAAAAACAAAACTAAATCTGAAACTCAATCTTTGAAGATCTATAAATCAGAAACACGACACTGTGTAACAAAAAATTATTTGTAATATCTTCGTTTACTCTACACGATCCCGACTTTTTTCGTGGCTTTTTTCTCATTAGTTCCGGGACAGCCTGTATAGCTTATATGGATATGCATATGGACTAAAATTTCATTTGCTAAGCAAATAATGCTGCATATTCTTCAGGTTACATTCATATTAAAATTAATGGAGAGTGAGTCCCAAAGAAACACGCGACCGTAAAATGTTCTTGCACAAAGTTTACGGCAGCTTGATGACGTTAACTTAAATGGCTGCTCAATCAGGTTACATAAAAAAATATTGTTGCTATGTCCAAAAAGGTTAGTTAGTTGTTCTTTGTTGTCGCATTCGTTCGAATGGTTGGAAATCACAAGTTATGTATCTCCAGAGAGTCCCTATATACCTACATCGATGATGAGAATCTGTCGTGTTGTGTTTGGTCCACATCGGCCTATTTAATTGTGGCCTCATGTGGGAACATTTCTAATTAAAGGCAGTGTTAATATACCCTGCAGCTTGATTGGTACGGGATTTGAGCTCCAACTGGTTTTCAGTGAGCAGTTCCATCAATTCTATCATTGTGGCTGTATAGTTGAGAGATATATTCAATGTATTTTTTTAATGATAACAATAATAGTTTTATTCAGGCTAACATACAAAACTTGATTGAAAAAATAGACTGCTATACTCCATTTCAGAAAGGTATAGAGTAATACATTAAGATAATGAAGGGGTATCTATTGTATTCTGCCAAATAAGCGCCATAATACAGTAGAGATCCCTTCATTATCATTATTTATTACCCTACATCTTTTTGAAATGGAGTATAATAGGTTTTCTGACTTATTATGAGCCATTCAAACCCTTACCGAGATGCAAATAGCATCTATATATAGACCTGAACTCAATAATGATTTAAAATCTGCAACCTTAAAAACATCTAAATATACATATTAATACTGTAACGTTTAACCCTGTGCTAAACGTTGTGGGGTGAGTTCACTTGCGTAATACTCAAAATTCGCAGATTGCTTCGAATGGTTTATTTCCAAACACTCAGTACACGAGCTTCTATTATGGTACAACTGTCACCACTTGTCACCTTGACAATCTCTACTGTCACTGTCTTCACCAACAGAACTACTATTAACCTCTGATTCCACAGACTGACTGTTATCAACTGACTTTATAAGACTCAATGCCTCCATAAGACTGACTCTGCCCCGTGATCGACACGGCTTTATATACCTGAATCATGACATGACATTCATCGAGAATGTTCTATGAATATCTAGACGCACATAATTAATGTTCTAGATTCTTGTCAAACTGACAATAATAGTATGACAAATCGTACCTCACATATAGTTTCTGGAAGGATCGAGAATAACTCTACCAACTCTAGAAGTAAATAATGAACTATAACATGAAACAACTACTTATAGCAAACAAGGAAGTAGAATAAATAGCTAATAAAACTAATCACAACAGTAAGTACATGTCTACCTATCCACGTTACAATACAATACAAACATACAAATAATAAAATTACTGAAGTATAAATACAACTAAAAATGTAATTATCTTATATTATATCAAATATTAAATACCTACTACAACAATATGTATATTATAATTTATTAATTATTTAAAATACAACTCTTAATATAAGTTTGGATCGATATAAACTAGTTTTTGGCCAATATTAAATTTAGTTTTATTTACTGCAAGCGATTTATGTCTGGAACATACAGAGCCTTCAGCAATACTGTTCCCGTAGAATACAATAATTATTTATTAGTGCTTCCAAAATATATTTTTGATTAATATTCAATAATCATTTCTCACTAGAAGGTTATGTTGTTTAGTAAACGTTCAAATTTTGACAACACGCTTTTGTATTGTGGCTACCGGTCCAAATGCTTTTGAATAAGCTGAACCCCAACAAATAATCCCATAAAATAGGACGCTACAGAACGAAGCATGGTATAATTTTAATAAATCATTTTTGTGAAGAATATATCTCATTTTATATAAATCAAAAAGAAGGTATCTTATTATAACAATACCAAAAAATTGTTTTTTTTTCAATTCCAGTTTTCATCCAGTACAACAGTATCAGCTTATAGAGACACATTTAAAACACCCGATTTTGGCATATTTAAAGTCACTATGTGATAATTAAACCATTTTCTTATAATTTTTAAGGAATGTTCAGCATTAGCTTTAACTTCATCCCAACTGTCACCACTACACATAATGAATGTATCATCCCCAAATGATTTAATAATACCCGGTATATTAAGTTGCAATAATCCATAAATATAGGGATTAAATAATAATGGACCCTAAATTGAACCTTGTGGGACTCGACAAATGACTAAACTGTAAGAACTTTAATACCATTAATGACAACACACTGAAATCTATTTGAGAGATAGTTCCGCATCAAATAATTAACAATCTCTCTTATACCAAGATCACTAAATATAATCAAAGAAGTTCATATACCTACTACCGTGTAAATAATTAATAATAACATTATTTTCATTGAATGTGCTAGATATAGAGAAATCTTCAAAATAGATCAACTTCGACTTATTTTCTTTGTTTGTGAGCACCTTGTATATAGTAAACGTACACCGATTTGGACGATTTTTGATTTATTTGAAAGAGGAGACTTGATAAATTGTCCCATTGTACGTAAAAACGTAAATCCGAAAGCTCCTGCTTGAATTAATGATAGGACAATACCCGGAAACGTTTAAATAGAATATTTTTTTCAAAAGCGATACAGTTTTCGAGTTACATTCGTGTTAAAAACTCACATATGTGTATTTTCACGAGGTATGTGGAGAGTACGATTTCTTTCGAAAACTGAAAATTTCTGGGTACCACATGAAAAACCAGATTATTTTTAGAAACATTTATAATCAACATTTTATAGTTACGGTTTTCGAGTTACAGCGGTGGTGAAATGGTTAAATCTAAAATACTTATACGTATTTCCGTAGCGATGTTCTCTCTACACAATAAGAAGTACCAGCAAAGAATATACGTGGGTAATAGGATGAGAACTATCTTCTTAGGTATTGGACTGACGTTATTAGTTGGTGCACTGAAAAATATAAAATAATATTAATTCTATTGGTGCTGGTACTTGTGAAGCTAGTGCCAAAAGTTATCAATCTAACTGCAACTGTACAGCTTCAAAAGTAACAGCACCAACAGAATTAAAATTATTTCGTATCCTTCGGTGCCACTAACTAATAACGTTTGAAGTTCCAGACGTTCGACTGATTTCCAGGCTCCTAAGTAATACAAAAAATCATCTGCTAGATATGTAGATCTTACCCAAACATGAAAAAATAAAGAGATATGACCCGATCATAAAAGTGATCTACCACAAGTTTCAGAGGAAATTATTGTAAAGAGTGACAAAGTTTATCCAGAAACATTTCTTCAAATAGACACGTATAAATCGTATAATGGCAACTAAATTAACACATTTCATCATAAAATTTGTACTTTGAGAAGTTTGACTGCCTTAGAATGAATTTGTATTGAGTCAGATATCTTATAATTTAATTATGCAAAAGGAAATGATCAGAGTTTCCAAAAATTATTGATAAGTAAATGTTAAGAATTAATGAGATTTGTTTGTGCGAGAGCTACCTGAGAATTACGCAGAGCTGATTTGTTCCTATAGGTATAAATCTTTTAATTCAGATAATATTTTCAAAACACAACGCAAGCTTTATTATTTATTATTAACAAGACTTATATAGTTAACAGTACCTAACCTATTTTAGTTTATCCACGTCGATATCAGTGTATTTACATCATAGAAAAACGAAACCCTGCCATTCTACATGTCACTATTCTGTTACCACAAGATCAAAAGTGATGCTTTCAATGCTGCAAAAAGTATAAATACCTATCATTTTCGATAATGAACCTTGAAATACCTAGAGAATGTATTCAAGAAGGATTACAAGATATCATACCAAATAAATAGAGATAACAATCTCCTGTTTCGAATGATACTCCATCGCTCACAATACCAAAAATAATCTATTCTATTTTTCCGGGTTAGATTTTATCATCAAAATTTATAACATAGTAGCTCAAAAAAATGGTCTACATCCTTGTAGTAGTCAAAATACTTGTATAATAAATTCATCACACTCTGGCAGCAAAGGTTTAGTTTCTAGCAGAAGGAAAACAATATCCACGCCGTAAATTAACAACGCTCCCTAATTCTGGAGAATTCCAGAACCAAAATCGGGATAGTATGTAAATGACGAATGACTGAATAATGATGGTATAACAACTGGATATTTGCAACAATACGATTTTGCTCACCTTGAAATGAACGAGAAGAAAAAATTCATTCTAAATATTTACATCAAAAATAGAATTATAGCTAAAGCAACGAAAAAGAGCAAACGCCTTACAATAATATAGATACAGACATGGACAGCGAATCATGTTATTGCATAGATCTATTGGATTTAAATTCTCATTTATTGAATTATCTGATTCATAACTTATCTGCAGTCCCCTTTATTATTTTTCCTTTATGCGTTTTGCGTTTTAAACTGATAAAGCAGTGTGGCGTCATATGGAGGTCCCTGTGTCCGACAAATTTGGCTGCTTGGGTTTAAATTTTATGTTCAACACTTATTAATAATAAACAATGAATATTGCTCTTTGTACTATATCATTTTTCTATAAATGGTCATTGATTTAACCGAACTAAATTAACCTTCTGATATTACCCCCACTACTGTGCCACGCAAGAGGCTTCCCTCGTTACTGCATACGTTTTCCTCCATTCGCTTCAAATGCAGATAAATTGCCATAAGCTACTGCGCGTTTTTTATTGTAGCAGAAATTAGGAAAAAGACTAACTTGAAATAAGGAAACGAGTAGATAGAACTCAATTTGCTCCCTCCATAAGTACTACCTTGACCTTCTTCACTGACCTAATGGATCCCATACACCAAACAACGTCTGTCTCTGAACTTAAATCCCGAACCTAATCCTCGAACTCGCAACTTCTGAAGGGTTCGATAGGGAATAAAAAAGCGCTGATCAACCCAATTTATCTTCTAATTATGTTTGTTGATATCGTATTGATCGAAGAATCTCATTCATAAACACTTCGATCTATTATGGAACTCCTAAAATAATTCCAGAGCACGTTGTACGGATCATAATATCAAGAATACAGTACCTAGCAATGTCTAAAAATTAATCCATAGTCAAACAACTAAGTGTATTAGATGTTTGTTATCAAATTAAATTGGCATAATTAATTAATTATGTGTTATTGAAAATTTCATCAAACCTGTTGGCAATCAAGAAAACGAAAAAAAATATCTCAATCAAAAGGAATTAGATATCATGTCTCCACTTGAGTAAGATAGCAATCAATCGACATTTCATAAACAATAATTTTGGTAGGTCTATTGGTTGCGTTGAGACGGATGTTTGTGTTTTTTTGTACTGAGAATTTGTTTACTTCCTTTTATATAATACCAGATCGTTGCGTGATAGGTAGGTATAGAAAACACTACAGATAATACGGGATTTTTTGGTCAAACTTTTAATGAATGAAATCTCTAAGAGATATTTAAAAATAATATAATTTACTGAGGTTCATTGATTTTAATGCAATCGTCGTATCTGCCGTGGAAGTACCTCGTGAGCGGTGTACAACTTTTCTTTCTCTTTCTTGTGCATCAATTTGAAATGTTATTGTGTCTAGTTAGTGGGGCTAATTTCTCGTCGACCCTTTTTTTGTCCACTACTAAACGGGACTACACTTCACTGCTTTCAAAGTGTTGTCACTGACAGATTAAGGTTGATCTGATCAGCGGATTTTTGAGGCGTTGCTTACTGTTGAACCAATCGAGCTCGAACTCACGAGCTCATAAATAATTATAGTGTTAAACAGATCTGCTTTTCGCGTTTTACAACTACGTGAAACTCCGAAAAAGATTCCAAAATTTTAAAAGATGATGCGTGTATTTCATTGTTTGACAATTAATGTTATTTGTGGAGACTAAGATAACCACAAAATTGCTTATGTTGTTTTGATAATGTGAAAATTAATATTACTGGCGGTATATTAATTTTTGTAACCAATTATTAATTTCATTTATTGTTTTTTCTTATTTTACTAACCGTTCCTTAATTTCATAGATCCTTTATTATTTTATTAATTGATTATTAATTACAATTTATTATTTTACCGACAGAATATTATATGCACCGACCCATTATTATGCTACTGACCATTTGAAGAACAATAATGTAAAGTGTAATATCCATAAAATTTAAATACTGATCATTTAATTTGTAGCATAAAAATGGGACGCCAACGAATTAAACGTTGAGAATTAAATACGTAAGCAACATTGGGTTGTGGCTAGAGCATCATTAGCGCAGGATTGAAGAGATTTAAGAAAAGGAGAGAGTTCATCCAAATCATTAACCTGCTGCTATTTATTTGTTATTTATATTATTCTGGCACAAGCCCATTTCATATGAAATGACGTATCCTCGTGGCAAAACCATCAATCTTCGAGAGGCTCGGGCTGCTCCCGAAGACATAACCGGTAATTAAAATATTGAGACTATCACAACAGACAGCAAGAGAAGAGAAAAAAAAACCGATTACGCTTACTTTTCAAATAGCTGCAGGGCTCAACCTATGGCGGCTAATCCAAACAGTGGTGTATGTAGTGTGTAGTTGGACAGATTGTGCAACTGGCACATGAATTTAATATAAATATAGGTAGATACGATAGTCCAATCAATATTTGCTGCATCTGAAAAATGAATGTTTAATTTGGTATTAAGCAAATGGTAAGCATTAAGTTTTTACGGTGGCTTACAAAAAATTTAATAATCAATTGAAATTATAATTAATTCAACGAACAACACTTGTATCTTGAAGGTTTCGCAATATTGGCATTATACAAACAATTTCTGAAATGTTAGATACATAGAAAGATATTCTTTATTGGTTCATGTGTACAATACATAATACCCAGACATGTCTATGGTATAAATAGATAAAAGAAGATAGAAGATAAAGCCCAAAAGGGGAAATATAATAGCTTATAAACTAAGACTAAGATTACACATTAAAAAAGGTTTCTTGACATAACAACTTATAAAACTACCACATTTATATTGACAATATTTACATTATATAGGGCTATCACCAAAATATTCCTCCAGTTTTATAGTAAGCCTTTAGTATCAATAACTGCTTAAGGTAATGCATCATTTTACTTATTGGCATTTTTTTAAGATTATCGGACAAATGATTGAAAATTATTAAAATTCCATCTTTCTCTGAAAATAATTATATTTTTTTATATCTGTGATTAAATGTTCTTTGTAACTAGTACCTATTATTATATATTATTTATACAGTAGTTGGCTTTGATTTTTCCAATCGGTGACACGTAAATGACAGTCTGTATTATTGTAAATTTCTGAGTCGTTGAAAATGGAGTACTCAATGAAGAGAAACGATATATGATAAAACTTTATTACAAGAATGAGAGACGACAACCCCACATATCTTTATTCAACTTATTGGATAGAAATTTAGTTGTGCATGGTTTCTTAAAAAAATCTAGACAAAAATCTGGAGATAGGATTGATGAAGAAACTAAAGAAATCATTATTAATGAGGAATGAGGTATAATGAATCTTAAGTTTTTCAAACCAACCAAACTCTTCGCGAAGTCTGTCCATTAATTTGGACAAATTTGGTTGTGGTTGTCGTCTCTCGGGATACATCTTAATCATATCTCGTTTTTTTTTTTTCATTGGAGAACTCCATTCTCAACGAATCAGCAAATGACAATAATACAGAATGTCATTTACGTGTCACCGATTGGAAAAATCAAAGCCAACTTCTTCATAAAAGTACTTTATTTAATTTTTCGGATTTTTAGGACAATAAGGACAACTTATAATACATCATCAAAAAGGTAACAAAAAGGGCTATTCAAATTTGTGAAAGGCCAATATGGCTCACATAAGAGAAAAAAAAGTTCATGATAGTTACACATAGAGGAAACGTCAGGTTACAAAACTGTCAACATTTGGAAAGAATGAAAAAAGTGGCAACGTAAATGTCCTATTTATTTAGAAATTCATTAAGAAATAAAGCCAGGAAAAATATAAAATGATTTTCCGACAATTCGTTTTTTTTCTGGATATATCCAGAACTACTCGAAATTTTCAGACTTTTCTAAACGGTGTATTGTTGAGCACATAAATGCACAACTTTGTCCCAATTCAACCATCTTCGTATTCCCTATAGTTTCCGAGATCCCAATGGTGAGAGTCGAATTTGAAACAGCCTATATACCTATACAATCCTACCAGAGTAAGTACATTTACTTTTGGAAATATATTTTTGCAGCTATTTGTATCATACTCAGTATTTTCCTGACACATCTTTTTTGCATCACCAAAATTCTGTGGGCATCTGCAGAGTTTGCCTAAAATATAATTCCAAAAATGTTGATTTTTAAAGGTTGCTGCACTAGCTTTAGTCTAAAGCTAGGGTAGGAACCATTTTCCAAAAACCTATTATAGTAATTAATTTGGGAATGCCTTACTTAGCACCTAATGTGCGCTACAAGCACCAAATATTTATTTTCGATTCTACTCACTTTACTCTGCTAGCTTTAGGGACGCTCAGTTTTGTTGAAGCTAATAGTTAAAAAAATGGAAAATTATATATAAGGAATATATGAACGACAGTACAAAATATGTATAAATTCAAAGATTCTAAGAACCAATTTTTACTTTTCTAACACTATGTAATCGAAAATCGAAATAGCAGAGTAAAGAAAATATTCGAATTCTAACAGTTGTTTCAAAGGTCCCAGAGTCCTAGAAATATATATTCAGCCATTGGTCTCTCTCTGTCTGTCTGTGTCTTCCTTTTTGTTTTGCAGGATATCGATAAGGATCACCGCTGACACAGATTGGGCGTTCTGCTTGCGACGGTAACTAGGCGATAGCTGAGAGACTTGTTTATCTCAAGACTGTTACACTAGAACAGCTGCAACAGTTTTGATGAAACGTCTAAAATATTCCTCCTAAATCCATTTATGAGCTGCTTTAACGTATATCTCTAAAAATGTTATGCTCAGTTGAACTGTCAAATTTCCTAACTGTTCTGTATAAATAGTTCCTCCTGCGTCAAAACTGATTGTGACTATTTTTTTACGATGGAATTTAATTCCGTGGACATACCAGCCTTTACTAATTAACAAAAAACTGCATCAGACATTTTGTCGAGAATCTAATTATTTCATTGCAATATGCACATACACATCTAATTTATTTTCAGACTCATTAGAAAATCTTTATGCTGAAAAGTTAAATAATCAAAATAAAAACGTTCCAATGGGAATGTTTGATACCAACTCCACTCCAGTTATGGTTAGGGCTTGCAACCAAAATTTGAAGTTCCGGATAACTTGAAACTCTGTGTCGCTAGCACCGGCAAGTGTGGAATTCTATTTCAGGATATAACCTTAAAATTAAGTGCTAAATCAGCACAATCGATGTGAAGCTATCACAGCTAGCACAGATTGCGTAGTTAAGCCATATATTAATTATTAAATTTAGATGGTATGTTGCCTTCGGAAATATTTTATTTAATATTTACTCATATTGTAAAAATATATGATACAATATCTTTGCAATTCTGCAAGGTCTATCTGAAGATAACAGAACAGTTGTCAATATGAAATACCTGTAGTCTTAATAACACTTAATTTTTCACCTAGCACCTAATAAACAGTTGAAGTTTTGTATATTGGATTTTCAACGTTTTCACAAGGTTTATTTATCAGTGTGAGACATCAATTTTGATTATACAGCTGGAAGCTACTCATCTCTCCCAATTAATATATGATTTATACGTAACAAGGACCAAATTAACATTTTCAACATTTTCACATTTCATCTTTGATGGATCATTAGCACCTAATTTCTTGAGTTTAGTACCCAATTACCACCTAAATAGCTAGATTCATAGAGCTATAATCTATCTAATGACATACGATTGTATACTTTTTTGATTATGATTATTAATCTAATAGAACAAGGTTGTTGTACGTATTTATTTCCAATTTCCAAAAACATTAATTTTATATTTGATTGGTCTATGGAATGTGCTATGAATCTTGACGATGATATTGGGCAACTGTTAGATTTCATATAGGTATTTGAAGCAAATATAAATCTGCTGCGGGCATCAATTTCACATCCGCCATTAGCGGAAAGCAGCCAAGAGGAGGCGAGCGATTAAGTCGAAGAATCTGATTTGGATTTTTTCCGAAAAATAAATACGAATATAGCAGAACAACGCCAAGTCTCACACACGCTTGCGTAACTGTTACCATAATTATTATGATTACAATGTTTTTCCATTGATTTATCGCTCAACTATTTTATTTATTGTTTATAACAATCGATATCAGCTATATATGTATATAATGAGTTATTAAAAGGCAATGGCGCGCCTACGGCTCTTGGATAGCGCCATTTTTACCCATAATGTGTGTGATGCATTATTTTTAACAAGGGTATATAATTATAAGTGAGAAAATATAGCACCTAAATGCCTGGACGAACATGTGTTCCATTGTATCTTGATATTCTAATTACCGCCATAATGAATACACTTTTTCTTTGTGATTTATAGCTTGTGTTTTGCACAAATAACACTAATACACTCCAACATTATTTATTATCTATCTTCTAAGTTGATCGCGTAGAGTTACAGTAATAACACGCATGCAAAGATTAGAGAAAAATTTGCGCAAAGTATGATCTCATTCGGTTATCTAAGGAAAGTGAAATTATTGAGTTGAAGAGGCGTGATCGAGTAGTCGTATCACCATAAAAAGATTCGCAGAAGGTCGATGAATGAATGATGTTTGATGGTGGAAGCCTGTACAAAAACGGTTGATTCATAAAATGTATTAGTTGCTCTCCATGACAACACTTTCTTATTAATAGATCCAATGAAAATAACATACAAGGTGTTTCAGAATAAGATGGTTCAAATAAACCTATGTCCTAATCTTCTTCACTTTTGAGCCAAAGGGTGTTAAAATTCTATGTGAAAAATATTTTTTGCATTATAAATTTAATGACTTCCTAGATATTTTTATATTTAACACACGCCCTGATGTGGAAGATTTTTTCAAGTTTCAACCAGTGGCGTCGGTACTGGGTGGGAAGTAAATATTTTTTTTAAAACGTTATGTACGCTACTGTTTATATTATGACAAATTTGATTGCTTCACATTTCCCACGCTTCGTCCGACATAGGATTTTTGCGTAAAAATAGAGATTTTTGCTCAAGGAAACAATTGGATGATTAAATAATAAACATTAAAATTGAATGTAATTATTTAATGAACCTATCTTAGTGAACAAAAACGAAAACAATTTCGATTAGCTGTTGAAAGTTGTCACCACCTGGAATGATGCATGCTCGAGCTCTTCCTTACAGTCGCCTGCACTTTGGAAAATTCCTGGAGTATTTCTGATAGTGTGACAACAAATTATTAAGCGGTCTATTCGAGTGTTATAAACCGGAGTCTTAAGATGTCCCTATAGAAAAAAAAAACTAGACAATTTAGATGTGGGGACCTAGGAAGCCACGATTGTACTCCTCCGTGCCCTAGCCAGCGATTATTATAATGTTAATTTAAAAACTCTCGTACCTGAAGACTAGCATGGGCTAGTGCACCATCGTGCATAAACCACATACGTTGTCGGTTTAAAATAGACACATCCTCAAGCAAATTTGGTAAACTCTATTCATGAAACTGGTGATGAGTATTTCCGTTCAATCTACTGGGTAGATAAAAAGTTGGTTGGGATTCCATGATGGCATGCCCAGAAATATTTTTTGTGAAAAGTTTTTTTGGCGTACCGAGAAAAATCAGCTTCGCTCGTGAATAAAATTTTAGAAACAAATTGAGGATTTTCGGCAAAAATTTTAAAAAAACATTGGCAGAAATTCATTTTTAATGGCCCGTTGAATATAATAAGGATATAACAAATAATCATAAAAAATTCTCCAGACTAGAACATGAGTAATATTTAAAACGTTCCCAATTTTTCTGGTGCTCTTTTCAGGGTTTTGGTCCACTAAATTTAAGACGGCTTCCTCCATTTCCGCTGTTCGTGCAGTATGGTGGGTTTTTGGTATAAAACATCTCGTTTCATATAACTTTCTGGTGATTCCTGAAATCGTCCGTGCATCCGGAAATATTCTATGTGGATAAAGTTCTTGGTATAATCGCTTTGCTTACAATGCATTGTTGTCAGCAAGTCCGTACAGGTAATGCATATCAGAAAACTCAGCATTCGTGAAATTTACCATGATAGATATTTATACGTTTGAATCAAGGCAGATATTAACCACGTTTGTATAATTTATGATAAATGAAAAGCCATGTCTTAAATAAATACCTTCCAGAACGATATTAATGATTTGGTTATTGCGATTGTTTCCTTAGCAACAATGTTCCAAACCTCCTTTTCAAAAGTCATAAACACATATCTATTTGCCCATTATTTAGATATTTTTTTTATCGAGAAGCGTTCAAAATCTGTGAAATGAACAATAATTCTATTCGCTTCAAACTTTCAGGAATATATCATTGAATATCAATATTTGAAACCTTAACTTAGTAGATACAAATGAACTTCCTTGGACGCAGAAAAGCACTCCAGTATTAACTGGTAGGTAATATGACACTAGGACAACACAACTAAAATAATGATTACCAATCATGCTACAACAGTAAAACCTATTAAGATAATAAATTTAGAATCCAAGTCAACTTCCTGTTTTACATAACTCCATCTCGGCACCTGATGCTTTTATCTCAATTCACATTTTCTCCCGTCAGATTGTATATCGACAGATAAATATTTTGCTATATGTGTAGATAGATAGATATATGCAAGGTTTCTCTTTAATTTATGCCATGGCGACAAATTAAAAATCAACGTCACGCAATATCATTAGCATTCAATTTTATATCGAATTGCACCATAACTGTATCATCAAGGAAGAAGTTGTTGCTGTTGTGGAAAAATAGAATCCAGTATTATCGGAGATTCCGTGAGAATCTTCATGTACATAGGAATAATAATTTTATTGATTGAATGGTTTGATGAGATTTGCTGATCATTTCAGTTGTGGTTATTAGAGAAATCAATTTTCATCTCTTTTCTGACGCAGGTATTTGATAGCATTATACTTGTTTATTTCAATATTATCGACCTTTGTTCAGTTGTGTTCAAATATCAAACTTTTTAAATTTGGAGCTTTAAAAAAACGGCAGGTTATAATGTAAGCAAAACCCAAAACCTGAAGTATGAAAAATATGAGATAGTATGCAAATCTGAAGAAGTATGCAAGGAAATATTTCTTCTAATGAATTCGAAAGACAAAAATTTCAGTCTTATGAATTCCAATGCAGCAAATATGAAAAAAATAAAATTCAGATATTGACGGTAAACAATATTTTCTCATTATTCTTCATTTCAGTGTAAATATTTATTCACATTAGATTGTACAGGGTGGCAAGTTTAAGAGGGGCTTATACCTTATCTCGAAACCTACGGGGGTTACAAAAAATCAAAAGTTGTTTCCACTAAAAGGATCTTTATTTAAAAAAAAAAAATTCTAATCCTCACTTTGTTATATACAGTGTGGCGACACAAAGTTACATTTTTTTAAATGGAACAACCTATATTTTATTACATTTTTAGATATTTCTTTCAAAGACAAATTCAACGATATATATGACTATGGGTATGTGATGCACGGTTTCGAACTTATTAGCGATCATCTTCAGAATGCAGGGTATGTCTAAACCATCATTTTTGGGTTTCTCATAAACTTTTTAAACTTTTATCCCCGTATTATTTTTAATAAAATAATGCTTTTTTCAGGCAATGATCAAATTTGAAATATTTTCGCAAGATACGCGGTGTTGCCACTGTTCACAAAATTATGAAACACCCTGTATATTAATGCAGTTTCGAATAGCCACTTTAATAGCAATTTCAAATATATAACATAGTACAAAGTCTCTGACCTACCGTTTTGGCTTAATTGGCAAATAAAATTAAAAATTGAGTAAGTATACCTAAGATTTAAATTATTGAGATATGAAACTGGGAAATAGCTCCTTATCAACTTGTTCAAGACCGTTTTAGGGCGTTGTTAAGAAGTTATATTATAAACAGAATATCAAGCTTTGCACAATTATGTTTCTACGTTTAAATCTCTACGTGAAATGACAACAACAAAATTATCACTAACTATCTAACACTAATGCATATTACTTACAAGTAAAATTAATTAAATTAGATTTTCAAGATGTCCGCCGGTTTGAAGAATACAAGTAGGTATATGCTATTTCTAAATGGTATATGCTATTTCTAAATGGTGTAATGAGGCGTAATTCGTTTCATTCAGATAGTTTATTGCCGCGCGAACTCGTTGCTGAACTTCCAAAATTATTGACGGTTTATCTTTGTAAACCATATCTTCCAATGTGCCCCACAAAAAAATCCACCGGGGTCAAATCTAGACTCCTCGCTGGCAAGGAGATGTTCGGATACGTTGTAAATAATGATTCATCGGTCCAAATGATATTTGGAAATATGTTATCAGTAGATATACAAAGCCGTTCCTGGGGCGGAAGTGATGACGGAACCATCTCCTGGGCAGCAGGAAGTCCAGATTTGACCCCAGTGGGTTTTATTGTGGGGAACATTGAAAAATATGGTTTACAAAGATAAATCGTCAACAGTTTTGGAAGCGCAGCAACTAGTTCGCGTGTCGCGTAGAGATTTAAACATAGAAATAAAATAGTGCAAAGCTTGATATTCTGTTTATGATAGGACTTCTTAACAACGCCATAAAACGACTGTGAACAATTTGATAAGGAGCTGATTCACAGTTCCATATCTTAATAATTTAAATCTTAGGTATCCTCAATTTTTTATTTTATTTGCCAATTAGCCAAAACCGTAAGTCAAAGACCCGTACTATGTTATACATTTGAAATTGCTAATAAAGTGGCTATTCGAAAATCCAATAATATACACGTCAAAAAATACTCCTTAATGATTAAAATGTGTATGGAAAATTTCATAAAAAAGTATATAAGACTGATGAGAAAATTATGATAAAATAAAAAGTTACTTTTTCCTTAAAACTTTATCCTCCTGTTGCTCAAAAATTTAAGGTTTAAGACATATGTTGAATAAACTTGTCTTCATAAAATCACCCAAGTAATCCCACTCTCAAGTATGGGCATTCAATCAATAAACACCATGTATCAATTATATAATTATAGATCCTTACTTTTATATACAGCTTCTAATAGGAACCGAAATAAACAAAATATTTAATTCGAATTTGGAATAAGTAAGGTAGGCTAAGGAGGAAATCTTATCTAACCAACAAAATTGGACTGACGTTATCAGTTGGTGTACTGAAAAGTACAAAATAATATAATTCTATCAGTACTGATACTTTTGAAGTAGTACAGTTAGGTTGAAAACTGTCGGCCCCAACTTTACAAGTACCAGCACCAACAGAATTGATATTATTTTGTACTGTCAGTGCACCAACTAATAATGTCGGACCAATTATTTAAAAAAAAATATTTATTTCACACTATTGAGTGTTATATTTGTCACGAAAATCATTGAACATTCACCATTATCCATGTATGCTTTTCTTGTATTTGCTATTATTCTGAAATCTAAGAACATCGTTGTGGAATTACGCATCTTATGAACTTTACCACTGCTCGAAACCATAACTCTATGGAAAAAAATGTTCAATATAAGTGTTGCTACAAATAATCTGGTCATATTTCAAATTTTAACATCGCATTAACTTGAAAACCTATTTGAAAGAATGTTTAATTTAAACGTTTCCGGATATTTTTGACCAACGAACCCCGAACGGAGGAGGTATAAAATTCGTCTTTGTGCTTTTTTGTGTTTGTGCGCTCGTTTTATATAGAAAACAAGCTCCGATTTTGATGATTTTTGACTCATTTGAAAGAGGAGGCTTGAGAAATGGTCCCATATTCACAAAAAAGCAGATCTGAAATCTCCTTCTCTCCGAAAACCGCCTCCGAAAGGGGTGGAGGGGGTGAATTTTCTCGAAAATCGAAAAACTGACTTGGTATAATTAAAGACAGGACAACATCCGGAAACGTTTGGGTTGAACATTTTTTCAAAAGAGTTACAGTTTTCGAGATAGAGGTATAATCAATTCTCAAATATATGTATTTTTGCTAAGTGGCAAAATTTAAAATCTGTGGGCACTATATGAAAGACATAATTATTTGTAGCAACATTTATATTGAAAATTTCTTCCTTAGAGTTACGGTTTTTGAGATAAATCGGTGTTAAAATGGTAACATCTAAAATACTTAAGCCTATGAAGCGATGTTTTGAGATCTCAATAATGACAACACTACAAGCAAAGAGTATACATGGGTAATATGATAAGTACTATCTTCATTGGTGTTTTTCGTGACTATTACATTCAAAAGTGTGAAATAAATTTCTACAAAAAATTGGACTGACGTTATTAGTTGGTGCACTGAAAAATATAAAATAATATTAATTCTATTGGTGCTGGTACTTGTGAAGTTGGTGCCAAAAGTTGTCAATCTAACTACAACTGCACAACTTCAAAAGTAACAGCACCAATAGAATTAATATTATTTTATATTTTTCAGTTCACCAACTAATAACGTAGGTCCAATTTTATATACTAGTACTTAGATAGGTACACATTATACTTTTTGACGTTAGCAGTTTCAAGCTGTAAACACCGTAAATTCAAATATAGAGTCTAATCAATTGGCCTATACTGATAAACCAATGGATATAGAGGTTTTTGGAAGCTATCATTTACCGCTAATTTTTGACACTTTATTATCTCCCACGAAAAATAATATGATTTATCTATTAAATCATGCTTTCCAATCTGTGTTTGAGACAGATTATCAGATTATGCATACTTGACCTTGGCTCTGTCATAGAAATTTGTCAAATTATCACATGAAGACGTATGTTCATTGCTTACACGCCTACTCCTCGTAGCGACATCAACCACCAGGTATATTGTCCTTTTTCAGCGTTTAATTAATGCAACGAAGACATGATGTACCTAGCTATCTACCGACATTATTTGCCGCCTCTACCATCACATTGCATGTTGGAGCATAAACTAAATGACTTTAAGCCAGTGACATATCGCGCGTAGAGAAAGCCATATCAGATATGCTCTCGCTCGACCCTGTATACCCATTATGTCACCATTTTTCCCTACAAATCGCATTCCTCGCGCCGATGGATTTTCAAATCGTATTAGCAATACTCTTCGAGCGTAGAATATTCTTCTGATAACGACCCCGCCCTCTTTCAGATATATAGAGGCTAGTTTGGAATTTGCAAAGGTCATTCCTGTTTGCAACATATTGATTGATTTAAGTATTATTACTCTTTGTAAACACGCTTTGTATAAATATAATCATTCGTCCGATGGATCGACCATGGTACAACAAGCTACATGCATCGAAGAAACTGAGATGATGTGTGGTAATTTTCGATAAATACCATAAACCATTCAACTGGATTGGATTGCACCACATTTATCTGTAATTAGATGATTTGGAAGGTTTTTTTTTTGTAAATAATCATCGCTTTGAAAGATTTAGACTATTTCTCATTCTAAATTACCCAGATTGTCCATATCGTAATAGTTGGAATCGCAGCATAAAGACCATTTCTTTTATATTATTATACTTGTAATGTTGGAAACCCCGCAGGGTCTCGGCACGATCATTCTCATCATCTTTCGATAATGGGCTTTACTTTCGATGTCTTACGATTTCGACATAGCGCACCTTTGATATTACTTTTAAGGTAGTTAGTTATAGTAAGAAAGATACTCCTGAAATGTATTTTACTACCGGCGCTTCGAGATAGAGACACGAGATATTGCTGAAATATTCGCCGGGTGAAATGCACCAGTCGCATTCCGCGAATTTCAAAACTGTTGCTAATGATTGCGGGCAGCTCTTGGTTTCTGATACATCTGGTCATTTTTCAACAAGCCTTCTGGCTGGGAGTACAAATTATATAATATCATTATAGAAATATTAAATGTCCTCACTTTAACAGTCATACAAATTGTTGATATGTATTGGGGAGTGAGTTGATATTAAGATGATTCTGAAAAAAACTTTATTGGTAACTGCAAAATTGTCATGTAGTAACGGGAATATTACAGCTGATCATGAATGTTCGACACATACGATATGCGAAATGAAATTTCATTGATAAATGATAGGATCTTTTATTTTTCACAATGGTTAACGCAATTGTTCAATTTGTGCTCTTTTCTGCAGCTGAACAATAATAAGAAACCGTTGTGCTCCCCTTCAGGTTCTTTTTGACAGAATTCAAAAAAGGAGGAGGTATATTATATTCGGTTTTATTTTATGTTTGGATTTTTTCTTATGTATGGTTGCTCGTGTGTTTTGCAACGTAAACGTGCCCCGATTTTGATGATTTTTGATTCATTTGAAAGAAGGGAGAAAGGTCCCATATTTTGAAAAGGTCAAATTCAAAATCTCCTCCCCTCTAGAAACCCCCCGAAGGGTTTGGAGGGGGAATTTTTTCTCGAAAATCGAAAATCTGAGATGGCGATGAGATCATATCCGGAAACGTTTGGATTGAACATTTTTAAAAAGACCTACAGTTTTCGAGTTACAGCAATGGTGAAGACTGAAATATGTGTATTTCCGTTATGTGGAAGGGACGATTTCTTTCGAAAACTGTAAATCTCTGGGTTCCACA
The DNA here is from genome assembly GCA_958507055.1 of Crioceris asparagi. Classification (NCBI taxonomy): domain Eukaryota; kingdom Metazoa; phylum Arthropoda; class Insecta; order Coleoptera; family Chrysomelidae; genus Crioceris; species Crioceris asparagi. The sequence goes on along the minus strand of OY293827.1, from coordinate 15,478,178 downwards.
TGAAAGATTAATATTTGTAGTAACATTTAAAATGGAATTTTTTCAAAAGAAGCTAGGATTTTCGCGTTAACGCACTGATAAAGTCTGAATAATAACAAGTACAATAAAATATACATGGGTAATAAGATAAATACTATTTTCTTTGGTATTATTGAATGTTCAACGATTTTGATGACTACTGTTATCAACGTACTGTACTGTATATCTGCATGTTTTTTTTATGGATGATCGCGCCTTTTGCATAGTAAACGTGCTCCGACTTGTTTTTTTTTTCATGTTAGAGAGGAATATTGAGAATTGGTCCCGTTGAAAAAAATCAATATTAGTCAAGCCCTCCCTCTCAAAAGCTTTGCACAAAGGGGGTGGTGGAGGCAAATTTTCCCGAAAATTAAACATCCGAGACGTCAGAATTAAAGAAAAGCTAAGTCTATACTTAACATAGGAAATAGGATAAGTAATATCTTATTTGGTGTTAGTGAACGTTCAGTAATTTTCATGACTAATGTTACACTCAAACGTGTGAAATAAATAGATATTTTTTAGGAAAAATTGGACCGACTTTATTAGTTGCTTCAACGGCACAATTTCTAAAGTACCAGCACCAATAGAATTCACATTATTTTGTATTTTTCTGTGCAACAACTGATAAAGTCGGTCCAATGATTTGTAAAAAAATATTCAATATAAAGTAATAAAGTTATCTTACATAATGTGACACACGCTTGGGTTCGCGTATATCGGGTGATTCCCTCTGATATTCGCACCTTTGTAACATCATAGGGTTCCATACCAAATTGTTGAAAACTAAGATTCGGCTTTCTGTCCGTTTGTCCATCAGTCAGAGGGCTCTAATTTATGAACCGTCATAGGTAGAGAACTGAAATTTCCAGAAAATTGGGGTTCCAGTTTCCGCTACAACAACAAATACTAAGTTCGTCCGTACGTCCCTCTGTTCTTCCGTCAGCAGGCTGTATCTTATGAACCGTTATCGGTAGACCGTTGAAATTTTCAGAAAATGTGTATTTCTATTACCGCCATCACAATAGATAAAACGTAAACATACTCTATTGAAAGCAGTCAACATATTATATCTACCATGTGAAAACTACAGTAGTCAAAATATTCTTTTCGAATGACATGCTTCTACACATGATATATTCTTGATTTTCATAGACCCTTTTCTAATTCATCAAAAAATAAAAATAGTATAAATATACTTTATTTAAATAGAAACATGAGAAAATTGAAACATCTGAGAAAATATAGAGGGTCCATATTTATCTCATAAAAATGACTTTTGTATAATAACGAAATAACATTCAACAATATTCGATAAAAGCAAGACTTTACCATATTTTATTGATTTTCTCATTCTTTTCGATGAAGTGTAACTTATTATTATATTATTAAATATAGAAAAGACAGTCGCACAAGAACTTAAGAAAAGTAGGTATGTAACATATCATTTGGAAAAAAATACTGTCGTAGTTTTGATATATGTTTTCGTAGAGATAAGTTAAAGATTGACTTTGATAAAGTAAAAGAAGAGACTAGAAAATTATAGGATTCATTACAGAACATTATAAGGATGTGAATAAAAACAATTTTATCATATTTAATTTTTTGTTTATTTTTATTCTTTTGTTTTGAAAACGGCTACTCTGTATTCACATAATTGGATGTAGAGGTCTACAAGAATATAGAGTAGAATATTCACCATGTCATTTGAAATTAAGAAATTGACTATCGTATTTTCGACATGTAGGGATAATACACGGTCGTATAATATAAGGTCTTGCATCTCCACGGAGTTTGGGTAGGCCAAATTGTCATGGATCTTGAAGATATTTTTAGTTTGTATTATAGTCATTTTAGTTGTGGCGCTAGTTGCTAGTGTCGAGGGTCAATGGCTGCGGGTAACTGTTTCAAATTAATATCAGAGCCAATCATTCGTTTAATCGCTTTTAGTATACCTACAATAAATAATTCACTTTGCGTTTGTGAAATTAATTTGAATTCAGTTCAGTACAAATCAAGAATCATATTTAAGAAATTGGCAATTGATACTGGATTACAGCATCTTGCTTGGTCAAACCTAGAATTACAAAAAAGGCCTTCAATAAATGTGACACTTTTTTAGGTGGAGATGCAAGACCTTATATTATACGAACGTGGGATAATAATTAGTTGACTGCAGTCAATAGTTTGGGAAGCAATTAAAAAAATGTATGACTACCCGTTTTTGTTGAAATAAAAAAATTGCAATATCGCGAATATCACCCAGTACATCTTATATAATGTTCAGCAACAGTATATTCGCTAACAAGATAACTACGCCTTCTTGACGCTATTATAACTCTTCTAACATTTTTTTATAATAATATTATGTTTCCATGTAAGAAGAAGAGTAGTTTATAGCAAGTAGTATCAGCTATTTTTGCCGTGAGCATTATCGCTTATTTGAGCGCATCACAATTTAATAGACCGTTTATATAATTTTCAGCACATTCCACTATCATTAACCTTGTTAGCTGACGGCCAGAGGAGCCGCAAGAAAGCATCGCGCGCGGTAATTCCAACCAGCATACTTCCTTCGAAAGTACTTAATTTTTCTTTTCAATTTTCTTCGCCATAAATTCTGTGGCCAACTATTTTATTTTTGCGATATATACCTACCTATATACAGCGACTAACTTTAATTGCGGACGTTCGCTGAAACAACTGCAAAGCAGTACATCAATCTAGATACCCACGGCTAAAGAAACATCTGCTGCTAGAGCTTCCGCCGTATTAACCTGGCTGGATTCCCGCATTCCCGTTGATAGACCATGGTCGTACTTATTCATCATAGAATTATGAATACTTCCCGTTCCAGAGGAGATCTTAAAAGTTATTATAGAAAATAGACGAGTTTATAAATCTCTAACTTAATCTTAAAAGAATACTACAGTTGATGAAAATTCTCAATAAAAAATACCAGGCGGGTCTGCCTAAAAGAACCTATTTCTATGTACCTATAAATGCGCAATAGAGGAAGAACTTATTTGTTGAAGCCTTGAAGCCCTAAGGATTCTGTTGAAACTTGCCTAAAGTTTTCCGCAAGAAGATATCGACCAACCCGGCCGACAATCTAGGAAACTCGTAAAAAAAAATCAATTTTTGCCTGTTAATATTCCCGTAAAATGGTTTGTCCTTAGACAAATTTGAATATGCCCATTATTATTTCTGTGGGATCCCTGGAGAAGGCGTCGCGATATTTACAAATAATTAGAATAAAATGTGCTAAAGAAGTGTAGGACCGTCGTATTTGTGAATACCTTCAGTTGATTTTTTATTTTTGAAAGTCGTTAAATAATTGCTATTTGCCTCTATTTTGACAAGAGAAAAATTATTCCAAAGTAAAGCAAAACAAATTTGGTTAGAAATTTTAAAAGAGAACAGGGCTTGTATCGAGATCGGGATGATCAAGGAATTGTGATGTCCAAATTTCAGAAACTGTCGATATTAAAGAAAAATTACAAGCTCTAAAAAAATGCTGTAATTTTGACATTTGCTTGACATAGAATGTCGATGCAGTATAAAGTTTAGGTCTTGTGCCAGCTTGTACTCTCCATAAAACAACGACATATATTTTCTTAGCGTTTAAGGCTTCGTGAGCCATCATCACTTTGGGTAACATTGCTGTGTAATAAAGTGCAATTTGTTAAATACACAAATCATGAGAATCTGCTGCTTATACCTAATATTATGATAAATTATCCTAGATTAGTTATTATAAAATTTTTAGAATGTTAATTTACATATAAATTATTTGTTTATAGCAACAGAGAAGTACTTAACACACCACCACTGGCAGATCTGGAATCGCAAACGTACGCTGAATTGACCCCCAGGTACATTAATATAGTATACATGTGAACATCTGACCTCGGTCTTGCAGTTCATCTGCAAAACTCGCTGACTCGACCTCGATCCTCTTTCTAATCGGATTACTGGCTATTGTAGTGGTTTTATTCGTTTCTAATTCAACTGGTCGCTGGAAGGCTTTATAATTACTTCTTCGTCACATGAACCGTTTTCGCTGTCTGCTCGTAGTATTTCAACCCAGGAGCGTTCGATGCATCAGGAAGTCATCTTCGATGTTTTGAGGAAACGCCTCAGATATATATATATATATATATATATATATATATATATATATATATATATATATATATATATATATATATATACATCTCGGTATCATTCTGGCGTCCTTTCAAAAAACAGTAATGAAGCGTCCTTGCCGTATACATTTCACTTCGCCATCAATGTGAGCTCCGTTCATTCTATAGCCGTTTGGGCGTCCAATGTATATAATAATTTCAATCTTACAAACAATAGAGCGTCCATACGGTGTATATTTATTTCATTTACCGTAAATACAGCGTCCGGCGCTATTGCCAAATGTGCAGTGGAATGGGATGGATGAAATGTGATTTTAAATATATTTCTCGTATTTTGAAACTACCAGCGACTGCCTAGCATTGGTTGTTTCTCCGAATAGTATTTTATCTGACTTTTTGTTCCTTAAACTTTATTATAATTACTCAATTGTCATATATTCTATAATTCAATTTATACAAAATGGAATTGTAGATGCTAATGATTTTAAAATGTAAACTCATTTTCATTTTTGTCATTATTTCTGTCTCCAACATCAAATAGAAATAGAAATATTTATTTCATGTAAACAATTAGGCATGTATACTTTTGTCCTGGATAGTGATATAGATCGGACCAAATAAAATAAATTAAAATACGCTTCAGATGAAGACATAATAAACATACAAGTGACAAAGTACATATAACTTAATTCAAGACAAGGATTATGAACAAAAAAAAGAAAATAATAGTAATAACAATCTAGAAAAAAGGGTAAAAAAGGATTACCTACATAAATGTACTTACAACATGTTCCAGATAATCATCTAAGAAGTTAAAACGGTGTTGTGTTAAATATTTACGGATCTTAATTTTGAGTGATGCACAAGACATCTTTGAATTGTTTGGCAAAGCATTATTCAATTTTATGCCCAGAAATTTATAGGAATTATGGGTCTATGTCTGAATAATGGAGGACAGATATAGTTTTTTTTCTCTTGTATTATGAGAGTAAACATAATTGTGCTGGATTCTTTGGCATGTTTTTTATATGAAGCAGGCACTGCAAAATGCAGCAACATGGTAATTGCAGGATGTTCAATTTTTCTAACAATGGCTTACAGTGATCATCATATTTGCTGGATTTTATTATTCGAATGACCTTTTTTGTGCAATGCATATTTTGGGGCTCCTCAGCGGATAAATTGCTCTCATTCCTTAGGTTATTAGTTTTAACTAAATTTGTATTTAATATTCCCCAGACTGACTTTTGCTTATTTTTGATTCAGATATTATCTTATTAACTCCACTTTTTTCGATTTGTTAATGTTAAGTAATTCGAAGCTATCGAGCGTCCTGGTCACTTCGGCAATAGTATGAACCTGGGTTAGTTGTGACTTAAGATTTTTAATATCAGGAGAATTGTCTCGTCCTTGAAGCTAGCAGAGCAAAGTGAGCAGAATCAAAACTACAAATTTGGTGCTTGCAGAGCTAATTAATTGCTAATTAACTGCTGTATACCGAAATGAATTGCTCTTATAGTTTTTTTTAATGGCTGCTTTGCTAGCTGTAAATCTAAAGCTTACAGAGCAACATTTAAAAATATTTTTTGAGTACTTTTTTTGTGTTTATAGGGCTAATTAAGTTCTAATTAAGTGCTTTATTCCGAAATTAATTACTCATATGGTTTTTGGAAAATGGCTGCTTTGCTTTAAAAATCAACTTTTCCGAGAAAATTTTATTTGGTGCTTGTAGACCGAATAAAGTGCTAATTAATTGCTGTATTCCGAAATTAATTGGTCTTACATTTTTTTAATGGCTGCTTTGCTAGCTTTAGATCTAAAGATAGCTGAGCAACCTTTAAAAATATTCATTGAGAACTTCTTTTTTAGTGCTTAAGGTCTAATTAAGTGCTGTATTCCGACATTAATTGTTGTTCTCTGGTTCTTAGGAAAATGTATTCTTTGTTTTTAAAAATTATTTTTTTCTATAAAATCGTAGTTGATGCTTGTAGAGCTAATTAAGTGCTAATTATTTGCTTTATTCCGAAATTAATTGCTCTTATAGTTTTTTCTAAATAGCTGCTTTGCTAGCTTTAGATCTAACAGAGCAGCTTTTAAAAATCAACTTTTCGAGAACTTCTTTTAGTGTTTATAGGGCTAATTAAGTGCTGTATTCCAAACTCAATTTTTCTTAAAGTTTTCGGAAAATGACTGCTTTGCTTCAAGAAACACTTTTTCGAGAAATACTTTTTTCGTGCTTGTAGAGCTAATTAATTGCTAATTAAATGCTGCATTCCGAAATTATCGGCTCTAATAGTTTTTAGAAAATGGCAGAGATTGTCGCTATCAGAGCAAAAACATATAATCTGTACACCCGATATATAAACTCGGTAACCATTATTTAAGGTATTTTTTATAAAAAATCAATAAAATTTACATATTTCCTATGTTTATTTAATCAAGTGCTGTTTCCCGAAATTAATTTCTATAATTTCTATAATATTTCGGCCAATACAATTATATCCGTAAGAAAAGTACTTACCGACGTGGTTAGTAATGAACTTATCCACCGGTAAACCTATCTTACAGTCATAGGAACATATACGGTTAGCAATCGAAAACCGTCCGGTCCTACAAAAATTAAGTTTTATCCCTTAGCTTTTTAGTATCAGAATTGTACATTTCTTCATTGGGAGAGATAATAAATTCAAAAACATTAAAATCTCAATTTTTAAATGGAATTAAAAATGGATTACATAAAATTAAGTAGTTTCAAGTTGCCCGGTGTACCTTTAAAGCTATAAATATCCCCACAATAGATAAATTGACATTTTTATTTGTCTTAAAAGAACGTTCTCTCTCAAAAAAATATTAGAGCAATTAATTTCGGAGTACCGCACTTAATAAGCCCTACAATCGCTAAAACAAAAGTTCTGAAAAATTCTGATTTTCAAAGGTTGCTCTGCTAGCTTTAGATCTAAAGCTAACAAAGCAGCAATTTTTTAAATATCAGAGCAATTAATTTCGGAATACAGCAGTTAATTAGCACTTAATTAGCTCTACAAGGACCAAATAAGATTATCCCGAAATAATAGATTTTTTAAAGTATCCATTTTCCGAAAAACTATAAATAAGAATAAATAATTTCGGAATACAGCACTTAATTAACAATTAATTAATCTTAACAGCACTATAAAAGAAGTTCTAAAAAATAAGTTTTCAAAGGTTGCTGTGCAAGCTTTAGTCTAAAACTAGCAAAGCAGCCATTTTCCAAAAATAAAAACTATAAGAGCAATTAATTTCGGAACACAGCATTTAATTAGCTCTACAACAGATTTGTATTTTTGATTCTACTCACTTTGCTCTGCCAGCTTTAGGGACGTAGAAATCTCAACATTTTAAAGTTATTTTCAGGGATACATAACTTTTTTTATGGAAAATGAAATGTTTAAAGATCTGACAGAATAAACTAAATGAGCAGCTTTTGTTTCTGAATCTAAATGGCATATATTTCAGATCATTTCATCTAATGCAGCTGTGAAACCTGAGATAGATTTTTTTGACATTGGTCGACACATGATAAAATTCCTTTATGGTCGGACAAGTGCGGCTCTATGACTTCAAGAATGAAAATGTTATCATCTAAATTTGTGAACAGATTATCGACTCTAGTTTCTCTAGATTTAGTTATCCGCTGGTGTCAACAAAAACTTTTTCTAGCATATCATGTGATAAAAAATATGTTTGCATTCAGTTAATTTATTGTCACTGGTTTTAAGTCTTAAAGCTATAATTGAAAGTCACCGACAGCCTGTACCTTATTATTGGAGTTTTTTTCTGATAATATTCTGTGCAGATAATATTAAAAAAAATTACTATCACCATCCGGTGATCTGTAGGCACAACAAAAACTAATTTTCATATTTTTAAGCTGTGTTAATTCTGCATCTATCTTCGCGCAAAATAATCTTTTACACAAATGTTATGGAAATCTAAATTGGTCTTAGTATAAATGCCACCATGAATACAAATCTGTCGAATATGATTTATTAGTCTATATCCTCGCGGAATACGATACGATAGAGTTTATGTCCTCCATTTTAAATGAAACGTCTGTCAGTAGTAGTACGTCAATATTGGTCGTATTGTTAGTTCACTTTGTTCCCAATACATTGAATAATGATTTTAAAAAAAATAAATTTAAATATATACTATAAATAAAAAAAATTCAAAGAATGGTTTTTATCTAGAGCGATTTTTTCTTCTATTGATTCGAATGGCACCAGGTTTATCCACATGAGCACAAACGAATAATTTATAAGTGCTTCGAATATATATCAGAAGACCCTATATGAATTCATGTGTTTCGTTGTTGCCAGATTGCCGGACGCCCAATACGCGATGGAATGAAAGTTAACGTATTCAAAATGAATATTTTAGCGCCGCGCTGCGCCAGATATATCGAACTAATTATATTCGAATATCAATCAAAAATCTCTTGGGACGTGCATGGAGCGTCCTTCCAATTTTTGTTCCATCGGTTAAGATGATCATCTTGACCAGAATTACACTGATGTGTAATAGAGCGTCCGTATACGGACGCTCAATTACCACGGACGCTCTATTGAATGCAATTCGTCAATGTACGGACGCTCTATTGATAGGAAGATATATATATATATAGATATATATAATATACCTACATGTTTGCTACACTGGTGGTCTAGTACACAGAAACATTACATAAAAACAAATCATACAAGGGCATGTAAGAGCATCTTCACACGAAAATTTCTTCTTTAGATACATGCTAAAATAAAAAGGAAATTGGTGAACGAGAAAAAAAATTGGAAGACTTTGTTCTCATATTTCCGTGAAGATTTTTAGAGAAGAAGTAAAACCGGATATTTTATGAAAAATAATGCAATAGTGACAAATTACCTACTGACTTATCACGAGTAAACCTAAAAATACTCTTTTATATCTAAAAGACCTCGTACATTTCATCAGCCATTTATACTCTAAAAACAACTTGGTACAACTTCATTAGATATTGCAATACAAAATATGACATAAAAACACATAATAAGGTCGAACCTAGTTTTTTTTTAATTTATTTATTTCACAATTTATAGTGATCGAGGTTAATAACTTACAAAGAAGTTGTTTTTAAGTTTCTCTTCAATAAACTCACTACTGAAATACCTTGATGCTCTAAAAATCTTAAATGATAAAGAAGAAATTACAAAAAATAGTGATTCTAGGAAGCTTTGGACTAATAAAAACGGTATATTGAGGAAACTAAAACCTACGTTATTGATTGTATACACGAAAAAAAATTATAACACTAAACTAACTAACCCAATAGATATAGCAGATATAGAAAAGCAATTAAATTGTTAAAACTATTCAGCAATGAAGGCCGACCGGCCACCAAAAGTGGAGATGAGCTGAACTAAGCTGCGCTGAGTTGTGTGAAGTGGAGTGGTGTCCGAGGGGGTCGGCAATCAATTGCTTTGTGGACCCCAGCTCAGTCACCAATTTGCCTTACATATGTATCCTTTTATTCCGTCATTTTTTGAAGGAAAAAAGCAAAGTTGGTCATGTCGGATTTGAAAAGAGAAATCGAATATTTAGGTCTCCGAACGTCGGTTGATTCGAGCGGAGTGGAGCTGACTCACCCTTGCGACGCCGCTCACTTAAGCTCCACTCCGCTCCGTATCCGGTTGCCGAGCTTTCATGAAAAATCTTTGATTCGGTTTTTTAAACTGGCACAGCTCAGCTCAGCCCCGTTTTTTGTGGCCGGTCGGCCTAAAGCTTATATTAAGAAAGGTGGAGCAGATGGTATAAATACAAAATACACTGAAAAACATATCTAATTCTATTGATGTTCCTGTAGTACCTATTTCATTCATTTCCAATATTGTTAAAATTTATGAAAGAATTATATGCAATATAATCTTCAAATTCATCAATAAAAATAATTTATTATCAGAAATCAATTTGGTTTTATTAAGAATAGAGAAACAAGACATGGGTTGAGTAAATTATACTACATAAAATTGACAAACAGAACCAGTAGCTGTACCTTTTCTTGCTTTAGCCAAAGCTTTCGACCCTGTCATGAACTACTTTTAAGAAAACATGAGGGATATGATATTAGAGGGCATACGCTTCAAAATTAATTCAAAGTTACTTGACAAATGAAAGTCAAATTTTAAAAAATGGTGTTGCAAGTACATTTCAATAACCAGAGTATCGCAAGGATATATTCTTGGTCCACTTCTCTTGATCTTAAATATGAATGACCTTAGTGAAAATTACCTGATAACACATTTTTTGCTTATAAAGATGATACAGTCATCGTGGCAGCTGAGGCATCTTGTAGGGGTCTTTAAAAAAATGAATTTACAGGTACCTAGATGAAATGTCTGGAATGCTATCTTTGAACAATTAAAAAAATGTTTATATGAAGTTACTATATCAGCGTACATAATAATCATAAATCTTTTTTACAAGAAATTGGACCTGGGTCCAAAATTTTGTAAATAATATTTAGGTATTTCACTAATACCATTACCCATGTATATTCTTTGCTTGTAGTTGTTGTTATTGAGAAACCTAAAAACATCGTCGCGGAAATACGTATATTTTAGACTTTACCACCGCTGTAACTCGAAAGCCGTAACTCCTTTTAAAAAATGTTCAATTTAAACGTTACCGGATATTGTCCTATCTTCAACTCTGTCGTCTCAGATTTTCGATCTTCTAGAAAAATTGCACCCTCCACCCTCATTGGGGGCGCTTTTAGAAGGGAAGGAGATTTTGGATTTGATTTATTACGAATATGGGACCATTTCTTAAGTCTCCTCTTCCAAATGAATCAAAAATCATCAAAATCGGAGTACGTTTACTATATACAGCGCGCGCACAAACCAATTATACTTACACCTCCTTCGTTTGGGTTCGTCGGTCAAAAATTTTCAAACAGATAATATTAAATTGAAAATAAAAATCTGAGCATAATTTTTGACTCTAATTTAAAGTGTGATAAGCATATTGAAAATTCAGTAAATAAAACTATATAGTATTTACCTTTATTATTCTATAAATTTATGAATACCCAAACTTTAATTATGATTTATGAGGCTATATTCAACAATCTCATGAACTATGGGAATTAAACATGGGGAGGAGCTTATTACAAAGACTTCAAAATAGATTATTGAAAATAATCAACCAAAATAAGTCAAACTGTAACAACAAACTACAAAATCGTAAGATTTATCACGAAATTCTCATTTACCTACCTACACTACATACCTTCTACTTAATAAATTATTTAGAAGGTATTATAAGATGAACATGAACAATTTCAGTTATTGGGATGCAAATATTTTTTGTCCTTCGAAGGGCTTTTTTGAGGGGATCCTTTATGAAACGCTGGAAATTTGTTTATAGTATCACCTCTCAATCTTCATCTTTCAAATGAAAAAGATGAGAAGTTGAGAAGACAAGTATTTCTTACAAAAACTTGAACCGACTTTATTAGTTGGTGCACTGAAAAATACAAAATAATAATAATTCTATTGGTGATGGTACTTTTGGAATTGGTGCCTACAACGACAAACTACAACGGCACAACTTCAAAACTACCAGCACCAATAGAACTAATATTATTTTGTATTTTTCAGTGCACCATCTAATAAAGTCGGCAATTTTTTTGTAAAAAATAATTATTTCACAATTTTGAGTGTCATGAAAGTTGTTGAACGTTCACTAAATACCAAAGGCTTAGTTTGCATGTACTTGTTATTTATTATTCAGAGATCTCAAAACATCGCTGAGCAGATATACCTACATATTTCAGACTTTACTGCTGTAACTCTAAAACCAAAACACATTTGAAAACATGTTCAATTTAAATGTTGCTACATTTAATCTCTTGTTTAATTTGGTCGTCTCATATTTTCAATTTTCTAAAAAAATTATCCCTTCCACATTGCGGAAATACACATATTATCACATATTTCAGACTTTACCATTGCTGAAACTCGAGAACAGTAACTCTTTTAAAAAAATCTTCAATTTAAACGTTTACGGATATGGTCTCATCTTTAATTATGCCGCCTGAGATTTTCGATTATCGAGAAAAAATGCTCCTCCCAAAAGTTGTAGTTATACCTATCTACCTTCTTCATTTGCGAAGTCGGTCAAATATTCAATACATCACTGGTTAAAAATATCTATTTATCTACAGTCATTTCAAATAAGCAATTGAGATATGTCATAGATGAGTTCGAATCACAGAAATTATTTTAAGATGATAAAAATATATATTTTGAACAAGAGGACACCAGTTAACGTTTCTATCTCTAATTTTACCATGTGAAAGATAATCCAATATAAATCAACCTCAATTTGGTTACGCATATATGTATTCAATGCCCCGCCCGCATCCACAATTCATATACAGATTGATATCTCAAATTTGAATAACCGCGCGCACACTATTGGCATTGAGAAATAACTCATCATTATGCTTATAGATCGAACATAAATGATATTCATAAATTTTAATTGGCTCGAGTTCGTTTATGGATGCATCTTACGAAATTGTCTTCCTCTTGGGCGATTTTGACTATTAAAATTGGATCAAAAGAAATAATCTTCATAGTACAGTGAAAGTGGCACCAAATTTTAAATATTGTATATCCATTATAAAGAGCAAAGAAAATAAAAAATCTCGTAATCTTTCTCTACATGAGAAGAGATATGATATCGTTCATTTACGATGAATGTAAATAAAATACCAATAGGCCCAGACCAATTTTTGCAGAATTTTCGGAATTCTGGAAAATAGCTACAGCCACGATTCAGCGATTAGTGATTACTTTACTATAGAAAATTGAATTGAAGTTTTATAAAAATATCTCTAAATTTGAATCCCAGTGACTTCTTCCTTTATAGGATAATTTAACAAAAATGTTGCATGATATCGCATTAATTATGGTAAAAACAGAATACCAGTAGGGTGAGACAACCCAGCCCATATAGTAAATGTTGACTAACATTCAACAAACATCATAGCTATGTGATTTCCGGATCCTTAGTTACTTCTGAAAAAACTCATCTGAACCGCAACTGATCTACCTACGTATTATGAATTTCAATGAAAACTATCCACCCTAAATTACTTTTGATAGATAAATTTTCACGAAAAACGCAAAAACACCTCAAAAAAAATTTCTAGAGACACATTTTGGCATTCTTATACTTGGTGTAATTTTCATTCCCCACCACCTAGGCCACTCCCCTCCATGTTTTTAATGGAACGACCAATTTTTTTGCATTTTTGGATTCTACTCATCAGATTTCAAAAATGTATACTTAATACTTAAGGCCCAAATGAGCTACAGATGAATTCTAAAATGGATGCTTCACGATGGGATTGGTTGCAATAAGAAATTATTAATAGTTAACTGAATTTGTTAGACGTTTTAGGACAAATCGCATTAGGAAACCACCAGTCGCTGTGACAGATGTCTGAAGTAATAAGTGTTTCACGTTCTAGTGTTTTTCTAATTTTACATAACTACAAATTCCATCCTGACAAAATTAAATTATCACAAGAATTGCATGAGGATGACTTTGATCGACGTCGCCAGTTTTGTGAGTTAAAGAATGAAAGATATAGAAAGATATACTCTCTAACATTTGCTTTTCCGATTAACGTACATTTTTCCTAATTGTTTTAGTGAACATACCCAACATCTGATATGGGGTCGAGAGTAACCCACATATTATCCGGGAATTTCGCACTCAACCGCCTCAATCGCTGAACGTTTGGTGTGGGATTCTGGGTAATCACAATGCTGGACCATTCTTTCTTGATCGGATTCTAAATCGCGAGCTTTATCTAGAATTACTTAGAGAAGCAGTTGATCCAGAAATAACTCGAATAGTAGAACAAGACGATTCTCTATAAGAAGACTTACTTGTGTTTCAACAAGATGGAGCACCTCCACATTATGCTTTGGCTATACAACAGTTTTTGGATCAAGCATTTTCCGGTCGCTGGATAAGAAGAAGAGGTCCGGTAATGGAGTGGCCACCTAGGTCACCCGATCTAACCCCGTTAGACTATTTCTTGTGGGGTGGGTATTTAAAAGCAATTATGCTACCCAACCAAGTTCGAAAGATGATTTGCGACAAAGAATTATTCAGGAATGTAGACAATTAACTCGAGATGTGTTAGAGAGGCATTTGACAGGAGACTTTATCACTGTATGGAATCCACTGGAGATCAATTTGAACAACTAATAAAATAGTGTTTGAAATGAAACTTAAAGTTTGTAATGGAACTGCTCATATTTTAAAATAAAGTATCAATTTCGTTTGTTATTACAACCCATCCTATTGTGGAACATCACTATTTACTTTGGACCCTAAGTATTATACATTTTTGAAATCTGTTTGATGAGGAGAATCCAAAATTGCAAAAGAAGTTGAGTGTTCCATTGAAAAAAAAAATGGAGTAGGGCTGGCCTGGGTGTTGGGGGATGAAAGTTACACCAAGTATAAATGTGCAAAAATGTGTCCCCCTAGAAATGTTATTTGAAGTGTTTTTGCCTTTTTCGTGAAAATGTATCTATCAAAAATTATTTAGGATGGATAAATTTCATGGAAATGCACTGTACATGTATGTATATATTTCATAACTGAACCCCTGTCACATTCTGTAAGCAGCGATCAATTCGATTACATAGTTACGTAATTTAACTCGTTATTTATTTCACATTTTGACAGAATGGTACAGACGTACACCCACATGCATACACAGACACCCATTTCCCACCTATTCGAAAACCAGAAGCGTTTTACGGCAGCTAAAGAAGAAAATTGTTGTCGCCAGCATTAACTTGTCTCTAATGAAGTTGTCACCAGGTACCTACATTAGTGCATACCTATAGAAAGATAAGGAGATAAGGAAGATAATTTACATATGGTTTATATAATTGCGTCAATTGACCATTAACAAATGCACTATTAATCAAAAGAAACTCTCACAGCATTTTAATTATTGTAAAGGAATTCTATTGCTTTGGTCATTAATAATTATTTAGCATGTAGATACATATTGTTTAGAATTTTAGAACAGGAATATATGGTACGTTGTATTTTGGACGATAATT
The DNA here is from genome assembly GCA_958507055.1 of Crioceris asparagi. Taxonomy (NCBI): domain Eukaryota; kingdom Metazoa; phylum Arthropoda; class Insecta; order Coleoptera; family Chrysomelidae; genus Crioceris; species Crioceris asparagi. The sequence goes on along the minus strand of OY293827.1, from coordinate 15,462,838 downwards.
CTTAAAAGAGTGTGAAACTAATATCAAATAATCATAAATAATTCTTAGATCGATAGCTTAGATTTTTTGTTAGTACACGTAGTAGTAACGATAATATCATCCGTGACTGTGTGGAGTGAATAGATCCCATTTTTGACCGACGAACCCCAAACGGAGGTGGTATACAATTCGACTGTGTGTTTTTTTTTGTTTGTGCCTTTCATATAGTAATCATAGTCCGATTTTGATGATTTTTGATTCATTTGAAAGAAGAGCCATGAGAAATAGTCCCATATTCATAAAAACAAAAATAGGACAATATCCGGAAACGTTTAAATTGGACATTTTTTCAAAAGAGTTACGGTTTCCGAGATAGACGCTTGTTAAATTCTCAAATTTGCAATGGGGAGAGGGCGATTTCTGTCGAAAATTGAAAATCTTTGGGCAGTACATGAAGGACATAATTATTTGTAGCAACATTTATAATCAACGTTTTCGAGTAAAATCGATGTTACAAATGTAACAACTAAAATATTCAAGCGTATTTCCGCAGCGATGTTCTGAGATCTCAATAATAACAACTACAAGCAAGGAATATACGTGGGTAATAGGATAAGTACTATCTTCATTGGTATTAGTGAACGTTCAACGATTTTCGTGACTAATGTTACACTCAAAAGTGTGAAATAAATATTTTTTTACAGAAAATTGCACCGACGTGATTAGTCGGTGCACTGAAAAGTATAAAATAATATTAATCCTATTGGTGGTGCTACTTTTGAAGTTGGTGCCAAAAGTTATCAATCTCCCTGCTACTGCACAACTTCAAAAGTAACAGCACCAATAGAATTAATATTATTTTATACTTTTCAGTGCACCAACTAATAACGTCGGTCCAATTTTTTGTAAAAAAATATTTTTGGGATAATGCGGTCACGGAGGAATATGAAATTCGGCATAGTTAAAGCTTAGATGGCCCCGGGGTGCACCAAGGTAAAACTAATCATTAATATGTGTATATTATGTTAAATAACACAGTGGCATTTATATTTATCATGAAAGCAAATGCTTTGGTGGTTCAGTGGTCATGTACTTGTCTTTCGTACAGCTGACGCCGGCTCTATTTTTGGCCCCGCATACAATATTAAAATAAATATTTGTATATGTATCGAAAAGAGATTTTTGTTAGGGATGCATTCATTTATTAAATAAAGTACCTCGGATTAAGCCGAGCTTTTGAGGATATTATTTATGTTCGTCAGGACAAACTAAAAATCGTTACAAATTATCTTAAGCACTTGATAAATTAATAATTAAACTACTTCCAATAATTACACAGAGATACTCTTTGACAGAAGAACCTCAATAGTTAATAAATTTAATTAACTACGGTAGCACTTTGACCGCCGGACAATCTCGTATTTATTTAATTGTTACTCTTATTCGATCAAAAATCATCATGTTACTTTTATTTGCCGTGAATACACAACATCGATATATTTTACCTGTTCATTGATTTTAAGGCGGCATACGACAACATTTTAGGACTAAAGCTGTATCAGGCTATCAACGGAGTACATTTCACAAAAACTCTTATTAAATTAACAAATAATACAATGTTGAAAAAGGTATGCCATCTAAAATTACAGAATGAAATTTCAGAACTACTTAAAACAATGGTAAGTACCTAGTTGTAAGACATGGATGACGCACTTACGTGTCCCCTGTTCAATATAGCTCTGGAACAGAAGTTCGAGATGCGAAACTTGAAACTAGAGCTAGACGTACTATCTTTAATAAATCATCACAGGTACACAGGCATATGCAGACGACCTGACCGCTTGAATTAAATTTTGCAGCTTTCGAAAATGCCGCAGGGAATATGGGATTACAAATAAAAGAAAGTAAAACAAAATTTATGGTGCCGAAAAATAAAAAAATATATATAAAGAAATTAAAAGATACGTATAAGAAACTAGCATCTCAAGAAGTACATCAAAATAAAGTTATATAAAACTGTAGTGGTAATACAGTGGTGATCTATGGCTCGGAAAGATGGACTATAAAGCGGCTGAGTCAAAATATCTACGTAAATCAAGCCTCTCAAGATGTATAAAAGTCAAGAAATAAATAACTGGAACCAGTGTTAATCTATGGCTATGGAGACGTAGATATAAATTTGCACTTTACAACGTTTATAGAGAGTCAGGAAATAAGGACATAATACGCTGTAACCCAAAACTCTTTTAAAGTCCTTTTGAAATTTGATCCGATGTCATTCACAACAAATGTTTTATTCGTTATTTAGTGCAAAGTGAATTAAGTTTATCTATCGGAGTCTTACCTCGCATATGGTAATTCAGAAATTTGCAAGGACATTTTGTTCAGAGGATGGCAAGAATACTGAGTATAAGAATCCAGAATACTAAGATACGAGGCCAACAGGCAATATAGGCAGAGGAACAGCAAAGCTCAGTTGGAAGGACAAGAAGTTTGATGATTCCAAAAAGATAGATGCAGCTAACTGGATCAAAGATGCAAGAGAATGGAAAGAATGGCGGTCGAGGAAGAAAATCCAGGCTCCTCTATAGGGTAGCTGTAGCACTGATGATGATGATGATATTAGGTAAATAACCCTTTTAACTCATTTGGAGGTTATTTTATTTGGGTCAAATACATGTTAGATTTCTTAATACAAAAACCTAATATGTTTATTATTCAGTAGTAGTTGTGTGGCGAGTTAAAGAAGAACTATTAAAACAGAGCACGATTTCGGGATATGGTATTTTAATTTTTCTTTATTTAATAAATATTTTTTACAAAAAATTGGACCGACGTTATTAGTTGGTGCACTGAAAAGTATAAAATAATATTAATTCTATTGGTGCTGTTACTTTTGAAGTTGTGCAGTTGCAGGTAAATTGATAACTTTTGGCACCAACTTCACAAGTCCCAGCACCAATAGAATTAATATTATTTTATACTTTTCAGTGCACCAACTAATAACGTCGGTCCAATTTTTTGTAAAAAATATTTATTTCACACTTTTGAGTGTATCATTAGTCACGAAAATCGTTGAACGTTCACTAATACCAATCAAGATAGTACTTATCCTATTACCCACGTATATTCCTTGCTTGTAGTTATTATTGAGATTTCAGAACATCGCTGCGGAAATACGCTTGAATATTTTAGTTGTTACCATTTTAACATCGATTTTACTCGAAAACCGTAATCCTAAAGGAAAAATGTTCATTATAAATGTTGCTACAAATAATTATGTCTTTCATGTACTGCAAACAGATTTTCAATTTTCGCCAGAAATCGCCCTCTCCACATAGCGAAAATAGGTATATTTGAGAATTTAAAATGTCTCTATGTCGAAAACCGTTACTCTTTTGAAAAAAAGTTCAATTTAAACGTTTCCGGATATTGTCCTATCTGTAATTATACCAACGCAGATTTTCAATTTTCGAAAAAATTTGCCCTCTCCACCCCCTTCGGGGGCGGTTTTCGGAAGGAAGAAGATGTCGGATTCCCGTTTTTATGAATATGGGACCATTTCTCAAGGCCTCTCTTTCAAATGAATCAAAAATCATCAAAATCGGACAATGATTACTATATGAAAGGCGCGCACAAAACAAAAAAAAAAAAGCACACAGTCGAATTGTATACCTCCTCCGTTTGGAGTTCGTCGGTCAAAAATATCGATTTTCATCTGTAATAATCACAGTTACTAGAAGAGCTATAACGGCCTTTTTCATAACACCTCGGATATAGGTAAGAAAATAAACTTTCTTTATAATAGAGCGATGCCTCGATTATACACCAATTATTACTCACTATCTAAATAGTGCGTAAAAACCAAATAAGGAAGAACGGATTATTATTATTATTAAACAATTTTGGAGGGCATGCGGAATTGTTCAAGTACGCTGAAAAAGCGCGTACCTATTGGAATTTACAATCTCCGATAAAAATCTCTAGCGCTGTAAAATATAATTAACAAAAAAAAGTTTGCCACATCAATAGGCACATTCGATCTCATGATCGGTTTCACTTTGCCCACTATGATTGGGAGGAAGAGGCCGTTATAAAATCGAAAGTCAACATCGTAACTAGAGCAGTTGTGTGTGTGTCTGATTAAAGATAGTTAAACGCATTTTGATGGCCGAATATCTTTGAAATGAAATAATCTTGATTACAATAGACTCTCTTTGTGAAAATTGGGCTTCATTTTATTCATTGCAATGCTTTCTTTCTATTAGATCATTGTCTGCGTAACCTAAGAGCGCAAATTAAATCAGATGCATGACATATACCTACATGTGTCTCAAGAAAATCGAAAGTGATTGAGGAACTGGAGCATTTGCAAGAATATTAAATATATCTTAAAAATAATGTAGATATCATATTGGTACAACTGAAATATTTTCCAAATATATAATTCCGTTTATAATACCGTCATCGCAAAAAATAGCACTCTTAATACCATTATAGTTAACTATACAGGGAAAGAAATCCATCGATTGTGGGCTAACTATAACTAGCAACAATCTGAAAATATATTGACATACTAAAGTCACTGGGGGACAGGAGTCTAAAATATTTTCACGTCAGCAGCATTTCCGATTATACCGAAAATAGATGCCAACTTTGTTATTTTGAAAAGAATACCCTGTATATTACCGTATTTTCAGATTTCTTGTATAATTTTTAATATATTTTATGTGTAATTCTCTATTCGTAAGTCTAACCGTTTTTGACATATTTCAAATTTAATGTCAAAAATTAACTTTACTGTCCAAAACATAATTATCAATATTTCTAATAAGTCTTTAATATTTTACTTTATCACTATTGTCATAATATTTTTATAATAATTTATACAGAGTGATCGAAAAAGAAGCTTGAAATCTAGATCCAAAAAAAAACGTGAAAAGTTATTTTTTTCGATTGGATAACCCCGTTTTTTATTATTTTATTTTATAACGCAGCAAAAATAAGAGGAATTTTGTATAAGGTTGTCTCTACCAAAAATTAGTAGCTCTGAAAATAATTGACAATTTTCAATTTTTCAATTTGAAAATGCCAGACATCTTTGTAGTTGTATAAGAAGTTGGCCATGATTGCATTAGAAAATAATAACAAATGTCAATACGATACTTTTCATCATACCGAGAAAACTAAATAATACAAGTAGAGAATATTTGAGTTTATTTATTAGTATGGAGAATGTGATAAAATTATTTCAAGAACATATAATACAATCGCAACGCTATATCCACAGAAACGCAGACCAACACCAAAATCTGTTAAGAAAATTACAGAAGAAGAAGAATAACTTTGGAACTAAAGCCTAAAGTACATAGAAATAGAGCAATTGTTAACAATGAAAATATTTGAATCGAAATTTTGGGATATTTTGCCGCATATCCAACAATTTCTACAAGGCAAGTAGGATGCGAATTAGGAATATCTAGTTCTAAGAATTTCATGGAAACATCAGTTTCATCCATACTCATTTTCGGTAGTTCAGCATATGAAAGAGTAAAAAGACTGATTTCTTACTAATTAATCAACATCTGCAAATAAAAGGTGTTATGTTAACTTCTTTGACGCTTGTTTGACATTTATTGACATTTGTTATTATTTTCTAATGCAATCATGGCCCACCTTTAACACAACTTTAAAGATGTGTAGCATTTTTGACCGACGAACCCCAAAAGTAGGAGATATACAATTCGACTTTCTGCTTTTTTTTGTTTGACTGCGCCTTTCATATGATTTGATAGGATTTTGATGACTTTTGATTTATTTAAAAGAGGAGGCTTGAGAAATGGTCCCATATTCATAAAAACCCAAATCCGAAATCTTCTTTCTTCCGAAAACAGCCCCCGAAAGGGGTAGAGGGGCAAATTATCTCGAAAATCGAGAATCTGAGATGGTATAATTAAAGATAGGACAATATCCGGAAACATTTAAATTGAACATTTTTTTAAAGAGATACGGTCTTAGAGTAAGAGGCATGTCAATTTCTCAAATATGTGGAGAGGGCGATTTCTTTCTAAAATTGAAAATCTTTGAGTTCAACATGAGAGACCTAATTATTTGTATCAATATTTAAAATGAACATTTTTCCCTTAGAGTTACGGTTTTCGAGATAAAAGAGTGGTAAATTTTATAACATGCGTATTTCCGCGACGATGTTCTTAGATTTTTTAGTAATAGCAAATACAAGCAAAGCATACATGGATAATGGTGAACGTTCAACGATTTTCGTGACTGATGTTACACTCAGTGTGGAATAAATATTTCTTACAAAAAATTGGACTGACGTTATTAGTTGGCGCACTGGAAAATACAAAATAATATTAATTCTTTTGGTGCTGGTGCATGTGAAGTTGGTGCCAAATGTGATCAATATAACTGCAACTGCACCACTTCAAAAGTACCAATAGAGTTAATATTATTTTGTATTTTTCAGTGCACCAACTGATAACGTCGGTTCGATTTTTTTTTAATTTTTGATAAAAAATATTTATTTCCTACTTTTTAGTGTACCATGAGTCATGAAACGTTCACTAATACCAAAGAAGATAGTACTTATCCTATTACCCATTTATATTATTTGCTTATTATTCAGCGATCCCAAAACATCATGAGGGAAATACACATATTTCAGAAATTACCACTGCTGTAACTCGAAAGCCGTAACTTTTTTTGAAAAATATTCAATTTAAATTTTGCTAAATATAATCTCTTCTTTAATTTGGCCATCTCATATTTTCAATTTTCACGAAAATATTTTCCTAGATAAATTATAATCACAAAAAAAAATAATAATAATCAATCGGAATGTGTACGCCGACTGCCAAAAATGTTTTTGTTGAATATACCTACTACAACAATGATTTGTTCCAGCAATTAAGTATAATAAATCATTTCCACTTAGTTATGAATCATAGTCAAAAGCTGTGAACTTTTTGTGTCTTATTCCTTCATTACTCTAAGCTTACTATTCTTGTCAATAGATTATTATTATTATTATTAGCCACACTCCTCCTACAAGCTTCCATAAAACATGTACCATAAGACAGAACAGAGTTGAAAATACACGCTTTCACCGCCATGATATCCCCGTTTAGGTTATTTATAACAGAAATACTGGCACGCGCTCGGTAAGAAAGGACTAATTATTTTTAATAGTCCTTATGTAACTTACCCGAGAGTCCTCTCCCTGTCTCGCTCTTATTGGGTCTTTCACTCGCCGGATTAGATTTGCACCAGCTTAGATATTAGTCCGTGAGCCATCAAAGAAGCGAATTATATTTCAGACATAAAATGCTAATGATCGCAATAATCAACTAGATACAAAGGTTACATACACATGGTACAAATATACCGATTGAAGAAAAGTTTTGATTGTTTCTCGAAGACGTTTCAGCCTAAATGAAAACGTGTGTAGAAATGAGAAAAAGATCATTAAATTTGTTTTCAATATAATCCATCATGTTATTTCAGAATGTAAAGCATATGTTTAGCAGAAACGCGCTCACCCACTTCCCAAGTTGGCAAACCATACCGTTTTTGTATAGCTTCCGAGGATAATGTACCGAGCTCTTTATCAATGGTTGTGTCCACAGAAGATTACCAATCGATTAGTAATCAAAAAGTTGACAGGTAATCAGTAAACAATAGTGCAACATAACCTATCTTTTAGGTAAATTTCTTATAGAAATATACCTATTGCGATCGTTCACACTTTTGAATTTCGAAAAAATTTCAACGACATGTTGTTATATGTCTATAAGTTAGTCCAAAAAAACATTTGGTTCAAAAGTTTATATATATATATATATATATATATATATATATATATATATATATATTTATATAAATATATATATATAACACGATAGAGGTCGCAGTTTTGAAGGTATCAAGTTCAAATTTGCTACAAAAATCAATCTCTCAAATATCTCGAGTTTGTTATTGGGCAATATCGGGTAAGTAGTTTCAAAATGGCGACCATTCAAACATTTAAAAAAATTATCAAAAAGAGCAGTAGTGTAAATATTATTAAAAATAATTTTAGGTTATAGATATAATCAGTACCTACAACTTTTGTTCAAAGCACTTTTTCATAAAATACACAGGTAAAAAAATAAAAATTAATAAAGAAAAATAACAAATATTGATAAAACATGAACACTCAATATAAATTTGATGTAATTGTACATTTTCTGGAGATCTTAATATAGACCCTGATTAAAAAAATATATAGTATATTTATTGAAAAGAAATAGACGAAAAAAAAATCTGCCTTGAAGTGGACTCGAAGTAATAATTATTCTATTCGTATAATTAATTTTGAAGTTGTGCTGCTATAGAAGACACCTGGCACCAACTTCAAAAAAGTACCAGGACTAATAGAATTAATATTATTTTGTAGTTTTCAGTGCGCTAACAATTAAAAGTGGGTCCTATTTTTTGTAAGAAATATTTATTTCAAACTTTCGAGTGTTTCATTACTTATTAAAGTTGTTCAATCTCCTCTTATATTAGTGTTATCACAATATAGCGGGGCGGCTGTACTTTCGTATGCTATTACTCGGAAGTTTTAGATAGATATACAATATAAACTTTACGGAATAAGGACTGTCTTCGTGTTTTGAAAAAAATGCCACCAACATCTCCTTTGCGGAAAGTTTTTGGATAGAAAGTCCTGTGGGATTTCATTTATTTTTCGACGTGACCATCTCTCGGAACTCCTCTATTTAAAGAAATAAAACAAATCAAAATTGGAGCATGTTTAGTCTAATTTTAAACCTTCTTTATTTGAAAGTCGTTAAAAATTTGAGGCAAATCTGTCGATTTCCGAGCAACATTACTAATGCCTCAATTAGGTAAGTGTAGAGCTCTAACTGCTATGTCTACTGCTGGCGTCCCCTTCTAAAACCTGCTGAGTGCAGCAGGTTAATCACTGAAGGATATTAATACCATCTGTGAAAGTTCTAATAGTGTGAATGTAAGTAGAGTCTTGGCAATTGGGCTTACTAGTCGACCTGAAATAACCAGTAGCCAAGTGGATATTCCAATACTTTATTTTATTGTTTTTCTCTATACAAACATTTTGTTGCTTGAAAGCAAGTTCGTGTAGCTGACACAACCCAGCTTATAAGACTTTTAAAGATCATGGCTTATATGCTTTATGTATAATTTTGCTTTTTGCATTTGAAGTGTATCACAAGAACATTAACCAAATTATGAGACGTACCTAAAATGCCAATTAGCCAGTACTAGCCAACCATAAGTCCCCCAGAAATGTTTGGAATGGAGATGGAGACAATTTGGTAAGCAACAGCTTTGATCGGACTAAAGCATGGTGTCGTTAAGTTGAACGATTTAGATTCAAAGGAATGTACCATCTATATTATCATTTGGATCAGTTAGCATATGAATAGTCATTTCCAGTCAAATTCTCTTTATTCATAGTTTATTCAGAGTTCAAGTAGAGATGATAGATAGTTTGGGTGGAAATTGAATGCGACTGAAAGTACAGAATAGATAACTTGGATGATGAATTTGATGCTGGAGTGAGAATGCCTTCCAGGGAGACTTGAAGGTTTCATCTTGGAAAACTATATAATAGATGATGGAGCTTCTTCACGATGTATTTTATTCATGCGATTTTTTTAGAAAAACAAATAGGAGTAGTAGTAATAGTATTGGGCACATTACATACAGAGTACACAATTTTACAAGACAATCATTAAAGATTTAAATTACAATAAAATAGGTAGGTATACATAAAAAGAGAATATAAGAAATTCAGAATACTTAAATATTTAAAAATACATTTACAATTGAATACATGGATAACACATACATGAAAACTCAGCATTTAAATTCCAATGCTAAGAAACTCTTCTACTGAATAGAAGCAGCACTCCTGGAGATAAATTATTGCTGCATTTTTTTAAATGTTATAGCTGCTGATATCCTTTAAAATTGTTGGAAGGTTATTATAAAGAGATATGCAATTATTAAAAATGGACTTTCTAAATGTTTGGTGGTTTTATGAAATTGTATGTCCATCATACGACTTCTTGAAGAGTAATTATGATGACTTCATAATACTTTGAAAATAGAGACGTTGCTTTTCACAAATGTTACACATTTTAAAATGTAAATAGAATGGAAGGCTAGGGTAGACTGTTTTTCGAAGAATATCTAATATCTAACAGTCAGCCCATACGTTTTTTCTTATATAAATTAATTTAGAGATTATGAATAATTATATCTTTTCAAAATCTCATAAAAAATCTGCTTACAATTATTTATTTACTACACTACACTACCATCATCCTTTAGAGTCATTGGCAATGAGCTAGGTAATGTTTCACATAAAATAGCAGCAGTAAAAAAACGAGTGATTTGCCACATTCAGTCCATTACAATTTCATCAAGATGTGGATATTACGGTAAAAGATCAGGTAGCGCAGTACAATGGCAAGAGTACTGGAGGCAGCGAAGAACTTACCAACTAAGTTCAACATAATTCATCGCATCATCATCACGACACCAATGCCGACCTGTTGACGAAAACTAGTTATTTCTCATAGACTTAGAATCAGATATACGTTTACACAAGCTAATCTATCTTTTGAAATGTTAAGAAAGGCACCTATATGAGAGAAGATAATTACAACTTAAAGTGCAAACATCTTCTTGTGGCTTACGAATAGAACTATATAGACTAAGTATATATAATAGCGAGTAGATTACCCGAAATGTTAGAAACTTTTTTGTATCACCCTAAAAAAAAAACTCGGAACTGTCAAATCATGTACCGATTAATAGACTTTAGTACCAGGCGCTGCCATAGGCAAACATGGTTGCCTGGATTTGATCTGTGTTTCGTTAAGGTGTAAACCTGTTATTCTGTGCTTAGGCATTCTGGTATCTAATTATATAATTTCTCTTCAAGTGCCAGGACTATACGTGAAACTAATCGAGCTTTCATTATGGCGTACACACATATATAGGTAACTACATATATACATATAGGTACAGTTCAACACCATATACCTACACGTGCACGCGAATAATATGTTGGGATCCATAAACTTCAGTTCGGTAGGCTTATCTCATGCAACATATATATATATATATATGTATATGTACTTAGAATGGTAGAGAAAATTTATGTTCATACGAACGTTGAACACGAATCATGTATCATTATTACTCTTCAACTATATGGAAATGGAATTGAAGACAAAATTATCATATTTAGAAAATCTGATACAATATCTTGTACAATTTAAGTATTGACTTCTATATGGAACTGTTATACAGTATTGCCAAGATGAGAGAGATGGGATAGCACTAGGATCTTGAGAACGTTAATAAATACGAAATTGGTTGAATGAGGAAACCATTCAGTAATTTGATGGTGTCTTTTATATCCTATTTTCGCCTCGAGGTAGTTTGAGAGAAAAACAATCCCACAGCTTCTTTCTAAAGTTTGCTGAGAAGTTAGCTAAAAACAGAAAGTATAGGTAGGTACTAACCTACTTTTTTGAAAATAAACATTATATCACAAGATTTCCCTATGTTATGACTATTGACCAAAATGTATCTTTTTGTATTTAACAGAAACTATAATTTTGTTAGCAGGTGATTTTTAATGGCGTAAGGAAACTCCATAACTACTGTTTTCAATATAGATACCTATACATATTTATTATTGCTTGATTTTTCAGTTCTATCAAATAATTTCCAGGCTTTCCAGAACACCAGATCTGAAAAAAAAATCTTAGAATGATACCAATGTTATTGTTCTTTGGAAATACATACAATTTATTTTGCTACTGAATGCAATTTTCGCAATACAAACCTTACTTGGTGATGAAATTATTTGGGAAACAAATAATTTATGGAGTGGCATAAATATTATATTATATATATAACTATTATTTCATTTCATTTACTCCTATTTTTTAAACCTTTTTTTAACATTTTTATGATTCCTAGAGGTAGGTATTATGCGTTGGTATATCATATTTCTTAGCGCAAAATCTTATGAAGTCGCTCCTAGTTTTGTTTTGAAGCTATTTATTTATTCAAGCAAATATTTGGTGGTAGTATCCAGAAAACTAAATTAGGCATGATACCTAAAATTTCGAAGGTCCTTCTAAAGAGCCAAAATATTTACTGTAAAGAAGTATTTTCCGTTTACTGTTAGCTCTTCTGCGATAGTCAGAGAACAATAAAATGAAAAATTGTAGAAATCAGATTTGTAACAGCCGAACATCTAATAGCTTAACTTTTTCCTAAGGACCATGAGTGCTTTCGAGATCTTAATGCTATACCATTTTTATCTTGAATTATACCTATGGGTATCTAAGATCATACTTTAATTGTTATGTATTTAGAAATAGAATTTTACCTTATAACTGTACAATAAAAAGTATATCTATGCTCATTGATTTTTATGATTCATCCTAGTTTCGACTATCACGACTCTAATTTCACAACAATTTTATTTATGATTGAATTCTCTACACGACTTTCGATAGTTACATTACGAGTGATTAAATAAAATCAGACCACATCAAATTCACAAATCCCGTTTCTTGATCTAACAGCATCCACAAGAATACAAGAACGGTATAACAAATTCAATGAATTTCTTTATATATGAATCGATCACGATTTTCGCAGATCTCTCCATTAAACGATATACTATTTTATGTACTTATTCTACTCAAGCCTTGGATTTCCAAAAAGACCAAATTATATGGGATAAGAAGGCATTAAAAAGGACTTAAAGCTCTGAAAATGAACAGTACAAAACGATCTCATATATCGAGTGATCCAAAAAAAATAATTCGGAGTGTGCTTTGTAAATACGGAAACATACGAGTATCTTCGTACATATTTACTTAAATCAAATTGCATAATATTGAAATATGACATCACTTGTCACTTTTTGAAGCAGAAATATGTTATTGATCCATACTGAAAGAAATATAGAAACCTGAAATAGTGCAATGATCAAAACAAATATTTGAAATGTCTAATGTCCATACCTACGAATATCTTTGATATTTACCTTAGATACCTTATGAAATTTAGACCATACTGAAGGGAATTGATAATTTGAGGTTCGTTCATCAGTCAACACTTTCAGTTCGTTTGGATCATTATATACTTAATTCTTGTTTTCAATGCACCTAAAAAGACTGCATATGATAGCAAAGCTTGTCTAGATATTCTGTAACTTAAATTTTAATAGAATTTTCAGTTAGTACTTACATTGAATCCTTTTCACTTACCTAATAATTGTCTAAAAGTTTCACTTGAACAACTTCTGATCCTGCAGAGCAATATGAAGCAATGACTGACATACGACAGCACAAATAAATTATGCAATATTCCCAATTATTACAAAATACCAATGCATTTATATCATTTTTAATGAAATTATTTTATCTTTTAACATAAGAGGTATATAATTGTTAGTCATTTAGAGGTGGCGCATACCATTATGTCATTAAAGTAACTCCAGCTGCTGTGACATTTATGAAATTAGACCCTTCTTACTTTTGATAATATAAGCCGCCCCCTTGCTGAGCTATATAACAAGTGTATTACTCTGGGACATTTTCCTGAATGCTTTAAGATATCTAAAGTTATCCCTATATTTAAAAAAGGAGACATTAACACACTCGGTGACTATCGTCCAATTTCTATTGTACCTTATTTCAGTAAGGTTTTCGAGATCATTCTTAAAACTCGTCTAGAAAGCTCCACTCAACTCAACTCCAGTCAATTTGCTTGAGTAAGAGACGAAACACTGTTCAGGCGATTTCGAGGATTGTGTCGAGTAAGTATAGTCAATGACCTTGAGTTTGGTCACAAGGCTTCAATAACTTTTTGCGACTTGAGGAGGGCTTTCGACTGCGTGAATCACAATCTTCTGCTTGACAAACTCTACAAATATGGTATACGTGGCCCAACTCTGGAACTTATCAGATCCTACCTAGCTGACCGTAGACAGTGCGTATATTTCAACGACAATATCTCAGATTCCCGTCCTGTTATGCATGGGGTACCACAGGGGTCTGTCCTAGGCCCTCTTCTTTTTATAATATACATTATAGACATGGTATTCTACATGAAACCTCAGTTTTTTTTGCTGATGACACAACCCTTCATACAGCTTGTTCTAAGGAGTTCGACGTCATTCAACTGGCTATTGAAGAGACTCAGCTGGCCGAAGATTGGAGTTTGTCAAATTTTCTTAAACTTAATAAAACTCAAAGACTTACTTTTACATCCATATCGAAAAAAGACAGAAAAACAGTCAAAATGTTGGGTATCACATTGGATGAGTGCCTCTCATTGCAGAGCTTCATAGCAGACTGTCCAGAATTATATTTTTAATGCGGAGAATTACTCGCATCTTTGCAATCTTTCATTCACATCTTAATTATGGTATTGAATTGTGGGGCAATTCCACAGATGCAATAAAAAGTTTCAAATAACAGAAAAAAGTGCTTAGAATAATGTGCAACAAGAGTCATCTCGAAAGCTGCTAACCTCTCTTTATTAAATTTCAAATATTGTATTTGCCTTCTCTGTTCATTTACAGACAGCTACTTGCAATCCACTCATCCAAAACATCGCTCAAACACCACTCGAATTACTATCATTAAGATCGGCTAATCTTATTGTTAACCATAAATTTAGATTAAATAAATCTTCCAGATATACACTCAACTATAACCTTTATAATATACTGCCGATATCAATGAAAAAACATAGAGCCTCAAAGTTCAAGATAAATTTGAAGAGACATTTGAACTCTAAAAGGCGTATTCATGATCCAATCTTAGTTCGGTACTAGCTAGTACGGTATAAAAATAACAAACAAAACACTACCCTACCATAACACCACATAATTCTATATACCTATAATTTGATTTTTTTTGAACTCACTATGGGGATTGCGAGTTTAGTGAGCATGCGCGAAATGGGAAATTGGGGGAGGTGGCTTGGAGTCACATGTATGCCACATATGGTATCCATAGTAACAAAATAGGGACATGTCCCTTCTCTTACCAAAAAAGTTCATGAAGCATGCGCATATCGCCAGCTATCCCCAGGTCTTAGGCTTCATTTTTGCCTATTTTTTTCTACAATGCTAGTGGTATAGAAGTTTAAGTATATGCATAAGCTGACATAAGAGTCATAAACCTAATTTAAGGTTAGACCTCTACACTTAATTTAGTAACGTACTAAGTATCCATTATGAATACACCTATAAATGTTTCTACGGTGTCGAAGAATTCCTTGCGGTTAAAAAACACGCTGATTTCTTCTTCTTCTTCTTTTTATCCTTACAATATTTCTTTTTTTAATTATTTTCATAACAAACTCTACAAAACAATTCTTCTCTACCCACATGGAGGGTGGGTATTATGGAGAAAGAGACAAAAATTGAGTTTCTAAAATTTATTTATGAGACCTTATATCAGCAGTCTTGATACCAATAGAAGTTTTATAAATAGTTTGGACAATCTGAGAGAATGTCAAGCTTTTGTAATGAATATCCCATCAAACACATAAATGTGAGGGCTTATCGAGAACGTCGGATTAAACTTGAAAAATTCCATAGACATGAATTTCCATAAGGATCAAGAATTCAATTTGTTGATAGATGAATATTCCTCAAGAGTTTTCCGTTGAAACGGAATAAATAATAAGATATTTTGAAGGCTGAGGTGAAACAAGAGAAAGTGATACGCATAATTTTACATTTAAAAAAATTTAATCACTCTAGTTTATCAATAATAATTAAAGCTTTTTTGTAACATATTGCACTGTATCGAGTTAGATAGCCTTGACATTTTTATTCTAGTTTCTCTTTTATGCTAACCTACCATAAAGGCTCTAAAAATGTTTAAACTTATTCAACTAGAACCGCTATTTACCTACTAGATAGTGCACCACTTTTTTCGACAAACCATTAGAATTACCTTAACTGTCGACTATTTAAATATCACGGAAAACAGATCACATGGTATTGTCATATATACCGTAATTAATATGATAATAACACTACAGAGCCTGAAGCGGTAATTACCATTTTCGCAAGAAATTGAAAATGAAAAGAAAAAAATAGTGTATCGTTTATTTGTTATTTCTAAACGTATGAAACGATTAAGGAGAAATGAGCTGGAAATGGGTGAGATTGAATACATTATTCGATATAACTACAAATGTGTTTGAAGCAACTTGGTCGTATTTGCATTTGCAACAGAGGTTATGTTAAGAAAATCTCCTGTTTAGCTACAACAGCTGTTATCCTTCCGAGTGATTTCACGAATAACAAACTACAGTACATAACTTGCAGTAGGTAAACATAAAATTTCATAGAAAAAACAGGTGAGTAAGAAATGGATTTGAACCCTGATGAAAATTCAATAACAAAAATATGTCCACTCACATGACTCTCCTACCGCCACCAAACGAATCCTATCGTATGTAAAAATAGTTTGATGACTTAGTGAGAACATTCATTTTGCCAAGAGAAATAACAATTGTCATTTTCAGTTTTGAAGTAGGCAGAATATAAAGGAGAAGTATCAAAATCATTAAAGCCGTTTTCGCGACACACGCTTGAGCGAAACAAGATTTCAGCTATCGCCTAACTGCCAGTGCGAATATGATCTCCAGTTTGTGTCAGCCATATCAATATTCTAAAAAACTCTAATGAAAGCAACAAAATTGGGCCGAGAAAATAGACGAAAATACAGAGCAATGGTTGAAAACATGTTTTTTATACCTACTCATCTCTGAAACGTAAACAAGAATTGAAAAATGTTTAACGAAAATTCTACACGATTACAATACTTTCCTTACTAGGCTAGCGGTAGGAAAGTAAAAAGCTTTATGACTGTAATCCTCAACGTCCAAATAAAGAAGTTTCCACTTCAAATTCTATGAGAAAAAGAATCAGTTGAACACCAAGCCTTAAAACATATTAAAAACTTTGATAAAATAAATTAAAATCAGGTAAGGCATGTAGTGTAATGTAAACTTTTTTCGGTGTCCGGTTTTCAATAGATGCTTTCGTTTGAAAGTTCTCTGAGTTCAAAAACATATTTTCAGTTATTTGTCTGTCTGCCTGTGGCAACAGTATCTCAGGAACTGACGGAGCTGCTTTCTTTTTTGACCGACGAACCCCGAATGGAGGTGGTATACAATTCGAGTGTCTGCTTTTTTTTGGTTGGTGCGCTTTTTATATAATTAACAAGCTCCGATTTTGATGATTTTAGATCAATTTGAAAGATGACCTTGAGAAATGGTCGCGAATTTATAAAAACGCTAATCCAAAATCTCATTCAGTCCGAAAACCGCCCCCAGGGAGTGGAAGGGGTAAATTTTCTCGTAAATTGAAAATCTGAGGTGCTATAATTAAAGATAAGACAATATCCGCAAACGTTTAAATTGAACATTATTTCAAAAGTAATAGGATAAGTACTATCTCTACTGGTATCAGTGAACGTTCAATGATTCTCATGACTAATGTTACACTCAAAAGTGTGAAATATTTTTTTCCAAAAATTAGACCGACTTTGTTAGTTGGTGCTCTAAAAAATACAAAATAATATTAATTTTATTGGTACTGGTACTTGTGAAGTTGGTGCCAAGAGATATCAAACTAACTGCAACTTCACAACTTCAAAAGTAACAGCACCAATAGAATTAATATTATTTAGTATTTTTCAATGCACCAACTAATAACATCGGTCCATTTTTTTGTAAAAAATATGTATTTCTTATTTTAAATGATATCCATACCGTTCGAAGGTGACACAGATTCGGCATCATGTTCTCAAATGTTGCTAAACAATAGCTTCTCACTGCACATTTTTGAATGAAAACGGTTCTAACGATGAAACTTGCTAAATGTAATCTTCTAAAAGTCCTCAAATTTTATTCGTATTCTGCCGAAGCGGTTCCTCCAACATTAAATTTGAATATGACCAATGTTC
This sequence comes from Crioceris asparagi, assembly GCA_958507055.1. Lineage (NCBI taxonomy): Eukaryota > Metazoa > Arthropoda > Insecta > Coleoptera > Chrysomelidae > Crioceris > Crioceris asparagi. The sequence continues at coordinate 15,444,785 of OY293827.1, read as the reverse complement.
TTTGTCTTAGCACGCAAAAGATTGAATTTCGTATAGATTTTCCAGTAAACATTGAGTGGAATTGAAATATTGTTGACAGATTATAGAAATTCATCTATATCTTTATTTGCTTTAACCATTATTTCCTATTGGGAAGTTAAAATTTCGATAGCTCTTGACACAATTGAACCTTATGGAAGTTTTTTTGGCTTTTAATTAGTTTTGAGCTGAAAGTTAAATAAATCAAATTCTCTTCAATAAGTTTACATTGTACTTAGTCGTGTTCCTTGGTTAAAAATATAGTGGTGACAGTCAGGTGAATCGAAGTTATATTTATTGAACCTTTTGTCTACATTCCTCTATTTTTATTGATATTTGCAATATTCATAATAAAGATATTCCTTCAAACCTGTCCAAATCGACATTTATACAACTAACCTAACTAAAAATAATGCTGGACAAAAAAGAACCTGTTACTGCTATTCATACAAAGCTGGTTCTGCAATATTTTTCATATTTGTTCGTCGTTTTTTCCTAGGATATGACTAAAATATATCATGATGGATTTTGAATGTTTTTTACACAGTGCTTTCTTTCTGTCTATTCTAGCGATTTATCAGTCCAGGATATTCTAAGAATGCACGCGTCCAGAAACAAAATTGCAAACGTGTCAAATAGTATCTAACCCACAAGAGTATCCAAAGCAGCAGCCAGGGACTCGAGTACGAACTCGGTTTATCACCGGTAACTCATCCAAGCCATCACCACGCTTTGTGCTACTTGACTTCGATGTGAACAATTACTTGTACTACTTGAATTCATATCAACTTATTAATAATTTTCCTATGCCCTGGCAGCATTTGTTGCTCGGGTATCTATTCACCTATTTTTTCACAAGACGCAGAAATTGTAGATATCACAGGGTGAACATATTATAAATACTGTTATTACACTAATAATATATCCTAACGTTTTTGAGGCCTGCAGCATCTGCATGCAATGCATGAGGTAATAAATAGAAATCATTGAATCAACCTTTAGAGATAGTAATAAATCAGATTGCAATTTGTGCCAAATGACCACGAAATGTCAAAAGTGTTTACATCCAAGTCAGTCATTATTTGTTATGATTACTGGCTATTCTACATATATTCTATATACCGACTGCTACTCCTTGTCCGATTTTTAATTTTCATGCATGGTATATGTATTGTTTAATAAGGTAATTGTACGTTTTCTATGCTTTTTTTCTACTCTTTCAGCCCAGTATTGATTCATGTTTACCACTTGATATGTTATTATAAAAGTATGTTATTATACAGCAGTAAAATTACAATCTGACGAAAGGTGTGACCGGGTAAAACATGCAGTCAATCGTATAAAGAAGATTTTATGCATTGTAATCAATAATGCTTTGTGGATTTAATCAATGGAGTCCTAACCTTTAACATTTAACTTCCATTAGTTTTTCATAGACGTACAAGAAATTTTATACATAAGATGTCAAGTAGTTTAATGGAACATTCATTCATTTAAGTAGTTATCTATTTATTAGAATCTATCTATACCTATAGGTCCTCTTCCTTCTAAAAATAGTTGGGAATCCAAAAGCTTATCATGATATACGAGAGTAAAGAAATTTATATTATTATCGTCACCACAATAGTTTTTGTTCATTTAATATTCAATTTAATATAATTATGCAAGTAATCGGTTAATTAAATGTAGAGGTTACATGAATGAACGCGCTCTACTGCTTAGATATTTTGAGGACAGGAAAACTTTGACGAAATAGTGGGGGCTGGATTACATGAGGTGCTAGATGAAAATCAATTTAAAAAAATATGAAATGACAGAATTTTCGTATTGGATTTTTTTCTAAATAATTTGCAAGAACATTATATCACTTGACTCCGGTGGCTAATTAATGTCAGCTGTGCCTCATTTCTCTCAGAAATCTCTCACGCAATCCCTCCCTCGCGTAGTATGGGATGGGATAACTCATCTTGCTGGAAAGGATCAAGCTTCCCGAGAAATTTTTGGAAGTTCGTTCAACAACGGCTCAATTCGACGAAATTTATCGATAAGTTCGAAATATCTTGTAGGTACATTTGGTCGACCAAACACAAGCTTCAACATGTTGAAATCCGCGGATTGTCTGTGCAGCTTTCCATAGCTGACCATGATCTGCTCATTATGAATCACTTACTGTAATTTCAAATTGAAAATTTTCATGATTCGGTCCGTGTTAAATTGGTACAGGTGTTTCCAATCCATTGTAATGTCCAGTACGGAAAGTTGTCATCAACTGACATCAAGATATTCCAAAACTACTGTCAGAATTGAATCAACAAACTTCTGTAAAGTTTGCTCGTTTTATTTAGGAATGGAAAAGTGTTATTATCCAATACCGATTTCTGACTGTTTCCAATTATTTATGAATAACAAAACAAACATAGAAATTATGCATAGGTATCTGAATCTTGTCTGGCCATCTAGATTTGATAGTTGGCATAAAGCTATTATTGTGATAATTCATTACGAATTCAGGACCACATGCTTTAATTCGCTTATGATTATCATCCACATCATCTGATTATTTACAACCCATAAAAAACGGACATAATCTTACTTACTTTAACAGGCGATGACCTTTTCACAAATGTTATTATTGTACCTACACATTTTGTCACCATATAGGTATCGTGAAACGGCACAACCAACAACCATAATTCCCGCGCATATAAAATCCATGTTGAGGTATAATAACGATCACGTTATCCATGAATGAATGAATGAAAAGTGCATCTCGGACTTATGAGCCGTAGCCCGCCTACGATCATTACACGGCTCACATGTAGGTATAGATATACATATATTTCATACATACGCCCTTTGCCCATCATCCAAACAAACCTACATGTTGAAACTTCGCCTTCAATTGTTCCACAGCTAATCTAGACCACTAGATGCGATCGCGTATTGCACATGGGTTAGAGCGGGGTTTTTCATGCAGCCTAACTAACGATTTTCAAAGCTTCTTCGAAGATCTTTCGTCTAATTTGACTCAATGTCTAATATAATCCAACTGCATTTTGTACGATACGGTCTATTTTAGTTACATTGCGTCTAAAACGAGTCATCACAAAATTAAAGCATGAGGCACCTTTTTATCTGATTTAATGACACATTGGCAGACACTGTAGACTTAAAGGTAATTTTAACCATTAACGTCATAACGTCTTCAACATGTATGTAACTTCAAATATTCATTCAAACTACTTCTCTGTGGTACAAATGTGATTGCTGTGTATCAAATGTTTCGGATTTGCGCCATTCCACCCTACTGCAAAATTTTGTCTGCTCACAGAAACTGGTTAGACATTAAGGAGGTTTTAAAATAAACTACTCCAGATATGTCATGTTGTGAAAGACATATGGACTTATTATATTGTGTAGAACTGCAGACATAATGTTGTTGGGTACAGGAAGACGGTAAAAATTACAGGTAACTATAATGATGCCTTTAATAATTCATAACCTACTCTCCTATAGAGTGCTGTGCGGCTTTCGGATGAGACAAAGGTAGATGGGCATGTCGTAATGGATACATTTTTAGGAGATGTTGACTTTTCCTATACACGGATGTTTGAACGTATTTATGGTTCACCCACAAGAATCTTGAAAGAAGGTTGTTATTATTTATCTTGTACCACTGTAGATATTCCACTGACTGAAATATATGGCCGTTATTGTCGAATAAAACTATACGGCAACATTGGATTTGAAATTAGTCCGCAGTTTATGTTGATCAACACCAAGGTGGTATCCTTAAATCAAAATGACCTTGAAAATTATTTAATCTGAAGAGTACAAATACTTACTATCGGAATTAGCAGATAAACGACACTCACTTAATATATCATCAGAGAGAATAAGATACGTTATTAGGTTTAAACTGTTTACTATTCTACCAACAAAATTTGAAGCCCCGAACCACGCTTACCCACAATTACTATCAATGGATCAAAATTACCTAATAATATGTAATAAATGAAATGAATAAGACACATTTATTTCGATACAAATCAGTAAAATGGAATTAAAATCCCAATAAACGCACCGGGAATTAAAACATAACAATAGATATATATATATATATATATATATATATATATATATATATATATATATATATATATATATATATATATATATATATATATACGTAGATATAATGACATTTGAATGCCTTGAAAACACCTCGAGAAGTAAAAGCCATACTTTGACTATAATAACGGCTATCTGATTTCAGTCGTATCTCTTATATATCTCTGCTTATATACCTATACGTTTTCTTCATGCACAAATGCTGCTTTTAATAATCTCTTATTGCTGCGAACGGCGCAATGGTGTTGATAATGATTGTAATTATATATAGAAGAAAAAAAGTATCTGGTACTCTTGAAATGACGATGCTTGATTGTTGTATAATATTGAGAACTGTGTTGCTACAATTATTGATTCTAATGTTTTCATGAATACCGACTTGAAATGAATGTATAAAGAATTTAAATCCCCTTCCAGTAAAAATCTACATGTATGAAATAAATGTAAGAAAATCTGGTGTGTCTATTCATTAGACATAACTTGGGGACCTCTAAAACGTTAACATCTCTTGAAAACCCAACATCGAAAATTGTATACGATTGCAATAGGTACTTTCTTTACTAGGCTACAGTAGCAGTAGGAAAATTAAAACGGACGGGCCGTTTTCAGTGATATTTATGTCAAAGTGTATGTAATTAGTAAAGCAATTTGCGGACTTTTCAAAGCCCTAACAAACAGTTAAGTTTATCAAGTAATTTTCATGCAAGTACGGATAACTTTTGCTATGAAATTTGACTCTCAGTTTGCTACAATGTCAATGGGCCAGATAAATATTATATTCTTGATATAAACGAGTTTTTTGTTAAGTAAAACCAATCTGATGATTGATAAACCTAATTATTTGCTTCTGTCGAATTAACAATGTCTGTAGGTATATCTAAGGATTGAAAGATTTGCACTAAATGCGATTATTCAAAACTATTGTTACATAAAATAATACAAGATATTCCAGATGATATATTGCTTGATTATCTATCTAGTGACGTTATTACTCATCTTTGCTGTGACATCCCAATGGAAGTGTAGCCAGTTCATATCATCTTCATTTTCTTGAAAGCTATGACTGATATATTCAATATCTTTATATTATTACGTAGTCTAGCATCTTAGCTGTATTTTTTAAGGTGTATTTTTATAAAGTTAATAAAAGGAGAGTGTAAATAAGAATATGATACCAAAAGCTGTTTCTTTGTTATACGCCATTATGGAAAAACGATGTGAGAGAAAAAATATAAACAAAAGACATAACTGCTGCAAAGGATATGTCAAAATATAATTTTATGGCATAAAATATCAACTTTCTAGATAATTCATATATAAGGGGGGCTTCATTTTTAATTGGAAATATTTTAAAATCACCTAAAAATAATATGGCTACACGGTGTTCTACTTTGGCTTTATATAGAAAATCTTAGAGAATTTAAAATTTATAATAAAATGACAATTGTGCCAAAGGCGTAGAATTTGGGAAGGGTAAGTCTGTCAATTGCAGCTCAGATGTAGGTACAATTTGTTTCACGAATGTTGGCGTCTGCATTGAAAACACGAAAAATGGGTCAATCCAACTGACGGGCGTAAATCAGTGGCGTAACGATTTCGAGCTAAGATATGGCATTTAAGGAAGTTCATATAATTAGAGGAAAAAGTATCGATTGACTAAATAAGCAAAAATAATATTAAAGATTTATTATCAACAATTTATGAGATGAGATGCGATGAGACGTATAGCGATATGTACGTAGCTCGTGAATTATTATACATAATAGCCATGATTCGTGAAACAAACTGCTCCTATTTAGGATAATGATGGTGCATTGCAATTACAATATGAAAGACATACGACAAATAGTTTTAATATTTTAATGAAACGGTATTTATAAAATTATGTTTTGGTTAATTATATAATACTTACCATACTATTAACAGATTACTGAGTGATTGAGGTTATTCAATTAGAAGTAAAACAATACTGTCTATTTATTATTTGATTTGTAACATACCATTGTGGAACTATCTAACCAGATTTGATTTTCGTAAACACCTGCCTATGTAAATTTATCGTAATTTAGAAACAATTTGGAGTTTGAAGCCACATAACTTATTTACAGAGTACCTACCTCAACGTTATTGTTTGATTCAAGAAAATACCTTGTTAATACGAATAAAATGAAGAATTTAATTATTTCAAGTGAAAATTGTATAGGTATTTTTAATACGCACAGAATGTAGACATTGTCACACCCAACACCCCCCGGCCGTGTTGAGAACAAAACCAACCTCTTTTTTTATTTCTTCATCCCTATACATAATGAAAAACCTTCTGTCCTGACTGTCAAAGCGACAGATACAGATAGTTAATCCTGAGATTGCCGAATTATTCTTCAACTTAAACCTATATGACGATCAAAAAACGACATCATTCTTCGTTTCTTTTGAATAAACACAGTTTGTATCATTTTGTCTGGGCTATGATTAATTATAATTATAATTAGTGTTTACTTAACCCAAAAAAATGTTGTTACATAATTAATTAAAAAAATGGTTGTTGAGTTGCAAATAAACATGAAATTCCCGCTGAATCTGAAGTTGTGCGAGGGTTTTTCACACTTAATTTACAATATTTCTTATGCATATTTATGAAATTCACAATATAAAATAGACTGAATTGGTCTCACTTTGTTGGCCTTATTATTGATTCCTAACATTTTGACATTTTACTTATTTTAGATATAATCACGGAAATACCTATTAACAATACACAATTGTAAACAAACAATTTGTGGAGTATTAGAATTTTAATGATATTTATTAATGTGACACTATGATAAAATGAAGATTCAAAAAATCTATAAGAGATCGAACCACATCTCCGCAATTCATGTTAAGAACGTAGTTTCCTATATTTTTTTTTTCAACATTTGACGTAAATTTATATTCATTATTCATAACATTTATTTTTTGCTCACTGTACAGAAAATTGTAGTAAAATTTTAGTGAATTATTATGTGTAAGTATGTTACCAAGGAATGTTTGTACGTAGATCGCGTATACTTGCTTGTGAAAAAAAGTAAATTGCTAGAGAATGTTGGTTCTTTTCCATAGATAATTTTCAGAATACGTTTATGTACCGTTTCCAACTTTTTCAAATGAGTATCTAGTAGCAATCCCTTTCCAGCTCAATTCGACTAGAACGAAGTAAATGATCTTCAAGTGATAAGTGTCAAGTAATTTACTGAAATATTTGAATTTCAACAAAATAGTTCTTAAGGTTTTTCTAACATTCTTGATGTGAACGTCCCATCTCATATGACAATCCAATCTTACAATTAAAATATTTCCGATAAATTGCTGATATTATTATGTAGCATATTACTTGTTCTTCTTTACTTCACTCTGTATACAGAAACGGGATTGCTTTCTAACGGGCGGGGTCGGCCTACGCAACTAACTACCAGGCTACTTTTTTGTACGCGCGCGACGTGCTACCATTTCATACAATAGCCTTCAAATCGATTGCCTATCGACGTTTTTTTTTCATTTCTCAGTTTTGTAACAACAACAACAACAGCAGCAGCAGCAGCACCGTTTGGAAAATCTTATCAATAGAAAGTGATACTTTGAAGGACCTTTTTTTCGAATTGTATAGTAAGAACAACGTCGACAAAGACGGACGCGATCGTATATAGTACCTAGTTACCGAATGATATATACTATCAATTATTGATTATTGTCGCTAATTAATTACCTTGAGTGGTTTACTAGTTCCTAGATAATTATTATTCATTGTTAATTTACTTAGATAGGGATATCTAGAATGCTGTGTTGATGATTTATTTGTTGCTGATGATTTGCGTTCAACCATTGAAATTTTCTCTGATTGATACGGATAGGTACCTACATTTAATTTAAATAAATCCTTTCATTTTTATTTGATTGTTCCAAAAGTTCAGTTCCAATTAAATGCTCCAGCATGCATTAGAGCTTAGAGCATTATATATCATAGACAATAAAGGTTTTTTCAATAAGAATGATATGATATGTCACTAGTTGCCATTTATGTTCGGTAAACAAAGAACGTTTGGTTATTTTCCAAAATAAATACGAAAATGATTATTCTTCTGTGAACACTTTTCGCGCACTTCGCGAAAACTTTGGTCCAAATAATCGCCCTTCTGTGCTTGCCATTCGTCGCATCGGACGTACCAAAACTCGTCCCCAGAAATAAAATGAAGTAAATAGTTCATCTCTTACCTGAAAAAGTATCCCTAAACTTGTCCCCAAGAAGAGTAGGTCCTAAAAAATAGATCCTTGAATTTGTCCCCGACGTTATCGCATTATGAATCACCAATATAGCCACTTATTAAAATCTATAGATTAACTCTTTTTATATAATATTTTTTCATATATTTATAAAAAATGAAAAAATCAGTAAGTACCTACCACAAAAAACATTTTATTTAAGAATCTGTAAAGTAACAGAAATGTCTGCTTGTGTTTTATATTTTATTTATTTTATATTATTAAAATAAGCTATACATTTTACAAAATCCATTTTTATACTCATCGATTTTCCTAGCAACTCACTGCTTACGTCTACTGGATCGCGTATTCTTGCAAATTCACCACATTTTAAGATTTTGTGTTTGGTAAATTTTACAGACTACAATTAGCACATAACTTCCACGTTCACTCAAACTGACAAAGCTTTCCATATTTTCTCACTGCTAAATAAAATGCAATTCTTAGCCAGGTATATCATTTCAGAATGAAATAATAATCTGATATGAATGAAAAGTAATTTACACTTTTGGTAGATTAATTTTTTGTAAAAAATATTTATTTCACACTTTTGAGTGTAACATTAGTCACGAAAATCCTTGAACGTTCACTAATACCAATGAAGATAGTACTTATCCTATTATCCACGTATATTCCTTGCTTGTAGTTATTATTATTGAGATCTCAGATTCGCTGCGGAAATACGCTTGAATATTCAAGTTGTTACCATTTTAACACCGATTTCACTCGAAAACCGTAACTCTAAGGAAAAAATGTTCCTTATAATTGTTTCTACAAATAATGATGTCCTTCACATACTGCCAACAGATTTTCAATTTTCGACAGAAATAGCCCTCTCCACATTGCACATTTGAGAATTTAACATGCGTCTATCTCGAAAACCGTTACTCTTTTGAAAAAAAATTCAATTCAAAGGTTTCCGGATATTGTCCTATCTTTAATTATACCACCTTAGATTTTCAATTTTCGAGAAAATTTGACCCTCCACCCCCATCGGGGGTGGTTTTCGGAGGGAAGGAGATGTCGGTTTCCCGTTTTTATGAATATGGGAGCATTTTTCAAGACTGCTCTTTCAAATTAATCAAAAATCATCAAAATCGGTATGATTACTATATGAAAGGCGCGCACAAACCAAAAAAAAAAAAATAGGTCAAAAAGTGAATAAGTAGTGTCTTTTTGACCGACTTCCCAAAAGAAGGAGGTATACAATTCGATTGTGTGCATTTTTTTTTTTTGGTTTGTGCGCGCCTTTCATATAGTATACGTACTCCGATTTTGATGATTTTTGATTCATTTGAAAGAGGAGGCTTGAGAAATGGTCCCATATTCATAAAAACGGGAATCCGACATCTCGTTCCCTCCGAAAACCGCCCCCGAAGGGGGTGGAGGGTGCAAATTTTGTCGAAAATTGAAAATCTGCGTTGATATAATTACAGATAGGACAATATCCGGAAACGTTTAAATTGAACATTTTTTCAAAAGAGTAACGGTCTTCGATATAGAGACATTTTAAATTGTCAAATATACCTATTTTCGCTATGTGGAGAGGGCGATTTCTGTCGAAAATTGAAAATCTGTTTGCAGTACATGAAAGACATAATTATTTGTAGCAACATTTATACTGAACATTTTTCCCTTAGAGTTACGGTTTTCGAGTAAAATCGGTGTTAAAATGGTAACAACTAAAATATTCAAGCGTATTTCCGCAGCGATGTACTGAGATCTCAATAATAACAACTACAAGCAAGGAATATACGTGGGTAATAGAATAAGTACTATCTTCATTGGTATTAGTGAACGTTCAACGATTTTCGTGACTAATGTTACACTCAAAAGTGTGAAATAAATATTTTTTACAAAAAATTGGACCGACTTTATTAGTTGGTGCACTGAAAAGTATAAAATAATATTAATTCTATTGGGGCTGGTACTTGTGAAGTTGGTGCCAAAAGTTACCAATCTACCTGCAACTGCACAACTTCAAAATTAACAGCACCAATAGAATTAATATTATTTTATACTTTTCAGTGCACCAACTAATAAAGTCGGTCCAATTTTTTGTAAAAAATATTTTGTCTATTTAATACACTTTTTCCCAAATTACTTCTTCTACTATTTCAGGTGTCATTATGATATCCAATAAACGCGAAATTTTTGTATCAGATTGTACCGATCTACTAGGTAGAAAAGATTTTCAAAATGATGTGTCGCAAAATTTCTCATCTATATTCAAAGTCAGGGGATTGGTCCTTCCTCCTATAGAGGGTTACTTCAATCCTTTACAGGGTTGATGCCCATTACATTAACATTGGTCATAAGCTGTTTCCCCTCAAATTAAAAATCAACGGGTCCAAATCTTTTCTCCACATTTTAATTTTTTGTTGGCCCATCCTGTATGTATAAATAAAAGGAAGAACAATTAATACTAGGAAAAAGGCACTGATACAAAGTAAAAGTGGAAACACTCAAAAGTACAGGTTGTCTACAATCTTAAGACGTAGGTAGGTATAAGATTTGAAGATGAGCCTAGTTTCTTAAAATTAAAGCTTTGGCATTTCCCTATGATTGGTCAAAAATAAAGTAGAAAAAATCTATCATTTTTGACCAACTTCGAAACGGAGGAGGTATATAATTCGGCTGTTTACTTTTTTTGATAGCTGTTCGCGCATTTCACAAAGTAAAGGTGCTCCAATTTTTGACCGACGAACCCCAAACGGAGGAGGTATACAATTCGACTGTGTGCTTTTTACGATAATAATCGTACTCCGATTTTGATGATTTTTAATTAATTTGAAAGAGGAGGCTTGAGAAATGGTCTCATATTCATAAAAACGGGAATCCGACATCTCGTTCCCTCCGAAAACCGCCCCCGAAGGGAAGGGGGTAGTGGGGGCAAATTTTCTCGAAAATTTAAAATCTGCGTTGGTATAATTAAAGATAGGACAATATCCGGAAACGTTTAAATTGAACATTTTTTCAAAAGAGTAACGGTCTTCGATATAGAGACATTTTAAATTGTCAAATATACCTATTTTCGCTATGTGGAGAGGGCGATTTCTGTCGAAAATTGAAAATCTGTTTGCAGTACATGAAAGACATAATTAATTGTAGCAGCATTTATAATGAACATTTTCCCCTTAGAGTTACGGTTTTCGAGTAAAATCGGTGTTAAAATGGTAACAACTAAAATATTCAAGCGTATTTCCGCAGCGATGTTCTGAGATCTCAATAATAACAACTACAAGCAAGGAATATACGTGGGTAATAGAATAAGTACTATCTTGATTGGTATTAGTGAACGTTCAACGATTTTCGTGACTAATGTTACACTCAAAAGTGTGAAATAAATATTTTTTACAAAAAATTGGACCGACGTTATTAGTTGGTGCACTGAAAAGTATAAAATAATATTAATTCTATTGGGGCTGGTAGGTACTTGTGAAGTTGGTGCCAAAAGTTATCAATCTACCTGCAACTGCACAACTTCAAAAGTAACAGCCCCAATAGAATTAATATTATTTTATACTTTTCAGTGCACCAACTAATAACGTTGGTCCAATTTTTTGTAAAAAATATTTATGTTTTTTCTTTTAAAAGCGGAGTACTGAGAGTTGGTTAGATAGATATACAACATGTTCTTTTTCCCAAAAACTTCCCTCAATGAACATGGAAGGGGGAAATTTGAGATGGAAAAATTGAAAAAGATGCCATTTTCAAAACATTAATTTAATTTAAAAAAATTCAATGGTTTCCGAGATAAAGCTCTATGAATGTGAAAGGTTGCCACTATATTGTGAAATTACTGAATATAAGTGCTCCAACTGATATAGTTGGCCTTATTTTTTTGACCGACTTCAAAAAAAGGAGAAGGTATACAATTCGGTTGTAAGATTGCTTTTTTTCTTTTTTATGGCTGTTCGCGCCTTTTGCATAGTAAACTTACTCCGATTTAGACGATTTTTTTTTCATTTCAAAGAGGAGAGTTGTAAAATGGTCCCATATTGGGAAAAATCAAATCCAAAATCTCGTTCTCTCCAAAAACCTCCCCCAAAGGAGGTGGAGTGGCAATTTTTCTCGAAAATTGAAAATCCGAGACGACATAATTAATGAAAATTCCATAACCAGAAATATTTAAACTGGACATTTTTAAAAATAATCATAGGTTTTCGCGCTACAGTCTGAAATAAGTGTTTCAGCTATGTGGAAGGGACAAATTTTTCCGAAAATCGAAAATTCGAGATTTGAAAATTAGAAAGGGGACCATATCTGGAAACGTTTATTTTAAATTCTTTTTCAAAAGAGTTACGGTTTCCGAGTTTCGCAATGGTAAAGTCTGAAATATGTGATATGCGTATTTCCGTTATGTGGAAGAGCAATTTTTTCCGAATATTTAAAATATGACACGGCCATATTAAAGAAAAGATTATATGTAGCAACATTCAAATTGAGCTACGGTTTTCGAGTTACAGCAGTAAACTCTGAAATATGTAAATTTGCGCCGCGATGATATAATAAATAACAATACAAGCTGAACCTACCTATAACTTTTTGGGTATTAGTGAACGTTCAACAATTTTCATGACTAATGTTACACTCAAAAATGTGAAATAAATATTTTTTTACAAAAAATTGGACCGACTTTATCAGTTGTTGCACTGAAAAATACAAAATAATATTAATTCTATTGGTGCTGGTAATTTTGAAGTTGTGCCGTTGTAGTTTGTTGTTGTTGTTGTAGGCACCATTTCCAAAAGAACCAGCAACAATTGAATTAATATTATTTTGTATTTTTTACATCAACAACTGATAAAGTTGGTTCATTTTTTTGTAAAAAATATTTATGATGATTCTTTTTTCATTTGAAAGCGGACTACTGAGAGTTGGTTCCAATGAGAAAAATTAGATATACAACATGTTCTTTTCCCCAAAAACTTCCCTCAGTGAGCATGGAAGGGGGAAATTTGAGATGGACAAATTTAAAAAGAGGCCATTTTCAGAAACCTTGATTTAAATTCAAAAAACCTTCAATGGTTTGCGAGATAAAGCTCTATGTGAATGTGAAAGGTTGCTGCCACTATTTTGTGAAATTACTGAAGTGCTCCAACTGATAGAGTTGGCTTTATTTTTTAAAAAAAACATTCGGCAGTTACATGAAAATTGTCTTATGTTTCTTAGTTAAATATTTTGAAGACTAAAATTGATATTTTCTCCAAACCCACTTTATTCGACTAGTTTTTACATAAATTGACCTAGGACACTATAACTATACCTACCTACTTTCCTTAGGTCTGTTGTCAAATCTTATGCTTTGACGTTTCTGCTCTAACTCTATCATCTTTTCATCCATCATCGCAAAATCTCTTGCTTCTAAGTATAGTTTTAATAATATACTTACATACCTTGTTATATACGTCAAAATTTCAACATAAAATCACTTACGCTCGTATCATAATAATATTAACAGCCAGAAGGGTGCTTTCTATACACATTTATTATCGCTGCTGATGATAAAATTTATGACATGTACAACATAAAAACATGTAACACTTATAAATAATTATGCATCTTATAAATACCGCCATGCTAGATTTACCAGTATAAATTAGCATATATCTTTATTGAGGGGGCATTTATGGATTATGCAGCGGTGAACAAGAACACATTAAAGTGAGAATACCTACTGATATGCTTGAAAGAAAGTTCATGTTTCATTTATGCAATTAATTAATCATGAAAGAGTAAGTAATTCTTTCAATTATATCGATGAGATGGTATGGTTTAATTTTGCATAGGTCCCTACGTAGGTACTTCAGGGAGAAGTGAAATCAATTTCGGTTATATGTAAACGAAAGTCTAAGGTCAAGGCAGTGTTATAGTTCGATAGCCGTATACCTATACTACGGATTATTCCAATATCAATTTATCGAATTTTTCATAAGGAGCTTTGAGTTCTCTTTTTAATAATGGTCTAGGAATCTAGCAACACTGGAGTGATTTTTTTGATATTTTTGTCATGGCTACTTTACCTTCTGCCAAAGTTTACAAAATACTTTCACATTTTTGCTTTTGAAAGTTCTGATTTCTAGAATACCACTTGAGCTATTAGGTATTCTGAAAATCTACGTCTTGCAATTTCAAATCGATCAAAAATATTGACGTTATGACAGGACTTCCAGTTCTATCGGCTGTCGGTCTTAACTCACTTTTGTCATTTTTGAATTCTATGAAATGATATGTTAAGTTTTATAAATATACCTATTGCATCATTATTTTTGACAGTTTTCGAATTTTTTACAAAAATCTCTCAAAAATATTTGAAGATACATTTATCTCGCTCTATATCCCTCAGTTTTCCATAAAAATAATTGAATTTCTAAAGGTAAAAGTTTAAAATGTTTCTCAATACGTATTTGGAATGTTAAATAACCCCCCATAATTGTTTTATGTACTTTGTTATTGATTAAATGAAAGGAAGCAGGCGATTAATATTAAAACCACTTGCGTATATTGAAATATAACAGGCTAAATCACTTCGCAGCAATACGGAAATAGCTTTGCTAAATAAATAATGACATTAGGTGACATTCCAATATTTTATTTCAAAACCAATCGGTTGCTAGCGATTTTTGTCATTCGAGCAATAATAGGTAATAACGCTAACACCAAACCAAAGAGAAATAAACTACATCACTGCAGTTAGATTGATAAATTTTGGCACCAGCTTCACAAGTAACGGCATCAATAGAATTAATATTACTTTATATTTTTCAGTGCACCAATATTTATTTCACCTTTGATTGTAACCTTAGTCACGAAAATCGTTGAACTTTCACTGATACCAAAGAAGATAGTAATTATTGTATTACCCGTATATAGTATTTGCTTGTATATACTTGTTATTATTTAGATATCTCAAAACATCGCGGTGGAAATACGCATAAGTATTTTAGATTTTACCATTTTACCACCTCTCTAACTCAAAAACAAAAACAAAATGTTCATTATAATTGTAGCTTCAAATCTGGTCTTCAATGTGGTTGCCTCAGATCAATTTTTGAAGGAAATTGCCCCCTCCACATAGCGAAAATACACATGTTTGAAATTTTAACATCGCTATAACTCGAAAACCGTAACACTTCTGATAAAATGTTCAATTTATACGTTGCCACAACAGATTTTCGATTCCGGATTTTTGTTTTTACGAATATAAGACCATTTCTCAAGTCTCCTCTTTCAGATGAATCCAAAATCATCAAAATCAGAGTACGTTTACTATATATATATATATATATACAGCGCGCGCACAAACCTAAAGAAAAGCACACAGTCGAATTGTATACCACCTCTGTTTGGGATCGTGGGTCAAAAACTATGGGAATTGGGTACTTGACAAATTTTTTAAACAATTTTTATTTTGTAGTTAGACATTCAATTTTGAAAATAAAAAAAATATATATTCAAAAATTGTTTTTAAATTTCCCGCTTGAATTCTAAAAACGGCTGCAATGTCACAATCTCCCTTAGTTAGTGTCCCACGGTAATAAAGAAAGGAGGAATAGAGCAGAGAACACTATCTGACCAGAGAGAAGATACAATATTGTATGCTCTCTCTCTGTGGAGGATTTGTTCATCGACTTGATTACTACGTCACTATCTTGGTCGATTTTTATAGGCGTTCGCAGTGACGTGATAATGGGTTTGAAACTACAACTATTTAAATTGATTATATTTTAAATTCTAAGAGAAATTTAACCTGAATAATTTGATTTTTTGACCGACGAACCCCGAACGGAGGAGGTATACTATTCGACTGGCTTTTTTTTGTTTCATTTGACAGAAGGGGATTGAGAGATGGTCCCATATTCATAAGAATGCAAATCCGAAATCTCCTTCCCTCCGAAAACCGCCCCCGAAGGGGTGGTGGGGTGAATTTTCTCGAAAAACTAAAATCTGAGTTGGTATAATTAAAGATAGGACAATATCCGGAAACGTTTAAATTGTCACATTTTTTCAATCGTGTTACGGTTTTCGAGAAAGACGCATGTTAAATATGTATTTTTGCTATGTGGAGAGGACAATTTCTTTCGAAAATTGAAAATTTTTCGATACTACATGAAAGATATAATTATTTGTAGCCATTTATAATGAATATTTTTTCCTTAGTTTTACGGTTTTCGAGTTAAATCGGTGTTAAAATGGTAACAACCAATATATTCAAGCGTATTTCCGTAGCGATGTTCTGAGATCTCAATAATAACAACTACAAGCAAGGAATATACGTGGGTAATAGGATAAGTACTATCTTCATTGATATGGTATAGTGAACGTTCAACCATTTTCGTGACTAATGTTACACTCAAAAGTGTGAAATAAATATTTTTCACAAAAAATTGGACCGACTGAAAAGTATAAAATAATATTACTTCTATTGGTGATGGTACTTGTGCAGTTGGTGCCAAAAGTTATCAATCTAACTGCAACTGCACAACTTCAAAAGTAACAGCACCAATAGAAGTAATATTATCTTATACTTTTCAGTGCTTCAACTAATAACGTCGGTCCAATTTTTTGTGAAAAATATTTTGGTATGTTAATATTGTCTGAACATCACTTTATATTGAATTTCCATTATTGTCAAGTACCCAATTAGGTCGGGGTAAGTATACCTAGGTATTTTGACATATTACAAAAAACTGAATATCTCGAAAACTATCAAAAATAATTGTGCAGTATGTTTAGAAGAGAGAAAAATAGCATGTTCCAAATGAAATAAGCGAGTTAAGGTCAACTTTCTATAGAATTGGAAGTCTTGTCACAAAGTCAATAGTTTTGTTCGATTGGAAATGGCGGGAAACCCCTGTTAGTATAAGTATTATCCAAATAATATGCATAATATAACAATATCTACGGTAAATATTGTTGCATTTTTTGCGCACAAAAGTTGGGTAAGTATCGAACATCAAGGCAATGCTAGTTTTTTTCCAAACTGTCATATCCGATTTATCGAGATATGGTATAATGTCATTAAGTACTTACCCTCACCTACCTTGCTATATGTCATTCCAATTCCAGATAAAGAATATAATCCTTTTGAGTATAAAGAAATTATCTCTGTGTAGTTTATTGTATTATTGTTAACTTTTACATAGATATTACTTGATGACTAATTTTTCTTTGTCACCTACATGCGGCAGCAGTACTAAGACAACCTATACCTGTTCAAAAAGTGATTTATTGCAATATGTGAAGTGTACAAATAATTATGTATTTTTTCCCACGGATACTACATAAATAATATTATAAAAAAAAAAACATTTTTCTATGCTTCACAATCTCTTGTAAGGAAATGTTATTGTTAGCCAATTTCTTTTTAGTCAAGTTGATATAATAAGAATAATTGCATTGATTATGAAAATGGGTGTTAATACCCTGTGATGTTGAATCAAGAATATGTAGCATGCTAATGTTCTTAGAATGGCAGCTCTTCTGACAGAAAAGACTAGATAAAATATTACAGTGGACGACAAGATATTTGAGATTAATTGATTATTTGCTTATTTTCTTGTAAAAACTCGTAAGATAATTTTATACTTTCGCCTTTATCTTCCCAATACCATAATATTTACGACTAATTCTAAATAAATTCAAAACGTCTGGAAGTGTTCACAATAATTTTAATATTTTTTTTTTCAATAAAATAGCTGATGTGTAATTTACAAAATCTGCATGTGTATTTTATTTATACCAAAAATTATTTTTATAGCTGATGAATAATATTGGATATCTGACAATAGTTTTCAATTATGATCAACTTCTTTCAATAAAAACTTTTGATATTTTCAAGAATAAAGGTACTTTACTCCTGAGCCAAATTCATATTTTCAGACCCCCCTCGTATACGGATTAAAAGATTATTATATATATATTATATATTAGGTTTTTCATTGAGAAGGGAAGAGTTGAGAGCAGGTCTCTTGTGTTTTTTGACCAACGAACCTAAATGGAGGAGGTGTACAACTCGACCGTCTGTTTTTTTATTCGTGCGCACGTTGTATATATTAAACGTTCTCCGATTTTGATGATTTTTGATTCATTTGAAAGAGGTGACTTGAGAAATGGTCCCATATTCGTAAAAACTCCGAAATCTCCTTTCCTTCAAAAAACACTTCTTGAAGGGGGGTAATTTTTCTCGAAAATCGAAAATTTGTGGTTGCAGAATTTAAGATACGACAATATCCGGAAACGCTTAAATTGAATTTTTTTTTTAAAGAGTTACGGTGTTCGAGTTACCGCGATGTTAAGATGTCAAATATTTGTGTTTTCGTGATGTGGAGGGGGCAATTTCTCTCGAAAATTGAAGATCTGACGCAACCACATGAAAGACCTGATTATTTATAGTAACATTTATGAAGAATATTTTTTCTTTAGGTTTACGATTTTCGAGTTAGAGCGCTGAAAAAATGGTAAAATCTAAAATTCGTAGCCGTATTTCTGCTAAGATGTTTTGAGATCTCTAAATAATAACAAGTAGAAGCAAAGAATATACGTGGGTAATAGGATAAGTACCTACTATCTTCTTTGGTATTAGTGAACGTTTAACGATGTTTGTGTCTAATGTTACACTCAAAAGTGTGAAATAAGTATTTTTCGGAAAAGGACCGAAGTTATTATTTGTTGCACTGAAAAATAAAAAGTAATATTAATTATATTGGTAAATTTGTACTTTGCAGTTGTGCAGTTTTATTTAGATAGAAGACTTTTGGCAAAAATTTCTAAAAGACCAGAACAAATAGAATTAATTTTATGCTGATTTTTTCAGTCCACCAACCAATAAAGTTGGTCCAAGTCATCATAATCATTACCTTAACGTTCACAAAAGAAGATAATACGTTGCTTATATCTACTTATTAAGTAATTTCAAAAAATCGCAGAAATACCTACACATACATACTCAAACTTTACCACTGCTTTAACTCGGAAACCGGTATTTTTTGAAAAATGTCAAGTTTAAACGTTGCCGGATATAGTATCTTCTTTGATCTTGTCGTCTCATAAAGATCTCCAAGACTTTTTGAACAAAATGTTTTAAAGCAACTGGTTTTCAGTAGTACCTACATGTACTTAGTACTTAGTAGTACCTATTAGTTTACATTCAAGAACTACCTATAGTTATGATACCTACATAAACCTATCGAATATTTTATATAATACGAATTTTCTTTATATGGATTCGGCTTTTTAATACAATTTTATTAGGATACTATGATAGAAAACATTAGCATACCAAATCCATTTTCAGTAGCGAATATCTAATGGCTCATTTACATATATAATATTATTTTCCATTGATGTTGGAACGTTTGTTATTTATTTCTTTTGTTCGAAAACAACCAGCTAATCGTTGTATTGAACCCAGGAACCTGGAGTAAATTATATAGAGCAAAATATGTGTGGGAGCTATGTTTTTTATTCCTCTTTAATAACCAACCTTATTGACTACCAAATATTCTATAGAGATAAGGCCAAGTTAGATCTTCTGAATTATGATGTTATGCCCACTCAATTGTTACAGAAGCAATATCTACTCATGAGATCTATAAGTGCTTAAGGCAGCAGTAGGTATATGGTTACTATAAGGAAGTCAGCTTTGAACATCGAAATGAGAGATTTTATTGAAGATTTATAAGAGTCTAAGGTGATTTCGAGGTAACATCAAATTGTTTATCAGGCAGGCTATATCTTCCAGCTTACACTTTCAAAGAAACCTACTTTTTTAAGTAAGACTATTCTCAAAAAGTTGATGATCTCCTTAAAAATGTAGTTATAGATACGATTTGTACCTACAACTTTTATTTGAAGTTTTTTTCTTTAAAAGTGATAGAAGAAATATCTAATAAAAATTAAAAACTGTGAAATTCATCTTTAATTTCTTAGCAAGGATTTGCAAATATTGGCCCAGTTCCCAGTTCATATACTCCATTCTTTATCACTCCTGTTTAACCCTGAAATCACAAAAACTAATTTTCAAATATTTTTTTTATCCAAATCGTAAAATATCCAATAGACATAGGTAGGTACTTACCGTTATTTAAAAGTCAGGTCAAAATAAATTTGCATTTAAACTGGTTTAACTTACAAAAAAAGGGTCTAGGACACTTCGCCCAATGGACACTTCGCCCAAAATGATACATCGACCACTTCGCCCAAAATATTTCATACTGAAAACAGTTTCCAGAGCCACTTCACCCAATGTAATTAAAAGTCCACAAAGCACAAAATGTTCACTTCGCCCAAAACTAGTTGGTGGACACTTCGCCCAAAATGTCCACTTCGCCCAAACTAACTGAAATTTCACAAAGCCCAAAATGGTCACTTCGCACAAATTATTTATATATTTTTATCGAACTCTGTTCGGGTCCTTCGTAATAAGTTAATATTATTATTGTTTTCAAATTTTCAAATTCAAGATAGTGGAATTTTAAGATCATTATATTACTGTTTTTTTAAATAACATCTATTATTATGTATTACTTATGTATTAAATCATATAATTATGTTTCAAAATAAAGTGAATTTTCTTATTTTATATAATAATGTATTTATCATGTAGATATATTTATTGAATGAACTTAGTATCAATTTCTCGGTGACTTTTTCTTAATTAATGTGAAGTTGAGTTACAATAGGTAGGTACCTACTATTTTATGCTGGTCTACTTTTCCAATAAAATTTAAATAGTTTTCATATTAACTTATTATTAAAGTCCCGAATAGAGTTTGATGAAAATTAATAAATAATTTTTACGAAGTGACCATTTTGGGCTTTGTGGACTTTCAGTTAGTTGGGGCAAAGTGTCCACCAACGAGTTTTGGGCGAAGTGGACATTTTGGTAAAAGTGTCCACCAACGAGATTTGGGCGAATTATCCATTTTGGGCGAAGTGGCTCTGGAAACTGTTTCAGTACGATACTTTTGGGCAAAGGGGTTGATGTATTATTTTAGATGAAGTGTGCCTTGGGCGAAGGGTCCAAGTCCCATGGAAACAACCGGTTATAAACTTGAGTGCGGAAATTCTTACTTAAGTATTATCTCCCTAAGCTTGAATAATTTCTGAACATTTTTTCGAGATGCAATTTTCTTAAAAAAATCGCAATAATATATATATATATAAATATAAAATATAATATAAATATATATTTGTCAAAAATAATCTACGCTTGTTATTCTAGCATCTGTGCATGACAGCTGCCAAGTTAGGGAATTTATCACTTATTAATTATGGAGCTGTCACGTGACCGAAAAATTTTTCGGAAAATTCAGTTTGTCGTCGTTGCAACCTGTCAAATTCAAGGCTTATGATTGGCTTAAAATAACAGGTATTAATTTTCATGGAAATTTTTATTTTGCAGGTGGCGACCCAAAATTGATTTTTGGTCAATAGTCCTGAAATTCGCCATAAATTTACGATTTGGTCCCTAATCGAATTATGAATAATAATTTCAAGTATCTGTGTTTACTACCTAGGAAGGTATCCAGTGTATAACGCTTAGGTATTGGATTGGAGTGGGGTTAGGGGCTATTCCTATAATATTTTTTAAATCAGCAGTTATTATTTTTTTGAAGAATTGTAAAAAGCAATTCCACACCCGAATGTTGATGTGTGCTTTTTTCCATACCTTTACGTATACCTAGGTACCTATGTAGAATTAACCTTTCATTCTAAAGGAGTCATTCGCAGACACCAGATAGGTAGTCACTGTCAGTTCTTTTAGAATTTCTCAACAAGATAGAAAGTATCTACTTTCTCAATTTTGTAATGGAATCCATTTTTGACCGACCTCCCAAACGGAGGAGTGTTACAATTCGACTGTAGGTATGTCTGCAGTGCTCCGAATTTGGTGACTTTTTTCATTTAAGAGAGGAGTACTGAGAATTGCTCCCATTGAAAAAAATCAATATTAGACATGTCCTTCCTCTCAAAAACTTCCCTCAAAGGTGGTGGTGGGGGCAATTTTTCCCGAAAATTGAAAATTCGAATCGGTAGACTTAAAACAAATTCCATATCCGGAAACGTTTAAATTGGACATGTTTAAAAATAATTAGGTATAGGTTTCCGCGTACCAAATAGTTTGAAATACCTACTTACGTGTTTTAAATATGTGACAGGGCCAAAGTCATCCAGAACTACTTCATATGGTAGGTAGGCACCTACTTGTTCCAGATATTAAACAAAAAGACCTTAGAACTTTTAAAATTCTTGAAATACCTAAACGTAATTTATTTAGCACCTTAGACATTCACAAATCTTCCAGTAGGTAGGTACCTAGGTACCTACCTAGCAATCTAAAACAATGTTTATATTTTCATTATTGATAGTTGCGGATTATCCATAGACATCTGAACACCT
Organism: Crioceris asparagi; assembly: GCA_958507055.1. NCBI lineage: Eukaryota > Metazoa > Arthropoda > Insecta > Coleoptera > Chrysomelidae > Crioceris > Crioceris asparagi. Next base: position 15,421,931 of record OY293827.1, on the reverse strand, counting down.
AAACGAAGCATTTCATTCATAACATTTATCCAAAGGCGATCTGTTATTGTTAGAGAATTGTTTTGGTATTTTCCATGTGTAAGAGAGAGACAAAATTTTCCTATAGGAAATTTTGGCAACAGTGTACCTGAGTAGAAGCGTATAAATTTGTAAAACGTAGTAGCAACACTCAAATTATGAATGGAACAACGAACAACAATATTCCGACTAGCGACGAAAGCTTGCGAATTCATACGGACGCCTAAATTATATTTTCCTGTGTTGCCGCACTTAACTCAATCGATCGATATCGACTGATGATCCCCTTATTTCACAAATGAAAATTTTTATTTTGTGTTGTAAAATATAAATTTGGTACATAATTTAATCTGCAGGTGTTTCTGAATAATCAGTAATAACTATTTCAACGGCCACCTTTCAATTACGTCTGAATGTCTTTGATTATTACTCTATAAATCAGAAGCTGCCATGAAAAATAAGAAGCTTGGCAAATATGTTAGTCGTATAAGTCGTACACTAATCATTATGGACCAGAAGAATAATGGTCTTGAGATGTTGGATCGCTCTAAAACAGGCCATGCGTGGTCTAGGTGTTCAGATGTCTATGGGATTATCTGTTTTTTTTTCTTCAGTTGGAAGAGATAGAAAAGCTCATAGGTATGTTAGGTATTATAGAAATGTTTTTGGGTAGATTCAATGTCTGATTTAAATAAAGACGTATAAGTAGGTAGTTTATAATTCCAAAGAGGAATATTATCCAAATATTTCTCTACACATCTTCCAATCAGCATATTTTCTCGTAAATTGCAGCCTCTTCTTTTTCACTCTGTGTGTTTGCTTGCGCTTTCGACAACCGCGTATTATTCCCTTCCCCCTGCTAAAACGATAACATTTATGCCTCCCACACATACTATCCTAGGCGAATGCAGACACTTATGGTACCCCCACTCTGTCAACAAGTCGTTGCTGTTCATATACCACTAGACCAATGAGCATCTCTGTTATGCCACGCTCATCTACCTCGGCTAGAAATAGAAAGTTTCATCATTAGTTGCGTCGCCGATATATACCTATGTATAAACAGGTAGGTAGAAGGTAGGTATAATACCCTACGTATATAAGATATACAAATAGAAATTAATTTTACATAAGCCCCATGCTATTGGGTGGAGAAATAATTCGTTATAAGATGCCTGAAGAAACAGACAGTTACCTAATTAAAATTAATATTTATTTTCAGTGTAACTAATAGAGTGCTTCCTAATTTTGGTAAAAAGAATATTTAATATTAGATATTGAATCTAGTTTAGACTATCACTATTGCTGTAAGTTGGAGAGCGTTATTTTTTTCTAATATAAAACGTAACGAATCAAACGTTCAAACACACATAAAAAGCACAGGTTTAATTGGAAAAGGATAGAAAAGAATATACAATACAAAAATCGTCATTTTTTTAATGTATTTCACTGAGTTTGATAAAAATGGTATCACACCATTGCTTGATAAATAGGTAAACCTTTATACCTTTGAATTCCATCAGCTTGACGTTGATATCATTTTTGATTCTCGAGATAGTTGAGGAAAAATGCTATTAAATATCCATCTATCTATGTAGGTATTGTATGGACAATCAAAAATTCCCCCACAATTCCAACCTATTACGATAACTTCCTTTTGGGAAGTAAATAGTAACAACTGAAACCATTATTAGAAAGCTAAGCTAGTACCTACAATCCAAATATTGAATACCTTGACGGAAATGATTGTGAAAAACATTTCCATGCCGAATTTTCAATCAACCATCACCTCGAGAGAAAAAAAAAGAAACTACCTAACAGTGATTCACTCGCACTTTTTATCAGAAACAATAAAATTGAACCTGTAAAGTCACTTTCACACGTACCTACCGACCTACCTATAACTGCCTAACACAACGAAAAAAAAAAGATGGAATAAGAATAAGTAAACTAGATCAGATTGCCGTCGTGTAGCTACCTATACGGACCGACGAAGGAACTAAGAGCATTCAATATTTGAATTATGCCCATGGTACAGCTGGTTGACTGTAGTACGGGCACTAGACGACTTCTCTCTCGAAGATGTAGGCCACTACAACGGTACGAATTGGGGCGTATCCATCCGATCAAATTGGTTTGTTATTTGTTATTGACAATAATAATAAAATTGTGACAAGTAGCCAGATAATACGAAATTGATTGTGTTACTATGTTTAGAAACAGATGGCGTTATCGCACGAAATTAATATTATTTTTTTTGTGTGTTCAGTTCGTAGGATGATGTAACGATGTTAGCAAGAGCGATTGTTATCTTCTTCTTTGGTTGTATTTGCATAATTTTTATATAGGTACCTACCTACTAAGGCAAATGGAGATGAACGGAGATTAGCAATGACAGGACCCAACGAGTTATTTCAAAAGTATTATTAGGTATATAATATAATATATAATATATAATATAGTATAAATAGTATATAATATAATAGCATTTTCACACTGTTTCGAAATGGTTATGGTGGAGTGTCTTAATTGATTTCAAATGCTTTAAAATTAAAGGAAGATATTTTGAAATTTCATTCATCTGGTTCGCGGAAAACTGTTGACATGTTCTTAAGAGAAGTATATTGGTATATTTTTTACCTATTGCACCTCTATATAAAACACAGAAAAATCAAACTGGTTTTTACAAAAAATTGGACCGATTTATTTGGTGTTGCACTGAAAAACACAAAGTTATATCAATTCTATTGGTGCTGATACTTTTGGAGTTGGTGCCTTCAACAACAAACTGCAACGGCACAACTTCAAATTTACCAGCACCAATAGAATTATTATTATTTTGTAAGTATTTTTTAGTGCAACAACTAATAAAATCGGTCCAATTTCGTAAGAAATATTTATTTTATTTATTAAAAACAGTATTGCAGTGTTGTCAAATATCTATCTATTCTCAGGAGAAGGACTTTTTATCATAGATTTTGAGATACCAACATTAAAAACGTGCCTGATAGGAAAACACAATGTGGCTATTTATTTTCATTTATTATTGTTTCAGGAAGCAGATCATCTGTACCTACGTTTGCTTTATAAGTAGGTATGTACATACGCGCCCTTTGCATATCAAACATGCAGCGATTTTTTTTTTATTGGAAACAGGTAGTGATGCTGCGACACTGGTCATGGTCTTGCAGTCTTGGTCTTGGTCTTGCAATTTTGCAAGACCAAGACCGAGACCAAGACACAAGACCAAGACCAATACTGGGATGCAAGACCAATACCAAGACTAACCTGGTCTTGCTCTTGGTCTTGCGCAAGACTTGCGAGACTTGCAAGACTCTTGCATTTCCGTAACCAAACACCAAATTGGTAGGAAACATATTATTTTACTCAATGATTAGATAAGAAACGCTAATAAATAACCTAATTAATCTTTGAACTCCCTTATGATTCTAAAAATATTGAATTAAAAGTTGTTGGGTGAAAAGCGAGTTCATTTTACCCTTCTAGGATTTCCGGATTTCACAAAATTCTGAAATATCCTATACAGTAATTTCAACCCTTCTATGAATTCCCTTAACGAGCTGTTTTCAAAGAATCCCGACAATTCGTAGCCAGGGTAAGGTAAACTACACGGTTTTTTATTTTTATTATTTTTTCTATCGCGCAGAATGTTCTAAGCAAACGTTAAAAATCTATAAATCTGATTTTTTTGATGACATTTATCCAGTGGCCACTTTTAGAGATATTTGAAATTTTAGATTGCCCTTATTTTGAAACTATTTTTACGATCATGCTCATTAACTAACTCAACTGAGATATTCACACGACTGACTTTTTAAATAGATACCTAGTTTTATAAATGCGCGTATTAAATCTCTAACTGTTTTTAATTTTCATTTTTTGGAAAAAGCTTTCTACAAAAATAGAAGTTAGTTTTATCAGAAATATTATTGATTATTAATTTATAAACTTTACGCATCTCACTTGCCCGAACTTAAGGCACCTAGTTTTATTCTCATTACTTATTCTACATTACCAGGCGTGTTTGTTCTGGACAATGACAATTTTTTATATGGTCGATATTTACCCATTTCGAATGATAATATAATTATAGGCAATCTTATAAGATTATGAATTACATACTTTCCATACATATGCAGGGTTCTTCATCATTTGGATTAAGCAATTACGGTTTAGAATCGCAACAACTTTTCACACTTATAAAAAGATCAAAATTTTTGCAAGAGTCTTGCAAAGTCTTGCAAGTCTTGCAGCAAGACCAAGACCAATATCAAAACCGCATATGCAAGACCATGACCCAAAACCAAGACTAAAGATTTGATGCAAGACCAAGACCAATACCAAAGGTGCAAAACCAAGACCAATACCAAGACCATATCGGTCTTGATCTTGGTCTTGCTTTGCGCATCACTAGAAACAGGTGAGCTGAGAAAAAATTAGAAAAACATCAAATCCAAAATTTCCCCCCATAAAAATTGTAGAGGAAGCATCATTTTTCGAAAATTAAAAATTTTATCTGACAAGATTAAAAAACAGATCATTTCCAGCAAAGTTTAAATTATAGATTGGGAAAAAAACATAGGGTTACAGTGGAGGTATGTACTGGGCATTTCCAAGATATAGAACAATATTAGGTAGGTACCAACCTAATGACTAATAGGACACTAGAAAGTGTGAAATTTTCTAGAAAAAATAATAGTTGTTGCAGTGAAAAAATCAAAAAAGGGTTAGTAATTCTATTCGTGATGGTAATTTTGAAATTGATGCCAAATGTCTTCTAGGTATTTAGGTACTCACACTGAATTAATTCAAATTTGCGAAAACCAATAAAATTAACCAAATTTTGAATTTGTCTGTGCACCAGCTAATAAAGTCGTTCCTACTTTATGGAAAAAATATTTTTCCCTAAGTTACGTTACCTTCTACTACAACATTGCCTTTGAAAGTACCAGTCTATATCATCAAATAAAAGAACTTGGCCTTTGCCGGGATTTAAATATCACCTAATTAATGCATCTATTACGCAAAAAACTTCTACATTCTGTAATATTGAAATGTATTTCTGAGAAGTATCACCGACCAAAGTAATCCAGTAGCAAAGCAGATAACCGTGATAATAACATAATATTAATTAATAGTCATACAAAATAATTGCCTGGCAACCGCATACTTATATTCTGGGAAATAACGGGATACAATTTCAAATTGAAGTGAAGGAGACGTGCCCACGAATACCAACCTATTATATTTATTTGTTTCTGTATTGATACTTACGAAAATTTCAAAATGTGGTTACAGATTAACCATATTTCTTCCGTTAATTTTAAGAATCAAATATAAGTATATGTAGGTACCGAAAAGAAATCGATTCTTTCTGAATTCTACATTCATAAAAATGATACGAAACATCCTATATTTCATATCGACCAATAGCAAATGAAGAAATAATGTGAAAACAGAAAGAAGATTTGTTAAACTTCAAAAGAATAAAACTGCAATGACTGGGGGGGGGTTGATCTTACTGCGACTCATGATAGAGGGAAAATCACAGGAGAAAGAACTAAAGGAAGAAAAAGGCATTTCTGGCTAGAAAATTCAACAAAAAAAAAATTGGTGAAAGCCTTTACCTACCTATGACTTCCCTCGACAAACCACCCCGCTTCGAGAATGTACCTATCTTTATCGACCTGAATAACTTACCTACATCTTTTTGCTCATGGAAACAACCTCATCCCTTCTACCGTTCTTATATTGACACTTAATATTTTGGACACCCTGTATATATGATTAACGAAAACCCTTACAGTGCGTCGCCGGTAGTCCTTCAATATGCATATCAAAGTTCGTTTTCCTAGGTCAAGCCGTTATTGAACTACAACGCCAACAGACTACAGACAGACTACAGGCAGACAGACAGACCGACGGACTTGAGATACCATGATTTTCGTGATCTAGGAACCCCAAAACGTAAATATCAGCAAAAATCTCGAAGTCGATTTTTTTTATTGAGGGAAGTAAAAATGGACCGACTTTATTTTGGTGCACTGAAAAACACAAATTAATATTAATTCTATTGGTGCTGTTACTTTTCAAGTTGAGCAGTTGCAGTTAGATTGATAACTTTTGGCACTAATTTCACAAGTACCAGCACCAATGGAATTAATATATTATTGTATTTTTAAGTGCACCAACTAATAACTTAGAAAATATTTATTTCATACTTTTGAGTGTAATATTAGTCACGAAAATCGTTGAACGTTCAGTTTTACCAAAGAAGATAGTACTTTTCCTATTACCCACGAATATTCTTGTTTACCACCACTGAAACTCGAAAACCGTAAAGGAAAAAATGTTCATTATAAATGTTGTTACAAATCTGGTATTTCATGTAATACCCTCCGATTTTCAATTCTCCAAAGAAATTGCCCCATCCACATATTTGAGATTTTAACATTTCTGTAACTTGAAAACCGTAACTCTATTGAAAAAATGTTTAATTTAAACGATTTCGGATATTGTCCGGTCTTTAATTAAAGATTAGTTATGTTCACTCAGATTTTCGAGAAAAATTGCCCCCTCCACCCTCTTTGGGAGTGCGTTTTGATGGAGAGGAAATTTCGGATTTGAGTTACGAATATGGGACCATTTCTCAAGTTTCCTCTTTGGAATGAATCAAAAATCATCAAACGCTTATGTACTATATAAAACGCGCGCATGAACCAAAAAAGCTGACAGTCGAATATAAATCCTCCATATGGGTTCGTCGGTCAACTATTCCAACAAACAAATGTTTAGATCGGCCGTTTCAAAAATTAGAATTGCCTTAATGATTACCTATCTTCGGAACGAAGACGACCCATAAAGAGGAAGAATAACAAATTATTTGTGAAAATTAGATTTAAATAGCTATTTGTGCATTAAGTTGGGGAAAGTAAGATTTTTCCGTCCTGCTTTTAAAAAAATCGAACATTTCCGCATCCAATTGAGTGTAGAAAAATTTTCACAATGGTATTTTTCATACCTTTGTTTTAATTGATTTTTTATGCCTCTGGATTATCTTTCAACAATGCTATCAAGATTCATATAATGAGTTCTTTGAATGAATTCTCAAAATAAACAAGTGAAATTTAAAAAAAAATTAAAAATAGTTTTTATTGGGCATTTCAGATTTAAACCGTACCGATGAGTAACTACTATTGCTATCCTTTTCTCGATTTTAATTAATTTATACTTATGTATATGTGTTTGCCAGCAACAGCAATTCCATAACAAATTACTATTTGTCTACCACAACACAAAATTAAACTTTAAATTAACAATAACGTCTGACGTCTGACAATTGCGACGTAACCATAGACGATCTTCCAGAAAGTACCTATATACAAGAGAACGAGACGTATATATACGCTCTATGCTCGTGCGTAATTCCATTGACGGACCCCATTGTAGTTCCATGTCGACAAAATAATGATCTTGGTTGAATGAGATTGAATGAGATAATTATAATTACCAATAATGGAGCTTAACAGGCGGCGAGATGTCTGCGATCTAAGTACGAATTCGAAATTTCTAGACCGTATGGGGCCTGAGAAATCGCTGCGAAGTCTTTTGATACAAGAACCGAAAGTGATAAAAACTATTTAAAAAAGTCCTTTCAAATTAATTGGCGTTTCGTTTATTTCACTTGTTAATTGAGGGATACACTTAGTTATAGTTTTATTTTTGGAATAAAAAAAAGTGATAATTTTTCATTATTCATAACCCTTAATAATTCTTGATCACTTAGAGATCGTGATTCAATCTCGGAAAGTCACTGGTTCTATTGAGATCAGAACTTCATAGCTTTTATTATACAACATTTATAGAAAACATATACCTACCTTTAGTCAAGAATATGTATCTAATAATTTCTTATGTACCTATTTATAGATCAACTTTCGAATTCCAAACGGAGGAAGTATACAATTCGATTGTTTGTCTGTTTTTTTCGCATAGTACCTACGTTGTTAAAGGTGCTCGGATTTTGATGATTATATTTTCATTGGAAATAGGAATGAGTTTTTTCTTTGGAAATTATCCGAAAACGTTTAAATTGAACATTTTGCGTGATTGCTGCTACTATATAGTGAAATCGCTAAATATAAGTGAACGGTGAACAAATTTGATAAAGAATTTAACAAATGTGAAATAAATATTTAACAAAAACTAGGGACGACTCTTTTATTAATTGTTGCCCTGAAAATTACAAAATACTTTTGAAGTTAATGACAAAAGAACAACACTACATCCAAATTATCTGCACCACTAGAATTAATAGAATAGAATTTTATATTCTCAGTGCACCAACTAATCAAGTCGGTCCTAAAAAATGTTTATTCATCTTAGACAAATCTTGTTAGAAAATGTGGATCTGGTCCTGGTTCATCGGATGAAGCTCTGGTTATATTAAAATTCTCAATTAATATTTATTTGAAAAAAAAAACATTCAGTTGAAACATATGTATATAGGTATATTTGCATAATAGAGGGGATAAATAATTAGAATAATCGCCTTCCACTTAACGAGGCGGTTGATAATTTCCGAACCAAATCACCAGCATCAGAGATTCCAAACAATTATGTAGGTAATGTAATGCCGTATGGCGCATTGGGAACATCTGATTTTCTTTAAGGTTTAATAAAATAGATTGAAGATCCTACTTCGAACTGACAAGCAGCTAATAACAGATTGACAACGAATAACAATAATTTTAACATTAACTGCCAGATCTGTTAACATAAGTATGAAATTATTTCAAGATGACAGTGACATAATAAAAAAAATATTTTTTTTGCAACCAGCACATTTTCTAGCCTCTGGAATTTTTATGTTTGTCTCTCTCTTATTCACCAAACACGGATGTCCTATGGCATTATTTTTCCAGGATCCGAGTATCATAGCAAAGATTAGTTTGTCTTTGATATATTCATATTCCGCCTCGTTAGCTTCCTTTACTATAACAAACCAAAGACAACTACTATCAAAACATACTTCATATCCAAAACGTGCAATTTATATATATCTTACGGGCCTTAATGGTATGAACAAACATTTACCCTATTGATGATCTTTGGAACAGTTTGCCTTATGTATATATCTTGGGCCGTCCCTGGATGCATCAGATTTTTGCACATAACATATGTATGTAGGTATATGCATTATTATTTATGGTCGCATTCATGAGTTGTTAGACTTACACCCAAGACTAACTAAGCCGTTGTTGCCCGCGGTGAGCGTTTCCGTGAGTTACTACATATTATTCTCGATTTTTCGATGTGCTTGTGCTGCTCCACGAATTGTCCATATTGAGAATGGCACCCGCTGTGCTTCGGGCGTTGGGCTGTTATAGGTACGCTACGACCGCAGTAGCGAAACCACTCCCGTGTACCTACTTTGCGATCATAGCGCCCCATTGGCGGAGATTGCGGAAACATGGAAAGGTTGCGTAATCCACTGGATGGACAATTAAGTGTCAATGAAACGATCTTTTTGATCATAACTAGCCTCAGTACAGTGTGGGGGTTGTCCGGATAAGTGATATGATATATCTGGATTACCGGTTATCAATAGTTATACTTACACAGAATAATTCATAAAACGTTAACATAAATGTAACAATTCTTTAAGAAATAACAAAAAAGTATACTAAGAACTCGAAACAGAAAAACTCAAAAAAGTTTCGATACATATTATTCTGCTACATAAACTTAAATAAATCTAGCAGGGATATTTACAACTTGAACATTTCTTTAATAAAAGGGGTGAAAGATATCTTACTCATACCCCTAACAAAAATTATTAACCTATGTATAAAGAAAAAACGTTTCCAGACTGCTTGAAGATTGCCAAAGTCTCGCCAATCTTTAAAAAAGGTAATGCTAATGACCCTAATAATTATCGACCAATCTCCATACTACCTGTAATGTCAAAAATATTTGAAAAATGCTTGGCTAAACAAATCTCTATTTTTTTAGAACAAAATGATATCCTTAGTGCTAATCAGTTTGGCTTCAGAAGGGGTAAAAATACAACTGTAGCAATTTTGCGAATGGTGGAAAACATAATGGAAGGTTTTGAGAATTCTGAGTACACAGCGTCCATTTTCTGTGACCTAAGCAAAGCGTTTGACTGTGTCTCGCACCACATTCTTCTAGAGAAACTGCCTCTCTATAAATTCTCAGCCGAAAGTATCACTCTTATCAAGTCATACTTGTCAGACCGTGTGCAAGTCGTACACCACAACGGAATTACATCGAGTAAGCAAGCAGTTACCACTGGAGTTGTCCAAGGCTCAATATTAGGCCCTATTTTATTCCTAATTTAGACAAATGACTTGCCAAGAATTGCGATAAGCGAAAAATACTTTCAATTCGCTGACGACACAACTGAACAAATACGCGATACTAATCTACAGTCTGCTCTAGACTTGTCGTGCGAGGCTCAGTCAAGGGCCAGGCAATGGTTTTCATCAAACAAGTTTTTCCTCAATGAATCCAAAACACAGACATACGTTTTCTCCCTGAAGAAAGTTGAGTCTATGAAATACAACGTAAAATTCCTAGGTGTTACACTCGATCAGAAACTCTTATGGGATGAACATACACAAATAACAACAAAAAAATTAAGTAAAAACATATATCTCCTAAGAAACCTAACTATGTGTGTCTCATCAAAAATCATGAGGCAGGCATATTTCTCCTTATTCTCCCTTCTCCCTTCTAAGCTACGCGTTACAGGTGTGGGGTCATGCAAGTGGCCCTCGGCGGGTTTTTTCTGTACAGAGGAAAGCAATGAGAATAGTTGCTAGTCTGAACTATCAGGATGACTGTAAACAGGCCTTTATTGATCACAACATTTTGACATTACCTTCTGAATATATCTTACAAAACCTGATATACATCAAAGATCATCATGACCATTACACATCACCTGCGGATGTCCATAGTCATGATACCAGGAATAAAACTAAGCTAATGGCTATTTATCATAGATTGGAAAGGTGCCAGGATGGCCCTGGGTATCATGCTGTAAAACTTTATAATCAATTACCTGACAAGGTATTACAGCTGAATAAAAAGCAATTCAAAAAAAAGAAGTGCCTTCTACTCTATAGAGGAATACTATAGTTCCACACTCTGTTGGATAGACAAAAAAAATTTCTTAGTGTGAAATAGAAGGAAAAATTCAAATACTATAATATGTATATGTATTTTAGTCTGTATAGCATTAAGTGTAATGTCTTCAATTTTAACAGTAGGATTAAGTGTATTATCTATCATTTTTGACTTGTGTAAACACTCTTGTGTATTTAACATGAATAAAGAATAAAGAATAAAGAATCACATAATAAAAAAATAAGAACCAGAACAAACAAGTTACTTTGTAACTACTACTACTACTACTAAGAAAATTAGTAGATACACTTTTTGACTCAATTTCTTTTGTACAGCAACATAATCCAGTTTAAATAGTATCTGACTAAATTTGGTTACTTCTAATGCCCATTGGATGCAATTGTTAAAGAAATTGACGTCATCTTGGTGTTTAACTTTCGCAACAATTTGAACATCGTCGTCGCTAGAAGAAGAATCGTTATTTACATCATTTATCTCGTCATTTACTGCATTTACTTAGTCTGTTAGTAACATATCAATCTCAGACCCACTCCCTGTTATCTAAGTTTCTACATCATCCATAGAAATATTAATAATTTTTCACAAGGAACTTTTACCTCATTTAATTCATTTTGAAGTTCATGCGAGTTCTTAATTTTCTTAGGTAAAGTTGCCAACAGGATGTTGTCTTCTTTATCTTCTTCGTCCATCTCCTGGATGAACAACAATGGCTTCCATGACTGTTTTATTAGGTCCTGATGCACTTGGAACCAGACTTTTGCAACGAAAAAAATACGTTTTTAAGAATAATGCTCTTTAAGGTTGTTGTAATGTCAGACTCAGATGCCGCATTTTTTTAAGCAGTTGTTTTCTGGAAAACAGTTTGACTATTTGGATTACATGCTCATCCATGGGCTGTATTAAGGGTGTACAGTTTGGTAGTAGGTACATAATACAAATTGTTGGACATCACTTTCATGATCCGGAGGATGCTCTGGGGCATTGTTTAATAATAACAGAGGTTTTTGTGGTATATGTAATTCTCAATTTTTTTTTCATACTGCTGGAATGAATTCCGTGTGGATCCATTAACAAAATAAATCTTTTGGTATCCTTGTATTCTTTGCCCTTTGCAAGATACAGGAATAAATGAATTACTGAAAGCTCGTGGTTTTGCTGATTTCCCAACAACCACCAATCTCAACTTACGTAACACAGATGCATTAGCACATGGCATGAAGGTTATTCTTTCTTTACTAATTTTGCTTCCTACATGGTTGCTGGATGGATTGAGTAGTTCAGCAATCGTGTCGTCGGTCTCAAGCCCGGACAAAGGAGGAGGGTTCAAAGGTTACGACAGCACCCTGCCTAAGGTAAAAAGATTGCATGCTCATAGAACAGACAGCCTGCCTCGGAATCGGATTGGAGAAAAAATGATGACACACGCACGAAAACGGCGAAAGAGATGGAAAAGGAAAAATTACTTCGATTTGCAACATGGAATATCAAAAGAATTGAACGATCACAATATCAATATCTGCACACTGCAGAAAACAAAAAGAAGGGCAAAAGGACAAGAACAATATGAAGAACTATAGGGAGACCACGAAAAAGTTGGAGAGACAATCTCATCATTGATTGAACTGAAGGCAAGCTGCGAAGAATGAACAGGCAATACCTAGAAATAGAGTAGGTAAGAAGAAGATGAAGAATAGGTAAATCACCATTCATCTCCAAGATGAAAAAATAGAAAATTCCTGTTAATTGTTCTTATCTTCACTTTGGATTGATAATGATGGAATACATTCAAGCGAACTGCAACTCACAAAAAATTACCACTTCAACTCATCTCAGTGTTTAGAAGGACCACAAGACCTTCTCAATGATAATTGTTAGAAAATGAAATATTTCTGATTGACAATAGATGTTCTTATATTATGCAGTTTCAAATAATTCAAGACAGTTTTTCAATTTCAAGACGCGTATCTTTAATTCTTTTTTTTTGATATTAATGTCATGTCTTGACATGAACCAGAACTGACATCATATTTTATCATATGGATAAAAGCTGCCCTTTTTAGTCATACATGTAATATCCATCGTTTTATTCATAGGAATCACGGACTTTTAGACTATATGTTAATTGGTGATGTTAGAAGTTAAACCTACAGAGAAATATTATAATTAAATTTAATCAGATGATTACACAATAAACGCGAGTGAATGATATACGTATATCTGAAGTATTCAAAACTTATCACTGAATACAGATAATTATATATTGACGAAAGGGCCATTTTGAAACAGCACCAAATCAAACATATATAAAACTGATCTCGTGTCTGTTACACAACAATTAATAATATAACATCATCGAAATCTACAAATAAATTATGTAACGAATTATTAAGCGTAAGGAGATCAATATAACTGAATATTCATATTAATTGCTATTTATATAATACAGAAGAAACTTATCATAGTGACAGAAAGAGTAATTAGTTATTTTTGCTGTATTGTTTAAAAAAATCATTATTCAAATAATCCCAAGGTTGATACTCATTGCGGCTGTTCCATTTTAATGTTTAATCTTTTGAATTTACTCGCATAAACAAAAGTAAATAACTACCTGTTTTTGCAAAAAAAATGCTAAGGAGTTGTTACTCTCATTTAAGTGAGAAAATGTGCTTTCATAAACAACTACCTATATTATATAGAAATATATAACGGGAACAATGTAGAGTTTTAATTGAAAATAAAGATTTCCAATGATCTCGTTTCTTAAATCATGATCACGCATAGAACTCATCCTCACAGATTAAGAGCAGTTTGTGTTACAAGTGTGTTATTACGAGTTGAAGGCGAGTGTTAGGTAACCAAACGATTCGGAGATCGAGTTTGACATGCGAACGTTTTTATCAGGATTGTAAGTTTCTCCCATTGCTTTTTTTTATATTTACCCACTTTGAAAATTCATAGTACCTACCTGTCCCAAGTTAATAATGTAAAATGTAATATTCTATGAGTTGATTGACGTTTGAAATTATAAAAATTAAAGTTAACTCGAGTATAATATAATTTTATTTTACCCAAAATTAGACCTACCTTATTATTTGGTACACTGAAAAATACAAAATAATATGAATTCTTTTGGTGGTTCACCAAAGAACATAATAATGGGTACTCATACTTATTCAGAGGTTTCAATAAATCGCAGAAATATTCCTATTTCATAGGATTTTTTTAATGTCCATTTTAATTGTTACCGGAAATTAAAGAAGAGACAATTCTTTAATTTCGTCGTCTTAAATTAATTTTAGATTTTCCAGCGGCATGGGCTATTATTTACATGCAGCGGCCTATAAAATCCTGTTTTACGCCCTTGATAAATGAATAACTATATAAAAAGAACTGCCAATATAATAATTAGGGCCGATTTCATAATCAAATTTAATCTCTTATCAATTTTAATCCTAGATTAAAAATTTCATATTTTTTTGGTTGGACATATAATTCAAAGTTACTTTAGAAAAACGAAAGACATGGTAGAAGTTATTGAAAAATGTAAAATTTTTATTCCTTTATCGAGATATGCCTTAAGCAAATTGGAGAATTAACTAATCTCCCATTAAGGATTCATTATGAAACCGGCCCTTAGAGTGTTTGTTGTCAATTAAAATTATTGAATTCCGTGACAATCTATTGAGTACTTTGGTTCGAAAGCATAATATAAGAAAAACTGTGAAGAACCTTCATTGGTTCTATATCTAAATTACACCTAAGTCATACTGTGCTTGAAGCATTGAGGTAAATCTATTTCTATCTCAATGGCTTGAAGTCATTCACTTTCAGCTTTAGTGTGACAAATTAACTCATGGTTCGAGAGACTTTGCTACTTCAATTACTAGTTTGGTAAAATAAGATGGTATCATCATGGCTCTGGATATATGATTTCTTCAGAAACGACAGCCACTACTTATTCCATCAAAAAATTGAACTTGAAAAAATATCACATTAAAAATACTTAAAGTCCTTCCAAGTTTCATTTTATGGAATCTTATACAATTTTGTCTGCAACTGAAAAAAAAATTTTCCTAACAAGTTGCACAAAAGCTATTAAAGAACCAAAAACGATTTCATCAAGTGTTTCGCATTCCGATAAGAAATTGATTAGAATTGAATTTGCTGTGAAACTAATTCGAAATAAAAACGATAAGGAAGTAATTACTTGTATAATTGGCGCGTATACAGAGATGCTGTCTGCATCGCTTTTATCTTGTCCTAATCTTTAATTTAATTTTCTCAGCTCAATAACATGTGTAATCGTCTCATTCAAGCTTTGAATTTACAATTTCCTCCATTGTTGGTAATCTAGCATCGCTTTTATCAATCTTGAACGATATATGTTTGAAAAAGAGTACAAGATATACACCATTTCTTAATTGCATAAGACACTAGGTATAGGTATGTTTTTTGTGAAGTTATATATGTTTCGGATCGAAAAAAAAATAGAGGAAAGTAATATTGCCTGAACGGTAATAAACCAGGAAATAAATAACAAATCTAAGATAGGGTATATTGGATGATATACTGAAAAATACAAAGTAAGATTTACTCCATTGATATAATATATACACCTAAAGTATTGCGTTTAAAATCCTTATGATTCATAATGAATCGTAAATTAAATTACTTTTCCTAGATTTTATTAAATAAACATGTTTTTCTTTCCTTGTACAATACCTATCTATGCTTTCCATTAATTATGAAATATTATCTCCCTCGAATGGCCACCTCAGGTTCTTCTGCAACAGTCGATCTGTTTTAGGTAATTTGACTTTATGCGCATAGGCGAGCGCCTTAAGAGAATCCTACAAAAAGAAATCTAACAGTGTTAAAACCTATGATCCTGGAGGTCAACTGACATCATTGCAATATGAAATAATGCGACCTTGGATCTTTTCACGCAAAACATCCAAAGTCTCACCTAGTGTTTGACAAGTTCCACCGTCTTGCTGAGGCCACAGCATCAAGTCCTTCAATTTCATACCAAAATATTTCCAAAGCTCACCGTCGACTCTTACAGTCAAACCTTCATCATTTTCAAAAAAGTAAGATTCAGTGATACTCCCTGACCCTGAGTCACTCCAAACAGTAACTTACTGGGCATGTAATAATAAATTCTTGTATCACAAGAGGAAGTTTCTTCGGTCCATAAACGGCAATTCTATTTGATATGTGCATCATCAGAAAATACGATTTTTTTCTCCAAAAATCAGTATCAACCTGCTGTTCTTACCCAAGTTTTTGGCTGTGCATAATCTCTTGGTTTTAGTAGTGGATGAGTGGAGTCTTATAGAGGTATACTTGCAGATCCTAATGCAGAATATGGCAAACGGAGCCATAGGAAAGACCCAAACTATGCAAACATCGACGAAAAGTTAATCCAAATTTTCAGACACACTTTCCTTTACAGCAGCATAACATTCGATGCAGAACTGGCACTACGATGATGTTTACAACTTACCCCATCTCTAATGCTTAAATGTTCTTGTAAATATTGCGAATTGTGATAGGATGAAGATTTTGACGATAATCTTATCGAAATCATCGATACATAGTTCGTATGGAATTGTTATTTTTGAAATTGAGTTGATCAATTTGCATGCTTTGCATTGATTCAAACTGCTGTAAAATACAGGAAAGACGAATTGGATCACCCTTTATTATTTTGGGTGTAATTAACATTTATTACTACACGCAATATTACTAACTTTGAAAGTCTAGTAGTAATAGAATCAATATTATTCTGTATTTTTCAGTGACCTGATAATTCGGAACTTTCTCCGAAAATATTTAGTTTTCGTTTTTGATACTGTTGGAAATAATCCCTCTTTTCATTCTAATCAAAAAATTCTTCTTCAAAAATTATCAAGATCACGAATTTCTATGTACCTGACTTTAAGTGATCTTTCGTTTGTTACAAATTTAACAAATTTCAAGACTTTCACATTATGTTTTGTCTGTAAATATAAATAAATGAGATAAACGGAGCCATAATAAATTTCACACTGCTGTTTGTCTGTCTGTCACTCCATCTGTCACTATTTTTTCTGAATCCAAAAACCGGAGATTTGTCATTGATACAGAGTTAGGTGACCGCAAAACGGACGTATAGTTTACATAAACGAGTTCTGATGCTTAGCGTTAATTTTGGGGATTAAATTGGAAAATGCACATAATTTGACATATCAAATTAAAGATGTCTTTCATATTCCTCAAATGAAAGTACATACCTATATCTACGGAAATTGACAATTCCCGCACACCTTCTCACCCTTAATACAGAGCGTAAAATTTCGAAAAAAAAAGAATATAGGCCTTCACACAAAATTCACAGCAAGACCTATTAAAAATCCTAAGTATGAAATCCCTTCTACGCCAGTCCAACTCGCACATTACCAGTTATTCGTAACGACAATCTAATAAATTATACTAGTATCTACTTTTCGACGTATCGGTCCTATAATTCATGATATATTTATTTATGATATTTAATGTTATTTATACTCCAAAACAGCATCTTCAAAAGTTCCATCTAGGAATTATATTGATAAAAAATAGAAATATATTTTTTTCTGTGGCGTGAAAAAAGTTTTTTGTCATTTCATCTCTGTTGACAGGTGCCAATGTATCAGTTTTTCGCCGGGTATATATTGAAATAAATACACCGATTTAGCTGGCAATAATTTTTGTGACGCTAGACGCTACTTTAACTGATTCTACTAACTCTGGTGAAGTCAGAGAAAACTCGAAATCAGTTATTTTTTATAAACAAACAACCACTAAGTTCGAAATTTTTAAATCAAATCACATAACTAAATTGAAAGATATTTAATTACTTTAAGGTTTCCTTAGCAACGCAGGTCTAATAGTCGCTATAATTATAACAGCCTACCAGATTAAAAATCTCTTTAAATCTCACTTCGATAATTTTCTGACTTTAATATATTGTAAGAATTTTTCAGTATTAAATCATCGTTGTTCCCGTCGGAGAAAAAATAATGAATTTATTATACACGGGAAGAATATTAGATTTTAGTACACAACCTAAAAATCTAATACTTTTTTCCTCGTATAATAAATAACTATTTTAATTGTAATGAATTCTAGTATTATTTGCACTTCTGACATTTTCTACAAATTTGGTTATGATAACATAGATCTCAATTGAATTCAGCCTGTTTTTCAATTAAGAAAAGCTGCTACAAAAATATTCGCCTGAAACTCATCAAACATGAATTTATGAGTGATAAAATTTAAACCAAGAACGACTTTATTAGTTGTTGTTACAATCATTAGTCATCAAAATAGTTGAACGGTCACTAATACTAATAATTGTTATAATTCAGAGATCTCAAAACATCCCGGAAATACACATATTTCAAACGTTGCCACTGCTGTAACTCGGAAACCGTGCATATTTTTCTTAAATGTCAAATTTAAATGTTGTTAGATATGGTCTCTTCTTTAATTTGGCGGTCTTGAATATTCAAATTTCAAAAAAAAATCCGCTGCTCCTTTTGGGGGCTGTTTTTTTGATGAAGAAGAATGCTAGATTTTAAATTTGTTTAATATGGAACCATTTCCCAACTCTCTTCTCTTAAATAAAACAAAATCATCAAAGTCGGCATGCTTATCATGTAACTTGCAACCGCAACGCGACTGATGAGAATTGTGCAATCGTTGCTGTCAATTGCAACTAAAAACAGTGCTGCCTCTACCGAATAACCAGTGAGCTATACTTTTATTGAATTCATCATATTATCAACCAGCGACTACATATAGTAAGCAACCGTTTTAAATAATACATTTTTTTGCGACTAGCAACTAGTTTACAACAGCAACGTGACCACAATGCGATAGCAACTGAGTCGATATTTTTACATAATAGGCATGGTACAAGGTCTTATTGTACCATGATAATAAGCGTGTAAGTTTACTGTACGAAGCAGGCGTACGAACATAGAAAAGCACACAGTGTCAAATTGTATACCTCGTCCCTTTGAAAGTCGGACAAAAATCAGAATTTTTGTGAAACCGGATTCATTACAATAAACTACAAACGGTTATTTATTGGATGACAGTATGCACTAATTTACCAGAATATAATAAATATTGAAAAATGAAACAGTAATTCATTAATAATTTAGTATCTATCTAACTAGTTGACAAGTATATAATTTATGTTAATTTCCTGGTGCAGGGAGCATTTTTCCAACTGAGTGAATATTATAAAGGATCTATTGTTACAACAAGGTGACAGGTAGGTTGGTATATAATGTGTAAAGGATTTTTCCAGGGAATCAATCTATGAAAATGATACCGGATAATTTTTTTGTCTACTATTTATTATTTGATCGATGACAAGTGTTAATGAATATCAAGCACGTGGAATATATCAGTGACATTCTTTGAAATAAAATAATAATATATTGATCATCTGTAACAGGATACAGCGTGGTTTCCAAATTAGATCATCACATCATAGTTTTATTGATCGAGTACAGTTGTTGTTATTGGACAAGGACGATTGAAAATTTATAGCGCTATAATCAATAGTAATCAAGAATTTTTCTATGGCATGCGCTCTCTTTTATTTTATTCTGAAGAGGTTTCTGTTCCGGATTTTTTATTATTTTCGATGTCCTTATTAAATCACCGAAAACAAATTTAGACACCAAATAAAATTTCATCAGTGTAACGATAATATTTATCCAATAAATATCGAGATTTGACTAACTAGAAAGAAATTAGATGAATTTTCTAAATCGCAATTACATACCTTTATAAAATTCGAAATTCCTCACATATTGACAAATTCATGAAAATTGCATTAAGGTGTTTTTAAATCAATAATAAATATCCAATGGCCATTAGCCAGCAGAAAGTTGACTTATATATTTTAATTTATAGTTTTGATTCTACCTCAATAGCCGCTGGCTTAGAACTAATTTTAAAAATCGATAATTTTTTATTGAAATAATTACGCATCGATAATAACTATACCTACCAGTATCATTAATTGTTTGTTATCTTGATAAGTTAATATTTAAATTATGTATCGGTTGATTCAATAAGGGTGACGAGAGTTTGAGAAAAAAATCATTCAGAGGAAATGACCTAGCAAAATTGCTTTTTTTAAATTCATACGTCAACCGCTAGGGGAGCAATAGTTTCGATCATATAAAACATGCGATTTTCTCAAAAAAATCCAATGTAAGCTTAGAACTGAATACTCTCATGTTATTTCCACCATAATGTTCCATCATTTTGATATATATTTTTTTATTGTGGGACATGAAATAAAGGCGGGAGGGGATGTCAAACTTTTTCAATTATAAGTGTCTATAACTTAAGTTTGACTCAACGGAATTTTGTTAACAAGGTCTGGTTCAAGAAAGGAAGGTTTAGTGAATATAATATAAAACCATCCATGCCATTCAGATTCTTGCCGTCCTCGCTAGGAGGGGGGTTTTATACAGTTAACAGTTTTTTTTTTAATTTTGCTCCGAAAACGCAAATGGAACCGTATGAATATCGCCTAAGCAATAATATTTTATTAACGAATTGATTAAAGAACCAAAACAGGTAATTGAGTTTACAATTATTGAAGTGAAACTTTTATATAGCGAGGGTGAATCCATTTCAACATGTCACAAAATAGCGACACTAAATTTGTATATTTCAAGATCGAAACTTGAAAAAAAAACATGTCCACCGTGTTTCGAAATCGCTTCGTCGAGCCAAAGATAATCTGCCCATGGCATGCTTGACTACGAAAAATAAATAAAAACTCAATTAGGTACCTATTTTGTTTTAAAAAAAATCGTTAAGAAATATTCTTTAAGCCATAACTAACTAATTAACTATAGAAGATATATGGTCATGCTGTTTAGACATTCATATATTTATTGTGTTGCAAATTTGATCTAATTCCCGAATCTAATAAAATATTAATAGGGTTCCATTTGCGATTTTGGAGCAAAATTAAAAAAAACGTCACGTAGTATGAAGTATGAATTAAAAAAATATTTTCAGCAATTCCCCTTGTTAGATTTCCTCTGAAGGATTTTTTTCCAAACTTTTACGACTATTAGTTCCTGAGATACAGTTCCTCGTCACCCTTATTGAAGCACCTCGTACACACTGAGAATTTAAAGATCCTTTGTATATTATAAATGTGAAAGAAAGTCTGTTTGTTTGGATGTTTCTTGTTCAAGCACACACAAACGACATCTGGATTAACACATAAGATGATTTTTGTCCCAGAAACATGTCATTTCTGTGAGGTTATCAAAGAGCGAACTACAGCATGTATCAGTAAGTTTGGTATATAGGTATATGTCTGGATGGAACATTGTATCTAAAACTCGTTAATGAGGTTTTTTGGGACGTAATTAATAGGAGATTTGCTTGTACCTACCTATATAATAAGATTCACAATTTTTGACCGACTTCAAAAAAGGAGAAGGTATACAATTCGGTTGTAAGATTGCTTTTTTATTATTTTTTTATGGCTGCTCGCGCGTTTTACATAGTAAACGTAATCCGATTTAGACGATTTTTGTTTCATTCTAAAGAAGAGAGTTGAGAAATGGTCCCATATTGAGAAAATTCAAATCCAAAATCACCATCCCTCCAGAAACCGCCTCCCAAGGCGACAGAATTAATGAAAATTCCATATCCGGAAATGTTTAAATTGGATATTTCTAAAAGTAATCATACGTTTCCGCGCTACATTCTGAAATATGTGTTTCAGCTATGTGGAAGAGGCAAATTTTTCCGAAAATCGAAAATTTGAGATTTGAAAATTAGAAAGGGGACCATATCCGGAAACGTTTAAATTGAACATTTTTTCAAAAGAGTTATTTCCGCTATGTGGAAGAGCAATTGTTTTCGAAAATTGAAAATATATCACGGCCCAATTAAAGAAAAGATTATATGTAGCAACATTTAAATTGACTTACGGTTTTCGAGTTACAGCACTAAAGTCTAAAATATGTATATTGCGCCGCGATGTTCTGAGATCTCTGAATAAATAAATAAATAACAATTACAAGGCTCAGCCTATAACTTTTTGTGTACTAGTGAACGTTCAACAATTTTCATGACTAATGTTACACTCAAAAATGTGAAATAATTTTTTCTTACAAAAAATTGTACCGACTTTATCAGTTGTTGCACTGAAAAATACAAAATAATATTAATTCTATTAGTGCTGGTAATTTTGAAGATGTAACGTTGTAAATTGTTGTTGTAGGCACCAACTCCAAAAGCATCAGCACCAATAGAATTAATATTATTTTGTATTTTTCAATGCAACAACTGATAAAGTCGGTCCAATTTTTGTAAAAAAATATTTATCCATAGCTAGATTCACTTAACAGAACCAGGTTCCGTATCACTGATTTCTCAAGTTGGAAACGAAAAATTGCCTGTTTACCAAACATTTTGATTTTTATGTATTTCGAATTAAGAAAGACATATCGGTACATTCGAGATTGATTATTCTGAAATGAATTACCATGGTCTATTAAGCTCATCCACAATATTAATATTAATCTCCACAGGAATGATTTTGTACCTTATATATATCTTCCTTAAAACAAAGACCATATATCATATGTACCTACCTACTGCTTCCGAGCAAATGCAAGTAACGAAGAAGAAGGTCTCAGGTCATCAATTGCTATACCAACGACTGTAGGGGTGTTTGAGCAGTAATTTGGGATCGTTTGATAACTGCTTGTAATGCGTGCTTGTGCGGTTTGAAGCAGTTTCCATCTGGATCGGGCTTTTATTCTGGTCGAACGGCAAATTTACCTTCTCTTTTCTTATAAGTTAGTTAGTTAAAAACAGTTAAGGAAAAGGGTTGGAACAAACCATAAAGACATATCGTGAGAGTCGGCACTGTCCGTGAAATATCGGATTGACGTCATTCTAGCATTCTATGTTTGACAGGGTATTTTCTCTCAACTAGCATTCCATGTAAAGTAAAGTTATTGACTTAAAACCATTTTATTCGACTCAAAGGAGCTTGCACGTAGATATATATCAGAATCAGAACTATAAGTTCCTAATCAATTGGAATCTTCCTTCTAGCAAAAATTTATTTCTCCAATAGGTAGCTTTAGTAAATCATGACTTATTAAAGTCAACAGAACATGGAATAGTGTAATGTTCTTTATTATAATGATTCCGATGATATACATGAATATTTAATATTGAACAGTATAAAAGGTTTACTTAATTGAAATAGACTCAATTAAATAGTGATTTATTATTATCTGATAATTGACTAACCTGAATAATTATTGAAAGTTGTGAGTATTTGAAATCCGTGAGAGCATAAATAGTTATATTGATTCCCTGGAAAAATCCAAAAAAAGTAAGTAAATATATTATTCTTATATCTTGGAATTTTTTACATCCTTATTTTATTTTATCACGCAATTTGTGTCCGTTGATGATCATAGATTTCAATATACTTTGAATCATAGAATTCTGCATATACAATATACACACATACATATGCAACCTTAATCAAAATTTAAAGAATAAGAGAACTCTATTCACATAAAACTTTCAACAAATATGTGCAAGTACTTATAACCTTCTTGAAGTCACCCTTCAAAGGGCTTTTACCTGGAAATCATGCCCGAGAAATGATGATTGGAGGTTTCCAAAAATGATCTGTTTTCTCAGTTCCCACATCAAACTTTCGATTCTTGATAAAAAAATCCCTTCTACGCCATCGGAGTATAGTACCTACCTATTTTAGATTTAGATTAATCAAAATAGGATTGGAACTTTCGAATAAAATACGAAATATCAACATCGAATCATATGTTTATGATCATATTGATTTTGGATACGATCAATATAAAAAAAATGGACCGACGTTATTAGTTGATACACTGAAAAATACTAGATAATATTAATTCTATAGGTGCTGTTGCTGTTACTTATGAAGTTGTGCAGTTGCAGTTAGATTGATAATTTTTGGCACCAACTTCACAAGTACCAGCACCCATAGAATCAATATTATTTCGTATTTTTCAATGCACCAACTAATAACGTCCGTCCAATTTTTTGTAAAAAATATTTATTTCACACTTTTGAGTGTTACCTTACGAAAATCGTTGAACATTCACTAATATAAAAGAAGACAGTACTTAGCCTATTACCCAAGTATATTCTTTGCTTGTACTTGTTATTATGTAGAGATCTCAGAACATCGCTGCAGAAATACCCATAAGTATTTTAGATTTAACCATAGACATCAGAACACCTAGACCAAGCATTTCATTCATTACATGTATCCAAAGGCGATCTGTTATTGTTAGAGAATTGTTTTGGTATTTTCCATGTGTAAGAGAGAGACAAAATTTTCCTATAGGAAATTTTGGCAACATTGTACCTCTGTAGAAGCGTTTAAATGCGTAACGCGTAGTAGCGGCACTCAAATTATGAATGGAACAACGAACTACAATATTCCGACTAGCGACGAAAGCTGACAAATTCTAAATTATATTGTGTTGTAAAATATAAATTTGGCAGATAACTTAATCTCCAGGTGTTTCTGAATAATCAGTAATCTCTATTTCAACGACCACCTTTTAATTAGGTCTGAATGTATTTGATTATTACTCTATAAATCAGAAGTTCAGCAAATATTAATCGTATCTGTTGGACACGAACCATTATGGACCAGAAGAATAATGGTCTTGTGTTACCCAGAGATTTTCAGTTTTCGTAAGAAATCGCCCCTTCCATTTAGCGAAAATACACATACTTCAGAATTTAACATCGCTGTAACTCGAAAAAAGTATTTTCAAAAAATGTTAATTTTAAACGTTTCCTGATAGTATCCTATCTTTAATTCAAGCATCTCGAATTTTAGATTTTCGAGAAAATTTTCCCCCTCTAATGAATCAAAAATCATCGAAATCGGAGTACGTTCAGTATATACAACGCACGAACAAACAAAATAAAAAACAGACAGTCGAATTGCTTACCTCCTCCATTGAGGGGTTCGTCGGTGAAAAAGTTGATAATGATTTCTATTTAATGAAATTTTCGTAATTGATCTGAACTCGACTAGTCTTTGCCTCAAATTTGACCATTATAAAATGGGATATGGATATTGAATTGGGTTATTCTCTCAAAAAACGAACAAAAAATCTTTAGATGATGATAGATTAGATATTGCTATACCTATACCTACATAATTATGCCTCGAATCAAAGCAGCCTGACATATGTTTAATTTTCACTTCCTGAGAAGAGAACCCATTGGGATAACTACAGATCTAACGAAACATATTCTCAGGAATGTATTAATGACCCATCTATCTAATTTCTGAGCTGTAATACTCAAAATCAATGAAAAATTACATCTAATTACATATTATGATATCATCCTTCACAACAGCAGCTTGTTATTGACCTGAAAACCAATTAAGTGGTTATTGACATGAAGTAGCTATTCACAATGGATCCACTCGATTATTCAATCATTACCATTTGATTATACTGCTTCATTCTAATCAGATCATTTATAACAATGATTTAATGAGGATCATATACAAGACAGATCCGAATAATGATGAAGTTATTAATATAAAATATAGCTATTAGGATTTTTTATCGAATCTTTAAAATGTCATTCTTGAGATAATATTCTTACCATCGTTTCGTATAATATAATCGAATAGACAATAATTTGAACATAAAAAACCACAGTTTGGTTCATTCCGCCAGGCAGAAAGAAGATTGCTGTGAGAAGTTATAGTACCTACCTAAATGCGTCCAATTTTCCTTAATGATCATTTTGACATACACGGTTTTCTTTAGTTCTTTAGGAAAAACAGTATTTAGGAAGATATCTGCGCATGCGTAGGTGAAACTTTTAATTTGTTTTTTTAAGAGTTTTCGACCGACTTCACAAACGGAGGAGGTGTAGGTACAATTCGACTGTACCTATATCTGTTCAGTTATTTTTATGGATGTTCGCGCCTTTTGCATACTAAACCTGGTCCGATTTTGATGATTTCTTTTTTCATTTGAGAGAAGACTATTGAGAATTGGTCCCCTTGAAAAAAACAATATTAGACATGTCATTCCCCTTGGAAGCTTCTCCCAAAAGGGGTGGTGGCACCAATTTTTCCCGAAAATTGAAAATCTGAGACTTCAGATTTAAAGAAAATTTCATATCCGGAAACATTTGAATTGGACATTATTAAAAATAATCATAGGCTTTGGCGTTACAGTCTGAAATAAATATGATTCAGCTATGTGAAAGGGGCAAATTTTTCCGAGAATCAAAAGTTCGAGATTGGAAAATTATAAAAGAGACCCTATCCCGAAACATTTTCTCAAAACAGTTACGGTTTTCGAGTTACAGCAATAGTAAAGTCTGAAATATGTCATATGTGTATTTCCGCAATGAGGAAGGGGCAATTTTTTCCAAAATTAAAAACATATGACGGCCTAATTAAATAAGAGATTATTTGTAGGTAGCAACATTTAAATTGTTTTTTTTTTTTAAAAAGACGGTTTTCAAGATGCAGCCATAAAGTCTGAAATAAATATTTTTTACAAAAAATTGGACCGACGTTATAGTTGATGCACTGAAAAGTATAAAATAATATTACTTCTATTGGTGATGGTACTTTTGAAGTTGTGCAGTTGCAGTTAGATTGATAGCTTTTGGCACCAACTTCACAAGTACCATCACCAATAGAAGTAATATTATTTTATACTTTTCAGTGCATCAACTATAACGTCGGTCCAATTTTTTGTAAAAAATATTTATTTCACACTTTTGAGTGTAACATTAGTCCCGAAAATCGTTGAACGTTCACTATACCATATCAATGAAGATAATACTTATCCTATTACCCACGTATATTCCTTGCTTGTAGTGGTTATTATTGAGATCTCAGAACATCGCGGCGGAAATACGCTTGAATATTTTATAGTTGTTACCATTTAACACCGATTTAACTCGAAAACCGTAATTCTAAGGAAAAAATGTTCATTATAAATGTTGCTACAAATAATTATATCTTTCATGTAGTATCGAAAAATTTTCAATTTTCGAAAGAAATTGTCCTCTCCACATAACAAAAATACATATTTAACATGCGTCTATCTCGAAAACCGTAACACTTTTGAAAAAATGTTCAATTTAAACGTTTCCGGATATTGTCCTATCTTTAATTATACCAACTCAGACTTTCAATTTTCGAGAAAATTCGCCCCCACCACCCCTTCGGGGGCGGTTTTCGGAGGGAAGGAGATTTCGGATTTGCGTTTTTATGAATATGGGACCATTTCTCAATCCCCTTCTTTCAAATGAATCCAAAATCATCAAAATCGGAGATCGTCTACTATATAAAAGGCGCGCACGAACAAAAAAAAAAAAAAAAAGCAGACAGTCGAATTGTATACCTCCTCCGTTCGGGGTTCGTCGGTCAATAAATAATCTGCGCTGCGATGTTTTGAGATCTCGAGTACAGGCTAAACCTACACATGGATAATATGATAAGTACTATTTTCTTTGGTATTAGTGAACGTTCCACAATTTTCATAGATAATGTTTCAGTCAAAAGTGTGAAATAAATATTTAAAAAAAATGGTGCTGGTACTTTTGGAGTTGGTGTCTACAACAACAAATTACAACTGCATAATTTCAAAAGTACCAGTACCAATAGAATTAATATTATTTGGTATTTTTCAATGCAATAACTAATAAAGTCGGTCCAATCGTTTGTAAAAAATATTTATCGATTCTTTGAAGTACCTCGAAAATATGTATAATTGCTTCAGATAATTTTTGAATATATTTTTTTCAGAAAATGTGGTGTAGTGGCAAAATTTGTTCGAAAACAGAAAATTCGAAACAGGATAATTAAAGAAGATATCATATCATCATAGGTTTAAAACGCTTTTAGTTACAGCAGTGGTAAGTAATGTCTGAAATATGATTTTTTCCGTTTTGTTTTGTAATCTTTGAATATAAATGAAAGTTCAACGACAAAATCTAAAAGTGTGTTTTCACAAAAACTAGAAACGATCAAATGAGACAGTATCCTAAAATAAAGTGTGTTGGAGTGACTGTATAACCTGCAGATTTAAGATTTAGAGATAGACTTTACACTCTTTCTTGAATGGTAAAACCGTGTTGGTTAGGAAAGCAAAATGTTTGTAAAATGCGAACAATATAAATAGAAACAAAATAATTCAACAACTCAATTACATTCTGAGGACAAGTGTAACTTCTATCACTTTCAATGGTGATGGCATTAAAACTTTAAGTATAAGAAGGTATGAAGCTCATTGGAGGATCCAATATCAATATCATGATATCTCTTAAAGACCCATTGTACTCTACACATTGAAAAGCTTTTGAATGGGGTCAGTGAGAAGGACGACTGTTGTTTGACATATGAATTGAAGAGAAAATTATGAAAGCTCTAAAGATAAGAGTGATGTCTCTTTATTTTATTTATTTTTTTCTTTCTCTTATCTTATTTTATATAAGTACCTGCATATTGTCTGCCAAAACATGCAAGAGTTAATTGCTCATCATCTTTGTATTGTTCAATCAGAAATGCTGTCACGAAGCTTGGATAATAATTGGATTTTGAATGTACGAAAGCCCTTTCACCGAAGTTGATCATGATATTTCTCTTTTTAAACCTTTTATTTTTTTGTTCACAAGAAAATACTAAATTCTCCACTCTACTATTGCATAATTTATTACTTACTTACCCACTTCTACGCTTTCCAAATTCCATAAAATATTTTAAAAAGAATAGATATTTGCAGATATAATGATATGTACCTACTCAGATTGAATGAAAAGCAACCACTAGCCGGAAACAGTGACATTAAATATAGAATCTTTTCTTTTATGCCAGATCTTTGAAGGAAGTACGTGTAGAATTATGTATATTATTGGGAATTGTAAATGTTTAGTTCACTTGAACTAAGTAGGACAATTATTGCGAATGTCGGGGACACATTGGATATGAATTGCAAATGGTTATATAATCATAGATATTATACAACTAACTTTAGGGCTTCAGGCGTAGTACTTTGTTAATATCCGCCGTAGCGATAGATGAAATTGATTATAGAACCTAGTGGATTCAACTAATCCTTTTGACCTATGTCCTACACTCCAAAATTTTGGTGCTAATATAATACTGCTTTGCTGATCGATGAAGAAATATGAGCCCCTGCAAAGAGTATATAGCAATTGGAAAGTATTCGGATACTGGAATTATATAATACAGAATCCCTGTTTCTAGAGTTAAAGAGAATAAAGTAAAGAAGAAATTAGTTTAATTCTCCATCTCACCCTTTCTTGCGTAATAAATCTATTGGACGACTTCTTCAGTGAGTACATCAACTAGGTATTTGACGAGGACCGTATAAACTACTGATTGTGGTTACTTGTATCAAAAAGAGGTGTTTTGAACTGACAAATGATTTATCAATTCAGTGATGGCAATTTTAAATGCTTTTTGGTTCTTCGGCAAGATAAAGTAGCTCACAAGTAATCCTAACAAACTAGTATTCAGAAGGTTGTTCTTGAAACTTTAGATCCAGCGTTCCAAAAGATAAGTAATTTGAAGTAGTGTATTGCAAATGCAGTTGGTATAAACAAAGGTTAAGTGTACCTAAATTAAATTTATCAGGCTCTTATTCTTTAGTAACATTTAACATCACCAATAAATAGATGTTACGGAACCTTCACACAGGTGCCATTTCTTCTCATTCTTGTAGCAATTTTGACAAGTGAATGATATATCTGTCGACAGAAGCCAGCAAAAAAATGCAAGACATGTTATTTTTGTAGTTGTTGAAGGTGTGCACTGGCTATTAGTAGGTACCTACCGATTTTTTTCTTCTGGCTAATCGGAAATGCTTCGCGTGTCTGTAAACGCTTAGCAAGCCATGTGTATGTCTCGTAATTTTCGAGATTTCATATCACACATACACACCCGTGTTGGTTGTACCTAGGTACCTAGTAGCTGGGCAAACAAAAGAAGCAGCGCAGCGCACATATTCGAACGAGCCAGCGATAGTAAAAGTGACCAACCACCACGCCTTCTTGGCCACAACAGATCGATGATTGTCGATCGATTGACGTTTTATTTACTTGCGCGAGATGCCACCATTTATAGGCCTGTGATATGGTTCACGAGTTGATTGATAAGAGCTGTCAGATGGCACTGGAGATAAATAACAAAGTTAACCAGCTACCCATAATACTTAGAAAAAAAAACTCCACTTATCTGGATCAATTAGAACTGAGTTGATCCGGGTTAAGATTTACAGGTCCATAACTTTTTTCTAGCTATTGATTTGATACTTTTATAAAACGATAGATTCTAATTTAAGATAAGAAATTAAATTCTGTTTTCTTTTTAATAGTACATTTTTGGATTTGTCACTAAATTCTCTAAATAGCGCATCCAGATTTGTTGAACTTATCTGTAAGCAATAGTTTTTGATTTATGTCGAAAAAGCTTCATGCATTGACCCTCATAAACTCCGGAACCATTCAAGATAACTAGATTAATATTTTTTTGTTCACCTAATACGATTTAAGAAAAATACTCTTTCAAATGGAACACCGGGTATTTTATTGCTTAGAGAGCATTTTTGGTCTTTCTGTCCATAAAGGGTTTGTGTGGTTTACTTTTTAAGTTTTTTTTGGCTAAAAAAATTAAGTAGGCTGTGAATATTCAAGAAGGTCACCACCTTGTTTTATACAATAATGTAGGTATAGAACAATCAATTAAACAGGAGGTTTCCGTGATCCTGCTTTTCATATCATCTGCATTTGTTGAACATTCCTGGCAAACACTCTTCTCCACGTATCTCCATAGAAATCTATAGGAGTAAGGTATTGGGTTTGCGTAGGCCCAGGTATACTAACTTCTCTATGCCTATCCAACGAATAGGAAAAGAAAACTGTTGTACTATCCGCTGTGGCTATGCATTGTGTTCCATCCACATAGTATTTCTATTTAAACTAATTTCTTCAAACAATTTGGGAAGACGTTTGTGAACCAAGTTCATATAACATTCACCATTCAGTACATTGTCAAATGACATTTATGTGAAAATGTGAATACAAAACGCAACTCTCCTACTATATAAAAACTAGAGTTCTTGATGTTGGTTCAAGAATCGACTTAAATAAAGTTGGTCAAATTATCTTTTATGTCATAACTCAAAGACTATCGCAGAATCTTGGGTGCGTTATATCGACAAATTACTGACAAATCTAAAAATGTACTAAAAATGGAGGGTTCTCATTGAAAAAAAAACGAATTTAATTGCTTGACTCACTCTAGAAATTGGTTTCATTTTCGGACCTATTTTATAATTTTGTATAGCTTGGATAGGAAAAAAGTTATTGAGCCTGCATGCACTTCAGGGTCACACTGCAGTTATATCCCTGCTCCCTACTACAATAATATTTTCAGCAATATTGTAAGGGACATTTGGGGTGAGTTCTTAGTGTGTCCAATGTCCACGGTAGGTAGCACAACATTATTATAAAATGATGTAAAAAAATATCTAGAAAAATTATAGGCTCTGTTAAACTTCATATTTTGAAATTATCTAGAAATGTACACGAGTATGTTCCCTAAAATGGAGACTATTCAATTTAATGTTTTATTCTAATGAAACACCCTATATTTTGTTTTAAATTCAGAATCCATACCTCTTTGCGATTTTAAGAATGCAAAATTATACTGGGTTATACTGGGGTGTTCTTGAAACACAATCGATTTTATAAAAAAACTGCAATCATTTCAAATTTTCGTAGATATACTACTAAAATAATAATATAAAGTGATTTTTTTGCATACGTCGATTGTATTTATTGAGAAGTAATCTAGTAATGATCAATTCATAGATTACTTCTTGAATTGTGTACAGCGTGAGTCAGAATTGAAATACAATATTTTATCAAGTTTTTTAAATGCATCACCCTATATTTTATATCATTTAAGTCTATTTTTTTAAATATTCCCTATATCTTAAATGAATAGTTTCCGAGATATTTGAGTTTTCTTAAATTTTTGGGTAGGTACTCACCTTCAGATTACGGAAATGTATTTAACATAAGGTATTCAAAAACTATTACCAATCAACTGTTTCGTAGATAAAGTAAAAAATATTAATATAAATATAGAAAATGCTTGAGCCATATCCAGCTGGCTTCGAAATGTCTGTCCCTGTTGCCCTGTTCATTAAAAAATTATTAGTAGTACTAGTATATTTTTTCAAAATTTTAGGTCAAACATTACTCGGTATAAGGGTAGAGGCACAGTATCTTTTTGACTGACTTCGCAGCTACGA
The DNA here is from genome assembly GCA_958507055.1 of Crioceris asparagi. NCBI lineage: Eukaryota > Metazoa > Arthropoda > Insecta > Coleoptera > Chrysomelidae > Crioceris > Crioceris asparagi. The sequence continues at coordinate 15,389,283 of OY293827.1, read as the reverse complement.
AGGAAATATACAATTCAAGCGTATGTTAGCTTGCTTTTATGTTACGATGTACGCGCGTTTCGTAAACTTGCACTGATTCTAATAATTCTTTTTTCATCATTGGAGAGAAGAATGCTGAGCAATGGCATCGAAAATATGTGACGAGAGAAATGGAAAAAGCCCATTTCTGTATATTTTTAAATTAAACTTTTTCCAAAAACAACGCTTTCGGGATTAGGGTATGGGAAGCTTTATAAAAAATGGCAAATTGTTGAGCAATACTAAATGAAAGTTTTTTATTCAACTAGTGATTCCCGTGTGGTCGGAGTTTGACAGTAATTCAATAAATTTAAGTTTGAACTTTATTTCAAAGATGAATTATGAAAAAAAATTTGATTGCCAAGAATCGAACCCAAAAATATATACCTAAGTATATATCGAATATCGCTAAAATGTTAGAAAATATTATACATGAAAAACTGTACCAATTTATAACTCGAAATGGAATAATATCAAATAAACAATTTGGTTTTATTTGGAAAATAGGCACCAAAGATGCTTTCAATGTAATAACAAGATTATTAGGTGGAAATTTGGATAAAAGTAAGTCAACAGTTATGACATTTATAGACTAAAGCTAAAGCATTTGACACGGTCAATCATAAAATATACGATGTAATGCACATAACCTGTTGAAAAGTTATTTAAGTAATAGGCAACAAATAGTAAAAGTCGATAAATTTGTGAGCGATTACAAAGTAGTTAATATAGGAGTTCCACAGGGCACTATATCAGGACCCTTATTGTTCCTGTTATATGTTTACTAAACTCTATGGAAAAAGAAACAATAATATCATATGCTAATGATACAGCAGTAATATCTGCAGGTAATACATGGATAGAAGCTTAATGAGCAATTATTTAAAAAATATTACCCATTGGCTTGAATTAAATAAATTATCCCTCATTGTGGACAGCACTGTGTAAATTACTTTTGGTAACTATTGTCATATTGTGCCAAATGAACTACAAAACAATATGAACGGGAAACTCATAACGAGTCCAAACGAATAAATATTTGGGTAGGTCTCATTTTTGACTACAGGTTTAAATGGGAGGAGCACATAGAATTTATTCTCAAGAAAACGAGATATCTGGTAGATATTTGTTTTTTTACAAACTCAAGAAAATCAATCAACTCTAATGTTACTTTATTATGCATTTTTTAACAGTTTGATAAGCTATGGTATAATTGCTTGGGGGGTGATTACAAAAATAGCTTATATTTATTACAAAAACTACAAAAAAAAAAGATATTAAAAATAATAAATAAAAATATAGCTACGAACTATCCATTCAACTTAGAACAGCTATTTTCATTTGAATCACTGACATACCATCACCATAGTCAAAAGGAAATGTATACCTATACAATCGCATAGTAAAACCAGGAACAAAAACCTACTATTACCAAATATTATCAAAACTGTAGGAAGAAAGCCAGCTACACAATTGCAATTAAAAGGATAATAAATAAATAAACTATTTAACAGATTACCAAAAGAACTAGAAGTACCCACCACCAATAAAGATACTGTGAAGGCTAAATTAAATAAAAAAGTGGGTAAAATCTAATGTATAAAGATGTGTGTATTCTCAAATATATATATAGCAGACATTAGTTTTGTTCTATTTGAATATTATGGTTAAGTTTTTCATTGTTAATATTATATATTATTTTTTTAGCATTAAGAATTTAATAAGGTTTAGAATTTAAGTTATTTATCTCCAGACCTACGAACAGGAAATCGCATTTACCTCTGTAGGTATTACATTTAATGTAATTAATTCCTGAAAATATAAATAAATAAAATAAATATTTTCTGCAGACACTAAAATCGTGGATAAAATATTTTTTTACAGTAACAATTCAGTTTACCTATGCCAAAAGTCTCTTATCAACCTCTAGCTGCACCGCTTTAAAATTACCATTACCCACATAGAATTCATATTATTTAGTATTTTCTAGTGCACCCTTAAACAATGTCTGTTCTAGTTTTTGTAAAAAGTTAGTTATTGTCAATATTATTCAATATTTCTTACAAAAGATTAACGTTTAACAAATATACAATCACCATCATCTATATAAAAGCTTTTTTTTTTCGTTCAAATGCTTCAGAAAAAATAAATGGTTCCGTTTCTTCTTCAGATGTATAGAGCCCTAAAAGTTCATAGTTTTTGCAAGAATTGCTCAGACTTGTCGATTTTTAGGTAAATTTCTTATAGAAATATACCTATTGCGATCGTTCACACTTTTGAATTTCGAAAAAATTTCAACGGCATGTTGTTATATGTCTATAAGTTAGTCCAAAAAAACATTTGGTTCAAAAGTTTATATATATATATATATATATATATATATATATATATATATATATATATATATATATATATATATATATATATATATAGGGGATATTACGAAATTTGTTAACACGATAGAGGTCGCCGTTTTGAAGGTATCAAGTTCAAATTTGCTACAAAAATCAATCTCTCAAATATCTCGGTCGAGTTCGTTATTGGGCAATATCGGGTAAGTAGTTTCAAAATGGCGACCATTCAAACATTTAAAAAGAATATCAAAAAGGAGCAGTAGTGTAAATATTATTAAAAATAATTTTAGGTTATAGATATAGTATGTCGCGTGAATGTGAAAAATGTTCTGAAAGTTTGGATTTTTCTGCCGTGTTAGAAGGTAGTGATCAAACTGTGATGCATAACAAACGTAATCTAGAGGTGTGGTACCTTAAACAGTTATGTGATCAAAAGGACTTAGTCATCAGCAACCAACAAGTGACAATAAATGCAGTTAGTGAGCAAAAGAACTTATTAAGTAACATGTTTTTACATCAAAACAATCATTTCAAGTCAACACATGAATCGACATCTTCCATCTCAATGGCTGATTACAAAAATTGTGGGTCATCTATCAGCACCAGCAATGAACCAGAGATAACCAAAAACCTAACGACAAAGAAATCTACATCGTCGACATCCATGCCATCTCGTAGTGGAAAGAAATCTTCTGCTTCCTGTTGTTCTTCTCAGGGTCAAATCTCGGAAAACGTAAATTTGAGTGGACATATTAACAACATAACCAAACAGCAGCTGTCTAATGCTGTTCTGGAATCACAACAACAACAAACAATGACTAAAGTTATCAATTTAGTTCAAGATGACCAAGATAACGATTGGAAAAAGGTTTCATACCAAAGAAATAGGCGGTCTACTCAAACTATGATAGGAACCGGTAGCCTGAATGCTGGAAATTCCAATCTCAGAGCAGTTCCTAGCTACAGTTTTTATCATGTTTATCATTTAGATCCATCGACTTCTGCAGAAGATTTAGTAGATTATCTAAAAACTATGTTTTCTGAAGCCACATGTGAGAAAATACAATCAAAATTTCCCGATAGATATGCTTCATTTAAGGTTGGTATATTTCACAGTAACGTAAATAATTTTTTGAAACCATCGATATGGCCGGAAGGTGCTAGAATTAATAAGTTTTTTCACGCAAAAGGGAAGAACAAGAAAGTGGACTAACCTCAATCAACATTCAAACGCAAAATTTAACTAGTGCCAACAATAATTATAGCCTACAAATATTTCACATTAATATTCAGGGTCTGCGTAATAAAACTGCTGAACTGTCTTTGTTTCTCGATAGTCAAAAGTATCATTTTGTTTGTATTAGTGAACATTGGTGTAATAAGGATGTATTAAGTCTTATCAATGTAAGTAATTATAAGTTAATTTCATTTTTTTGTAGAAAATATCACATTCATGGAGGTGTATGTATTTTCGCAAGAAATGATGTTAAAAGTAAAGTTCTAAACTTGGAACCTTACTGTAGAGAAATTGATGTAGAACTCTGTGCTGCAGTTGTTTCTAATAAAGAAATAATAATTACCGTGTATAGGTCTTGCTCTGGAAATGGTGAATTGTTTTTGCAGATTTTTGAACAGCTTCTTGAGTATTTATTTGATACTTACAATAGGATATATATATTGGGTGATTTTAATATAAATTTTAAGATCAGTTCGAATATTCTCTCTGAATTAATTAATACTGGGGACTCTTTTGGTATCTTCCCTACCATAACAGAATATACAAGGGTTTATAGTGGCTCTCGAAGTTGCATTGACAATATTCTAACAAATATAAATCCGAGCAGCTTTGTATCAGGTATTTGTGAACCTTGCCTCTCCGATCACTATGGTCAGTTTATTAAGATTAGAGAAGAAATAAAATTAGAAGTCCAAAGACATAAAGTAAGAAAAATCACTTCTTTAGGCGTTACATCTATAAATAATAGTCTTAAATGTATAGACTGGAGTTTATTTTATGACTCTGGTTGTGTCGAATATATGTCTAGATTCTTGCTAACTAAATGCCAAGCGTTAATTTGTGAAAACTTACCATTACGTAATGTCTCTAGTAATAAGGAACCAGTAAAATGGTTCAATGATGAGTTGAAGAAACAAAGAGAACATCTTTCTACAATTAAATTCATATCTGACCATTCGGGACACCCAATACTCAAAGACACTTATAACCTGTTGCGTTCTGAATATAAAGAAAGTATCACTTTAAATAAACGAATGGCTTTTGATCGATATATAAATAAGTCGCAAAATAAATGCAAGGATATGTGGAAAATTGTAAATTTTGAGAGAAATAATAATAAAAATAGACAAACTACTGAAAAATTATCTGCTAAGGATTTCAATATTTATTTTGTATCCGTAGCATCAGCTATTGTCAAGAGCCTGACAGTTGACGTAAACTTGCAGAATGCTTTATTACATGACATTCCCATAGTTTCACAATCTTTTGTTCTTTTACCGGTAGCAGAAAACGATGTCGAGAATGCAATTTTGAGTTTAAAAAATTCCAATAGCATTGATGTGTATGATTTAAATAATAATATTCTCAAGCTAATAAATTCAAGTCTGATTAAACTTCTAACTCACATTTTTAACATATGTATTGCTCAAGGCAAGTTCCCTGATTGTTTCAAAATAGCTAGAGTGGTTCCTCTGTTCAAAAAAGGAGACTTGGATTCAACAGAGAGCTATCGTCCAATCTCCATTGTTCCCCTTTTTGGGAAGGTTTTCGAAATAATTCTCAAAAACAGATTGAACTCATATTTTGATAAATACAAAATACTATGTTCCTCACAATTCGGTTTCCGTGAACACCATTCCACTATTCAAGCTGTAACCAAGCTTGTGGAAGGCGTAGTCGAAGGCCTCGAAAATGGAGAGCATGTAGGTCTTACCTTATGTGATCTTAGCAAGGCTTTCGATTGCGTTTCCCATGAGCTTTTACTAACAAAACTGTCACGGTATGGTGTACGAGGACTTCCTCTTAGCTTAATAAGATCCTATCTAACATCAAGAACTCAGTGTGTAGATCTAAATGGTATCATGTCAAATTTTCAACCAGTAGATTGTGGGGTGCCTCAGGGCTCTGTTTTAGGGCCCTTCCTTTTTATAGTCTATATAAATGATTTATTTACCTATTTATTACCTCACAAAAATGTGTGTTATGCGGATGACAATACAATAATTTGCAGAGCCAAGTCACTGGAGGAACTAGAAAATAGAATGATAGTCAGTAAGAAAAGGGCCGAGCACTGGTTTACGCAAAATTGTCTTAAGCTCAACATCGACAAGACACAAGACATAATTTTCTCAACAACTGCAGGTATTGCTCACGGCCATTGTGTCAATTTTCTGGGATTGAGATTAGACGATAGGTTAAACTGGCGCACACATGCATCGTTTTTACACGGTAAACTCTCATCTACTTTATTCGTTATTCGAAAATTACGTGGACTGATAAGCCAAAATTCACTAAAAATTGTTTACCACTCGTTATTTCATTCTCAAATATCCTATGGTATCATAATATGGGGCCAGTCTTCATATATGTTACCTATATTTAGACTCCAGAAAAAAGCCATTAGAATAATTGCTGATGCCAGCTTCCGAGAGCACTGTAAACCACTTTTTGTTCAGTTAGAGATATTGACTTTACCTTCTTTATATATATTTTACCAATTATTAGATATTCACAAAAATAAATATAATTTAAAATTAAATTCGGCATATCATAACTACGACACCCGTTCAGCTGTGTTGATTAGAAAGCCCAGATTAAGGCTAGAAAAATCTGTGAAGAATTCTCCCCATTTCCAACTATACAACATCCTTCCAGAGTGTTTCAAAACTCTGTCTTCAAATAGTTTCAAAACAAAAATTAAAAAGTTTTTACTCGAGAATGCTTTTTACTCGATTGAAGAGTATTTAGACTATCTTTCTATTTAAGAGAGCATTACACTCCAATACATGCTATCATTTTATAACCATATACCTGTATTTTATTTTCTTAGCTACTATTTTATCAGTTTTATGTGTCAATTTATATGTTTTTATATTTTTTTTTATCAAGACTTGCTACAATTGTATTTACAAAACGTGGTTAAATAAACATCTATCTATCTATCTATAATCAGTACCTACAACTTTTGTTCAAAGCATTTTTTTATAAAATACACAGGTAAAAAAATAAAAATTAATAAAGAAAAATAACAAATATTGATAAAACATGAACACTCAATATAAATTTGATGTAATTGTACATTTTCTGGAGATCTTAATATAGACCCTGATTAAAAAAATATATAGTATATTTATTGAAAAAAAATAGACGAAAAAAAAATCTGCCTTGAAGTGGACTCGAACCCTGTCTGCTTTATATTCAACAGCCAAAACAAAAACCTCTAACCGCAAGGCTATGACAATTTTATTTAATAACATGTAGGTATACCAATGAAAAGGTTGTTAAAATTTCAATTCAATGAATTTTGAAAAATTTACCTTTCCGCTGACTACAGGCCATCGGGATTTTTATACTTAATTTTGTTTCAGTTTGCTTCAACTAACACCAAACCATATTATACAGTTTATCTGAAAAGGACAAAAACTTTTGCATTTCAAAACAATTTTCAATAAAAATTATCCTATGTATCAGTAGTAAAATCAATGCATTAACTTAATAATAATAGTTCTTCTGTTCCTTATTCATTACAATACTCACATTTATATATAATTTATCTATTTCCTATGCTAAAATAGCTATCAGAAAGTCATGTCATTAATACAACAATAAAAGAGTCAAATTATAGCATATATTCTTACATTTATTGATCTTAAATAATATTCACAACAACAGCGGGCTGCGATCAAAGGTATTTTAAAGTTCATTGTCATTCTTCGTACCTTGTTCTTGCTTTTGAAAAATGTAAACAATCTGGATTTATTAAGGTCGAATCAATGAATTTCTCTCACTTTTGCATTTTCTTTCTGTAATGATTCCTATTGGGAATAAGGCTCATATCCTATATATAGGTACTAATAATTTCCGTTCAACCTAGTACTCTTATCAACTGAGTGCTTCATTAAATGATAATGTCATCAAAGTCATTATAAGCAGTCTCAATCTTCATAGATATGTTAATGAAAGAGATTAAGCAAGAAATTATAGCTAGTTCTTTTGTTTTAATCATAAAATATCGATAAGCAAAACCAATTAGCTCCCAACTTTTAAAAGATACATGCCTCTAAAACGACATACAGCATTATTTCCTTCTCTCCCATCATCAGTTTTCTTACAAATCAGGAAAATAAATCGAATGACATATCCTTACAACGACATTTTTCAATGATACGTTCAAATATATAAAATTGGTCAATTGTGAGTCGAGCTCGTATAAGGATTTCCACATTTCGTTTACTTATGTCCAGCACTTTCGATTGATTTGTCGCATGATACCAATGAAAAAAAATCTTTTACGAAATGAACACCCAAAATAAGAAATCATCTATTTAAGCTATGAAATCATGATTGAAACGAACCTAACTCTTTATGAGTAACTTATTTTTACGTACAGCTATATGCAATCGCTCCCACTTCTGACACCAATTTTAAAATATAGCCTTATACTTACTTCACTGTGTGGGGGAGTTCACTTGAGTAATTCACTCCAATATTCGCAGATTGCTTGAAACGTTTATTTCCATCAACTGAACGGAACTGCTATTGAGTTATCACCTGACTGACTGATTTAACCGAAAGACTGTGAAAGTAAGTGATAAACTATCTATGCAACAATATTTAAATTTGTTTCGTATTGGAAATTTGGAGAAAATAGGCTGCGATAGACAAACTGACAGGGGGACGTATAAACGAAAATCGACAAAACTCTAAATTCACCGTCAGTTTATACCATAGGCATCTTTTATTTCTGAAGAAAAATAACTTTTAAAAGATACATGCCTCTAAAACAACGTACAGCATTATTTCTTTCTCTTCCATCATCAGTGTTCTTACAAAAAAGGAAAATAAATCGAATGACATATCCTTACAACGACATTTTTCAATGATACGTTCAAATACCTTCATAAAATTTGTCAATTGTGACTGGAGCTCGGTCTAAGGATTTCCACATTTCGTTTACATACGTTCAGCAGTTTCGATTGATTTGTCACATGATACCAATGAAAAAATATATCTTATTGTATACTCTACGAAATGTACACCCAAAATAAGAAATCATTTATTAACGATACGAAATCATGATTGAAATGAACCAAACTCTTTATGAGTAACATATTTTTACGTTACAACTATATGCAACGTTTCCCACCTCTGACATCAATTTCAAAGTATATCCCTGTATTTAACGGTGTGGGGGAGTTCACTTGAGTAATTCACTCCAATATTCGCAGATTGCTTCCAAACGTTTATTTCCATCAACTGAACTAAACTGCTATTGAATTATCAACTGACTAACTGATTTAATCGAAAGACTGTGAAAGTAAGTGATAAACTATCCAGGTAACAATATTTAAATTTGTTTCGTACAGCAGATTTGGAGAAAATAGGCTGCGATAGACAGCTATTTTTCTTTGGATTCCGGAAAATCGACAAAATCCTAAATTTGCCATCAGTTTATGCCATAGGCATCATTTATTTTTGAAGAAACATTTTCATCAGAATTGTACTACAGCTTTTGGCCATGAGATTCAAAACTTCTATACAGATATCATTGGCTAAAAATTGAATCGAATTAATCAACGCGTCATTATCGGTCCTACCAGATCTATCGGTAAGTATTTCTGATTCGTGTGCCGATCATAAATCTTGGAGCACAAGCATAAAAAATACCTACCATCGCCGCCCGTCATTGCTGCTCCTGCAGCTATATATTTAATGGACCCGTTATAATCGAAATCATCTTCTAGATTCTAGGCTAGGACAATCGTTGCCACTCCATAATACTTAATATGGTCTCTAAAGACAACGCAAGAGTTCATCATCATCATCATCATCATCATCGTCATTTTTTTTGTCTATTCCAATAAGGATGGCATTTTCATCTTGATATAAAACACACGGGTGTGCCGCGTATATAATTTATCACTTTCTCCGTGTACCTATTGCTACACATCATGCTGGTTATAGTTTGTGTGCTCTGCAAATATTTGATCATCATTAATATGGCTCTTTTTGTGCATGACACCGGAACGTATATAAAACCCAATTGGATTTAGATTTGATCTATATTCGCAACTCCGATTAATTGATAAAGAGCCGTCTCGAGGGCATTTTCAAGGTATTACAAATTGGATATAGATTACTTGCTGGTCAGTGATGACTCAATTATAAAATGGTGTTTAAAAAATAACATCAGCCAAAAAACTAATCAAAGGTTAGTACAGTATTAAATTGAGTATTGTATTTTTCAATGCACCAACTAATAAAATCGGTCCAATTTTTGGTAAAAAATATTTATTTATATAAAAAATTAAAATGGAAGATTTAAGTATATATCTTATGGAATAATTAGATTTTATCGTTTTTGGAAATGCCTTCGATATATAATCTCTGCAGATTTTTTTCGAAAGAATTCACTACAACAAAACAAAAGCTTTTTCTATTAAATACATCACTAACTCAACAAGTTCCTTAAAAAATGCTCATGTCCTTTCTGACGCTGAAATTAATTAAAAGTTCTAAATATCACTCGATTCTATAGCAACAGCATTTACAAAAAACAATTTCTCTAAAATTAGGTGTACTCTAGACATGCTTGTCTTCCTAAATTCAAACCAGTACACTGGTCAGTGGTCAGTACTAAGAATGATTAGAAAACGATATGTCTCTCTGTATTGGCCAGTATTCTAGCTGGAATTTAGGAGCTTTGGAATTTTAAAATACATAGTACTTACCTAATGATGTGATTCACTACTGCATAATCTTTGCAGCTTTCATTTAATCCATCATTTTATATAATTATGTTCTCTTAAATTGAATTTCCTCTCGCTTCAATTGAATTTTAGTATAGGTATTTCCCTTCACGACATCAAGTCCTGATTTTGTCTTTAATTGAGAGAATTCTAAATAGAAAGAGATAGGGAGACTCATTGCCTAGTACTTAAAAGTACCTATAGTTTGAATACCCATCGAATGGCGTTTCGTCATACCTTACCTTGTCTATCTCTTGTTTTCGTTTGTAAACTAAGTGAAATAAAATTTTAATGTCATAAACATATGTCTTCGATCAGATCGGCTGATTGTTATTTTGACGTTTGTTCTTGTTCTATTTGACGTTTAATGTCAAACATTTCTTTTTGAAAGTGATTTAGCCCCTTCACAAATATGTCAGTGTCGGTGTCTTGGGGTTAGGAGTTAAAATTTAATTTAAATTATTTACGATATGCGTAAATTGGCAGATGACGTCAGGAATCGTGACGAAATCCCACTCGATGGGTATTCAAACTATACATCTATTTTGATCATTATTTTGACTAGGTAAACAAAGTAAACTTCTTCTCAACAACTCAGACATTGTTGAAAAAACTCAGGGCTTTCTTTTGAAATTCAATACAAAATTAATATAAATATTTTCTACAAAAAATTGGACCGACTTTATTAGTTGTTACACTGAAAAATACAAAATAATAATAATTCTAGTGGTGCTGGTTCTTTTGGAGTTGGTGCCTAAAACAACAAACTACAACGGCACAACTTCAAAAATTACCAGCACCAATAGAATTACTAATATTTTGTATTTTTCAATGCAACTACTAATAAAGTAAGTCCAATTTCTTGTAAGAAATATTTATAACTTTAGTCATGAAAACTGTTGAACGTTCACACTAATACACAAAAAGATGTAGGCTTAGCTTGTAGGTACTTTTTATTTATTATTCAAAGATTTCAAAACATCGCGATGCAAATATACATATTTCAGACTTTACTGCTGTAACTAAAAAATCGTAACTCATTTTAAATGTTGCTACATATATAAAATTGCTCTTTCACATAGCGGTAATACGCATATCATATATTTCAGACTTTCCCATTGCAAAACTCGGAAACCGTAACTCTTTAAAAATGTTCAATTTAAACATTTCCTGATATTGTCTCATTTCTAATTTTCAAATCCCGAATTTCCGATTATCGGAAAAATTTACCCCTTCCACATAGCTGAAACACATATTTCAGAGCGTAACGCGGAAAACTATGATTATTTTCAAAAATGTCCAATTTAAACGTCTCCGGAGTACCTATGTTTATGCGAAACGGGCGAACAGCCATAAAAAACCTTTTCCTTTTTTTTTATGTCGGTCAAAAATAAGAACTTCACTGCAATATTAACATATTCCATATCTATAAAAGGGATACAAATAGATTTTGACCAATTTCTAAGGAAATGGGATACATTTCCATTTATTTGAATATTCGAATATTTTCTTTGCTCACAGAATATTTTCTACAAACCATAAGTACCTACATGCTTATCAGGTAGATACTTCGACACTGATGGATCCCTTCTTTATTTAAAATTTTGGTATTACAGTTCTTAAGGTGAGCTCATTTCCATGGAAGCGTTTATACAAAAAATAAGCTAAATTAAGAAAGAAAAATAAGAACTAAAGTTGTCCAACTTTCATCTTTATTTCTTATTTTATTTTATTTTGTTTGGAAACTGACAATGCGCATGATCAACCACCAGAGATCACTTCACTTGCATACAACACAAAAGTTTTTGTCAAAAAAGCTGTAATTTGATTGGTTCATTCTTATTTCTTATTTTATTTTCGTCATCTGTATAAACCAATCTTTTTTGAGGTTATTCTCATTTCAATTTTAATTTGTTTCTTATTTTATTTTATTTACTGTATAAACTCACCTTAAAGGTGAACTACATAACCATAGTTACAAGAAACTCCATGAAAAAAAAACTAGCAGCTCTCTATTATCTTAAGAAATTAACGTTCTTAATAAATGTAAAATACGCAAGAAGAAAACAAGCTTGCGAAGGCGTCGCAAGGCTGATAGTTACAAATTGGATGCAAATTGTCTATCGGTGACGTTTCAATTTTGAAATGTCGTTTGCAGATCATTGCCCACAGCATGTTCCCATTGCGCTTTGAAAAGTTGCCATACTACAAAATTTCATTATACATACATATATCAGGCCCCACATACTTACTTACATCATATAGGTATATTATAATTCTTTGATCTCAATCATAAATCGCTTACATCCACCCAATTCTTCCATATAATAAAATTGCTTGTTCGATGCAAAATTTTACATAGCAACATTAAATCACGCGCCAGAGTTTTTGTTTACAATGCTTGATTTTGTTTTAGTATGTCACACATACATAAAAAGCCACTTTAATTCAAATTTAATAGGTATAATTCAGATAAATTTTTATTCCCTAAAGTGCAGGGCTCAAAAGATATAGAGTAAAGTCGGCATATATGGAATACCAATTGTTAATATAGTGATAACGTGGAAACTTAAAGGTTTAGAGCTGCAATGTTACATTATTAAATAGTTCTAAGTATCTCCAAAGAATGACTAGTACTAAATTGGAAATAAAATTGCATTTAGTATTTAAAAAAAATATATATTAAAAAAAACGCATTTTTTCTCGAATATAAAAATGGAGGTTAATATGGAATGGTCATATAGGGTAATATGGAATAGAGCTAATACACACAAAACGTTTCGCTAAAACAACATACCTATCTAAGAGTTACAGAAGTCGCATACAAAAACATCTTTTTCTGCATTTGTGCATGCTTCGTGAGCCCATTCATTACAGATTACGCACATCACCCATATTTCTCTACTTCGGCTCGTGGAAAAGTTTTCTTGGCAAAAAATGCATTGCACGTCATCACTAGTTGGCTTTTTAGTGTAGCAGCTTAATGGCAGATCTTCATCAGATGAACCATCAACTACTGGTTCAGACTCTGACTCAGAGGAACTAGAGGAGACACATTTTTTCGTGACTTTACGTGTTTTAGTTTGTAATCCACTAGGTCCAGGGCTCGATCCGGGTTCATCAACTATTTTTCGAGTTACTTTTTGTCGTGAAAGATTAATTGATTCCTCTAGTTCTTCTTTGTTCGGTGTGGAGGTAATTATTTTAGAACGTCCACATTTTCTTCCCCGAGTTCCTGACTTCTTTATTAAATCTGGTACTGGAATAATGTCACTAGGATAAACAATAGGAGAGTTATTTTGCTTCTTATCTGTAAGTGCAATATCATCTGACAAATGTTCATTGGATTTTTGCATTTCGACTGCAAATTCTTCTTCAGCGAATATATTTCTTTTTAAAGGATAGATCCCAGTGGCACTGAACCCCTTAACAGCCCTTTCCCCGGACTGCACTTTGAGATAGGCGCTTCCTAATAACTGGCAAATATCAAAATGTGTTACTGCACGTTTTTCGGTTCTCATAAAGATTCTTACTTCTTCATTATAAAAGGTCTTTAACGCACCCATAACGGTCTTATCAAGGGGCTGTAATTTATGCGTTGTATGTGGTGGCAAGCATAAAATAGTTACGAAGTTTTCTTTGGCCTTGATAAGTACATCTAGATTCCTAGTGTGAGTGTGATGACCGTCTAACACCAGCAATATTGGGTTTGTTGCTGAAGGTTTGGTTTTTTCTAGAAAGTGATCAAACCACTTTGTAAATAAATCTGTTTGGATCCATCCAGATGGGTGAAAAGCAAACAACGATCCTGCAGGTGCCCCTTTTTTCAGCTGATCACTTGCCTTTTTGCGTGGAAAGATGATCATGGGCGGTACAAAATCACCTCCTGCATTTATGCACATAACTATGGTTACAAGAGAGCCTCTTTCTGCTGACGTGATAGCTCCTACTTGTCGCTTGCCTCTTAGCGATATCACTTCTGGACATCTCGATTGCACAATAGACAACCCCGACTCATCAACGTTATATATTTGGTGAGGGTCATAGTTTTGCGCAGTCATGGTCTTTTCTAGTAGGTCAAAAAATTCAGCAACATTCTCTCTGTTAAAACCAACAGCTCTTGCTAGAGAAGTTCCAGTGGGCTTTCGTAAACTTAATGTAGTCTTATGCCTTTTCATAAAGGAAGAAAACCAATCTTTTCCCGCAGATTCGCGCAAAAGTGAGAATGGATGTGCTATATTATTACGTTTAGCAAGCTGGAATGCCATAGTTCGGACATCCCTTCGTGTAAGTCCAAAAAACTTCCGATCCATTATGAGTAAATACCGAACTAGTTCTTCTTCCAACTCCGATGATAAAACTGGTTTTTTACCCAACTTCGTCTTACTGACAATTGCTGGAGGCCCGTCAGTGTTACAGAGGCGAAAAAGTGTTGCACGTGGAACATTAAATGTTTTTGCTGCGGCCAAATATCCCATGTTTCTATTCCTTACTGATTCGATAGCGTTTGCCATATTATCACTACTCCATTGCTTTCGTTTTTTTGGCAAAGGAGTATGCATAATTTCTGAAAAGACAAATTTTCCATAATCACATACTTGAAGGGTAATATGGGATAGTAGTTGGGCAGGAAATATGGAATATCTCATATTAGCCACCCCACGAAATGTAAACAAAACTAGTACCCTAATGCTTATAATGAAAAATATGAAACCAAATGGTCACTATGTCGACTATTCTATGCCTAAACAAACTTACCTTGAGGTTAAACAAATTTATTTTCACAAAATGTAGTCACAAAAAGATTTTAACTGATGCCGTGCACAATCTTTAAATGCACCGAAATCATAACCACAAATTTCGTGGCGTTGGTGGCTTATACTGGTCATTTTGTTCTATTGCAACAACCTACATTTCTATCGAACTTTCTAGTTCCGCTCCTCTTTAAAAGATAGAGCCACCTGTTTCAAAATTATGGAAAATTCCATATTACCCGACTATTCCATATATACCGACTTTACTCTAAGGAAAAACTGAGTGTAAAATCGACCATTATCTATCATTCCAAGCTTTCGAAAAATCATGAAGCTGAGACTCATGAAATAGTTAGAGTCTAACCAAATTCTCAATTTAGATCATGTTTGGACGTAAATACATTAGGTTGGTACAATCCATACTTTTTCAAAATTGTTTCCAATATAGTCGGGAGGTCTCGAAGAAAGCACAGATATTGGTATTACTTTATGTGATCTATCGAGAGCCTTCAATGCGGCGCCCCTTTTCTTTTCTCACTGAAACGATACATTATTATGGCATCATACTTAGCAAGAGGAAATAAATCATGTTCTGAGATGCAAACTTTGACACTTGGACTAACTACCTCAAGGATCGGTTCTGGGTCCGTTATATAACTAGGTACATTATTTATGGAATTGATCTATTTATTTTTATGTAATAGAAAAAATGTGTGGCTTATGCTACAAGATGGAATTTCTGAATAAATCGGAAAATTGGTTCAGTGCCATTAACCCAAAATTAAACAACTGGAAAACCCAAGACCTAGTGTTTTCTCAACCAAAAATGCAAGTAATGGCCGAAATGTAAAACTTCTTGGCACGGTTATTGATGACTGTCTTAGTTGTCTCATATAGATATGTCAAGAAACTATAATTTCGATGTACTTGATATTTAAAATGAAAAACAAACTATGTCACAGTACTTCGTTTTTTATGGTAATTCTTGTTACACCATCAGAGTACTTCAAAATGCAGAGAAGATCATTTAGAATTATCGCTAGTGCTGTCATTAATTTTTCAGAGATCTCTCCATTCCTCCACATCCTTCTTTATTAATACAGGCTATATTGTAAAAAATGCCCCATGCTGTAACTTTGTTATTTATTGGCGGATTTTACAGACTCAAAAAACGAATGAATGTGTCAGTATACTCTACAAAATCACCAACTTTAATTTTTTTATCTTTGCCTTCAGTAACAGCGGTAATGGAAGCATGTATTTATTTTTACGTCATATTGTAGAATTATTTTTTCTGAATTCGACACTAGGTATAATGTAAATAAATATTTATGTAACATTTGCATATGATTTGATATAATTTTATAAACGCTTTTTTTTCGCATTCATTTCCGCACATGAAGGCCTGCCTTTAGAAAAATGTCAGATCAATATCACAATTTTTTGATTTTTTTAAAATAATGTGAAAATATCATGTTAATTTCTATGATGGACAACAGCACATTGACCAAGTGTACTTTGAATGTTATAAAATAGTGGGCGACCAGTGCGTCTCTACATCAATAGATTTCCGAACAAAGAAATTCCAGATCGACGAAAACTCTCAAGAAAACTATTTAAGAAATTATGCTAGTTTCATGAAGCCTATAAGAAAGTATTGTCAATTTAATGAAGAGGTGGAGTTAGGCTTTCTTCGCATTGTTCAGGAGACCGTCTTCACGTGAAATTGCTAGTGATTTAAACAAGAGAACCAAAGATAGTGTAGATAGAATATTAAGAAAACACAAGTTTAAACCGTACGTTCCGCAGAAAGTGCCAGCTCTGGAGCAAAATGATTGATACGAGGGAATGTTACTTTCTATAAAACAAATAATTTGGTCTAATAAGTGTACCTACTAGTGTACCTTTAGCAATAATGGCATTTATAATAGAAAGATCAATTGGTACTGGTAGAAAAATCATTGTAGAAAATAATTTTCAAATCAGATTTATCAGATTGTTTTTTATGGACGTAATACTTAAAAATATTATGATCTTTTGAATTGAAATATCGAAAAAAATATACCCCTTTGGAACTCAATATAATTGATTTTCAACAAGGGGTCCTCTTCATAATAAACATGTGATTTTAAATTGATTAAATAACAGATTTGGCGCACGGTGGATTGGGACAAACGAACCTGTCTGGTGGCCTGCTCGTTCCCCTGACTTCACGCCACTTGACTTTTGTTTTTGAGGTTACCTTAAAGACCAGTTTATATAAACCATCCCCAGAATGAAAACTGGCTCAGAAGAATAATAATCGAGGTTTGTCGAGAAATACCTACAATTGTTATAATAAACGCTACTTATGAAGTGATTAGAAGGTGTATTTGTCAAGGCGGCAGACAATTTGAACAATATTTGTTATGCCGATTTCACCAGTTATTTAAATGGTATTTTTTAATAATTCAGATATTTTAATAATTTAATTCTTTATTTTTTTTAATAAATATTACTCATGTAAATATATTTTAAGAAGAAAATTCCTAAGCCTCTTAAGTAAAAGTTTTAAGAGAAAAATAGAGGCGTACTGTTCTTTTCTCCCCAAAAATTCAATATCATGCCTTAATTTTTATCCAAAAAAGAAGCGTTTCCACGTATGGTGGGTGCCTACCAAATTCCAACAAAATATCAAAAACACTCTTAATGAACTGAAGATAAATAGTTTTTTTTTGTTTTTTTTTTTCAATCAAATTTGCACCAAAATTAATGGTGATTTCAAAAATAATTTTGGATCTTAGAAACATCAGTGGCGTAACATTTTTTTCTTCAAAAATATTCAGTTCAAATCTCATACAGACTGGTAGAAATAAAATAAATATTTTACTTCAAAAAATGTCCTTAATGATTAAAAGGTGTGTACAGAATTTCATAAAAATGACAAAGAGTGATTTTGATAAGAAAGTTATTTTTTCTTAAAATTTTAACACCCTCTAGCTCAAAAATTAACAGGCTTAGGACATATGGTGATATTACCTTTTCTTCTTAAAATTACCCAAGGCATTCAATCAGTTAACACCCTGTATAGGTAGGTACTGTTGAATTCAGAAGAAAATTGTCTACAATATGAGGTAAATATAAACACATATTTCCATAAAAAAGTTGACTATCGCTATCACTGAGGGCAAGGATCAAAAAAATAAAAGTTGGTGACATCTTGTAGAGTAGGTATATCAAACCATACGCTTGGAGCGTTTTTTAAGATACAGTGTCGTAAATACACAAGAACAAATGAGCGTTCTATACAAACACCAATTTTCATGAATAGGTACTACACTCGTGGTGCAAATCATTTGAGGCCTTCTCGTCCCGTGCTGAAAAAATCACAAATTCAAGGCAAGTTCAAGGACAGCCAGTAAAAAAGCCAACATGCAGTTAGTAAACTCGTTCAGAGTCATAATTTTCTGAACCCAACTAGAAAACTGAAATGAAAAACTTCTTCAAGCGCACCATGTGACATATCATTCTGAGTAATTCAAATATATTTTCTTCATATCCCTAAAATGAACGGCGCTGCATGCCTTTAACTCCGAAACTACTGATCGTAAAATTGTCAAAAGAATACAGAAAACATAGGCCTTCACTTAAAGATTACAGGAAAACGACACTCCGAATCACATTTAACCAATTTTTAATTTCTAATTCGTCACCATCATATAGATTGAATGGAGGCAAGATCCTCGATTGATTCAGCACACAATATCCAATTAAGGATTCAAGCAAGGACAAATCAATAAAACAAAGAAAATCCCCATAAACTACACCAATCCGTCCTATCCTGTTACAATTCTAGTAGTAAAGCAATCAATTATTATACAAGTAGATGTCGACTACCTATACGACTAACACGTCGTATTTAAATAGATGTATATGATATACAATGACTTAATGGATATCTTGATAAGCATATCCTGCTGCTAGGATATTGACGTACAGGAACGGATTGCCATTTCATTTAAATTATATTCCAATAAAAGTATGAATGTGCGTGGTCGAAAATAAGAGACACTGATGTTGATCCAGCTTCTGTGATCTGTACCACAACTAAATAAACCATATGGCGCCTTCATTGAATAATTATTCAATTCCATTATGAAATGCCCTGTACAAACTGATTACATTAGGTACTGAACGAGCTAGTTTGGTAAGCGAGTTTTCCAGCAGGTCATTGATTGTCTTAGAAATCACGATAAGTAATGATTATTTGGAATTTATTGTGCTAAGAGCTAAATCAAGCTAATAAAACCATTTTCCTTTCTATACAATTTAAGGATCCATAACCATATAGACAGATAAATGCATCTAGATATATAAAAATTTATATGCTTTACTTATACACTTGTGCGTAAAAAGTCCCGGACCGGTAAATTATTTCGAAAAAGGTGCATATTGTCAAAAAATTCTGGATTAAAAGATATAATGTTTTGAAAAATCAACAACACCTATATAACCTGTAGTTATATAGGGTGGCTCAAAAAGTCCTGGCCAACTAAAATGTTTTTTTTTAATGGAATGATTATTTTTTAATCGCATTTTCTGATTCGAATAAACATTCTGAACAATGATTATTTATGAAATAAATCGAATTAAGGAACATACATACGATTTAAGATATTACATTCATTTTATATATTTACAAGCTGGTACCAGAATTTTTTGTGTCACCTTATAAACGGAAGAAAGAAAATTGAATTATACCAAATGTGCACATAGGTACAAGATTTTCAATAACTTAATAAAAAAAATAATTAAAAAATACAAGTAAGAGCAAAAAAAATCGTTATTAAATTAAATGCTCAAAATGTCCCCCTCCAACTGCTTGACAATGAGCTAAGATGTAATAATAATCTGTCAATGACATTTTGCTACATTTCATGACTAATTAATTCACAGGTTTTAAAACATACACTCTATTTCTTGGAGGTTCTCAGAGAAACTAATCGAGGGCGCATCAAGTCCGACGACCTAGCGGGCCATTTTATTTGGCACCAGGTTTTAAAAACATAAAATGAATGAATGTAATATCGTAAATCGTATGTATGTTCTTTGATTCATAAACTTAGCTTAGCTTAGCCATATGACATGTTACATATCTAATTATTGTTCCGAATGTTTATTCGAATCAAAGAATGCAATAAAAATATAATCATTCCATTTTAAAAAGCATTTTAGTTCGCCAGGACTTTTTGCGCCACCCTGTATAATAAGAGGTATCTTTGTTTTGTAAATTTTTCAAAACCTTACAACTTTTATAAAGGAAGTTTTTTTGATAACGTGCGTCTTCAAAATAATTTACTGGTCCGGAACTTTTGACACACAGCGTAAAAATCAAATTAATACCTACTAAGAACAAGAAAAAAAATCTACCTCGAGGGTTTTGTAAAACAAAATATATTTAGCTAGATAATAGGTACATAGAAGGAGGATGGAATTATAACATCCAGTGGCTAATATGGCTCATTTTATAAATAAAACATAAATTATGTACAAAAAAAAGAAAAGAGAAGAAAAATCATTATTTAACTTAACAAAATTTTGAATGTTTTTCACAAAAACTACGTTGCAGTAGAAAATATCGAACCGATTTTGATTTTTATTATACAGATCACAAAGTCGGTATAGAGGCGAGTGCTGCATTAGGTATGTTAGTTCTAGAGAAGGGTTATACAAATGTACGATTGTTCCTACCAGCCCGACGAGGTGCTTGTAATGAAACAGATTCAACAATAGATGAAAAATCTATGTGGGGTAACCTCTAAATTAAACAAAATAAAGGTACTAGTATCTTTTTTGGCATCAGTACTTAAGTATATGCATGACAAGTAGGACATTGATGGACATTAAAGAGAAGAGAGAAATCAGATAAAAAGACCGACAGATGCCATAGTGGCACCATCGTGGTTTTTTGAAAGTTTTTAGCTAGAAAACCTTGATAACGAACCAAAACGATAATTTTCTTATGATGTCAATTATTCACAATAATAGGGCAGTGTCCAAAACAAAGTTGTGATTTCCCGCCGCTAATCATCCTGTAGTGAGACTATGTAGGTATATTTGTACCTATATTGGTAGATACTTTTATATACGAGCCGACTACCAACCAGGAACTGACCAACGACCACTCGATACCAACAACCGTCACCATTTACAAAGACACAACCAACAAATCCTAAACCATATCAAGTCAGCCCATCATCGTCCGACACAAACACTTTCGATCTCGAACGCGGCAAACTAGAGCAGTCAGTATCTTGTATAAGCCAGCTAGATTAGCACAGCGCTGGACCAGTACTCTCTCAGTTACGGTAGGGAGTGCACGAGCTTTTGCAGCGCGCTCTGGCACACGTGTGCCCCGAAACTTACGTCAGTGGTAACCCTTTTCGGACTATATTGATTCATCTGTGATCTCGTTTTTTTTATTGTGGATGTTTCTGTTCCGAGTAGTGTCTCTAGCAGGAAAGGGGTACTACACTCCTAACAATAATTGTGATCGAGGGTTTCGCTCTTGTGCTATCATTGAAGTCACTGAGGGCAAAAGGTTTCGCGCTTACCCTTACATCGATGTCTCTGGAACTGATGTGTTGAAAAAATACACATGGACGGCTCAACAAATGTGAAAGGTTATAAATAATTTCACTTCACATTCTGACTCTCAAATTATTATCGTTGGGCGCCCAAAGTTCATCGATGGACCTTCATCTCGAGAAATTTAAAAGTGTTACGAAGCTTCGCTGAAAAGTTGTCGAAAAACAACGGGTTTTTTTCGTTGGTTGGTAATACTCTTACTTACACTTACACAAGATTGAAGTGAAACAGTTCGCTTACAGGTGTTCTCTTGGTATTATTATACATTGAGAAGCATCTCAAAGGCGTGGCGAGTGATTCGTGACTGTATAGATGCATATTCAACTTATCTAACTTCGCAATTCTTCGTCAGCCATATATGAAACTATATTTTCTATAGAAAAAAAGCTTCGAGTGTGCACCTACGCCTTGAAAAACAATGCCGACTAGTAATATTCGAGACATTAACTATATGATGGTGCAATTTAGTGGTGATTTTTGACTCTATTTGGGATTTTTCTTTGGAAGTTAACTAAACCTTTTTACTTCTTTGGTTCCTTAACAGCATAAACATAAGGTTGGTATAATTTTTATTTCCGATAATAATTAGTTTTGATCCTTACATAAGATCCTAATAGACAATATAAAAACCAGAGCCTTCTATTCATGGATTTTCCCTTATAATTGTGTCCTCGAGATCATCATTTACAGAAAAAAACGCATTTTATGGTTAATTGAGAAAATAATGAACAGAAATTTGCATCAGCAGAATTACTTTTCATAGAATTAATATCAACAATTGCAATAACAAATGAATAGTTTTTTTTATTGATTCTCAGCTCTGTCAAGTGTATAAAACGATTAACATACCTATAACAAGAATTGTACTTATTACCAATTTGATGCGAAATTCTTTCTAAGGAATAGGTAAATATGAAAAAAAGTAGATATATGAACCATGCTTTTTCGGGTAGGTATTCGATAATATTTTTTACCTACTAGTTTATTGATAAAATACCTTTTGATCAATATATTACCTATTAGTTCCTGCCTCGGTTCTTGCAGTGAAAAATAATAATAATTCTTGTATCAGTACCAAAACAAAAAATCACATTATTTCGTATTTTTCAGTGCACCAACTGAAAGAAAGAAAGTTAGGTATTTATTGTCACATTTTTGAATTTATATTAAACATTGAACTTTCAATAAATTTGTACAATGATAATAATAATTTATCATATAACTTTCGAAAGCTTCCTCTCTCTCACTCTGAAGCCCATGAAGTTTTTTTTAAAAAAAAGTGTTTATTTCAAATTTTCCGAAATTCCTCTTTTTAGATTTTCTGTCAAATTTTCGACAAAAATACTCTTTTGGAAGGAATTTTTGACTTCTAGTGGGACTATTTCTCATCACTCTTCTTTCGAATAAATTAAGAACATGAAAATCGGACCACGTTTATCTACTATGCGAAACGCGCGTTCGTCCAAACATAAAAATCAGTTACCTATATATAAGGTAGCTATCCGTCGTTTCTTCGAAGTCTATCAAAAATGCTTAGAAAACGATATAAATATTCCATGAGTAGCTATTGTTTTCTTAGATTTTTATCTTCACAAACTATCTATAGGTATTCAAAATTCTCCCAAACACGCTTAGTCCATTTGATTAATATTTCTTTAAAACAAAACATCGTCATTATTTATAAAATGTATACCTAACTCTTTAATTGTATCTCTAACAACTAATAGACTTCTACATACTTTTTCAGTTAAAAAAGCTCTTATAAGTTAATATTTCAAATCGGCGAGACCGTCTTTAAGATGACAGTTCTATTTTTAAGGAGACTTTTGACTGGAGAATATTAGTAGATAGATTATGTTTCTGCCTTTGCATTTGTAGATACATCTAGCTTATTTAAAATAGCATATCTTCAATTAGAATGGCAGAAAATCCATGAAATTTGGAAAATCGCAAATAAATATAGAAGATAACCGACATATCGGGATAGGATGGACCATTTCACGTTACATATAAAAACGATTAATTTGTCACCAGTTAGATATTGATTATCCAATAAAGCTGCCAACTAATTGATAAATTTAGTTCAGGAACATCTAAAACCCATGCGAACTGATCCACAAAGTAGTTCAGTTGCACCTAAGTGTTATTTCAAGAGCTGTTCACGTTACTTTGCCAAAGGGACATGTCAAGAGTATTTATTTTTGCATGGTTATCGTCCATATCTGAACTTTTCTTTTCGTCAGTTTATATCATAACTATTGAGACATTTGAGTATACCTATAAAAACTAATTTTGATATATTTTCGATGAATAAACTATATGAAGAAATGATATCATCTGTGATCGCTGATTTTAACAAACAACATTTGATTTGTAAGGATGTCATCTGAATCCTAGATTCAGTGAAAAATGATAGGTATAGGTATCAAATTCAAATATTTGATATTACTTAATTGTTTGTCGCCTTCTCCATCTCATAAAGTAACGTTGCCACATCTCTTTAAAACAATTCTATTTAAGATAGATACAAAAAGCCTTCGCTAATACATTTTTTTTCTTCTAACAATTAAAACGCTTTTACTCAAAAGTGATATTAAAAGATGATTTTGGATACGGCTGTATCTATAACTATAGGTACCGTCGAATACTTTTTTACGTAAAAGTTAATGATCCGCTATTCGAAAGTTTTAGGATAATAATTTTAATTTTTACTCAATTACCTACCTACTTATCTTTGTTGACCAATGTGTGCTATCCGATGGGAAGAGAATTTTGTATATGACCAACCAACAAAAAAAAACAACAACTGAAATGTACCATAAAAAATCTGCCGCTTGATCAGCTACACAAAACTAGATCAGTCGGTCGTCATGAACCAATGAGAATTTACAGAAAGTAAGTTTTTGATTTTACGGATCATTCGGCTTTTATTGCGGCAATTAGGCAGTTTTTAGAAATTCAACAAATGTGATACAGAATGGAGTTGTGAAATTTTATATAAATATACTTAGGCAGTTATTGTACTTATTTACTCGAGATAATTGACTTTATGATTTTTTATCGGCACTTTTACTCGAAATGTTTCCCAATCACTCTTTAATTAACCATAACACTGTACCAAAATCTGTAATCCCAGACAAAAAAATATTCTCTAAATAATCCATAGCAGTTGTCTCTAAACTTTCTAACGATATTTTGTCTTCAAAAGTTTGTACTTAGATACTTTTGTTTCATGTCTTTGTCCAAAAATTATTCCGCTCTGTATTATAAAATTTCATATGGTTCTCAAGATTCCACAAAGAACTTCTTAAAACAATAACGAATTTACTGATAATATAGGTAGGTCCTCTAACTAACTGTAGTAAAAACTGAAATCATTGCAATCCATTTCCTGTTCATGACAATCTTCATAATGCTACTTAGAGCAATTATTATACTTGAAAGGATACGGTACAGTTTTTTTTTTTTTGGTAAGAAGGTCATTATCTTTATTCAAAAATCAATTAAATATAATGAGGAAAAAGTACCGTTGAAATAAATAGTGAGTTACAATTTGGAATGATTGTATTGTAGCAATCTAACAATTTATTGGAAATTTTTGTGGTTCCATTAGTGAAATCCATTAATAAGTTTGTTCTTATTGTTAACTAGGCGACGGGTAGTGAGTATTTTTATTTTAAAAACAGCTTATTTCAAAAAGATGAAATATCGAAAGGTGCATACAATTCAATATTTTTCTATTCTGTTCCAAAACTATTGGCCGTAAATTTAATTAATAGTAGTGATAGGTATTCTCAGAACATTGATTCCGATGTTACATATTGTCAGAAATCTTCATATTAGGTATTTTCATGTAAATCCAATATTTTTACAGATGAATGTTACACTAGATATAACTAACAAATATATCAAATGATTCTAACCTAATGTCATTTATTCATGCTGGCTCCGTTTGCAACCGTTTTTTGACCGACGAACCCAAACGGAGGAGCTATATACAATTTGACTGTTTGCTTTTCTATTGTTGGTGCGCGCCCTATATATGGTTAACGTACTCGGATTTTGATGATTTCCGATTTATATGAAAGAAGAGACTTGAGAAATGGTCCCATATTCATAAAAACTTAAATCCGAAATCTCCTACGAAAACCGCCCCCGAAGTTGGTGGAGGAGGCAAATTTTCTCGAAAATCGAAAATCCGAGATGGCAGAATTAAAGATACGAAAATATCTGGAAAGTTTAAATTGAAATTTTATTTAAAAGAGCTATGTTGTTCGAGTTTCGGCGATTTTCAAATTTTGAAATATAAGTACGTATCTTTGCTATGTATTGCAATTTCCTTTGAAAACTGAAAATCCAAGAATGAATAATTAAAGACCAGGCTATTTGCAGCAACTTTTATATTGAACATTTTTTTCATTGAGTTATAGTTTTCGATTTACAGCAGTGATAAAGTCTAAAATATGCGTATTTCCACGACGATGTTTGTTGATTTCTGAATAATAACAAATACCTACAAGCAAAGTATATTAATTCTATTGGTGCTGGTACTTGTGAAGTTGGTGACAAAAGTTTTCAATTTGACTACAACTACACAATTTCAAAAGTACCATCACCAATAGAATTAATATTATTTAGTACTTTTCTGTGCACCAACTGATAATGTCAGCCCAATTTTTTTTACAAAATATTTATTGTTACTCAAAAGAATATAATTCCGTGCGGCGTACATACCAGATTCTATGTTGGTTTGTATTGTTTAAAATTGATCAAAAATCGTTATCAACATTCTCAGTCGAGATAGGCACTGAGGAAAAAAACTTAAACGTGCATAAGCACCTATCTACATATTCACACATACTTCAAATTCTTAAAATTAAAACGATTTTCCATCTGCAAGTTGAAAAACAGAAATATCTGCGAACAATTCTCTAAATCCAGAAATAGTCACAATATCTCATCATGTAGATAGATAATCTCCTCTTCCTATACCTAGACAAACTCGATGGAATATCTCTAGCTATCGATAAAACAAACTTTCGTCATATCTATAAAGCATAATAATATTCTACCGTGTCGGTTGTATCCAAGAATTCAGTAAAAGGATCCCGCTGTCGGATGATATACAGGGGGTCAGAGGTCGCACGTGACTGTTCAAAATGAACGTGAATCAACACGATGCTCGCCTGCCGCTCAACTCTTGAGACGAGATGGTATGTATTCTCCTCTTTTATCCATCCAGGCCTCTGTTTCCAATAATAGAAGAGCCAGTGGATAGATTTACTTCAGGTATTGTTTAGAAACTATACTTTTTCAAATCGTTCCTGGCGTTTATGGCGTCATATTAGAGTGATGCTCATTTTTTAAATTAGTTCTACAAATCTCATAGCCGTTGTGACTTGTGACAGTCAAAGCTTTGAGTTATGTACTTTCTAAGCACTGCAGCGGTTTTTTTTCAGGATAAGTTAAGCTGGAATTGTCATTACCTATGCTGGCAGCTAGGACCTTGGATCGTTTGACAGTTCCGTATTGAGCTAAGTACAGTTTCATATTCACAAGGAGAAATTTTGCAGATTTGTCCATCTTGTTGCTGGTACCTTATCAACCCATACGTTAGTTAATCAGTTATAACTAGTGTAAACTAAACTATCCGTGACCGCAAAATCCTATAGAAGCTCAGTTTCAAACGAAAAAGGAATTTGTGTTCGACTGTGATAACGGAGATAATACAGAATATTAATAGTATAATTATTAATTTTAGCTAAATTATTATAATTATCGTACCTGCGGTGAGTGCTTAAGGTCGAGCTTAAGCATGGTCTATAAACTGTTACAGACCATGGAGTTTAAGGTGGGTACAAATGTACAAATATATAACAAGACCTCGTTTCGCTCCGTCGTCGCGTAACAATTGTTTGTTACCCATGAAAGATACAGCGTGTCAACAAATATTGTGTATCAATACATCGTCACGTATCTTATAAAAGGAACAAGCTGCCGTTCCGTCTTTACTAAAACATAACAATTGTATTTTTCTTGGGTGCAGTAGAGGTTGCTGCAGCAGCATATATATATATACATGCATTACTTCGTTAAGAAAAATAAACAAGACGTGCAGAAAGACGCTGGTGGCAGATCCAGTTGTATACTGGTAGAAGTGTGTACAGCCAAAATTATTTACTGCTGGATTTAAAATTTCATGCAATTAGTGAACTTTACAAAAAATCTACCAGAATGTCCCCAACAAACTTCCAGTACTTGATTAATTTATTTGTAATATTTGGGATCCTATAAAATTCCTCTACTACGGTAACTTTTTATAAAATCAATGATAATTTCTTCCGTCAACTCCATAATAGCGATGTCTTTAACTGAATAAATAAAACGAAAAATAAATCGCAACAAGTGGTGCAACATCAGTGCGTCTTGTTAAGCGACTACGTTACGATACGAGGTCTTCAGCCACCTTTATATTCAATGCACTATTATGGTGGTATATATTGGGAAGAAAATCAAATAAAATTACATGTTTTTGTTCTTTGTCGGGCTGAATGTTTTTAGGATCAACTTTATTATTGTTGAAGTAATATAAGAGTATTTGTCACTCATCGATTTACAACTACATTAACTAAGAGTTAAAAGAATTTTGCCCTCAAATGTTTTCCAAATTTATTCCGAGACTAACAGATGTTTCGTCACTATCGAGAAAAGTTTTGAAGTAGAGAGAATCTATTCTTTTGTCAGTTCTTTAACATAATGTAATTCGATGAGCATTGGTGGTACTTTTGAAAACTTTACTCCACTTTGAAAAGATAATGACTTTTTTACAATGATGTTTCCAAATTTCTTAAACTCAATAACGCCTAAACGACCAGTTGTTATTCATCTTGAATATATCTCTCAACATACTGGCAATCATCGTTCACAGTAATTTCATTGTTTTCAAAATCGCAACTGCTTTTATTCCTACAAGCTAGTCTCTGGCTGCATTTCTAGTATCCGGTAATACGGTATATATTTTTGAGCTGAAGCATCAACCATATTGTTTTTCTTCAATAACCAATTTTAGTATTCACTCACATTCTGGAGAAGTCACTGCATATGCCGGATTTTTATTTTCTCTTATTGTCTATTTTGAAAACAATTCAGCATATTCGTTCTTTTTATACCTAAACATTTTATAAATGCATGGATGCTTTCTCAAACTATAGTGAATAGTGATAACTCTGCCAGGGAAGATACGAAATACTTAGAAAGCACTTTCTTATATTCACTTTGTCTTTTCTTTATTAGAATGCTGGAAAAGCTAAACATTATCTCCAATTTCAGATATTCACGAAGGAATCAAATAAATTAGTTTTTTCCGTTTATTTTTTATAAGAAACGCTTAAATAATAAATAGATATAGATATGCGGTGTTTGTTGCAAAATTTCATTGAACGATGCAATCCATCAAAACCTCATTGCGTTTCCAGCTCTCAGCCTAAGACTCTTCGACATGAACGCTGCGAAGAGTAGCTGAAAAATCAGCTGACCATCCATATAAACACGATCTAGCAGCGTGTAAAGTTAATTGCAGTAAGGTGCAAGTTACGTGATTCGAAGCAAGGAATGCTCAAAAAAAAACTTAATTTAATTAGACACAAACATACCGTCCAAATGGTCTAGTGCGAATTTTCTGATATAATGAGAAAGCCACATGTACTCTACAAAATAATATATTTCACACAACATTCCTTCTTTTCTGAAATTAATCACATTGTAAATTATCATTATCAATCATTTTCATTGGAAGATAGTTGGCTCTAGTTTCTTTGTTATCTGTAAAATTATACAATCATTTCTCTCACACACTTACCGCCACTAATAAAAATGTCATAATATTTTCCTTAATCAATCAAGCTGTGCCATGACTGAAAAAATAACAACAACATCAAAACGAGTGATTGATACAGGCTTGAGGACAAAGACCAAAAATGAAATCGTTGCAACAGCAGATAGCAGAGACTCATTAACACAATGAATATTCCCACTATTGTTGGCACATTAGTGCAATTCTTATTATCCAACAATACACCGCCTAACGAAGACACTCGTCAGGATTTTAGAGTTAGTGGAGCAAGGTTATCCATATATATTATAAATACTCACATTTTGCGCGCGATGGCTAAGGTCAGGATGTAATATGCCATAATATGTATACTTGTAATATTAATAACATGATCGTGTGCGGCATTTCAAAATTGAAGGAGCCCATTGTCTGTGTCTAAACAGCCGCTGAAGATGTAAAGACGACGAGATTGAGGAGAGCTATAGAAAATAACGTTGAGTAATGAACACAGATTCTGTTCGCGGCTTCCGAGAGTAACTAAAGGACTGAAATGTTGCTGCACAATTGACACATAACAATTTATGTCTAGAAAGAATACTATCCATCACTTAGGTCTTAAGTAATGTGACAAAGATTGAGTAAACAAAATACTTTGTCCTTAAGGTATAGCTCAGCAGTTAACCCAACAATCTACTATTTACCTTGATCATTTGAAACTAGCTTATCAGAGACATGAAAATAGATTATGCAATATAGGATCTTATGAAAACCTTACCAGTGATAGGTGCCTATCTAGAGTTATACTGGTGCAAGATCCAAAGTTTTTTTTCAAAAACAGCAGAACACACTACAAGTTTTCGAATAATGTAAAGAAAATATTTTTTAAAAGAAATTGGACCGACGTTAATAGTTGTTGCACTGAAAAGTATAAAATAATATTAATTCTCTTGGTGCCATTACTTTTGCAGTTGTGCAGTTGCAGTCAGATTGATAACTTTTAGCACCCACTTAACAAGTACCAGCACCAATAGAATTAATATTATTTTATACTTTTCAGTTCACCAACTAATAACGTCGGTCCAATTTTTTGTAAAAAATATTTATTTCACACTTTTGAGTGTAACATTAGTCACGAAAATCGTTGAACGTTCACTAATACCAATGAAGATAGTACCTACTTATCCTATTACCCACGTATATTCTTTGCTTGTAGTTGTTATTATTGTGATCTCAAAACATCATTGCGGAAATACGCTCAAGTATTTTAGATGTTACCATTTTAACACCGATTTAACTGAAAAACCGTAACTCAAAGGAAAAAATTGTTTTTTATAAATATAGCTACAAATAATTGTTTTTTTGTAGTGCATACAGATTTTCAATTTGCGAAAGAAATCGCCCTCTCCACATAACAAAAATACATATATTTGAGAATTTAACATGCCCCTATCTCGAAAACCGTAACACTTTTGAAAAAATTTCAATTTAAATTTTCCGGATATTGTCCTATCTTTAATTATACCAGCTCAGATTTTCGATTTTCGAGAAAATTGGTCCACTTCAACCCCTTTGGGGGCAGTTTTCAGAGGGAAGGAGATTTCGGATTTGCCTTTTTATGAATACGGGAACATTTCTCAAGCCTTCTCTTTCAGTTCAACCATAAATCATCGGAGATGGTTTACTACATAAAAGGAGCGCACGAACCAAAAAAAAGCAGACAGTCGAATTGTATACCTCCTCCGTACAGGGTTCATCGGTCAAAAAACTATGACTTTAATGAACAATTATTCACTCTTGAAGTGGGGTGTCATGAAAGACAAGATAAATTCAGCGCACTTGCGACTTAAATGCATCAAAAGACAATTAAGCGAAGTCTAAGTACCTAAGGCGTCGCCTTAAAATAGGACACCCATTCGGTGATGCGTAATTCTTAATCAAATATGTCAATATAGGTGTTAAATTGACATATTTGACTTTTAACTGATGGTCGTCAGTGCAGGAGTTTTTCCAGCTCGTAGACCACCTATGTGAATTTGCTGTCTAATAAATAGTAACCAACAATCCTATAAATATTGCTAGTATTTATGTTGAATTTTGAGATCTAGTATCTCTATCTAGTATCGTACTAAATTAGGACACTACCGAATTAATTTTCAGTATCCTAAAGGGTGAAAACGGGACGCTATTACTAAATTTACGCTGTCAGTCCGTCTGTTATCGGGCTCTATCTCTCTAAATAATAAATCTGTGCGTCCGTTCGTCTGTAAGCTAGCTGTATCTCACGAATCTTAATAGGTAGAGAGTTGAAATTTTCAGAAAATGTGTAAGAATTTCCATTTCCATCCTTAAGTCCGTCATAATGGCACGGAACCCTTCGTGTGCGAGATTGACTCGCACTTGGTCGATTTTTTATTTGAAATCGCACTTCGTCGATTTCTTATTTGATATTTCATTCCTAGCATATTCAGCAGATGATTTTTTCTGGCGAGATACATTTTGATATTATTCTATAAGCAAGAAACCTCAACTGACAACTGACATTTGAACTTGTCATAATTATTACAATTAATTGAGAAGTCATAAAAAGTATTTTATCTAAATTGATGAACCTTATTTTCCGAAATATTTTAATAGAAGAAAAATCATGATTTCTAAAGCTATCCGTGAAGCTAATTTAACGTTACTGCAATAAACTATTTCTATTATTATTGTGAAAAAGCCTATATACATATTGGCAGGCATATTCATTGAAAAACAATTTTACGCTTCGAAATAATATTAACACTACTCGCCTACCTTACAGCAAAACATAATCGAAGAAAGGCCATAATCACCCGTGTACTTGTTACACGTCCATCATGCAGTGTGGTTTTTACACTGTATGTAAGTAATTTCTTCATTATAACACAAGCCAAGAGCCAGCCGCGTGCATCATAGAATGTTCATCACTCAACACGTATACCTATATATAATATTCAATTTTGATGGTACATGTTCGTTCAGTGCGTTTCGAAACTCACTGCGCAAATGATCGTTATCTATATTTTTAAATTGGAACTGAATTGGAGTTGTTGATAAATAATCAAGGATTTTCTCTTTTTTTGTGCGAAATTCTTCTCTCTTTTTCATTCAGTGTCTATTACTTAATAGTATTAAAGATAAATTGTGGATTCTCAATATGTTCTCTTCTTCAAACTCACCTCTTTACGAGAATAGATTATTTAACTGAGCCAATTTTTTGATATATTTTGTCAGTAAACTTTCCGATGTCTCTGAACGTCAGGTTGCATTCACATGAACGTCGCATTGTGACAACGTTTCTGACATTGACAGGAACGACAATGGCCTTGTTTTTCCGATAAAATACGCTACAAAATGCTACGACTTTTCAAATTGACATTTGCATATAACCTCAGTTAAAATATAGATTTTGATCTCAAGTAATGAAAATATAATAAGGTCACTAGACATTTTGATATTTTCTATACAGTCAAATATTTGATAACAACAAACAAGGCCTATGGCCAATCAATGACATTGGCAGATGTCATAATTGACATCGATGTAACCTATTAACGTAAACTAATCTAATCTAGAACTTTTGACAACGACAATGACAGCCCTCATTAATTCTACGTTTTCTCCTGCTTCTCCTCTCAACAAAGAAACAACAAAGAGTTTTCAAACGATTTCATTAGATAACGCCCTGAAAAGAACAAAATAGTTGGTTCTTACAGAAATATTTCGCAAATCAGTGTTCACAAAGAATTTTGTTGGCTCTGAATTTTTTGTCCACCTAAAACTCTGTTTCTTGCAATAAAGTAAAATCGTTCTGATTTTTATATCATCTAAGGTAGTAGGATTTTTTAAAGGTTACTTCTATTATCAACCAACACAAGCGTTCAAGTATTTTATCTAGAGTATATACACATTTTTCATAAGTAATTTCAAATTTTTTTCGCGAAAAAAGGCTTCAGTCCAGAATTTACTCCAGTTAAATCTAATAACAATTAATAAAAATCAGAATGAAATTGACATATAAGCGTATGCTATCAATATCTAATCATAGAAACAGTTTCCACAATTAATTTGAAATAATAGTACCGACAGCGACATCTGATGTACAATAGTTAATCCTCTAGCTCACAAAACAAGAGGGATTCACCCCATAGATTATTTACAGTTAACTTTACATGCAAGATCGAGGCTAAATGATAGTGATAATAAGATTGACATATAAGTTTCGTTTACATGCGACAAGCGCTACAAATAGTGTGCGTGGACGAAGTTACAAGGGCTTCTTCTGGTGAAATATATACCTATATATAAGACAACATCGCGGCAAAACAAAACATCATTCGTATGGTTTTAATATGATTTTGAAGAAGAATACTATGCTTCTGATAACTTACAAACCATCCCATAACCATATAAGCTTTTAAAATAAAACTGTAGGTGAACCTGTCCATTTATTCATCACATTTGGATTTACATAAAAATAACTCAACCTACAACTACCATTAAATAGAGACATTTAGAATAAGTACCTCTACACACCACCACAATTCTCCTGATAGACAATCATCATGTTTCAACATCGTGTCACTGCGATCAAGATAGACCCGTGGAATAATAATACACAGAAGTAATGTACCAACTATATGATGAGTTTTGTACGGTTTGCAGTCAATAGTCAATTGTATTTGTGATAGAATCTTTTTTGATGGGAGAAATACATCATCGTCACAGTGTATAATTTAAATGTCAATTTTTTTCATTTTCGTAACACAGTGTCGAAACAACAACAACATGGGATGGACCAACTGTTAGGGAAATAGTGACTAAGATTGCTGCCGCAACTGAAACTGTTTTATTATATGTATAGGATAATAACTCCCTGTCAGTTTATTTGAAGGATACCTTTCAAATTTTAGTGTATCCTGACACTCAAACTTATCAAGATGCTCTTTCTATGTATCTATATAATATACCAAATTAACTCAGCTCGTATACTTTGGAATAAACAATGAATCTAATTTTTAATTACTTTCGTAATCATCTCGTATTCTATATCCAGTCTGGCACAAGAGTGTAATCAAAAATATTCTGTGTAATTCAATCAAACAATTAGTTTTTATAACCAATTGTTTGAAAAAGCTTATGGTATTTTATTAAAGAAACGAAAATTTATAAATGATGTTTTTTTCAGAAAATCTATTTTTATAGCAAAAGAAGAATTTTGTTTTACACTCCAGCGTAAAACGAAATTGTCAGTTAACGAATGATTTTATTACTTAGCATTAGCAATGATAAGATTTAGTATTGGTGGAAAAACTCTCTTACACTTTATGTTATTTTCGATTAAAATATTACGCACTGAAATTTGAAATGGCGAAATTATCGTTTTAGTTAAATTTTCAGTAACAATAGATTCGATTCCCAGAAGTTTTGGCGAATCTCCAATTCCCAAGATGTCCAACGTAAATTAAATAGTTTTCAGTTATATAAGGTAAGGTGATTCTGATTATTCTGTGATGATTTTTCTTCCTAAGTAACTGAAGAACCAAAAATGGGAGCGACATCTTTTTACTGGTGCATACTAATATAGCAATGAGTTTATTATATCTTGAACACAATTTTTGCCCTGAATTTCAAAATTAAATCATACACTATCGTTATTTACGAAACTCGATACAAAAATCAGTCGCGTACACATTCACTTGCAGTACTGACCATCAGGTATTTAAGAAAAATCTAAAAAAACTACTGACAGTATCATTCAAAGTATTTTTTTGACAATTCATATAGTTTATGTATTCTATGAATTTCACCTATCTGTTTTTTGGCAGCTGTCGCCATGTTCAGTTTTTATCAAGAAAATTTCAAAAGCAAAATGTTGGGGAAATTTAACTTTTATAATATTTTAGCATCTTGAAGAGATACTAGAATGCTTCTACATTCTACAGTTATACAGTTTAATGATTTTCTCTAACATTATTACGTAAGTACACCCATGTATCCATGATATAAATCTTTTGGGAGCTTCTCTTCAAACCGCTTGTTTACACCTGACCAAAGGAGAGTGTAGTGTGGTAGTGGATAATCTGATGATCGTGAACAAAATCTAAGACGCATCTGCTACCAAATAAGGCATCACAAAGAAGGCCGAGAGTTTGCATAACAAATTAACTCGAGCAACATCTGACAATCATTGTGAATTATTGTCATTTTCCGCCACTTAACTGCGACGCCACCGCCGCCGTCGATCAATCATTATAGAAAGCGAATATCCTCTAATGAAGTAGGCCGAATGTCACCACCCACACACTATAATAGCAAAATGATGATTATCTGCGCTCTTAATGCAATTTTATTTGGGATTTGTGACAGCAGTGAAACGAGAGAGCTTTGATTTGATACGCGACATTACGAATTAAATTTCTTGATTGTTTTTGTTGTTTCTTCATACTTACTCAGCAGTTAATGTGATTTATCGGAAATAACCTAGTTACCTAACTTAAAAGATGTCCAATTAGAGCTGATTGTTGCTACAGAAATATATTTTCGGGTTAAAAACACCGATTTTGAATGTAAATGCCTCATTATTACAAGTTTGACTGCGAAACACTTATTTTGCATTCGAATTCTAGAGCGAGTGTATTTTCACTCTATCGAAACCATAATGTTTCAAACTAAAAGTCCTACTCCTAACGAGTTTTGTATACACAGACAGAATCAGCCGACTGAGATCAGTCATTAAGTACGAGAAGGAAAACCGCTATATGCTAAACGAATTTTCAGAATGCACGTGTCCGGACCATGTGAAAATCAGCAATGTTAGTCGGATGATTATATCTCTATATTGCATATATGATTGAACAGAATATTTTATTTTAGTATTTTTTGCTAAAATTTCAAGATTAATTACGAAACAAAACCAGAAGAAAACAAACATCAATTGTAACAAACATAGGAATTGTACATCCACCTCCGTTTTTTTAAAAATCAGTCAAATTTGACAGGATTTTCATTGGGAAATAGAGATATTTTGTTGATTAATCTAAACTCATTTTTAAATAGTTTTTATTACTTTCGGTTCTTGTATCAATGGACTCCGCAGCGATTTCTCAGGCCCCATACGGTCTAGAGACTTGAAATTTCGAATTCGTACTTAGATCGCAAACATCTCGCCGCCTGCTAAGCTCCAAGTGTGATTCAATATTGGTAATTATAATTATCTCATTCAATCTCATTCAACCAAGATCATTATTTTGTCGACATGGAACGACAATGGGATCCGTCACTGGAATTACGCACGAGCATGGAGCGTATATATACGTCTCGTTCTCTGGTATATAGGTACTTTCTGGAAGATCGTCTATGGTTATGTCGCAATTGTCAGACGTCAGAAGTTATTGTTAATTTAAAGTTTAATTTTGTGTTGTGGTAGAAAAACCGTAATTTGTTATGGAATTGCTGTTGCTGGCAAACACATATACATAAGTAAAGTTAAAATCGAGAAAAGGATAGCAATAGTAGGTACTCATCGGTACGGTTTAAATCTTAAATGCCCAATAAAAACTATTTTTATTTTTTTTTAAATTTCACTTGTTTTAATTAGATATGTGTGGCTAACCAACCTCAACAGAAAAGTTTTTTCATGTGAAAACCTCTATAGGCATTTTAGGCGTTTTTCGGATGGGTAAAATCTTTCCAGCTCGCGACATCGATGACCTCGACATGCTTGTGACGTATTGCATACACATATATACACTAATACCAACACCTCTTTGCTAATACCACGTTTTTTTTCTCTGCTAATACAATTTGAATTGGTTAATTGTAGAATTATTGTGCAGTAAAATAGTGAGAACTTGGTATATTTATATAGAAAAATAAATGACAAAAACAAAGTATTTATTGTCGAATATTTACAACATTCTTATTAATATTTGCGTAAAAAAATATATTTTTCTAATATTTCATATCTGCAATATATCTCGCAATGAATATTATACCTATATTATATAGTGCACTGATAGAAGGATTTGTGAGTAATTAATAAGATATTTTCATATTTAATATCGAAAATTTCATGTTTTGTACGAAAGATGGTTCTGGCAGTCCAAAAAAGATTTGGTAAAAAATTTGACGATATTCCCATGATATTATGTGGGAACTTCAATGTCAACTTTGCAGATGATAAAAACCTAACACTAATTTCTTACTGAAGCATTAGGTTTGACAATGTCTAATAATCGAAAATTAAGTACCTACTAAAAAATATAAAACAACTATCGATGCAGGTTTTACACAGATAAATTCCAGTCTAACATATTTGTTTCTTATAAATAATTAAAAGTACAAATGGACTATGTTGAACTTAACGATGATAATAGAGCTAATAATGAAAATAAAATTCATTAAAACTATGTAAATACTAATACAATATTGGTATTTTTTACTGAGCTTGTGCAGTCCATCATATGTTTGATTAATTAATAAATTGTATAAAAATTTAAATAATTATTGCTCGGAGTGCCAATAGATGTGAAAACCAGACTAATGTTAATAATTTCACTTAATTTTTTTCTTAGAAAATTAATAATTCTGTTATTCCTTTCTTTCATGTTTTTACTTCTGTCGGCAGTCCTCATGACTGTTTCTGTTTTTTAACTATAATTAATTATGGGGTCTATCATAAATCATCATTATTATAATTATCACTTGATTAGTAAAATAAGGAGATTGAATATAGGGTTTCCAAAGTTTTCTAGCGGACGAAGTTGAGGGCGTCAGCTAGTTCATACATAGAATTATCTTATTTGAGTGCACCTACCTAATCAAAAGAAACACAGCAGTATTAATATATTTATCCAAGATGGTAAAGTAAAAGTTTTATAACTCACAATCATGATCTAATAAATCCATAAAACGACCTCTAGGCTAGGTCTCTCAATATGAATCGGAGAGATACCTAACTACTTTCTACGCTGGCTGCGGCCATTTGAATGG
Organism: Crioceris asparagi; assembly: GCA_958507055.1. Lineage (NCBI taxonomy): Eukaryota > Metazoa > Arthropoda > Insecta > Coleoptera > Chrysomelidae > Crioceris > Crioceris asparagi. Next base: position 15,350,698 of record OY293827.1, on the reverse strand, counting down.
AGATGTTCTACTATAAAGAAATGAGAGATCCTACAGCAATAACCATTAATTTCGAACAGCTCTTCTAAATTAGATCAGATTGCAAATCATGCGTGTAAATGGAAGAAAGACTTCGTTATACAGGTGTTCTTCAATATGATGAATTATCATATTTTTTATGATGTGACGATACTGTTTATTATAATGTTTTATTAGTAGTAATGCATTTGTCGAGAGTTGTGAAACTTTATTTATTCTATAGGTATAATTAACCTCCTAGAGTCTAGACTCTTGTCACTCAAATATTTTAGACCTTATTATCATTATTAGTAGACCACTAGAATTTAATTGTTTTGCTTTTGCATTCAGAAATGAGTTAAGTAATCAGAATAATAATCATATTCAGTCTCCACCTTTGGTCGATCAGCACACCTAAATCATCGAATATTTTTTCAAGATAAAAAGGCAAACATACAACCGAATTATATACCTCCTTCTTTTTCTGGAAGTCGGTCAAAAACTGCCATCCGGTGTGGAATCTTGGTTTTGTTCCAACTTGCATCAGATATAGTTTCTTAAAGCCAGGATTTTGAGCAGTAACGAAAAAGTACTCTTACCTGAGTGTATCAGATAGGTTTGCGAACTGGTCATTGGAGACCTGCTTCGTGTGGTCAGAGGCAACCAATCTGTAATAATTGTTCCATTTTATTTCTGCGACAATTGAATAATAATTCGTTTGAATCTATGTCAACAAACTGGTTAAATATTTGTTTGTTTTTGGATAAGTGAAATGTAAATTATAATTAGTTTATTTTAAATTGAATCTTGCAATGTTTTATCAAAAAAATTGCTTAATTATGTGCTTATTGTTACTTGACAATAGTTTATTCGTTTTATGATATAATTGTACTTCAGCGTTGGAATATTGTATTCTTCTTCTGATTTCATGTTATGAGTGACAAAATCTAATAATTCTTCTAATTTTTTTTGTTGAGAATTATACATATACCTATTTTAGGTATTTATATTTTCTTTCCTTTCTGATGTCACTAAGTGATTGTACCAATTCTATATCATAAAAATATATGTAATATTTATTGTTTTTTATGTTTCATCACAAAATGTCGTCTTTCTCTACCATCTTGTGAAGTTAATAATTAAACTTTCCTTTTCGGGACATTGATGAACAGGTAATTCATTTATTATTACACCGAATACTCGTCATGTCAACATAAAATTATCTAGAAAGTGTAACAGGTTCCAGGCTATTTGCATGTCTTCATTTGTAACACGCCTATAATTTACTTGTAATATGTGTACCATCATTTCCACCGTAATAAGTACCATAGTAGATCATAATTGAAGGTAATTTCACTACAAAAAGGCTTGTTTTTTATTCATATTAGGAATTTGGTGTCGATAAGAATGCATGAAGTACGATTATGTATTCAAAATTTTAATAGAAATCATATTTGAATATCTAATTTTTCCAGAAATGTGTTAAAAATCGATTGAACCTAGTTTCTTATAGTTGCACCTACTTTTTTATCAAATGTTATTAAGATTTTTAAACATAAAATTAAATGAAGATGACAATTGAAATTTACTTGTTTGTAGTTTTTGAAAAAACCCTGGAAATCAGTAAAAATGGTTTAGATACTCCTATTTTTTATGTTTTCAAGAAACGTGTTAAGAGTCACTTGTTGTTTTTGGTTGTGACATTTTTTTAAATATTACTCAAACATTAAACTAAGACTAATTCAAAAATTATTTCTTGATCCATAAAATATAAATAATATTACATTTTTTTAGGCTAATTCGTTTTAATTTTGAAAATCATAATTAAATTTTAATGAAAAAATTGTCTCCACAAAAAACTACAAATAATTGTTAACATATATTTGGGAAAATGCCCTTAAAATAGCAAAAAATTTAGAAGTAAGACATTTTTTTAAGAACAACAAACAAATAAATTTCACTACAAACATCTGCGTCGTTTGTATTTTACGACCACATTTTTTTTATTTTTGACCGACAAACCCCCTCCCCCCCGACTTAGTGCTTTTTTTTTGTTTTGTATGCCCGCTGTGTATAGTACCTAAACATACTAGGAGTTTGATGATTTTGCATAAATTTGAAAGAGGAGACATAAGAAATGGTCGAAAAACTCAAATCTGAAATCTTCTTCCGTCTAAAAAATTAAGAAGTAAGGACAGGACAACTATCTGGAAACGTTTAAATTGAACATTTTTTTCAAAAGAGTCACGGTTTTCGAGTTACAGCTATGTTAAAATCTCAAATATGTGGAGGGGGCAATTTCTTTGGAAAATTGAAAATCTGAGGCAACCAAATTATTTCTACCAACATTTAAATTTTTTTTTCATTGAGTTACAGTATTCCAGTTACATCAGTGGTAAAGTCTAATATATGCTTATTTCCGGAATAATGTACTAATATATTAACTATGTTACGCTAAAAAGTATGAAATAAATATTTTTACAAATAAATATTTTTACAATAATTGGACCGACCTTATTAGCTGGTGCTCTGAAAAATACAATATAATATTAATTCTATTGGTGCTGGTACTTGTGAAGTAGGTGCCAAAAGTTTCAAGCTGCAACTGCACAACTTCAAAAGTAGGTACCAGCACCAATATAATTAATATTAACTATTTCGCATTTTTTAATGCACCAACTAATAACGTCGGTTCAATTTTCTGTGAAAAATATTCTATTTTATAAAAAAATTGTCTCCACTAAAAACTACAAATGATTGTTAACACATGTCAGGGAAAATACTACAAAAAAATAGCAAAAATTGTAGGGGTAAACATTTTTTTTAAACAACAAAGAAATAAATTTCACCACAAATGTCTGCGTCGTTTGTAGTTTACGACCACATTTTTTTTTTCTTATTATTTTCATGTCGGCTTCCAAGTTCACGGAGTTATAGTTTAGCTCTGGTTACTATATAGACAATAAGATGTACTTTTAAATATTAGTAATTTGTATGAAGAAGTACTATATTGCTATTTCATGCCGACCTATATTTTGTATTCACGAAACGTTCAAATACAACGAAACAATCAGCAAGTACAATGGCAGATGTCAGTCCGATTCCCATGCACTTGAGTAATTCACTTTTCATATTCCCACATACTTAAAAAAACATAATGAAAACATTATACAGTTTATGCTAAATACTGCGTGTCGCTTGTAATTTGAGATAATGAGATAACGGCTAAAAATGCTTTTGAGTAATATGAAGCAATTTATCATCACTTAATCGAAGAGATCTCTCACTATTCACGCAACTCAGGAGATTTTCGCAAAGTTATTTGCATTTATGCAACGCTTTTTTAATCAAGTTTTATTTTTTCTTACAGCAATCATGTTTAAATGAGACTTTTATACCAATTTGTAATATTTGCATCTATATTCATTAATAACAACATGATCATGGCTTTCTTGCTGAGAATTTTCATGCAAACTCGCCTGTTTACTTCGTTTAAAGCTCTTTTTGAACATGTTTCAAAAACTTCAAAGGTTTACGAGTGACAGATTTATGAATGGGCTAGGTTGGTGACGTTATATTTTGTAATCAATAAATTTAAGTGAACGTTCAACAATTTTGACGACAAATGATAATAACTCTTTTGGTGCTGATACTTTTGAGGTTAGTACCAAAATATACCTTTAACATCACTACCAGCAATCGAATTAATATTATTTTACATATTTTATTGCACCAAAAAATATAGTTAATGCAACTTTTTTATATTATTTATATATTGTTTTGAAGTAGTTTATAGATCTTAGTGAATCATAAGTTCTTATAAAAGCCAATCATTTTTGATCGTCTTCTTTTTATTTCATGATAACATGACTATATAATTGAATTTTGTTCTCCCCATATGCCTGCTAGCTTCGCATTTGCATTGAAATCAGGAACAAAATTGGTACTTCATCGTAGTCCTAAGTAAAGAAATCCATTTGAACCCATTTAGAGCATTCACTGAATGATTTTTAAAAAAACGACCAGATAAACTCAATGGTACCTACACTCTGATACACTCTTGACCATTCTAATCTGATTGCACATCAGTCTGGATGTCTGTGTTTGTGTAATCCGAGACTTGGTCATAAAAACAGTTGAAAAATAAATTTAGCCACCTACGGTACTCACGAAGTAGGAGGATTTGAATTTCAAAACTGGTTAAATGTATTCGTTTTGTGTGTATAGTATATATAAAACGCCTATCTCGATGATATTATTGAACTGGGAAATGTCTCTGTCGCATTTGAATGCACCACTCTTTTCGATTCTGATGTATATTCAAAGTAGTCACCTCCTCAACAGCTTTCCAAGAGCATATTGATCAGTGCTGCTTAGAAGAGACTACAGATGTTTTGTTTTCGAATGTCATTCGAGTTTTGTTGCATGAGTATTTGCATCTGCATTTTGGCATGTTTCGGATGATGGGGTGAAAGCCTTATAAGAAGATCTGAAATGACTGCGAAAAAGAAAGAGAGATCGAGGGAGATAGATATGTTGCAGTCGCATTCTTATCTATTAGAGTATTAGAGCAAATTGAGAGTAATGAGCTCTCCTTATGTTTTTCTACTACGGTATGATTATTTATAGAATTATGGAACCAATGGCTTTTTCACAGAAAATATGAACGACTTTATTTATTTTCTTTGTAATAAAAATATTTCACTGCTTTAAGTAGGTATATCAGTAATCATCAAAATCGTTGAGCGTTCACTTATACAAAAGAAGATAGTAGGTACTTTGCTCATACCAGTTATTCAAAGCACCGGTGAAATACACTTATTTCAGATTTTATCGCTCGGAAACATGTTTTTTTGAAAAATGTCCAATTTAAACGTTGCTGGATATGGTCTATTCTTTTAATTTTGACTCAAATTCTCTATTTTCGAAAAAATGTCCCCTCTACCTAGTTTGCGAGAAGTTTTTGGAGGAAGGGACAATTTGATTGTAGATTTTTTTCAAAGGGATCTCAATGTCTCTTTCAAATGAAAAATGGTCTAACCTACATTCCAAATGCTGAAACAGTTCTTGTAATTTGGGTTAAACTCAGTTCTTCTGTAAAGTAAATAAGAATATTCAGGTTGGTATATACTTATTGTTGAGGTTATACCTGTAACTCAATTCAAACCAAATATTTTATTTATTTTATTTACTCAAACCACAGGAATTTTTTTTTTTTCATTTTTTCCGACTTTCAACAGCTATCATTTTCACGTCCTTTCAGCGGTACTCTCGACTCTCGGTCCTGCCAGAAGTAAGCATTTTCCAGAGTCACTTATTTACGTTGATGGTCCTTCTAGCAGGCCTTGAATGTGACTGAAAGAGAGCGAAAAATAGAAATTATTTTTGACAGGCAAGGTCCCAATTTGAAAATCTTCTTTTTTTTGTCGCATAGTTCGAAATTAGTTTTTTTTAGTTTAGCTGTAAAAGCTTTATAAGAACTTTAATTATAATAATAATTAAAGGAATTTTATAAGAAAAAAATATTTTCGTTAGTAAGACTGAACAAATTTAAGTTGGTTGGTTCTTTGTTTTTGACCGATGAACCCAAATGAAGGAGGTGTCCAATTCGACTGTCTGCTTTTTTGGTACGTGCATCCGTTTTATATAGTAAACGTAAAAATGATTTTTGATTCATTTGAAAGAGGTGACTTGAGGAATGGTCCTATATTTGTAAAAACTCAAATCCGAAATCTCCTTCCCTTCAAAAAAACACTTTCCAATGTGGTGAAGGCGGCAATTTTTCTCGAGCAACGAAAATCTGGCATAATTAAAGACAGGTCAATATCCGGTCAATATCAAAATACTTATGCGTATTTCCACAGCGATGTTTTGAGATGTCTAAATAATAACAAGTACAAACAAATAATATAGGTGGGTAATATGATAAGTACCATCTACTTTGGTATTAGTGAACGTTCAACGATTTTGGTGACTAATGTTCCATTCAAAATAAAAAAAAAATTGGACCGACATTATTTGGTGTACTGAAAAATACAAAATAATATTAATTTTGTTGGTGCTGGTACTTGTGAAGTTGGTGCCAAAATCTAACTGCAACAGCACAACTTCAAAAGTAACAGCACCAAGAGAATTAATATTATTTTGTATTTTTCAATGCCCCAACTAATAACGTCGGTCCATTTTTTGTAAGGAATATTTATTTAAAATATGAACCAGTATATCTGTTATACTTATTCATGAATGTTATAAGAATTTGAAATTTACGTTGTGTTAATAACATTATTTTTTCTTATAATATTTTTATTACTATATCATTCCAGCAGGACAAGTGCTTAGACTTTCTATCATTAGACAGTTTTTAATTAAAAAATAATGTATTCCACCTATAGTCCTCTCACACGACTTTATTACCTCTTCAAACGAATTCTTTTATATATATTTATAAATATAATTATAATTATATTTATATAATTATAAATATTAAATGATTGAAAACAAATATCAAAATATGCTGTTAACAAATTCACACCAAAACAGGGATCCAACAATAATTACTGTTTCACTAAAATCGATGAGACTCTTTTGCTAACAATTCTACGTGTTCCGGGCCGTTCCAGTTGTTTAGGTTGACTTCCATAGATTTTCACAAGGTATATTTTCTGTGACACAGTGACAATGATATGTTTTTACCCAGGATACGGAAGCAGTTGACTCATGTCTCGATCCATCTTGCTTGAGACCGGCACTGGCCTTTTCAATAATAATTACAAGACGCGGCAGGATGTGAGTCTTCATTGATAGCAGTACCAATAGACTATAGCCGCGGTGTGTTCAAGTAGTGGTAGGTAGGATATCTCCAATTCTCATCGAGGTGCTTCAAAAATAAGGATAAATCACTGTCGAGCGTCTAATAAACTTTGAAAATCCATCCACGAGACCTATTTGACGATTTAATGCCGGGCATCCACTTAATTAGGTTGGTATCTGGGTATAATCGACTCATTACTTCACTAACTAATGGTAATGGCTTCAGTTAGTTTCCTAATTAATCCTAATAGCTTGGTAGCAAGCGTCTGGGTGGCATATGTAAATTCGATAGCAACAACTAATGTATGGGGCGATGTGAAAATTAAATGATCTCGCACCTTTTTGACCGACTTCCCAAAAGGAGGAGGTATACAATTCGATTGTGTGCTTTTTTTTTTTTTTTGGTTTGTGTTTTGATGATTTTTGCTTCATTTGAAAGAGGAGGCTTGAGAAATGGTCCCATATTCATAAAAACGGGAATCCGACATCTCGTTCCCTCCGAAAACCGCCCCCGAAGGGGGTGGAGGGGGCAAATTTTGTCGAAAATTGAAAATCTGCGTTGATATAATTACAGATAGGACAATATCCGGAAACGTTTAAATGGAACATTTTTTCAAAAGAGTAACGGTTTTCGACATAGAGACATTTTAAATTCTCAAATATACCTATTTTCGCTATGTGGAGAGGGCGATTTCTGTCGAAAATTGAAAATCTGTTTGCAGTACATGAAAGACATAATTATTTGTAGCAACATTTATACTGAACATTTTTCCCTTAGAGTTACGGTTTTCGAGTAAAATCGGTGTTAAAATGGTAACAACTAAAATATTCAAGCGTATTTCCGCAGCGATGTTCTGAGATCTCAATAATAACAACTACAAGCAAGGAATATACGTGGGTAATAGGATAAGTACTATCTTCATTGATATGGTATAGTGAACGTTCAACGATTTTCGTGACCAATGTTACACTCAAAAGTGTGAAATAAATATTTTTTACAAAAAATTGGACCGACTTTATTAGTTGGTGCACTGAAAAGTATAAAATAATATTAATTCTATTGGGGCTGGTACTTGTGAAGTTGGTGCCAAAAGTTACCAATCTACCTGCAACTGCACAACTTCAAAAGTAACAGCACCAATAGAATTAATATTATTTTATACTTTTCAGTGCACCAACTAATAAAGTCGGTCCAATTTTTTGTAAAAAATATTTTTTGGAAGTCGAATGATGTTTCAGGAAATCAGAGCGGATGTTATGAGAATCTTCCCAACAATATTCATCCCAATGTTTGTATGCAATGTCGGACAATAACAGTTAAGTGTGTATTTGATCTAATCTTAATAAATTGGAACTATTGGTTTGATCAGAAATAGTATCGACGTTAAAATAGATAATCCAATACCATATTTATTATTCGCATTTTATTACGAGTGCCTAAATAAGGAGTATGATTCTTTTATTGTAAAGACAACTGACAAATGATGTAGGATGTACTTTTGAAAACGAAAGCTAATAAGAAACATTGCAATAATATAAATGAAAATACATAGATTTATTAGAACAATAAAATCAAAAGATAATACAGTGGAAAGTGAATCTGAAGAACATTATTCTTTTAATTTTGTGGTTTATTTAAAAGTCTACACAAGTACCTTTCAGATTTTTGATTGCGATCAGTGATCAGGTCACCAAACTTTGTAATTATAAGTACCAAATTTGAATATTTTTGTTCGTTAGTTTCGAAGATGTTTATTTCTGATTATGTTTACTGAATGAGCCTGGGATCAATCAATTGAAATTTAATGGAAGTAAAGGAAAATGGCTCGTTATCATTATTAAGAAAGCCAAGAAATATTACTTCTAAAAACCAACCCTCAATATTACAAAAAAAAAAAAACGTAATGAAATTGGTGATTTCAGAAAATTAAATATTTATAGAATGAATGATATAGGTAGGTTGTGATTATACAGGGTTATTCACCATGAGTGGCCTATTAGACGTTTCAGGAGAACTACTAGGAATATGGAAATGAACATTTGCAATGACAAGTTTTCCGATATGCTCTATCAACCTCAAATAATGGCGTCACTTCCGGTTATACCAGGAGTAGACACTGGCTTGCTTATTTCATATGGAATGCTATATTTTTTTTTATCAAATTGCGATTCTACTTCTTGTTTTAAATTAACTTATATCAGGATTCCCTATATTCAAAATTCATACTTTTTGAGAGATTTTGATTTTAGTAAAAATTCTTGCGAAAACATATTCTATCAACAGAAATGATAACTATGGCTGCTGTAAAATTCAAGAGATTATTTTTTAAACATGTTATATCAAAGTATATGTCTTTTGTTCAGGCCAGGTACAATTAATATTAAACATACAGGGGGCTCTAAGAATATATCCAAACTTAAAAACATTCAACATGAAAAAAGTCATTTATTTGAAACGGATTATAATAAATTTTATTCAGTCATCCTATCAAGTGCTTTTGCCTCTTTCGATCCATATTAGCATTTCCTATCCCTAAAGTTTCAGGTTTTATAGTTAATTTGAGGTATTTGTAAATGTTGGAACACCAACAATAATTTATTGTCATTTGAAAGTATTTTATTTAATTAAACAAGTAGCTACGGCCTGTCATGATGACAGTGGTTTATGAATATGAATGTTAAGAATGTAAAAAAGTAATTTCAAATTTCAAAATATGGAAAACCATTTTTCAAATGCTCATTTTATAAATTTATTTTACATTCATGGGGAGTGCAACAGAGTTATATTAGTAGGACGTGCCTACGATTTAATGAATTGTATCCCAATTTGCCAGGAAATTTTATGTTTGATATAAAAATCTAATGTAAATATGAGCTTCACTGTTTTATTTATTCGCCAAACCAAAATATTTGGCAAAATGGCATCAATTTCAATCAAATCAAATTATGGAAAGAGTAATAATTTTACTTGCATAGTTAACAACAATTGTTCCATTTTCTACTTCGATATGAAATGTTATATTTCTTGCAGATGAACAACTACACCTATTGCAATAAAAATTATATTTATAGTCGTTTCCAACACATATATCCTATTACGGTATAGTTAACAATAAATATAGGTTTGCAAACGAAAGTAAGATCAGTTTCATCAACTTGTAGCTGCTAAGAAACCTTATATTTGTCACCTTGTACACTCTCATCACCATGAATGCGTACCAAGTAGGTATAGGTAGGTAACTGTAGTGGACTTGACGTGATTTTTCATCTGCGGTAGTCGATTTCAAAAGTAGATTCCTCGACACAAAATGAAACAATTGTGTTACGTAGTAAATATATCGAAATTGATGAGGAAATAGACAAAAAGTTAATTGAACCGAGAAGTAACAACTTCATTAGATGATGGTAATAAATAATTGCGACATCTCGACTTTTGTCTATTGTCCATAGAACGAGAATATCATGACTTTGTCAAAAAGTGATGACCCAATTTATTATTTGATTCTCGATTTGAATGTCTCGAGATTAATCATTATTTATTTAATGAAATTGAAACATATTAGCAAAATGAATGTGACTGTCGAGGGATTTGTAGATTTAACAATACAACAAGTAGCAAGTAATGGAAAATGCAGCCGATATTTGAAAAAATACTAATGCATGATTTAATAGAGAGAATGACCATGCAGCCATTTTTATATTTCACCAATAATTTGTAGGTACCAATGATTTTGTATGAAAGCAGTCCGAGCTCGATATCATTAGGGACTCTCGAAATATTCGATACTTACTTACTCGTATATATCTTCCTGAAAATCATATGTACCATTCGTTGCTTGAAACAGATACATACTATTGCGAAGAATAGTTTAAAAAAAACAAATTTATCTCTTATATACTCTAAGGATCGAATTATTTTTCAAATTGACAAAACTTAACGTAAGGGAGAATTTTTCGATAATGATACACGAGTCCAAATCGTCTCGCAAAATATGTAAAGTAGATGTTTCACAAAAAGTGACAAATTTGCGATTTTTCTAAAGACTGGCTTAACTGCAGAAATATTATTAGCATTGCAGTTGATACTGAAGGCCACATATCACTTTAAAACGCAATAAAGATTAAATTCAAATTCACGCTTTAAAAAGAATAGAACAATAAATTATTCTCATCTAAAATTGTTATGTATAAACTATTCAAATTCGTAGGTATATTAAACAAACAACTTCACGCCATTTTGTCCTAAATTTTATAATCGCTTATTGTAATCTTAGAATGTATTGTTTTGTTAGGTTAGGTGGCATACGAGCACGTCTATCGTCACTCATTTGTTCGTAAGCGATCCTGGACAGACATTCCCAGAGTACGCCACTGATCTTAATCTATCTTCACAAACAATGAATATTGCGCCCACACATAATGGACCCAACTCATCATCATTTTAATGATGATTTAAAATATAATTGACTTTGCTCTCAGTCTATATATATATATATATATATATATATATATATATATATATATATATATATATGCTGGTATTACTACGATATAGCGATCCTTCAGCGAGATTCGACCATACACCAAAAATTTCCAATAGTTTCGGAATCCTAATAGTTGTGTAAAGTTCATGTTCCATTAAAGTTATATACCTATGCAAGAAAATTGATGAATTTCGATGGAATGATGATATGGTATAACGGTATAGGTATTAAATACCGATTGATCGTTTAGAAAGAGCAAATCGTTTCAGTTATTGGTCTCATATGATACGGTTTGATATCTAATTTATTTGTCTAGTTATTCTACTTTATTGTCTTCAGTATTAGAATATGTTTTGTATTCTTACGAATTGAGATTGAGTTTCAATCTTTGAATTCAGAAATACAAAGCCATGACAGTTTGTATTTACGCCCTATACGCACAGGTATACCTACATCCTAATAGGGCTCTTACTAAACGGCACAACCAAGTCATTAGTTTATTTTGATGGGTCTGGGGTCTAGATCAAATTTTTATATATGTTTGCTGACAATTTTTGAAGCAAAAATTACAATCTGTTAATATAAAACATTGACCTTTATTTACCATTGATTCAATAAATCATGTTAAAATATAGAAAACAAATTATATTAAATTCAATCTGAAGTGATCTATAAGTATCGAAATATTAGTACAAAATAATTATAACTATTAATCATCGATATTTTATTAGACTGACTTCATTAAATAGGAGGTATACAATTTGATTGTTTGTTTGCTTTTCTAAGTATATTAACGCATCCTGCACAGTTAAAGCAAAGATTAATCTTTGGTAAAAGTGTACCGATTTTGATGAGTTTTTTTTTATTATTCAACGTCAGAAAAATGGCTCTATATGTCATTGTCCCAAAGACTTCCCCAAAACGGTTAAAGAAAGACTAATGACGGATGGTATCTAGCAACAATTGAATGGATATCTTTCAGAGTCCCCGTACTTAGACTATAAGGAAAGTTCAGAACTGTTACCACTATATGAAATCATATATTTACGTACACGTTAAAAAAATGTAGAATGAACTACTTAAAATTGTGAACATAGACTACACATATACAAGAAAAATATTTGATCCACATAAACTTCAGATAATTATTAAGTGCATTACTTACTTTGGCATAAAAAATCACTTTCAATAAGACCAAGTGAGTAAGTATATTGATCACCTTGTGTATTTCAATCTTCCTACACGTGCCCAACTAATTCGACAGTTTATCTCTCACAAAGAGATTTACGATCGACTTAATCGTTCAAATTATCATTTACTCGGCATTCGGATGGCTGCTATATCGATAAATAAGACTTTTTTTGTGTTCATATAAATTAATTCTTACCAACGACTAAAACCTTTAAGATATGTAGGTATTTACAGAATATACAGTGTGAAATAACGAACAACCAAATGAAATAGATTCATTATTTAAATTATTTTGCATAGTTGTAAGAGAATCCTGAAACACGTCCATTCAAGATTAGAATGTGATATTCTACTACGAAAAAATGTCATCCTTTACAATGAACCCCCTTCGCGTAACAGTTATGACACAAAAAATGTTAACCTTCCGGGGCTGGCGTTAAATTTGGGTGAACCAATAATGACTTGAGACTAGACAATTATGAGCGCGTTTTGTAATAATTATTTATATCAAAACATCAAAAATATTTTACATGGATTTATTATTAAACTGGCTCCTGAATTTCAAAATCAGATTTTTCATGCTCCGCATCTGAATCTGACTCAGGCTTTCCAGTAGGTACCTACATCATACATCATTTTCATTTCTGGCATCAAAAAAAATCTTCTTCCTCGTCATTGGCAAAGCATTCCAACATAAGATGATTTAATCTTTCTGTTTGCCATCTTATGTACCGATCTGAAAACTTAACATTATTTAGATAGATACACAATAAAAACACAGCCTACCAAAGATTAAATACACCAAATCTGAGAACAGTTATATACTCAACCAAATACTAAAGCACAAATCAAATAGTTACTTCCAACATATTAAAAACATAAATGTGGGTTTATTTCAGTCTCAAAAAAAACATCCTCATCTTTAAACTTTTGTGTCATATTCTAAAAAGAAGCATGAAGAATACTGAATCGCATCGACTCGAGATTTAGAGGGCATCGATAGAGTTAAACTGCAAATAAAATAGGCTGCGGAATAAAAGGCCACGCAACAGTCCCGGAAGATATGGAGGGCCACTTAGATCATTTGATCGAAAACGTGAACACAAATATATTAATATACCTACTTAATTGAGATAATGCTGTAAAGGTGAATGGCAGTAGGTACTTTTTGAGTTTTTAGTGTGCCTTCAATCATTTTTCGTATAATGAATGAGGAAATCTTTCAAGTGATGTATCACAAACTTTCATTTTCAATTCAAAAAAATTTGGGATTATAACTTTCACTTGAATATTTTCGTTTTGAGATTTTATCATCTAAAATTAATTAGGTGCTTAGGAATTTCTTATGATTATGGAGAATAATTTGAATTTAATCCATTTGGATGTTCCGCAATGTATATTATTGCCTTAAAAAGGTGCAATTTATCTTAGTAGTAGGTATTTATTACATATTTTATGTGTAGAGTGGCACATTTGAGTCGGGCTACGCAATATTCTTGGTTGGGCGTCACATTCATCTATCAAGGCCGGTGGGATTTGCAAGATAATATTTAGTTGACTGAAAGAACTAGTGCGTTGTTGACATATTCAGATATTAAATATTCCATCATGTCATTGCTAGAAAATGTAGCCGATAATATAAGAAATAGGAAACCGCTATAAGAACAAAGTGTACGACCAATCGGTGCACAGAAAAAAAAATAATAATCTTAATTTCATAAATGTAGGTAATAATAAGTGTGTTCGGATAACCTGTTGCATCATCGAACGCTTAACGCCAGCGATAATGATCACTCATAATAAATAAAACGTTATGCTTCTTATATAGGAAAATATTTTAATTTCATAAAGAAAACATTATTAAAAAACATGACTGCAATGTTTAAATGTTCATATTGAATATAATTGCCATTTCTTCATAATCTGTAGCTCTGCAGTGGTTAGAGAATGTTTTAGATTCAGTTCCAAGCTGATTCTATTAATTTAGAAATCGACTTGGTTAATATTTCTAACAGGCCAAATAATCGATTAAATTAATTGAAGCTGTTCGACAATAAAGTGGACAGGATTCAAATCCGCCAATTTACAAAACTTACAGAATATTTTAAAAAGCGTAGCTAATATCTGCAGCAATTCATCTCATTTTAGGTAGGTACAGTTTAAACAGTCGGGAAATTATCAATTTATTATGGTACTATCAGGCATCCAAAGTAAATTTACTTATTTTAATGGATGATTCTTGGACTAATTTTGAGTCAAAAAGTTCACCTAAAGGTATGTCCTCAGAAGATTGGTTTCCGATATACAGGGTTGTAAAGTTTTATTTTTATTTAGTTTTTTTTATTAAATAATTCAAAAACCGTTTGCGATATCAGATTAAATTCCGGGATAAAATATAGTGATATAAATACCTATCAATTTCTTTAACACAAAACATTTTTTTAAGTTAACCAGTTACTTTGATAAGGTTATATCTTGGTACAATTTTAGCCAAAAAAGTAGTACGCCAATGTTTTCTGCAACTTTCTTTAAAAAATATTGATAATAACTTGATTAAAAAAAACTTGCGTTTTTGCCGTAAAATTTATCATTTTAAAGAAAATAATTAAAAACTGTAGTTGTTTCATGGTTATTTGAAATTTAATTAATACTATAAACCATCTATTTAATTTCATAAATGAGACAACAACATTTTGGGTACTAAAGAAAATGTTGAAAATGTCCCCTTTCTGCTTATATACAGGCTTCTGCTCTTCTTCTCACCGATCTACGAACTCTTTCAAAAATTCCTGGTGTGTTCCGTACTGGAGTAGAATACCTACACTAAAGTTTTTAGATGACCCCATAAATAAAAGTCTAAACTATTTAAGTCAAGTGATACAGGTGACCGTAACTGAGGTCCTCCACGATCTATACCATTACATCGCACATTATGGATCATTTTCGATTTCTTGTAGAACAGCCTCTTCAATCGCCGGTGTTCTAATACTAAGCGGTCTTCCCGTCTTCCCTCGGACGAGCTGCGTTGAAAACTTCCATATTCAGAAAGGCGCTGGTGAATATGAGCGTTCTACTATCGGGAATGTAACGATTAAGAGATAATAATAATAATTTAATGCGAAAATACAGTGGCGTACTAATGTTTGGTTAAAATTGTACCAAGATATACCTATATCTACGCCACTGGTTAAATGTACAAAAATATTTTATCTTGAAAGAATTCGTATTTATATTACAATATTTCATCCGGGAATTTAATCTAATATCGCAAAGGGTTTTTGAATTATTTAAAAAAAAAACTAAATAAAACATTACAACCCTGTATATCGGAAATCAAGCTTCTGAGGACATATCTTTATATGAACTTTTCTGCTCAAAATTAACCAAAGAATCACCCATTCAAATAAGTACATGACTTCAATTAACACCCTGTACCCCGCCCTCTATAGACATTTAAAATATTTGTTGTTGTTATTTGAGTTTTTTTGTTGATCATTCGCAAGTAGTTTTCACAGGTACTCTTAAATCAACTCACATCCCAAAATGATTTATTTTGTGTCTGCATATAAGAAAATAAATTTATTTCCAACGAAAATGAGATCAACTTTCTAATCTCCGCCATGACAGTGTGTGTGTGTATATATATATATCTATATATATCTATGACTTCCAACATATCAAATTCTATTTGTGCCTATTAATCAACCATGGCTATATCTTTATATGCATTCTCTCAAATATTAATTACCAAGTAATTAATAATGAATGTACGTAACAACAAGTAGCAGTCTTTGAAGCGCAAGCAAATAAATCATATATGTACACAACTTAACACCTGATAATTTTAATGCGCGACATCCAAGAGCCTCTACCTATAGCCGCTTATCTTTCGAAGAATAAATTTATTCTCCGTTAATGGCTACTTTCTAAGGTTATCATCATTCAATGAAAATGTATATTTTAATTTCAGTAATTATTCAACATAGCTGGGGCTCAGTTACAGACCGCATGATTTGAAGATATAATTTTGAGGCAATTAATTGAGACATGGGCCATTCAATTTTAATTGGCATTTATAGGTGTGATAAATAAATCGTATTTCACACACACAGCTGGCAATAGAGATGGCTTATTATAAATAATTCTTCAACTCCTAATTGTTATTAACTCTATTTAATTTGTACTTGCAATGTTTGGCAAATATTCGAAATAATAAAATGGAATAATAATATAGACAGCCGTCGCTGAATTATGGAGAAGAAAATAATGGATAATTTTACTTTCCTAGGTCTGGCTTTTAGATGGTTACACTGTAGGGTCCCTTGAATTAAATAATTGTTGTCTGTTTGACTGTCTGAGGTGGAGATTAACTGGGGAACAAATAGATCGTTTTTGTTGTTGTTCCTTCTTTTCTTCGCTCGCCTGAGGCATCCTTTCCAGGCGAGTCTTAAAAAAAAACATGCCAAAAAGTTATGGTAAAAGTGAATTCTTTACTTAATTTTATTCTATTCTTTGAGATTTTTTTGATATCTAAACAGTTTTAGATTTTATGCATGGACTTTTTTATTATTATCTTTTTATTATTATTTACAATATCGATCAAGACATATTGTCAAATTATTTTTTTATTCCAAGCTTTTATCGACAAAATAACATAATACTATTTCATGCTAATAAGAATTAAGTTCAATTAATTAGTTCTCCATCCAGATTTATATCATAACGTCGATTCTTATAGGAAGCTATTAAAATATCAATAATCACGTGCCCTGCCTTCATAATATATAAATTCCAAGAAATATGTGAAACTATTAAAACTGTATCGACAAGTTAATGCTCTCAATGAGAAAATGAAAATTGTATGTTTGTATAATCTTAGATATGTTCATAGTTGATTTAATGTCAGGCAAACTGGTTCTAGATGTCATCAAGATATATATATATATATATAGATATATATATATATATATATATATATATATATATATATATATAAATACATATATATGTTCTTGTGATATCATCGTGCATGATGCTCTTCCGAAGGAAATCAGTTTTATAATTGATGAAGAGAGATGATCCAGTAAAAGTAGATCGTTATACCTATACCTAAAGATGCGACTGAAATGAAAAACTAAATGAACCAGTTAAGAACGAAACGGAGATACCATATTTTTATTTCGTGTCGTTTCACGTAGATAAGACATTACTTGATGATTATTTTTATGGCTGCAATGGTCTCTAAGGAGCATTGCTTAGTTAGGTAAGATGTAATAATATTATGTTGCTGCTACTATTTTAGATGTTATAATAGTTTTAGTTGATAACTTGATTAAGGATAAACATATATTAAGAATAATTTATAGTCACTTTTGGAATTCCTTGAATGAAAATGTTTTTTAGTACTTTTTTACGTGTTCTCGATGTATGAATATGAAGCATGAAATATTTCTATAATGTTCCATTTGCCAATCATTGCTTTGGAATGTCTTTAATCGGATGGTGAGCTTATTTCGATGCTTTTATAGGGTAACTTTGTGTCAGAATTGAAATTTGAGAAGCAAATATCAAATCCGGCTACGCTACTGGATTCTACTCTAAAAATTGTTTGGAGAATGTCACAATATATTTTCGATAATTTCACAAATGAATAAGATATAGATATGCATCAAATAAGAACAAAATTCAATTTTAGGTTAGGCTAATTTTTATTTTAAGAAACAACAGATCAACACTGAGTCATTGATTTGTTTTCTATTTCTAATAAGCATTGAAATTTGCCCACCCGGTACAATTGAACTGATTAGTTTTTCTTTATGAAATTAGCTTAAACACCAATAACAAAACCCTTTTCAAATAGCTCAAAACACTTTTTTTGATTTTGACGATTTAGCAACATAATTTCAAAAATATTTTTTTCATTCGAGTTTGTTATCAGATAGTACAACTTTTCCATGAGAGAATTGACAAATAATCTACATCAAAGATATTAAAATGTATAAAACTGTAAAGTAGCATTTTTTACCGACCTTCAAAAGAAGATACTTTAGACTATAACTTTATATCAAGTCTACCACCAAATTCC
This sequence comes from Crioceris asparagi, assembly GCA_958507055.1. Lineage (NCBI taxonomy): Eukaryota > Metazoa > Arthropoda > Insecta > Coleoptera > Chrysomelidae > Crioceris > Crioceris asparagi. Next base: position 15,332,131 of record OY293827.1, on the reverse strand, counting down.
AGTTAGAAATTTAGCAAGTGAATTAAAGTTTGAACAGCAGAAGATATTAACAAGGAGCCAGCGCAAATGGTTTGATGATTCTTAATTCTCGCCAGTCTCTTTTAGAACTGAACATTTTAAGGACAACACACAACTCCCTCAGCGGTCAATTTATCTAAAAAAGATATTTCTTACAAAAAGTTCGGCCGACTTTATTAGTTGGTGCAATGGGAATTATAAAACAATATTTACTCTATTGGTTCTGGTACTTTTGAAGTTGTGCAGTTGCAGTAAGAATGAAAAATCTTGGCACCAACTTCACAAGTACCAGCAACAATGGAATTAATACTATCTTGTATGTTTCAGTACACCAACTAATAACGTCGGTCCAATTTTTTGAGCAATGGACATTCGAACCTTCCGCAATCGTTATATCCGGTGCTGTCTCAGTCGTACATGATTTATATTCCCATTTTTTCGGAGAGATAGGGAGTAGGGAGTATTATGACAACAATTCAGAAGGTTAAGACAAGAACAACTGCAAGTGCTGTCATATAAATATATATTTCTTATAAGTCATATGTCATTGTGAATGGACTCTAGGAATGTTTAGATCGCCGTGTACGGAGGCTTGTATAGAAAACTTTCAGAGCACAACAAACACATACAACCAGAATGTGCAAATCTATCACTTGCAGCACAGCCGCAGCTCGGCAGGCCAACGTTCATCCGGGCGGTGTATTTTATTACGGGCTGATCTCGTCTAATTCTCTCAACTTTCTAACCAAAGTGACCCACAAAGGGACATATTTATGCACCGTCGAGCCCATCACTATAACTAACAAATTCTCCGACATCAGTATTTAGATGCGTTGTCCAAGATAATAAATAACTACCTCCTATATACCTGCCTACAACTCCTAACCGCATTTAGCTAATTCAGCTCGCGAATCTCTCAACATATGAAACGTGCTCTTGCGTAATATATGATGTTGGTGTATCCACACATACTTAGTACGTTCGTAGACACACAGGTGTACGAAGAGATCGATGAGGTTACCCAGGGAATTGGTATACCAAACAGCGGGATCGAGTAAGTGGAGCGCAAACGAGATGTCCGAGTGAATTTTGATAACGAAAAAAAAAACAATTGGGAGGAATCTCGTCAGGACGACAACTTGCTCATACTGAAAGTAATCGTGTTTGGAATGTTTTTAGCTTTGATATTAACGTGTCACAGATCTCCTCCTCACGATAATAAAGAAGGAAATGAGGCGTTCTAGTAGTCTGTTCAATGTGATGGTACCTCCTCTACAGAAGGTTTTCATCGAATGCTTTGTTCCAACACCAGTCCTCGACAATATCCAAATAGTCGGCCAGCAAAACAACAATAAAAGTATCATGCATAAATTTTGTTTCATAGTTTCAGTACTGCGGAAATACACATATTTTTCTCGTCTATCTTCAATTCTGAGGTCTCAGATTGTCGCTTTTTGAGAAAAATGTCCCCTCCGCCTCTTTCAGGGGCGGTTTTTAGAAGGAAAATGATTTCGGATATGAGTTTTTCTAAATATGGGACCATTTATCAACTCTCTTCTTGCAAATGAATGAGAAATCATCAAAATCGGAGCACCTATGCAAAACGCGCCAACAGCCATACATAAAAAAATATAAAAACAAACATATGAATTGTATACCTAATGCTTTTTTGGAACTTGATCAAAAATAGAATATTGTCTTCGAATGTACAGTACCACTTTACATTAAACAGGAGGGTTCACCAGAACAATTAGTTTCATGATCCAATAAACATCGATAATTACAGTTAGCCAACTTGAATTTATTTAATTTACTCTATTTGTAACAAATATTAGGTCCCGGTGGACTAGTTGATAAGACGTTGGAATTCTAACTAAGAGGTCGTAGGTTCGAGCCCTACTACAGGTCAAGGACATTTTCCATACATTAAAATTTCCTAAAGAACCCCCGGGGGTAGAAGCATCGCTAGAAATGGCAAAAACTAGCGGTCGACATCACCTACCCCTTACGCATTGAGGCAACGTGGTAAGGTAGGTATGCCTCAAAAACCTTCTGATTTAGTAGAATGGTATGTTTCTTAGTGACATATCGGTGGTTCGGAGTCCACCCGAAGCTGTAGGTCCCCTTATCAGTTGCAATAATACAGATAAGGCATTGAAGAGGAGGCATCTTCAGAAGTGGGCGCATAAAAAGGCTGACGAAGAACACATAATATTAATTTATTTTAGCTTGGTACACTCCTTTGCCATATAAGCTTTGACAATGCCGAATATCTTACTCCTCGGTAACCGCACTATTCTCAAAATGGAGCAAAAAAATCTACACTTAATAATATCAAAGTACCATAGAACATAGAATATAAGAATACGGTTATGAGTAAAACTGACTCAACTATAATTTGCAACGATCATGCTGGCAATTTAAAGAATATTCAATGAGCCCTTAGATTTGCTTCTATGAGTTCTAAATATGAAACTGTGCGATATTTCGGTGCATCGCCCGCCATATGTCTGCAGGCTAATCTAAGTAGAACAAGAAAAAAATAATAGAGATGTTCCATTTCTGCAGAATAAAAACACTCTTATGTAGCTCATCTTTTTTTTTGAACTGACTGACTACTACATTACACCGTTACAGCTGTTCTCATGCAAATTGTGTTCTTGTCACATTTCATTTTATTATCATGATTATTACCACTTGAATATTCAGTGACGACGGTTGCTCAAACCATTATAATATTTATGAAAAGGAAGCTAGGTGTTCGGGAAATAATCAAGAAGACAGCAGGTTTCCTTGGAAATATCACTGCAGCAATAATAAAAATATATTGCAGTGCAGTTACTGACTTGTTCTTTAATTCTCGTGAATATACAGGGTTGAGCAAATGTGTGTGAAAATATTTGGCTAAACTATAAGTTACAATAAAAATTCCTCTGTGTTCAATCTGAATATTCTTTTATTTTCACACTAAACCAATGATCTAAATAGTGAATGGTGAATATGGTTTGGTGGGTGCACTTTTTAAATATTAGAGGTTATGTTATCTATTCATGTCTATTGATGATTTACATTTATCGGAACGGTCCTTAGAAAATATTAATAAATTATTTCTATTAACTTATTAATAATTGTGCGACAAGGTCTTGCTAATTAATAATCACGATTTATATCTAAAATCCTTCATAAAACCTACTCATTAATTCACAACTTTGACATCATCAACACTTTCAAAGTAAAGGGAAACCTTTCACTCTTTCAAGTGAAGGAGGTTCTATCAACTTCTTCTGGCTGTCAAAATTTATTTTTGGGTAGTCCTTGGGAAAACGTGAAACAACAGTTTTGGATTGTTTTTGGTAAGTCTATGGCATCCATTTTAATTTGAGAGGAAATCTCGTACTCGTTTTAGTTACTGGTGATAATAAATCGTATCAAAAATTAAGTGATTTATTATTAATTTTCATATAGTCATTAAGCAACAGACTTTTGAAATCGCACATATTAGACTGTGCGCGTTCTGTAAGTAAACGTACTGCGAGACTTGAGAAATGGTCCTATATGCATAAAAACTCAAATCCAAAATCTCCTTCTCTCCGAAAACCGCCTCCGAAGGGGGTGGAGGGGGGATTTTTTCTGGAAATTCGAAAAGCCTAGACGGTAGAATTAAAGATAAAAATATCCAGAAACGTTTAAATTGAACATTTTTTCAAAAGAGCTATATACTTTTTTCGAGTTTTAAAATATGAATATTTTCGCTATGTGGAAGGGGCAATTCCTTTAGAAAACTGAAAATCTGAGAATAACAGATTAAATACCAGATTATTTCTAACAAAATTTACTTTCAACATTTTTTACATAGAGTTACAGTTTTCGAGTTACAGCAGTGGTAAAGTCTGATATATGTGTACATAAGTATTTCCGCCGCGATGTTTTAAGATCTCCAAATAATACTCGTAACAAGTACAAGTAGAGAATGGTAAAGGTAATGGTATAGGTGAACGATTTTTGTGACTACTCAAAAGTGTAAAATAAATATTTTGGTGCAGTGAACAATACAAAATACTATCAATTCTATTAGTGCTGGTACTTGTAAACTTGGTGCCAAAAGTTCTCAGTCTAACTGCAACTGCACAATTTCAAAAGTACCAGCACCAATAGAATTAATATTATTTTGTATTTTTCAGTGCACCAACTAATAAAGTCGGTCCAATTTTTTTTAAGAAATATTTCTTTTTTGTTTATTCTGTTGAGTTTTACTGTTCCTCCACAGATTAGCAGAGAATGAGAATCATTAATATAATTTCTTCACTCTAAGTAGGTTCAGGTGAAACATACACGAAGATAATAAAATACCTTCTATATCATAATAATGTCATTCAAATTAAAATTGTAGACATTAATAACAACAACTGTTCTCGAACACACCCATCATACGAAATAACCGACCAGCTAACTCGAATTTTGCGTGATGGATGTTTATTTCCTTATTTGTATTAATAAAGAACACAGTAACACAGAAATATTAGTTTTTTCTCAGTAAAATTTCTCTTAAAATTCATTATAACTCAAATATTTTATGATGACAATAGGATATGTAATTTTGTCACAATATGTGATGACAAACTGAATTATAACAATGTGAATTATTCTTCTTTGAATTTACTTAACTAAAGCAGAGACTATTATATGTAATGACTGAAAGTTTCCCAAAATAGTGAAGAATGAAAAATGTAGAGGAGGAATTAAATTAAAATTAGGTCAACGCCATTATTTGTTGAATTAGTTGAAAGTTACGAATTATAACACATTAGCTATAGAATTCTTAAACAATAATTTCTCACTTTTGACATGTAGGCTATTAGAATATATCTCTGAGATGCATTGATTGTGTCACTTGCTGTTCGGTACCCAAAAGCTTGTTCAATGTAATTTTAACATTCACTTGATATCCGATCTCGATAGCTTTGTTTAATCCTTTGTTCGAACCCATCAAGAACGATCATGCTCATGCGTAGCAGAGAAAATGTATTCCAATCAAAATTTTACCGTTCATGAACGATTCTGACAGCGTTCCTATCAATTTTGTGATATAAGTAAAAAAAAATCATTCCAAAATTCCATCCATAAATAGAACGAACGCTGCACTGCCGCGGAAAATGATCTATACTGTTTCACAATGGTTTTGTGGCGATCATAAAACTTAACATCATTCGTTGTTCTATGGAGTGGAGAGGAGGAGTTTGGTTAACTTGCATACTCCATGCAGGAATAAATCAAATGTTAAGTTTCAAAAACACAACAAATGGCCCAATTATTGCACCTACTTACCTACTTTACTAGCCTATTATGTGAAGGTATGGAACTTGAACGTGCCACATATGTGGTGGAACACTCATTATTATTAGTAATATGTATAATGGCAAAATTTAATATTTCTTGCAACATCATTAAAACAGATGTCAAAATTTAAAGGGAACATTTAAGAATTATTTTTATTACGTTGGTCCATCCCGGAAGTTTGGCCAGCCAAACACAGCTGCTCCAATAATTCATTGCAAATTATTATCGTTCACTATTTAAGCTCCGGTCATAATATAGCATAAAAATTTGCATCTGCAATGCGCAATTGTCATGTGTGATGAGAGTGTATTTTATTACCTACGATGAGTCAGATAAAAGACTCTTTTACACCGTCCTCCATTTAATTGGACGTAGTATATATTATATTATAAATAAAGTAGAGGTGCTCCATGTATTTTTCAGTCCCGTAGATCATGTGCCATTAAAAATAAATCAGCAATTTACAACGCCATAAAAGTTACATGTCCTTAACGTCTTTGTAAAGTTGCACCTAATAAATTTAGAGACTGTTAATGTGTCATTAAATATGATTTGTCGTGACTCACTTTACAGCTGCCGCAAATTTCAACCGGAAAGCTGGAGCCCTTCACTCGATATGCCTAATTGTTTTCTATATGATGTTTAGGGTTTCCACAATTAATATTATGTACCTACCTATATCCATGAATGTTAGCGTGTGTTCCTAAATTCAGTTCAGTGCACTGACCAGTGTCAAAAATGTATGTATGCAATATGTGATGGATCCAGTTCTCACACCAAACGTATCGTTTAACCCTGTGCTAAATGTTGTGAGGTGAGATCACTTGCGTAATACTCCAAAGCTCACAGATTGCTTTTTTTACAAATCCTCATATACGATCTTCTGTAGTAGTACAAATGTCACTTTGACTATCGCGTTTGAAATAATATCGACTTATAAGTGTGACGTGGATAGTTTATCATGTACTTACAGTTATTCGTTTTGGTATGTATTTGTTCTAATTCCTTATTTGCTATAGTTGTTTCATGTATAGTTCATGAATTAGTAGATTTTTTCACGAACCTTCCAGAAACTATATGCGAGGTAGGTACACTTTGTCACAGTATTGTGAGTTTGACGAGCTTCTAGAACATTATTACAAGCGTCTATAATATTGAGCACGTTACAATATTGAATAGGTACGTCTGTAATTTTCGAGGAAATATAAGTAACAACTAAATCCATATTTAAACCATTTCCTAATTTGGCTTGGCATTGTATACAATTCTTAGGTTTCATTCATTTCCGGTAATGTACCTATGTATTTTTCTAAATCAGTTAATTCAGATTTACATTAAAACTCATATCTAAAATCAAATGAATTTAGGAATAAAAAATAAAAAAAAGAGGACTTTATTTACAACCTTTGCAAGAACTTTCATGTATTTTTCAAATAATGTCCATCTCTAATTTCAAAAGGCTTTGTCGTTTTGACGGATAGGCCCTTTGCAAGAACGATAATTTAAGGATCGATATCACAGTACAATATCAATGATCTTGTCTACTTAGTTCCACCTGGTACATATAAAAATCATCAGTCTATGGCAAAGAGGAAATATAATCGATTCTCAATAAGAGATGAAAAAAATATGTGAGACCTTCCAAAACCACAAACTCTAAAAGGCAATGTTGTGACCTTGGCTTCAAGTAACGGTAGCTTCTGTAATTAACACTATTTGTATTACTTGTTTTTCTTGCAATGCGTGCACTGGTTTATATTTATCTTATTATGTATATTAAACGAGCAATTTTATTATATATTTAAATATATAAACACATATCGGAAAGACGGCTCTAAGGATTTTCATAAGAAATTGCGACTGGGTCTTAAAATGGGAAAATAGTTCTTGATAAAAAGAGCAGAAAAATAATATATATGTTTTCATAGATCGAGTTTTGCTTCGACACAATAAAAGATTTCCTCTATTTTCTTGTCTCAGCAAATGTATACGATAAGTTGTATCTGTTTTCTTGGAGAGCAATGTTATTTTATATTTTGTTTCAAAAATAAGTATTGGACAAGAAAGTCCTGCAAATAAGCTCTAAAAACTATCTGCGATGTCATAGTAATCCATTTCCCATAGCATAGAAACTCCAAAGATGGGGACATAGCCTCATCAATGGCTAGAACGGGTTTCGGTGTGAGACACTTTATATACCACTCGTTATATTGAGTGAGAAATGTGAATATACGAGAAAAGTTATTTAACTCGTAGCTTTTCAGATAAGCTACAATAATTCCCTTTAATAGAACAAAGCAATTGTATAATAGATATTGTTATCCTTTGGAAAGGTTATTTTTTTACCTATGTTCTGTTGTAGATGGACGATGATGATGAAAAGGAGTGCCCTCCACATAATTTTTTCTATCATTGTGCGGATAGATGATACTAGAGATAGATATGCCTATGAATAATAATATAAGTATTCATTAGAACTAAATAAATTAGCTGTCACATTTCAATGATTTGTCTTTGTCGTAGTTTAATAGTAAGTTGGTATGGTTATCTTCTTTATCTACAATATGCTGAGTATGACTGAATCACAAACTTTTATTCTGATGAACAATTCTATAATAAAATAATATGGTATATTATGCTTTTATTGGATTAGACGACTTCAAATAATTTGATATATTATCTGGTCTGTTAAGGCTTCAATAGATTTTTTAGAATAAAGATGTTAACCAACAGATATATAAGTATTGAAAAAATATAAGCATCTTTCATGGAAGCTTCCAACATTCCACAACTTCTCAGTTTCCCTGTAATAACGCATATTCTTTGCAACACGATATATCACAAGTGGAAAGAGCTACTCAGAGAATCCAGCATCAGACAAAGTTGTAATGCCACTTAAATAATCTTGACAGAATGCACCAATGGGGCGCAAGTGTAGAACAAGAAGAAGAAAAACAAGCAGACGATTATGACCACTCAGACAAAAATTCCTTAGGAAGAAATTCATTGATTTATATCGAAAGACTTCAATGAATTTTATCACATGTTTTGGCAACAATTATAATACAAACAACCTGCAACATGCACAGACATTTTACAAACAGTGTTAAGTCTTGGGACCAACTATTTCCGCTATAATGCAAAAACAACTTTACAGCGGGCGGAACACAGAGTTGCTGCTACAACGCAAATTAAAGCAAGACAGCATACCAACGCCTGGAGGAATTAGACAGAGAGATAATCTTAGCCCCTTCTTTTTTAAATTCCTCATGTACAAAATTATAGAAGAAGCAGCCTCATTGAATACAGGATAAAGATTAAATAATACACCTATTCGCATGGAGCGCTATGCCGACGATGCCACAATATTAAAAGAAACCGAAGACGACCTGCAAAGACTACTCTTGAAATTCAACCAAGTTGGCCAACGACTCAATATGAACATTTCCATTGAAAAAAAAACAAACACAAAAATTGCTAAGCAATCACATAGATGCAAGCTCGTTATTGAAGACAGACTCATAGAGCAAGTGATGCAGTTCAAATATTTCGACATGGATATATCCAGCAGCCATGAACCAATGAAGGACGTAAGACTTTAATTTAAAAAGCCGTAGCAACTGCTGAGAAAGAGAAATCAATAAATGCGAATGGGCAGCAAGATTGAAATCTATAAAACATGCCCAAGACTCGTAGAGACGTATGAAATAGAAACAATAGAAGACACTAATAAAACCAAAAGCATACTAAGCGTAGCCTATTAGAGGGTATTGAAAATGATAGCTTTCAAAACAAGAAGAGACTGTGTCGGGAACATAGATATCAGAGAGCACTGCAGCATAAAGGAGGAATTGAGGCAAGCAAAGAAGAAGGGAATGTTATAATCATGTAAAATATAATAACCATTCTTGAGGGAAAACCAGCAGGACATTGTCCCTCAGAAAGAACACCCAAGAGATGAAGTGACAGCTGGCAGTCCACATCACAGGAAATGCCGCGAGGGCACAATTGGAATTGACAGATCAAATAGATCCTAAGCAAGTCCAAAAAGACGAAAAAGTTTATAAATAGATTTAAGCGTGGATGGATCCCATAACAATTTTTACTTTCTATTAAGATATTATAATTATTATATAATAATCTTCTCTTGCTGCATTTGTATGTATCGACTTTAGAGATTCATCCAGTGACTACAATAATAATAATTAGCATTTAGGCTGAGACAAAATAATAATTCTACACCTGCAAACACTTGAAAATTATATAGATAATGGGACATTTGCAATTCAAGCGCGCACCTCCTCTCTTCCCAGGCCAGATGAATGAATCTTTTCACGCTCGGGGTCACGTACGTCCCAGTACAGTACAGAAAATCAATTCGATGGTGCACAAGATGTCATACCATACCATCATCATGTTCATCCTCATCATCGTCTTGGTGGACCAGAAAAATCTCGATTGCATAATATATATATATTATAACCATGGATTATCATACGAACAATGATTTTCGTTCAGCCCATGGCTGGAGAGTTGTTGACGACGCCTAAATCAAATGTTAATTTAAACAGTCTTTCTCTCTAAGGATGTCACATTTCAAATGGCGTGTGGATAGTGTACATTAACATATAATATGTTATTATTCTTATTTAATAACAATGCGAGGTGTGATTCAACCAACAGCGTTGTTGTTGTTGTAGGTACATCTCTCCAGGTTCACCTCTCAAAGTATCGCAGTGGAGGAGATCCATGTCGGATAAAATGTCTTTTATTGATTATTGCAAGAAGAAAAACATCGTTAGATGTGTTCAATTGATTATCAATACAAGTTAATATGATAAGAACATTTGATATGTTCAGTGAGTAAATATAAGGAAAAGGATCAACAGATTTCATGTTATGGAGCAGTAGTACAAACAATTTTGTACATTACATTTGTATCTACTAGCATTACAATAATAGGTTATCCTGTGGGTCCAACAGAAACTGAGAAATCAAGAAAAAGTATCTAGCTGATATTTCATATCAGCTAGATACTTCAAGATGAGAAGAGATTAGTTAGAATATACTGATTTAAAAATTATCTATTTTTTCGTTATTTTTATATTGAATGTATTGTTTTTAAAGTATGTTTTAATTCGTTAGGTATCAAAATATTTGTAAAATATTACAAACAATAAATACAAGAAGAATAAATAGTATGGAAAAATCGGGTAGAAACACAATTTCTTGTTGGAAGTTCATTTTGACCACGTTATCACTTAGAGCTAAAAGATATAATATATTATTTGGCCAATTAATTATGCTCAAATGAGTTTAAGCAGAAGGGTGTCCGACTAAATTCACTGTTTCATTCTATTTCTGCTTCATTCAAACGCTCCAAATACATCTTATGTAATTAATGAAAATTTATGTAATTGGATACGGTTTTATATGAAATTTGATCAACATTTCAGAAATTTTGATTTACTGTCTGACAATATAAACTGTCCCGACCCTGGCGCTTGTTCGTATAATAAAGGTAGAGCTAATTTACATCATTTGATGATGACATTTTGGTATCGACATCATTATGACTAATATTCTAAATCACAATACGTTATCTGATGATATATACATAGATTAATTGATTCTTATACAAGAGGTGTACCTCTAGCTGATTGCGGGGATTGCGAGGTTCATTCAAGGATTATTTTAAGAAAACTTTTCACTCGAAAAGGTTCGAAAAATAACCAAGTCCTCCGCACTAGGTCTTTCTTGTACAAAGAACATGATGACAACTCATCAATGGTTTACAACTCTCAACACTTTTTATATTGCAAGTTTCGATATTTTGAAGAGTTATTTAACATTGTGGAAATATCTTCTATCAATTACATTTTTGAGTATTCATAAAATGTTTGTGGATCTTCACAACGTGAGGTGTGAGTTTTTAAAGTGCTATCTTTTTTTTTGTAAACGTTATTAACTGCTGTACTAAAAAAACTAAATAATATTAATTTGAATTTTTACAAATACTGCACCATTTCTCAAGTCTCCTCTTTCGAATAAATAAAAAATAATCAAAATCGGATTATGTTTACTATATAAAACGCGCACACGAACCAAAAAAAACCAGACTGTCAAATTATGTACCTCCTCCGTTTGGGTTCGTCGGTCAATAATACATGTTACATAACGAGAAAACTGTTCTAAAATTGCTCAGCTTAAATAAAATTTTGCACATCATTTAAAGCGATAATAACGAGTGAACTCAATTTTCTCAACTTATCTTCAAGTGTCATCTTTTAAATTAATGAAAATTCGTGATGCTGGTATAATTGGCAGCGTACCCTACTGTTGTATTAGTTCTTCTTCCACTTCTCTCCACTTACTACGTACTGAACAATTCCAACAAGCCTGAAACGGAGAGAATAGAAGGAAAGTAAAGAGCAACTATATTCTGGCGAATCATTTATCAACTAAACTGTCGCGTTTCAATGAAAACTGTGGATGGTAGGTAAGTCGGTACTATTGGACTGCTGCCACATTAATCGATCAAATTATATAAGGTTACTGTACAAGTAGTCATAAAATTATGTTTATAATAATTAACAAAGCCTAGATGAAACGCTGTCTGCGAAACGGTGAAATTTCCATACACGGAGATACATTTTGAGAGATCGGACCAGCCGACCATATATGCATTTCGTTCAAAATATTTTCAATTTGGTTTTAATATATTTAATTTTCGGTTATTAAGACCTAAGACCAGATTCGTGCGATACCCCACTAACTCAAAAAATACACATAATACTGCATTAGTGATCTGCGTCGACGCCGGACCAGATCCTTCAGAAATCCTTTCATGCGTGGACACCCAATCTCAAGAAAATCAATGAAAATACTGTATTTGTATTTAGGTACTTGTCTTGACACTGATTTCGTTTATTCTCAGAATTAACACCGAAAATAGCTTATTCAGTCTTTCAATAGATCATACCAAAGACAAACATTTTTCTCATCCCAGTTTTACAATTACTTCAAACTCTTATGCTTTCTCTTGATCTGACAAAACATTCTACCACGAACAAAACGCAGTGATTTCGTCGTTTTGGGGCTCTTCAGCACTCTGTAGGATGCCAGTTATGTCCGCAAAAAATAGTCTGGGGTCACTTTTTGGAGCTCAATAGTTCTCTATTCTTAAAAAATTAGATAGATCTTTATTTCAATTAATAATCTGACAAGCCGTTATTTCATTGGAACATTTTTTAAATTTTGTATGTATACCTATGAATGTCATTGATTCAACTTCTGCTATAGAGAGTTAGCGCCATCCCACTGAAAACTGTGAATGGGTGAAGCATCAATGTCACAAAAAATAGTTTGGAATGTGACTTGATCTATCTACATTTTTACTCTACCTAAATATATTCATGTAAACATTATTCTGCCATAATTTCAATGATAGTAATAAATTTAAATATAATTCATCATTACCATATATCTATACCTCATTCACTCATTCATATATTATCATGGATGAAGGAGTAGGTGTATACACTACAGTGTATACAGCTTATTAATCCATTACCAAATTATGATGGCTTGTTATACCAGACTGCCTAAACATGCGTATGAGCATGACCTTTAAAGGCCATATTTATTCTTGTTTTGTTCAATTGTTTTCCTGATGTGTCAGCCATTGTTAAATTATTTCAAGATATACATCTGTATCTCTATAATAGATACAGATGGACACGATCTGTAAGAAGAAAAGAAATCAAGTAGGTACATGATCCTTTGTTGAGAAAATATCTGAAAAGTACCTAAGTTTCATTTCAGCATCTCATAAATCAAACTTCTTTATCTTAATGAAAGTGAGTCATATTTTTAATATATACCTACAGTGTGTCCAAGATAAGTTTGGGAGAGCATTAAGATTTTATAAATTACCCACTAAAGATACGTAAAATGAGGGTAAGTTGAGCCATTTAACGGTATATTATATTGTGTTCTCAAAAACTCAACAGATCTTCTAGTTTTCGTGATATTAGAGATAAACTGAAATTTATTTAAAATGTTTTCAACGTGTTATTCTTTTGAGTGGCGTGTTTTTGATATTTTTTTAAATCTTTTTTGACTTCCTCAATCACCAGATTTGACACCTCTTGACTTTTATTTTCAGGGTTGTTTCAAAAATTATATGTAACATTCTAACGGTGGAAGTCAATGTGAACTGATTTTAGCGGCATTTCAGGTTATTGCAGCAGATCTACTTAATAATATTAATTCTATTCGTGCTGTTACTTTTGAAGTTGTGCAGTTGCAGTTAGATTGATAACTTTTGACACCGCAACTTCACAAGTACCAGCACCAGTAGAATTGATCTTATTTTGTATTTTTCAATGCACAAACTAGTAACTTCGGTAGAATTTTTTGTAAAAAAATATTTATTTCGCACTTTTGAGTGTAACATTAGTCACGAAAATCGTTGAACCTTCACTAATACCAAATATCCTATTACCCACGTATATTCTTTGCTTGTTCTTTACCACCCCTGTAACTCGAAAACCGTAAATCTAAGGAAAAAATGTTCCTACAAATAATTCATCCACATAGCGAAAATATACATATTTGAGATTTTCACATCGCTGTAACTGTAAAAACCTTCTCAGATTTCCGATTTTCGAGAAAAAATGCCTTCGGGGATGTTTTTAAAGGGAAGGTGAGTTCAGATTTGAATTTGTACGAATATGGGACCATTTCTCAAGTCTCCTCTTTCAAATGAATCAAAAACCATCAAAATCGGAGTTCGTTTACATAAAATGCGCGCACGAACCAAAGAAAACCAGACAGTCGAATTGTATACCTTCTCGGTATGGGTTTGTCGGTCAATTAGACGGTGTTATCTATGCAGATAGAAGAATGATCCTTTGGTTAAATATCTTATGTAATTAAAATTGAGAATACTACTAAACAATATTAATCAGTTAGCTGAATTTCATGATCTAGTGGAAGATATCAAACTTGTTTGCACTTTTAAAATCATCTATGTCCATTTTAAATAATAGAAAAACATTAATACTCAAAATCTCGCAAATTAAAACAAAAACAGTTTCATATAATAGTTTCATACATCAAATGAGTTCATAATCTTGTAATGAAAAAACGACAATAAAATATAACATCTCTTTGGTTTCGATCTACTTAAAAAAATTAATAATAATTTCTAGGTAAATATAAAAAAAATTGGACCGACTTTATTAGTTGGCGCATTGAAAAATACAAAATAATATTAATTCTATTTGTGCTGGTACTTTTGGAGTTGGTGCCCACAAGAACATAGTAAAATCATCAAGCTGGCCCAATTTTGTGTAAAAAAGGATTATTTCACACTTTAGTGTGTCATGAAAATCGTTGAAAGTTCACTAATACCGTACCATACTCTTTTGAAAAAAATATCAATGCAAATATTGCTACATACAGTCTTTCTTTAATTTGGCCGTTCCCTATTTTCTATTCTCGAAAAAAATTGCCCCATTTACTTAGCGGAAAAACACATATCACATATTTCACAATTATTTACCATTGCTGTGACTCGAAACCCGTAACTCTTTTGAAAAACAGTTCAATTTAAACTTTCTGGATATGGTCTCATCCTTAATTCTGCCGACTCAGATTTTCCATTTTAGAGAAAAATGCCCCCCCTTCGGGTGCGGTTTTTGGAAAGAGGGAGATATCGGATTTGGATTTTTTAAAATATGGGACCATTTCTCAACTGTCTTCTTTCAGATGAAACAAAAATCGTCTAGATTGGAGTATGTTTTATGTGTAAAACATGCATAAAAAAATATTAAATGCAAACATACAACCGAATTGAATACCACCTCCTCTTTTTTTGAAGTCGGTCAAAAATGAAACACCGCATTTTGGAATTGGAAAAGGATTTTCTCCTGTGAGAAAATACTTAAAATTAAAAATTAAAGAAATATTTTTATCTCCAAAATCCCCAAAACCATAAAACATATTGTAATTTTGTGTATTTGATATTTACCCGACTCCATACCGTTATCAAAATCATAATAATGCTATCCCAAACTCAACTTATACATCCTGTACATTTACGATATATGGCATATAACCTCTAGTCAACACCTCAATACCGTAATCAATCACGTTTTGGTTGTATTTTTTACGACCAAAAATGGTGGCGATCAAATTAAGCAATTACATCGGGCGTGGCCCGCATCCATACGAACACGTGGCCTCTACCAAAAAATAAAAAGTGAATCGATAAAGTTGATCTTTCCAATTTGTATCTTAAACATAAATGTTAAAAATGCCCAGAAGAGAAATACCTACCTTCAGCCGCGTGTAGATATTATTCAACTACTTACTTGTGGTGGTTCTGGTGGCCTCGAAATAGCTAAAAACGCACGATTTGACGTTTTTAAAATTATTAGTAAACAATGAGATATCCTACCCGAGAGACCATTAAGATCCAGACAATTTCTTTGATAGATAGATAAGGTCCGAATGATAAATTGGACCCTCTAGCATCACGATTCGACTAATCTTGAGAAGCATCTTCATAGAGAGATGATGGTCAACAAGTCCTGTATGTGGATGGAGAGAGAGATGTGAGAGCTCCAGCAAACCGCTTAGATTCAGTTGTCTGTGTATTAAACAGTGCTGGGGGTCAGACATAAATTTTCGTATTGATCAATCCACAAAATAATGAGTTAATTATATAGTATGCGTCATTCATGAATCTACCCGCTTATTAAATTGAATTTTAATGTTTCGTACTTCAAAAGTTTAAGAGAAATTTATTAGAAGAATTCTTCTTTTTCTGCTTTAAAAATATTATTATTTTCTAAAATAATAAAAACATATGTTATCTAATTTGATATTTCTTATTTTCAGGTAAGATGATGAAGCCATTTACACATTAACATTGGTGCTAAAATTGGTGAGTTTCATTTGAATAAAATTGGACAAGCAAATTAGCAAAAGCTATTGAAATTCTCTGGTAAGTGATGCTTTGACAACTTTGGTGAATATTTCGTTGTCAAGCCGTTGTTACTCCATTTGCAATTGAAAACAAATTTCAATAACTGTAATCTAGTTATACATCATTATTTGATTGTTTCTCCTTGCACAGTGCTCGAGGCAAGAGAATGTTTCACCGCAGGATAGGCGACCACAAATTTCAATGAAATCTTGGAAAGTGTTTCGAAATGATATCTCTACCAAAGAGGTTATGAAATGATTATATCGTATTATTTTTGTAATAGACATTATAACAAAGTTTTGCGTGTTTTTTTTCTCTGTAATAATGTCATTTCAAAATTATGTATTATTTTCCCAGTGAGACGTTATAATAAATTGTGATAAAATTTTGTTTTTGGCACAACTATCTTGAGAACTTCCTCATCTAATAAAATGTTCTGAGTCTGAGCTTTGAGGGTCGCATCCATACTATTGGGGTTATTTGTAGCTCTACGCAAAAATAGGTTGTTTTGTATTAAAAGTTCTCAATCGAAATATACATTTTTGACTTTAATTGGTTGCCAATAAATATCTTTTCTGATTTCAACGATTATGTTTTCTTGACAACAATAACGCTAATAGTAGGTATTTATTATTTACACCGGTATTCAAAAATGGAAGGTTGCAAATCTAGCAACTTTTTTAACAAAAGTTTCCCACCCTTCAGTACTCACCTGTTTTACACGGCTAGTGTAGATACAATTAAAGAAAGCTGCTGATATTGTTTTGATTGAATTAACATACCTATATCCCGATTAAGCAATGTCACACTACACATATTCAGCATCCTCTAACCTTGTTGAACGTTCATTCTTATTTACTTGATATATATTTATTTTGCATTGAGAGCCACATTTTTTCTTGTTATTTCAAAGAGGTATTGTTGTTCCGATAGCTTCTTCCTAATGCCTAACTTGTTTAAATATCTTTTTTTTCAAAATTATCACAGATGAGTAACCTTTATACTTATATTCAAACTAATCAGATCAATTGAATTTGTGATATTTAAATTAAAATAAATTGTTAAATGAAAATTCATCAATTCGATTGTTCAACAAAAATGCGTTGTATCATATAATTTGGGTAGTTTTTTTAAGGGGCAAGCTGAGATGTGGTAAATAAATATCAAGCAACCCAGTGTGCCATAAAATTTGAAGTTATGTCTCTTCTTGAATCCTCTTAAATTACATAATTACTCAAAAATCACTTTTCACTTCTAGGAGCCGATATTTTTTATTGTGCAACATTAAAATAAATGCAGAAACCTGCATTACGTAATATAGCTAACATAGGAAACATAAAGCCGTATTCAAAATCAAAACATAATCTGGTGTTAAGAAGTAGGGTGTTGAAAAAACAAAACCAAGAAACTGACGGAACGATTTGTCAAAAAAAATAAATGCAATCAATACGTCAATTGAAAAGTTACATGTAACCAATTCATTTTATATTATCAGTTACATTGGCAATCTTATCAGCTTTAAGCTGTATTTAAGGAGTACTAAATATATGGACAGGACCTCCAACCTAACCTTAAATAAGGCTAGACTGGCATCGTCTGCTTCTTATTTGTTTTCAATTTTAACACTGCACCGAACTATGTTTTGTGTATGGATAAGGCTGTAACTAAATGAGAAATATCTAATGCTTTAGGAATAAGAATTTAGCGAAACTTATATTTGAAACAGACAGTATCTAACAACGCACATATCTTATCTTGAATTGTGATAATAAATTCGAGAAGCAATTATTGTTAATCCTACCATAAATAATAATAATAATAATTTCTCCTTGAATCAGCTATAATACGATGTCAGTGTGTTTCATTATAAACATCAAAAGATAAAACAAGCATAAAAGCATAAAACAAAATCGGAATAAATCGAAAGCTTTCTAATGTCGCCACATCTAATCTACAAGAAATATTTCAATCATTTTTCCAACATTTATCTATTACACGGTTAAGAAGCACACTAGATTGAAACCTTCTCTTTCTTTGGCTGATATGTGATGGGTAGGAGTTGTTGTGTAGTGAGTGATATAAGATGCTAAAAAAGCTGTGGATAGAAAACTGGATCATAGATTTTGCATTGCCTGTTATAGGCACATGCACTTTCACTGAAAATAATTAATCAATCAGAGTATGGCCGCACGCCTCGTTTGTAGTAAAGTAAAAATAACTATTTGAATGGGTTTTTAGGTAAATTTCTTATAGAAATATACCTATTGCGATCGTTCACACTTTTGAATTTCGAAAAAAATTCAACGGCATGTTGTTATATGTCTATAAGTTAGTCCAAAAAAACATTTGGTTCAAAAGTTTATATGTATATATATATATATATATATATATATATATATATATATATATATATATATATATATATATATATATATATATATATATATATATATATATATGGGATATTACGAAATTTGTTAACACTTTAGAGGTCGCAGTTTTGAAGGTATCAAGTTCAAATTTGCTACAAAAATCAATCTCTCAAATATCTCGGTCGAGTTCGTTATTGGGCAATATCGGGTAAGTAGTTTCAAAATGGCGACCATTCAAACATTTAAAAAAATTATCAAAAAGGAGCAGTAGTGTAAATATTATTAAAAATAATTTTAGGTTATAGATATAATCAGTACCTACAACTTTTGTTCAAAGCAATTTTTCATAAAATACACAGGTAAAAAAATAAAAATTAATAAAGAAAAATAACAAATATTGATAAAACATGAACACTCAATATAAATTTGATGTAATTGTACATTTTCTGGAGATCTTAATATAGACCCTGATTAAAAAAATATATAGTATATTTATTGAAAAGAAATAGACGAAAAAAAAATCTGCCTTGAAGTGGACTCGAACCCTGTCTGCTTTATATTCAACAGCCAAAACAAAAACCTCTAACCGCAAGGCTATGACAATTTTATTTAATAACATGTAGGTATACCAATGAAAAGGTTGTTAAAATTTCAATTCAATGAATTTTGAAAAATTTACCTTTCCGCTGACTACAGGCCATCGGGATTTTTTTATTTTGTTTTGCCGGGAGATTAAAACAATGTTTATTTTGTAGCTATATTGACATTCTTTTAATACAAAAGTTAGATGAGAAGTATATAAATAAATATTTTTTACAAAAAAATTTAAACCGACGTTTTTAGTTGCACTGAAAAATACAAAATAATGTTAATTCTATTGGTGCTTCTACTTTTGAAGTTATGCAGTTGCTGTTAGATTAATAACTTTTGGCACCAACTTCACAAGAATCAGCACCAATAGATTTTTTTTCTAGTTTCTATAGATTAAGTAATTTCAAAACTCATCGGCAACAATATTGCACATTCCTAGTGCTTTAACTCGAAAACCGTTAAATTATGAAAAAATACAATTTATATATCTCAAAAATTGTCAAATGTCAAATAGTGAAAAAAAATATCAAAATTGGAGCACATAAAACGCGTCAACAAACATAAAACAGCAGACAAGCTATCTAATAATTGTACATAGGTATAGGTACCTACTACGAATGGAAAGTCGGTCAAAAATAAATATTGGCATTCTTAGAAGAACAATAAGATTACTTAGTAGTGTTTTCTAAATATCCTGCCCGGTTTTTCGAAAGAAGAAAACAAATAATTTGCCAACAAAAAATCTAACTCTTGAAATAAATATACTTCTTTCTGGTTTTTCTAATCAAATAAAATAATAGATGAAAATCGAGAAATGATTGAGTTTTGGGACTTTGCCTGGTAATGAAGAATCAACACGACTAAATTAAACAAAATTCATTCATTCACTAAAAACATTTAAGTTAGTTATAGTCATGCCTCAAAAGTTGCTTTAGAAGCATTTATTGATTTCAGATTTATTTGACTACAACAGGAAAATCAAATTATCAACAGCAAAGGAGCATTCGGATTACTAAATCTATATAGGGTTAAAAATGAGTAGAAATCCTATTATATTGTAGACAATTTTCTTAGACTAAACTAAAAATGTCACCCTTGTATTACCAAAAGAGTGTGAGTAATTTTCCGTAATTACAAGTTTCACATCTTTAGTAACAACCATAATAAATCAATAAATTTCTGATCCAATTTTGGGGTTCGGGACGCAAGCGCATAGTAAATATTAAGGCTGATTCACGCTATACTGCGTCGGGGGTGAACCTTGCCGATGTCAGCGACCATTTTGGTAAGCTAACCAAACTGAAACAGCATCCGAGTGATTCAGTCAGTCAGTGTCTTTTTGATTCGAGCGACACGACGGTATTGCCAAGAATCACTGGGTACTTTCATAGCCTTTCTATTAATTATTATTTGTCATCCTTGTTCACTTCACGACCATTTCGTTAATGACTGTCGCAATCATCCCGTTCAGCATAAACATGCTACAATAATTACAACGTACCGTGCCGTGAGCGTGGCAACATCGTAGAAATAATGTACTCCGACATTTCTGTGCCAAGCCACACGTTCGTGGCGCGGCTCGTTCCCGAAGCGGGCTCGCGTGAATCATCCTTTATTATTCGCAACAAATAGGTACTACCAATTACAACAATAACTATTACATCTTCAGAATAAAATATCTGACTACCAGATATCAGTTAAACTTTATGTAAGTACCGTTTCTTTAGAGGAACGTGCTTTACGATAACCTTAACGTAATTCATTAATTTTAAAATAAAAACTGCTACTTAATTCAGATAAGGTGACAACCCAACACTAGCCTGATTTATGATTTCAATGCTCCTAAAATCGAACAGGTTCTATCTTGTAAGCATATTCATGATACTGAATCAAAGACCAGTTTGATTAATTTTCAATGATAATTTAAAAAAATCTTCAATAATTTATTACCAAGACAAAAAAAAATACGTCGACTTAAATTCTCGCCCATTCCTCTGACGCAATCTGTCAAAAATGTGAAATTAAATAAATGTATCACACACAAATACCTTCTGAAATGTGCTCACGAAGATTGAATTGAACATTTGAATGGACTCTCTGACATCAAGTGCCTAAACACAAGTCATGCTGAAGAAAAAAAATATTGCTTGTCAATTCACAAGCTTCACGCAGAAGAAGAAGAATAAGAAGACGTACGACGACATCATGGTGAGCAGTGAGCATCTCGTCCAGTTAGTTTTCTCTTTCATTTGAAATGCGATCACATGGATAGATAGATAGATAGATATATAGGTATAGTAAGTAGCTTTGCGTATGAACGAAAGTAGATCAACACGCAATGCGCGCTACTTCCTTATTCGGTCCGGTCGCTCCGAGATTTTATATAGCTAATTAGAAGTTGACAAGGGAACTAAGCTAGCTATCTATAGATGCAAGTTCGAGGCACTCGAACAAAACTCTGTAGGTACACAAGAAACATCTTCCAAATGCGTGCCAAAACCTCCTCGACAATAAATTTTAATTGGCTCCAAATAGATTCCTTGGATTAATTTTATTTAATCAGAAAACCTTTAAGTAACACACTCTTCGGATAACAAAGTTTGCAGTTTTTTTAAGAAAAAAAAACATGAAAATTGCAATGCATTGCAAATAATCTCTGATGTGGGTTTCCTAAATTGAACAAATTTTATTTTTGGTAGAAAAACTATCACGGGGCCAATTCTCGTGTTTATGGGAATGGATTCCTATAGGAGAACTACATAATATTCCCATAGGAAACTCAAAAAGACATTCTTTAGTCCATGGTTGTATAGCATGGGAAAATAATGACGTGTTGGAAATATACAAATTATTATGAAGTTCATAAATATTTTGTGGTTTGAAATGGACTTATTGCAATTAGTGATTGTTGGAAACCAAGAAAATACAAAGGCTATGATAAATCAGATAGGCAGGCAATTTTTTTAAAGGCATCATCTATTTGAAGTGTTATCCAATACATTATTTATAAAAATTTTAAGACTTTCTAAAGAATTAACAATGTTTCTATTAAATGTATTGGATCCATATTTAGAAGAACCAAGTAGACAGTCGGTACTATCTAAGGAAACAAAGGTGAGTAAATACTTTATAGAAATGTTTTACACGGAAATAAACAACTCCCTATCATGCACAATTTTTAAGTAAACTCATTATTAACCGAACAGATTCATTGGAATATTAGGTGCTGAACCGATCAAAAACCTAGTTCAAAACTTGGTGAACACTGGTTGTATTTGTAATCGAGGTTTACTTTACTATATTTTAGGTTCTTGCGGCACTCAAATTTTTCGCGAGAGGAAATTATCTAGTTTGAGATTCTTACACTGTAAAGGTTGCATTTTCCTTTCTGTAAATCCTCGTCTTTCTCCATAAACTCAATAATAACCTTTTTTTGGGCCTCTGAGACATTCTCGATACGTTTGGCCCGTATTTACATATGAAATTGACAGACTGATTGACAAGACAGTCACGACACTAACCTTACGCGACTAACCAATAGTTACCACTACAAAATACTGAACGTTGATTGGCTGAAATAGAATGTGCATCCGAAACGATGCCCGACAAACCCGAAAATAATATTCCTATAGGAAAACTGTTCAAGAATGGCTTTTCCCACAGAACGAATTTTCCTATAGGAATCTAACTATGGGTTACATTTCCTATAGGAAATCTTTCCCATACACTCGAGAATCAGGTACCAGAAATAGGTACTGCCATAAAAGGCAAACTGTAGAACATTATGGAATTCAGGAATTATTATTTTATATCACATTCCCGAAATCTAACAAAGAAATAGTTTAAAAATTATTTTCCTTCAAATAGAGACGAAAAGGAACTAGCACCAGCAAGGAGCGAAAATCACTAAAAGTGGATATCAATTAACAAGAGTGTTAACAATTATTTACAATAGAATATTCGATACTAAGTTTTTTGTAATATTATTAATTGTTAGTGTTGTTTCAGATTTCTTGTTGGTGCTACTTTATCAAATTCCTTATTGTTTGAAAAAACATATTAAGACGTTATTGCTTTGTTTGATTTCTCAGAGGTCGAACAAAACCAAAACATTTTTTATAGTTGAGCTACCGAAAAATCAAATGAATTGATGATTCTTTTACATCTGTATTAAAACACTGTTTAGAAACAATGCTAATAAATCCAGTCCAGATTTAAGAAAAGTACCCTAAATTGGGTGTCTTACTGGGAATAAGAAAATGTGGAACTGTAATTTAGCCAAAGTTTAGATGATCTGCTCGTTCTAGAGATGAAGATCTTCGCATAGCATTTTTATCTTCGTTTAAAACTTTGATTCATTTCTATTGTCCGAGAAATTAATTTAGAGATTAAATTAAATTAATTCGTGAAAAAGAGCATACATACCTACATATTATACCGTTAAATCTAATTAATTCTGACTCTTGCAGAAGATAAAAAATAAATTTTATCAAGATTACAACCATATAACAATTAATTCTGACCAGTGTGCTTTACTTGACGAAAGGTCAAGACTTGGGCGCGGTCAAATGCTAGACTGGGTGTTGTAGTTGTGTGTAACTAAATTACCCATTATCACGAGTATCTGGGTAGTCTGAATTTGAATATACATAGGTTTATGCCGGGTAATTATTATCCAAATTCAACCTTGAATGTCGGTGGTTTTTCAGGAAATTGAGCGATTATTAAATAGATGCGCATTTTTACAAATGCAATACATTTATGTTTCATGGATAGATACAAAAGTTTTGATTACAGAGTGTGCCATGTTCGATATTATGGAGGGTTTAATTGTTGTTAATTTTAAAAAAAAGTCATCTAGGTCTTATGTTCTCTTTTGGTGTCAAGCAAAAATTCCATTCGCTTAGGAGATAACCTCTTGATTAAGAGAGATACCTATATGGAATTTTTCCATTGACAATGACAATTCAAATGGTTAGTTGATCAAATATTATTCTTCTGAAGAGGCCACCCTTTACCTATATTTTAGTATAAAAGATAGTATTTTAGATACATATAGCAACATAGTCCTGTAGGCAATCTATTCAAACTTTTTTAAGGGTTCATTTAAATTACAGTAATTTACAAAATCGTTATTTTCCCAAATAAAATCTTTTGTGAAGAAGCCATCTCGACACGAGAAAAACTAGTTGGTTCTATATAAAGATTGGGCAAAAATTAAAATCTTTGCATTGGGTATAGTTCAAAGCCTACTATGAGTTAGAGTAGACACTGAATTTGAAATCCAATATTTTTGGATTAAAAGATACGGGGTGTCCCCTTAAAAAATATTTTTGAAGTTGTGCAGTTGTAGTTAGATAGAGGACACTTCGCACCAATTTCAAAAATACCAGCACTAATAGAATTAATATTATTTTGTATTTGTCATCAACTAATAAAGTTGGTCCTTTTTTGTAAAACATGTTTATATTACACTTTTGATTGTATTATTACTCATCAAAATCATTCAACGTTCAGAGATTTCAAAGCACCACGGAAATACACATATTTCAGACTTGAGCACTGATAAAACTTTGAAACCGTGATTTAAAAAAATCCGATTTGAATGTTGCTTCATATAATCCCTTCTATAATTTGGCTGTTTCATATTTTCAATTTTCTAAAAAAAATTACCCCCGCCACTATACAACCATTCGGATACACAAATATTTTAGACTTAACCACTGCTGTAACTCGAAAACCTATGATTTTTTTGGAAAATCAACGTTACCGGATATAGTCTCTTCTTTGATATTGTCGTCTCAAATGTTTGGTTTTGTAAAATAATGACCCCCCACCTTTTTTGGGAGAAGATTTTGCGGGGAAGGACATTTTGAATATCGATTATTTTCATTCAAATAAGAAGAGAATCATTAAAATCGGAGCACGTTTACTATTTAAAAGGCTCGATCAGACATAAAAGACATGAGGACAAACAATCGAATTGTATAGCCTTGTATACCTCTGCAGTTTAGGAAGCCGGTCCACAAGAGCGTAATTTTAAAAAATTGACAATAGATAAATTAAAAGAATTTCAACTATCTTCATGTCACTAACTCTATTTTCTGACGAATCTTGAACATTTTTAGGTAAATTTCTTATAGAAATATATCTATTGCGATCGTTCACACTTTTGAATTTCGAAAAAATTTCAACGGCATGTTGTTATATGTCTATAAGTTAGTCCAAAAAAACATTTGGTTCAAAAGTTTTTTTTTATATATATATATATATATATATATATATATATATATATATATATATATATATATGGGATATTACGAAATTTGTTAACACGATAGAGGTCGCAGTTTTGAAGGTATCAAGTTCAAATTTGCTACAAAAATCAATCTCTCAAATATCTCGGTCGAGTTCGTTATTGGGCAATATCGGGTAAGTAGTTTCAAAATGGCGACCGTTCAAACATTTAAAAAAATTATCAAAAAAGAGCCGTAGTGTAAATATTATTAAAAATAATTTTAGGTTATAGATATAATCAGTACCTACAACTTTTGTTCAAAGCAATCTTTCATAAAATACACAGGTAAAAAAATAAAAATTAATAAAGAAAAATAACAAATATTGATAAAACATGAACACTCAATATAAATTTGATGTAATTGTACATTTTCTGAAGATCTTAATATAGACCCTGATTAAAAAAATATATAGTATATTTATTGAAAAGAAATAGGCGAAAAAAAAAATCTGCCTTGAAGTGGACTCGAACCCTGTCTGCTTTATATTCAACAGCCAAAACAAAAACCTCTAACCGCAAGGCTATGACAATTTTATGTAATAACATGTAGGTATACCAATGAAAATGTTGTTCAAATTTCAATTCAATAAATTTTGAAAAATTTACCTTTCCGCTGACTACAGGCCATCGGGACTTTTTTAAATTGTGTTGAAGTTCATAATCAAAAGAGAGTGTTATTAATTATGATAATGAAGAGATCGCTACTGCATTTGTTCATTATCATAATTATTACCCTCTCTCTTTTCGAAATGGAGTACTTATATGTATTTACTTTTTGGCACTATATAAGGTATAATCTTTATTGAAAAAGGAGACCGCGTACCTACATATTTACAGGCTATATTTTCGTCGAAATGCACAAATACATAGTAATAATTGTTCGAGTTGTCACTGAAAACAAAAAAAAGATGTCTTTATTCATTCTAGCAGCCGCATATAATAATTCTTCGCTTGAAACAAATGTCTTGTACATTGCCGCATTCATAATAGCCAACTAACAACAAACAACAACCAACCAACAAACACTCTGTATGAGTGTGTGTGTGTGTTTGTGTGTGCATCAATGCCCAATAAAGTTGTCGTCGGTAGCTATAAATCCCAAATAACATGAAGCGAATGAGCCATTCTGCGGCTGCTGACTTGTCTTCGAAGGCTGTGTATTTTATTCAAATTTTATACAGCACGTGGATATGATTCTATTTACTGGCAATAATTATTTAGGTATATTTTATACATGTTGCCAAGTATTTATTAGAAAAGCTACTGAAGATGATAATCTTTCGAAATAAGTATTTCCCAAACGGAGGAGGTACATATACCTACCTAACATTCAACTGTTTGCTTCTTTTATAATCGTTTGCGCGTTTCGCATAATTACCGTGCTCTGATTTTGATGATTTTTACCCCCTTAACGAAAAACTTCCACCAATTAGGGAGAAGGGGGCAATTTTAACATTTAAATAGGACATTTTTAAGGTGTCTCCGAGTAGCTGTAAGAATTATTGATTCTGTTTTCATTTACTTTGACATTCCAGTTTTAAAATTCAATTTCCGGAGTTCCGGAATTAATTATTTGGTAAAGTAGATGTTCAGATATTTTAAACAGCATATTAATAAAACGCTTAAAGCCGAATTTTAAAAGTGTCAAAGTAAATGACAACGCAATCAATAATTCTTGCAGCCAAGGCCTACTACAATAATAAGTGATAAGTCTTATTCATTTGTAAGCAGATTTGACCTCTTGAGTTTGTTTAGTCCTACGCAAGGTTTTCGCTTAAAAAATAAAATTAATTTCGCTGAATGGTGATATCAACGATGTTATTATGAACATGGGGAGAAACACTATTTATTTATTTAACAAAAACGGTGCATCGGACTGAAAACAATCAAGTCATCAAATTTGATTAGAACTGAATGGGGATTTAAAAAAAATATTTTTATTTGTATCCTCAATGACTGTCAAAATATCAGGGTCAGATTTCGAATGAACGCCACTTTTGGAATTGAAAAAAAAATTGTATATCAAAAAATATCTCTTGATGCATACTACCTGTATACCAAATTTCATTAAAATATCTGGACTCGTATGCAGATATGATTAGGAATTGATTTATTTTTCAATAGTTTACCACCCTTTATCTCAAAATTTAAGACATTTAGGACATAAGTTCATTGAAGTTTTCTTCTTAAAATTGATCCAAATATCACCCTCTTAAAAACTGACATTCAATTAGAAAACACCCTATATAAGATAATGTTAATTATATTGAAACTGAAATTATAATTTCTGGCGCGACCGAAAAAAATATGTTTGAAAATTTTTGTTCGTCATTCATTCTAATAAGTAAGTGTTAATTTCAAATATCAACTTTATTGGGGTCTTCCTACAAAAAAACTTCAACATTCTAGAAGGTACCTGTAATAAAATGTTAATAAAATATAAAAGAAAAGAAACTAGAATACTATTTGTTGCAGATATTACAAGAAACTGATAACTATTACCAGATAAGATGACAGTGTTGATAGGTGTTTGAATTTATATTAGCAGTGTTTTTTTTTTCAACATTAATTGAGCTTGGTTATTGCAGTATTCAAAATGTCAAGATGACAATAAACTACAAGAACACTTCAAGCTGCTCATTAAATTTGATACAGTGGACAATCAAGCATTCTAAATGTTACACTGAATATGGTAAAGGTGTAAGTAGTGGATGCAAATGTTTTTACATTAGATTTGAGATACGCTTATACAGATACTGGAAGATTATCTATGTTATAATTGTAGTTTTTGTAAACTGGTAAAGCTATTGGCTAGCTAGAGCTAATTATTTTTTTATATTATTCCAAAAACTCGTCATTTATATTGTGATTTTATAGTCGGTTTTTAAGGAAGAAAATGTAGGTATAGCAATGTTTTTTATACTCGAAAAAGATTAACTCTTCTTTGTAGATAGTAGAAAGTGAGCTATCTATTATTCTTAGTAAAAATAGGACTCATTGTCGCCGTAAAGACTTTCAATACTTGAACGGAAATCGTTCCTTTTCATTCTGTAGTAATATTAAGAGCTCCTTTCCCTTGACAATTTTTCTTTTTTGTCCAACTCATTTATTTTAATACAAAAGATTTGACAGGTATCTGTAGAAAGCTTCGGTGTTATTGAATATCAAGGTTCTTCTAATATCTCAATAATCAATTTATTTATAAAAGTCAATAAATGGGAATACAATTATTTTTTATTATAATATTGTTAATAATTCTCTCCTCTACTGACTAACTATAGATCACCGCCGCGATAAGACGGCTGGAACTAATAAAATTCTTGATAGAATAAATCGAGTTATTAATATTTAAACTAATTACACGACAAGCTCAGTCTTTCAGTACAAAAAACTCGACAAAGATGTACGAGATTTTCTTAGAACTGGAAATATGTTCAGTGCTGAGAAATTTGAAAAATACTACAGTAACAAACATAGAAATGGTGTTGACTGTTGACCATTAAATTTTAATTGAAACCATTGCGATGAAACTTCATCTCATCATAACTGAGCACTTCTGGATAATAAAACTTACCAGTGGGAGAAATCATTGAGTGCAACTCCGATTTGTGTTTATTTTTGACAAATCAACATACTTACTCTCCTTCCTACTGGTTAGGAAGAGAACTTATCTCTTAAGCAAAACATTCTTTTAAAATCTTCCTTCACTGAAATATTTAAAAGATCTGTGGGTTATCATTTGGAATATCCAAATCAAGATGAAACAATATAAAAAGGAAAGAATGTGCTAAGCCAATACGACCCAGATATGAGAATGGATCGAATACTATACTGTCCTTGCACTCATAACTGTACCTAAATGTATATATTATGCTGTTGCAACTAAAACGACCAAACCCCTGAACCGCTGACCCGATCATCGTACGATGGATGATGATGCATCAGCATCTTCCGCAACCATATAATGGGAATCGTTTTAATTTCAATTTAATCTTGTCCATAACCAGATAATCTCTCAAACGCGTCTCCTCCTCTTTCATAAACCTGATGGATTTTTACGGCGTTCCCATTAAATCTGGCATTTAAAAATTGTAATTATCAGAGGTAGCGGTCGATACGGAAAGGTCGCGTTCAAGTAGCAGTTACACGATGAAAATTCAGCCCTCCTTTATAATTAAAATGAACGCTGCTCGCGCGGCATTATTACTCTGCTAAATCAAGTGTGCCGGAGTGTGATGTTACCGTTCGCACACGTTCACCAACAGATATGACCATCTTGCTCTTTGACGTGCAGCGTATGCACGGATCTAGGAAGAAGAAGAAGAAGAAGAAGAAGAAGAATTGTTAATGCTGGAGATGCGGTTTGGTCGACTGAATACGAGGAATTCGTTGTTATTCGTGATTGGAACTGGGCGGACTCTGCATAGCCATTCTATTTGCTCGCCTTGCTGTCATGTGCAACTGTTTCTTCGATTTATTAGAGAAGAGAGATGCTTGCTGTTGTTGTTGTTGTTACTGCCCGCAGGTCGGATTCTGCAATATCGAACGCTATTTCCGTCATCAATTTGTTTATAGCTCAATGACTTTTCGTAGCGGATGACTCCGTTTTGATGACGAGCCCCGGACTACTCTTCGAAGTTAGAATGATGACAATATCATGCTTCAAGTCTCACAATCATGAAATGCAAATAAAATGCTAGACAGGCAATGATTTCATATCAATATTCCTCAATACAATCTATATTTTAAAAGGCAAAAAATACTTTGTCGTACACTAACGTACTTCCACACATCTGTAATTGATCACATCATACATCATTTTAAAGATATTTGACTGTAGATATGCGTTGAAATGTTAACCAGATGCCAATCATAACCTCAAGCATGGATTAGTTAAACATCGGCTAATAACCAAAGGTTAGTTGACCGTTGGATAATGAACCATCTATTTAGTTAACCATCAGTCATGTTATTAGTGATCGATGCTCAATCACTGGGCTATATCTAGTCTTAATTAGTCAGAGAGGTACTTGAAAGTTAGAATATGAAAAAGTTCCGAATATCCGGTCAACTATGGGAACAATTATAATCAAACATGCGATTTTGATAATAGCTTGGAGGGATTTTGAAGTGGGCCATTAATATGCATGTAGGTACAACATGGATGAAAACGAGGCCAATAGACGATAATTAACAATAATTACATCTGGTAGCAGTGGCGCCTCTATGTGTAACTATCAGCAATTATGCTTTCGCAAGAAATAATGCCGGTATATAGGCAGGTATCTACTCTACTACATCCTCATGCGAAAATCCTCGAGCACATGGAAACAACAACCAAAAGGACTTGAATGCATGAATAATAATTAGAAGTTACTAAAAGTCGACCAGATCTGGTCTAGCAGTAGGTAGTATTAGTCGGTTCTACACATACCTATATTGAATACATACACGCAGGCAAACGAGCAAAAACTGGGTTGACAGCAAAAGGAACGGGAAATAATTACACCGAACATGCATACCAGATCTTCTCTTACTTATTACTTAAAATCATAGAGCAAAATAAGGCAAACATAGTCCAGTTATTATGGGTGAGAGATCGTCTTGGTAAATAAAATTACAATGGTAATTTTGCATATATCAAACAATATGATGATGCTAAACTATTATTTATGAAAAATTCTATTAAAATATTTTTTAAATTATTGAAAAATATATAAAGCCCAAGGTAAAAACCAGGAATTCGACAGAACTGTTGATGGAAAGTTAAATCTAATTGAACTGCATCAAAATATAAAACTTCCTATAGATCTTGCCTGAGAACTAGGTAGTCCACTAGACCTGGAGCAGATGTTCACAATTACATGTTTCATGTAAAGTACTTACGCATTGAGATTAAATTATAGTCTTTTGATAAGGTTATAATCACTACGTAAAATGATAATGTAAAATTCAATTTACTCTGTAAAAATATTTTTTACAGAAAAAAATGGATAGACTTTCTTAGTTGGTGTACTGATAATAAATAAATACAAAATAATATTAATTCTATTCATACTGGTAATTTTTAAGTTGTGCACTTGTAGTTAGATTGAAAACTTTTGGCACCAACTTCAAAAGTACCATAACCAATAGAATTAATATTAGATATTTTGTATTTTTCAGTACACCAACTTATGAAGTCAATCAAATTTTTTTGTATGAAATATTTATCTTACACTTTTGAGTGTAACATTAGTCATTAAAACCATTTAAAGTTCATCAAAGAAGATATTTTTACCGCTGCTGTAACTCGGAAACATATGATTTTTTCTTAAATGTCTAGACCAAATGTTGTTGGATATGATATCTTCTTTAATTTGGTCATAATTTTTGATTTTCAAAAAAAAAGTCCCCTCTATATAGCGTAAATACATATATTGGCATTTACTATAGCTCTTCCTCAAAAACCTATGATTTTTTTTGTAATGTTGCCGGATATAGTTCTTCTTTCCAAATTTGCAAACTCGAATTTTCGATTTTTGAAAAAATTTGCCCCTTCCCCATAGCTGAAACACATATTTCATACTGTAACGCAAAAACCTATGATTATTTTTTAAAATGTACAATGTAAACGTTTCCGGATACGGCATTTTGTTTAATTCTGCTGTCTCGGATTTTCAATTTTTCAAGAAAAATTGCCCCCACTACCCCCTTTGGGGGAAGTTTTTGAGGGGAAGGGCATGTCTCATGTATGTTATTTTAATGTGATCAATTCTCATTACTACTCTCTCAAATTAAAAAAAATATATTATCGGAGCACGTTTACTAAGTATGCAAAAGACGCGAACATCCATAAAAAATATGCAGACATACATTTGAATTATATACCTCCTCTGTTAGGAAAGTCGATCCAAAATAGTGGGCACTTTGAACAATTATTATATTTTATTATGATTTATAGTAAAATTTTAAATGATAGTTTTATTTATCGGTGTTTTGATAAATGGGAGAATTGTTTCAAGATGAACCTGTATTAATCAGTTCAATTCATTCATAAATACATAGAAGAATATGAAAGCCATTATTTAAAAAAAATTCCAATGTAAATGTTGCAACATATAATTTATTCTTTAATTTTGTCATCTCAAATTATCGAAAAAAAATTGCCGCCTCGTTTTTGAGGGAAGGACATACTGAATGTCAATTTTTTTGGGACCAGTTCTCAATAGTCTTCTATCTATCAAATGAAAAAAGAAAATCGGAGCACGTTTACTATTTATAAGGCGCAAACACCCATAAAAAACATGCAGACAAGTAGTCGAATTGTATACCTCCTCCGTTTAGTTCATCGGTCAATAAAAATAAGACATTTCTATATCAATATTTAAACAGCTTCTTACGATAACTTATTGAGAATACCTAAGTAAAATAGTTGCGTAAAATCATCAGGTCCTACCCTGCAAAATGCCAAGATCGGTTACAGCAGATTTATCTCGACACTATCAATTGTTTAATGGTCCACACACAAGCCTCAATTCCATACATCACCTCCACCAGAGTCTACTTACTTACTATGTGGTGTGGTTGGGATTTTATCGAAATTGCAGTGCACTCTCATGCAGAGACTCATAAAGACAACCTACATATTATCGACATAAGTTCTGAATCGATATATGTATATAGGTACGAACAGCAACATTAAGAAAAACGTATATACCTACATTTACCCGACATATAGACATTATCGCCGCATGCTCTATTGTTACGTTTCCTACAAAATTTGCATTCCTTTTTAGAGATGATGATGATTTCGCTATTGTATCGTATGTATTGGTACTTCGATAGGTATTATATATACCCGCCCACTGGGGGAAACACAGCTTGTATAGAAATATAATTAAAAGGAGAAAATATCGTCGCGGATTCCAATAGCCAAATAGGAATGTACGTACGTACGTCGTACCATTGGTAATTCAGAATGGTTGGTAATCGGCGCGCTCTTTCTTTATGATAATGGTACAATTACGACTTTATTTATTTGCTGAGGATGTTTGAGCCAGTTTGTTGTTGTTGTTAGCATTTCCTTCAGATATGGCTCATTAAAGATCCACTCACACAAACACACACACGAAAGAGATTCGTTCAGGTGATGGCTTTTCTGGTTTTTGGTCAATATTTTATTATATATAGCTAAGTAGTTGATATTTCCGTTGGATTGATCAAATGAATTAGACAGCTTCCACACCTCACAACCATAAGCCTGTCAGTTTTGAAGTGCTGTGATATACAGACTAGTTCTACGTCTAGTTAACATTCGCCAAAAGCATCGATATGGATATATTTATACTAAGGGTGTTCGAGCAGTAGTTTGGACTTTGGACCAGTTTCATTCATCACTCACTGTGCGATCTTTTGATTTAGCTGGGGTGTTTTCTCGAGTGTTTTAACATGAATAACTAGTTGTGGGTGATCAGGAGAGATTTGTGAATATTGGGGACATTTAATGTCAAATTAATCATAATTATGTGCTCATTAGGAGGCCATATTCAAGTATCGAGAAGAACGACTAATGTTACTTTTTAGTTTTCTCAAATATATACAGCAGTATTCATAATCCAATTATAGTTTGGTACTAGCCAGTACCGTATTAAAATTAAAAAAACAAAACAATATCCTTCCATAACACTGACATTAGAGTCATAAAACTAATATAAGGTTAGGTTAGTTGATTGCAGCACAGTCCTCATTTACGACCGTGGAATGAAGGTTCTGTCCGAGGAGTTCACCACTATCATAAAAAGTGTTCCAGGATTACATGATTTTATCATGACTGTAAAATAATTACAATGATTTAAATTAAAATTTGGACAAATATAATACTTGTCAAAATAGTCCTGTTTATTTTCATTTGAGGGTACGAGAATTAATATTATTTTGTAATTTTCAGTGCACCAACTTATAATATCTGTCCAATTTTTTGCAAGAAAACATTTATTCATAGATCAAAACTACTAGATTTCGGATATGGTTACAGACACTCAAATTTTGCTTGTGAGTTCCTGATAGGAATCTAATTATATACCTAATGCTAAAAGATTAAGCTTTTTGCTTTGATGCTTCTGGGCTCAAACGATCAGCCAGCCAAATAAACTGTTACCTAGGTAGTTGAAGGTTTCTTTCATATCCCCCTTTATAATAACTTTAACCCAATCTTGATTAGCAAATGATATCTTAATCATACCAGCGTTACTTATTTAATGAAGTCAAAATATATCAAAATTATCAAGAATAATATGTAATAATCTCTGCCACCTCTGATCTGAAATTGTTTGAAGCGTTGTGAGCTTCCGTCTAGCAATTTCTGAAGACCACAAAGATATACTCAATCTAGAAACAACATTGGCAATGACTCAGCAGCAGAAGCGGCCCTGGTATCAAACAAAAGCCCATACCACCACAAAATACCGCTGTTGACAGAAAT
The DNA here is from genome assembly GCA_958507055.1 of Crioceris asparagi. Taxonomy (NCBI): domain Eukaryota; kingdom Metazoa; phylum Arthropoda; class Insecta; order Coleoptera; family Chrysomelidae; genus Crioceris; species Crioceris asparagi. The sequence continues at coordinate 15,297,056 of OY293827.1, read as the reverse complement.
GAGACTTGATTACTTCATTGAGAAGAGCCTTGGGAACTAATCACGCGGAGCAGAAGACGATTCAATTTCCTCGTCGCGGAACCCCTTTAATCATCTTTAGCGCTCTATCAATAAAATGTCTTGTATGAACGCATCGACCGTGGAAAATATCTAATTATTATTATATATATAGATACCAAAATCGAATCACAAAATTGTAATAATTTAATCGTCGCCCGAAGAGAATCATCACCATTTTTCGATGGCCAGAGTACACTAACGAAATCCTGCGGTCAGCAAATCGATTGAATAGGTATTACACAATAAAAAGGTATATTATTACAGTGGTAGGTAATTGATGAACCTCATAGAGATGCGATATCAAATAGAAAAATATTAAAATCTAATTTAGTTATATATTGGAATTGCTTCATTTTGATCGAAGCTCTAAGGCGTTGCCTTTGCTCTCTACGCGGCATTACTAATCGATTTTGAGACGCATATTTTGTGTGTGTATTTTTTTTATGATGACGGATAATAAGATAAACGTCTTAGTGGTAGCCGTGCCGGTTTCATCACGGTGAATTAGAAGATAGTAGTTATAATGAGATTTTGAAACGCATATTTTAGAAACAGACCTGTTAGAAGTACAAATTATGAGCATTCCGAGATTACCGATTGAATTCATCATTGGCTTCATGAAGAAACAATTTTTGATCATAAATAAAGCTCTAACAAGGTCTCACATTTATAAACAGTTAATTATGTATGGGTGGGTATCGTGTTACATTTTTAATAGCCTAAATTAAAATGGTCTCGATTTTCCGTGATATTCAATTGATCAAACATTATGTTATGTAAACTTTGATATTCTGTTTGTCATAGAAAGACTCCTTTTCTCATTTTATTCAGTTTTTACTCAACAATTTTGCAAGAAACACTTATTGCAAGAATATTGTAAGCATTTTATCATTTCTAAAGCGCCTTTATTACCTACCTCAATTTATTTTTCTTTTAATTTCTAGCAATTGAAAACTAGCAGGATCTTACCTCATGGTGTAGATGATCGTTGTTAGTTACCATCAAATACAGAACCGGAATCATTTATTTGAATATACTTTTTAGTAGAGAAATCATTATAAAGATCCTGGAAGTATCCTAATGGGCTTTTAATACACCTACTCCAACTCTTGTATTCATAAGAATACGTTCATATTGTCAAAAAAATTAAAAGCTGTTCTTTATATTGCTCCTTTGAATAGTTTTATATATGAGTTTCTATTTAGTAGTCCAAAAAGATCTCTACATCTGCTTCATGGAGTTTCAGAAAAAAATTAATCACTTATCACATATAACATTAAAAATATAAAAATCCAAAGGTGGATTTTTTTTAAACAGCATCGTGTGTATCAAATGGAAGGTCTTGCTGTGAAGATCTTATATGTTTTTTTTGTAATTTTGAAATAAATAGTTTCCAAGTTATTCAAGAAAATAGACGAAAATTAACCATTCCCCCCCTTATCTCCGAAAATACTGAACCTAAAATGTTGAAAAAATACTGAAATTAGTTTTCTACTTATAAATTATAGGAAAACCTATGGTTGGTCTTGGGTCTTGGTCTTGCATATACGGTCTTGGTATTGGTCTTGGTCTTGCTGCAAGACTTGCAAGACTCTTGCAAAAATTTTGATCTTTTTATAAGTGTGAAAAGTTGTTGCGACTCTAAACCGTAATTGCTTAATCCAAATGAAGAAGAACTCTGCAGATGTATGGGAAGTTTGTAATTCATAATCTTATAAGATTGCCTATAATTATATTATCATTCGAAATGGGTAAGTATCGACCGTATAAAGAAATTGTCATTGTCCAGAACAAACAGGCCTGGTAATGTAGAATAAGTAATGAGAATAAAATTAGGTGCCTAGAATTAAGTTAGGGCAAGTGAGATGCGTAAAAGTTTATAAATTAATAATCACCATTCACATATGAGAATCGTATCTTACTAGCGTGACAGTCTGCTTGTGTTTTCTTGGTATCATCCGTCCCAACTGAGCAATCATTTTACTACATACTTCTACTTCATACTTCTATTTCATAACTCATTCTCTTGCTCATTCTACAATGGTTTTGTACCATTTTCTTTAATAAAATAGAAAGAATCTCTGAAAGCGATCAATAGTATTTCTGATAAAACTAACTTCTATTTTTGTAGAAAGCTTTTTCCAAAAAATGAAAATTAAAAACAGTTAGAGATTTAATACGCGCATTTATAAAACTAGGTATCTATTTAAAAAGTCAGTCGTGTGAATATCTCAGTTGAGTTAGTTAATGAGCATGATCGGAAAAATAGTTTCAAAATAAGGGCAATATAAAATTTCAAATATCTCCAAAAGTGGCCACTGGATAAATGTCATCAAAAAAATTCAGATTTATAGATGATTTTTAACGTTTGCTTAAAACATTCTGCGCGATAGATAAAATAATAAAAATAAAAAACCGTGTAGTTTACCTTCCCCTGGCTACGAACTGTCGGGATTCTTTGAAAACAGCTCAGTAAGTGAAATCCTAGAAGGGTTGAAATTACGGTATAGGTATAGGGTATTTAAGAATTTTTTGAAATCCGGAAATCCTAGAAGGGTAAAATGAACTCGCTTTTCACCCAACAACGTTTAATTCAATATTTTTAGAATCTGTAAAATAAAGATCGATCATAAGGGAGTTCAAAGATTAAATTAATTAGGTTATTTATTAGCATTTCTTATCTAATCATTGAGTAAAATAATATGTTTCCTACCAATTTGGTGTTTGGTTACGGAAATGCAAGAGTCTTGCAAGTCTCGCAAGTCTTGCAGCAAGACCAAGACCAAGACCAGGTTAGTCTTGGTATTGGTCTTGCATCTCAGTATTGGTCTTGGTCTTGGGTCTTGGTCTTGCATAGACGGTCTTGGTCTCGGTCTTGGTCTTGCAAAATTGCAAGACCAAGACCAAGACTGCAAGACCAAGACCAGTCTCGCAGCATCACTACTTCCGAGAGAAATCGTTCTTCCAGTTCTATGATTAATACAAACACCAATACAACAATAAGAAATAGTAATAAATATGTTTTTACCAAAAATTGGACCGACTTTATTAGTTGATATATTGAAAGATACAAAATAATATTAATTCTATTGGTTCTGGTAATTTCTAAGTTGTGCAGTTGTAGTTAGATTGAAAACTTTTGGCACCAACTACAAAAGTACCAGAACCAATAGAATTAATATTATTTTGTATTTTTCAGTGTACCAACTAATAAAATTGGTCCAATTTTTTGTAACAAGTATTTATTTCAAACTTTTTAGTTTAACATTATTCATTTAAATTAGTCAACCTTCAAAAAAGTTAAGTAATTCGTTGCTTATACTTATTTATACTGTCCAATTTAAACATTGCTAACTGGGCCGTCTCATATTTTCAGTTTTCGAAACACCCCCAACACAACAAAGCGGAGACACACATATTTCAGACTTTACCATTACTATAACTCGGGAACCTACGATTTTTTTGACAAATGTTCAATTCAATCGTTGCCGGGTATGGTCTCTTTTTTAATTTCATCGTCCTAAATTTTTGATTTTGGGAAAAAAATGCCCCTTTCACCTGCTTTGGGAGAAGTTTGTGAGGGAAAGGACATATTGAATGTCGATTTTTTATCAAGACCGATTCTCAATAGTCCATCAAATGAAAAAAGAATTATGAAAATCTGGGCACGTATAAGGCGCGAACATCTATATAAACAAACATGCAAACAAACTGTCAAATTATGTAACTCCTCCGTTCGGTTTGTCGGTCAAAAATAAGGATCATTAGATTTTCTCACAACATAACTTATTTTCGAGATGAATTATGTTAATTTGTAAACTTGATCCGGGTTATGGGATCATGGGAATATGGAAAATATTGACAAATGTGTTTCATTCAATTAGATCATAGCATACTTAACATAGGTAGGTATTCATTTTCCATAGAATATAAACTATATCTTATAGATAATGCGTTCACCTTCACTTAATGCACCGACAAATAATAATGAAATAATATTGGGCAATAACGGAAGACCGCGCCATGATCACAATTATTTATTAGATGAATAAAATCCAAATTTGCTGAGAGGTAAAAAGAGAAATAATAATCATTCCACCGGTAGGTAAAGTATTACTCACGCACCAAATGGCCTAGACACATGGCGATAAAAAGTTTTACCGAGCGATTGGTAATGTACGTACATAAAATAATTGACATCCTTGAATTGTCGAGACCATGGAGGCTAGACACACTAAGAGAGCTCGGGCAATAGTTTGTGTAATGGTAATTACACTTACGAATTCAATTATATATTATTTATAGTGTGGTATTTTAACAAAATCGACACATTCTTGGTAAAAAGCAGCATTTGCTAGTAGTAGCTAAGCAATATTGGATAGGTAGGTAGGTACATAATTATTTCCGGTGATTGCTCCAATTTGGAAAATACAACTTAGGTATTGATGAAATTTCACCACTTCCGATGACATTTGAAAAAACTGCTTCTCTCGGATTTATTCACTGAATTTCAAGCATCTTAGCGCAAGCGATTAAATACTTGATGCAGATAAATTTATTGTTGCATGCCACATTAAACATTCAATTATGACCTTTTAGCTTCATTTGATGGCATTGCTCTATATTTATTCGTTAAGTTGTTTATAAAACGTTAAATAGATCTGCAATGATGTTGCAACATGAAAAGTCGTTTACAGGATATGTTTATGACTGGAAAATTCTATCAAAAAGATTTTGAATATTTTAGACGTAAGGTGTGTTTGTTCATACAGTATACAAAATAAAATAAGAAACAAATTAACATCAAAATAAGAAAAACGGCAAAAAGATTGGTTCTATATAAAATAATATAAGAAATAAGAATGAACCAATCAAATATAACAGCTTTTTTGACACTTTTGTGTTGTGTGCAATTTAAGTGCTCTCTGGTGTTCGGTCATGCGCATTATTAGTTTCCAAACGAAATAAAATAAGGGATAAAGATGAAAATTGTCCATCTCCAGTTCTTATTCTTTTTTCTTAATTTAGCTTATTTCGTGTAGAATCACTCTCATGGAAATAAGCATGTTCAACTTTCTTATTAAATCTTAATTTGTTTTATTTACTGTATAAACTCGCCTTTAGGCAGAACTACTGTGGGTATTACTTGTGGCTTTAATGGAACATGTATCAAATATAGAAATTTAAATGAAACACCTTATATAGTTTTCATTTTAGTACTTCTGATGAAGATTCTCGCTAAATGATATAATTTAATTTGCTTTCACGTGGATTTAAGGATTTTTGCGATATTTTTGAATCTAGGAAATCAGATCAATGTTTTTAGATCAATTAAAACAAATAACTTTAACAAATGAAATACCTAATGTTTAAATTCTTTATAAAAATTATCAATAATTTTTTTATAAATAAATGATTTTCTCAAATAATAAAAACGTAAAGATACTAAAACTGCTAATTCAACGACATGATTTGGACATTAGGAACATTTGAAATCGGCTTAAAAAAATAAATAATAAAGATTTTTTTCTGGCATATATATTTCAGAGATGGTCCTGATTATTTCATGTTGTTCAAATAAATCCAAATTACTCAGTTGTGTCGTTCGATTTGTTTTGAATTCTTTTGACTATTCCAATTGAGTAATGATTTTCGGCTGATAAAACTTTAAAACTGACTTTTGTAATAAAGTGCATTCAAGAGTACAAAATAATATTTATTCTGTTGCCAGATAATGGAAACTATTTAATTGTACAAGAGATAAATTATTGTTTCAGTGCATCATACTATAAAGTCAGTCTTAAATCTTGTAGAAAAGATTATAACAGTTTTGAATAGATTTGAGTGTTCATTAGCTATAATTTTTTCAAGTGATTTTTGAAATATACAATTTGAATGATGCTGGAAATGATTTGTTCTTTGTTACAATATAATTTGTTCCTCCACTTCTTTTGGGAGAAATTTTTGTCGGAAAGAACATACTGAATTTTCATAAGTTCAAAAACAAACCATCTCAATGTACTCCTCTTTCGAATTGAAATGATCAATTTTGTCCATTGTTTTGGGAAAAACACAATCTAGATTTTTTTATATGACCATTTACCATTATACCTCCTTTAAACCAAAAATAAACGGTAAGACAAATCCTCCTTATTTTGAGGACTATCTGTTGCGAATTCCGATTATTTGCTAGATATTAATATCATCATATTATCCGACTGTAATATACTTCCAATTATATTACAGTGACGATGTTTTGAAATTATGATTAGTTTTTTAATGTTGTCGCAATCAAAAATACTATATATAATGTAGAATGGAATTTCGCAGTCTTGCGGCTAGAACGCGCGCTTACCAATATAATATAACCTAATATTTGTAGAATTGTTTGTGAAACGATGTCGATTGCAATAAAATGGAACATACAGCTGACATAGTTCTCAATTTTATTAGATATTGGTTGCAATCCATCTGCACTCAAGGTATATGACTCAATGGAGGAATAAATGTCACAAGTTAATTAACAGAGATATCGGTTGGTACGGAAGCGTGCCAACCTATAAGCAAGATAAATATCTATAGGTACCAATTTCTTAAAATTCCATAGCAAGCTGTGATGTTACATAAAGTTTCAATATTCCATTGCTGAATGTTTCAACTGGAACGGAATATCTCTAATCGATTTCATGGTAGTTTATTAAGAAAATGTGCACAGTTTTTTTAAACATACCATCATTATTAGCAATATTCACGATTTAAAAATCGTCGTTGAATTTCGAGTTGATTGACGGGAAATGTGATTTTATGAGTTTTTTGAAATATCGATATATATTTATTAGTTGGGGTAAGTCGAAATTGAAACTGGTTAAAACAGCGGCACAAAATAATAATTATTATACTATGCTTGTGTTCTTAAATTCAATACAGTTTACAGTATACTGGCCAGTAAAGTGTGATATACAGGGTGTTTTCTAATTCAATGTCAATAATTAAAGGGGTGATTTTTGGGACCATTTTGAGAAGAAAACTTCTCATGAACTTATATCCTAAACGTCTAGAATATTGAGATACAAATTTTGATAAACAAAATTCAAAAAACTATACCCAATACTAATTAATCTTTGATGGAAGAATCTCAATTCTGTCGTTACAAATTAACCTGTCAGTTTCGAAAAGTATCTGAATTATTATATGAATAATAGATAAATTTCCACAACGATTTCGAATAGTAATAGACTGTCTGTGACCAAGTTGACAACTACATGGGCATATCCTACGACAAGCATCCTGTATTGCACCACAAGATAAAGGATAGCCGCACAGCTTGGCAATTTTTTGTTATTCCCCCCTCCCCCAAACGAAAACCGGCAATTATCAATTGCATCGTACATTGCCAGCCGGGTGGTTGATGCAACCAAAACAGCCAACCAATATAATTATTCTGCCAACTATAATAATACGCCACACAAAATTTATTATTCATTATTGATTTCAGGACGGCGTGTCTTGTTTTTATCAAAGCTCCGAAATCATGAATACCAAACTCGTACACCACTGTTTAGGTATATGTCGTCGTCATTCTCTGAAATAATAACATTTAAAGTTGGATTCCCGAATTTTAATTGAGTACTTCTCAGAGATCACCGTCAAAGAAAGAGAAGCTGCTTCTGCTGTTGTTATTTTTTCTTTTCTTTCTGTATTGACTGCTCGATGGCTCTCCTCCACGCATACCAGCATCGATGAAAAAATGCTGCATAGAACAGAAACGTCATACCGCAAAATAATGAAAAACTGAATTGAATTATCGATCGATTGATCGGCCAGTGGCGTCATACGTATCAACCATTTTTTCTATATGCCAACTTGATGATAAATTTTCCATTGATTCATTAATAAGTATCTACGAGATTACCAAGAGGTCGAAATTCGACCTTAATTCAATAAATTTAAATTTCAACACTATCGAGGTTCTTTTGTCAAAAAATATTCCACTTAGTTATTGAATATAAGTTTTTTATCTATGCCACCTTTAGTTATGCCAAATCTCATATTCCTCTGTGACCGCATTATTCTTAAGATGGGGCTCAAATGACTCTCTTCATTTATTATAAAGGCTTATAAAAAAAATTTAGTGAGACACGGTCTATAGGAAAACTCCAGCTTCAAATTATTTATAATTTTAACATAAATCCATTGAGAATAAATTTTATTCAACTCAAGTATCATTCAGAACCCAACTATTCCACGTTTCATAGTAATCCTAATAAGTAAATTTCAAAGGGGCCTTGTACTTGAACTTTTGATAAATACTATGTTTTAACATATTTTCTTAGCATTCTTCCACACTAATTTGATAGTTTTACCAAGGAAATAGATGATGCTTAAGTATAATCGGGATATAGGTTGCTGGAAATGATCTTTCATTTTGCCATACCAAATTCTACACTTTATAAAACAATCCCACTTGGAACAGAGTCCTTAAATATCAAAGCATGGTTTTGTTATTCCAATTCTACGGGCCAATTTCAGAGAAGCCATCTTTCAAATGAAGAAAGAATCATCAAAACTGACGAATGTTTAATATGCAATATTCACGAAAATACGTACGTAGTTGTCGAAATTTATACCTCCATCTTTTAGTGCAAATGCTCAAATAACTATTCTTTAATTATTAATTCTATCCAAAATTGTATAACAAGCAAGAAATTTAAAAAAAGAGAGAAAAAGTGGCATTCTAGGGTGTATGCATGCAACCTTGCAATTAGCATCCCTAGTTTTCCTCGAACTTATAGATTTGATATCTTTACGAAGTGGCCATAGATAAAGTGGCCCATCAAATTCATAAATGAAGAATGATAGAAGTAGTAGTACCTATTACTTTTATATTATTTCTCTTCTTTGCTATATTCTTCAGAAGGTCCGATTTGCATTCTGTTTAAAAAAATTGTCCACTTTCTCCAGACTAGCGTTATCGTGCTCACGTGTTTCGCCCCTAGCTTCTCGTAAATACTTTAATAATTTGCTGCGTCTATGATTCTTTCATTATTCTCATCACTAGGTTTGTCAGCTTCTGAAATCACCATTAACACTCTGTTCGTTATTTTCTTATTGGTTCGTACTTATTATAATCATGATACACTTTTGTTACTGCATCTATACCTATCCAATTGTTTTCGTCCTCTGTTCTTGTAAGACATTCAATTCCAGCTGAAATAATTCTTCTTTGGAGATTTGTCTATTAAACTAAAGTTTCAGTGTTTTATTGTCGAATGTAGTTTATCTTCTGTTTGATTGTTTGTTGGTAACATTATCCTTGAACAGATATTGAACTTAATAAATTTAAAATGTTTTTAAAGTTTAACAAATATACACATTTTTTTCAACACAATAGTTTACACCCAAGGGCTACCTTGATAAGTTCTAGAAACTTAAATCAGTAATATAATAAATAATATGAATCGGCATGCGATCTCAAAATATCCTCAAGATAAAAAAAATTGCAAAAGCTGACACAATCCACATTGTTTTCATGAGCGCGCTCTCACCCCCGATGTTAAAAAACTCCGCCAATGGAGCCGCAATCTTGTTAGCCATGTCGGTAAAAGTTAAGAAAAAACAACAAATGACAATTGAATTTGTAAGTGGCTCGGGCTAAACAATGAGACATTTGTGTTTGTAGCTGAGATGTTTGTCTCGCTGGTAACTAGATGGAAATGAATAGAATCCGGCCAATGCTTTAACTGTAAAACAGTTAGTTGAGAGAGTACCTACCACAAATCAGCATTATTTGTTTAGAGCTGTAATAATGGTCAAACGGAAAATGGTCTCATGTGTGTATGTATTTATGTATGTGTCTTAAGGCGGCTGGCTAAGTATGTGGCAGAGAAAGTGCTTCCATTTACATCAAAAAGTATCCTCGAATGTTATAGATCCATTTATATTCCAACAATAAGAAAGTAGATCTCTCTACTTAGATGCTACTGCTACATACTATATCTGTACAGTTTCCTACTTTTATTTAACTATAGCAAAAGTACAAGTGAAGAACTGATGGAACATCGATATACATATAGGATCAAAATCAATTTCTCCAAGTCAACGTTCTCGCAATAAAACAATAATTGCATTTTTATTTATAAAGTAGGTATATTTAAATGAAAAATCTGTCTACAGCTTAGGACATATCAGATACTTTTTTATTGACTTTTTAACACATTTTATATCGCCAATATATACTAATTTTGTTTTGAAGTTTTCTAACCGTCAGATAAGTCACTGAAATCTCTTGCCTCTTGTCATGTCTATCGTTTATATAAATATGTTTAGTACTTGTATTTTAATGTTTTCTGGAATATCAAGCCAAAAAACCAAAATTCAAAATAAAACAACTAATAGTAGAGTTTGTACTTTGTCTGTCTACAAACATCAGGTTTTCTGACTAACTTAATAGAGGTACAATGGGATATAATTAGTTAGGTTTTTCTGTTCTATGAATCCCTTTATTTACTGAATAGCTCAAAGACGAGTGAGCAATTTAATAAAAAAAATCAGCAACTGATTATACAAGGAATGAAATTTCAATCAAAATTAAAGGGATTAGATAATGACATCAATTTGAGATTGGAAAAATATTTTAAATTATAATATCCCTATGCCACGCGGAATCCTAACTTCATTGCAGGTATCCCATTACCTACGGCCTCGGCCACTCATTTAGTATAATGTACATATCACCTAAAAAGTTTGTAATTCAATATATACCTACTTATATAATTATTTTAAAATAACGAGTTTCACATCCAAATAATCTTTCACGAACTCTATCTACAGATTCCCACAACCATTAAAAATCCAAGAAAGGATCAGTTCTCACCTTTTTACAACAACTCTTACATGAAATACAATTGTGACTAATGTCATCCAGATCGTTAGTTAGTTTCTTTGATATACGTGTTTTTTTCTTCTTCATACGTGCTGGAATAACCAGTTCATAATTAAATTTGATTATGTGTTACTTTTGAACAAATTGATGATTGTTGTTTTCGTTAATTTTCTGGATAATAAAATTAACTACATAGGTAATAGAGAAAAATTGCGCAAACGAAATAACTTTTGTTCACAGAAAACATAGTCTTTCGAACATGCTCAAATGAGAGCAGATATCTTATCCAATTAACACACAATTTTAATTTAAATTTTAGTAATATAATCAAAATAGTGTGAAGGGAAAAATTTTCACCAAATAAAATATATTTTATCAAAAAGTAATAAAATATCATGGCTTACGACAAAAAAATAGCATAAGATTAAAATAGTTTCTTTGTTGGGCATTTGAAAACTTTTCACGAATATATAATTCATATAATATTATATTTTATTATAAAATATCTTGGAAAAAGCTCTAAGCTTTCATAACGTCATAAATTCTTTGGAATATTTCACATACTTAACAAATATTGGACGTTTATCTATACAACTGATTAGAACAATTCATATTTTAAATTAATCAACTCAAATGAGAGATACAATTTTGCGTTAACAACTCAAAAAACATACCCACTATTAGCTACACCAGCTCTCCATTCTTTATTAGAAAGTCCCATTGAAGCATTTCATCTAATTGAGACGTTCAACTGACAAATATATTGATTACATAAATATTTGTCGTATTCAATCTATGTATAAGGAATTCCTCTTGATAAATATTCTCATGGATAATATTCTTATTTTCAGGTAAGCACTGGGTGAAGAAAAATATCACTAGTTGTAATTGTGGTGAGTAGAAAGTGAATTTATTATATATATATTATTCTCATGAATATATGTAAGCACTTGTATTATATCTATCATCCATATGATACCTACATATAAAAGCAGAATGCTACAATAGAAGTGAGTATGTATTGAAAAAGGGATTAATTGATGACAAGATTTCGTAAATATCTATTTTCTTCTTCAAGCCAAAAGTTGACAATGATATCAAAAGAAAGAATATTTGCCTATTCCAAGCTCACCAGAATTTTGGCTGATAACCATATCTAAAATGTTTCATGTTTTAAAGTCATCACATGAGGCATTCTTACATATTATATTAATCTATAATTCATTCTCTTCGGATTTGATCAGACTGGCCAACGTTTAAGGCCTTAGCTAGCATCGGTCAAAAAATAATGAATTGTTGATTACAAATTTTGAAAAGCTTTGGAAAACAGACTTTTGATATTGTCTTCTAATGAGATAAATAACAAATATGATATACTCAACCTCAACCTTTTGCGTCACAGTCTTGAGCGAAATTCTTTTTTCCGCTATCGTCTAACAACAAGTGCAAGCACGATGCCCGAACCGTGTCACCTATAAACGGTATCGATATCCTACAAAACAAAAACGAGGACAACAAACTTATTTCATCTTATCCGAAATAATCTTGGCACAAAGAGGCCGATAGACAAAGGGTTGCAAATATGATTTTAGACTCAAAAACCTCTGAAACTTATACATCGGTTGAAAACGATACTCCGAAAATTCTACACGATTACAATATTTTCCTTACTAGGTTTCCCAGAGAAGCGGTAGGAATGTAAAAAATAATATTAAAGCCGTTGTCTAACCATAATTGAGAAAATGTTCTTAATATAGAGCTGATTAGATACTAGATAATATTTTAATGCTGGGAAATTCCCTCAACAGTGTTTTTGCGAGATTTCAATGTTTTGTAATCGAAGATGTTATATTTGACGTTGCTAATTTGCTAATTCTGAATTATTATGTTAGCTTCTTATTCAAGATATTAATAACCAATACCAGCCTTGACAGTGATGGCAATATTTATAAATATAATATAATTCTGATGAATAAAATAAGATTATTTTTATTTTAATTGTGGATATTATCATTGATTGATAATAAATAGAGCATAATATGCAAATTTGTATGTTTTGTGAAATCATATGGCTTTTAGTTCCACAAATAATGCATAATAAATGGTATTAAATGTAGAGTGCAATGATTAATGTAATTTTGCAATAAATAGCTTAATGCAGATTCTCCTCTAAAGCGAAGAAGCATATAACTAACAAATAATTACCCACACTGATAAATAATTATTTATGTGATGATTACAATTGAAAATACACACCTTTATTTTAAGCGTCACAAATAAAATCAGAGCAACCCGGCATTTTTTGTTGAACTTTATTGATGAATAACATATAAACAGTGATCCACACAAATATGGTGAAAAGCTATTCCGATGATCGTTATTCAGCGATTTCTATGTTGATGGTTTTACGTCAAAAATGCGGTGCATAACACTTCTTTATGTTTATATCGATACATTCTTCTGTGGAAAATAATTACTTTATATGTGTTTTATTGATATTGCCTTTGAAGTTATATATATTTATATATATATATATATATATATATATATATATATGTACGAGACACAATAATTATTCCTCGGACAGGAAATTAACACATTAATTACTATTAGTTAAATTACTAGTCAGTAGAATAATTTATGTGTACCTACATAATATCTATGGAGTGATATAACTCTGAGTAAGCGTCCAAATGTAAATGTCAATTCGACGTCAAAAATATTTGCACCCGTCAATTGTTATTTATTTGGATAAAGCGCCGATACATCCACAATTCAAAATCTTCCAGCATCGTATGTGTTAGGTTAGGTTAGGTGCCTCCACCCGGTAGAGCAGAACAAAGAAAATGAAGAATATAGTATCATATTAGTTGAAGGAACGGAGGGAGTTGTCTTTTTATTCTTGATTGTGGCAGTGTCATTAACATTGATTAGTTTTCTTATATCTCATCATTTTTTTAATAACAATGATTACTTCATCACATCTATCACACGTCTACGAAAGTAGTAAGAGCTATACAGTGAATAAGAGAGGTCTGAAAACGATACCTTGTTGTACTCCTTATTTGATGATAATTTCGTTTCAAAGCGTACCTCCCCATTACTTCAGCTGTTCGGTTTCAGTGAATCTTGTTAATATATATTTTAAATCTGAACTGCCCTATAAGTTTTTAATTTTTGGATATTGTAAAACGTCTTAAGTGGAAGTGGTACTTCACAAACTGTAACACCTGAGGGGCAACGGGTGAAGCGGAGGTATAAAATTTACTACTGGTAGGTGGAGCCTAAATACTACGCAAACATTATTTCTCATCTGTAATTCCCGTCCTAGAGCAGAGCTTCATCGATATCGAATACTTACGAGGGGAAAACTATTTTCGGTACAGTTGCGGCGGTACCGACTGGAGACATCTAGGTAGCGATTAAAAAGCGTGGGATGCTTTTTATGGTATTTTTATAATGACAATAATTTTACCAATATTTGTCGATAAATTATTTAGCACAATTGACGTTAAGCACTTCGCACGCTTTTCTACAATAAAAAAAATATTTTGTTAATCAATCTATTTCTATTTTAAACTTATTTAAGATTATTTTTTACATTTTAGTTAGGGTTTTGTATTAAAGCGTGTTTTCAATTTTTTGACCGACTTCAAAAAAAAGGAGAAAGAATTGTTAATGGCTGTTCGCGCGTTTTGCATAGTAAACGTACTCTGATTTAGAAGATTTTTGTTTCAATTGAAAGAGGAGAGTTGAGAAATGGTCCATTATTGAGAAAAATCTAATCCAAAATATCCTTCCTTACAAAACCGCCCCCATAGGGGGTGGAGGAGCAATTTTTCTCGAAAATTGAAAATCCGAGACGACAGATGTTTGAATTGGACATTTTTAAAAATAATCATACGTTTTCGCGCTACAGTCTGAAATATGTGTTTCAGCTATGTAGAAGGGGCAATTTTTTCCGAAAACAGAAAATTCGAGATTTGAAAATTAGAAAGGGGAGCATATCCGAAAACGTTTAAATTGAACATTTTTTCATAAGAGTTACGGTTTCCCAGTTTCGCAATGGTAAAGTCTGAAATATGTAATATGCGTATTTCCGCTATGTGGAAGAGCATTTTTTTTCGAAATGATATGACACGGCCAAATTAAAGAAAAGATTATACGTAGCAACATTTAGATTGAGTTACGGTTTTCGAGCTACAGCAGTAAAGTCTGAAATATGTATATTTGCGCCGCGATGTTTTGAGATCTCTGAATAATAAATAACAAGTACAAGGCTAAGCCTATAACTTTTTAGGTGTTACCAAAGAAGATAGATACTAGTAGGTAGTATCTATCTTCTTTGGTATTACCAAACGTTCAAAATTTTCATAACTAATGTTACATTCAAAAATGTGAAATAAATATTTTTTACAAAAAATTGGACCGACTTTATTAGTTGTTGCACTGAAAATTACAAAATAATATTAATTCCATTGGTGCTGGTAATTTTGAAGTTGTACCGTTGTAGTTTGTTGTTGTAGGCACCAACTCCAAAAGAACTAGCACCAATAGAATTGATATTATTTTGTATTTTTTAGTGCGACAACTAAAAAAGTTGGTCCAATTTTTTGTAAGAAATATTTATTCCACATGCACAATTGACTTGGTAGGCTGGATACGTGATGATTTTACTTTCGAGTTAAAAGAAACAAAATCCGATAGGCTGTTGACAAGACAAAGATAAGTTTCAGAATCTACTTATTTTTGTTAGAAAGAAGTAAAAAAATAATATTTATTTATTATACAAGAGAAAAATGTATTAGATTTTAGCTCGAACCGAGATCTAAAATCTAATATGTTTCCCGTATATAATACACATTTTTTTTTGTGACGGGAGAAACGATGATTCAATAATGAAAAAATAATACAATATATTAAAGTCAGAAAATTATCCAAGCTTAAAACTGGTAGTCTGTTGTACTGATAGCGACAATTAGAACTGCCTTGCTATGGAAACCTTTACAGTAATCAAATATCAGTCAATTTAATTCTATGATTTGATTTATATTTATCTGTACATATATACTTCCTTTTTGTATTTTGTATTTTTCTGTGCAACAACTAATAAAGTCGGACCAATTTTTTCAAAATAATATTTTTTAAACTATTCTTTATTTTTGACTTATTATTTATGAAGCACCTCTTGTGTTGTTGTTTGTTCATGGAGGTGGCACAGCGATAATTCAACGATCATGAAATATTTTTTAAGAAATTTGGCTTAAAAAATATATATTCATGAATTTATTGTATTGTCAACGGATTCTAATACATGTTAAAAAAATACATTTTATTTAGATATCTGAAAATAGTGTTCAAAGATTTCTGTACATAGATAGATAACAAGATACAGGTGTTAGTATATGAAACCCTCTCAGAATATACACATAGCAGATCATGACATTTGACCCAAAAAATATTAACGTACGTGTATGTGAGGATAATGTTATTTGGTTATTGATTGTGTGAAAGTGTAAAATAACAAAATATACCAGAAGGAAACGAATAACATTAGAAGGGACGATTTCATAAAATGTTCTGCGTCGGTATAAATACTGAAAAGTAATATTTTTAATAAAACTCATTTCTCATTTTGTTTTTTTTATTCTATCTCGCACTTCCATGCCTCTATTTGCCCTACTATCTACAATTTCAGGTAAAACGTATTGGATATAGAACTCTTTTATTTTCCTTCCATTTTAACACTCCAGAAGTCGTCCATTCGAGGGATTTTCTCCACTTTTATTCCTTGAGGGGTCCAAACATAAATAACAAAAATTCATTTTGGTTATTCGCAACTGACCCTGGATTTGAAAGTACCAATTATGGCATTCATTGATATTATTTTTATTTTATTATTTTCACTGAGGCGTTTTACACCGCAAAGAATCACGTCAATGATATCAATATCCGAACATTGTTCATTTGAGGGCGTAGAACCAATAGCTTGGGTATCCTTATATTCCACGGGTACGGTACCAGGCTCCTGTACTTCTAATGATCTTGATGTCCCAGCTTCACTCATCTTCGATGACACCTAAAAATATAGTGTTTTTAGTATTTGTCTGACCAGGACCTCTTCAATCTCAATGTGCTTTGCTTTATGTAGAATATGATTTATTGAAGGAATACAAAAATTACACTATTGCTTTTATTTACTATATGGAACAGTTACTAGTTCAATAATGAAGCCTTCAATCGCTGTGTGATTTATTTAGAAGAGAACCTTGTCACATTCCTCATGTAATTCAAATTACATAATGATAAAACTTCCACTTATACCACCATATTTTTAAATAATAAATTAATATGTGTTTTAATATACCTGTAAGTGGAAGTTTATAATTTTTTTGTTTCAATTGATCATGAATTTCCATCAAGTATCAGCAATATAGTTTAAAGATATTATTATACACAGATTTTAGAGATTTTCTATTCCCAGTTACTGTGTACATGATCGCTAACGCTAACCAAAATGCCGTTGTATTGTCAGGACACTGTGTTCAATAAAATATTTACGTAGGATTCCAGTTCAACTCACCTTATTTATTCGCTGGATTTTGGATCTAGACGACGATCTCGTAGATGACAACCATAATCGGTTCTTCAAACCTTCACGTGTGACCAGCATTCTTGAATATTATAATCACAATGCCTATGTCTGTTGCTGCTGATCTTTTATACCCATAAGGGCCAATTTCAAAACCAAATCACTAATGAGGGATTAACTAAATCTCCAAATGACAAATTAAAACATTTCATAATAGCTTTTATATTGCGTTATTGCGACCGAGAAATTACGGCAAAACGTAATCCCCGACAGGTAATTCTTCCAAGAAAGAATAGTATCCTACTTGGATGAAGAATTGAAAAAAATGTGCTGGTATAAGAAGAAATAAGGAAAATAATTGACAGGGATATGGAGATTTATAGAAAAGAAGTGATGTTGAAGGATTTGGATACTGAATTCAAAATCAAAGAATAGATAAAATAAATAGTACCTATATTCAACCAGAATCAATTAATTGCGCACGGATTTTATCAATACTTAATTGAGTATATTGGTCCGCTTATGACAAAAAGATTTAATTTGTAGGAAGTTGTTGTTTATTGAGATAATCCCATCGAACACTGCGCTACTCATGAGTTCCTTCATTGGACATCTCTAAGACAAACTACGTGAGCGACGTAGGGAATAAACTCACAAATCGGTCAAGGCAATAGCTCTTCATATATTATACAAACCACTAATTTCAGTTCAAGCAGTTTTATTAAATTTTCAATATTCTTCTTGATCTTTTTATTTACCTACGTACGATATAAAATACTACTTATTCAATTTTCAAAGGAAACTGTACTTCTTCACCCATCCGTCTATCCCTCGTAAACATTTATAATAGTGAATGTATTTTATCTCCATTCATAAATGATGATTACTTTAGAACTCAGAGAGCGGCGCCACTCTGCAGGTGCAAAATGTTGCTATGCAAGGGTTTCGTAGTCCCTTACTTTTATGATTTATTTTTCATTACTAGTGGATGAAAAAAAATGTCCTTGTTGGTAAAGGTCTAATCTATGTTTCTGTCGTCTTACTTTTTTGATATTTTCCTTGATTCTTCTCTAAAAAAAATGGGAAACTCGTCAAAAAATATGAAATTTTATGTTTTTTTTTAGAAAGAACTAAATAAAATTTTGAAAAAGTGATTCCACAGAAACATAGATAAGAGCTTTACCAATACGTAGTTATTTTTTCATTCTCTTAAAATAAAAAATGAACCTAAAAGTTTAGGGACTACGAAACCCTTGCATACACTGTTTTAAAGTGAAGTACAACTTCCTCTTAAGAAACGCAACAAATTTGACTGGATTATTGTAGGGTTTGTATCCAGTGGTCGTGTCTGGCAGTCACTGAATACCAATCGCTTAGTAATCAGTAATCATACTTTTGAAAACACGACTGATGTATCGCTTAGCTCATTTGTCAAACTGACGTTTGTCAAAAAAATTTAAATGTTTTTTTTCTAATTAAACATAGAGAAATTGAAAACGGACGAAAAGACAGTATTTTCTGCTCACTATAAGTATTTATAATGAAAGAGATTATGTGGTAAACAACGAAATAATCGATGTCCATAATAGAATTGGGAAATAGCAGAAAAAAAAAATATAATTTATATTGCACTATTGTTTACTGATAGCTCTCATTGTAAAAACACCATCTTTCTGATTACTAAGCGATTGGTAATCAGACACTGCTGTGGACAGGACCAATGTTTTATCCAAACTGTTTATAATTACATAGCTTTGAATTTCTAAGACAAAGTTTTTTCAAATTTATCGAAAATTTGCCGATCAACATTTATGTAATTTGAAGTTTGTTTTTCAACCAATTCTATCAAATTTCATTCAAAGTTTCAGGTATGAAATATACTTAACAGTCATAAAATTCAACTGATTCATGTACTCCTTCTCCTTCCACGTTGATTTATGATAATTTTAGTATTTAGCCGTTCTATGTAGAAACTCATTTTAGGGGCCTGCCCACCTAAGTTTATAACAAAAATGACGAAAACACAAATGAAATTGTCTATTCTCCGCTGTACATGGTGCCAAGAATTCAGTAATCTAAGAACTCGTTCTAAGCCTAATAAATGAACAATATGGAAAACTTCTTCGATGACAGTTGATAAGTTTCGACAAATAGCGAGTAGCGACAAACCCTGATAACAAATTGGTGATCTAAACCTTATATCGGCCTTTCTTTTAGTTTTTTTGATAGAATCTGGAAAACATGAAATATTTTAATAATTCTTGGAGTAATTCTTTTGACTTTTTTTCCTCTAAACTAAAATTTCATCCAATAAGGGGTTTCTAGCTTTCTAGATTATGTGACAGTTTATAAATTAATTATCTAGACTATACTACTTGTCTCTTTGGGTTCCGTACATAGGTAAAGATATATTTATATATCTACATATAGACAAAAGTGTGCCCTATTGTCAATATTTAAGAATAATAATTTTACCGCATTTCGAACCGTTTAAAAGATACGATACGCAAACCACTCGAGGCAGTCACGTTTCCTTCAATAATTAATGGAAGACAGCCATCGATAGGAGCGCCACATCTATCAACTTAGCGGTGCTACCATAGCCTACTACTTACTATATACCTATCTATAGAGACAAGCGCTTTATGTACTAGGAAATTTGATCATGGAACTAGTTCTCATTCATTTGCTTTTGTTTGGTCAGTGGTGGTAGAAATGGTAGTACCTAGTGTGATTATATCGTCATAGAACAGCCGCAACTCTATCTTAATACGGATAGAAAGCAGAGCAACAAATGTATAGCTACAACTCCTATAATACCGTGCAAGGTACGAAAAAATCACACACACACACAAGATTTAAATTAGTTTCCATTTTGTTGTTGTGTGGTTGTGGAATTCAATTAAAATCACGTTGATTATTTTGGTCCGTAATTGGTGGCTGCTGCAGCAGTGACTCTGGTTCTGTCTAATTGGAAATGATGATGCTATAGATCCAATAATACTCCACCAAGTTACACCAAGCTATGAGTGATCGTGTTTGCTGGTTATATAAGTGAAACCAACATGGTTCACGCCATCTATGCATTAAATACACTTGAATATTAATAAAAATGCCTTCATTTCAAAGTAGATTTGTTGATATCAAAGAAAAAAATCAGAAAAGAAAGAATGAGGTGGTATAATTTGAAGTTTTAGTTTCAAGAGAAATAAAATGAGCTCGCCAATATAGTTGAAAAGAATATAATTTCAGAAAGTCCATTAGGTATTTGAAATATGTGATCCTCACAAAAACGATTATTTTTTAGCTTCTTTTATAAAATTCATAACAAAGTCGACTAAAAAATCATTCCATGTCGAGATAGTTAACTATTTAGGAAAACTTGGACCGAGTTTATTAGATGTTTCTCTGAAAAATACAAAATAATTTTCTGAAAACTGCACCATTCAAACAGCACGTAAATTTATTAAGTCTATATTTCCTTAAACAAATCCATGTCATTTTTTGATAGGTTTCACAAAAAACGAGAAAATATACAATGTCGGTGATACTAACCCATTTTGTATAAAAGACATGGGCTAGTTTTCATTATTATAGTCCCCTTTGAAAGATTACATCAGTTCTAGGTCAAACATTTGAAAGTCCAGCAAAAACATCCTCCAAAGGGCTGGAGATGATTTCCGTAGAATCTTTATATTAGAACATTATAGAAGAAATGGGGAGATTGACTATTTTTAACTAAAAATTGAAAACTTGAAGCATCATTAGTCAAAGAGTTCTTCTGAATGTATTTCATCCTCTGTCTACCTATTACCTAAAACTGACAGCATCGTGTCTTGTGCAACTACATAGTTTTCACATGATTCCTTGTAAATATATTTTGTTTAATTCAAGTAATATTATTATGTTTATAAATTCGAGTATCAATATGTATTTACATAGTAAACACTACATTGTTTCTTTCTAAAAATTTACTTTACTTTACAGAATCCAAAATACTTATTTCGTGCCTGTAGAGCTAACTAAGTGCTAATTAAGGGCTGCATTCCGAAATTAATTGCTCTTATAGTTTTTCGGAAAATATCTGTTTTGCTTTTAAAAATGAACTTTTTGAGAAAATCTTATTTAGTACTTTTAGAGCTAATTAAGTTGATTTCTAAAGGTTGCTGTGCAAGCTCTAGAACTAGAGCTTGTGAAGAAGCCATTTTTTAAGAAATCTATAACAGCAAATAATTTCGGAATACAGCAATTAATTAGCACTTAATTAGCACTTCAAGCATTAAATAAGATTTTCTAAAAAAGCTGATTTTTGAAAGAAGAGCGGCCATTTTCTGATGAACTATAAGAACAATTAATTTCGGAATACAGCACTAAATTAGCCTTACAAGCACTAAAAGAGAAGTTCTCAAAAAGTTTATATTTAAAGGTTGCTTTGTAGCTTTAGTCTAACTAGGAAAGCAGTCGTTTTCCAGAAAACTATACGAGCAATCAATTTAGGAATACAGCAATTAATTAGCACTTAATTAGCTCTACAAGCATGAAATATGTAGTATGGATTCTGCTCACTTTGCTCTACTAGTTCTAGGGACGTAACAATGTAAAAGTCCTTTTACCGAGGGATATTCTCTAAAGCGCACATTTTTATTTATTCATATTTCATAAAATTTTGGTAGTTCTTGTTGATATTTTTCCAATTTGTTGCGAATTATTGCAAACTAAATGCTAGATTACCGTTTCAACGCAATAAGCTTTGATATTATCTTTCTCAACGAAAAATAGCATGAAATGAAGCTACGGATATTTTTCACTCACAAGAGTCAAACAATAGACAAGGTTTTACGTCTATTTTTGTGATATAATGCCTAGATCGTTCCCCCAATTCTTATTCAACTCGTATAGCAATTACTTCTTACACCACGCATAGATACATTATCGTCTTCAATCTAGCCGATGACACAGACAATAATAAATAGGAAAAAGATATAAACTGAGTATTCGCAACTGCAACAATTCCAATTCATAAAGATTTTACGATCTGAGAACCTTCTAGCCATTAGTATGTAAATTTGTTGTACGTGTAAAAAATGCGGAGAAGCTGGGGGACAGCTTCACTTATTATTCTTCAACCCAGCAGTCAGCAAGTAAGTAGGTACGGTTGAGCAACTCGAGTGTGAAGGAACAATAAAATGTTATCTGTTCTTCGGCTACGTTCCCAAGACTTTTCTCCGTTATTATCAAAGATTTAGCAGTGCCATGACAATAAAATAAAGCTCCACACCGAGAACGTATATCTCTTCGACGGACGTGACAGAAGAGAGACGTAATGTGCCAGATAACAACACCATACTGTCTCAGAAACACCGAGTTTACATGTCTCTGCGACGACGGCCATATGTACCGCTCGCTGGACTGGAGACGACGTTTATTTTCTCGAAACACATAGAGGATAAAGAGAATAGAGCCATTGATGCGACGAGCACACGCTCTTCTTATTTATACAAAGACGCCTGGCTAAATATTACCTGACACACACAGCGAACAATGCTTCCTTCTTCTCTCGACAACATTACATAGTGAACGATGTTCTAATATTTTGGATCATGTATCAAGATTTTAGGATAACAAGCTTCTTCCAATATGACATTTTGAATGAGACTGAAAAGCATTAGATCTTAATTCATTAAATTTAATTCTGAACACTATTGAGGTACTGTTGTAGAAGAGTATTCCTCTATAATTATTGGATATATTTTTTTGAAGTGAAAACTTCTAAAGGCGCGTTAGGTGTAGGTAAAATCTTCCCAGCTCGCGACACCGATGACCTCGACATGCTTGTGACCTATTGCGCATAGTATAGCGGCCAGTGTACATATATTACCGTTCAGTACACTAGTGAGAACTTGATACATTTATGTAGAAAAATAAATGACCAAAACAAAGTATTTATTGTCGAAAATTTCCAACATTGTTTTCGATATTTGCGTAAAAAATTATATCGTTTATTTTTCTAATATTTGATATTCGCAATACATCTTGCAATGAATATTATATAATACAGTGATAGAAGGATTTATTAGTATTTGATAAGATTTTTTCATATTTAATATCGAAAATTTGATGATTTATACGAAAGAAGGTACTGACATACTCGAAAAAAGATTTAGTGAAAATGTTTACGATATTCCGATGATATTATGTGGGGACTTCAATAGAAGATAAAAACCTACCAATAATTAAGTTTCTTAATGAAGCATTAGGTTTGACTACGTCTAAGGATCGAAAATTAAGTAATCAAAAATATAAAAAAACGATCGATGTAGTTTTTAAGCTATACTTAGTTACATTACAGTCTAACATATTTGTTTCTTATTCCAGTTACCATAAGCCTATTATATCTTTTTTAGAATTAAATTAAATACTTGAAAGTACAAATGGACTAAGTATTGTTGAACTTATTGTTGATAATAGAGCTAATAATGCTCATAAAAACTATGTAAATACTAATACAATATTCATATTTTGTATTGAGCTTGTGCAGTCCATCATATATTTGATTAATTAATAAACTGTGTGAAAATGTAAATAATTATTGCTCGGAGTGCCAATAGATGTGAAAACCAGACTAACATTTTTAATTTCATTTAAAAAAGAATCAAAAAGAATTTAGTTGTTCCTTTGCTTTTAATTTTCACTTTTCGCGGCAGTCCTTAAGACTGCCTCTGTTTTTGTTTATTTTGCAACAACACAACTTCAAAATTACCAGTACCAAAAGAATTATTATTATTTTGTATTTTTCATTGCAATAACTAATAAAGTCGGTACATTTTTTTGTAAAAAATATTTATTTAATTTGTCCCTCTCATATTTTCAATTTTCGAAAGAAATACACATATTTCAGACTTTAATTGCTGTTACTCGAAAACCGTAACTCTTTTGAAAAAATGTTCAATAACGTTTCCGGATATGGTGTCATATTTAATTCCGCCGTCTCAGATTTTCGATGTTCGAGAAAAATTATCTCCATCACCCCGTCGGGAACGGTTTTTGAAGGGAAGGAGGTTTTGGATTTGTGTTTTTCTATCACACAATTTTTCTCTTTCAAATGAATCCAAAATCACCAAAATTGGAGAATGTCGATTTATTTTCAATGTGACCAATTCTTAGTTGTCCTCCTTCAAATGAAAATCGGACCACCTTTTAGATACTATTTAAAATGCATGAACATACGTAAAAAAAAGATGCAGATAAACAGTCGAATTGTCCTCATCCATTTGGTTCGTCGTTCAAAAATATTATGTAGCTTTTTCTTGAGGCTTATTTACATGGTCATCGAATCTAACGTTTACATATAATCAAGAAATCTTGCCTATGCTTATGTAATACGAGACTCGCACGAAATTCATCACCTCCTGCTACTGGAGTACAATTTTAATTGTCCAGTAGGTATTGCTTACAGGATGGCATTCAATATCAATATCATCATCTTCCGTACAAAACGTCGACACTCTCTGAAACTTTTTCCTTAATTCTTTCGATAATCGTATTTTTAAGACGAGAAACTCTCCCAATGTAAATGACCTCGAAATGTCTGTTCAAGTTATTCAAAAGGAACATTTTGGTTTATTATCACCTCTTTTTTGCCAACAAAATGTTACTGTTTCTGGTTCTTTATTGCATATTTTCAAAGTTTAAAGTGTTCATAATATTTGAAAATTAAATTGGTCTCAAAGTTCATAAAACAAAAGACAAATACGTTATATCTTCCATTTAACATTTAAATGCTGATCATAGCCACTTACAGTGCTGCAGAGGAATTGCAACCTTCTAATGTTTGTCAATGTGACTTAGGATACTAGTGCAAAAATAAGAAATTGAGAACAACAAATATAGCTGCTTTATATTTTACAAAAAAATCACAAGTTATTATCAATCCGTATCTGTCAGCTAAAGCTTTTGAAATTCTCGAAGTATATTTCCCGTTCTAAGAAGCGTATCATATCAACATATATATCAATGATAAATTTGTGGTCATTAACGATGTTCGCCCATAACAATGAAAATGAATACTGACTTGAGAATAAACAAGAAAGCTATTTATCAGTTTCAAGGTGTAAATAAATCAACATTACACATTTTGCACAAACATTAATTAAAAATAAAATTGAATGAGCAAAATGAGAATTGTGAAAATTTAAATATTTCTTCTTGTAAGATGCAGTTTTATTTTGTATTTTATAGAGTAAAAATACAACCATTAATAAGTATGCCAAGAGTACACAAATTTGTAGCCATTATATGGAAGTCAAAAGAACTAAAAAGAAGAGAAATCTCTCCAAGTCTGCTCAAGATAACAATCAATCTCATTCCTCTAGCTAATATATCATAAGTGACCTCTCTCGAAACAAAATATAAAAAATAACGAGTCAAATAAAACATCTGAAGCTATTTAAATATCGCGACAAATTTAATTCTATTTGCTCCAATTAGTAGTAGTAGTAGCGCGGCTGCGAGGAATTCATCCGGATGGCTGAAGGCAAAGAAAGTGCCTTCCCTCACTTGAAAACACACACACACACTTCACTTTAGGCAAGTCTCTCTGCTAATTATTTGATAAATTGCGCGTTCACTGTGCTGCAGTAATGACATCTCTCTGTGCTGACGTTTACGTACTTACGCGTTCCAAACACACGAGAACGATATAAAATATCTGCCCACAGGTGGACGCCTTTCACTATCATCATATTTGTGGAATTTGAGAAGACGGCTATTATTTATTTACTGGGCCGTGTTCACTCAATAAATCTTCAGCTTTGCCGTTCTTGACAAGTGAACCCAAGCCGAGAAGCTACTGGGCAAATATTATTTATCACTAACTAGTAGCTGCACCTACCAGCTTTGTAGGGTAACAAATCAGGGGATCAAACGTCTCTACCCTTTTCGGTGGTATAATCAAACAAAATCGTATTTTTAACCTTTTCCTGAACCATGTTATTCTCTTCATCAAACTATCATGTCAGTGGTTCAAAATTTTATAACACGTAAAATGACTCGGTAAAATTACTTTTTACGTTTTCGCTTTAGTGACAGACCTTGTTATTTAACAATATTACCACAGTTTGCACTTTTGATTGTCCTGAAAGTTTTGCTTGATTTCTTCATCCATATTTAGTAACGGGCTCATTTTTGCATAGTATCTAAAACAAACTCTAATTACAAATAAAGAACAATAAATAAAATTTAGTTTTGGTGGCGAGTGTATTTTCAACATTTGTTTTGATCTCGATCTCAAAATGACAAGGTTATCTTCCCTATTGTCATCACTCATCATCATGAAAACAGTTTTGCCATTTCGTTGATTCTGAATCAATAGTCTTACCTGCTCACTTTGAGCTCAATTATTTTTTAATTCATTTGAATCATTTGAACAATTTGGACCTTTTATTAAAACAAATTTTAAAAGAAAAGGACTTTCCAAAACGGTTTTCTCCCCAATTCTCAAGATTTTAGTATTATTATACTTATCAACAGCACTCGGGCAACGCCTAAAATCTTAACGTGCCAAATTAATAATAGAGTAATTATTATTCTTCCTAATATATTTTATTAAAGCTAATAAAGGAAATGACGTATTCTTAAAGGGGCGTATCATCTATTATTCTCTCTTGTCCATCTTTCCTGATTCCTCGACAAGGACGATTTGATATTTTATGCAGATAGAGCGTTCTACGAAACAAAGTATAAAATTATAACACCTCCCGAAAGTAACAGTGCTAGTGAATTTTATAAATTGTAGTTATTGCTATCAAAAGTATCAAATAAAATATCAAGATTTTGGCCTGGTGTGCCTGAAGGAATCACACATTTCAGTAATTGTACTGGTTTAAAAGGCGCTGCCATCTATGGGACCCAAACTTCGTGGAAACCGTCTTCTTGGAAATTCATCCAAAATCCAATCCAAAACAACTTGGAAACAATTATATTCCATACCATATTATCCATCAAGAATCAGATTAGGCTTCCATCCACAGGTTAATTACTAAAAATACTTTGTTAACTTGACCGATATAATGTATTTAGTAAATTTTAACTTTTCTTTGTAAGACAGAATAAGGCCATCTTAGTTTTGGTAAATTAATGTGAAAGAAAAAAAGTTATGCAAACTCCGTATTCAACATTTTCTATTATAAAGGAAAATTTTGAAATGATCAAGCAAAGTTGTTCAGTTCGCTTCCACAGTCAAAATTTTCTGATTTTAACATGAGAACTAATAATTTATAGTGTTCCAAATTGCATAAACTAGTTGTGAAATTAACAAAATAAAATAATAGACATATTATTCAGAAACTTTATATAAGTCAGAACAAAGACATCTTTGAACAAACTTTCATAGCAACAAATACTGATGACGTGTGCTTTGATGAATTTTATTTATTTGTTACATTAATTTTAATTATTTGAGACACTGAGTTCTTATTCAATATTGATGTTGCGAGTCCAATTTAAAAGACTTTTACCCTTCAGAACACGACCTTGTATTGTCTCATATTTATCTGCAAAATGTACATACGCCCAGAATTGATCTACATAGTTTGTAACATCTATGAACAATCTCTCACAAGTAATGAAGAAAAAAACAACTTAGAACCTATCCGATTCGTAGCAATTTATCTAAGAAATGCAGATATACATCCACCTGAAGAACAAACCAATTACACACACGATGTACACGATTCACGGCCTCTCGTTGACCATTGTACAGCACAATGTGTGCAAATGTATAGGTACGGAAAGGAGGATATTGAAAAGGCGAATTGAATGGCACAAAAATTCTATCCGATAATCGTATGTACACACAACAACAAGCCAGCGTCCCATAAAACATGCAAACGGAGCAAAAGCAGCACACTGCAAAAGCGCGCTCTAGCAAAAAGAGACACCGCCCTCGGAGAATCCAATCTATGTGTAACACACGGAAGTTGTCGATAGATAGCTATAGCTAGCTCTCTGTTGAGGTCCGCACCATGCACCCACAAGCCTGCCTGCTGCCTCTGGTGGCTGGAAGCAGCCAGAATCGTGACTGCGCTAGACCTACATAGACAAATTGTCGGTGAGAGACCCCGTTAGACGCACGTACCATCGCCAGATCCGAAGATAATGCGATTCAACCGCTTAAACACGCTAATGGTGCCTTAATAAATGCATGCAACACCTCAAATACGAACGTGACTTCTTTTCTTGGACTCTAAACTGATGGACGATTGCATGTGTCTATGGTCACCCGATATGCTTCACATTACTATTGTTTCAAGAACATTAATTGTATTTACGTTCAACATAAATAGAAAACCTACACTTTGCAACTTCCTGATCGAGAATCCATCTTTTCATTTGCATGCATTTCTTTCTACTAGTACAGCAGAATGATCATTTCAATGTAGAAGATCGAGATCAAGATCCATAAGTTGATTACGTGAAAAACTTATACTAGATTAGACAAGATACAAGATTATATAAAGATATTGAATATATCAGTTATAGTTTACAAAAAATAGGTGATGATCAACAGGTCATTTTAAGCTTGAATTTCTGAAACTGTTACCCTTGGAATAGGACGTTCTCACGTCAAAAAGTGTTTCTTCCACTTCTTCTTTCAATACATGTTTCTGTATAACACCTCAAATCCGAACGTGACTTCTTTTCTTGGACGATTGCATGTCTCTCGCATCATATGGTCACTCGATATGCGTTAATTTATTATAGTTTCAAGAACATTAATTATTGTTCGTTTAGCACACATAAATACTTTTAGAAACTTCCTGGTCGATAATCCATCTTCGCCTGCACGTGTCCTTATATTATTTTTGTATTAATACAGCAGAATGATCATTACAAATGAGAAGATCGATGTCAAGAGCTATTAGTTTAGATTACAATACAAGCATGAAATTTATATCAAGTGGAGTTCAGTCTGTCAAATTTTGTTATTGTTTTATACATTAGTTCAGTGCATCCATAAGTTGGACTAAACAATGTTGAAGTTTACTTTTTCTCATAATAAACTTTGTCAAAACTGCAACCCGTCGATCAACGAAATATTGAAAACTTGAAAGCAAACTACCTCTCTCTCTATTGAAATAGTATATACTATCAAAGACAACGAAAATAATACGAAACTGTTGCATTCATGCAAAATAGACGTCTCCATTGGATGTTATTGATGAATTTGATGATGATATCTATCCTACCGTCAAATTGATTTTTATCAAGAAATTGTAGGGATAAAGTGGATTTTGATTCACAGGTTTCTGTTGACCAGATCCATTAACAACCGCTTAAATAAGCTAATGGTAACTTAGAGAGTGCATGCATCACCTCAGATCCGAACGTGACGTCTTTTTTCGTAACTCTCGTGGACGAATGTATGTGTCTCGCTAATCCCATATGGATCACCCAGATTATTTACTCACTTTGCAGAATGATAAAGAAGATGATCCTACCCATATTTCATACTAAATGAAGATCTATTAGTCGATCGCATGACACGTCTAAACTTTGAACTCTAAAGCCTATAGGTATCAGTACCGAGATCTCATCCGGTGAGTGTAGGGTGGTCACCAAATTTGAGAATCCACTGGCGCACGAAATATATCTTT
The DNA here is from genome assembly GCA_958507055.1 of Crioceris asparagi. Lineage (NCBI taxonomy): Eukaryota > Metazoa > Arthropoda > Insecta > Coleoptera > Chrysomelidae > Crioceris > Crioceris asparagi. The sequence goes on along the minus strand of OY293827.1, from coordinate 15,266,869 downwards.
AACGGTATGGTAATGGATATACGACTCAAACTTATGATTATTTTCAATGGAACATCCTGTATTTTATTACGAACAATTCAATGAACATGTTTTGTGTTTTTATTTCTTTCATGGAAAATTCACTAGTAATATTCTGTCAATTGAAGCTTTTGTATGAAGAAACCGTAAAATTCAATGTTGTAGTGATTTTGGAGCATTTTTAAAATTTCATATTCATATTCATATATTATATGTCATTTTGAAGGGAATAAAATAAGGAATTCAATGAGAAATAAAATACAGGGTGTTCCATTGAAAAAGTCATAAGTTTCATAAGTTTCGTAAATTTATCCATTATCACACCCCGAAAAAAAACGTGCGCCACTCGATTCTGTTCTGTTCTATGGGATAAATTTTCAATTTGACATTATCGCTGAAAAATTTAGTATATCTGTGGGGAGTCCAAAAAATGTGAAATTTCAAAAACACCCTGTAATTTATGAACAAAAGAAGTTAGGAAAATTTGTTTAGGCTATCTTGAGTTTCACAAAAAGGTGACACAGGACCGCGAAAACAGCAAGGTTCTATCACAGCGTACGTGGTTCTATCTTCAACATACCTGGCTGTGTCAACTAAAATGGAATGCACTGTACAATGCAAGGAGAAAACTAAAAATACGCAAATACATTTGATCAATTGTTTATCATATTATTTATCAGTGTAATGCAACAAATCATTTACACTTACTTTACTCCTTGATGTCTTTTTTATATTTCATTTTATATTATTATTTATTATATATTTATATTATATATAACAACGTATCAGGTATATTTTCGACTGGTGTCCAGATTACATGCGGGATTAAAATGCAACTACAATATTGCCCATTTTATTTCCGGCCCTTTTATAAAATTAAGAGCTCACCTTTTCAATAGATAGAAAAAGCAACTGTAGCAGCTTAACAAGTAACTATGTCTGATTAGGTTTTCAATCGATTTTCTCCTTTTAACTATTGCTTCACTCATCCACTAACAAGAATAATTATTGTGAAATAGTTGAAGTAGCAATCAATTACAACAAAGTAATAGATGCTGGCTCCGGAAACATACTTACATCCTATACAGCAAGCAGATCCACTCAAAAATATCATCGATCCAATATACTGTCTTAGGTGTGGCTCAATTAATAGTCAATTATTTGTTAATGTACTGTGTCTGGAATGGGAATATCGATGAAGTAATTTCGCTAGAAAATTGGATGAGCTACATGATACCATTGAATATAAAAGAATCATTAAGAGAGATAGATGCCGACACCCATGATGATGATGATGGACCTGGTGAATGTTAATTTATTTTCAGTAATAGGTTAGAAGAAGCAAAAGCTATTTCTGTTTGTCATAGTATATAAATTAGTTTCTAAGAATAGGTGGCAACGCAAACAAAAGTGAATTGAACTACTTATTGCGTAAGAGGATTTGTCCGAGTTTTGATTCTTCAACAGGTTATATCGCTGTGGTGCAAAATATATTCTTATCTCTTTCTATCAATTCATAGTAAGTCATCGAATTATTATTGAGTTAATTAATCAGGCAGATGTTGTTATTAACTTCAAAATACGATTACTTGAGCAATATTCATATATTCTTCCAGGATGAATCTATTCTTTCATGGAATTATAAAGAAGATAATAAATATCGAGTGATTCAAAAAAACTCATATAATACATATAGGAACATTTCTTTAAATGAATGATCTGAAATTTCATAGTATTAAAATATCACACTTTTTGGATTAGAAATATGTCATTGATCAGCTTTGACAGAAATGACAAAACATAAATTAATGTGATGATCATTACAAATATTTCAAATGTCTGCCTTAATATCACTTGGAACTGAACTAAAGTGAACTGATAATTTCCAAACTGTTCATCAATTCTCAATTTCATTTCGTTTGAATCATTTCAAAATTCTTGTCGTAAAATCTCCTGAAACGAGATCATTGATTGCAGAGGTAATCAAAGCTTGTTCAAAGATCCTGAACTTACGTATGAATTTTAGGTTAGTTGTCTAACATTGTTTCAGTTAAAGCAAATTAGCAATTCATCTAATATTTAGCCTTTGAGAAGAATTTTATTTGAATTATTTTTAGAATCGTTCTTAAAATAAATAGATTCAGGTTGGAGTTGAATCTACAACATTTTTACTTAAGAGAAATTAGGGTATGCATATCAAACAATGTTCAGCAATAACATCAACATGATAAAACAGATGAAAATAATGAAAAAAAAATCATAAATATTATCAATATCCACATTTATATACTGGAGCTATCTTTTATAGATATGTAATATGTACCTATTAAGATAGTTCACATTTTTGAATTTCGAAAAAAATACAACGGCATTTTGTTATATATATATATATATATATATATATATATATATATATATATATATATATATTACGAAATTTGTTAACACAACAGAGGTCGCAGTTTTGAAAGTATTAGCCTCAAATTTGCTACAAAAATCAACCTCCTCAATAAATCGGTCAAGTTCGTTGTTGGGTATTATTGGGTAAGTAGTTTAAACATGGCGACCGTTCAATTATTTTAAAAAAATATCAAAAATGGGCCGTAGTGTAGATAACAATAATTTTGGGTTATAATCAGTACCTACAACTTTTGTTGGAAGCAATTTTTCATGAAATGCACAGAAAAAAAGAATAAAAAAAAATATAAAAAATAATAGAGAAACAATTTATGAATCTTCAAATTTCAATTCAATGAATTTTGAGAAATTTACCTTTCCGCTGTCTACAGACCGTCGATTCATAAGAAGTTAACAAAATAAGGGGCCTATAGATTCATTAATTAAGTATAATAACTGCTTATGATCTGAGTGAAGCAAAGATAAAGGTATTCTCACCTTCAATAGCCTACTTCGAATGATGTTTCTTTTTTGAATAGCTCGATAAAATATTTATATAATTTTCTTATAATCTTCCACAATGAATATGTTATTTCACGAAATTAACCTAACGAAGACAATCAATACCAAGAGTTAAACAGGAAAAAGAACAATATTTATCACCTCTACAATTTTGACGCGTCGGAACTAGGTAGGTACATTGAAGCAAGCTAATTGACGTTGCTGCCGTATAAGAAGAGCCAATAAGTTATGTTCCTACCTTCCTAGGAAACACAAATGGTCAGTAAATCTAATGAAGAACCAATAAACACAGTTACGCCTTCTAATTGCCTTTTTTCACAGAACACTGGTTGGAATGGCTATGATCCATTTTGTGAGCATGCATTTTAAATGCGGGAGAGTGGTGGAATACAATGTAATGTACATAGAATGTTTTAGCACAATAATCAATCACATGTAGATACTCACTTCATTTCAATGAAACGATGGTAGAAGATAGTAGGTATAACGCAATTCATGATATTTGAGACAAATTTTGAACATTATAGGTATGTATATACCTGATTATAATAATCAATTGTAAATATACGATACCCCGCTGGACGTAAAATTCTGGCATATTATCCAGCCTCGTCCTGATTTGTAGTTTGTATAAAGCTCATTACAATAGATGCAGGCAGCTTTATCCGTCCCTTGATTTTCATCAGCGCTACATCTGTCATCTTCTTGATTTTTGACGTCGTCGATTTCAATATTCTCTTAGAATTTTTTTTTACTACAATTTAGATTGAGATTTCTTTAAATCTTCTTGATTTTAATTAGAAGATATCTTAATCAAATGTTAGGGTCCTTAAAGTCTTAAGAGTAAATTTAAAACGACGAGCCTCCATGATAAGAATATGGTCTATAAGTTCCCCTCCTTCGTGTTGGCTGTTTACAGGCTTGTTAATTTCCTGTCATTTTTCGTGTGCCTTCTCTTGAAAGGAAAAGTTGCCCTTTCCTTTCCTCATCTTATCCACTTATCTCACCAGCAAGGCTGATTCAAAAACATGACATTCTTCAGAAGCTTCTAGGTAACCCATTTTTTCCTTTCAAAACACTACTCACAGCCTCAAGCATATTTAGCTCGAACCAACATTGTCTATTATACTCTCGTTTATATTTTCCCTTAATTTTTTATCACTATAAATAAGAAAATTTACTAAACTTAAATTTAAGACTACATTACTGAATAATCGGCAAAATCGGATACTGTCTTGTTTTGTCCCGCCAAGAAGTAGGTATCCTGTTTTGAAAGAAAGTGTCTGGGATAGCCAAACAATATTTTTCTTCCTAAGAAACTAGTAATTGAGAAAGTACTGCGAACAATTAAAAGCAAATCAACTTCATGGACTTTCTTAGAAATATTATGTATCGATGATGTTGATTGTAGATGTAGATATCGAGTTTAAACAATAATAAAATAAGTAGCTCCACGTGTTCCTAAAATAATATAGATATACCGTTTTATATTTTGGCCAACTCTTCCCTAACTAGAGCATCTATACACTTTTTATATGAATTTAAATAACTTCTTAAACAAATGTCAAACTTTGTGCACCACTCTTCCCTAGATGCGGAAATCTGTTGCATAGCAAGTTCATTCTCGAACTCAGCTATACTATAGACATGAAGTGCGTAGTCGTTGTTTACGATATTGTTATCGATGTTATAAATGAACTACAAAAAGGATAACGCGCCTTGGTTTAATTGAATTTTTATCAAAACGGAAGAGCGCGTGGAAAAAGTTGAGGAATGCACATCACAACATTCGATTAAACGAGAGACAGAGAGAGATCTTATCAGATTGAGGATTTTAATTGCTGGTGATAGATGGCGTCTACGTTTTTCGTTCAGCAACTACATATACCAATGTTGCCTAATATAGAGAAAATAATGTTCACTAGGAATTGAAAAACTAGTCGCACAAATGTTGTTTTTGAAATAGTCAATGGTTGAGGAATGATTTCGTTCAGGTTTATAGAGATATGTTGTAGTCTAACACCAATATTGGAAGAGATAGTGATCAGGTGGTAGATAAAAAGCAATTTTAATTTTCAGTATTCCATTTGATTGTATTTTATAAAGTGACAACATAGCCAAGCAGATGTTATTCTGCCCTTTGCGCACGCTTATCATGAAATTTGAAACCGCGTGACTGCCGAGAATTGTGAAATAATTGCTGTCAGACGTCAATTTTGCTGCCTATAGCAAGCAACTGCTTTTCGTAATACGATATTTTAATTTTAATTTATGGTTTCCAAATCATATTTTCTATATTCTATATATAAAAATATTTCTACAATCATCATCATCATCGTGAGACTTTTTATACGTCCACTCCTGAACAGGCCTCCTCTTCACTACCTTATCAGTATTGCAACTGATATGAGGACCTACAGCTTAAGGTGGACTCCGAACCACCGAGATGTCTCTCAGTGGCATCCAGATCAGAGGGTAGAATAGCTTCAAACCATGGCCCCGATAAACCAAACAATATATTATAAGAATATGTGTCCTCAATCGGTCGAGTCGCTCAAAAGTTCACTAACACAGATGCACCATCGATTATATATTTAAAGATAGTAAATACCTAATTTATCCTCAATGTATTGCATAAGCTTGATGATATTGAATGCTTGTTACGTTTCTGGTGTAAGCTATCCCAAACATGTACAAAGTAAATGTTTTTAAGTCTTACAGGCTTATTCTACAACATTTGACAAGATTCATTCAGTTTTGTTTCCCGCTTATTTTCTAATGCGTCTATGAATCATTCAACACTGTGTATTTTTTACAATAAAAATATGGAAATAATGCCAATGTTGCATAAGTACTATATAGCAGCTAGCAGTTTTCTTTCACCACACGTTCAATGAATGGAATAGCGCGAGTTTATCTAAATGTCAGATATATATGCACTTAACATTCCATACGGATGACTAAGAATTTTGCTATTTTATAGCTTTGAAAACTTATTGATATGTTTAATGTTGGAAATGTTGAGATTTAATCGCTATAATATGGTTATCTAAGGATTTATGTGCTAGACAGACCATAATACACACATGGAATATGTTGAGTCTTTTTGATATTCTCAGATTCATAATAATCTAGACACAAAAAGAAGGACAGAATAGAAGAAAGCAAGAAATCTTGTAAAATTATATCTGATGACTATTTGTAAATGCAAAAAAATCTGCTGTGACCACTTTTACAAGTTTCCAACTGCCCTCAAACGAGTTCCGCTAAATAAATCAAATTCCACTCATTCATTTGTTTCAGCGTGCCAAGAAAAACAACAATGGCCATATTCAATTGTGGCGTAAGACGAACCGTTTAGCCAGAATACGAATAAACATGTAAAAATTATGGTAATTTATTTGAGCAGTTAAAAAAATAGCACAAAGCACAAATTTATTTCCTCCTTTTTTTCAGATATTTGCCTTGAGGTGGTGGTGAAGGGTTTTTGGAAGAATACATACGACAAGTTTTATCAAAATCCTTTCTGCAGTGTTCGCGCTACATTCTTGAGCCAAACACGTTGATTGGCTATTGCAACAGATCTCAAAAGTGCAACTAATTCGGTGCCTCCGTTTCCCCACAGACATCAAGACAGACAGACAAGCAGAGCATTTGCTGAAAATATGTTAAGAATACTCTGGTGTCTGTCTGTCCATCTGTCTCAGCCTATTTTCTCCGAATCTACAACGTGAGAGTGAGATGAAATTTGATACAGAGGACGTATAGTTTAAATAAACGTATTCTGATACTGAGGGTTAATTTTGTAGAACAAATCAGATGACATTTCAAATGAAAGAGCTCGTACAATAGGTACTATCGTTACATAGCTAATTGGCAAGAAAGTAAGAAGAATATATATTAACTCTACATAATCGAATTTATTTCACTCTTGTAGCCAATAAATAAACTATTATTTCCACTCAAGTGCTCACAGTCTATCAGTCACAGGAAGCTGATTCAATGATTTCACACCAACTATTTTCTTTTTTCATTTCCACGTATTATATATATTTTAACAATAAACCCTCAAAAGCATATATAATATGTATAATGTAAAGACTCAATTTACTCTCTGGTATGGCTATATACTACATTAGCCAGTTCAAAAGTAAGTAAGGATCAATTAATTTAATTTCCACTTCCTGTGATCATTATCAACTCTCCGGTTTTGATTGCTCATATAATATATATTACCAACGAAAGGTCAGTTCGGCATAAAATGCTAATACATTAACACCTACATTCGTGACCCACTCTCTTCTTAAGATATTGTGCGTTTTTGTACTTTGAGTTAGAAAAGAGTTGAAGAAGTACTTAAATTAATCCATTCATATAACAAATGCGTGAAAATTATCTGATGAAATTTAATGAAACTGGTCAAGAGATACTTTATACACTTAGTCACAATCTAGGATAATTTTTATACCGAATAAGATGAGCGTTTCTTCAAAAAGAATAAAATAAAATAAGAAATGGAAACAAAGGTACTGACATCCGTTTTGGAATAGCTAACTCAAAAGCACACAGGGCGCAACTAAGTTAACACCATAAATTATTAACAAATATACACGTCTTATGTATGTTGAAGGCAAAATGGTGTTAAATTGACATATTAACCTCGTTTTGGCTATCTTCTAATCAGGAACAAAATAAAATGGCGAATAAGTATCTAAGCTCACATCTTTAAAACCAACAAGTTATATTGAACAGTATATCAATTGAAAAATTAAGATTAGATTTATTTTCAGGTTCTTAGAGGTTTTATAATAACCCATGATTATTCTTTATTTCAGATCCAGATCCATTCAGATTTCCCATGAGTGTGGTTGATACGGGCCTGTCCTGGCTCCGCTACTTGCCTCCGCTCTCACTGACTGTTCCACTTACCATGCGTGAGAAAGACTCTTCTCCTCGCAAGATGCTCGTTGCCACAGGAGGCCATAGTTCCCCAAAGCAGGCAGCTGTCTATCCACTCTCTGTGAGAGTACCACCAGGAGATGAGGTACCATTTGATCTATCGCGCAATACGCGATCTCCTGGTCCACATATGTCACCAGCTGGCAGGCCCCCTCAGGGTCCACAAGATGGTGACGATCAACCTTTGGATCTACGTGTAGAACACAAGAAATTGTCATTGATAATTATCCGAAGACAAGTTGAAGATGAGAATAGAAATTTGATATCGCCATCGCCGAGCGTTTCTAGTGATAAAGACGATGTAGTGATTGAAGATCGAAATAGTCCTATCACTCAGAATAATAACAATAACAGTAGTACTAGTAATAATAACAATAACAACATACCAAAAACGTTCAGTCCTCAACTGCCAGGATATCCAGGTATGCTGTTTCCCCCTCAACCTTTACATCCTATGATGCTGGAAGCAATGTATCGTGCTCAAAAAGGTGAAAACTTGCCAAGACTTCCTATACCATATCCAAACTCACCACCAGGTTATCCTCAGCGATATCCTTTCCTGAGTCCTTCTATGCTGAGTCCTCCTGTGAATCAAGTTCCTTTCGATATGTTAAGGAATGCACCGGCTCCTCAAACACCTAAAGTATTTGACCCCGCTGGTGGCAAAATCAAAGACAGATACGCTTGCAAATTTTGTGGTAAAGTGTTTCCAAGATCAGCTAATCTTACTAGGCATCTCAGGACGCATACCGGAGAACAGCCATACAAATGTAGATACTGTGAAAGGTCATTCAGTATATCTAGTAATCTTCAACGGCATGTGAGGAATATACATAACAAAGAAAAACCTTTCAAATGTCCTCTCTGTGAGAGGTGTTTTGGGCAGCAGACAAATTTGGATAGGCATTTGAAAAAGCATGAAGCAGATGGACCTACAATATTGGACGAAAGGAATTTACAAAGACGAAACATGAACTCTAGGAATATGAGTGAGGAGTCTTATTTCGAAGAGATCCGATCGTTTATGGGAAAAGTAACTGATGGTAGATTGCTGCAGCATCTACAACCACAAAAACAAATTTCCAATTTCCCAATAAATTTACCTAAGTTATTCGATGCCAACAAATCCGGTCAGGAGAAACCTCTATCCCCAGAAGATGCAAAGCGAGATTCCTCATATTTTTCCGACAAGGATAACTACTCATCAAGGTCATCGACCAGTTCGGAAACTTCAAATAAAGAAGACGATAGTGAATGTAAAGATAAACTAGCTGAAGAAATTGAAAAACAAGAAAACGAGGACGATATAAGTAACAATAATACTTGATGCTTCTAGCATATGTGATAAGGGATGACTCCTAAAATATAATTTTATTCTCTTTATGGGAAACTCTCCACAATGCTCAAGAGAAGCTTGTTTTTAATCAACACCGTCTATTCAAACAGCTTTTTCTTCACTATTTATTCAGTCGTATACAAAGTAAATTTACGCTCATATAGGTACGTACAATTGAGTTCCTTTGAGAGGAAATGACAAAGCAAAAATGAAATGGAGCTAAACGGTTTTTAATTGCCAACCAATAAGTGCAGGACATGATAATCTAATTGTCCTTAGAGGAAGTTATGCAAACTACGAATGATGTAAGCAAAGTGCCGATATATATATATATAAGTTGGAATACAAGAGCCTTCACAAAGAGATCACTACGATACAAAAAAGTTCAATAACATTTACCAGTGACAATTTTGCAGTATTATATCTTGACGAAATTAGCCTAAACAAGCTGTCAGCCATATGCGAAATTAAAATATAAAATCATAGTTTTGAGTCGTTGGTTCATGTGTAAGCATTTGATCAAAATCTCTTAATTATTCTGTATCTTTAACTTAACAAAAGTGTAGTAGAAGTAAAAAGCATATAAAGCTACAATCCAATCATTCTTGAAATTCAATTTTAATTATACAAACGATTATTTCATTAACTTTTTTTGTCTATGTATTCTCATATTGCAAAATGTGCTCTTAATTTCCATTATAACTACCTAAATATTTCAATGGTGTATAAAAAACTTACACTGTTATCTAGGTCATTTTAAGTAGATACTTACAAAAAAAAAGATGAGCACTGAGCATATCTTGGTAGGCTGATAATAATTATACTGTTCACTTTTTATTAGAGACAGAACATGGATGAAAATTATGGTCGTTGCAGAAATATGTTTCATTAATTTCATAATAATCTAACAGTACTCTTATGCCACACAGGAAGCTTTCCAGCAGTAGGTATATATGTAACTAGTTAAAGTTGAGAGAAATTGTAACAAAATACTGCACTGTGAATAAGCCAATTTAAAAATTTGTTCAAGATAGGTTTGAATAGACCATTGAAATTTATTCAGCAGTATAATCTTGATTCGCGTATTTATCTCTCACAGCTGATGTATATAAATGACATTTCCTATTCCAATAAATATGTAGAAATAACATCACTAATGAATATAAATCATCATTAGATAGATTTCTTTCAACATTTTATTTACCATCTATTATATTGTTAATAATGCGCAGGTGCGTAAAGCGAGCCAACAAAAATAATTGTGAGTAGCTAATTTGAATTCCTAACAAGCCAACTGATCATTTGATTCGCGTCTATCGGCGATTTTGTTAAAATTCCTCAAGTTCAGGAAGTACCTGCGTGGTCTCAAAGAATTGGAATATCTGTCCTTATCGAGTCTCACATCAATATATATATACATATATACACAGTCAATGAGTGATCAAGTTAATTACTGGGAGAATCGTATCTTGAACATCTAATTATCCATAAATGAAAGAGATTCGTTGTGACAACGTACTATAAAAATTACTTCGTGTGGAATATATTAAAATAAATAGTCCATTACATCTATCCACTTTTTTCCGTTGTTTGTCGGCTAATAAAAATCACTTTCCAATTATTATTGAACGCTCGACAAAGTCACTTTCTTCGAAGGTATCACAATTGTTTATTTTTTTTCTTCTTCTTTCTTTTTCGCCTAGGATGAATAAATGCACATTTTTCTTCAAGAATGCGTAACATATATAACAGGATATCGCAGGAAATCGATTAGATGTTGAAAAAAAGCATTTGATGAAAGGAAGGCGCTCGATCCACATTCAATTTTTTTTTGGGCTGATTGTTCGTGCATTATAGCGGTAAATTATTGGTTCTACTTTAATTCTATTTTTGTGTGGATTCGATTTGGGTTTTGGAATAAGGAGGCTATAGGCAATTTACTCACTTTCTAAAAATTGGGAAAAATCTCTGCAACATGATTGCGATATTGCTGCGAACAATTGCTCTGATTATTTAAGCATTGTGTAGGTATATGAAAGGCATATTAACCATAAAAAAAACAAGCAAGTCACTTAACAATATCAATTTGGTCAGTCAACATCGTGACATCTAATTCACTTCATTTTTGTTTTTTACGCCTTTTTGTACATTACCTTGTCTTGGTAAAATATCACGGATACGGACTTTCAAAATAAAATGTGCTTTTACTTGAAATTCATTATCAACAAACCATATTAACAGATTTTGCTATTTTTTATTCTATAATGTTTTGTATTCCTGTCTATTGGGTACGTCTTGTCGATTGATTTCAAAACAACTAAAATTATTGTGATCCAAAGGTACGAGAAGCTTTAGAGATATCCCTATATCGAAGAATATGGTAAAGTGCCTAAGCTATCTATCAAAACAATACTCGGAAAAGAACAGAAATTATTTGCTCTATTAAGTACCCAGAGATAAAAGCAACGAAAATGTATCATTATATCATTCATTAATCATTATAATCAACTTTAGAACGCAACTATTGAATCAAGAATCGAGTAGAATGAAAATGAAAATGAAAAAATCCTCACATTCTTATTTTCACTTTGACAAATACAAGGTGAATCAAAACAAAGACAACATTAATAATAAAACCAACACTTTATTTGTAAACCTCACAGGTTTATCCTGCAGAGATCAATTTTGATAGCGAAACAATTTTCGCGTTTGACAAATAAAGTGTTTGTGTTATTGTGGTTAATTTTGTCTTTGATTTGATACTATCTACGTCAGCGGTTCCAGATTTCAAACAGTATTTAAATACAAGGTAATTTATGGATTTGAAAGATAAAACAGATCCTATTCTGTATAATTTGAAAAAAATATTCTCAATAAATAGAAAACTGATTTCTTATTTGAACTTTGTTAATATGTATTTACTATCTCTATCCTGCCAGATTAAGTGGCAAAAACTTGAATCTCTCTTGACATTAAGCTATAAATAAAATATCCATCACATAACTTGTCCATTATGTCCTAAAGAAGAATTATCCGTCTATAAAATTTAATCTCTGAAATCCGTTGGTTGTTGTTTTGTTTTTTTATGTTTTGGTGTTGTGAGCTAAAACATGTTGTTGTTGTTGTTGAAGTGGCATCATCGTCAAGATATATATCTGGATGGGAACGTGTATGAGAAACGATTCACATTGGTTATATACCTGTGGTATAGATATAGATAGGTACCTACCTACTGTAAATTGCTTGTACCTAGTAGTACTTGGATGGTATTGATCAATATTCTCAACTATATATCGGAATAACTAAGAGTAGGTCGTAACTATTCACATCTGGTCTTGAGAAACCTTGAAAGTATTTAAACATAGCTATAGTATACATAATTCAATGTGTCAAAAAAAACTACAGGGCTTTTCGTATTCAAACCAACGGTTATAAGTACGCTTCTTTCATTTTTCTACCAAAATATTTTATCATGAATTCTTCTTTGATCTATACTATTCCTATTTTCACAACACCGCTTGACATGTGCCAATTATCCTTCTTCTCCCAAAGCTGAAAAATTTGCAGCATCGTTTATTTATCATGCTTATTCTTTCTCCTTCTCTCCAGTAATGTATAAGAGCATTGTTTATTTCAAACATGTCTCCCTACTGGCTTAACAAATATAACTTGTATGGTTAGTAATTATAATTCTTTCAACTTTTTTCTTATAATTTTGCATGAAGAATTTTGAAAATACTGCCAAAGAAAGAAAAAATGCAGTGTTGTTATTTCATCATACCAACTTTCTGGTCTATCATAGTAGCTTTGTAAGAACTTTGAATATAAAAAAAATCTCATTACCTACTTTATTACTCAATATAATTTATACCTATGATAAAAAGTTCTTCACTCCAACTTCTTCTATGTCAACAATTTTCTCTATTATTATCTTTCCCTCGAATAATTTGCATGACGAATCTTCAAAATACTCACATTTTTTTATATTCTTCCTAGATCTTTCACCTCTCTCTCAAATACTTGCACTATCGTTCTTCTACGATATTTATTTCTGTTCTTTCCAAAGATGTATAAAAGTTTTGAATATTGATATAAGTCTTAATGCATGATTATCAAATCTATCTATTATCTAAGATCATTCTATCCTCTTGTTCTTCAATATTTTGCTCGTTTTGATTCTTTTTAAAATTTGCATATGTTATATATGTATATACCTATTTTCTTTAATTCTAACCGTACCTTCCTCATTCTGCTTCTTATAATTTGTCTTAATAATTATCAATCGTTCTTATAAACAAATATGAATGCTCGAATATCAAATTTATTTTACGTGATTCATAAAAAAAATCTCTCAATATTCTTCTATTCCAGTATTCTTCTCGATCATTTGCGATATGTTCTTTTTATAATTTGCATAAGGTAGTTTGAAAACTCACTCTTTTTTTTGTAATTCTTTCATAACTTCTCTTAAACTTTCACCTATCTCCTTTTTATTAAATTAATTAAATTAATAAAATATTTTACATTATTATACCTTTATCATAACTTGGGCTCTTCTTTTCTGATAATCTATAAAAGCTTCAAATATTAATAAAAAATTCACTTCTTGATGATCCAATCTATCTATTTTATATGATTCATAATCATTATGTTCATCTAGCTCAATACTTTTCTAGATTCTGATCATTCATTCCGCTTATATCTGCCTATACTTTGCATGAGTAGATAATCTTGATAATATAATACTTTTTCGTATTAATCGTAGATCTTCAACGATTTTTCTTTTAACAAAGATATTTTAATAATAAAAAATACAACTCTGTTTCTCTAAAAGTAACAAGATACCTTTCTTATATAAAGCTTTTTGGAACTTATTTTCTACTTATGTGTAATATATTTGAAAATAAAGAAAAACTTCACTACTTGATTGTCAAATCTATTTTTATGATTCAAATACTACACTCTATCACTCCATTTTCTGTTATTTCAATATCTTTCTCTTTATCATTATCTTCTTCCTATAAATTACATCAGGAATCTTGACAAACATTCTTTTTAGATTCTTTTGCATATTTTATCATTGTCTTTGGACTTTTTTTCGATACTTTATATGTATTTTATAATGCTTACAATTTCTTATATTCTTCCTAGATATTTCCCATAACTTTTAACTTCTATTTCATAAGCAATTCTATATTTCTCATGAATATAGCTACTTTTATCTATCTACTTGCAATACTCTGAGATTATCAGCTTCTTTATCCGCTAGTTCATTCTCATTTCGAAGCTAAGCTATTATGGTAAACTGAAGAACTTTAAAACAATCACCGTCTCATTCTCGTGAAATTACTGAACTTCTGCAGCAAAGCATCAACCCAAAACTATTCAAATAAGTGTATGACACATAAAATTAGCGCCTAACATCGATACGAACGCCTGTTAACTTGGACAATTTCAGTTCTTCAGGCGTTGGTATTATCTATGGAATCACAGCTTCTTCCCCATTAAAGATTCCTTGGCGTGCCGTATGTACCAATAATACTGTTGAATCGGTATAGGTACGTTGGCGAAAACGACAAACAAAATAAACATCAGCTATGCTAATAATAAACATTACCGCAGAATAGCTGACTCTTATCTGGTACGGATCGGACGAGCCGTATCATTTACGGAGTCAGTTAAAAAGTGGCCTTAAGGCCTCGACGCAGTTAGAACCCACCCACTTCCTTCGAGAACTAGACTACAGCGCGAGTTTTATGTTTATGCCATATATAGTTCAGGCGCGAACATCAAAATATTGTTATCGAGATTGTAGTTATTCAGTAACAGTATGTTGAAAATCTGAAACAGTACTAAAGCATTGCTTTAAGTAAAATCATATTTTTGTCTTAAACATAACCTTCAATCCTCAAGATTTATCTTTTCTTTCCGTTTCGAGTATCTCATTTTTGTTCTTTTTAACTATCAGTCTATTTCCATTCATCTATTTAACTAAAAACCACAAACTAGCTTGATATAATCAACCTGACATAACTTGATATTTTTAAAGTATAGTCTATATAAATCACCATCATTTCACATTGAGAAAGTATGAACAACTCTACAAAAGTGTTTTTAAAATTTATCAGTTCCAATAGTAGGTATAGAGTTACAGTGTTTTCAAATCGGTTCGTTATTGACGTATGTCTCAAATAAAATACTTTGAAATAACCCCTATTAAACAGGTAATCAGACGATTCTAATCAATTCAGACACAACAACTCCCCGATTACGTAATATAACTGGTAACTTAAATGGACTATATTTGTGGTAATATTGTGGCAACAAGCTCGTTTGCTACTCAGAAATATTTTAAAGATAGATCAGAAGAATGTATCAATACAATATTCCTATATCCATCTATCTATCTCACCTACTTGATAGAAAACATGATGTCCAGGCTTTTCTATAAAATATTCTTGATAGCCTAGGCAACTCACCGGTCACGTGAATTTATTTCTGTTTGTAAGGACATATTTTTTAAGTATGTATCTTCCACATAATGATATCCATCGATCATCTGTTAATTTTGAACAAAAACACATTTAAAAATAATTAGATTGTTTTGAAATCCACTGACAAGGTTTGAACAATTGTTGTATCTTTACATTTCTCATCCATATTCCATGTCTTTATGGGACCCAACACCTGCAATATATTTTCTGTTATTCTCTTCATGCCTATTTATTTATTTCATTTATTTATTTAACCAGTAATTATTACATATAACAAAGATTTCTGCAAACATCTATTCTTACCATTATTTTCATTTGATTTTACCTAAAATCTATATATTCTGCTATTGATACTTTCATTTTTTTAATACACTACTGATTTTTTGTTTTCACTTTACATGATATTAATTACCCGAGAAACAAGTTTTCTAGTAGTTCCTTGTTCTCGTCTTTCAAACTTCGAAGCCATTCTGCAGTATTACTAATTAACTTAGGTAATAAGTTTACCGAATAAATTTTGCCATTCAACTTGTTCGTCGCTATATCGAGCTTTAAAAACTGATACTGCCACTTATTCTCCTAAATGAATCAAAGTTGAGAGCTTAGCGCTTTGCTTTCTGATATCCAATCGGATATTCCATTTTCTCAGCAACAGGAAATCTACATCTATATCAACAAGTATTTAGACTTTAGTATTTCCTAGATGTTTGATAGTTCATGAAATGACCACCACTTTGGCATGCTACTTGTCAATTTTCGATTAATTCGATCGTAATCTGATTGACTGGAACAAAAATAGTACCAGCCCATGAACTATTTGCAAATATCTATAGCATCAGTCTTCGGGATGACCTCAACGCGAGCAGATGGCTTGCATACATACAGTGCGCATGAAAAAAAATAACTAAAAAATAAACAACGCAACGCAACCGACAGTTCGAAGGAAGCTGTCTTTGAATTATGCAAAATTATATGTAGAATCTAATCTTCTATATGGGCCTGATACAGTTATTCCCTGA
Organism: Crioceris asparagi; assembly: GCA_958507055.1. Taxonomy (NCBI): domain Eukaryota; kingdom Metazoa; phylum Arthropoda; class Insecta; order Coleoptera; family Chrysomelidae; genus Crioceris; species Crioceris asparagi. The sequence continues at coordinate 15,250,124 of OY293827.1, read as the reverse complement.
CATCCACAACACATCTCTTTACGCTAGAAATCGTTATTCCTTCAAGATATAATAATTGTTTCAGCTCATTATCTATCAACTCTTTATTATTTCTTATTGCTTTGTATATAAGTTAAGGCTTTATATATACCTATCTATACGTGTGTCGAGCCGACTTACCGTAACTCTTACCTTGATTCATTAATATGATTACATTAATGCTGATTGGATCACCGCATGTGTCTTATCTGAAGATCTATCACCATCGGTATCATTTACATATAGGTAGTACCCAGGAAATCGAGTAATTGATATAAGAAGGAGATATTTCACATCTCCGCCATCAAGTGGCTGCATCTCAAATACATTCAACACACATTCTACATAAATGCAAATATTGCAACATTCTGATAGAAGTTTAAACAAAAACAAAATGTCGTGAATAAATATTTCAAAAAAATGGGACCGACGTTATCAGTTGGTGCACTGAAAAGTACAAAATATTATTAATTCTATTGGTGCTGGTACTTTTGAAGTTGTGCAGTTGCAGCTAGATTGAAAACTTTCGGCACCAACTTCACAAGTACCAGCACCAATAGAATTAATATTATTTTGTACTTTTCAGTGCACCCACTGATAACGTCGGTCCATTGTTTTGTAAAAATTATTTATTTCACACCTTTGAATGTTACATTTGTCATGAAAATCGTTGAACGTTCACCATTATCCATGTTTTGCTAATATTCAGAAACCTAAGAACTCGAAAAACGTAACTCTATGGAAACATTTCCAATATAATTGTTGCAACAAATAATCTGGTCATTAATTTTCCATTCTCAGATTTTTAATTTTCGAAAGAAATTGCCTCTTCCACATATCGAAAATACAAACATTTCATATTTTATCATCGCAGAAATTCGAAAAAATGTTCAATTTTAACGTTTCAGGATATTAATGTATCTTTAATTCTGCAATCTCGAGAAAATTTGTCCCCTCCACCCATTTCGGGATTGGTTTTCGGAGGGAAGGAGATTTCGGATTTGCGTTCTTATGAACATGGGTCCATTTCTCAAGTCTCCTCTTTCAAATTAATTAAAAATCATCAAAATCGTAGTAAGTTTTACAAAGCGCACACGAACCAAAAAAAAGCAGACAGTCGAATTGATACCTCCTCCGTTCGGGGTTCATCGGTCAATAAAGTTCGTGAAAAAAAAAATTGAGTACTTAATTGTATAATTGTAAAAAGAAATTAATACCCTTTGTTTTTTTAATAGTATTTTCTTCTTGATTTTTGAAGGCCTCTGTTATTCTACTTTCATTTACTTAAAAATAGTATCTGAAAAATATTAGAAATTTCGTTCATTTCACAAAAAAAGATATTTATAATTTTCTATTTTTTAAATTTATTCAACGATTTTATGAAAATCATGACGATATTATAAGTAGGTAGTAGTATTGATAAATTTAGCAATTAACGAAAACTAGATTTTTCTATTTATCCTTTTTAAGTAATTTATATTTCTCAGGAATATTTTATAAATTGTTTTCTCTTAGTTGCTTCTAAAATGACTCTTTCAAGCATTTTAGAACTCACTAAGTTATAATATTCAGCATATAATAGGGAGGAAAAATTCAATTGGAAAATAAGATTTACATTCATTATGAATATTTTTTAATTTTTCTTCCCCCTGGATCGATTTTAAATGGCTATTTTTATTACTAAATTTTATTTACTATTCCTACATAGTTGAATATAGAGATCCTATGCCAATTAGAATCTAGAATAAAATATCTAGCATGTCATTTAAGAACAAATTTACATAATATGTCATTGTAGAGATGGCTGTGTTTAATAGCGTTTGGCGAGCAATTAAATGGTTCAAATTTTTCGAATACAAACTAAATTACCTTTCATGACAATATCAAAACTTTGTTTTCACACATCATCTTACATAATACAAATTTTATGAATCCTTGAATTATTCTATAACAAAAAAATTCTTTAACCATCAACATGTAATTGCCATTATCTCACAAACAAATAGAAAAGCTATTCAGGTGTCATTAGCGAAGTTCTTTTCAGGCAATTACGAACAGGTGAGATGATCTTCCTTCGGCTCTTATAAGAAACAGTAAACCATTATATTATTATTTGTAGATATATGAATGTGTTGTATGATGTGTCTGTTTATTGTATACAGTAGTCATTATTTTCAGTATACTCATCACTCTTTATTTGAATAGCAACACATATATACTTGCTGTACCATTCATTATTCGCTCTCTCAAGTAGGCATTGTTGAACCTGCCTATACAATTAGTCATGAGCCATGATTTTGTGTTTACTTAACTAATTGTAGCTGTTATAAAGCAGATGGAATCGTATGTAGTTGGTGCGGAAACCTTCAATTATTATTTATATTATCGTTATAATCGGTAAATGAGATGATTTTTGTTTTTACTGATGTAGCTATTGTTCGTCTGCTTGATCGAGAATAGTTTCGGGAAAGGGAGAAGGTTTAATCAAATAGGGTTTGGAATATTCATTTGCTTTTGTCGAAACTCTAGCCTAGTATTCATCAGTTTATCACCATTTTTCGCTTTTTTCTTTCTAGTCGCCGAATCATAAAGTTTATTAATCTTCATAACTTTTTAAGCTGCAAGGCTATTTATATAAAAACAGTGTTAACCGACTTAAAAATATTTATTTTTCACTAAACTTGCATGTACATAATCGACATCAATCTTATTTAGATACTCAAGAAAATAACCTGGCAATAATTTCCCTCGAACTATAATGGAGTTTGATTGCCGCATTTGAGAAGAATAAACACAATATATCTAGTATTCAATTTAGACTAGACAAACTACCTATACCAAATTTGATATTTATTATCTGTAGAATCAAAACTGCTCATCTTGTATCACTACCTACTACACTACCTTTATTCCATTCTAATACCAGTCACAAACATTTGAAACGTTCAATAAAAGTGCCCCATAATGCGGTTCCGAACATTGTATAATCCTTATTCGTGTTATAAAAAGCCCAATTACAAGATAAAGTCGAACAACATAGGAAATTCCGAGCAGTAGATAAAGATAACAAGTGAAATGTTCGTATCTCTAATGTAACGACTATTATTGGTGACTTAAAGGTCCTATCTGTAATCTTCTGTAAAGATAAGCAGTAGAGTGCTGCTACAGGTACATACTAACTAGTTCAGGTCGTATAGATGCCAACAGCTAGGGTGGTGGTTCAATGTTATAGGTAATGATGGTAATGGTATGCCGATCTGAAGATATAAAACTATATTCAAATCGGTGTTCCATAAATACGAATTGCAAATCTATTTTAATTTATCCAATATAGTATTCAAATGAATTATTTGTTTCATGACATTGTTTTCAATTCTCAATTTTACTTGGACTTATGGTAATTGGATATTTCCTAAAAACCAACAAACTATGGAAATTTAACTTTGTCCAACGATTCGATAAATGTATTTACTTAGTTTTTATTAGCAGACTCCGAAGCACCGTTATTTCTTTAGTATCTAACATTTGACCAGAAAATGAATGAAATAATCCTTGACCTCGACGGGCTCGAACCCAAGACCTCACCGTTGTAAGTCGAGCGTCTTACCTACTTGTAGGCACTACACAGTCTTATTTCCTTCATCAGTAAAACCAAAATCTGAACTTTCAACTGTTCTAAAATGTAACATCCTTGTGCATTTAAAATTTAAACAGCAAGAGAACATATAATACATATAAGATAAATTGTATTGTTTCTTTCATCCTGATACAAGCGCAATATTGCAATAACTTTTATTGTTAGCATCAATACCTATCTTATTATTATCATCCAATGCCACAACCTGTACCAGATTAAATCTCATAATATAGACAATATCTCTGATCGGCGTCTTTCTTTTTTAAAAACAAAGTAGATAAGTCTCCGCTGCATATAACCACACCCTTCAATCAAGAAGCTTATTACATCTTCTCTTCCTGAATATAATATATAATACCAACTGGTTGATGCTTACTGCTTTTATATTATCCTTGTTCGGCGAGACACAGTCAATCACACAGTCAGAGGGGATGGGCTGAGGTCGTCGATGCGCAAACGTCAGAGATTCAAAAAACAAAGATACCTACATGCCTACCAGGATCAATCTTCGTAGGCGAATCCAGAATGCGATCCTGGGTAGGTAAGGTAGGCGCGCGATAAAGATCGCGCGGAGATTAAAATAACTTTTTATATTTAAAATCTATCAGGTTCCGAGGGGCATTCAATATTATAGTTCCTATGCTACTCTACCTAACTAACTCTCCTCTATTGGGATTTTAATCTAGTTAAGAAGACGTAGGTAGGTGTATATATGTGTGTAATTTGTTCGATATCAAGATTGGAAGTATGGCTCAAGATGTAGTAGTTACTGTGGAGAAGAGCAATTGAATGGTATTATAGTGCTAAGAATTACCGCTGAATTTTTACGTAATTAGATTGTTATTTATATGAAAATAACAAAGAAACTGGCTAAATGATTACTACAAACATTTTGATAGCTTAACACAGTGAACTATACAGTATAAAAAATAGAAGCGTTCACCACATTCAAACGTAAAACTAATATGAGAATCAAGTTTGTTTGAAAATTTATAGGATTTCCTACGTCTGAAAAAATAGAACTCTTATATGATAACTTTGGCGTCTGTCTGTCTGAAAAAAAATAGGTAGATACTTATACAGAGTAAATCACGCCATCACGGTCAGTTGGCGGCTAGAGTGAGATTTCATTTGACAAATTAGAAAACAGAATGAAAAAAATCCTTCAAGTACATTGATAGCATAATTGAATGAAAGGCTGCAAATATATTTATGTTCAAACTTATAATATTTTAAGCGAAAAAATCGAAAATTTATCTTTTTCCTTTCCTTAGAAGTACGATATCCTACCCACGGGAGCCCAACTGGTACTTGACCGATGTTTAGTGCGTGGACAGTCTGAATGCGAATAGACAATTATTCTTATGAAGAGAATAATTAACATATGACAAATCAATAAATATTGATATGCCTTAGACGTTAGACTTTGATAATAAATTAACGATTCAGAATTAGATTGAAAAGTATATATTAAACAAGAATAAGTTAATTCTTCAATCTTATATCTATTTCCACAAGATTCTTCAATTGATTTATTCAAGTAACTGGTGCTTATTGTATAACATCGTTCCGCAAGATCAATAAAAATCCTCTTATACGCGCTTTTAAATTTAATCTTGTTTTCTGCTCTAATCTAGTATGTAGATTAAGAATTGTGTATCTTTGAGTAGACAGATGAGAGAGTTTTCCCTCCTATTGCATAACAGTTACGTAGCCATAGTAGTAGTACCTAGTATCTATCGAACACAACGCGCGTAATCTATACCAACGACGTAACGCATAGAAAGAAATTGCAGAAGTAGATCGATTGAAAGTAATGTCACCATTTCATTGCATTCAAATTTCAATAGATATCCACAACTTTCCTGTATTAACCCAGACTTGCAACTATTTCTTCATTTTTTCACAACATACGCAAAAACCTCGCTCCCCCTTCTCATAACTTTGCGACACTCACAGATATAAATACAAATAAGCCTCTAATATTTTTTATTTCTAAATAATATATTTCTGCTTCGACTTTAATTTCCATTTGATGTAATTACTTGTACCTGTTTCGAAAATAGAGAAAGTTTTCAAATAAAGTTTCCAACAATGTGATCTCCTCCCATTTATTATTGCAAACAGTATTCTTAAAGAATTTGTTCCTTCACCACTATGTCGACTATATTTTTTTTGTATTTGTTTTCATTTAATTTAGTTAGTGCACTTGAATTATTATCCTTACGACACCGCACTGTTCTAACCTATAACAATAAGAGTTTTGTAAACTAATCTGTTTTTTTATATGTAGAATAACAAATTTGTTTGGTTCCTAAATATTTCTTCTAATGATAAGTGCAATCTTGCGTGTTAGTTACCTTTTGTATAGATTTTATAATTTTAGTAGAATGTAAATTATTGTTTTTGTATATTTTGTATTGCTAGACTTTTGATGTTCAAAATACAAGAGCCATAATTATATTTTTTTAGGATACTGGAATTATAGTTTATTATCCATTGTAAGCTACTGCTAAAGATCTTTGATCCTTGAATCCTGATCATCAATTTTCATAAATATAATTCCAGCATATTTATGCTTCACTTCCGATTTGTTTCGATTTCAGAAACACTTCGGATGTGAAAACATCGAACTTTGTTACTTTAGTCAAGTATGGTTACCAACTTAGTTGTTTTATCGAATTGTTCTTAGTGCCCAAGGCACATAATTAGTCATTTTCTAGAATGAAAAAAAAACTGTACATACTATGGGACCAACACAAGATGGTATTCTTTTTGTAAATTGTTTTTTTTTGGTTTATTATTAAATATAGTGCAAGATATTTAATCTGTATATTTGTATTTTTTGTAATTTTAATAATAATTAAATTGTGAAAGATAAAATTATTCAGTTGCCTTATTTCTATAAACAAATCATCCATAAATGGCGTAGCGTAGGTAACAAACCTAATAACCCATTGGAAAAAGAAATTTCACAGACAATTTTCAATAAATTTAATGATTGAGAAATTCTTGTACCTTCATTGATAGCATAACTATTTGTTCAGAAACTTTCAATGAGTTAATAGAAATTTTGTCTTTTTGACCGACGAAGCAAACGGAGGATTTAAACAATTTGACTGTTTGTCTGCATGTTTTTGATGGATGTTTGGGCCTTATAAATAGTAAACCTGCTCAGATTTTCATGTTTTTTTTATTTGATAAATTATGTTTGATATTTGAGAATTGTTCCCACTGAAAAAAAAATCGACATTCAACATGTCCTTCCCCAAAAAAACTTCTACCAAAGGGTGTGGAGGGGGCAATTTTTCGAAAATAAAAAATTTGAGACGACAAAATTAAACAAGAGACCATATCCCGTAACGTTTAAGCTGGACATTTAAAAAAAATCATAGGTTTCCGAGTTACAGCAGTAGTAAAGTCTGAAATATGTTTGTCTCTGCTACGTGGTGGGCGCATTGTTTTTAGAAAATTGAAAATATGGGACGGCCAAATTAAAGAAGAGATTATATGTGGAAACATTTAAATCGGAAAATGTACGGTTTCCGAATTACAGCAGTGGGAAAGTCTGAAATATGTATATTTCCGCGATGTTTTGTTGAAATTTCTAAAATTTCTATTCTTTCTTTACAAAAAGTTGGATCGAATTTATCAGTTGGTACACCAAATAATACAAAATAATATTAATTCTATTATTTCTGATACTTTTAAAGTTGGTGCCAAAAGCTTATACGTTTCTAAGAGTTTCTAAGTTCTAACGACAACTGCACAACTTCAAAATTACCAGTACCAATAGAATCAATGTTATTTTGTATTTTTGAGTGCACTAACCAATAAAATCGGTCCAATTTTTTGTCAAAAATATTTATTATTTAATTTTTCAAAAAGAATCATTTCCTGTCCCGTTGAAGTATCTTTCCAATCTGTAGTTACCTAGTTCTCTTTTAAATGAAAACAAAATTACCAAAACATTTAATATGTAGGTATAGGATTTTCAACCGTAATTAAAAAAAAACAAACATTTATTTGTTATATATCTTATTCTTTTAAGTTATTATTTTTTAAAGAAAAAAGTCGCATCCACCTTCCGGTTATTAACGACGTTACAGTATTTTACTTAGATTTACAAAAACGATACAACATACATAAAAATTAAACATTTTTATATCTCATGATATAAATCTATATCCTTCAAGTAATTTTTAAGATTTAATAGATTACATGATTCTCCTAATAATGACTTAAGTTCTGTGGCAAGTTATACTTATTTCTAGATAATGTATATTTTTTACAGTCAATAAGAAAATGTTTTATACATTCGTGAATTATTCTGGTGTGGCCAAGTCGAAGTCTTGTCAGAATTACTTGGGAATGGCGGTCTTTTGGTAAGGACGGTTCAGCTTTAATTATTTTTAATAGGGTGTTTTGGATATAGTCTCTGCAGTTGTAAGATAGAACGTAATGAATTCGTTAGAATTACTGATTTCTCATAGTTGTTATTCAAGTATACTAATGCCCGGTATACTACATCTAGTTCATTTGTGTGGATGCTATTGAAGGGTGAATCTTCACATATATTCAAATTACATACCTCATTGTTAAGAAAAGACTATTCCTGGCAAAATTTAAATTGGACATTTCAAAAAATCCTAGTCAAAGCAATTGGAAATTTAAGATAAATTGAACTTACGGAATATAAGTAAACGATTTTGTTGACTATAAAACACCATGAGAAATTGATAATTTTTAACAAAAACTAGTGCCGAATTTATAAGATGGCGCAATTAAAAATACAAAAAAAAATATTGGTGCTGTTCAGACTCAAAATAACAGTAGGTACCAGTAGAACTAATATTATTTTGAATTTTCCAGTGCAACAGCTAATAAAGTCGATTTTAGTTTACGTAAAAAAAGTATGCTATAAAAATTACTGAATAAATGAATTGAACAATAATTGGTATTTTTAGATAAATAAACTTGTACCCGTTCTCAGTATGTCACTATGTCACCAATCATAGTTTAAGAGTAAAAGAGTAAATAAACCTATGAACATGCCGATAGACAGTCATCTCTGTAGAAAAAATTACTTACAATAACTCAATTAAACGCTCCCACAATATGTGACTGATTTTACGACCATGTTCTAATGACCGGCTCGATGAATATTCATTAGCTTAAATTAAGTGATAAATGAACGACGATAAAAATATAATCATAAATCATTTGGACAATCAGATGTTTGTGGAAAAATATTCTCGTGGGTATTGTGCTTTTTTCGATGAATCCTTCTTTTATAGAACAGAATACATGAATTATGTGAACCTATGATTTTGATGATTTTCATTGGAAAGAGAAGAAGAAACGGTCTCATTTAAAAACAATCAACATTTCTCCCTAAACCTTTAAAATGGGTGGAGGGTACTCGATACGGTAGAATTAAAGAAGAGATCATTATTTTAATGAAACATTTTTTAAAAACCTCAACGGTTTCAGAGTTGGAGAAGTAAGTTTTCGAAAAAATGGTAAACCATTGTACAGTGCATCCCATTTTGGTTAAGACAGCCAGGTATCTTGGTTTTTGTTGAAGATAGAACCTTGCGGTTTTCGCGGTCCTGTGTCTCTTTGTAAATGTCCAGTTGGCCTAAAAACATTTTGCCTAACTTCTTTTGTTCAAAAGTTACAGACCGTTTTTAAAAATTCAAACTTTTTGGACTTCCCCTAGATCTACGAAGATTCTCAGCAATAATGTCAAATTGAAAACTTATCCCATAGAGAATTTTATGCAGAATCCAGTGGCGCACGCTATTTTTTCAAAACTTATGACTTTTTCAATCTATTTATTATCTCATTAAATTCCTTATTCTTTGTCAAAATCACATTGAATTTTAATAGTGAGCTATGGTTCCTTCATACAAAAAAGTTGCAATTGACGGAATATTGCTTTTGAATTTTCCATGAAAGAATCAAAAACCATACTAACTCTATTTCACTAACAAAACACAAAACTTATTCACTGAATTGTTCAATTTGATGTCCATTTTCCCAAACACATAATAAACACACTTTCTCAATACGACTTAAAGCATTTAAAATTCGCTGTGAATGCTACCCCGTGCGCAAGGACGCATAGTCCTGTAACTCCTGCTCCGTGCGCACCAAATAAGAGCTGTCAGGGCAAGGGAAAGATATTTAAGTATGTTTCCCAACATTACCTTGCCCTCAGATAGACAAATCAACTATTATTTTCATAAAAATGCTCAATTTATAGCATGAGTAAAACTAAACTGTAAGATCGCCACCTATGAAAACCTAACCTATGATTTTCACCCAATACACTATTACACCGCAGATTACGCACGGTGCGTTAGCATATCCACTGCCGTTCCATGCGCACGGGATAGCAGTCACTACTAGTGATGCGCAAAGCAAGACCAAGACCAAGGCCGATATGGTCTTGGTATTGGTCTAGGTCTTGCACCCTTGGTATTGGTCTTCGTCTTGCATCAGATCCTTAGTCTTGGTCTTGGGTCTTGGTCTTGCATATATGGTCTTGGTCTTGCTGCAAGACTTGCAAGACTTACCAAGACTCTTGCAAAAGTTTTGATCTTCTTATAAGTGTGAAAAGTTGTTGCGATTCTAAACCGTAATTGCTTAATTCAAATGAAGAAGAACCGTGCAATATGTAGGGAAGTATGTAATTCATAATCTATAAGATTGCCTATACCTAATTATATTATCATTCGAAATGGATAAATTTCGACCGTATAAGAAAAAATTCTTTGTCCAGAACAAACACGCCTGGTATTGTAATGGTACCAAACCATTCTAGAATAAGTAATGACAATAAAACTAGGTGCGTAGAATTAAGTTAGGGCAAGTGGGATGCGTAATTAATTAATAAAGTTTATAAATTAATAATCACCATTCACATATGAGAATCGTACCTTACTAGCGCGACTTAGTCTGCTTGTGCTTGCTTGGTATAATCTGTTGCAACTGAGCACTCATTTTACTACATGCATCATACTTCTGTTTCATAACTCATTCTCTCGCTCATTCTACAATGGTTTTGTACCATTTTCTTTAAAAAAATAGAAAGAATCTCTTAGATTGGATATTGAGTGAAAGCGATTAAAAGTATTTGGTTTATAAAACTAACTTCAACTTTTGTATAAAGCTTTTTCCAAAATAAAAAGAAAATTAAAAACAGGTAGAAATTTGTTAATACGCGCGTTTATAAATTAAACGTATTTATTTCAATAATCAGTCGTGTGAATGACCGAAAAAATACTTTCAAAATATGGGCAATCTAAAATTTAAAAAATCTCCAAAAGTGGCTACTGGATAAATGTCATCAAAAACATATCAGATTTATAGATGATTTGTAACGTTTGCTTAAAATATTCTGCGCGATAGAAAAAATAATAAAAATAAAAATCCGTGTAGTGTACCTTCCCCTAACTACGAACTGTCGGGATTCTTTGAAAACAGCTCGTTAAGGGAAATCCTAGAAGGTTTTATTAAAATAAAGATCGAAGTTCAAAGATTAAATTAATTAGGTTATTTAGTAGCGTTTCTTATCTAATAATTAAGCAAAAGAATATGTTTCCTACCAAATTGTTGTTTGATTACGGAACTGCAAGAGTATTGCAAGTCTCGCAAGTCTTGCAGCAAGACCAAGACCAAGACCAGGTTAGTCTTGGTATTGGTCTTGCACCCCAGTATTGGTCTTGGGTCTTGGTCTTGCATAGACGGTCTTGGACTCGGTCTTGGTCTTGCAATTTTGCAAGACCAAGTCCAAGACTCGCAGCATCACTAGTCACTACGCTTAAGATTATTAAGGACCGTGTTTGTAAATTCTGGAAAGCTGCCTCTGTTCTTGCTCATAATAATAGATAAACATAAAGTTTTCAAAAATGCTGTAGAATTAATAACATTTTGAATTATTATTATTTGTGATTTTTTATAATAGGTCACGGAGGATTGTTGCCTTTTGAAGCATAGTTTTATCAAGTGACTGTGGAGAGATCAACAAATCTACTGTCATGATAATCAATTTGGACGTGTGCTATTATGTTTGTGCTTGGCGATTTTGTGAAGTTGTGAAAGTTTATAATGGCTTTAAGATATTTCCATAACAACGAAAATTCCGTGTTTTAGTTATTTTGGAACATTTAAAAAAAGCTTATGTTCATATATTATATATTATTTTGAACAAAGAATAGGGAATTTAATGAGATAATAAAATACAGGGTGTTCCATTAAAAAATCATAATTTTGAGTCGTGTATCCATTACCATACCCCGAAAAAAAATGCATGCGCCACTGCATTCTGCATAAAATGGAATAAGTTTTCAATTTGACCAAAAAGTGTGAATTTTCAAAAACGCCCTGTAACTTATGAAGGAAACAAATTAGGAAACATTTGTTTAGGTTATCTTGAGTTTCACAAAAACGTGACACAGGACCGCGAAAACAGCAAGGTTCAAGCTTCAACAACAACCGAGATACCTGGCTGTCTCAACCAAAATGGGATGCACTGTACTTACATATTGATTGAAAGTTTCATATTTTATGTATTTCCTGTTGGCACCAAAAAGCTTCTTACCAATTTTATTAGTTGGTGCATTGAAAAATACGAAATAACATTAATTGTGTTAGTACTAATTTTGAAGTTGATGCCAAAAGAATTCTATTGACCTATAACTGGTAGATTATTATAAAGTTATAAGAAAGAATAAATAATACCTATAATCCAGATGCTCTCATATACATATATTTCTAGCAGAGATATGTAAGCACTAAAGAAGCTAGAACATTGCATTTACATAAGTTTCTTTAGCAATTCATCCAGCTTCCATATATATATAATGCAGGCAGCTCTCTGTTCTTCATGGCAATGTTGTGTAACAATATCCTGACCATATCTCAAATTCGAAGGAGCGTCGTACCTACTACTTCTCCCAACTCGATATCTATCGTCGTCAACTTCTTTATTTCTTCCTCTCCTCTACTTCCGTGTCTTGTTCCGTTGGCTTTCGTCGCCGCCACTAGAAAAGGAAGGACAGTAGATACATTGGCCGATACATAGCACATATACAGGGTGTCTATAAAAAAGGTATTAACACAAGTCTATATTATTTTTATCACCCACTTGGATTAACCCCACTCTTATTTATCAACCTTGAATAAGAGGAAACAAAAAATTACCAACAAAAATGAACGTCAGTTACTAAAAATTCGAGTTCAAGTCAAAAGTTTGATAGTTCAGTAAATAATGCATTAATACAATATCAAAATATAATGCGATATTCCGATGAATCCAAAAAACTTATGCATAATGCAGTAAGTCATTTCCAAAATGATATAGGATTTCGTTTTACGGGCGATTCAAAAAACGTCCGAAGTCCTCCAAATTCCACAAACATCCAAACAGAACAAAGGATTTCGAATTTCGAATGAATATCTCTTACAAACGTTTTTCGGTACAAAAATCAAATTATGAAGAATACTCTGCATTCTTTAAAAGAAGTAATTTACAATGCCCGAAAAGAACATATTACTTTAATTTACCAGAAGAATCACTAGATATCAAGATTTCAAAGAGTTCTTTAATAGAGAGAGTCATGGAAGGCTGAAAGTAAATAAAAATCAGAGTTGAATGAATCCGACGACAAATTATCTTTTTATAAATCGAAAGTATTTATCAAGAATATTAAATAAGATACTAAACTTTAAACTTTTAGAATCAATTTGTCATTTATTTAATTTAATAGAACCGCTTTTCGGAGAAAACCTTAAAGTTCTAGTTTAAAACTCGGTTTAACATTATAGAACCAATATTTCAATAATTCAACTATAACCTCAGTGGTCCAGACAATTATTTTTTTATTAATAACATATAGCTATAATTATTATTATAACAGAACAGCATAACGTTCGTAAAAAAAATATGTTTAATATATGAAATTAATTAATATTTGTGATCATACGCCGTCACTGCCATAAAAATAATGGGTTTGGCCATTGGAGATGAAAAGATTCTTACCTAATTTTATTTGTGTGCTCAAGAAGTGTCATACGTGAAGCCACTTACTTCCAGATAGGTAATAGAAATACTATACTACATAATCCTGAGATCGAAAGAAGCTGAATGAAACCAAATTGACTTAGCGTAAAGTTGCGTTTTTTGGGCGCCTGAGATTTCAATTTTGAAATAGGTTTTCCTTATAAAAGTCTATCGGCCCATTGATCAGTTCTTAAATAGAAGAAAAGAAGCCCCTAAAGAGAATTAGGAAATTTCTTTATCCATAGAACTAGACGTTTCATTTTTTAATAATTTCATGTTTCTTATTTCAACATCAATACAGATAAAGAAAAATTAAGCATGAAATTTTGACAAAGCAGTTTATTTAGCATCAAAAATGTCCTTCTACTCTTAATAAGATTCGATATCACCTATAAATTTTTCAATATTTTTATTTTAGGAATTGTGTGTTTTTTTAATCAAATCAACACGATTTTAATTTTTAAAACCTTTTTGGGACACCCTGTATACACATGTGAGTGAGTCCATGTATAGTCCAGATTCCCGTAGGCGTCAACCTAATAGCCGTGTTTCCTTATATGCGTCCTGCATATTTGCATCTTGAAACTAAGTGTAAGTCGGTGTAACCGTGAATCAACAGCAAGTATGGTGAAGAATTGAGGGTAGAAAAAAAAAGAGAAGATATTCTTGGTCACGAAATATTTTTCGTTACATCAAATATATCTAGGAAAACATCGCATCACATTTGTTTCTGTAGCCAGAGTACCTACAAGTTTTCGTTCACGATTTGACACATTCAGCTGCTGGGTTTCTAGCCGTGTGCTAGCACGAATTTCGAAAACTTGATTTCAAGTATGTATAAACAACTGTTAAAGAAACTAGGACCGAATTCATTAGAATATTAGAAGATACATTGATACACATTTTTGAGGCTTACTCCCGAGCGCTTCGTCTTCTGAATCAAGTGAATTAAATCGAATAGAAACTAACTAATATCGTGAACGTGAAAGTTATCAGGATCGAGAAATCTCACCGAAAAAAATATAGAAAAAGTTTAAATATTGCGTTTGTTCCTAAATTCGATCCAACATATTGGCAAGTGCTGAGTCATGTATCTTATTTTAAATTCTTGGCAATATGTGGTTGAATATTTTTTCCGAATTTCTCCAAAAATGATTTTTCAAATCTAACGAAGCTCACGAAGAATTCAAACAGAAAGTTAGACCACTTGAAGGTATTTTCCTAGTTCGCCATGTCCGATTTCGCTACGAAAACAAAAATTACATATTTTCGTTGCGTTTCCCCATCATTAAGATTAGATAGTGTAATACCTTAGTGCAGGTTAGGTAATCGTCTCTTTTTCCATTATTTATCCTACTATAGTACTATAATATATACACGTTTATATTCTGGTTTCTCTTGCGCTAATATATGTTTGTTACACAATTTGTTTTTCAAAAAAATGGTTTTGCAACTAGGAGTATCAATTCTGGACCTTCATTGTAATTTATTTTGGTGGTAAAGTATTGTCATATTGGCAACCTTTAAACTATTGTTTGAATCTAGTCAAGTATCGAGCGTAGGGTAAGCCGGAATGTTAGTCGGTCTACGGTATGCTCGATACATTCTGCACCTTTTTTCACCAAAACGGCGCCTTGTGAAAGTGCAATAATTCCCACTTGATGTCAGTCGGCTAGGGAGAGTTTGCCATTTTTCCTTCAATTTTATGGTTTACCCAACAAAATATCCAACCAAAGATTTAATTTATTTACGCTATTCGCTATTCGTCCAAATAGGCAGCGACAGAATGACAGATACTAGATTGATCTCTCTTTTTTGTGTACGGACACTAACTGTAGATGACGAATCATTTACATAAAGCTTGTTTACCAACGATGGCGTCTGCCTTGAAAACACGAGAAACGCATCAATTCAAGCGAGGGGAATAAATCAGTGGCGTAACGATTTTGAGATAAGATCTGGTATTTCAATTTTTAATACGCTTCAAGGAAATTCATATAATTAGGGAGAAAAAAGGATGGATTGATTAAATAAGCAATTATATGAAAGATTTATTATTAACAATAATGCAGAACCATAAAATACAAATGTTTTGCTTGAGTTATAGAGTATAAATTTTAATTTAGTCATCTGACTTCTCTGAAATGTCACTTTGTGACGCCTATGAAATATAGATAGCGTTGCCTTCGGACCTATGAGCAGCGCCCTATCCTGGTATAAAGCTTGAAATACTGATGTGGTATCTTAGATCGACAAACGTAGAAGAAAATTTCATGATAATGAGATGCGACCAGAAGTATAGCGTGATGTACGTAGTTCATGAATGATTACAGGCAATAGCCGTCATTCGTGAAACAGATTATACGTAGATATTTCCGTAATTCAATTCTGGTTAGATAGTGTCACAATGGTATGTTACAATATATACAACAATATTCTGAATCAGAATGGACATTGCTAAATATCATATACTGTTAAATCAACAATTTTTTACTTTCATTTGAATAACCTCTTCCATTTTCTAACCTGTTAATAGTAGATACGATAAATATCATGTAATTAACCATAAAAATAACTATACTATAACATTTAAAGAATGTTTCATTAAAATGTTAAAACAATTGGTCATATCTTTTACCTGTTTGGCAAGAAGTGCAGGTGCAGTAAACCATGCCTTATTTTAAATAAAAGCAAAGAAAATAGGATAAATTTATCTGAGAGCCTAACCCTTCCTAAATTCTACACCTAAGGCACAAATGTCATTTTATTAGGAATTTTGAATTCTCCAAAATGTTCTGTATGAAAAACCTACCTATTCAACTTAACGAATTATACTTTATTTTTCGAGTTGTTTGAATGTCTAAGTAGAACACCCTGTAACTATGAGTCACTTTATTTTTAGGTGATTTGGGTTAAATTTTCATATTTTGAGAAAAAAATTTACCACTTAAAATATTTCCAATTATTAATGTACCTATATATGAATTATGTTGAACGTTGAGATTTCATGTCATAAACTTCTTTTCTGACTTATCCTTTGGCAGCAATTAAGTAATGGTTGTGGAAGTCCATTCTCGAAGTGGAGTGAAATGGTAAGACTTTGTGTTTCTTTTTCGTCTTAGCAATTAAGTACCTCTTGTTATAACATTTTTTCAATCCAAGCTGCAGCAATGACTTCCTACCATTCGCCTCATGTGATGACACGTTCCCCTGACTTATCTTCATTCCATCCCATTACTCTTTAACATGAGAAGTCTTTAATAATTGTCAAACATTACATATTCAAGAATAAAAATAATCGGAAAAACAAAAACATGGCTACGCTCTCAATGCCTGCATACTATTGCATTGCAAGAATGTATTCAGAATGTGCTCCATGTCTTATAAATATGAACAATCAACTCGAGAAAATTGTTAATTAAATCAAAATGATATATAATAGCAGAGATGATGTTTGTCGGAATATATATATATACTTATGTATATATAGGGGATTAGCGTTACTTATATTGCCAATAAAAAGCCATATCAATAATATCACTCACTGTACATATACCTATACTGATTACAAATGATCCAATTTATATTCATAAAAGCTAACTGTTGTCGGGTGTGTAAGATATGATTATTACTCTTTTTCACCCACAATTTTTCTTACATAATTTTTAATTATTTCTTATAACACCGTGTTTAATTGCAAAAAATAATATGTACATATACCTAGAACATTTTTATTCTGCAAAACTTCTATTTCATAGCTTTAATTACATATTTTATGATTATTCATTTTTTCCAACATTATTCATGAACTAATGAAGAATATACGAAGTACAAATGTTACGCAATAGCATAATTAATGCTTATTATTACTTTTATTTATTTTCTGCAATGTTTAAGGCATCACCACCTATTATAACTGAATAACGAAATATAATTTCGTGCACTTGGAAAACTGCATTACCTCTAGTAATAAATACATCGGTGAAAACTGCATTCAATTCCATGCAGTAGTTTTTGCGTGATGCGCGTACAAACATACAGACAGACGGACAAAAATTAAAAAAAAAATTGTTGTTCTGGCATCTGTTGCTCTAATAAAGGCCCCCCATATTATTTTTCCTTAAATATCTATAATGTACTGTCAAAACCGTACTATTAAATCTATAGGAATTTCATACAAATATTGACACCCCTTTTTACCCCCTTAAGGGTTGAATTTTGCGAAATCCCGTCTTAGTGAACACTTATGTTCTAAAAGGAACCCCCATGTAAAACCTGAGACTTCTAGCATTTGTAGTTTCTTAAATTTCGCGATGAGTGATTGATTGGACATTTCGCTTTTATATATATATATATATAGATTAGAATCTGTCGAAATCTAGGTGGCTTTTTTCCTGTTCAATTCCTAGATGCAAAATCGAAAATAACCAATAACTGACCGAAGGCACAATATTTTTAGGCGATCGGTTCAAAGGTGTAGAAGTTGATGCACTGCAACGCCATCTAGTGGCGAGTTATGTCAAGGTAGATAGCATAAAAACCTTCTGAATGGAAAATTGCATATCGTTACACATGAACACCGATTTGCCAAGCTGTCCTTGTCAACCACGTTTACCCGCTTAAGGCAAAGAAGATAGATACTACATAGAAGTGTACATCGTATAAATTTGAGGCGAAAACCGAGTGAGCTTCGTTAACCAAGTTACGAGGGCGCTACCGTCGAAAATGAGTATTTTGTAGAATAATTCAACATTCGGCTATCAGGCGACCAGAAACGGCTATAGGTATATGTATACTTATGTGTTCCTAGCGTCTCTCAACGGCAATCACCAGCCCGCTGCCCGCTAGAACACATAAGTACCTAAAGCCGTTTCTGGTCGCCAGATAGCCGAATGTTGAATTATTCCAAAAATATTTTCGACGGTAGCGCCCTCGTCACTTAGTTAACGAAGCTCACTCGGTTTTCGCCTCAAATTAACTATACGATGGACACTTCTATGTAGTATCTATCTTCTTTGCTTAAGGTAAATACAGACCGGCTAACATTCGGCCGGATACTTGTTGTCAACATTACTGCCAACTGCCAAAACATGTATGCCATCAACTCGCAACAAGTTGGCAGATACTCGGATGGCACGACATCAAAGGATTTTCTTGAATGTTGTTTGTATCCGTGTTTCCCATCTGCAATGGAAAACATCGCTCTTCTAGACGATGTTGTCCACAAGAAAAGTCAAAACAGGATAGTCATAGTAAGGTTGGCTTTCGCTGCTATTTTATTTTCTACAACTAGTAGTTACGTTCATTAATATTAACTTTATTATTATTATTTTATCAGATACTATTTTCTTCATAGGGCACGTAGTCACGTCTTTTTTTTGATAAATTTGTTAAAAAATTATTCAAATAATAAATGTAAACTTTTTTCTTCTGGAAGTACAAATTGACATTTTTTGGCCCATGAAATGAAATGCACATATTATATTATATACAGGGTGGCCGTTCAAAAAAGAGTTTTCGGGTATTTGTCGCATGTTTTTCAAAAAGCACTCGTCGATTATATTTCCTGTGGGAGACAACCGATTTTGGTTTGGCCGAGCAACACTGTTGGCCACATATATCCGGATACAAGTTGTTGTGTCCAACAAATATGTTGCCAGCATCCGTTAACATGTTGCCAACAGTTGATAACATTTTGTTGTTTGGTTGTTTTCCTAGAGATAGAATTTCTAAAGTTCTTTACACCAGAAAAAGAAACTGCCTAACTTTCATGTTTCTAGCTTTAGTAGTTCTGGCAGTCAACCAGCTTCTTTATACAGGGTCCCGACAATTTTAGACAGTGTTGCTATTTCTTAGATTGTAAGAGTTAAAAGATTTCATTTATGTCATCTGTTCTGAATGAATCGTTGTTCCTTGTTGACACTGCCTTCCAAATAAGTTTAAAGAAAATCTAATTTCAACGATTTACAAAAGAAGTCGATTTTGTTTTATCTCAAGAATTCACAATGTAGCTTTCATGCTCCCTTGGAAAATGCTAGACGTTATCACAAACAGGATCACGTCGT
Organism: Crioceris asparagi; assembly: GCA_958507055.1. NCBI lineage: Eukaryota > Metazoa > Arthropoda > Insecta > Coleoptera > Chrysomelidae > Crioceris > Crioceris asparagi. Next base: position 15,230,335 of record OY293827.1, on the reverse strand, counting down.
GTTGATTAAGTCCTTACTTACATCTCGACCATGCAAAGAAACATACACCATTGAAGATTGTAAAACACATTCAGGAAACGGTTGTTATCTTTGTAGGTGAAATACCACATGAGCAATCTTAAATGATATCTTGAACTTTTTTTGGGCTTAGATCTGAAATCGCGTTCTCGTGTCATGTCAGGTCATTATAGATCAAAAAGTAACTGTTAACACCATTTATGTACACCTACCTGGGATAGCGGCAGTAAAAGTGTCGGCATACTAAAAAGAGATTCTCGATATGGTAAAGGGACCGTCATTACAATTCGAATTGGATTATCAAGATTTAAAAAGCGGAAAAAAGAAGTGTCGCTTTTGCAATATTCATAGTTAATAACACTAAGCCTCACAGTTGAGAGAGCAAGAAGGATTACCTACATATTAAATAAAGTTACTAAGAGAAATAATTCAAGTTAAACGGTTTTATTAGAAGAATATAATGGTGGTGATGATGCACTTAATGCTCTAAAAGCTAAAAAATAATTTGGTAGGTCTTAGGTACCAGTCATCACACTATTCCCCTCATCGATCTAGGGTATTGATCAGGCAAAAAAATAAAATCGTTGGGCACGTGAAATTTTTATCTAGTCAACCGCTATAACGTTAAAAATGCTATTTACATACTCTGTGTCCAATTAAGTCGGAACCATATGGAAAACTTTTTTATTATTGGATTTATGAAAAAAAGTTATTCTTTATAAAGAGTTCTGCATAGTCGAAAACATAAAATGTAACCATCAGATTTCATTTTTTTAATCCGTATACGAGGTGAGTCAAAAAATATGAATTTTGAAGTACCTTTATTTTTGAAAATATCAAAAGTTTTTATTGAAAAAAAAATGATCATAATTGAAAACTATTCTCAGATATCCAATATTATCCATGCCATGAAAAAACATTTTTTATTATTTTTATTAATTTCTGTGTATTAGCATTGACAATTTACTTCTACCGATAAACATTTAATCTAGGAAACGTCAAATCGCTAATTCATTTTATAAAATAAATGAAATGGCGGCTCTATTAACTAATGAAGAGAAAATTGAGCTAGTTTTGATTGTAGAAGATTATAAGACTCATAGAGAAGCAGCTGCTATTTTTAACAAAAGACATCCCAATAGAAATATTCAGCATTCGATTCGATCTGTTGTTAACAATAGCTGCTGCTTCTCTATGAGTTTTATAATTATCTCCAACAATCAAAACTAGTTAAATTTTCTCCTTAGTAGTTAATAGACCCGCCATTTCATGTATTTTAACGAACTAGCGATTTGACGTTTGGAGTCAGTGCATCCTAGATTAAATGTTTATCGGTAGACGTAAATTATCAATGCTAATACACAGAAGTTAATAGAAATAATAAAATATGGTTTCTCATGGCAGATGGATAATGTTGGATATCTGACAATAGTTTTCAATAATGATCAACTCTTTTCAATAAAAACTCGATATTTTCAAAAATAAGGGTACTTTACTCTTGAACAAAATTCATATTTTTCGACTCACCTCGTATACGGATTTAAAAAATGATATTTGGTAGTTGCATTTTAAGTTTTCGACTATGCAGACCTTTTTATCAAGAATAACTTTTTTTCATAAAATCAATAATAAAAAAGTTTGCCATATGGTTCCGACTTAATTGGGCACAGTGTATATTATATTCTCAGGTTACGCTACATACGCCCATCGATTTTATTTTTTGTCTGACCTATGCCCTAGGTTGATGAGGAGAGTAGTGTAATGACCTATGAATAAGACCTACCAAGTATTTTTTTTAACTTTTAGTGCATTCTTCAACTTCAACTGCAACTTCATAATTACTATACATTATTTTTTTCTAATAAAACCGTTTAACTTAAAAAACATATACAACTTTATTTTCAAGTTTTGAATTTCCAATTTTGTAATTTAATAATTGTCATTCTATTTAGGTCATTATGTGCCTCATTATTTCAAAGTTTGTTTCCTGACAATTTGTTGCAATTTAACTCCTTCCAAAGACTCAAACAATTTTAAGCCTAAATACACAACAGCTTGGTCTACAGTGCTGCCTTGCATTTTGTAGACAGTGGAAGCTTATGACACAATTAAGGGCAACATCCTTCTTTCAGCTATCCCTTACTTGAACTTTGCTGGAAACTGAATGGCTTTAGGATGAATAAAGTAAAGTCGATACGATCTGACGGTACATCTGTTTGGTACATTTGGGTTCGACGAAACTGAGGCAATATATTTTCAGTAATCACATTGTGAGCTATATTCTACTAGTCAAGCCCTTTCATTTGATGCCCATACTGAAGAGGTGGTGAAAACATATATACTTAAACCGACATTTTGTTGGTGGCCATATTGGATTTTTGTTATTCATTCATATGTAATCCACCATTTTGTAGCGGCGGCCATCTTGGATTTACAATGATAAAGAATATAATAAATAGTATTGTAATAAGAACTAAAGGTACGTACTAAATTTTAGATCAATGTGTCAACGGGAAAAGGGTCAAATATCAATTAATAGATTTGACCCAAATAAATACATAAGAAGCAAGGCAAGCTAAATAAATCCGTTTAAAAACGATCTATTATTCCATTGATTAGGTCATTGTGTCAATGAAATTTCGACAGCTGATATATTTGAATGAAAATCGAGTGTTCGATAATGCTAATTGCTTTTCTAAAAAGAAAACATATCAAACTTTCCTGCCACTTTTATAAGTAGATTTTCTTCTTGAGTTATTCATTTTCTCCTATAATTTAGTTAGCTACAGTTGTGTTTTAAATGTGAATAAACAGGTAGAGAATATGAAATATAATCATTGAGTAACTTTCTTCCTTTTTTGCTACAGAGATACACCCTGCCCTGGTCAAGGGTCTCTTGAAGAACACTCTAAGCCAACTTCGTCGAAAACCTAGCCATTTGATATTGCACTGCAGCAACAAAATCGGCTTATATACAAGATAAGCTTGGCATAAACAGATACTTAGACAGACTGTCAGGAGGACCCCATAGACCAGTGGCTGGAAATTTTGATCATTTGTTTCCTGAAATGTAAATATATCTTGAAAACCAGATAGAGGTGAGATTGCAATAATTTCCTTCAGGTAAGGAGTATGAGAGTAAAAATTTTGAGCTTAAATAAATACCAAAGCTACAAATAAGAATAAGAGTTGTTATTTTCAAGCAAAAATGTATCAGGACAATTATTTTAATTGAGTGTTAGCATGAATTGCTAATAGGGAGTTATTGGAAATATATTTTTCACGTCAGGCACTATTAAGGGGTGCCTTATTTTAATAAGATCTTAACGTTATTTCTCGAAAAAATAAATACTTATTGGAACGCATTCTTTAAATTGACAGTTTGTCTGGATAAGCAGCAGCAATAGCTAACCTAATGCTTTTGTCTGCGTCTTTGCTTTGTTGTATAAAAGTAGTTTGACTAATTTTAACACAAACAAACCAAATATTTGAAGGTTTTGATGAAATCATGTTTTCTGTGATGCTATATTCGTTGAATAAAGGAAATAAGGAAACCTTACATACTTACGGTAACAAGTCATAAATAGGACGACCTTATTTTATTATGGTTCCCTTATTATTATTTAGCTGTCATTTTAAGGACGACCATAATAAGGCCTTTACCTTATAGCGTTATCAATAATAAATCGAAAGATGGCGGTATTAATTTCCTGTGGATGAGATACTTGATTGTTGTTTTAGATAATCAACCATAATTACCCAACAACTAAAGATTCAATGTACAGTATAAGAATATAGAGGAGAGCTAGGTCTAAATAGGCTACATCGGATAATCTTACCTTTCTTCCTTTGGGAAAAAGGTTTCTTAATTTTTTCAGAAACGAATGCTTTGCTGTTGAAAAATCAAATGCCGATCTCTTTTATAACTGTCACACTTCGAGAAACCTGATGTGGGAAGTTTTGAAATAAACACCCTGTATAATGAGAATTGACTAGTTTATAGTTTCTAACCGAGAATTTTGCTTTATTATAATGTGGAAGTAGAAAATAATTCTGATTTATATTATGACACCAGACAATATCTGAGCTATTTAAAGTATATTATTGCCCGACGTTTTTAATGACACTCTTCTATAATTATCTAAGATTGGCTCCAATTATTTATTAAAGACGGAGTTCCTAAATTAAAAATACAATAAATAAATCACATCAATTATAAGGCGGTGAAAAGCGGACCGAAGCTGGCCACTGTTTTTGTCGAACTTCTGTAAAATGTCAATTCTATGTCACAACTTCACAATTTATATCAGCCTTTTCAGCCATTATCACTAATTAGTAGTTAAGCCTCTTGTATTTCCGCATGCGATTTTCATCTATATTTTATCTTTAATTGTAGAATAATTATTGCATAAACCATTGGCAAAATAACAAAAATGCGAATGTAGGTAAGCAATTTATTACAATTTATTAATAAGTTGCGTTGCTTGTGTGACTACGAATATGGCGTGAACGTTGAATAAATTATTCTTAGCCGATCGAAGGTTTACATAAAAGTGGAATTATTCTGTTTAATTAGGCGATTCGCAAGCACAACGTGGATTTATCCATAGGTAAAGAAGTTGATTGAGTTGTTAATTTTCAATTTTCTCACCGGATGAGATGTATGGCTTTTTTCGGTTAGCATGAATTATACTATATACCTACATTTAGAGTGGAGAAATCAACGTTGCTGTTCTAATGAAAAGCGGAAACATTAGCTGTCGTTCATGTCAATTAACCGGTGTAAAGCTCTAGTTTCCAGTGATACAGCAGACCTTCCGTCTCCTCAAAGTCATCACATCATCTATTATTCACTTGTACTTATTCCTATGATGATATCAGATACTGATCGAAGAATGTTTACTATCCAAAACTCGTTTTTATCCATTCATCAAAAAGCAAACATACAGTTATTGTCGTTTTTCAAAGTCGGTCAAAAATGCATTGATATATAAAATATTTACAGACAAGCTTCTTTTCGGATGAACAATCGAAAAATCAGGTGGTAATCTAAGTTAAGAATGCGATAATGGTGGAAAAATCGGCCAAGTACGAGTCGAACTCGCACACGAAGGTTTACTCACCATTATGATGGATGGATGGACTTAGTATACAGGTATTGTTATAACGCAGTAAAAGAAATACACATTCTCTGAAAAGTTAAACTTTCTTCCTCCTCCCCCGGTTCATGAGATTCAGCCTGCTCCCAGACGAACAGACGGATGGACCATGAATTTTCTGTTATATTGAAAAGCCAAATACACGTTCTTTGAAAATTCCAACTATCTACCTATTACTGCTTGTAAGGTATCTACAGCTCGGTGGCAGAGATACGGGCGGATGGATACATCCTCTTAAAATATTAGTATTCTACCCATTACAGTTCATGAGATAGAGCCCGCTGACAGGCGGACGGATGGACAGCGGAGTCTCAGTAAAAGGGACCCGTTTTCATCCTTTTGAGTGCAGAACCCTAAAAAGAAGAGACGAAAGCTGTAAGATGAAAGAGTCTTCTCAGTATGTAAATTAAACTGCTATGAATTATATTATCTTCAGTGAGTGCGTAAGATATGGATAAATATATCACATCTAACAATTCCTTGGAAAAAACTTTAATTTTATAAAGACGTTCCCTATTTTTGACCGGCAAACCCAAATGGAGGAGGTATACAATTCGACTGTCTGTTGTTTTTATTCATTTGAAAGAGGAGACATGAGAAATAGGGTCCCATATTCAATCTCCGGAAACGTTAAAATTGAACATTTTTTCAAAAGAGTTACAGGATGGTTAAATCTCAAATATGTGCATTTCTGTTATGTAAAGGGGGCAATTTCTTTCCAAAATTGAAAATATGAAACAACCAAATTAGAGACCAGATTATTTCTAGCAACATTTATATTGAACATTTTTTTCAGTAGAGTTACGGTTTTCGATTTTCAGCATTGGTAAAGTCTAAAATATGCGTAGGTATTTCCGCGACGATGTTCTCAGATTTTTTAATAATAACAAATGCAAGCAAAGAATATACATGGGTACATGGTATAGGTGAACCTTCAACAATTTTCGTGACTAATGTTACATTCAAAAGTGTAAAATAAATATGAAGAAAACTGGACAAGTGCGAGTTGAACTCGCGAGGGTTCCGTACGTTCATGTTTTTTTTAATCTGACCCAAATGTTGTATTGAGTGATATACCATGTTATTTTAATATTATGGACTTCTCATAGGTTTTCTTATAATCTATAAGTAGAAAACTAATTTCTGTATTTTTTTCAACATTTTAGGTTGAGTAGATTCGGAGATAATTGACTGTGAACGACGGATAGACGGACACATGAGTGATCCTATAAGTGTTCCGTTTTTTTTCGGACGTATGGAACTCTAAAAAAATTAATAATAATGTCGGTCAAATTTCTTGTAAGAAATATTTTTCGAATGAGGTTCCTTAAAACGGCTTGCAGATTTGATCAGACAAGCACCTTAATAATAAATATCGAAATTAAATTCAAGACACTGAAATAAATTTGGTATAATATATTGTTGAAACAAGGCAATACTTCTTTCGCCAAAGTGCGCCTTTCAAAAAATTTGAATATAAGTGCCTATTCAAATAAAAAGAAAATCATTCTTTATATCGTAATCGTAACGACTAATGTTATAAAGTAATTATTTAACAAGTATAAATATATTGAGGGTCTGGATATTGGACATACCGTCGATTAGTCATTGAGGATTGAGGATACCTATTACCCGAATGTTTACGTTTAATAAGTTTTAATAACTCAAGTGAATTCAATTCTAATTCTCTTCAGCACGTAATATTTTGAAATTATTATTAAATATGTTATTATTATCATTTAGATGTAGCGCATAGTATACATTAGTTTAATGGTATCGGAATGAGCTCTTATGTTCATTGGTAAAAGTTTAAAAATCTATTAAATTAATGGCATTTGCTAAATTTCTCAACAACAATAAATCAAAAACCCCAAATTATAGTAAATCAGGTGCATAGAAACTCATTTATGGTGACTGAAAGAAAGAGAATTAGCGACCATTCCGAAATCACATCGACCAATAATATTAGCTTGTTGTCTTTTTTCTCTGTTACTACTAATTGTCTTATTTTGATTTTGAGAAACCTCAAAGAATATTACAATTTGACAAAGTTATTGGCAAAATCAAAACAGTACAATGAATATTTTCATAACTTTCTGTTACCATTTTATTATTTATTTTAATTTAATCGCATCTAGGCTTGATAAACAATAGAATGATATAAATAGAACAAATCAAAATTACTCAAACTCAATTCAAAAAACTTTAAATTTGGCAGAGCCCCAAAATTTGTTATCATAATATCTAATGGAGATATTGTTTCGCTTTCACACTTCACGCGCACACACTGTATATGATACAGAATATCAAAATAAATGGAATTTCTCACCTCTAAACAGATTCAAGGTTGAAATCTAAGACTGAAGCATCAAATATATTAATATCAATATTATCATCATCGTAATGGCATTGATCTACGGATATTATTTCCCGCCTTTTTGAATCAGATGCTGCCGAAGGCGTCTTCTACTACCAAACAAAAAGGAGCCGTCAAGAACAGAACGAGAAATTTGTTTTGGCGCGTGGATCCGAAAAGTCGTGCGCAGCCAACTATGATTCAATAACTTTGACCCAATTAACTGGGAGTTCGTGATCGGTGGAAGCGAGGAGATTAAAAGACTGCGATATTTTTTTGCTTCTATAATATGTTTCATAAGCTTTGCGTGATGAGTTAGTTTTTTTTTGTTTTCATTATTATTCTCTCATTTCTTTCTCTATGATGACGGCTCACCAGCAAGCAAGCAGTTGTTGTTGCATGGGCGGATGATGCCGTGCAAAAATGTGGACGAAAGGTCACACACACAGACAGAGTACTACTTGGTTTTTGTTATTACGGTATTTGAAGATAAATTGAGAGAGAACATGTCGACTCATTAAGATTGTTGTTTGGAATGCAACTTTGAAATATCAACTCCTACTACATTTTGTTGATTCATATACAGGGTGAGATTTTAGTGTACTGGGTCTTTGATTATATTTACGTGGCTATCTGGAGCCTTTATTTTTGATGACAGAAAAAAATGTTTTCTGTAAAAATTGTAGTTTGTTTTTCATATTATTAACAGTAAAAAAATAACGCATTTAAAAAATGGCAAAATATAGGCAACTTCAATATTTTTATAATGGAACACCCTGTATATTATGCGCTAAAAGGAAAGATCTTTTTTCTGATTTCGAATATATTATATTAAAGATATTTGGGTGAACCAAGACAGCCATGGAAACAATAAATATAAAAAATAAATAAATTATCTAAAATAAATAAATTAATTAATAAAACATAACAATTTTATTGTTTCCATGACATTCTTGATACAAAATATGAAGATTTCTTGCAGTTTATTTATAATTTGAAATAAAATATCTCGAAAATGGTTCACCTAAATATGATCAATATACATCTATATATTTGAAATCAAAAGAAAGATCCTTCGTTGTAATTCATAATATACATATATATATATATATATATATATATATATATATATATATATATATATATATATATATATATATATATATATATATATATGCAACAAAAACTTAAATTTTTATATTAAACATTTTTTTCCATTTTCAAAGATATAGATTCCAGATAGACACGTAAATATAATCAAAGACCTTCGTTTGATAAGAATGTTATTAGAAAGAAAATAAAAAAAAATACAGAAGTTGTAGGCACTCTTATCGTATTTTGCAATTCATTAGAATGTATTTACACGACTTTTTGGCCGACTTCCGAAGGAATACGATTTGAATGTATGTTTTTGTTATGTATCTAGCCTGGTTTCGCATGATAAACGAGCACCGATTTTGATAATTATTTTACTTATTTAAGAGAGAATGACTATGAGGTAGTCTGATATTCAAATTATCAGTATTTGAATAAGATAATTCCTACAAAGATGCCCTTCTAATGCCAGAAAAAAATATTTTTCCTTAGTACCTATTTGTTTTCATTGTTGATAGGCACGTTAATGGTATTACCTATTTATATACTGTTGATCACAATAATTTGGATTTGAACATATTTTATAGTCATAGAAATATTTCTATTTCTATCTATCTCCACAAGTTCGTCTTGGGAACAGTAGGGTATCACCTGCATATTGGAGGTTAGAGATATCTACTCAACCAATTGCCAACCAAGAAAGAACAAACTACATCTAACCATTACCAATTTCCACTTTCGATAGCATAACAAGACAATGATATCAATAAATTCTTGATAAAATAAAATAATTTTAATGTAATTGTTGAAAACACTCGAGCAAAAGAAACAATATCAGGCAAGCTGTAATATTTATATTCTTGAAGCAAGTAGAAGATTTCTCGATCTTTTTCCCATCACTAATAATACCTATCACATATATTTGTTGTGCAATAGGATAAATAACATTGAAAGTTACTATAAACCCGAACTCATTAAAAACGAATCCGCGCAAGGTGACGGTTCTAATTATATTTTGTAGGATTTTATAATATTTGGTTATTTTACTATAATTGTTTCAGAGCCTGCCTGATATTGCTCTAGCATTTTCAACATTTACATTCTTGTTCTTGAAGTACCCTACAATCTAGACAGCCTTGGCGACCTCTGGCGTATATATGTATGTAAAACGCGCCATTCCGCAAAGATAAGGGACATACAGTTTATCAACGGATCCAAACGGCACTATTTGAGAGTCTTCACTAGAAATTATTACTCGTGATAGGTTACCACGTAGCTTTAAATGAAAAACTTATCCATATCTTAGCCGAACTCGAACCTCGTTCTAGTGCACGGTAATCGGACGCGCAAACCACCATGCTCTAGTATTTTCAACATTTACATTAGGATTAGTTTATTACATCAAGTATTTCCAAGAGCATTTTCCATGTGAGTATATTTCACGAACAGCACTCTTTGAAAGGCTTCTCTAGACAGCAGTTCTGGTAGTTTGTCATTCCTCTCCACGATATGGCCACAGTCTAGCGTTATGAAAAATCTTTACGGCTAACCCGGGTATCATAACCAACATATCAACTTATTGTAGTCTAATTTGTTAATGACTACGATTTCTAGCAGGTATTAGATATTTGATTTATGATTGTTTTCACAAGGACAAAAATGTAGGTTATCTTTGATCGAAATCCACTTAATAGAATATTCTCATTATTATATTAATGTCATAAACTATATCAGATTCAATTATTACACATAGAAGAAATACCTACTAATAAGAAATTGGTCATGATGCAGTGATTGTAGATCAGTATATCAATTATTATACGAACCAATATAATCAATCTATTGGTATATCTAAACCATTGTTTTACCTTCTTACAAAAATCCCGTTGATAATACCTTCAATAAAATAAAATGGTAATATTAATTGCATTACAATTGCTTATCATGAGCATAAGTTATGAGTATAATGACGGACAATTATCGGTAAAACTACCAAGAAATACGAGATACCGCAACAAAACAATTGATGTGGCTGCAGGCTGAGAGGGCATTTAATTATCCAACCTAATAAGTAAAAGTATCATTAAGGCGAAGAAGGCAAAAAAAAATGTATTTTTCGTGCGACGTGTGACCTTGCTACACCCACAAATTATGTTTATACTGACACAGTTACCAGTAGGGGAATCTATTTTACCGTTTCAAAAATGATACCGAGTCATGATGTTATACCTACTAACGTTGAGCCAAGTATATTATTGTAGAGACAAGTTCGATTAAGTAGTTGGTAGATATTATATAACAATTCATTATTGATTATCAATAACAATATGGTATATGCAAAATTGTGCCAGTTTCTACTCCAAATAAATAATCATTACATAAAATGAATTGAAGAAATGCTTCCACAGTGTCCCGACCATTTCATAGGGACCTTATTGCTATTTTTCAAACGGTAAGGGAGAGAAAGATAATTAGATTAGTGAGTTGAGTGATTTAGACATGTTCAATATACCGATTTAAAGAATAAAAAAATTACCGTTCCTGAAATCTCAGTCCCTCAAATCAACCATAAACTCAAATTTGGGATTCAAGAACGATATTAGAGCTTAGATGTCAAATTGTATTTAACGTGATTTTTTATTTTGTCGTTGGGTTTCGTAAAATATTCTGGTGCTGGTGCAATGTGTTTTCTTTGATAAAATGATCCTTTTCGATGTTTTTTTTGATTTAATTAATTATTTGGAAGATTTTCAGCAGCGGTTATGTGAAATTGAAATTGGAACCATGGATTCCGGTTATATTTCTTTCTACGGGACAGAGCATACGCGTGCACAACTGATAAGATTAAAAGCAATGCAAAAATATGCCTTGTATTCAAAATATTTTAACCATTTAAGCTAAATTATCGATTCCAAACCTTATCCATAATACATTGTTAAGGATTATGGGAGATTAGAAATTTCATATAAAACACCGATACAACTCTATATTGGAGTTTCCGAGCCTTTTTACGTAGTAGCGTAGGAAAGTAATAAGGAAAGAATTGTAATCGTGTGAAATTTTCGGTATCGAGATTTTTACAAATGTTGACGTTTCAGAGTTTTCTAAGTCTAATAAACATATTTTCAGCCATTGGTCTGTCTGTTTGTCTGTGACAGCATTATCTCGGGAACGGATCGGTGTATTTTGTTGTTTTCTTTTTTATTTTGTTTGGTACCAATACCACTCCCTGGTGGCACTGAATGAGAATCCTTTATACACTGGGTGATGAGCTATAACCCTTCACCACCCCATGCGGTTAAAATTTTTCTGGCTTTACAGTTCGCGATATTGAAGAGGAAGAGGTCTAAATTATACCTTTTCTAACGTTATCATCTTTCTATGACTTACAGTTTAAGATATAAAAACTTTATCCCTGGTATTATTCTTATGAAATTGGCCGTACCCTTTATACTTACCATTTCCATTGCATGTAGAATTAACAATTACCTCTTTTAATAACTGATGGTAAGATATCTATTCAGTTGGGAGTTCTCCGAATTTTACAATGTTGCTGTCAATAATTTCAAAGATTCATTTTTCCCATCAGGTGCTATAACTTTTATTTATTGTGTTGAACTTATGTGGTATTGATGATGTCTACAGCGGAACAATTTTATTTGATGGATTAGCTAATCATTGGCATATTACAATTAAGGAATCTGTCTTGAATATTTCGAAGAGAAATCGACTTCGGACAAGTTTTATTCGAGAAAATCTGATTGGAAAAATTGTAATAGTTTTTTTCAGTAACAAAAATTAAAATTGAATAATATTAGATATGTTTATAGAACATTTTTTATTTCGAATATCTTAAGATAATCTTTGTCGCTTACGAAACAAGGGTAATATGGAAATTGTAGGTGTAGATTCAACTCTAATTGCAACCAGACAGAAGATACTCCCACCACTTTTTCTAACTTTCTCATTATAATTTATGAAGATATCTTGAAGCTTCTTATACAATGTAGGTATACCAAGAGAACTTGCACAATGAAAAAACTGTATAACTGGTTTTCTTCGAATTTTATTGATAACTGCTCAGCTGAAATAGATTATCTGCAAATCCAAACGATTATAAAAAACTAATAATGTGAATTTTCTTAGAAATAATAAATGAAGACCTTTGCAATGCATTCGATTGATTTGCTTTGAATTATATCAAAAGAAAATGAAACACACTCTCAATCAATCAATGGCACGTCGAAATGGATACTGCTTCCTAGAAAAACCGATCATTTGCTGGTAGGTGCAGGTACACACAAAAGCTTTTCATTTCCAATTGCACAGACACATGTAATAAATACAACTGGTAGATTATTATTATTATTATTATTATTATAAATAGTGAATGTCATGCAATTCGAATTCACCAACTATTTGCAAAATTGAATACAATAGAGAGTGCAACTCATATTCGAGCAGAGCTATTTGTATATAGATATATATGTATATATATATATATATATATATATATATATATATATATATATATATGTTGCAATTAGTTCTTTGTTTGTTGCATTATATATCTGTAGCAATAATGTTAACACGATAAGTTTATGTTAATGAATGTCGATATGATCTAACCGAAGAGATATAATATAGTCGAATATCTTGCATTAGCATCGACTTTCAGTTACGAACGCTATGCTCTCGATCGCTGTTGTAGTTAAGTTCAGGCGACATACAAACAGGCGGATCAGGAGGGTTATACCAATGGGGATTAATAACTCTACTATACTGCCTAAGATCTTAAGTAGCATAGTAAGGAAATTATTATACTCATGTTTGAATTTTCGGTGTCCGGCTTTCAACAGATATTTACATTCCAGAGGCAAAGATTAGGTATTTCTAATCTTTGCCAGAGATACCTGAATCCAAAAAGCACAATCTCAGCCTTTGGTCTTTCGGTCTGTCGGATCCGACTGGAAACGGCTTTAACGATTTAGGTGAAACTTGTCTAAAACATTCTGCTTAAAACCCTTTAGCACCTATTACAGCTCGTATCTTTGACGAAAAGCAACAAAACACTTTTTAACTGCTTATTCATATACCGACTGAACGATTCTACTGCGCTAAAATTAAATATGATGAAAACTTCTTTAAGAGAAGTTTATTCAAAATTGTTAAAGCCGTTTTTGCAACACAGTCTTGAGCGAAACATTTTTTCTGAATCTTGCCCAATCTGTGCCACTTGCGATGCTTATCGATACCCTACAAAATAGAATAGAATAGAAAGCACCAAAATATATTCCCGAGATAATCTTCGCACAGAGAGACAGATATGTGTTTATTGCACTATGGGACCTCTAAAACTTGAAGACTTGAATAATTTCTGTAATAGGCTACTATCGGTAGAAAACTGGAAAATGGGAGAAGATCTAGAAAGATTTACCATAAGAAAATCAATCACAGATGATAGGTACTTATAGGTAGCATAGAATGATTGAAAGAAAAGGTCAGAACCAGAAGCAGAATGGTAAACTTAGCATTCAAAAACGGAAAACAACATATTTTGCAGAAAAATATATTCTAACATATTATACAGAACAAGGGATAACCACATCTAAAGAAGAGGATAGAATTAATAAATTAATAAATCGGTCGAGTGAAAGACGGGCTCACTTGGAAAGGATCTGTAATTTTCACTTCTTCGTATTTATTAATGTTTTTTTTTTAAATTTGAGATTTAGTGGCAGTATAATTTATTTTTGTCAAATTTCTTCTATATTCTCTACACTCTAGACTGTACATTTTAGAACTATAAAACAATATTTCCTTCGATCCTGTAAAGTACCAAATTTAAAAGAATTTCATTTGTTGATAAACGGATATACATTTCCCATCGTATGTATGGTGCCCTTTAGGTAGAAAAAGAAAGAGCATTCCGAGACGATCATTGTGAGACAAAATTAAAAATTATATGGAAAAAATAAATCTTCAACAGAACGATTGGCAAGTCTCCCATTTCCTGCCAAACGAACTCAACATTGCAGAAATATCTATATAAAACTGAATGTCTGTGTTTGTGTATGGAAGTGTCGTATAAGCTCTACACTATTCGATATATCATACATAAGTGCCCGTGGGGCTCCATATGGTGGATACCGTAACTGAAAGTCTATTGTATATTTCTGAACTCTGTGACTTGATTTTGATGGTCTTTTTCCCAAGTAGGTAATTATGTAGACTGTTATTAGAATGATCTGGTAGTGGCTGTAAGTGAGACTGGAACTCCTATGTGGAGGGTTCCATACTTGTAATACCCAAAAAAGTAGCTCTGAGCAATATGGCTGAATTTTCGTGGATTTTCAATATTTGTGTGTATTATGTCACTGGACTGTTTTATGAGAGTCTGTCAGTGCGACTGAGACCTGAAGGTGGAGGGGTCCATACCGCAAAATCCCTAAGACATATGTAGGAGAAATGCTCATGCTGTTCCCTTCTTGGTGCATGTCTGTGGATGGATCTGTATTGAGTTTCGTACTAGTTTTACGTGTGAGGACGACTCTGAAGTAGAAGGGTTCCATACTGAAACTTTTTATGACTTGACCAAAGTGTTTGCTATAGAAATGCTGGGTAAAAAGCTAGTACTTTATATTTGCTGGTCGAGACTTTTCCAGGGAAACTTGCATACTATCACTGATAGAAATATATTGGTTGACAAGTCAAGAAAAAAATCGATTACATGAAAATCTACTACTTCGAAGCTTCCAACTACCACAATTTGGAAAAGACCTGTAAATTTGTTATCACGTCTTGTGTGCAAATATTTTTAAATAGAGGGGTACTTGGGTCGGTTGACACGTGATTGCTTACCGGTTGGCAAGTGAACGAACTTGGCCATACTCTCTACGCGGTACATGGAAAGTATTTGGCAAGTACTTCGTAATGTGTGGCCGGCTTAGTATCTTCAAACGAGAAATTTATTTCAGCTATCGCAGGAACGGCACTAACGATTTTGATCAAATTTGTTATTTAGATAAGGTTTCACTTTTCAAGTTTATCTCGATAGGTGGCTATCCTGAAAAAGGCGAGGACAGCAACCTCCAGGTCCACACTATCTTTTTCTAGAGTGGATCACCAAATTTACAGCAAGGGTTTTTCAGACACTCAGAGCTAGTCTGGATCCTTAAGATCCACACTCGCTATTTCGAGAATGGGACCTCAGATTTCTACGAAAAATTACAGATAGGTGTTTTCGGGTTGTGAAATTTATTAGTGATATTTTCATATTTAATGGGTGTAACCCACGAATTCACAATAGCTTTTTTGACAATGAATTTCGGTACGCTTTCGGGATCGAGAAATCGATTGGTGATACAGTTAAGTTCTGATAGGTATATTTTTTACATTCATATTACATATTCATATTTATTTAGAGATCTATAAGTTATGAGCTGTCTGAACAACAAAGGTGATATTTACCAATCTACGAATCACAACACATTTTAACTAAGAATATGCAAATTTTTAAACTCTTATAGACCCAACCCTGTTTTATTCGAGCAAAGCTCGGTCGAACAGATTAGATTACAAATTTAAACAATCTGGTGACACTGCATCTGCTACGTATTTGTATTTTAGTTTTTTTGCCTCATTTCGGGCCTATAGCTGAACTATGGTGAGGATTCGGGATGTATCAAAGCTCCGTTTAATTTATCCGATAATCTGGATCTATAGGTACCGATACTCAATAATTCACCTGGTATATACTATACGGAACTATATACTTTTGTCATTAATAACTTTGAGCAGTTATGGGTTTGCTCTCATTTCAACATGTCCAAAGTTAGAGATAATCACAGTTATTACAACAATAATAAATTGTGATGGCTTGATTTATACAGCGTGATGACGCGGCGCATTATGTTAATGCACGTAATCCCTCTAACAACATAATTTCTAATATTATATGGAAATAATTGCACCTACGGCACTGGGAGGTATGTAATGATGATCTGCTTTATTCACTATTCATCATCATAGGCCAGTTACGCTATGGATTAGGCGTCATAGGGTTATCAACAGTATATATAGTTCCTTTTCTTCTAGAATGAAAGACCGTTATTTAGTTTGAGAAGAATTATAAGGTTTTTTACAGAAACTAGGTGCTTGTAATTGTGGAGTTGTGCGGGTAGATAGAAGGCACCAACTTCAAAAGTACCAAATGCTATTAATATTATTTAGTACTTATTTCTCAAAAGAAATTAACTCACATTTTTGATTGTATCAATAATTATCAAAATTGCTGAACGATCACTTTTAAAATTTAAAGATTTCAAAACACACATAGGTATTCTAGAATTTATCACTGCTGTAAATCGGAAACCGTTAAATTTTATGGAAAATATCCAATTCAGATGTTGCCGAATATGATGTCCTCTTTATTTTAAGGTCTTAAGTTTTCAATAAAAAAAATGTCCCCTCCACCTTTGCGGCAGTTTTTGAGGAGAAATTAATGTTCAATTTAAATCATAAAAAAGCACAGTCAAATGATACCTTTACCTCCTAAGTCAAGAAGGCCCTAAGGGGCTGCAAAAGTTTTAAAATTATTTTAGTTCAGAATAAAAAGTTTGGGAAGTAATTGAGAATCTTAAAAGTAATAAGATCAAGTCAATGTTGGACTCGCTTGGAGGGAGTGTTCCAAGTTTTCGTTGAGGTGAACTTCACATTCTTTATTTTTACCTACCCATATTATCTGGATTTATTAAGTTACGCTGAACGACCGTAAGGTGCCATAACCCAAATTCTTCATTCCTTAGTGTTGGAAAGGATTGGTTGTGAATGTATTTGTTTATTTATTTGAAACAAGCTGACGCGGCGAATTAAGTATTACGTTTTAAGTTTCAGCTAAACTTAATTTATTAACGTATATATTGTTTTTGGTGGCGCCACCTATAGGGGATTAGATTAAACTCATGATCCGATATGGTAGTGGTGTTTGACTTATCGGCAAGGAATATGGCGGATGTCCAATCTTAATTTATATAAAATTTAATTACCTGTACCTGTAGGTATATTTTTCAGTCAAGGTTTCTAATATTTTAATAGTTATTCTGTTATTTTATGCGAAGAGAAATCAAAAAAATTAGAGATACTTAAAATCGATCAAGCCAATCTTGAGTTATAAATGATGCAACTAACACCACTCTGTTTTCTAAATATATAGATGACACTCAAACATACCATAAAGCTGTGAGGATAGCAACTCTACATTATAGATCTGAATCTGTTATCCTTCTTTGTGCGTACAAAAGTTATGTGTGTTTATAAAATTATTAACACGTCAAGAAAAATTTGTTCGTATCCTATCGAGAGTTGTAATGCTATGATTACAGAATTGGCGTTGCAGTGACCGTTGATCATCGTACGCTGATTGGTGGAGTGCGCCAATGGAATCGGTAATCGTAACAGGCAACGGTTAGTGGTATAGGAACATTACACTGGTAATCCAATTAGTTATTCAAAAGCAACTATCAGCGTTTGATCTGCAAGCTCGTGTCTGGCGTACTAGTTTTGTGTACCTCTTTTGGAACGGAAGAGCAGCATTGCGTCTGCTGACGTCTCATTGTACTGGCCAGTATAAAAGGCCTTACATAATATGAATAATTGTGGCATTTTCATATATCTAACATCGTTCAGACATTTACTTTTAATTATTGTCAATTACGTAACTGGCTAATTAGACAATACCTACTTTATAAATGGCGCTAGTAGAAATATTTATTGAAAATAAAAAGTCAAAATTGATTTCAGTGCATACAGAGTGCCAAATGAATATAATAGAATCTGCTTAACAACAAAGAAGCTTTCATTAGCAGATATCTCTGCTGAGTTAGATGATGATATTTTCCAACAGTAAGAATACACCAGCATTTTTATCGTTTCTCAAGAAGATAGCTCTACAGCCTAGAGTGAGTCTTGGTCATCTCCATTTTGTTGAACATAGAATCTAATTCTACACATTCATTCTTCCAGATCACATTATTAAATCGTCATACCCTGCTCACCTTTTAATCATAAGAAATATTTTTGAGTTTTGAGTATCTTACCTATCCATTTGGATGCATCTGGTTGGGTGAGTTTATCCAGATCATTGTATTATTTATAATATTATAACTATGTCCCCGTTCTCAAGGTTTTGTTTAATTTCGAGCAGTTATTTTCCTTATTATTTTCTTCTCAAACGTTGTTTTTGATATGCCTTCGACAATCAGTCAGAATTTTGTTGGATGTAGTAGATCATGTTTCTTTATCATGATTATCTAAAATATTATCAAAATATTTCAATTTTGACTGACATCCTTTCGTTACCTGACAATCTAATTTATTTCATATTTTGTTCGAAATTTATTGCAATGAGCCCGAATCTCGAAAATTAAATTTGCTTCAAGGTTCCTAAAGTCCGGACAAAATGGTTCTCAGACGGTTGTTTTTGTATGTTTCTAAGTATGTGTTATATTTTTCTCTTGAATATATCGAAGCACGTCTGAATTAATTTTATGCATCATCAATTATCTAGTAAAGATGAGCTCATTGGGTCTGTGGAGCAGTTTTTCGGATAACAAAAAAAAAGAATAAATTTGAGTAGTTATATTTAGGGTCGATTTCATTATCAAATTTAATCTCCTATTAATTTTAATCCAACATACAATTTTTGATTGGACATATAATTCGAATTTACTTTGAAAGAACGAAAGATAAGGTAACTGACTATTTATTCCGTCATATTGGTTACACAAATTAAAGAATTAACTTATCCCTTATTAGGGATTCATTATGAAATCGGCCCCAAGTATTATGATGTAGATTTCACCGACTTCCCATACGGAGCATGGAAGATTTCATAACCATGAATCAGAAATTTCAAAACTATTGACACATCTGATTGATGGTATTTCCTATTTGGAGTAAATTTCTTCTAAATTCACGAATTTTGCCCTGACGAAAGCTCGGCATAATTCAAACAATTCTATTTATTAAATGACTGCAACCCCAACAAAAATCTCTTTTATCATGTGTAGATATATATATATACATAATATATGCTGCTTATCACTTAGATTAACTTTTGACTAGACTATATAGAGAAGTTTACATGTTTTGGACTGGTGGCTGGAAGCACTAGCGCGCGCGCGTCCAAATCACGAACAGCACGTTTTTAGCCTGAGCCACGTTACACGAGACACACAGAATAGCGAATGGAACATGTATCCCGACTTATTATTTTAAATTACCTATTAGACGAGGTAAATGCCGACCATTTCTGTCAGGACCGGATCCTGACAAGTTCACATACATAGTACCTATGCTTTTTTTTTAGTTCCACCAGGAATATTCAATATTTAACTTGTTCTCCGTCGAATATTTATCAAAAAACCAGAGATTGTTATCCAGTTTTTAACAGATTTGATCAAGTTTCAGAGCCGCATGAGCACATCTTGCAAACTGATGGACAGATTTTGTTGTTTTCGATGCTTGCATGAGCCTCTGTGAACTATCGACTTATGTTTTGCTAAGTGGACAAAATAGCTTAACAAGACTTTTGATATGACATTTTGCCGGAAATCCTTGACCATCTTCCTAGGGCGAATATACAAAACAAAAGTTGTACAAAGATGAAATATCCGATTTTTGCAAAATAAAATCGTCGAATTTTTATTTGAGCATGTGCAATATGCAGTATGCAGGCAATAGCAGAACAATGTTATTTTGAGATAGACAGGTACTTGTGAAACTTACACCTCTCTGAAGTAGACACGACCAAATCGATAAAATCGAAACGCACCTATTGCACATTTTAGTGCTAATTTGTGATACAAAAAAAAAATTGTACATCGTGTAGTTTTGAAAAAAATCGTGGCGATGCTAGCTTCATATGAAGTCAGCACGACCACAACAAAGAAATAATTAAAAATTAATAACAAGTAGGTACATAAATAGAAAGACCATAATTTGTCCTAATTTGTGCTACTAAAAAAAAATTGTACCTCTTGCGTTTTGAAAAAAATCGTGGCGCTGCTAGCTTTATATGAAGTCAGCTCGACCACAAAAAAATAAAAAAAATTAAAAACAATCCAACAAATAGAAAGTGCCATCAAAAAGAAATTCATATTCGCATTCAGTTAAAAAAAACACTTAATAAATTACAACCAAGAATTAAATAGAAAAATAAAAATCCACTTTTATGAATAGACTCGAACCGAAAATCTTTCAACAGATACCGTTTATTTTGAGCTACTAAAATATGTAATTCCAGAATTAGTACCAACGGTATTTCATCAGAAACCATCCAAGAACCAGCTAATGCTCAAGAGTAAAGTGCCATTTTACTTTGTACTACCAAAATATGTTATAGCAGATTTTGTATCAGTGGCATTTCATCAGAAACTTGTGTGTTCAGTTTCTGTAATTTCCCAGGTTGAAGAACTTTCCGAAATATGTAGTAACCATGTTTTCCCCTTTTTGTTGCTGGTCACTTGTATACTTTTTCAAGAAGAAAGTCTTTGAATTCTTCTCTTAAAAACGAAATGTCTAAATGTTTTTCAGTGCAACTATTTAGTAACTCATTTGCAGATTTTTTATACCACTCCGAATCACCACTCACATGAAACTTCGTTAAAAAGTTCATTTCTTTTATTACATCTGCTATTACATATTTTAGTAGCATAAAATAAACGGTATCTGTTGCAACACTTGCGGTGCGAGTCCATTCATAAAAGTGGATACTTACTTTCCAATTAAAATTTTGGGTTTTAATATAATAATTGTTTATTTCGAAACTAGATGCAAATATGAATTTCTAGTTGATGGTACGAATTAGCTCAAATTATGTACTTTTTTATTTATGTGCTTGTTTTTAATTATTTTTTAGTGTTGTCCTGCTGGGTTCGTATGAAGGTAGCAGCGTCACATTTTTTTTTCAAAACGACACGAGGTACAACATTTTTTAGTAGCACAAATGAGGACAAATTATATATTTTCTATTTATGTACTTGTTTTTGATTTTAAATTATTTTTTTGTTGTGGTCGTGCTGATTTCATATGAAATTAGCAGCGCCACTATTTCTCTCAATACGGCACGAGGCACGAGGTTAAAAATTTTTTTATTAGCACAAATCAGCACAATATTTTCTATTTCTTACTTATAATGTTTCAGTGCTCAATAAAGTGATTATTTCAGTTTGCCCAGATAACAAGATTGGTCCAAAATAATCAATATTAGAATGGCAAATAATAAAGATTTGTTTTTCGTCGGGTTAACAAAATTACGCAAATATAACAACACCGCACCAGATATTTAGATTTTCCAAAGTTTTAAAATTGACGTTTATGTTGTACCAAACAGGTAAAGCTGACAAGTTAAAGATATACTTACTTACAGTCCTAGAAGTAATGTCTAAATTAATATAGAATTCCAGGGGTGTTCTTTGTGAAAACAATTAAACACGTCTGTTTTATATATAGGGTAGATCAAAAAGTTGCGATCATCAATTTTTTTTTAAATTAAACCACCTATTTTTTATTTCATTTCTTAATCTTCCGTCGAATTGTAAGTATGTTTCATGTATCATGTCCTATACCTGTTATCCAAAACATTACGATAGAACTGATTGATTATCAATCGATTAGTAATCAGAAAGTTAAAGACAGGTAATCAGTAAAACATAGTGTAATCCAATTCTATTATGGACAAATGAGCTAAACTTAGCTAAGTCGTGTCCACATGGGAATGATTGTTGATTACTGATTACCTACTAAGCGATTAATAATCACTCACTTCTATGGACAGGGCCAATAATTCCTTCTAAGGATTTATTCCAAAATCTAGTAAGTAAACATGTGCGTTTATGTTGTTTAAAATTCTGGTATTTCTGAATATTAACAGATGTTAATTTGATTTGTTCCAAAATCATGAAATGAAATAAGAAATAGGCGTTCTCATTTCAAAAAATACTTTTAAAGGCAGCGAAATAAGTACACAATAAATACGTGAAATGAATGAATAATAGTATGAATCTTTATGGAGTAAATGAAAGTATTGACTCACGATTCTAACATTGAAGGTTTTCAAGTCATAAAGAATCCTGCCAGTCCAAGCTAAGATATATTTTTTTTTAGATTATAGGTTTCATATTTGAGTTATTCACTTAGCTTTCCAGCGTATAAAGTTTATTTGACGTTACTGCTCTTATCTAACTTCATCATCTACCTGATATGTATCCAATTAGAGAGTAAAACCATCAAGTACTGTCCTGAATGAAATACACATACAAAAAAAAGAAGTCTCTCATAATTTTTATAGCATACGTAGGAGGTCTACTTTATCGGCAGATCTAGGGTAATTTGAGACAAATGGAACTGTTATGGTATTCCACAATTATTATGAAATTTAAGATGAGCTATGTCATGAAGCTCGTGCTCCAAGTTCGTCGGGTTCAGTGAAAGTCATCATGATTAAGATTTTATTTCATTTGAAATTTATGAATGAGGTATACCTTAATATATGCAGATGTGCTATGATACTGTGGGCAGGGCTCATGTTTATTCTTATCAAAATCTTGGTAGGATGTAATATTTTATGTTTTTTGCGTATACTAAGTATAAGGTACCTACTATTCAATGTCGATGGTCCAAAGTTGTGGACTTTCAGAATTCAAAGACAACCCAGAAGGTAGAGGGCTTACTTCCTAAGATCAATTCAATGTAGCTTGATCCTACATAATTTTTAATACTGATATAACAAAACGTCGTTCGAAGACAAAAACGAAACGCTTTCTATTAGAGATGAATTTGACAAGGAAATAAAACTCCCAGAAAAGGAGTATGTTGGTTCAAATTCAAATTCACCAGATAACTTTTTAATTTTCTGCGCATGCTCTAGAATCAAGAAAGAATGGCGCACGATGAATTCAAAATTTACCATTACCTGAACGAGTTAATATCGGAGTATACATTTAAGGTTAAATTTTCGGGACTTATGAAATGACTTGTAAATGTTGCTATCTCTTTGTCTATAACAGCAGCAGTGGAAAACTTATTCGAGCCTACCCCTCATCTATGATTTTACTATCATCCTCTTTTCACACATTCTTGATCTCTGATTCGTCGATTCTAGTTCATTTTCTATTCGATACACCATCGTGTCGTTAACGGTTGTCAATTGTTCTCGATTTTAATTCATCTGATTCAAAACTGCATACAGTCAGAATTTAGCCCCCTACTACGCGATGTATCTTTAGAAGTCACCTTGAAATTACGTTAGAAACAACCTTAGACCATTCAAGTCAAATAAATATGCAGTGTCCAACGAGTCGGTAGTTGAAAGTTTCTGGTCAATTCCAAACACACATAAAGAAATATTTTTTTTTATGCTATGAGAACATTGAAAAAATTAAACAAAAGCAAACTTCAACAATAACTAATTGCTTCCGAGAGTGCATCTTTGGCTAGTGCTACACCTGAGAGATATTTAAAGAAAAATTGATTATGGACAACTTTTTTTGCAAGATTTTGTTTCAGGTTGATACCTGGAGCCTCCTCACAAAGAAATAATTCCAGAGCGTCTCTAGAAAAATTCAAGTAAAAAAATACTTAAGGAGAAATACCATAGTTTTGAAGTTGTGTAGTTATAGGTAGATAGAAAACTTTTGACTTAAAACTTCTAAAGTACCAGCACCAGTGGAATTAATATTATTCTCTTATTTTTCAGTCCACCAACTAATACAATCAGTCCTAGTTTTGGGAAAAAGTTTTATTTCACATTTTCGTTTTTTTAGTCATAAAAACGATCAACGTTCATTTCTATACAAAGATTTCAAAACATCGCGGAAACAAACATATTTCAATCTTTACCAGGGCTGTAACTCGAACACTGTAGATTTTAAAAAATGTCCTATTAAAATGTTGGTGGATATGATCTCTTTTCTAATTTGGCCGTCTCGATTTTCGATTTTTGAAAAAAAAATGGCCGCTCCAGCTTACTTACGTCAGTTTTTTGGGAGAAGATTTTTTTAAAATATGGGACTATTTCTTAATGCTCCTTTTCCAAATAAAAAAAATCAAATCGGAGCGCGTTTACGAAGCGTGCGTACAATCTTAAAAAAGCACACAGTCGGATTATAACTTCCTCCGTCTGGAAGTCGGTCAAATGATATATTATTTTTAGTAATTAATGATTTTTCAAAAAAGGGTGTTCTGACAGCAGCCGAAAATAACCGAATAGAATCAGCGATTTTGAAGACAAACAACTCAAATAACTCTGATGTTGCCATGAGAAACATAAAATAATAGTCATGCTAATGGTTAGATAATGATTCTTTTGAAGATGAAGTCAAAAGTCTTTTATCTACTATTAACTGATACTTTATCTCTTGTGTAACTTCAAAGCTCCCACTACCAGTAAAATTTATATTTTCTATTGCTTAGTGTATGCGTCTAAAGGTCGCTCTTATTTCCTTTTGTATTATCCATGAATTTCACAGCATAAATATAGAAATGTGCATATCATATTCAATATTTCTATTTCTTATTAATCTTGAAAAAAATATTTTACGGTCATAATATTCTCCATATACGGAATATTGCTGAAGATCAAACTTAAAGTTCATCTATCCTATCAATACTACCTTTAGTTTATTTCTTCAGACAGTAGTAATATTCTTCACAAGATATATTTACACAACAATGACTAAGTTGTGGTTCAACCTTGACAACAATCTTTTTCTTTATATTCAATAAATAAACTGACTTTTGAGCCCAATGAACATATGTTATCGTTAATAGTTAATAATCCGTTATGAAACAGTGGGAAAAATTATACTCCAAGACCGTTACAACAACGTTTTACAATATAAATTTAGTAATCTTGTAAAGCAATAAAACGACAATAATTTGCTACGTCGCAAAATGTTGTTGAAATGTCCTGGTATTACCAAATTTATTTCTTTTTTTTCGCATACTAAGTATTCCAAATCAAGCGTATCAAATACGAGCATTTGAATCTAATTAGAATATGATCTTCCATGAAGGTTATTTTTTATAATCTATGATGTCCTCGATAATTTAATAACATCAACAATCTTCTCAAGGGTGTTTTGATTTGTGGTCGATACAATGGAAAGTCTTCAAGATTGCTTTACATTCTGAAAGATATTCTGACCCAAAATTCATATAAATTATTGCATGCTCTGATATTTGTAAAGAAATAATACCAATACGAATATGTCGAGAGTCGTAGAAAGTTCCCGATACACACGACACACATTTTAGTGTCGATATGAGACAAAATAAACCCTTTTAATGTTTCAAAATTGTCCGTTTAATCTTTTTCTCGTCTAATTTCCGAAGATACCCACTGGAATATACAGGGTGGTTCTCGGGGAAAACATCGATCGATTGTGGATAAACGACCAATACAAACAGTCTGAAAATTTGTTGACATACTAATGTCACTGGGGGACACACGTCTAAAATATTTTCATGTTAGTCGCATTTCCGGTTATAATGCAAGTACATAGATGCCAACTTTATTACCATGTATATTATCTCATTTTTAGATTTCTTGAACAATTCTGAATACTTTTTATTTACAGTTTCAAGTACCAAACTATGTCTAACCGTTTTTGACAAATTTCAAATTTTATGTCAGAAATTAATGATCAAAAATTAAGCATGAAAACTAGATCCAAAACAACGTCAAAAGTCGTTTTTTCCAAATGAAAACCCCCGTATTTTATTGAGCAGCAAAAATAAGGGGCACTTTATATAAGGTTGTCTATACCCAAAATCAGTAGTTTTTTTTAAATAATTACTATGTAAAAATGCTACACATCTTTAAATTTATGTTGGAAGTGGGCCATGATAACATTAGAGAATAATAGCAAATGTCAAAGTCAAATAAGCGTCAAAAAAGTCAGTATTAATACTTTTCATTTGCAAATTTTGAGGAATTATTATGCCGAAGGGATATTATACAAATTATTTGAGTATATTTATTATTATGGAGAACGTAATTAAGTTATATTAAGAACATTTAATACACAACTTCAAAGATGTGTAGCAGTTTTACATATAAAAATGAAAAATTGCCAATTATTTAAAAAACTACTAATTTTAACAGGGGTTTTTGCCGTTTTTTAATCTACTTTTCAAGCTTCTTTTTTGATCACTCCTTACATTTTTTTATCAAAATATCATACAAATACTGTTAACGTAGATCTACTTCTACAAGAAAATCAACCCGAGGTAAAGATTAAAGGCTCCCTCATAGGAAAGATTGATAATTGTGTTTTGGACTGAAAAAATAATTTTAGACATAAAATTGGAAATATGTCAAAAATGGTAGGCATAGGGCAGTATTCATAAAATAAAATTTTAAAAGAAATCTAAAACAGTGGTAATATTCAGGGTATTCCATTAGAAGTAACAAAGTTGGCATCTACTTCCGGTATACCCGGAAATGCAACCAACATGAAAATATTTTAGACGTATGTCCGTCATTGAGTTTAGTTTTTCACCAAATTTTCAGCCTGTTTGTAACTACAATCCATCGATGTCTTTCCCGGAGAACCACCATGTATATGAATTTGGTAGTAGTGGTAATATCATTTTATGTCAAGTATGTTGGCAAAAAAATGATTTTCCTAATTATTGTACTTAAAGAAAATGAATTTAGAAAATCAGAATCATGAAGAATAGAATATGAATATATCAACTACTTTATGAATAGATGGTCTAAGTCACATCCGTTTATACCAGAGTTAGGCACTATCTGTTTTATTATATATGAACCCCATATTGAAATGAAATTGTGACTTTTTTTGAGGACACTTTTATCACAGTTTTCAGTAATATCTACTTTGGGATATAAGTTAAACTTCAAGCCAAGTTAATTATTACCTATTGTTTTCAATAGTCAGGCACGTGCGCAAGACTCATCCTAGAGGGGTGGGAATAGTTTAATTTATGTTTTGTATAGTAAGAGACGTAAATCGTTTTTTTATTCTCAGAGCCCCAGCTACAAAACCGTCAGATTTATCGACAAATTTTCAGGTACAAATATTTCAAGAATTACGTTTATGATCTATAAGATAATCAGAAGAAAATTTCAATTTTTGAAAAAAAAATCTGCAGCATTCAAAGGACTTTTTCGAAGTTTATGAAGCCCTGAAAATTTGAGTATGGGACCAGCATACTCATACTCACACTCTCGATCGTCCTCTTTCAAATGAAAAACTGAATCATCAAAATCTATGAAAGGTTGATATACTTGCATAAAAAACATACGGTCGAATTTTTCTTTTGAGAAATAGGTCATGTGATAGGAGTAATTAGATATTTTAAACGGATATTATTAAAAAAGTCAACACTCACACAATTGGGAAAGTGTAGGGTTGATATCGCTATATTTTGAACCTACTGAATATAAGAAGATTTAAAACGGATTTTCAGTAGGGTGGAAATTTTAAGTTATAATAAGGGTGTTATTGAACGTTTATGTATACAGTTTTGAGTGGAGCGTTCCTAACAAGCTTATAAACCTCCAAAATGTTTTTGTGACTAAGGGGTTAGTTCCTGGCTTCCGTCATACCTGGAAAATAGACTTACTTATTCATAAAAGTCCCCCCTGAGAATAAATTTTAAATGCTAATTGCTTATCGTGCTCATAAACCTACTCTAACTTTTTTCATTTATAAAAGCTCAATAGAGCTGTCATAACAGTAAATATTTTTTACCAAATATTGGACCGAATTTATTTGTTGGGGCACTGAAAAATACAAAATAATATTTAATAATAATAACTCTGTTGGTGCTGGTATTTTTCAAGCTGTGCAATTGTAGTTAGATAGAAGTATTTTGGCACCAACTTCAAAAGTACCAGCACCAATAGAATTAATATTATTTTGTATTTTCCAGTTCCCAGCTAATAAAGTCGGTCCAATTTGTGATAACAAGTATTTATTTCACACTTTTAAGTGTAACATTAGTCATGGAAATCGATGAACGTTCACCATTTACGTCCAAAACCAAAGAAGATAGTACTTACCTTATTACCCATGTATACACTTTGCTTGTACTTGTTATTATTCAGAGATGTCAAAACATTGCGGCGGAAATACTCATATTTCAGACTTTACCACTGCTCTAACTTGAAAACCGTAACTTCATTTGAAAAATGTCCCATTTGAATATTGCTACATATAATCTCTTCTTTAATTTGGCCGTTTCAGATTTTCGATTTTCCAGAAAAAATGACTCCTCTACCCCCTTCGGGGGCGGTTTTCGAAAGGAAAGAGTTTTCAGATTTGAATTTTTCTAGGTATGGGAACATTTCTCCTCTTTCAGATAAATCAATTGTATATCCTATACATAACGGGCCTTAAATCTAAATAGGTATTCTATAACCTGTATCCGATGATTTTAACGCTTGATTGAAATCCATAACGTTAGTTGCTATTTTGTAGGTCAAAACCAGGTGTTAAATTCAACGTCAGTTGTTAAATTTGACATATTAAGAAACATTTTTAAGGCTTGCTTATTATTAGGTCTTCAAAGTTTCTAGGAGCATTTAGAAATAGTTTTTTTTTCATTAGAGTACAAATTATGGTGTAAGATGATTATAATTAATCTTTATACAGGGTGTTCCATAAAGAATGGTCATAGTCTTGATGGCATATTCTATGGTCAATTTTTAGTTGATTTGACAACATTTACCTATAGGTATATCTTCAAGAGTCACAGCCCTTCAAAGTTGCATTACATCGATAAGTTTTTTGGTTGTAAAATCCAAACAGTACTAAATAATAGCTTGAAATTTTGATATCTACCAATTCTTTCAAAATTCTAAAAATTCTTCAAAAAGGGGAAAAAGGCAAAAAAAATTCTTAAGGAATTATTCTTTTCAAAATTTCTAATAAAAGTTTGCTAGATGTGGAAGGAAGCTCAAAATATGGGGGGTTGAATTCTTACAAATTTTATGGCAGGTGAAAAATTCAAATATTTCATTATTTGCCCATCATAGCCTTAGCTATGACCCCGACTAACTTGATTTATAGCTCAGACCTTTGTGTGTTACATGTGCGACTATCAAAAGAATCCACATAAACCAATTTACCACACATTCCCATCCTCCCATTGACAATATATTACCACTTTTTTATGTGATCTTATCAAACGGTAGGTATGTTAGATTATAAATAGGCATATGAAAGTTATAATACCGTTGCCATTTCTTGGTAGTCGACGTAGTCGTAGCGTAGGCGCGAAATATCAATGAAAGTTGATTATTATGTTAATTGTAATCCACATGAGATGTTCATTCGTCTTTCGACATTATGTGAACTGCAAATTAACACAATATCATTAACATCTTAGTTACTTGCTCGTATAACATGGCACATTAATTGTGGCACATAGCGACTACCATTCATGATTTGCATTAACTAGAAGTGATGACATGAGTAAAGTAGATAACAATTAAATCAAAGTAAGTATCGTGAAGAAACTCATCTACAATAATTGTGTAAAAATATGAATATTGCTTTTCCTCAGTGATTTGGTATGAGGAAAACATTTTTTGTTAATCAAGAATTTCTCAAGGTGGCATGGATACGAATATTCATTGGAGCAAATTGAATCAAAATTACAAAATAGATTGATTTCGATCTTTTGAAGGTATGAGTTTTGTTCATATTTCGGAATCAAAAAATATGGTTCCAATAAAGATTATTTAATGAAAAACGTGATATTAGGTATCATGAACGATATTAATAGTTGAGATTTAAAGGGAATTCCATTACCATTTAGAGAATGAATGGTAAGTAAAATACCGTCTAATTCATAAAAACATATTGGAGGCATATATAAGCTTGTTGAACGCAACACCCGAAAAACTGTATTCATAAACGTTCAATAGCGTTAAAACAATACTCTAGTGATAATATCTATACTAATATGTAGGTATATACGATACATTTCGTATGACCATAAAAACCTCGAAAACTACTTATCCGATTTCGATATTTTTTTATTTATTGAATTTTTTATATCTGCGCAGGTGACATAGGCTATATTTTATGTGTGTCTGGGCCTCCTAGGTTGAGGGTTCCATATCTGTAATTCCCAAAGAAGTATCTCAGAGCTCTATGGCTGAATTTTCGTGGATTTTTCAGTATATATTTGTGTGTAGTTGTAACTGGACTGTTTTGTGACAGTCTGTCAGTGCGACTGGAATTTATAGGTGGAGGTTTCCATACCAGAAAATCCTTAATATATATGTAGGAAAAAATATCATGCTGTTCTCTCTTGGTGCATGTGTGTGGATTGATCTGGGTTGGTGTTCGGACTGGTTCTACGTGTGAGTAGGTCTCATAGAAGGATTCCATACTCAAGACTTTAAATGACTTTATGTTTTCGTAGCACAATCTACGAAAGGGATTGCTCAGGAAGTGCCGGGAAAAACAGCTAGTAACTTATAGAAGGTTCGACCTTACTATAAACCCATTATATGTGTCTGCTAGGATAAGAATGGCCGACTTCAGCTGATTTTTGTCACAATATGATAGTTTTTGATAGAAATTCTGAAAAATATAAGCTGAAACATGTGGCGAGAACGTAGATATAGAAAGGAAATGTTATTTTTTGATTATTGCTATATTTTTTTGTATGACTTGATCACTCAGATTTCTATCGGTTTGTCTTAGACAAACATAAAACATAATTTTAGTTATAGTAGGTTTATGAGCATTGTAAGTAATGAGCATATAAAACCTATTTTAAGGGATTTTTATGAATAAGACTGTTTCTTTGTTTAACAACCAAGGAAGCAACCGGTAAGCCGTCGTAGAAATAGATGATGGAAGCAATTGAAAATATCCGGTCGTTCAATTCAAGATATTGTTGATATGGATGATTCATTTCCGTATTTAGCAAAAATTTATTAGTAGGTGCACTGAAAAATATAAAATAATATTAATTCTATTGGTGCTAGTATACTTTTGAAATCGTGCAATTGTAGTGAGATAGGAGACTTTTGGCACCAACTTCACCTTCATTGAATTGATATTATTTTATATGTTTCAGTGCACCAACTAATACAGTCGGTCCAATTTTTGGTAAAAAATATATATTTAACACTCTTGAGTGCAATATTTATTAGTCATGAAAATCGTTGAACGTTCACTAATACCAAAGAAGATATAGTCCAATCAGATCTGTTGTGCTCTTTCTTCATAGTATGACATTTTTATCTAGTTCATTAATGGATATCGTAAAGATTAAGATGTCACACTATGACGTAACTGCCTAATTGTTCTGTCTGAACTATCGTACTTATCCTATTATCCATGTATATTCTTTGCTTGAACTTGTTATTACTCAGAGATCTCAAAACACACATTAATCAGACTTTACCACTGCTGTAACTCGATAATCATTACTTCTTTTAAAAAATGTCCAATTTAAATGTTACTGCATATAACCTCTTCATTAATTTGTTAGTCTCAATTTTTTTATCTTCGAAAAAATATTGACCTTTTCACGTAGCGAAAATAAACATATTTTAGTCTTTACCATTGGTGTAACTCGAAAACCGTAACTCTTTTGAAAAGAAAAATCAAGTTAAACGTCTTTGGATATTGTCTCATCTTTAATTCTGAAGTCTCAGATTTTCGATTTTCGAGACAAAAATTCTCCCTCCACCATTTTCAGAGGCGGTTTTTAGAGGAAATGAAATTTCGGATTTGAAAAAAAGCAAACATACAACCAAATTGTTTACCTCCTCCTTTTTTGAAAGTCGGACAATAACAAGTATCATTTTAAATCTGAACATTTGATAGAAATTGTTATGAAATAAAAATGGTAAAATGATTTCAATACGAAAAATCTGGACTCTTCTACCTCCCTCTATTTCCACCGGTTATGAGAAACGTCCGACTGGACCGTGCGACCATTAAATTTTTTCAACTTACCAAGACAAACAACATAGATCATATAATTTTCTGCAAAACCTTTGAGGCAGAATATTAATAATCAGGTAAAATAAATTAAATTTGACCCTTCTGTTTCCGAAGATATCTTGGCACAGACCGAAAGACAGACCATTGGCTATAACTATAAATTCAGAAAGCCCTATAGCGTATATATCTGTTAATTACCGCATACCAAAAATGTTACACGATTACAATACTTTCCTTAAATTCATTTAAATTAAGTTTTTAGCTTAGAAGAATTTAAGACTGTTAATAATAAATTTCAACCTTAATTATTCTTTATGTTGCGAAATGTATTACTTCACTCAGTCTCTACAGTCATCAGGACCAAATTATTGTCACATCGTGTTGCAGTTTATAAGCAGAGCTTAGATTTCATTGCTAGAAATACAGAGGAGCTACAACAGGAAAGTCGAAGGTGTGGTCAAATACTCTTTCAATTCATACAGGTAGATATGTGTCCGATATGCAG
Organism: Crioceris asparagi; assembly: GCA_958507055.1. NCBI lineage: Eukaryota > Metazoa > Arthropoda > Insecta > Coleoptera > Chrysomelidae > Crioceris > Crioceris asparagi. The sequence continues at coordinate 15,197,200 of OY293827.1, read as the reverse complement.
ATTCCATTTAGAATAACATGAGTCTGGTTGACCAAGTCTCCTGCAATGATAAATTGATAAACTAGAGAAATATATTGTAACGTTTAACCCTGTGCTAAACGTTGTGGGGTGAGTTCACTTGCGTAAGACTCAAAGTTCGCAGATTGCTTCCAATGGTTTATTTCCACACTCAGTACACGAAATTCTATTATGGTACAACTGTCACCACTTGTCACCTTGACAATCTATACTGTCACTGTCTTCACCGACAGAACTACTATTAACCTCTGATTGCACAGAATGACTGTTATCAACTGCCTTTATAAGACTCACTGCCTTCATAAGACTGACTCTGTCCCGTGATCGACACTGCTTTATATACCTGAATCATGACATGACATTCATCGAGAATGTTCTATGATTATCTAGATGCATATAATTAATGTTCTAGATCCTTGTCAAACTGACAATAGTATGACAAATTGTACCTCACATATATTTCTGGAAGGATCGAGAATAACTCTACCATAATTCTAGAACTACATAAGGAAATATACATGCAATAACTACTGTAAGCAACGTAGTAGCTTAAATAATTAATAAACGAATATCAACCGTAAGTACATGAATACCTATCCACGTTACAATATATATAGGTACCTATATGAAAATCATCTGCTTATAGAAAAGTAGGTAAGAAAGCTTATTCTGTGAGAAAGATTTCATGTGTATTCCTAATGTCCTAAATTCGTCACGTCATCAACTGACAGCATTCTGCCGTTCCGTTCAAAAGCCCTACTCAAGTTTCGTTATAGCATAATGATTCAAAAAGATGTCGTGTTCCTGAATTCAAACCAATCCCGTTACAAAAATGAAACCACTACAGTTGACAAGAGCTTACTGATCAATATCTAACAGTATCTGGATTCATGAGTAAAAAAAGAGCACAATCTGTACTGGTCAGCCATTAAAGGAGCTAATTTCTTATATGTGAGAGTTGATTTTTTCATATTTGTGATATAGCTATGTCAAATCATAGTATAAACAAAAAAAATCCCGATGACCTGTAGTCAGCGGAAAGGTAAATTTTTCAAAATTCATTGAATTGAAATTTGAACAACCTTTACATTGGTATACTTACATGTTATTACATAAAATTGTCGTATGTGTCATAGCCTTGCGGTTAGAGGTTTTTGTTTTGGCTGTTGAATATAAAGCAGAGAGGGTTCGAGTTCCACATCAAGGGAGAATTTTTTTTTTCGCCTACTTCTTTTCAATAAATATACTATATATTTTTTTGATCAGGGTCTATAATAAGATCTCCAGAAAATTTACAATTACAACAAATTTATATTGAGTGTTCATGTTTTATCAATATTTGTTATTTTTCTTAATTAATTTTTATTTTTTTACCTTGTATTTTATGAAAAATTGCTTTGAACAAAAGTTGTAGGTACTGATTATATCTATAACCTTAAATTATTTTTGATGATGGTTGAATGGTCGCCATTTTTAAACTACTTACCCGATATTGCCCAATAACGAACTCGACCGAGATATTTGAGAGATTGATTTTTGTAGCAAATTTGAACTTTTGACTAACTTATAGACATATAACAACATGCCGTTGAAATTTTTCCGAAATTCAAAAGTGTGAACGATCGCAATAGGTACATTTCTATAAGAAATTTACCTAAAATATATACAGATGTATACAAATAACAATTACAATAATAATTACCAAGGTTTCGAATCAAATAGCAATTTTTTCAAAAGCGATCCATGATTCGCAATATAGTAATCAGACAAAAAGTATCAATTTATATTGGCTCTACTGAACTAAATGTGTATCCAATCCAATCATCAATACTAGTATCTCCCCAATTTTTAGATAAAGCTATCTGAAACATATATATATATATATATATATATATATATATATATATATATATATATATATATATATATATATATATATATATATATATATATATATATATATATATAGGGTGATTCACGGTCGATAGTACCTTAGACGTTTAAAGAAAACTGTTCGTAGAATCGTTCTGAAAATTGTATTATGTGGATTATACCTAGAGATCTATCGACTGCAAATATTTTCAGCCTTGCGACGTTGCCACTTATATCAAAAAGTAAAAACAACTCACCTACTGGTTATTTTTTCATATACCTATCTCTAACAGTTTCCAGTGAATTAATTAATTTTCTTTTGTTTTGTTCAAAACAGAGCTCCAATGAATAGCCCCATTACTCTGAATTTTAGAATTTTGAAACGATGAAATTCCAGTAATAGCTTGAGAAAGACTTATTCCTTAGTTGTTATAGAAGATTTTCTTTTTATGTTATATAGGATCGCTCAAAATTCTTGATCTCTCCATCAGATACATAAAGAGGCAAAATTACGTTTTTTCAAATGGAACACCCTATATTTTATTATTTCTTCAGAAAGAGAATCAAAATACCTTTGAAATGATATATCACAATCCTATACTTAAATGGTCAGGTTTTCAAAATATAAGCAACTATCTATTAAAGTGAGTTATTTCTAGCATTTTTATAGTAGGTATTTGCTGGTTACCATGGTGATAAAACACAATTATTATTTAAAAAACATTATTTGAGGTATTTCTTAAAATAATTTATCTGAAACCCAAAATTTGAAGAAAAAAGTTTATTCAACACCAGTAGAAAGTAAAGATAAACTGCGTTATTAAATGCATTGATGAGATGGATGCACGTTAAATAAGAAAAACTATTTTATTGGTGGAGAAACGTATTCTTAGATGTTTGGAAAGAAACGGTTGTATTTTTGATAATGTATTATAAATGTTTAATTATTTATATTTCTTCACTAATTATTATTATTAATATCACTTGGTTATTGATTATTATTTGGATATTATACTGTTTTTATAAAGTCCTGTGCGTAAATAACAAAAGATCACAAAATACCTACATATGTATATCGTTGAACTGATATCATTTTCTCAATATCAGACAATGCATAGTTATTGCTATCTTGAAATTGAGTTCAGGTTCTGATGAATCTACTTACTCATTATTGTTTTGTCAAGACTGAGTATGATATCTATGAAAGTTTATTATTATTTTTAAATGATTTTTTCAGAGTAGGTACGATAAACGAATCGTCTCTGTAGTCTACTTATCATCCCAAATATGCGTAACAAAACTGTTTCGTAAATCAACATTTTGAATTAGCTTCTAGGAATCAGAATATGACTTATTTGTTCTGTGAGTAGGTTTATTTTTGTTGTCTTTTTTCTACTTTGTGGGTATCTTGCATTAATCTGTCTGGATGTTTTTTCAATAATTGGATCACATTATCTAGGAAGAATGAACAACTCAACAAACACTTATTCTTCCTCACGATAATTACTTGTCAAACTTTCCATCACCATGGTAACCAGCAAATACCTACCTACTACTATGAAAATGCCAGAAATAATTCACTTTAATAGATATTTTGAAAACGTGACCATTTAGGTATAGGAACATGATATATCATTTCAAAGGTATTTTGATTCTCTCTCTGAAGAAATAATAAAATATAGGGTGTTCCATTTGAAAAAACGCAAGTTTGGTTCTTTATGTATCTGAAGGAATTTTCAGCGACCCTGTATAACATAAAAAGAAAATCTTCAATAATAACTAAGAAAGAAGTCTTTCTAAAGCTATTACTGGAATTTCATCGTTTCACAATTCTAAAATTTAGAGTAATGAGCTATTCAGCTCTGTTTTGAACAAAATAAAAGAAAATTATTTCACTGAAAACTATTGAAGATAGGTATGGGTATCTTATGAAAAAATAAACAGAAGGTGATAGAGAATCTAATAAATTGATAATATATAGGGTATCTCATCTGAAAAATCAGAGTTGTTAATACTTTTTGACATAAGAGGCAACGTCGCAAGTCTGAAAATATTTTCAGTCGACAGATTACTAGGTGTTATCTAAATAACACATTTTTTAGAGCGATCTTATGGTCCGTATTCCTTATACGTCTAAGGTACCATCGACCGTGGATCACCCTGTATATATAACATATCTAAATAAGTGAGGTATGTCTGGATATCTCGGAACTTCTTGTACAGATACCTACACAATGAATTTTGAGAAATATCCGAAATGTTTACTAAAAATCATTTATGCGGAAATATCACCTTCAAAGTGACGCCAATGGCAACAATCCAAACGATACAGTTTTTCTATCTACATTCAAAACAGATAATCGATTTATTTTTTAGTTGTCCGTAAAATACCAACTTTTTTCAGATCAAATACAAATACAATAATATAAGCTTTGACCTTAACATTTACCTTAGAGTCGGTGTATTTAATCAAATGCATTTATTGATTATTGCAACTGTTGGGTGTCTTTTTGCAATTAACTTTACAATATAGGTATATTTATTGATACGCTCTATAATTGTTATACAATATGATATGGTATAGAAGTATTGGAATATATGTTTCAATGAAAGAAATAAAACCGATACTCGGGAAGTGGGGGGATGCTATCTGAATTCAATATATTATTGTCTATTGGTGTTATGAAGCTGAAAACATCTTGACACCTAATTCAATATCGGCACCAATAGAAGTAATATTATTTTTGAATTTTACATAATGTACATACATCAAGTTAGTCATAGTTTTTGTGAAAAGTTAAAATTTCTTTGAGTGACAATAAAATCAGGTAAAACTTTCAATAAATATGAGAGGTATAAACATATTTTCCGATAAGTATTCTCATACAAAAAAAAACTGTTCCAGAACTGATCGGAGAAAACAAAATTATGCTCCCCAAACTAAAGCTCCCCTTCTACGCTCTTTGAAAGATATTTTTTTACTTTAGCTCCCTTGCCGCTCAGGCCCTTACTTACACACTGCGGTCCATAAAAGACTGTTTTCAGCGTTGATAAATAATTAACTGTTATAGTCCTCTTTCAAATAGAAGAAAAATCATCAAAATCATACCCGTGGAGTGATACGAAAAGTGATACTTTGTCACCTGCCAACAGAGATAAAATGTAAAACTTTTTTCCCGTCACAGAAAAAACAATCTAATATACAGATAATGATGTGACAATAACTTGCGTTATACATATTGACGATATTGAACTTAGCACCCTGTATTTCATATTTCTAAATGTTAGCTTTTCATTTATTATTTAATTCTTTTCCATAAAATAGTTACCAATAATGTCACTCACAGCTTGTGAGAAGGACGGACTAAGAAAATATTGTTCAGAGCTTTATTTCCCTATGTTAATATTTTAGAAGATGTTGAAGCGTTTGAAAACTTTATGAACACACTGTAAATAATATTTACACCATATAATATTTTTATCGACAGATACCTATAAGTTCCTCTCTCAACAATTGAGAAATTAATAATTAATATCGCTCAAATAGCTCGAGACCAATGAACATCCATTCATAACTCGATCAAAATTGCTGTTCAATATACTTATATCATATTTTAGTGTATCGAAAATCATCAAAGAACACCTGCTGGAAGTCGTTCAAAAATGCGATAAAGCACCCAATAATAATAGTAGATCGATATTTATCACGTTAAATATGATAACCCGAAGCCAAATAAAATGTCTGTCAACTTGGGTGGCTCATCTAATTACGTTCTATTCCAATAAATCTGCGAAGGGATATTATTAGTCACGTCATTTTGAGAATCCGCAAAAGTTTCATGTTTTACTGGTTTTGCTGAAATCTTACGGTTACATTACTGGTTCACATATAAGTATAATTTATCAAAAACAAACAATATCTAGAGACAACGTATGAAGACAAAAATACATACATTACTTTTGGAAATTTACCTGGTATTGTTTTGACTGTTTCATAATTACGCATCAACACTTTCTCATCTGGTTATGTGCATAAGACAGGGATTTATTTTTAATCAAATTTGGACAACTTTTCAGATTTTGGTAACATATGTTGTCGGAAGCAAGTACCTAATTATTCAATTCAATTTACATGATCCATCTATGACAGACTTCAAGAAACGGAGGACGTAGGTATACAATACGGTTTTATGTTTGCTTTTTTATTTTTTTTATGTATAGCTATTCGCGCGTTATGCATAGTAAACGTGCTCCGATTTTGATAATCTTTGATTCATTTGAAAGAAGAGAGTTGAGAAATGGTCCGATATTTAGAAAAAAATCTAATCCAAAATCTCCTTCCCTCTAAAAACAGCTCCCGGAGGGGGTGAAGGGTGCATTTTTTTAGAAAATCAAAAATTGAGGTCGGCAGAACTAAAAATGAGACCATATCCGAAAACGTATTTGAACATGTTTATCAAAAGAGGTATGGCTTTCAAGTTACAGCAATGGTAAAGGCTGTAATATGTGTATTTCCGGTATGAGGAGGGGCATTTTTTTTTTGAAACTTGTAAATATGAGACTGCCGAATTAAAGATGAGATTATATGTACCTAGCAACATTTATATTGGAAAATTTTCAAAAGAAGCTACAGTTTTCGAGTTACAGCAGTGGTAAAGTCTGAAATATGCGCCTCGATGTTGTGAGATCTCTGAATAATAACAAGTACCTACAAGTATAGAATATAGGATAAATACTATCTTCTTTGGTATTTAACCTTTAACGATTATTTTGACTAATGTTACACTCTAAAGAGTGAAATAAATAATTCTTACCAAAAATTGGTGCCCTGAAATATACAAAATAATAATAATTTTCTGGTTGCTGGTACTTTAGAAGTTGTGCAATCGTAGTTAGAATGAGTGAGAATGACGAAGGCGACATTGACAAAAGACATGACAGAAAAAACACTGGGGTGATTGGAAAAATTAACAAATTTCAGGAAAAAAATCTGAAATATTATCAGTATGCGGCATCGGAAATATTTAAATATGAGAAACGTAAAATTTAATTTTGTTACATATTTTCAATCCATTTGAAGTTGCTGTAGTTGGCTGAATACAACCAATGTCTTCTCAGCTGCCTGAAGGCATTCGATATGCGACATTTGTTTATGAAATGATAAACTAATTGAGATCTTTAGATTCCATTTTAGACACGATATTCATTTCCATAGCCTCCTTTGAATTTCGTTTTTGCTCGATATAACTGAAAAGAGAAAAAGCATCTTTAGATTTCAACAATTGAATGATGGTAGGATGATCTTAGGCAAACATCAGGCCTTGTTTCCATATGGCCTAAAATACATTTAGATAGATCAGGTTTATTGTTTGATTTCTAGACTACCTTTTGTTACTAGACCATTCAAAATACACCTAATATTCTTTTATTCATACGTTACTAAGAAAAAGAAAAGAAACATTGCAACTCATGCCAAGCACTGTTACTTTTTTATAAAGTTCATTTTTTTTACAAAATCCTATTATACAGCAACCGCGTATTTTAATCAATATAATACCCAGATCACTCACAACTATTCCATCTAATTATTGAAGTTAATCTGGAAATATCGATTTAACATACAGAACCATAAACACAATGAAAACATATTAAATGCAATGACTTTATAACAATCGCAGATAGGATATATAGGTATAAAAGTATGTATTAGGTCCGGCAACGCCTAGTTCGAATGCTGTCTGTATTATATGCACCGACGCTCATTCAGCATCATTTTTTTTTTTCACCAACTCTTGAAGGATTGAAGGTTGGCACAAAAAGGAGGGTGTCGTAACATTTAACAGAGCGTATGGCCTTACCTATCATGATAGAGCGGCGCGTATATCATAATATATGTATGTTAAATTCCATCTCAGTCATGGACCGCCCTCATCTGTGTCTATAATGACATTTTTAATTGAATTGCCTTTCTAGGAGCTACAAAAATTGCGTCATAATATTAGAACACATTATGGGCGACCAAATAATAATTCTAAGCAACTCTTGGAATATTAGCGTTATATATATAAAAAAAACTTAAACATAATCAGGTGTGACACCATTAAAACAATCAGCAGTGATTCAGTTCTTTAAATCAATAATTTATTAAATTTTTGAGTTACAAATAATCACAAGATATTTAAAAAAATATGTCTTAATAAATAGATATGAGCAAAAATTTAAAGGAATACTCATCAAATGCGATGTAAAATAATTATATTCTTAGCCTTTGGCGAAATCTTCGCTTATATATTGTATCTTTTGTTAGTTTTTATACAACCCTAAATTGGTAACTAAAATGGCGCATTTTTGTTTACAAATGGGATTATGCCGGCTGTTTACCTATATAAATTTTCAGTTCCAATATTACTTTTCACTTTTCTCCCTTATATAGAATGTATCACATAATTCTTATGAAATTGTTATTTTGTTTATCTACAGATATATCATTTGTTAATCGTCCCACTAGCACCTAATATCCTGCCAGATACGGTCTCAAATCAAAGCACACATTTTCGTTCTAGAGCCTGCACAGATAATCAAAAATGAAATGGTGAACTTGATCGGGCAACATTTTTATGATCATCGACTGCGTCTCACATTCCATTGTTATATCTAAAATCAAAACTATTGTTTTAGTCCCCCAAGCTTAGCTCTTATTCACGTTTATTTCAATAATAGAATTTAATGCGTTTATTACATTATTATAATAAAACAAAGATATATATATATATATATATATATATATATATATATATATATATATATATGAGAAAAGATGTAAAGATTTCGCTACTGAAAGATATGTACTAAATGACTTCGGTCTTTACAGTAGATAGATGGCTATAATCACATATAGCCATAAACTACCAACGATGAAAACAACTACTCGGTGGACAAAAGCCCCATCCCGCATTGAATTATATCATCGCTGGCAGGTGCAAAGGATCGAGATCTATCCCGATACCAATTGCGGTAACTTCTAACACCTTTTTGTTTCATTATCTATGGAAGACATCACTTTTGAACCAAGAACAGGATCACTGTGATTTCGACCTTATTAGGATCTCATCAGCTGACCGTAAAGTAAAGACCGAAGTCATTTAGTACATATCTTTCAGTAGCGAAATCTTTTCACATTGATACGTGGGTCGCGTTCAACTTTAACTTCTAACTCCTAAGTGGCGCTGGAAGCGGCACGCTGTTTGGTTGTTTGCATCGCTTGTCGATATAGAACCAGCAGTTTTCTAACTCTTTGGACACATCCCGAACCATATGTTTATATGTAGTAGTCATTTAGTACATATATATATATATATATATATATATATATATATATATATATATATATATATATATATATATATATATATATATATATATAGGTTGGTGTACCGCAGGGCTCGGTGTTGGGACCTCTTCTTTTTTTAACTTACATAAATGATCTTTCCTCCAGTATCCGCACTATCTGTCAATATGACGATACTAGGGTAGGAGAGGCAGGGGATCAAAGTGCCGGGGGTAAGTTGTTTCGATCCAAATAGCTCTGCCAAGAAAAGAGATAGCAATAGGTGTTAAGTGAGGTGCCAAACGGGCATATGAGAGTGATGATTGATTATTAGTACCTACATAAACATCAGGTAAGTAAATTTTCTCGTCCTTAAACTTTCTGGTGGTCTATTTCAATCAATTTTCTAGCTATTTGTGTGTGATTTGCTATTATCAGTTGGGCAAACTATAATGACTATCTTTCTAGATTGTTGGCTTTTTATAACCTATTCTGTTATAATTGGAGGTTAGTTTGAAAATGGTATTCGGGGTTCAAAGCTCCTCTGGTGGGGGGCTACTTGTGCCGCAGAACAACGTGCCCCGTAATGATACTCGTAAATGATAAAATTAAAACTTTGTTCTAGGATAAGAAACTTTAAACGGAAAACCGAACGGTGCAATGTTTCGATTGAACTTTTGCAGCAAGCAGCTGATGCTGTTATTAAAGATGGTCACAAGCTTAAGACGGTAGCTCGGGAACTAGAGATATGTCATATGACATTATTTCTCTATGTCAAAAAGTTGAAGGCTGGTATAACACCAACTGTGGGTTACTATTCTAGACAGGTATTCAGCCCTGACCAGGAGAAGATATTGGCTAAATATCTATTAAAATGTGCGTCAATTTACTTTGGTCTCTTGCCAGAAGAAGTGAGGAAGTTATATATATATATATATGAGTGTGCTGTTAAATTTGACGTGCCTAACATTCCAACATTCGGGCTGGATGACGGCTAAAGAATTCCTCATATTTATGGACCATTTTATAAAACACACAAAGCCTACTTCCGAAGACCCAGTATTGTTATTGCTTGATAACCATCAATCACATGTTGACATTGATGTTATTGAGAAGGCAAAGGGCCATTTGGTTATAATGTTGTCTTTCCCTCCACATTGTACCCATAATTTACCACCAAAAGATTTTGGCGTTAATGGACCTTTTAAAACATATTGTGCCAAAGCTCAAGAAAACTGGCTACGTAATAACCCAGGCAAGACAATGTGTATCTACGATATACACAGACTTGTAAAGCATGCATGGCCTCTAGCAGCGACCCCAAATAACATCATGAACGCATTTAAAAAGGCAGGTATATGGCCATACAACCCTGATATATTCACGGATGAAGATTTCGCTCCGTCTATCGTAACTGACCGGCTTATGCCCGACACTAATATTACATTATTGAAAATGGGTCAAAATGAGGAATCACAGCTCCAAGAAATAGGAGACCCTGAAGAGCCTCAGGTAGATCATAATATGGAAGCCATCCCAGGTAGCGCGCCACGTCCAGCAACAGCAAGATCAATGACCAACGAACCTCAACCAGGGTCCTGGAACATTGCTAATTTACCAAACCGTGTTGTCATTCAAGCCACATCTAGCACATTTTTCCCTGAAGCCATCAACCTTTTCCAAAAGCACCACTAAGAGCGTCTACATTAACTAAGCGAAGAATAAGAAAATCGGCAATACTGACAGACACGCCTGAAAAGAATGCTTTAGCTGAAGAAAAAGTAAGAAGAGGAAAGAGCAATAGTAGAATAAAGAAGAAGGAAAAAACTATCGGAAAGAAAAAGGCAACCGGTAAATCCGCAAATGGTAAAGAAAATGTGAAACGGAAAGTCCTGCAAGAAGATGATCATGGGAGTGATAATGAAGAAGACAGCCTGGAATGGTATTGTTTAATATGTTGCGACTCTTATTCCAATTCTCGATCAGGAGAACAGTGGATTAAATGCGTCATATGTAAGAATTGGGCTCATTCAAAATGTCTGAAATCTAAAGATTATCATTCCTATGTTTGTCTGAATTGTAACTCTGACGACGAATCCCTTGAATAATTATTTTTTAAGTTCTGTGAAATAAACCATTAATTAAATTATAAGTTAATGCTAAATTTGTTGATTTTTCTTAGTTTTTTAATTGAAATAGATTATTTGCGTTATCAAAGTTGATTAATATTAAGGCTGTTTATTAGTCCTGATCCTACTAATTAGGTTGTGTTACATTATTAGTAACAATGCTTGTTATTATTTCTTTTACAGTTTTGTTGTCGTTAAATCGTTAAAGGTTGTTGAAAATTAGTCAATAACATAACATAAGATTTTCTATATTTCTGAATGAAACTTTAATAAATGTTCGGTTAAATGTGCCTTATTTATTTTATACATACCTTTCCAACTAATCTTATATTATTAACGAGTGGTGTAGACAGCGGAACAACTTGCCTCAACTGAGGAACAACCAGCCCCTTTCTGGGGCGAGTTGTTCCTTGTCGACTTGCTACAGAAAAATTACAAGTCAAAATACATTATTATTTAAATAAAGTCGACCCTAAAAATTGAAACTAGTATAAATTCTGCATATTTTTATATATGAATCATGTATTACAAATCTTTCTATTCTACATACATATTGTGTCCTACTCTAAAATCGGAACTTCGCCCCCCCCCCACTTTGGCTACAAGTAACAAAAATTTAGAAGATCTGCAACTTGACATGTAGAGGGCGCATTCGGTTTTGATGCCAGTCAACTGTGTGTGTAATATGGGAAAAACCAAAAATGTCGGTTCTACTTAAGAAATCTAAAGCCTGTTGCCAATCATGCTGAGTGCATGAGCGAGTATTTCAGCCTATTTCAATCCCGTTTATTATATGACATTCTTACCTTGCTTGGTGATATTCCTCACATTCTGACAAACTATTTAGTCTATAGCGAAAAGCTATCCGAACAATAAAGGGTTTGCAGACGGTAAAATGCATTTTCAAAATCTCAACTTCAGACACTGCCACAGTTTACCCAACTAAGCTGTGACACTGCCATCTGTCAATATATTCCGATGCCTGCTGTGGGTCCACGAAAACCATAATCTGTTACTGTTCATGGTGACTTTCATCACTGAAATACTAGACATGCCCCTCTCACACCACAGCTCTTAACGAAAAGTCGATATTCCTTCAACTTTTTTGCCCCTCGGTTCTATAACAAGCTACCTTTCCATTTGAAGGGACTATTATTATGGCAATTTAAAAGCAGAATATTTTTTTAATGATAATAAATATTTTTTACAAAAAAATCGACCGACGTTATTAGTTGGTGCACTGAAAGATACAAAATAACTGTAACTCGAAAACCGTAACTCTAAAGAAAAAATGTTCATTATAAAAATAATCTCTTCCTTCATGTAGTGCCATTAGATTTTCAATTTTCGAAAGTAATTGCCTCCTCTACATAGCGAAAATAGACATGTGTTTGAGATTTTAACATCCCTGTAAATTCGAAAACCGTAGCTCTTCTGAAAAAATATTCAACTTATTCGTTTCCGGATATTGTCCTGTCTCTAATTATACGACCCCAGATTCTCGAATTTGGAGAAAAATTGACAATAATAGTATACCTCCTCCGTTTGGGAAGTCGGTCAATACCAATGACCTATTAACAGAGATAGACAACATCTTTGTGGGCCAGGGGGGTTGAGCTGTGGAAGCGGTTAGAAGGAGGGATACAACAGTTTTAACTAAACCCCGCCTCACTGCACTTTTGCATAGAAAATATGACACCAGTGGCGTCTCGTTCTTTTAGGTTTCATTTGCTATACGTCGAAATAATTAATACCACAAAATAAATCTGGAGCTTAGTGAGAAAAGTCAATGTCCGAAAGTTGCATGTTTCAGCAATATTATTGAATAGGTGTGTATAATTCTTTTTTAAAGTCTAGGATTTGAAAAGCGCAAACAATATAAAAATCTCTTTAATGAAATAACAATGAATAGGTAATAATTTCTTTACTACGCCCATGACCGACGTTTATATGTCAATAATTTTCTTTCAAAATTCATATATATAAGTTACCAAATTTTAATTTAGACGGGCTACTTACGAATGAAAAGTTACTTCTGGGTTGTGGATTCTATTTTATTTCAACCCCTACTCATTTTTCAAGTTTTGAAACCACACAATATAATAGAATATTCAAAAACAACCAAAACACCAAGTATTTAAATAATGGGGGGAAAGCTGATATGCGATAAGGCGTAGCCGAACAAGGGATGATGTCAACACAATATATTGTTTACAGTTCCGTCTATCTCTGATAATAGGTCATTGGTCAATACTATTAGTTCTATTGGTGCTGGTACTTTTGGAGTTGGTGTCTATAACAAGAAACTTTAAAGGCACCACTTCAAAATTAACAGCACGAATAGAATTAATATTATTTTGTATTTTTCAGTGCACCAACTAATAAGGTCGACCCAATTTGTCTTTAAAAACATTTATTTATTTATTTATCCATCTCCACACATCCATGAGTAAATTTTTCCTCAACTCGTCACTTTTTATTTGCATTAGCTGCTACGGAAAATTATTTTAATAAGAGCGAAAAGAACCTGAATATTTGTATGAATTAGACTGTTTGAATCCAAAGTATGTGGTGAAAACAACTTTTTTTATTTTATTTTATCCCAGAATTCCTCTAAGACAGAATGGTTAAAGCCGATGTTTATCACAAGTTATATAAGAAGTTTTCTGTATTTAAAAGTTTGCCAAGTATCCTATACTATAATGTATGATCATCATAAGATTCACTTTACCACACTAGTTAGCAAAGCTGACTCGATGACTCTCGTAGCAGTCACGCACAGAAACACTACAGACTGTAATTAAGTAAGCACAGTATTATGTGGACTCAATTTGTACTTTCATATCATAAACAATGCAGGTCTTAATAATGAAACCATTCAACTAAATTGTGAGATACTGAGGAGCTTCCAGAACTATGGGCCAAGCGTTAAGACAATTTCTATGGTCACAAGAACTAGGAGTTTTTTTCAATCGATTTTATAGTTTGTTCGGTGAGTCAAGCTATTCTGTATATAGTTAACTAAACAAGATAAAAATGCTAATTAGAAATAAGAATGCACTTGCGAATACCAACACTGAGCGATACATACATATATATGTATATAATACTTGTTACCAATTAGTTAACTAGACGCTTGTCTTCTAATTACACAAAAGCAATTAAACTAAATTAAAATAAATTGCATCTCGTTCAGAGATCACTTCCTAAATACATCAACATCTATCTATAAATGGTTAATCGAGAACCAATTAGAATTTCATTGTTGAGAAAAGTGATTTGTTTATTATACAGAGGTGATATGTACAATAAACAAATATATAATATTGAGCTTTCACGTTTGAGAAAACATCGTTTTCACGGTCTAACGACGAGGATATTGTTACAGGTCGAAACTATTATCACTTTTTGTTTCTACTCATTGTTTGGGTAGAATCAATAGATATGAGAAAATAGACAATCTATTTTGAACTAAATATGTTTATTTCACTTGTATTACAGCAAGTATTCGGGATCTTTTATAATTGATATTGCTAGGAGGAAAGTATAATACTACATTTAAATAATCTATATATTGATTGCGATTGCACGAAGGAACGTCTGGAGCAGATTAGGGAGAAGTAAAGTTTTTGTGATTGCGCTAACAGTGGATGGTTATTGTTACGCTTATAAAATATTTATAAATTGAAAACAACGAGAACTATAGTAGGGTAGAGCTACCCAAGATGGGACGGTTCCCAAGTTGGGACAATATGAATTTTATAAAAAAAATGTGACTATTAGCGATACCTGCATTTGAAAATAGAAACTTCTCGGTTCGGTCGTTTAAATAACACATAGCGCCATAGCGCTAGTGCACTGGTAGCGTCGTCCAGAGGAGGTTGCTTAGTGTTTACCATATGCCTCTAAAACATGGGCTCGCAATAATAAACGGGATTAATTATTAACGGTAAGTAACTATTAAAGTAAATGTCATTAGTAACCTAACCTAAAGCCAAAGTTTTTGCTGAACTGCAGTTTTGTTTCCTACAAAACGGGCTTACATTTCTTAAGCTGGGACATGGCAAAGGTTCTTAAGTTGAGACGTCCCATCCTGGGAACCAAAAATCTGTTAAACTGATATAACAGATACTCAAAAAAGATTCCTACTACAAAAAAAAAACTGATCGTAGAAAATGGTCCGTTGCAGACATGATAATTGGAGTACAAAAAGTTTGAAACAATGAACTAACATTTCGAGAGGCCGCTGAACGATAAAAACGTTCCTAAAAGTCCACTGCAAAGAAGATTAACAAACAAAAAAACATTGTGACACAGAATGAGAAATATCTTGAACGATTTAGGCAGATTTTGTCTGATGGACAAGAAAATGTACTTGAAATGGAGAAGCGATTTTTTTAAATTACACATAATGAACATCGTCACTTGGCATTTGATTTGATTAGGTAGGTATATGATAATCCAATCCTTCAACGTCAAAACAATTGTCTTCAATTTCAGCTGGAAACAGCGATTCCGAAGATGACAAGTAATTCCTAATCAATTCCAAAAAATTAAAATTAACTGACGTCAGTTCCCAACCAGAACCAAAGGAAAAACAAAGACTTTTTAGGTGCTCTTTAAAATCTACCATATTAACAGAATCGCCGTTCAAAAATGAGTTACAAGCATTGCAGGAAACAAACAAAAAGGTTAAATCTGTAAAACGGAGAATAATTACAGAAGATGAAAATAACCAAATTGATCGAGACTCAAAGAAGAAGGAGAAGATCAGTACTATCAGAGTCACCACGACTAAAGATAGTTCAATTTGCATTGTATGTGGAGGAATTACCCAAATAGTAGCGAAGACTGGTAGCTGTAATTGCAATTTATGCTCGGATTGGGCTCGTAAGTTTTGTGGTGTCATGGATTAAGTGTAGTAGATGTATGAAGTAATGTCTCTTCTTGGGAACCTCATCGACCTATCTTAAGAAACAAGTTTCCCATGATGGGACTTTTAAGTCTTTTTTAACAGAAATTTAGAGGTTTCTGTTAATTTCTGGTAATAGACTGTGGCTCCATTATTTATGACTCAGCTAACCATAACATCATTTAAATATTAGACAGTATCCAAAAAACTGCCTTGAGACTAGCCTTTGATCTAGTTCAAGAAATAGCATATTAGCGGAGTTGGGGAAACTCCACTAGAATGTATTGGAATGTAATTGAGCTAGAAGTACGCAGCATATGTAACCTCAGATCCTAATAACCCCTCATAGGCATTTTCTCAAGAAAAGAACACACACAATCAGTCAATACAGTCACAATCGAAAGTTATGTATAAGTATACATTTTCGTCAGAATCAAGCAATATCATCAAAATGTAATCATTTACCAAATTCATGGGAAGAATTCCTAAACCACTATGGAATTGTATGTACAACTCAGGTCCTAACTCAATATCTCAATGAAAAAGATATCTAGTCATCAGTAACAAGAAATTTATTTTTGGAACTTTATGAATGCTATAAACAAATAAACCAACAACAGATATATTTACAGACAGAACTGAATGTGTAATTATTATAAATAATAGGAGAATATATTATAAACTAGAGAAAACGTGCTCAATACTCTCATTTCCTGTATACTCCATAAAAAGCAATAGAATTAATATTCAAAGAACACGCAAAATTCATGTAAATTCTTGCAGACTCTCTAAGTTGTTCTTAAACCAATTCAGAATTCCCTACAGACCCTACAGCAAGTAGTAATCTGTAGAAAATATATAAGAATATCGCTCAAATGTGAGTCGAACTCACAAGGAGAGAATTCACTATTTAGAATTTTCGCATAGGCTTTCATGTCTTTTTTAATTGTACCAACTGTTGCTACGCAAATAAGGAGAAGAAATCGTCAATTTTACTATACAGACAAACACCATAGTGATCATTAGGGTGTACGGATCCCTAAGGATGAGCTACATCAATTGTTAAGCTATTCAGACAAACCCTACCATACGCGAGTCCTGACAAATACTAATCAACCATATATTCATAGTTATAGTCTGGTTGGCTTGAATGTCTAACATAATCTCCACACTTTATCTGCATGTTCAAAGGTTTCAAACAGCTTCCAGCAATATTTCGACAATAAAATGAGACCTCTAAACATGTATAATAAAGTTTAAGATGCGTTTCAGATCGCTGGATATGGAGACTTGGCTATATACAAAAAAAACACAGAAGAAGCTCATCGTGACTTCACGATTAAAGATTTATGGTGAATCATTTTACCAATTACTGAAATAATCCTTGTGTAATGGTGGCTTTATCGCAAGCTATGTGCACTCTTGACAAAAACTAGTCGTCGAAGTGTATACGAGATGTGCATTTGTTATTGTAAGTGGACTTTAATTTAAGTGGGGAATGATACAATTATTATTCTTGACCAGAAGGACGGAACAGGATGCACATACTGAGGTGTTGAGATGGTGATTAATAATGAAGTTGATGTATGAGATTCCAAGTTCTGTATTACGATCATCTTTTTAAACAACAAATTGATGTTTTCTTACAAATCTTGGACCGACTTTTTTAGGATGACTGGGGCTGGCCACAATTTATTGTTTGTTTGAATATTTGACCAGATTGTAGGTTTCTTTGATTGAGTAACTGATGGGGTTTTAAATTTAAAATCAGTTTTTGATACCAGACTATTCGAAGTGACATAAATGAAATAATTCTGGGAAAAGAGGCGTGTAACTTTTAGCCCCGCTTCAGGGGATGGTTGTTACACTATAAGGGGCAAAATGTTACAACAAATATCTAACGTATTGCAAGAGTCTGTATTAGGAATGTTAATTTCCCATCTTGATTTTAATAAAAACGAATTATTATGTCTACAAACTACAATGTTCTCTTTTTCCTTAAGCATTTTCCCCATATAACTGTATTTTGTTTCATTCATCTTTCCTGGCCCAGCTGACTCCCCTTTCCATTTTTGTGCCAATGCATTTTTCTGACGTATCAGATAATAGTTGATTTGCGAGTTTTTCGTGTTATCTTTGTTTTTTCTTGTACTAGGTTTTGGATAAGGTAGCAGAAATACATTAATTGTGAATTAGTTATCTACTATAACCAGCATCTTGTTAAGTATAAATGGAGCTTTCGCATTCTGCTGCAGCATCTACTACTCCATTAGCCTCTTACATAAACTCTGGCATATGAGGTGTAGAATTCTCTATGGAGGAATTTGGACGAGGTGGTTATGGAGTCCAGCGAATGTTTGTAAGCCAAGCATCTTGTTGGATGGTGCAGTAATTTTTGAATGATCTATATAGACTATCACATCTACGGGCACAGTATCCAATTGAGAAAGAGATTCCATAGGTGTGCCTTTCTCTTTTGCTTCATTTTGTTTCTCTAAATATCTTGTTAGCGACATATGACATAATCCAAAGTCTTTTGCAATTCCACGAATTTTTACCCCCTCCAAAAGAGCTGCTGGTTTTTCGAAAATCTCTTTAGATATTTTACTACGCTCAGTTTTTCTTTCATACGTCCTCATCCTGCAAAAAACAACAACTTATGTGGTCCAGTTATATCAGTCGGCCAGCAGCAGCCCAGGGTAGTTACAAATCACAACTTGCCTCGAGCAAATGTCACTTTTAGCCCCAACACCTAAACTGACCTTCAATTTTTAAGTAGTTGGAACGCAAGTAAGTTATACTTACTTATATAAATACAGTTTCAGTGCAAAAGAAAGTTATAGGGTACAACTATCACAAGACAAATACCAGCTTTCAAAGAAAAGAGCTTTTACACCAGTATTATGAAAAAACAAAAATGTTAATAAACTGTCGTTTCGACGGCAGCATGCACGGGATCCTCTCAAGAAAGAGGTGGCTCGCGTGGCATTCTGGCCATTCGTGGCATATTCTACGTCAATATAACGTTCTTTGTTTAGCCATAGTTGCCGCTTTAACAACTTACACTTGTCACAACCAGCTTTCGTTTCCCTACATATTACAAGATGCTCGCGACTTCGTCGTAAGTTTAGCTAGAATGTTAATTTTCCCATTTCATGGACACTAACATTTTGTCTCCATCATCAATCGGAACTTAGTAATTGAATCCACACTTATTTAAGCCATAGGTACCTACTGTTTTGTGAACTTGTGAGTTAACGTTTCAACAAAATATGTCAATACCAGTACCATTTTTTCAATATAATTTTGAGGATTGTTTTGAATGTTTTATATAGAAACGGTTATCTTCTCGGAGGCAAAGTGTCACACAGGATATGTATAAGCTATCACTATGATCAGTTCCATCAAAATCTATTTTATAATATAGAGAAAACCTTCAAGAAATTTATTATACACGGTGAGTTTTTAGTGTGTCTACGATCGATAGCCCCGTTTTGTAGGCACTTTTAACCTTCGTATTCTGAAATTATCTAGAATTGCACTTTCCCAACATGATACAGATGAATATTATGTTGTTTTCGTAATGGAACACCCTGTATTTTATTATATGATAGGAATTTTCAAAAAATATTGTCGAATTTATCAGAAAATGGTAATGATTTCAACATCCAGTATATTATTTATACTGTCAATAATAGGTTATGAATAGAATCTCTAGAAGGAATATTTTGACATTATTTATAATGTTTTTTATTGGTTGGTTTATCTTAATCATCGTAGCGGAAGCTACTGCGCGATCTCAGACTCGCCTACCAAGCACGCCCACACATGTTCTATGGGGTTCAAATCAGGCAAACATAGTGGCCACTTTCTTTTGTTAATACCAACTTCCAGGGGAGCAGCAATAGAGAAAGTCACCTTGGCAAGAAATAACCAGCCTTATTCACGAAGAAATCTTAGTTTGGTGATAGTTTAGTTTGATACTTAAACTGTCTAACTAACAAACAAATTGAACCAGTATGGAACATAGTTTTTGAATAGGGCAAATTATTTGTTGAAGTATTTTTTTGTGGCAGATCGATTTCGCTTTAAGAGATGGGCTAATGCAGATAATGACATAAATCAAAGAAAGAAATGTAAAAAAGAATGGTTCTACGAAAATAATTTACAAGTTGTTTCAAAATCAGGGTTTAATAATAATTTTAATTACAATCACAATAGTATATAAGTAAATACTGTACAGTTTGCTAAAATCATTGAAATTTCACATAACATTAACTTGTTGCGTTTTTTGCACCTGAGTGTATATTATTATTATTAGAAATTTCATTTCGTTTTGAGCCATATTTGGATTGTATTTTATATTCTCATATAACGTGACTCACTATTCTATAATACAAGCATATTATATTATATATCAGAGAGATATATAATGCTGAAATGACCATCCCGATGTAGGTACATCATAATGATAATAATAATAAACATGATCTGCAGAGAGAACACTCCTCCTTGATAATAATATATCAATTTATCTGATGTCATTCTAGTGCATTTCATGGTTAATTTTATCTGAAACGACATTTTCTTCTAATCGGATAAGCCTCCTTTAATACACCAGAGGAGACCAAAGTTAATGTATTCAAATGGCCTGTGTGGACGGTAGCCGAGCATTGCCAATCTGGAGATCATCTCGAGTCCATTTTACAAGATACTCCACTTTACCATAAGCTACCGCTTCAGATAAGCTTGAATGCGATAGTAGGTAGGTAAGTAAGGACGGGGTAGAATGCTTTTCGAATTTTAATTCAATTGAATAGAACATATACCTATGCCCCAGTGAAACTATAGGTTTTAAATGTGATGCAAGTGTTGGAAATCTAAGGCAAAACCAAAATTTTGAATAACTTTTTTTCTCCAAATATTTACTAAAAAAAAGTTTAAGGTTGTAGAAAAAACTGGCCAGAATACGATTCTTAGTCACCTGTAGCCTAAACTATTTTTTTATAATTATCGAGCGATCCGAAAAAACTCAATCTTCAGAATACTGTGGAAATTGATAATAACATTTACCTTGGTACTCATATAAAAAAGACTAGCCAAGTACGAGTTGAACTCGCACGCTTCGGGTTCCATACCATCGTAAAAGAATTGTCCGTCCAAATATTATACAGTTCAAAAGATACAGTCATCATATATGTCGATCAAAAACAGAAAGAGAGAATTCGCTTTCATTGATAACTTTATTTTATTTTCATTATTTGTCATTAAAGCAGCCATAATAGAATTAGATACTTACTTTCTTATGTCTACCGTTTACGGTTCAAGAGATAAGTCCAGCGATTGTCAAGGTTCAGCAAAAAACGTTTTCTGTATGGGGAACCCTAAAAACAATGTTGCAATTGCATAAATTATCTAAGAATTCAGCAGCCATTACATTAATTAATCCAAACAACATATCTCTATATAATTACCCACATATATGCATACAATAAATGTATATTCTGTTCGCAGATGATATACAAAACATTTCCAGTCCTATTGATATTTTTTGGTGGTATCATTTCCCTTATCCTTTTTCTCTTGTAGATCATTATATTTATTGAAAACCAGTTGGTTTCGTATCAACTCCTAATTTTGGACAGTATGTAGCTTTTGGAAGACCATAACACCAATAAGGACACAACAAAATTTGTAAGAAATAACGTTTTCCTTACATCTTTTAACTGCTGAATTTAGTCTTAAAAAGACACCTGGGTATATCATTATAAAAATAAATCATGAGTATATCTTAACTTGTCAAATTAACGCAAAATGGAAATTTTAATGAAAGTGGAGGAGTACAAAAATATTCTTCACAGTGTTTTATCTGACCAAATAATAGAACAAAAGAGAACTGGAAAATCTTAAAAAAAACTTTGAGTTTGATAGACACCCATATCGAAACCAGTTTTTTGCCGGGTCATTTTCATCAATTTCACATGAACTTAATGACAATCAAAGAATTCCTCTAATATCAAAATAGCATTACCCAGGATGCGAAATTGAAAGATATGTTCTTGTAAGGTAAACAAAATTCTATAACACCAATCTACAAGAAAAGTCGAGATGTGGTATTACCGAAAGAATGTACCTACAATTGTACGATATGTCCAGTAATTATTGATGCTGCGTTGGTAATTACACGTTGATTTGTGTCAGAGAATCACCACAAATTTAGAATTTACTACTGCAATTATTAATGGCATGTCAGAGTTTGTAATATACTTCCCTATGTTTTCTCCTTCGGAAGCAAAACATGAAAAATATCCCTTTCAATTCGAATTCTTAGCTAAATATTTTGATAAATATATATGAAATTGTCAAAAATTCGCTTTTGATAGCAAACCTAATATATCTATTTAATTTTATCTGAGCTATTTGTGTTTTACTTCAAAATAATTTGTTTTATATTTTGATAATATTGTAACGTTTAACCTTGTGCTAAACGTTGTGGGGTGAGTTCACTTGCGTAATACTCCAAAATTCGCAGATTGCTCCCAATGGTTTATTTTCAACACCTGGTACACGACCTTCGGTAACAGTACAACTATCATAACTTGTCACTTTGATTATTGCGTTTCAACTACTGTCGACTTATGTCTAAAATAGACTAATACATTGGTCGTGTCCAGGGCAGTGCCAGATTACCAATCGCTTACTAATCAGTAATCAAAAAGTAGACGTCTTTAATATGACTGGTATCAGTAAACAATTATAACATAACCCATCTTTTTGTATCTGGTATTTGGTGGTTGGCGCTGTTGCTATCTTTGCCATTTAAACTTGATATTTACTGATATTCAGAATTACGTACTTATATATTTTTGAGAGATTCTCTTTTTGTTGTGAAATATCTGCTTATCAAAATCTTCAATTTTGCTGTATTATAACTGTCATTTTAAATTTCCATTGATAACTTTGATAGTTTGAAAATATATTTCATATTATGGATAATTTATCTAGAATTTTAGGGCCTGGAGTCATTCACGAAGATGAAATGGAAACGCTGGGCGATTTAGTGGTGAATATACCTTTCCCCATGAACAATATACCAACAGAAACACCAATAATTGCAGGTATCAGTTATATTTAAATATTTGAAATTTCAAATAAAGAAGTAAAACGTTACAATATGTTAACAAACTGTATTCCTTTTCTGGTAAGATTCAATTAATTTTGTGACTCACTAATACTCTCCAAGGAAAACCTATGCAGAAATTCACATCTTGGCAATATTACATTAGGTAACAAACAGACTATCCATTTCATGGTCTGAAAACCATAGTGCTGTAATGTGTCATCTATCAAAAAAGTATGTCTTTTCAATAGCAATTTTGCCTTCTTAACTCGAGAATGTTCTAACACGCGTGATTTTCCGATTCGCTAATCACAATTGGGCGCCAATATCATGCGATTTGACCTATAGATGTTCGTCAAGTTATGTCCGGAAAACTATCTGAAATGTTCAAAATTAAATAATATATGTACATACGCATCCATCATCCTATTTAGCTATAGTTTGTTTCACAAATGTTGGCGTATGCCTTGAAAACACGAGAAACGGAACAATTATTCAACCGAGGGGAGTAAATCAGTGGCGTGACTATCTCTAGATAAGATATGATATTTAATTTTTTCATACGCCTGAAGGAAATTCATATAATTAGGGAAAAAAGCATTGATTGATTAAATAAGCAATTAAATGAAAGATTTATTATTAGCAATAATGCAGAAACATAAAATACAAATCTTTTGCTTGTGTTATAATATATAAATTTCTTCATCTGAATTCTTTGAAATGTCACTTTAACTTTGTGACGCCTATGAAATAAAGATTGCGTTGCCTTCGGACACGAGCACCGCCATATCATAGTATTGAAACATATGGAAAAACTTAGTAGAGAATTTCATGATAATGAGATGCGATGAGAAGTATAGCGCCATCACTCAGGAAACAAACTATAAAAGAGCTTTTTAAGATCTATTCAAAAGCGATTATTTCACCAAAGTAAGAATGAAAAATGTGAAATTAAATCTTTGGATATGCTCAAAGGAATTGTACCATATATCTTCTAATTAGGCATAGGTACTCAATATTAATTCGATTATAGTTTAGTTTGAAACTAAACTTTCACATATGATATTGTTACCACAGTAACTGGCAAACAAAACCAGTAAGGAACCAAGATTTGATTATGAATACAGTTGTTCATATTGAAACATCCCTCAAATATTGCATGTTCATTTATTGATACCAAATAACATACTTAGCTATTCAAACTATTTTCTGGTATAAGGTTTCGATGGAATTGATCAGTTTCACTGTAGCATCAAAAGCTAGTGAGCGAGATAAGGATTTATTTCTTTCAGATAGCAGCACATGGCATTTGCTTGATTTTCGATCCGATGAATATGTATACAGAGGATGGGTACGACACCCAGGCACACGCATATAAGCAGGCACATACATACTGCATGCTAATAGATGGAGATTACTTAAATGGATGACTTACATACCTACATATTATGTACCAAGAATGTAATCTACCTACTCATTTGATGACACGATATCATCTATAAATAATAAGTTATTAGGATGTGGGTATGAGAAAAAAATATTCATCCTATTTGTCTGATCCTTGCATCATTGATTAAAAAAATGACAGATTATTTAATATAGAATTGTAGGAAAAGTAAATCATAAGATTGTTATCATTTAGTCGATTGTTTCTACCAGAAGAAAAAAAACTAATCAAAAAAAATCCCGATGGCCTGTAGTCAGCGGAAAGGTAAATTTTTCAAAATTCATTGAATTGAAATTTGAACAACCTTTTCATTGGTATACGTACATGTTATTACATAAAAGTGCGTATGTGTCATGGTCTTGCGCTTAGAGGTTTTTGTTTTGGCTGTGGAATATAAAGCAGACAGGGTTCGAGTCCACTTCAAGGCAGAATTTTTTTTTTCGACTATTTCTTTTCAATAAATATACTATATATTTTTTTTATCAGGGTCTATATTAAGATCTCCAGAAAATGTACAATTACATCAAATTTATATTGAGTGTTCATGTTTTATCAATATTTGTTATTTTTCTTTATTAATTTTTATTTTTTTACCTGTGTATTTTTTGAAAAATTACTTTGAACAAAAGTTGTAGGTACTGCTTATATCTATAACCTAAAATTATTTTTGATGATATTTACACTACGGCTCTTTTTTGATAATTTTTTTAAATGTTTGAATGGTCGCCATTTTGAAACTACTTTCCCGATATTGCCCATTAACGAACTTGACCGAGATATTTGAGAGATTGATTTTTGTAGCAAATTTGAACTTGATACCTTCAAAACTGCGACCTCTATCGTGTTAACAAATTTCGTAATATCCCACATATATATATATATATATATATATATATATATATATATATATATATATATAACTTTTGAACCAAATGTTTTTTTGGACTATCTTATAGACATACAACAACATGCCGTTGAAATTTTTTCGAAATTCAAAAGTGTGAACGATCGCAATAGGTACATTTCTATAAGAAACTTAACTAAATGAGGAAGATCCATTCCTAAAATCATTTGATTTCAAGGAAGACAGATACCGAACCAACAAAATCACGGTATCATATATTACAGCGAGGATAATTTCAGACTGCGGATATTTTGCAATTGATGTGAAACTTATTCAAAGATAATATACATATATGACTCAAATTATTGTATTGCAATTGTTGCATTACTGCGGAAGTAGAACGAGAGCCTCATTCTATTTCTTTGGTAAGTTGTTAGCCTCTCCCAGTTCAGTTAAAAATGTCACTGTGTCTACCAGCAGCGTTATGCATACTGTCACAATTATTGCAGGACTTACTTCCCTTTTAATTTCGGGAGAGAAATTTTAAATTTCTGTGGGCGCAATACATTTTGGTAAAAGACGTCGATCCCAGTTGCACAGAGCATTCAAATTAACAGTATAGAGCAGGATAGAATACCACATTAGCATAAAACTATAACCTTTTTGACCGATTTTTTTAATATTAATGTATATTTTATATTTATATTTTGTTATTGTTCTTGTCTTTTGGAAGTTTTCAATAGAAACTTATTATACACCTAAGAAAAAATTAAATTAAGAAAATTATAACATATGACAAAAAACTGCCAAAACTGTTTATGTTTGTTTTATTTATAACAGTGACAATCTCAGATAATTTATGTGTTATACCAAAATATAATCAAACAATGGAATATTTTTCAGTTATGAGCTTTGAAAAAACAGGACTTAATGCTTATATCTCATATGAAAAGACGAATTTGAAGCTCAATATGTACCTAATTATTTTGAGGAAATTCAGTTTTATAAAAACGTCTCTAAAGCGGAGCAAAAGTAGCAGAACATAATATATTCTGTAGACGAAACAGGCTAATTAAGTGCCCTATTTAGAAACTGAATGCTCCAAGCCCTTTTCAGAAAATTGCTATACTGCTAACTTCAGATGAAACTAGTTCTATCACAAAAAAAGAACTAGGTTCTCACAAAGTAATATTCTGAGTTTTCTGGTTGCTATACGTTTACCATTTTACAGTAATTTATGGCTATGGAAGTTTTTTAAATTACATTGTTTATGTAGGTTTTAGTAATCCAGAATAACGCCTCAATTTTTTGTTTCATTTACGCAAAGTACTGGAAAATCATCAAATATATTATTTATATTAGTTTTAATATAATTATAGTCCTGGTAATTACAAAACATTACCAGAAATGATTTAGATGCGTTGATCTTTATTAGGTAAACCTTTTAGTAGCATTTTCTAAATCGGAAATATTAAAACTGACATACACCTGCGTGTCATCGGCATAGAAATGGAAATGTGTAAAGTGTGTAAAGCAAGAGTTCTAGAATTAACCCCTGGGGAACACCGGAAGGTACTTTGACGGAGTCTGACGCATTTCCTCACCAAGAATGACCACGTGCTCCCTATCAGATATATAGCTGGAAATTAATGAAGCTAATGTTTCATCAAGTCCTATGAAATTCAGAATTGCATGTAGGATATCAGGGTCAAGTGTATCGAATGTCCTTCTCAAATCCGAAAGCAAAAGAGCTATGGCCTTTTGAAATTGTACCAGAGATGAAGTAGGTATCTTTTTAGAAGGGTAGACGAAAGATCTTTTGATATTTCAATTTATGTGGTCTTTAATAACATTATGTTTGATTCACGAGATCAAAAAAATATCAATTCATCCTTTTGGGAAACGCTATGGTTTGTCACTTTTGCATTTTTATGTCGAATCGAATAGGCTCTCATTTTCTAATTTTCAACCTCCGGACCAAACAGAGGATTGTTATGTAAGTATGAGGTGTGTATCTATGTAGATGTCTGTAGTTCCCAAACGGATGGATCAATTTTGATTTAATTTTTTTGAATCTGTTAAACGTTTGTATCTGTCTGTCTGTTTCGAGGCAAACGGATGAACCAATTTTGTTTGGGTTTTATGTTTGACAGGTTTTTTCATGTAAATCTAACGTGTTTATCTGTCCGAGATATCGTATCTCTCAAACCGATTTTTAGAGTGTTTTTAGATAATTTTGGTTTCGTCGTCAGCCTTTTTTTTCATGTCCACTCCTGAACAGGCCTTCTGTTCATTGCCTTATCAGTATTGCAACTGATAAGCGCACCTACAGCTTAAGGTGGACTCCGAACCACCGATATGTTCCTAAGAGACATACTATTCAATCAGATCAGAGGGTTCTTAAGGCGTACCTTACCACGCTGCCTCAATGCGGGTCGGTAAGGGGCAAGTGGTGTCGACCGCTAGTTTTTGCCATTTCTAGCGATCCTTGTACCCCCGGAGTTTTTTTTAGTAAATTTTTCATGTATGGAAAAAGTTTGACTTAGTTGGGCTCGAACCTACGACCTCTCGGTTAGCAGTCCAACGGCTTACCAACTATACCACCGGGGATTCATAGGTGTTTTATCAGTCTAATATTTTATTGACATAGGTAGTGACTGGACGGTTGCATTGTTTATTTGCCCGTGGCCGCGAATACATAAATACATACCTATAAGTAGGTATTACCCATGTAGATAGTTGAATCGGTGACATTAAAGTCATCATAACATTTGTGAAATGCAGCATTACGAGTTGTAAATAATAATAAAATGGGTAGATACAATTAAGGAGAGCGCATGTAGGTAAAAAGAACACACACACAACACGTGAAATGGAAAAAGTGATCGACCTTGCCATTACCTAAACCAGAGCGTCTGCCTGGATTGTTATGTGTGCAAAAAAAATCTTTCGTCGTGGGAAGTAAAAGTGATATTTGTTGGGATAAAGTATGGATTTTAATATGAAATTATAATCTGTCGCAAATATTGATAGGAAGCATTCGATAAAAAAATATATCTTTTTTTTAATTGGGTTACGAAACAATAATTGTTTCATTACAATTATTGTATTATTCATATTATAAATATTTCATAATTTATTCAATCCTTGTACTTGTATATAAAATGTAAGCCTTCATTCAGAATGTAAACCTCAAATAAATTCATTAGATCATGAAATCTTCATAAATGGGAATATGACTTTGTTTCATTAAATCCAAGTAAAACAAACATACTGATAATGGCATATGTAACATTAAAGTGTTCA
This sequence comes from Crioceris asparagi, assembly GCA_958507055.1. Taxonomy (NCBI): domain Eukaryota; kingdom Metazoa; phylum Arthropoda; class Insecta; order Coleoptera; family Chrysomelidae; genus Crioceris; species Crioceris asparagi. The sequence goes on along the minus strand of OY293827.1, from coordinate 15,168,225 downwards.
TTTAATTTCGTTGCATCCTGCCCGATTCAAGTATTTGTTTTCCTTTAAATTTCTTACCATTTGAATATTACAATAGATGTTGAAGAATAACAAAGTTGGACAACAAAATAATTTATGGACGTATCACCTGGCTATCTAGATTATATCAAATAAAGAAGAATCTGCTTTTCTGTGGAACTACACACAGTTATATCTTGCCAAACTTTAAGCATGCTATTTCGAAAATCATAATATTGCATATTGCCATTTTTAATAAGTTGTGCAGTTGTAGTCAGTTAGGAGACTTTTGGCGCCAACTTTAAAAGTAACAGCACCAATAGAATTAATATTATTTTGTATTTTTTGTAAAAAATGTTATATTATCAAAATCATTCAACGTTCACCAAAGAAGATAATAGTTTGCTTACAGGTACTTACTTATTCAAAGATTTCAAACACATTTCATAATTTATCACCTGTGTAAATCGGAAACCGGCCATTTTTTCTTTCAATTTTCAATTTAAATGTTGCTACATGTAATATGTTCGTTAATTTGGCCTACTCATATTTTCAATTTTCAAAGAATCATGAAAATCAGAGCACGTTTACTATTAAAAAGGCGCCAACAAACCTAAAAAAGCAGACAAACAGTCGAATTTTATACGTCCTCCGTTTGGGAAGTCGGTCAAAAATAGCATGATAATGACGCAGAGGTTCAAGAATGTAAATATAAAAAGTTTAAGGTGCTCGAATTTAGTGGTATTGAATTTTGGATTGCTCATTTTATGTGCTGTAAAATTAATATTAAAAATGTTATTATAAGACATAATATGCATTTTATATTAATTAATTTCGTATTGTTAATAATAATATTTGAAAGCTCAACATAAATATTTTTCACTGTGTGATTCATGAATTATTTATAGGAAAGCAATTACTTCTGATTATTATAATTCTCATTTCATTTGAATGACGTCTTCCTGGTTTCCCCAATTTCAGAATTTTTTTAAAAATCCTTTATGGGGGATCTTTGTGATTTATTCGCCAATACTACACGAAACTAAAAAAAGAGTAAATACCCAACTCCAAAGGCGTCGTCATAAGATGATTATCTAATAAATAAAAATAATAAAACGTATTTTTTATAGCGATATTTTTTCCAAATCGATATTATTAAACAGGATGCCCGGATATATTTCAATATGTTTAATGATACTTATATAAATGAATGAAGATGATAAGTATTATTTAAGAAAAAGTCAAGTATGATGAATATATTAAGGGATATAGTTCCATCAATTAATGGAGAATATGAAGTGTATTTTGCTTTTTGACCGACGAACCCAAACGGAGGAGGTATACAATTCGACTGTCTGGTTTATTGGTTTGTGGGCGTGTTGTATATCGTAAACGTATTCCGATTTTGATGATTATTGATTTATTTGTAAAAGGAGACTTGAGAAATTGAGATTGGGTAAAGGTGACATTTTTTCTCAAAAATTGAAAATCTGAGATGGCAGAATTAAATATTAAAGATAGGACAATATCCAGAACCCAGAAACGTTTGATTTGAACATTTTTTCAAAAGATTTACAGTTTCCGCCGCGAAGTTTTGAGGTCTGTAAATAATAACAAGTACAAGCAAAGAATGTACGTGGGAAATAGGATAGGTATTTTTCAGTGCAACAACTAATAACGTCATTCCAATTTTTTTAAAGAAATATTTATTGATGATTACAAATCGGTCAATCCATATTCCTCTAAGTAACTAGTTATGTATAAGATATGTATTGGCTTCAGAGTTCCATAAAGATGAGGATAAGACTCACTGATTGAGGATTATAATAGATAATATTTCAGAGACTGTTTTAGCTAAATCATCATTCCAGAGAGGACAAATAGAAACTGTCCGCAGAACTGATACTATGGCTAACGATATTCTATTCTATTTTCCGAGCTTCTTAATATTTCTGTGAAAATTATTCAAAAGTATAACATTATATAGTGTCAACACTTGCAGGTACGCATATGCTTTGCGCAGACAGAATCCATGTAAAAAGAATCCTGTTAAAAACCTCATCAGATTCATTTCTATTCACTGGTTCATAAGATGATCAGTATTCTCTGAAGATAACAGTTTAGAAATGAAACTGAAATAAAACCGGCCCAATCAATTCATTTTACAACCTTTTTTCCATGAAATAATATTCCATATACAAAACATCAACATGTAATTTAAGCTGTAAGATAAAAGTACAATAATTATGCTAATAACCTTAATATATTGCAATATTTTGACTCAATGATTGAAGAATAATTTAATCAGGAGTAATCGCGACGAACAACTTTCCCAACTTTCTGTCTTGTGTTGTTTATAAGTAAGTATATTCTTGTTTATAAGTATATTCTTTTTAATAACTGCATTATGCAATAATATCTCATAAAAAAAGCTGCCGTCATCCTCATCTTGACAAATTTATGCTTCACAAAATTTCTCCGGTAAACGCTATATAATCAATATGTTGTTGTTGCAAAATGGATTATTATTCAATTACGGATTCAGCAAGAGAGTTTCTGTCGATTAATTTACGGCTTGCAGAAGAAAGAGTATGTGCATTTTTAACGCGAGGTAATTTTACAGTGATGACCTTCAATCAGCACATGCAATAGAGCCATAAAAAGTAAGTAAGTAATAATAATGTTGCCATCCGATTTCGGAATCTAGTGAAATCACAACACTGTCGTTCATTCAAGTGATTGGTAGATCGAGCGATGACAAAAAAAAACAATCTGGAGTAGGTAGGCTATTGAAAATGAGAATAATATGTATTTAATAGAATCCAGATACGAACTGATATGTCACAAACATTGGGTGTATTCAGAACGCTAAAACGGTAGCAATAATAATCAAAGTTAATGAATGCGTTTTTTAAATAAGCTGATATGCAATAATTTGACTATTATTTTTAGTGTTCCGTACCCAAAGGATGCCAACGGTATCCTAGATCTAGGTAGTCAGTTGAAACTTTCACAGATTATGGATTCTATTGCAGCTGCGAAATTAAAGAAATAGAATAAAATTTTAATAAAATAAAACTCAAATAAAATGATTTTAAATAATGTGTTATCATTATTATTATTAGTATTAGTATAAAATGATATATTAAATTGACATTAAAAATACAACTGCTCTGTTATATATATTGAAAATAATTGTAATTTGATATTTTCTGTATCGTGTCAAAAATTTTCGGTTCTTTGTTCTTTAGAGAATTTATAAAAACGATATTGTAGACATTTTAAGAGCCATCGACAATTAAGCCAGATAAAAATGTATCTGCTTTAACTATGGTATGATCGAGACGACAAATTTTGTCTAGAAGAAATTTCTCGTCTCGTCTCCATCATCGAGAAGAGAAATTAACACACTCCCATCTTGATGTTTTTTTTAAGACAATTTCTCGATCTCGATTCAAGATTTTCAAAAATGCGAGAGTCTCGAAAAAATAACTAAATTTTATTAAAAAATATTATCTATGTGTATACAACACAGTTTTGTACCCACAGATAGTGTAAACTTTTTTGTATTAAAAAAAAATATTAAAATACAGAACTATATCCTATGAACGAAAAAAAGCCATGTAAAACAAAAAAATAGCCGACTATTGTCCCAATAAAAAAATAGTGTACTTACCAAAAAATAGCATTATTCAAGACACTAAAATATTATTTAATTCTAATAAAAATATGATATATGAACCAATAATTTTCTTATCTGTACTTTTTTATATATTAAACAATCATGTTATCTATATCTTTCTTATATATATCATTATTTTTCTCATGTTTTGTTCATTTTCAAGTGTTTAAAGTTAATTTTTGTGTTTAATACCCTAAGGCTCCTTTTTAAGAATTCCAAAATATTTATTTATTCGTCTGATATTTGCTTTGATATATTTGATATTTTTTGACGCTTTGTTAATTTTCTTATTTTTAAAATTAATTAAAATTATTTCCTAACAGTTTTTTATTTTCGATTTTATGACCTAACAAGAGCTGTGAGCTATTGCATTTTTTTGAGATCGAGAAATCTCGAATAAACTTCTCGACCTTGAATAATCTCGAAGTATAATTCTTGATCTCGTCTCGAAAAAAAATTCAGTCTCGTCTCGATCTCGTCTTGAAATCGAAGCAAAAAAATCTTGAATTTCGAGAGTCTCGTGAAACCCTAACTTTGACTGGAAAGATTGGAAATGAACTAAGAATATTACACCAATATATACAAATAAAAATATACCAGTTCAGTTGAAATGTACGTAAATAATTTCACTTGGGGCAACATGCTACAGAATACTGAGACAAGCTTAGCTTACATCAACATCAAAAATCTCTTCAGGAGCATTTTGAATAAGAAAAATCATATAATCGAAAGGAAGTGTAATCGAAATTTTGCTGCGAAATATTTGAATGGTTTGTAGAATATGTAATATTTGTTATTGTGTTTACATTAGTTCAGGTTTGTGCATTTTTTTCATGTTGTTCAATATGTCTTCTTAAAGTGACAAGTGATGCTTCAATATAATAACATACTTAATATGATTCAAATTTATAAAGACTGAATTAGTCATACAGTTTTCAAAACATTCGAAATTTCAAGAATTTGCCACAATTCTTAAAAAAAATTGAGTCATTTATAAATAATCTTAATTCCACAAAATATGTTTTAAGATCAAAATAAAACAATTTTCATGCATTTTTTTCTTACTAAATCACGATTTTTGAATAGTGAACAGTTATGGATTCGGTCACTGGAACTATGCAAGGGCATAGAAAAATTACCCCTCTAAAACCATATAGTTAATACAATAGAGTAGGAATTTCATGTGAAAAATTGGAAGTTTCTCCGAAATGGAACTAAAGATTGATCGAGGCTGTTCTTGAACAAGGTAGAAATTCCCTCCTCTATCACACGACAGTTCCACTTACAGTACAGCCCATTCCCACTCTATTGTTTTATCTCTATACCTAAGCCTCTAAGCATTTTTTATCAATCTGTGGTACTTTGTTTATGCTCGATGAACATTTAGCAGTTAAACTGGTAACATTTTCTTTAAAAACTTTAATTTTATATCCGTATGTTATTACCCGACGAACCAAACGAAGGGGGTATAAACTTCGAGTGTTTTTTCTTCCTTTTTTTTGTTTTTATCGATGTTCGCGCCTTATAAATAGTAAAGGTGCTCCGATTTTCATGATTCATTTTTTAAAAACTTCTCCCAAAGGGGATGGAGAGGGCAATGTTTTCGAAAGTCGAACATTTGAGACGACAAAATTAAAGAATATCCATATCCGGCAACATTTAAATTGAACATTTTTCAAAAAAATCATGGATTTCCGAGTTACAACAGTGAGAAAATCTCAAATATGTGTATTTCGACGATGTTTTTTGAAATCTCTAAATAAGTATAAGCAACGTATTAGCGTCTTTGGTTTTGATGACTAATGTTACACTCAAATATGTGAAATAAATATTTTTTTACTAAAAATTGGACAGACTATATTAGTTGGTGCACTGAAAAATACAAAATAATGGTAATTCTATTGGTTCTGGTACTTTTGACGTTGGTGCCAAAAGTTTTCAATCTAACTACAACTGCACAACTTATTACCAGTACCAATGGGATTACCTAATATTATTTTGTATTTTGCAGTGCACCAACTAAGTCGGTTAATTTTTTATGTAAAAAATATTTATTAGCTATAATTGTATATATCTCTTCCAATTCTAAATATCAGAAAACGAAAATTCAAAATATCTCGTCTACAAATTCATATTTCAATCATTTTATTATACTTACAATAATATAAACGAACAAATAATCAAATTTACTAGTGACAAGAAATTTATTCTGTATGAAATCCAACAATGACGACCAACTGAATTATAAAAACATTGAGAAAATACGCGATTGAACCTTATATATATATATATATATATATATATATATATATATAATATTTTTTTCTCCAGTGAGGTATTACGAGAGCTCCAGATATGAATCACAAGGCGGCACGAGTCGCCTTTAGTGAAGTTAAATTACTAAACATTGTTAGACATTCATCACGACCCATGATGTATGGATTAGTTCTACGTGTAGCCCGCGATTCGCCTCCGAACAAAAGCTAGGAATTAATTACACTTCTTGTGTGCTCGCTGTTCAATGTAGGTAATCTAGTCGTGTGTCCGATCGTACCTACTTATGTCCTTTTTCGGATTTATTGCCGTTTTACCGCATGAAACGGTCTGTCGACAAGTTTTGTATATTTACCTATACCTATATGTAAAGGTATGTATGTATAATTTGATTGAACGTTTCCAAAGTTGCATTCAATTCAATAGAGTCATCTGTCAAAATGCCAGTAATGTCTCTTGACTTATAGACTTATACCAACCAGCTGATGCTTTCGAAACAATCTGGCATGTCCGACTCTCCTACACCGCTCTCAAAAGAATTCCATCGAATATAAAAAATTATTTGATAAGGTCGTCGTGTGACCAATAATATTTTTCAGCATATCAGGACAAACAACAATTTTCAATTTTGACGTAAGAGGAACAATTTTTCCAGAATAGGAGTAAACAGTTAAAAAAATTGTTCGTTTATTTGAGCACAGCTTTTTTCCCGCTTTCTCAGAGGTAGGTACACGTTATAGCAGGTTCGCAGAATGTGACATCGATATCCTTAGATTCGTTTACGTGCCACATTTTGAACCGGCCATAGTATCCTTCTTGGAAACACTTCCGCCCCTTGGAAAATCTGACCACGTAGTACTTCAGTTCCAGCTTCATCTATTTTACACGATACAACAAAAGCAAAATACCAGACAAAGAAAACTCATCAATTTTCCTAATTTTGACAGCAAACTTTCCCAAATGAACTGGAAACAGAAACTGAGTCACCCCACGGTGGATGAATACTGGAAATAATTTTATAAAAGAAGGTTGCAGGAGAAACACACAGATAGTATCTTCTTTTTCTCAAAGATGCCTATCCGGCCCGGATGTTGGCAATCAAATTGGCTATCCTAACTTTATCCACTGCGGCACGGAAGAGACCAGTTGTTGAAAAATTAAACCATGTTCTTAGGTTTTTCAGTCATGAAATTTGTCTGCGTCCTGGCCCACGTTTTCTTAGTATCTTTCCCTGTAAAACACAATTTCAATTCAAACTCATTTTTTTGGTTTTGGAATGTTTTACAATTGTTTATGTGTAATATATTTATTTCATTTTCTTCTCGTCTGATAGGGGGCTTTCTCCCTTGTCAGACTGATCTAAAACACGCTGTAGTATTCCATATCTATTCTCGTTACGCATCATGTGACCTAGATATTCAAGCTTACGTGATTTCACTGTGTTTGTAATTTCAAGAGTCTTATTCATTATTTGCACTTCCTCATTTGTCACATGATTCACTCACGGAATTCTTAAAATTCTGCGGTACAGCCACATTTCAAACGCAGTTAGATTTTTCTCTGACGCCTCCGTTAGAGACCATGTCTCCACCCCGTACAAATAGTATCAGAATAAGATATCTTTCATCCAAACCTTAGATAACTGGATGCATTGAAAAGATAATAAGAAGGAAAAGTCTGCAATATGGTGCTCGGCGAGATTGAATACGAGCGAAAACAATACTTAAACCAAATAATCCAAAGCGATGACATCAAAACATTCTACAAATTCATCAGGTCAAGTGCTAGAGTAGCTAGGTACTCCTCAGCTCCATGAAAACAACGGAAGCATATCCATAATTTACCAGTATGAACCTGCTAGAAAGAACGATATAATTACTAAAATTTTGCTCAATCGAGAAACTACAAACCCTAAACTGCGCCGTCTAGATACTAATAAATTATCCTTATTTGCCAGAATAATGGAATCGCCCCATGAAAGTGTTCTTAAGCAACAACTTATGAGTAATAATTCCATTCTGTCAAATATGCTGTGCTGCGACTAATTGCCAAAATCGAGCATGTTGGGATTCATCGTACAGCAACACAATGACCGTTCTTAGTGGGCTACCACAGGGTTCTGTAGTAGGACCTGTTTTATCCAACAAACTCACATTAGACCTATAAAACTAAAAAAGAAAGCAACAAAATTGGTCCATCTGTTCCGGACATAATTTGGCACAGACAGGCAGACAGACATACATATAGAAAGGCAGACCAATTGCTGAAAATATGTTTCTTGAACTCAGGAACGAGTACAATGCTTTCCTTAAAATCCGAAAATTACCAAAGAAAAATGATCAAACCCACCTCGACTGCCTAAACGATGGCCCGTGACATGTTACGAAAAATGGTCTTGATCATCTCAACTGTTCTTAATAATCCATGAAAGAGAATAGAGTACCCAATCCCAGATTTCTAGATATAGTTGCAACAATCTTGAATTTTCCAATCGGCAACCATTCAAAAGATATTTTCTTCAAGCAAAACCTACATAATTTTCGATGGAATATGATATTCTAACCACTTTGGAGTATTTTCCTATAGGAAAAGAGATCAAAACTTCTTATAAAGGACAATTTCACAGCAATCTTATTTATACTGATAAAGGATTTATCGATGCAAAAAGCTCGAAGCTCGAACAAAAAGCAAATAAACAACAACTCTTCCATTTCTAGTGTACCAAATGATTTCAAAAAGGTCACAAAATTAATACCTCACAGATTGTTGAACAGAACATTTTATTTTTTTAAAACCGACAAAGTGCGAGTCGGACTCACACAAATAGGGTTCCGAAGATACAGCGATTATTAAGGTCATGCAAAAAAACTCTTTTTTTAAGGGTGCGAAACCCTAAAAATTACACTTCAAAATACAATTTCAATTTATCTGACTAAATGAAAGGCTTTAGGTTTTTATTACTAGGTACAGACCGCTGAGGGGCAGTATTTTTATTTCAATATATGAAGAACTATTTTCTTCGATCATCTACGATATTGAAAAGTAAAAGTCAATAGTATCTACCAACATAAACATTTCCTCTTTATAGCCGAAATTGCATAGCGGAAAGAGTCATAAACTCATAAACAATCAATAATCTGCTATTGAGAATGTATGGATATAATCGGCAAGGATAAAAGCACCGGTTAACAAAATAATTCACTTGAATTTGTTTCGATATCGAACCACCACATCAACAAATTTGTACTAATAACCGACAATTTAGCCAAATCAGTTCTTCCGCATATATTAATCTTGGTACTTGTAACAAAGTGTTGTGCCTGGAGCCCACATTTTCGTGTATCGAAACGTTCATCTTGAATTCATTTCACTTGTAAAGCTGGTTCTCCAGCTTGAATAAGAATTAAATTAACCATCATTTGATTCTGTAGATAGAAGGACATTCCCAGTTTTTTTTTAGCTTAGACCATAGGTCTCTTATAAATTTCATCGCTTTTACATGATCTATATTGTAAATATTCAGAAAAAAATCTGTAGCAAACCGTAAATACATATAATAACTGAACCTGAAATAAAAGCAAGTTGAGATAAGAATTTCATGTTTCGAAATTCCAAATTCCTAAATTTGTGTCTTACTTAAAGATAAATATGCAAAGGCGATTATTTGCGAAAAGTAATCAATAAAAAACTTAAGTACTTATATCAAATACATTAATGTTGTTTTTTACATTTAAACTGGTCTAGAGCCGATATTATCACTGTATAAGGTTCCGTACATCATATGAAAAAGAACTGGTGTGTACACTTCCACGACTTTCCTTCCACTCTCAAAAAATTTCAGCAAGAGCCGATTTCGCACTACAGTCTTGAGCGAAACATGTTTATCAGCTACAGCCTAGAAACCAGTGCAATTAGGAAACCCAATCTGTTTCACAGATGAGCCTCGTTGGTATCGTACAAAACAAAAAGTAGCAACAAATTGGTCCACCCATTCACGAGATAATCTTTGCACACACAGACAGAAAGGCTAATGGCTGAAAATATGTTTTTTGTACTCAAGCACCTCTGAAACGTAAAATATGTTAAAAACAGGACATCAACAATTTCACACGATTAAAATACCCATTTTCCTTACAAGGCTACTTAGAGTAGCTGTAGGAAAGTACAAACAACCCCTTACAAGGTGACTTAGATTAACGAAAAAGTTCAAATTTGTTACTTATTCAAAATTAGGTAAACGCTTTACGGTCTTATCGCTTGAATAATAAATATTTTTTTACAGAAAATAGAACGACTTATGAACCAAAAGTTTTTTTGGACTTACATATAGACATATAACAACATGCCGTTGAAATTTTATAAGAAATTTACCAAAAAAAGTCGAACTGTATACCTTCTCCGTTTGGGTTCGTCGGTCAAAAGAATATACTATTCAGAGGGTAGATTGCATGAAACAAATATTAGAGTACAATGAATTTCTTTGTTTAATAGATTTTGAGCAATTGCAAAATTCAATTAAAAAATTACAAGAGTGTTAATACAACCAGATCAATACAACTTTTTGATACTGTATGGTATATTTCTTTTCATTCGCGTATTTTTCCTGATTGTCTGCACAAAAATTTAACATATCCCGCAACCATCTTTATTCCATCACACATAAATCCGAGTAAAACAATAGGCACACGGCAGTTGCAGATCTGAAAAACGGCTCGTGACTTCGATGATGGGAACAGTAGCAGATATTTATTTCTCTTGGAATTCCACAGGCATTGTTTTCGGTAGAAGAAAAAAATCCATTCAGAGCTTATTCAGAGATAGTGGCAACAAAACAAAATTCTGTGCAAATTACTTTGAACTCTTAATTTTCTGGTATAATGCTGTTGGATGTTCTGTCAAATTAAAATTTATTTTATCAATTATTCCTACATGCGAACACAAATAATCTTCTTAAGTAAGACATAATGATTGGTGAGAAAGAATAACTTTTTATAGTCCGACTAAATTAGTTTTTGCATTGAAAAATCTGAAATAATAATCTTATTAGTATTGGATATTCTTAAGTAGTGCATTTATATATGTACCCGGTGATTCAATAAGGTTGACGAGTTACTGTATCTGTAACTAATAGTCATAGAAGTTTGGGAAAAAAATCCTTCAGAGGAAATGGACCAAGGAAAATTGCTGAAAATATTTTTCAAATGCATACGTCCAGCGCTAGGGGGCGTAATAGTTTCGATCGTATAAAAATGGCGATTTTTACGAAAATTTCCCAATATAAGTCTAGAAATGGATACTTTCACGTTAATGCCACTGTAATGGTCCATCTTTTTGATATGATTCTTTATTATAGGGCGTAAAATAGAGGCGGGAGGGGATGCTAAACTTTTTGGACTATAAGTTTCTATAACTTAAGTTTGGCTTAACGGAATTTTGTTAACAAGGTCTGGTTCAAGAAAGGAAGGTTTGGTGAATAAAATATAGAACCATCCATGCCATTCTGATTCTTGCCGCTCTGGCTAGAGGGCGGGCTTTATAAAGTTGACCGTTTTTTTTTAAATTTTGCTCTGAAATAGCAAATGGAACCATATGAATATTTTAATAGATTCGGAAAGTATATCAAATTTGCAACACAATATGTTCAGACTGCATGACCATATCTTCATTTGTTTAAAAGTTATGGCTTAAAGAATATTTAAGTTTCGTAGTCAAGCATGCCATGGACAAATGAAAAAACAGTTTAAAACTTCGCTCTCATTTTAATCGAATCACCACAATAATGATATAACATGACAGACAAGAAAGCAACAATTTTAAAATTAAAAATGTCTGTTTTCGTTAACCATCCCCAATAGCCAGTAACAAAAGTCCAAACCATGGCCGAAATCGACTGGTTTTTATTATTCTTGATGTAAATTTACGTCTTACGGATGTAATTTATTGTCTTTCAATATACGTTGAATTGAGAAATATGCCAATCCGAGATCTCTTAACAAATCTCCTATTTTTAAATGAGGGTCGGCATTAATATAAGCTAACACATTTAGGTATATCTAATGTTCTAACTTCTTTTCTTTCTCTATTTGGGACTGCGACTGGCCGGTCCGGTCTCCTTCAATCGTTTACTTAGGTAATATTTTGAAAACATTTCTTGAATGATGATGTCGTGCAGAATATCTAAATGTGTATTCTTTTTCGGTAATAGCGGCATTTTGCAAACATTCGAAAGAAACTTCTAACATATCAAAAGCTTCCTAATTCGTATACGGCATTTTTAAAACTTTAATTAGGTATTTTACAAATTTCAATCTCAAAGAATAAACTATCTATTTGTGTAAAATCACCGTTTCCATAAAAACTGTCTGTCAAGTCTTTTCACGGCCTTCTAAGAAATTGGATATTTTTGAATTTTAATATCTACTCACAGACAAACTTTTGATTTTTGGCTGAATTATAAATAGATAATTTTTGAAATTAAGAGAAAACAAGATATCAAATCCTATTTTCGATAAAAGCACTATCATTATTATTGTCCTGACTAAATTGAAATGGAAACGTGAGTGTGGCTTAGTTGGTAAATTATTGATCTGGTGAATAAAATATTCTTTAAGCCATAACTTTTAAAGTAATGAAGATATGGTCATGCCGTTTGGACATATTGTGTTGCAAATTTGATCTACTTTCAGAATCTAATAAAATAATCATACGGTTCCATTTGCGATTTCGGAGAAAAAAAAACCGTTAACCTTATAAAACCCGCCCCCTAGCAAAGGCGGCAAGAACTAGAATGACATAGATGGTTTTATATTATATTCACCAAACCTTCCTTTCTTGAACCAGACCTTGTTCACAAAATTCCGTTAAGTCAAACTTAACTTATAGACCCTAATAGTCCAAAAATTTTAGCATCCCCTCCCGCCTTTATTTTACGTCCTACAATAAAAAAATCATATTTCAAAAAGATGGACAATTATAGTGTCATTAACGTGAGAGTATTCATTTCTAGACTTTTTCTAGAAATGTTCAAAAAAAAACGCATTTTTTACACGATCGAAGCTGTTACGCCCCTAGCGGTGGAAGTATGCATTTAAAAAATATTTCCAGCAATTTTCCTTGGTCGATTTCGTTTGAAGGATTTTTTTCCCAAACTTCTATGACTATTAGTTCCTGAGATACAGTACCTCGTCACTCCTATTGAATCACCCGGTACAGGCTGTCCAGAATAAGATTCACTATCTCAGAAACTAGGAGAGATACGAAGAAAACATCTAAATCATTTTCTTGGACAGACGAATATTGGAAAGATTCTAAAACGTTCATGTTATTTATAGCTTTCATGTAACAAGTGTACAAGATCATGCAACGCCTATTATTTGCAAAGATACTTTGCTAACCGCAAAAAACGAAGAAACTTCAATGACTGCATATATTAATACATAAATTTAAAAATCATGCACTCCAACCCAAAACAATAGCTTCCTAGTAGGATATTGTTTACAAGTCTCCAACTACATAAAGCCTTCAAATCTTAACCGGTAATCAGGATGGTAACAAATGCATATAGACTTTGCATGCTGCCTCTACCGGTAAAATATAATTGGTCTGACGGAAACACGTACCTAATGAAGCGGTACGACGTTCCTCAATAAATCTGCAAATTGGAAACCGAGCAACTGGGTGTTTTGCATTCGGTGTCCTGTTATAAAGAAGCCGCAGGCGTCCTGGACGCAATAACGCAGCGCGTCCTACTAGACAGTGGACTTATTGTATCCAATAAACCATGGTTTAGCTCGAGTGGGTGGTCGAGTCAAGCCAACCACACCCCGTACGTAGTATGTGGATGCTGCTATCCTGTCGGCGTCGACAGCCTTAGAGGGCTTCGTTCGTTTAATTTAAGACGGTATGCAGCACTATGATGCTGCTGCCTCCTGCGAAACGTAGGTATATACCTACATATATAATATAATATCGGAATTCGGCAAAAATGGTTCTCCTGCTAACGGAGCATACCTGCACGATGAGAATTATGATGCACTTCCTTATTACGTGAGCATTATTTTTCATACCATGTATCGTGTTCATTATGCTATATACATATACATACAGGGTGTTTCCTATAATAATTGACAAACTAACACCACGTGTAGAATGATATTATTATTAATACACACAAATTCAAAAGAATACAACCGACCAGCTTTTATGTGTTTCATCAAAACAATTATAAGCATATATCAAGCTAACAAGATCGAAGCTAAAATAAACAACGAACTAACTGTAAAAATATAAGTAAATAATGGTATCCGACAGGGCGACTATCTTAGCCCCCCCATTGTTTAATATCGTAATGGATGGGCTTATAAGGCAGAAGGCAGGTGAGTTAATAAAAATGATACAAAATGGGAGATAAACAAATCAGAATCCTGTGCTAAGCCCGTCGTTGCCGGATTATTAGCGTAAAGCGGAGGCAATTTTGAAAGACTATTAAGTACATTAATTCAGAGTAACAGCAAACAAGTTCAAAATGAATATATTACCGAAAAAAGTAAATGCATGACCAAATCTAAAACCCTGCTAAGAAATAGACAATGGAATAATTATACGACAAAAATGTACCTTGGTATAGAAATATTCGGTTATGGAGGTGCCAACCTAGAGATGAAGAGACAAGCTATGAAAGTACCAAAAACACCTGCATGCCTCAACAGCACGATATGGTATAATTAAACATGAAGAAACTGAGGCTAGATCAAGAATCTACGAAACAGCCACAAGGCTCATACTAACATACACAGCAGAAACCCCACGAGAAACCTCAAAAACAAAACAAATAGGTTCTCGAAACAATAGAGACTAAAGTGGTGCTCAGAATGGCAGCAGTGAGGACATCAGGAGAGTGTGTAACGTAGATAACATTAATTGGATAGAAACCTACTGCAAAGGAAAAAATCATGAAATGCAGATGCTTTGCTATCGCTGCCTTGTGCGGGGCTGTTGTTAACAAGAATATTCTTCTGAAACTTTTATTAGTTGATGCTTTAAAAATACAAAATACCAATAGAATTAATATTATTTTGTATTATTCACTGCTCCAACTAATAATAGTCAATCCAACTTTTTCAATATTTATGTCTTCTCTCAATACCCTAAGAACATACAAGAACTGATTTAAGATATTTTGTTCACAACTAACACTTGAACGCATGAAGTACGACGGTTCCCGATTACATCAGAGAACACCCTGTATACTTGTAAGTATAGTTCAAATTGGATTCCAGCAGGCTTCTAAAACAATTTCATGCAAGAATGCACTAGAAACCAAACAAGATGTTTGTGATGAGACACCCTCAAAAACCTAGTTGCTACTTAAGATGATTTGTGATTTTTTTATATTTCCAGTAAAATTTTGTCGTAATGGTTACGATTCTATAAATTTATATCTTTGATATATGTTCACGTTTAAGATTCCTAGACCAGCACAAAATGATTTTCAAGTTAAAAAACATGCAGGCATATTCATAATCCACTCTTAGTTCAGTACTAGCTAGTATCGTATTAAAATAAAAAAAAACAAAACACTATCCCACCATAACACTGACATAAGAGTCATAAACCTAATTTAAAGTTAGACCTCCGCACTTAATTTAGTATATATGAATAAGCCTGTTTGTGCTTATATTTGTCTGTACGTAGGTATTTACGAGTTTCTTTTTATACATTTCTTCTAAAGTAACTAAAGAGGCAAAAAAGCGCTTAATTGCGATACGGGCTCTCATGCAGAGGGCTCTGTGCTCAAGCTTCTGAATTTTTTTCAACATTTTAGGCTTAATACTTACTATTGGCCGGGGAGGGGTAAATTTTTTTTATAAATTGATTGCCTTCATCTATTTTGAAGTTTAGATATACTGTGAATCTCATATTATGAATCAATACAACTAGTTGCTCTTTTGATATAACAAACAAACAATGTTGAAAGATCATCTGCACATATCACAAATGTTTTGAGATTATTTAGATAATCGGGTAGTACTTGAAAAATAAGTTCAAACCTCACATGGATTGCGGCGATGAAATCGACAAAATAAATTCGTAATCAAGCGACAGTATGCGTGGACAAAGTCACGAGCATCTTCTAGTAAGTATAATATATAGGTACCTATTTATTATCCATATTAGACCCAGTAAATGTATCAATGCTTTGATTGCGGCGTATCCAAACTGCAATTTATATAGGCTAGATAAATATCAATGAAAACGTATAGGAAAGTCATGATCGATAAGTTTCTACGACTACCTTAACAATGCGCTAGCTCATAAAGACACATTTTCCTTGGTCGGGATTTAGTAATGTCGTTATTTATAGGTGATATCAAGGAGTGTGCATGCAACATGGCGAGAGATGTTTGATTTGCGATCAACTCTAACAACATGCGTTCTGCTATTATTATATTTATACTTATAATATAAAAGGTGACAGCCAATACGAGGGAGTATCGTTTGTATAATAAATATAATTGGAAAATTTGAAGTCTTTTCACGGTAACCTATATTCAAACAGAAGATTCAAGATATCAAACAGATTTTTCTGTTTATAGCACTGGCAGTCGAAACTTGCTGACATTTATGTAATTCCTCAAACACATACTAGGTAATCTAATCAAATCTACATTTCATTGATTATGAATATTCAGACGTATTCATAATCAACCTCAGTTCGTTACTAGTTAAGTTTACCTAATACGTTTGATATTATCGTTACAATAGTTTACCGAGTTTGGACTTCTTGCTTCTCAATAAATAATTCAACAACACCCGTAATTCGTCGAAATGTGAGGCGCGAATTTCACTTCGTGTTTTGGATCTACACCTTCACAAAATTGAACTGATCCAGCCGCTGAAGGTAAACGACCAGCATCCGTCTACTGGGCTCTCGAGCAGTTCGACGTAGATCTCAATTTCATAGCAAATATCAACTTTAGCAACGAGGTTCATTTTTACATAAATGGCTACTGGAACAAACTGCATAATTGTCTCTTTTCCATTTCCAACAATAACAAGTGATTAACGATTAACCCATGAATATACAGCTTTTACCATAAAGAGAAACTCAGACTTGAAACAAAGAAACTCGATCCCCAGACTTAAGCCCCCTGGATTATTACGCATGGGGATATCTGCAGTAATTAGATTACGCTACTCCAGTTAAGAATTTGGACGACTTGCGATATCGGATAATTATTGTTGGGTGTAACTCCGTTAGAAATGACCCTGGTGTGTTTGAAACAGTTTGGCAGTCAATGACGAGAAGATTGAATGCTTGTATCCAGGTTGGAGGAAGTCATTTCGAACATTTATTGTAGATTAAGCAATTTTACATGTACTTTTGGATAATAAAATGTTGTTATAGTCATAAATTTTATTCGCCCTGTATCTTCGAAACAAAGGGATTTTTAACAAATCATCATAAGATAAAATATTCTTAGAAAAGGCCTAGGAATAACACCTTGAACTTTTGTCGCATGTTCTCCTAACACCCTATATATAGTAGGTATGTATACCTAATGTATATAAACTTAACTTGTAACGGCGCCACGCGCTGAAAAAGGTTGAGAGCCCCTGATATAAACAAACAATCAATCATTTCTCCAGATTGGATAAGTTTTGGTTTTCTTGAAGAATTTCTGCAACTTAAACATCACATATCCTCAGTCACAGACCGGGTTTTAAAATAACTGGTTGATTAAATTAAAAAACGCTTTCAATCTAGTTTTCACAAGAAAATTTCTTAGTCCTGCATTGTAATTTTCAGCGCATTCCTAAACCAAATAGTGTTTGTAGATCCATTTTATTAAAGTTTAAATCGGTTCAATGTACGCTTACGTGAGTTGTGGTTTGAGAAAAATTCTCTAAATCGCGATGATTATATTTGACACTTGTTGTCATGACAACTCTTTTGTTTTTCACACATACAGTAAAATCCAATTACCAACCTTTATTTATAAAAATTATGAAAAACAATAAATTTAAAGATTTTGACGTTTATATAAATGATGCTCTACACTTTTGACCAAAGCTTAAGAATTGTGAGGATACATTACAATAATGGATAAAATTTTACAGCGAAAATTCCCAGGTTGCGTTATCATTTTGGTGTACCAAAAATTGCCCAACGCCCCACTATTGAACATTTTGAAAAAAAATTAACATTTTCACTATAAGTCGATTCAAGTACTAGGCGTCTGCATCCAGGAAAGTCCGCTGAGAATATAGTCACCGGGATTACCAGTGGTACAGAACCACACCCGCCCACGATACGATATTGATATAGCAAATAAAATGGCA
Organism: Crioceris asparagi; assembly: GCA_958507055.1. Taxonomy (NCBI): domain Eukaryota; kingdom Metazoa; phylum Arthropoda; class Insecta; order Coleoptera; family Chrysomelidae; genus Crioceris; species Crioceris asparagi. The sequence continues at coordinate 15,149,930 of OY293827.1, read as the reverse complement.
CAGCTTGTCATGTGTCGATTTCGAAACTGTACACATAGAGTTTACAATTTCAGCACTTTGCACTTCTCTATTTTGGTACAGCATTGTTTTTTCCAGCAATTCTTTTAAGTACCTATCTTTATTCCTGCCGTTATTTCAGTAGTCTTCTGGTCTTTGATGACTCGGGTCACGTTCCGGCGATGAGAGTCATTATTGGTCTTACTGTTGCTATGTAAGTTCTGGACTTTGTTTCTTTTCGGATACATTTATTCAGAGTTATTGAGGCACGGTAGTACCTATTTTAGTTGTCTTGTTTATTCGTTCTTGGACTTCAGCTTCATCGTCACTAGATTTCTACGCGGAGATATTTAAACCTCATCATCTCTTCATCGCTGATTTTATATCTCTTCATATTACGCACTTTTTTTAATTTCGTCCATGATTATTTGGAAAAAAAGTGGGCTTAAGGAATCTCCCTGTCTTATACCTTTCCCGACTAGTTTTGGTACGGTACATTTAATAGTGATTCTGGCTTGAATTTTTGTTTTGCCACATATAATGTTTTCGATGGATTTGATCAAGTTATAAGGAATTTGGCTTGCGATTGAATGCTTTTTCTAGATCTATAAAAAGTTTGAAGTCAATATTTTGTAATTTAATGAAACTTTAAATTATACTCTCTACTTTATGATGACCCCATATATTACTACTTCACTGAAAAAATATACCTATAATCAACTTGTTCTCTAGCGTTACTCGCCGTACTGGCCTGATAACATTTGTATAGAGTTATTCTCTTTCTCTCTATCTATCTCTCTCTCTCTCTGAAATCGAACGGATTGCGGAAGCTGGACTGGGCGTGGTGCCGTGAAGATGCAAAATTCTACCGCAACACAACACAGCGAGCACACTCAGGTCAGGTCATCGGGATATCTTGTTAAACACGCGTACAAAATCATTACTTACAAAAGGAATACACCTACCTTTATATACGTACCTTATATATATACACTTATCCGCCAGAACTGACTGCCAAAGGTGCAATATTCACATTATGATGTATGGGTGAAGCGGCAGTGTAAGTCATCTTCTTCTTCATCTTCTTGGTCTCTCTTTCTAAGTCCGTGTCTATTGAACGGTCGCGTTTGATTTTTTGTTCTTTATTTTTTTCGACGGCAAATGCTACATGATAAACGATGGGGAAAATCGCACGACAGGTACATTGTAGCCGTAAGTACTTCTTTGTACTCGCAGATATTGAATAGTCTTGAGATATAGCGCGATAACTTTGGTGTTTTGTGATATTCTGATTTTTTCTATTCGGCATCAGGCATCGGATGCCGTTAGATTATGTAACAGGAAATGATGGGTGTTATCTTGTGCCTGAGATATATTTACGAGATGTATGTATTTATGGTGTGTGCTGTTATAAATAGGTTTTCTCTTCCATCACAAACTATAAGGAACTCTCTGCTGTATATATTATAGCTTTTGGTTGCCTTTATTTTTCGAATTTTCAAAAGCCGTATTATATTTAGTTTTTTTACGTGAATATTTAATGAGCAATGCCCTTCGGAATTGAAACTGCGAAATTATGATTCAAACGATATTGTATTGGGTAGAATGTGAGGCAACCAATTATCCCACTTCTCGAAAATGGATGAAAAACTTTTTACGAAAACTTTAACCAACTTTATTATATTAGGCAATAAAAATACATAATAGTCCATTTTTCTAAGTGGAGTGGTGTAACCAGATAGGAAGAAAACACTAAGTCGTGTCCACAATTTATTGATAAGTTAAGCTGACATAGTAATGAGACATGTTTCTGGCATTTAAACACCCATTATCAATCAAAGGTTATGGAGATGAAAAAAACACATACCAGAATCGTACTTAATTAAATAAATGAAAATATCTTTGATTCTAACTTATTCTACCCATTATATACTGTAACGTGAAGACCAAATAATGAACTACACACACAATGCACATTCCAGAAAACACGGGAAACATCAGAGGCAACGAGAATAAGTCCTGGTCTACTCTCGAAGCCATATACTGAGAAATATCTTCCAGAAACAACGAAAACAACACTGGAATCATCTAGAGCTTTTTAGGTTAGATATATAATGTTGATTGCAATGACATGCCACAGTTAGTGATAGATAGTCAGTCATAGATCACAATCGGTCATAGATCGTAGACAGTAGAAAGTCGTATATAGTCATAGAAATAAGTGTGAATATAAATGTGTATATAGTCGTGTAATTATTGGTGTAAATAAATAAATGAAAATAAATCGAACCCAGTTTTAATATAAATCCACGTTACAATACTGTCAAAAAATAAAATATAACTTCTACAAAAAACTAAACATAAATTCTGCAAAAAATAAATAAATTCTACTTGGTCTCGTCTACATTTTCTTATCGTTGAACCTGAATGGTGAACAAGGCTTGTTGTGTTGTGTACGATTCTGGTATGTGGTTTTTTCATCTCCATAACCTTTGACTAATAATGGGTGTTTAAATGCCCGAAACATGTCTCATTACTTTGTCAGCTTAACCCGTCAATAAATTGTAAATTGAATATGGCATTTCCGGTTATACCGGAAGCAGATACAAATTTTGTTATTTCAAATGGAATGCCCTATACATTATTACATTTCTTAATCAATTCAAAACACATTTTATGAATAAGGTTCTATACCTAAGTCCAACCGTTTTTTAGTTATTTCAAATTTTATGTGAAAAATTACGTTTTGAAGCCGATACATAATTTAATCATGAATGTTATCAGAATTTAAAATTTAAGCTAATTATTTTTCTTTATATTATATTAATTATAAAGTAACCTCCGTCCATGGAAAATTCTGAGGTACTGCAGGGAGGACAGTTGCTTGATTATCTTTTGTACTGCAAGCAGACTGTTTTTCCGAAAGAGGCTTCCAGCAGGACAAGTGCTTGGACGCTCTGTCATTAAATTGCAATTATCGAAAACTGAAAAGTTTTGACATTCTTAAAGTTACCCTTATTTTTATATATATAAATAAAAATGAATCGCCAAATGCGTTGCTAAGCGCAAAACTCGAGAACGGCTCGACCAATTCGGATAATTTTTGTTTTAATATTTTCGAGGAAGATTCTTATGGAGAGAAAAATCTAAAAATTGCGTGGAAAATAGTGAAAACACCACTTTTCCCATACGCTTTCTTAGTGTGGTGTCAGATATGTCATATACGTCAAGAACTATTATCCAAAGAACACCTATATTATATGGAACAATGAGCTTTTTTACTAAGAAGAGTGTGGCCTTTTGCTACGAGAGGGCAGCACTTCTGGTAGGCACAGGGACAAATATTAAACTAACTCCATTTAACACTGTGGAAATATAGGTGATAAAAGTAAATTATTCAAAATAATCAAGCAAGTTAAAAAATATCGTGTACCATAAAGCATGACAATAAAAATATTATAATATTATTATTATAAGTGTACAAAAGCAAGAAGTTATTTTTTATAAGAAAGATGGCATCTAATCCCGCTATAAAAAGAAGTGTCACATTCTTGAAATTATGTTAGCCGAGTAGCCCCTAGAATAGTTCTCAGTTTTCAAATTCAGTTCATTTATTGTTTTCTATGATATCAATCGTGTAAGTGAAAAAAACTAAACCAAAAAGCGACTATTGCTCAGGACTCCTGTTTCAAATAAACAAAATCTTCAAAATCGAAGCAAGTTTTCTATGCGAAATGCGCGTATTAAGATAAAAAGCTCACAGTCGAATTCTGTACGTCTTTGGTCTGGGCAGTCGGTCAATAAAAGAAGAATTATTAAGATAGGTTTGACCATGCTTACAATGCGACACATACGTAGGTTCGTCCATAAGTTAATAAAAACAAGTGAAATTTTTAAAAAAAAATTAAAAATAGTTTTTATTGGGCATTCAAGATTTAAACCGTACCGATGAGTACCTACTATTGCTATCCTTTTCTCGATTTTAACTATACTTATGTATATGTGTTTGCCAGCAACAGCAATTCGATAACAAATTACTGTTTGTCTACCACAACACAAAATTAAACTTTAAATTAACAATAACGTCTGACGTCTGACAATTGCGACATAGCCATAGACGATCTTCCAGAAAGTACCTATATACCAGAGAACGAAACGTATATATACGCTCCATGCTCGTGCGTAATTCCAGTGACGGATCCCATTGTCGTTCCATGTCGACAAAATAATTATCTTGGTTGAATGAGATTGAATGAGATAATTATAATTACCAATATTGGATCACACTTGGAGCTTAACTGGCGGCGAGATGTCTGCGATCTAAGTTCGAATCCGAAATTTCAAATCTCTAGACCGTATGGGGCCTGAGAAATCGCTGCGGATTCCATTGATACAAGAACCGAAAGTAATAAAAACTATTTAATAACATTCAGTCTAATTATATATAGGCTAATACATACCTTTGTTCATGATTTAATTTTTTGCCTTCTCAAGATCCTTTAATTAATAAGGGGTGTTGACGGGGTTTTAGTGAAATAGCACAATTTGAAGCTAAAGAGACATTATTTGCCATTGAAGTTTTAATTTCCAAAGCAATATAGATAGTGAGACTTATGGAAACTTATAGATACAGCCAAAAGCATCTAAAAAAATGGTGAAGGCGCAGTTTCAAAAATCGCAATGAAATCCATTGTATGGAAATGGAGATATGAATCTTCAGTAATACAGACGCCTATAATTTTTACCTTGACATAAAATCAATATTATTGGAGAATTCAATAGAAATGGTACAAATGAACAGAGTAATATACCTACTATTGTGACAAAGTAAGTAAATCGTAGGTAGGTATTACCTAAGAGTTGTTGACATTATTCAATGGCGGATGACGTATTTGCTCTTGCAGTAGTTGTCGGCAATATTGGATGTCCTAGGTTAATCTAGTTTCTTACCAGAAAATGACTGGTACTGCGGTACTCCCAATGTAATGGTGGTGGTGTCTGAAGAAAATGATATTTTTTATCGAGATCGTAATGTGACACTGAAACATAGCTACTCATTTCTGTTTTTAAGGAAATATGACTTACTAGCTTCTCAGAAAAATGATGAATGGCGTGCGTAGATGAATAGCTTTGGCGGGTAGCGAACTAGAATATTGCATCTTGTTAGAAATGAATTGAATCAGCTTAGGAAACTGTATTAAAAAATCTTCGAGAAGAATGCAATCAATGCCACAGGGCAATGATTCTCGACTAAACTATCGTCCCCTGTCCCCTTTCTTGAGAACAAGAACAATCTTATTGAATTTGGGTATCTATGGAAACTGTTCGTGTGCAAAAAAACTCAAGTTTATAATGTGGGTTAGTACCCCTGCTATAGGCTGAGTACACTGCCTGATAAGGGTCGCAGAAATTTTATAAAAACCTGCTGATATTTTTGACCGACTTCCCAAATCTCCATCCCTCTAAAAACCGCCACTGAGACAGCAAGAATAAAGATTCAAAATGTTTTTTTTTCAGTAGAGTTACGTTTCTCGAGTTACAGCAATGGTAAAAACTAAGATATGTGTATTTCCACCATGTGGAGGGGGCATTTGTTTGGGAAATTTGAAAAATGGGACAACTTCAAAAGTACCAGCACCTATAGAATTAATGTTATTTTGTATTTTTCAGTGCCCCAACTGAAAAGGACAGTCCACATTTTGGTAAAAAATATTTATATTTTTTATGTTTTTGCTAACAATAATTACAAATACTTGTTCGTTTATATCCAATAGAAATTAACTATTTGTACCTGGTCAATGTTAGAAGGTACCGGCCGAGCAGGTAATAGGATTTTACTCAATATGTCTGGTGGAGCGTTCTTAAAAAAATATATTGAAGAGGTTAGCATCTTTCTGAGGGACTTTTTCAATACTGCCATCATCAACAAGCTGAAAGTTTCCTTTTTCCACGATATTTGTTAGTGAGCTCATTGACCACCTTCCATGCTTCCTAGATGCTAAGTAGTATCTGCAAGGTTAGCATTAAGCTGAAATCAATAGAAGAAGCACTAAAAACCATTATTTGAATGAGTATATAGTGGAAATTTACATAGTTACATAGATATAGTTGTAAAAAGATCAGAATCAATATCGAAATTTGAGGACAATAACAGGAATAAATATTTTTCACAAAGAATGGATCGACTTTGTTAGTTGATGAACTGAATAATACAAAATAATATTAATTCTATTGGTTCTGGTTATTTTGAAGTTGTGCAGTCGTAGTTAGATACAAAACTTTTGGCACCAACTTCATAAGTACTTACCAATAACTAATAGAATTAATACTATTTTGTATCATTCAGTAGAGCAACTAATAAAGTCGGTCGATTTTTTTGCAAAAAATATTTATTTCACACTTTTGAGTTTAACATTATTCATCAAAATCATTCAACCTTCACCAAAGAAGACAATGGGCTACTAATACTTATTCAGAGGCTTCAAAATATCGCTCAAATACACATATTTCAGAGTTTACCACTGCTGTAATTCGGAAACCTATGATTTTTTTGAAAATTGTCCAGATCAAACGTTGCCTTTTTTGATAAAAGCTGCCCCCTCTACATAGCGTAAACACATATTTCAGAATTTACTATTGCTCTAACTCGAAAACCTATGATTTTCTAAAACGTTGCCGAATACAGTCTCCTTTATAATTTTCCAATCTCGAATTTTCGATTCTCGGAAAAATTTGCCCTTCCACATAGCTGAAACAAATATTTCAGACTGTAACGCGGAAACCTATAATTAAAATTGTCCAATTTAAACGTTTCCAGATATGGAATTTTCTATCATTATGCCGTCTTGGATTTTCAGTTTTCGGGAAAAATTACCCCCACCACCCCATTTGAGAGAAGTTTTTGAGGAGAAGGGCACGTCAAATATTGATTTTTTCAATGTGACCAATTCTCAATACTCCTCTCTCTAATGAAAAAAAAAATGGAGCACGTTTACTATGCAAAAGGTGCGAACAAATATAAAAAAATCATGAAGACATACTGTCGAATTGTATTGGTACCTCCACCATTTGAGAAGTCCGTCTAAAAAGCACTAGGATCATACATATATTTGAATGCTTCGTTATCAAATACGTTATATATTTTCGAATTGTGTATTACTGTTAATATTATCACTCAACGTCAACCGAAACCCCCCATTCAATACTCAAAGAACCGAAAGAAACTATTCAATCTAACGCACGTTAAGCGCGAATAATCCACCACATAAAAATAAAAAGTGTTATGTCTCGCGCAACTTGTAAAAATATTGTCAAGCCATGTCTCTTGGGAGTTGCTTGAAGAAAATATCATCGAGACAACCTGTCGTCGCGCTCGTGTATTATGTCACCACAGTCAAAACAAATGAATTTGCTTGGAGAGGTTATCCCCCCAATAATTATGACTAAAATCCACGAAGCAATAAGATGTCACGGTTGACTATGACCGCGTGTCTAACAACGCGCCTAATATGCGCAGATGCACACGTGTGTGTTCCATTGTTTTTGCATTTAGAAAAAAAAAACACCTGACATCCCAGTCGCACGTGCTGAACAATTGTTGATAATAATAATAAGACACTTGTGTCCAGTGAATCAAAACGCAATTATTATAATGTTTGATTTGTCAGAAGCGGCGAATATTTATAGTATACAACATACTTCCTGCATCTACACTGTGGGCCAAATTTAAATAAAGGAGGTACCTATAAATACAATTCGACTTTTTTACGTAACGTCAATTCGCATAGTAAACGTACTTACTATACTTACTCATAACACCGACGTCAAAAGTATCAGCAACAGTGTAATTCATATTATTTTATAAGTTTTGCAACAACCAATAAAGTTGATTTTTCTAGAAAAATCTAATTTTAGTGTAACATTAGACATCAAGACATTCACTTATACCAAATTATATAGTATCTATTTAGTATATATGTATATTTTTTGCTAATACCTAAATGATATTATTCGGAGATCTCAAAACATCGCGGAGATACACATATTTCAGACTTTACCACTGCTTTAACTCGGAAGCCATAAATTTTCTTAAATGTCCTATTTAAATGTTAATGGATATAGTCTCTTATTCAATTTGGCCGTCTCAAACTTTGGATTTTCCAAAAAAATACCCCCTCCACATATCGGAAATACACTTTACCATTGGGATAACTCAGAAATACCACATTTTTTGAAAATTGTAGCATGAAAAAAGTTGCTGGATATAATCTGTTTCAAAATTTTCCCCTTTTGAGGGCAGTTTTTTGAAGAGGAAAAGTTGGATTTTTAATTTGTTTAATATGGGACCATTTCTCAACTCCCATCTTCCACATGATTTTTTTTTTACCGAAAAAACTAATTAGTTAAATTTTATGAATAACAGAGTCCTTTTGTAATCAAGTTAAATGCATGGTATTAAAAAAAATACCAAACTTACTTCTCCTAGTGGAAACATGTCAGCATATAACTCAGCCAAAAATAGATGAAGTGGTTCTCAGAGGAACAGAAAAGAGCGTAGGGTACCTATAAATTCCAAACTTAAAGCTATAAGATTGGATTATTATTTTAGAATGGCATTTATTTTGAAGTTCTACATGGTAGATATAACAAAAACGCGTTTCAGTTTCAAGAATAGGAAACAATGATAAAAATACTTAACAATCCAAACCTACATTGTTGTACTATAAATTATAAATTTAAAAATCAATATGGCTGTCATTATTGCTATTGTTAGAACATCAATGTAGTGAACTACAATTTTCGTGACCCATGGCAACATATGACATTTGACGATATATACGAAAAGAGTGTTGGTTTATTTTTTTTATAACAAAAGTGGTTACCATAATAGTTCTAAATAAAAACTGTTTGAAGATAATAGTTGTAATAATCTACTTAAATATCATCTATTTTTGGTACATAATTTGTAGAGGATGCCCGCGTGCGTAGTCGGGGACATTTGATACTAAATAATACTAATAAAATATATCTGATTATTATAAATACTGATGCATCTATTATTACTATTATCCTACTTATTAAAGATACCATTCGAGTAAGGTGATTGCAGAAGATGAATTTATTACAACATGTAGAAGTGTAATATTAGAAAGAATAAATAGTTTTTACAAAAAATTGGACCAACGTTATTTGTTTGTGCACTGAAAAATACAAAATAATATAAATTCTATTGGTATTGTTACTTTTGAAGTTGTGCAGTTGCAGTTAGATTAATAATTTTTGGCACCAACTTCACAAGTACCAGCACCAATAGAATTAATATTATTTTGTATTTTTCAGTGCACAAACAAATAACTTCGGTCCAATTTTTTGTAAAAAAATATTTCTTGCACACTTTTGAGTGTTACATTAGTCACGAAAATCGTTGAACGTTCACTAATACCAATGAAGATAGTACTTATCCTATTATCCACGTATATTCTTTGCTTGTAGTTGTTATATTGTTGGTCAATAGTATTTTAGATTTAACGATTTTACCACCGCTTAACTCGAAAACCGTAACTCTAAGGAAAAAATGTTCATTATAAATGTTGCTAAAAATAATCTGGTCTTTCATGTAGTACTCACAGATTTGCAATTTTCGAAAGAAATCGCCCTCTCCACATAACAGAAATACACATATTTGAGAATTTAACATGCCTGTAGATTAAAAACTCTTTTAAAATTGAAACTTTCCCGGATATTATCTTATCTTTAATTATACAACCTCAGATTTTCGATTTTAGAGAAAATTTGCCGCATATACCCCCTTCGGGAGCGGTTTTCGGAGGGAAGGAGATTTCCGATTTGTGTTTTTATGAATATAGGACCATTTCTCAAGCCTCCTCCTCTTCCTCCTCCTTCAAATGAATCAAAAATCATCAAAATCAGAGTAGAATTACTATCTAAAACGCGCGAATGAACCAAAAAAAAGCAGACAATCGAATTGTATACCTCCTCCGTTCAGGATTCGTCGGTCAAAAAAGAAAGCCTGTCATTATTATTGATATTATTAGATACTTATGAAATAACAAACACCCTGATATATGGTAATTTTAGGTAAATGGAACATAATCGACAGTAGTTTGAATTGAAAGGTGTGGGTTTTGCATGGCATCATTTTTATTATCACGTGCATCTTGTCTTGGAAACAGATTATAATAATTAAGACTATAAGTATATATACATATCTATTCGTATATAAGAAAGGTTTGTAGATTACCATAAAACGCATGCTAATATTCATTACATGTCAAAAAGTTATCACTACGCGTTATATAATTTTGCTTAATTAGTGTATCAGAGTGAGCTATAACTATCAATAAAAAATTAATATATATATTGATGAATATTTATTTATATGCTTGAGAGCAAACTGGATATTCATTTGAATTTTAAATTGAATATAATTTAACGTTTCTTAGCAGCCTACTTAGAGGAAATATTCAACAAAGGGGAATTCACTGTATTTAAATAAATTTGCTCAATAATACAAAATAATTTGATATACAGTGTGTCCCAAAATCTGAGTATCTTAGTGAGTATTTGAGCTACATACCTACATTGTATGTGCTAAAGAGGTTGCCAAAATATTGGTGGGAATATTAAATGTGTAACTATACATAAAAAAATGGACTTTTATTTGAAATGGACAAGGCGACTATGCGTGCATGTTTCTTTTCGTTAATTCTATAAAAAGCTTGAAACAATCCGAATTCTACAAAAAGAAAAGTACTAGCCGAATCAATCCGTTTCTCTCACGAATTTCCTATTATTTTTATTTTATTAGACAGTAACTTTCTTACATTTCAAAAACATAACATTTTTGACCAATGGAAAAAACGGAGGAGGTATACAATTCGACTATTTGTCTGCATGTTTTTTTTATGGATGTTCGCACCATTTTTCATTTGTTAGAGGAGATAATTGGTCCCACTGGAAACAAAGTCGACATTCAACATGTTCTTCGCCTCAAAAACTTTTCCAAGGGTGGGAGATTTTTCTTCGAAAATTTAAAATTTGCGACGACAAAATTAAAGAAGAGACCATATCCAGCAACGGTTAAATTGGACACTTTTAAAAAAAGCAACTGTTTCCGAGTTACAGCACTAGTAAAGTCTGAAAAGTGTGTGTCTGTGATAGATGTGACGGAGGGCAATTGTTATCAAAAACTGAAAATATTGGATTTGAATTGAAGATTTTTGAAAAAAAAATTCGGTTTCCGAGTTACAGCAGTGATAAAATCTGAAATATGTGTGGTTTCGCGATGTTTTGAAAACTCTGAATAAGTATAAGTACTGTAGTATCGTCTTTGGTGAACATTAAATGATTTTGATGACTAATGATGAACTCAAAAGTGTGAAGTAGATATTTTTCACAAAAAAACAGGACCGACTTTATTAGTTGATACACTGAAAAATACGAAATAATATTAATTCTATTGGTACTGGTACTTTTGAAGTTGGTGCCAAAAGTTTTTAATCTAACTACAACTGCACAAGTTGATAAATACTTTTCACCAAAAATTGGACCGACTTAAATAGTTGGTGCACTGAAAAATACAAAATAACATTTATTCCATTGGTGCCGGTACTTTTGAAGTTGTGCAATTGTAGTTAGATAGAAGACACCAATTTCAAAAGTACCAGCACCAATAGAATAATTATTATTTTGTATTTTTCAGGCGCCAACTAATAAAGTCGGTTCAATTTTGAGTAAAAAATATTTATTTCAGACTTTTCAGTATAACATTAGTCATGAAAATCGTTCAACGTTCACTAATACCAAAGAAGATAGTAGGTACATTATTTGCTTGCATTTGTTATTATTCAAATTATTAATTATTAAATATTGCTACATATAATCACTTCTTTAATTTGGCCGTTTTATTGTTTACATTTTTGAAGAAAACTGCCCCCTCCACATAACGGAAATACTCATATTTCAGTCTTTACCATTGCGGTAACTCGAAAACCGAATCTCTTTTGAAAATATCTTCAATTCAGACGTTTCCATATTTTATCTTTAATATTGCAGTCACAGATTTTCGATTTTCGAAAAAAATTGTCGCGTCCATCCCTTTGGGGGCGGATTTTTAGAGGGAAGGATATTTCGAATTTAATTTTTTTATTATGGAATCATTTCTCAACTCTTTTCTTTCAAATAAATCATACATCATCGAAATTGGAGCACCTTTACTATGCAAAACGCGCAAACATACATACATACATAAAAAAGCAAACATATACCCAAATTCTATATCTCCTCCTTTTTTGAAAGTCGGTGAAAAAATACCAATACCAATAGTATTAATATTATTTTGTATTTTTCAGGGCACTAATAAAGTAAATTTAATTTCTTTTTTAACACGCTTTTATTAGCTTTACTTCTATGTTTGTTTGTTTACATGTAATCAAAGTCTTTGAGCTCGATTTTGCACTACTTTGAGCGATCCAATTTTCTTTAATCTTTGCACACCTGTCAATGACTGGTAACAATGCAATAATTTCATGTGTAGGTGTGATCGGGAGTTCCATACCTATATCCCTGAGCTCTATGGATGGATTGTCGTGGAATTTTCAATATGCATGTGAGTTCGTAGGATATGTGATTGTGTGTAAATGCGAGTGGGACTCTTAGGTGGAGCGTTCCATACCCATAGGTGTTTTTGATTCCTGGATAAATTTTCGTGGAAATTTCTATCTGTATGTAGGTTGGAATGTTTTATGATGTTGTGTACGTGCGAGTGGGATGTTTCGATGAAAGGTTTCATTCTTATAGCTGTGTGCGTGCGAGTAGGATTTTTAGATGAAGTGTTTCATACCTATACATCGCGGAGCTTTATGGATGGATTTTTGTAGAATATCCGATATGAATATGTGTTGGAGGATTTGCGATGGAGTTTATGAGTGGACTATTTAGTGCAAACCGTACTAAAAATTATATAATAAATAATAGTTTAAAAAACTAAAAAAACACGCTTTAATGTAAAAAGCGTGGGGTAGGTAGGTACTTTCTAATTTCTTAATTTCAATTTTATAATGACTACTTATATCAGTATCTATCAACAGAAAATATTTATATCAATGGACATCAAGCACCTCACGCTTTTTTACATTAATATGATATCTTATTTATTTTCAAATTTTTAGTTTGGTTTGCTATTAAAGCGTGTTTTTTTAAACTATTATTTTAATATTTATCTTTTCTGTTTATGTGCCAAATCTCTAATTCTTCGATGCAGGTCCAAAGAACACGCTGAGTTTTAGCGGGATACGATACTGTGACAGTGTTTCTGAACGAATCTTATCTCCAAATTCTTTGAGTTTTTTTTTTATTCAGTACTCAACAATTGACAATTCGACATTCGAGTTCTATGCGCCTTTATATTTAATTCTGTCCTGGGTACCGCGAAGAGAAAAGTAAACAACTTCATTAGCATATTGAAATTAACATTTCTCCTCCACACTGGAAAAAAAAACAAACGTTTGTTAGTTCTTCGTGTTGACCATTTACAGAAATGCAAATATCACATTGCTCGTCACAGGCACGTGCCGACCCGACAGTCGACATTCGCGAAAGCCGAGCCGCAATTTCAGTTGCGTAATAATGGCGCAAATGTAGCGCAATTTGCAGTGTTTGCAGGATACGCTCGAATAAGCGAGACAATGGGTCCTTATCGTGCTACTGCTGCAAATGTTAGAAAAAATCCTATACACATTGCGACTACAACAACAGCATCTGATCGCTCTGTTTCTTATAAACTATCGTGATTTCTAATAAATTTACATGGAGTATACAGACAAATTTACGCTTGAACATTTAATTATAGTGTATTTGTCCCGAACATCCAAACTTTGTGTGTTGGCCAAGAAACTGAGAAAGAATTCTCGATAATGTGAGAATCACCATAATTATTTATCTGCTTGATAGATGGTCAACATTTTTATGGAAATTAATGGTTATGGTAGATTAGAACTAGTGAAATTTATTTTGCTTGTCGATGAGAAATTAAATTATTTTCATTTCTAGAAGACCTATTTCAGTACTGGATTTCTTCAAAAAACAGTTGATCTTACTTATATCTTAATCTTGATGTGGAATCAACAATTGATAAACCTTAATCTGTTGCTCGAGCAACAAATACATACCTGAATGAAAATTAATTACGATTTATTTCACCGCAGGTGCTTATCAAACAATAAATTAGAAACATTTTTGCATTTAGGGAGTAATCTCCGAAAATAATGATCCGATTCTGATAACTCTTTCTGCATCATCTGAATCACCTGAATAATAAAATACACCCACACATACACACACGAACTCCAGAACATCGGGAAGAACACCCTAGAACTCCAGAACATCAAAAAGAACACACGAGAATTCTTTGTAGTAATTCTTCTCAGTAGTTGTAAGTTTTTATCTTTAACTGTTTCATGCGACTCTTTCAAGAGCACTATTCTCTTACTTGTCAATATTTAAAATTTGTGTTTGTAAGAGTATCCTTGATAATAATAAATAAATAAATAAATAAATAAATAAACTATGCATTTATAATACCTAACACAAGCAAAATTTTATACAAGAGAATAAAGTGATCTTTCCATTTCAAAAAAGCGTGCCATTAATAATAATACTAAACATAGACAATATTTATATATATATATATATATATATATATATATATATATATATATATATATATATATATATGTATGTATAAAAATAGGACGAAGCTCTACACCTTTTTGCTTTTATTTAGTCGGACACAACCACCCACTAGAAGCGGATCACGTGATTTCAAACTTGTTAGCTTTCATCAGCGCCACATAAGTAGAAGCTGTATCCAACTATACAAAAGCAACTGGAAGTAGTCAAGAACTTTGAGACATTGTCTCATTCATTAATGAACTAATAGATTTCTTTAATTATATATATATATATATATATATATATATATATATATATATATATATATGCAAATTTTGTCTCGGAATCTGGTCTACCGATTTCGATGTATGGGTTCTAGAGTATATTGAATCGATTGATTGTAGTCACATTCACAAGGAAAATCGTTTTCAGCAATTAATATTCTCATTTCAAGAGTTCTATAGATTATATCTCAGATAGCGATATGAACCCATTAATGTCATAGGGAGAAATAGTCCTATGGTAAAGATTCCGGGTAATAATCTAGAGTTCCTGGAATCAAATCCCGATCGCCTCTGAGTTTTTTTTAACTAAACCCTTTTTTTTAAATAAAAGATGTTAATATGAATTTCTAATAATTTATTTGGAAATTTTCAATAAAAATTTGTACATACCTAATATATTGCGACCCTTAAGGTACACATTAGCTATTTCAAGGAAGGGTTAGCAGATTTTGGTAAAAATTAGCGAAAAGGGATTTTCGGAGTCGAGAAATCGATTGACGATTCTTTTATATTTAATCGGTGTGACCCTCGACGTCCACACTAGTTATTTCAAGAATGGTTCCGCAGATAAAAGTTTCAGTACCTATGTATAGTGTTTGGGGGTTAATACAGCTGAGTTTTGGTATATTTATCATTCATGTTACACATTCATACTTATTTCGAAATCTATAACCTACCAATATGTGAACAATAAAAGCAGTATTTACCGATCGCAATACATTTTAACCAGAGATATGCACATTTTTTAATAAGTTTAAATATCCTTAGTAACTCTTATAGCCCTACTCTAAATTCTCTGAATAAACACCCGAGCAAAGCTCGGTCGCCCAGATATACAATGAGTATCCAATAAAGAGCAATATCGAGAACAATAACAACAGTGTTGCCAAAAGTGAATTAGTTTACAATAAATAAATATCGCTCATAAATTGCTGGGGAAATAAAAATAAAATAATTACAGGGAAAATCATTGGAACAATGCACTTTTCAAATTAAAAAGGAAAAAAGACCCACCAATATAGAACTAAACAAAAACAAATATCCTACTTACATAAGCATATCCTACTTATTAAAAAACAACTGACAAAGAGCACACTCAAAAGTCACCCTTGATTATTTAAATCACTAATCTGTCTTACTCTCTGAGCAACATCGTTTGCTTTTAATATAAACATTCATGCATTCTTAAATGAATATTTTCTAATCGCTGCATCAAGTAAAGATAGTCTCACTTTAGTAAGGTCCTTCTGGAAGTGAATATTCGTCTGTTTTAAATATTTACGGTTTTTGAGAACAGAAATACGAGCCACATCATAAGAAAAACGCACTAAGAAGGCGGGAGGCTTATCACTCCGAGTTTTAGCATTAACGCGATAACAATTTTGAATATGGTACTTTTGAACATTTATTTTTAGCTTAGTTGTAAACAAACTAGTGACCTCGGTACGCAGGCACTCTCCAACTTGAGATTGCATCTATGTGGTTCTCATTTTCTAACTCCCCGTCTTAACTATTTTTACATTACATTGGAAAATTGTTCTATAGTTTATTTGGAAGAAATCCCCCTCAACCAAAGACAGGAAGCATGGTTTCAAATGGATGGCTCTCCATCCCATTATGGGTTAGATGTGGTTAATACAAGAGGACCAGCTGCTTGGCCACCAATGTCACCAAACCTCAATGTTTTAGATTTTGTTGTATGGAGGACTCTTGTACACTTAGTTTATTCTACTCCAGTAGATACAAGGGAAGAATATTATATATTATATTATAATATTTATCGTGGGCAGTAACTTTTGGCTGCGCTACTGATAAATGCTTTCTGAAAAATTATTCCAACTTGCTTGTAGTGACGTAGACGCAATAAATATTTTTTACAAAAAATTGGACCGACGTTATTAGTTGGTGCACTGAAAAGTATAAAATAATATTAATTCTATTGGTGCTGCTACTTTTGAAGTTGTGCAGTTGCAGGTAGATTGATAACTTTTGGCACCAACTTCACAAGTACCAGCACCAATAGAATTAATATTATTTTATACTTTTCAGTGCACCAACTAATAACGTCGGTCCAATTTTTTGTAAAAAATATTTATTTCACACTTTTGAGTGTAACATTAGTCACAAAAATCGTTGAACGTTCACTAATACCAATGAAGATAGTACTTATCCTATTACCCACGTATATTCCTTGCTTGTAGTTATTATTGTTATCTCAGAACATCGCTGGGGAAATAAGCTTGAATATTTTAGTTGTTACCTTTTTAACATCGATTTTACTCGAAAACCGTAACTCTAAGGGAAAAATGTTCATTATAAATGTTGCTACAAATAATGATGTCCTTCATGTACTGCCCACAGATTTTAAATTTTCGATAGAATTCGCCCTCTCCACATTGCACTTTTGAGAATTTAACATGCGTTTATCTCGAAAACCGTAACTTTTTTGAAAAAATGTTCAATTTAAACGTTTCCGGATATTGTCCTATCTTTAATTATACCACCTCAGATTTTCAATTTTCGAGAAAATTTGCCCCCTCCACCCCCTTTGGGGGCGGTTTTCGGAGGGAAGGAGATGTCGGATTTCCGTTTTTATGAATATGGGATCATTTCTCAAGGCTCTTCTTTCAAATGAATCAAAAATCATCAAAATCGGACTAAGATTACTATATGAAAGGCGCTCACAAAACAAAAAAAAGCACACAGTCGAATTGTATACCTCCTCCGTTTGGGGTTCGTCGGTCAAAAAACGTTGAAATGTGCCACAGAAGTCCTCACTGTATAATGTTTAATCCATATGTGGGCTTAAGCAATTATTTCAGTAATAGACCTTAATCTATTACTTGGGTAGACCAATTTCCGGATTGAATACATACATAATTATATAAAAAGTTCCTCACCCTTCAATATAGTTTTTTATTTCAACATAGAGATAAAAGAGGAGAGACCAAAACAAAGAATTCAATTCATCCCAAGCGACTTGCATTGACAGAGACAAATGATTACCAACCATAAAATCAATTCAAATTCCAGGAAGTCAATGTGGTTTCAATTAGTAAAACAAATGAATCCTAAACAATGAATGAATGAATGAATGAGTACCCAATGCCCACACTCTTAATAAATATCATACCTTAGAATGGCTTACTCTTGTTTTGTTGTTTGGCATAATAATAATCCTAATATGTGGTGGGTGTTTTGTTGGTGTACATTAAACTTGCTTTTATTAATAAAGATAACTCAATTAGGATGAGCGCTTTGTCAAGCATTTTAGAAAGTAATAATGATTGTTTGGGCACCTACGAGAATTATTATGAAATTTACATAAAAAATTTGATGCGCATGGGATGATTCGGATATGTGATAGAACAATTATTATTATTAATAATAGAGATTAACTAGTAGGGACGTGTGGGACAATTCCAGGGACGAACTTGACGTAGTTCGAAAGTAATCCCGAAACTCTGATCCTTGAATCATTTTTCACGACCTTATGAATTAAGAATACTTATGTATTTGACTGGAAACCGCAAAAAAATAAGCCCTGTATGCACTACGCAAAAACGCCAATGATTGAATTGTGATGTCATTAGAACACCTCTATGACATCCTAATGACATTTTCTTAAATATAGTCTGATTTATGAATGTTGTCCATTGCGTCATTATCGACTGAACGAATCACCGACAAATTATATAAGCTTTTTGTTCATTTCATGGCATTCCATAAATTTGAATTAAATTTTGACGTATGTCTCTACACGTTCCGTTGGCACTACGCCACCAGTGCATTCCGCTCTCACTCTTCGCGATATGCGTTAAACAAGGGCAGTTAGTTATCGGTTAATGCAGTTTGTCCAGCATCGCCATAGCCGTCCTTAAGTAAATTGTATAATTATTTTATTACATGACGTTTGTTTGACACATAATCAAAATGCCAGGCAAAAGATTAAGTAAAGCAGAAAGGCAGATGGTGGCCAATTTAGCGGCTTATTTCCAGCGTGAGCTTGAAAATGGGGGTCCCGTTATCCTATTGAACTGTGTCCAGGAGGTAAATTTTAATTTTTAAGGAGCATCCTGAACATGTCGCAGAACCCCCTCAGGAGCAGGAGGCGAGTAACTCAAAATTTAAATACACGCCACGCGAAAAGTGGAAGAGTGCGGACTTGTCCGAAGGTGCGAAAATGGAAATACGGAATATATTGTATGATATGTTAGCCGCAAGTAAGTCTTTAACGCCTATTTCATGTACTATTGCTTAATCACTTATCAGGAAAGCCTGTCACCCTCCACACCCTGAATGAAGAGCTAGCAAGTCGAGAAATTGTACACATGAGTACCAGCACGTTACGACGACTGCTGCATGAAATAGGGCTCAAGTACAAAAAAGACGATAACCGCATTGCTTTGATGGAGCAACGTGAGGTGGTTAACCGACGGTCAGAATTTTTGAGAAAATTTAAGTCTTATCACACATCACCATTGAAAAGGCAAATCGTCTTTTTGGATGAAACCTAGATTTTCTCCAAAGGTGCTCTCAAAGGATCATGGCAGGATGGAACGAAAAAAGGAACGAGGAAAGCGAAGGGTATGAAGGAAAGCGATTCATAATTCTTCATGCTGGTCATGAGAGTGGTTTTGTGGAGAACGCGTCCCTCCTATACTTACAAAATCCAAATCCAAATCTGAACTACTCGTCCTAGTTCGCGCCAACAAACAGCCAAAGGAAAACAAAGTTGACCAGTACTTGAGAGCATATGGCCACGAAGTGCTACGCCTGCCGCCGTATCATTGTCAATTTAATGCTATTGAGCTGATATGGGCGCAGGTAAGTTCAAATACCCACTAGTAAATTATGTTCCTCACATGTTTTGCTTATCTAGGCCAAGGGCTACTACAACAAACACATTGGTGAAGAAGGCACGCGCGACGAGAAAGTGATCGGAATAAGGGAGCGTGCTCTTGCAGAGTGTACGTCTGAACGATGGTTTTCTGCATTGGCCCACACTACCAGAATAATATATGAGTGGCATGATCGGCTACACATTCTGGATGAGATATCGCCGCTCGTTATCAACATTGGTGAAGACGATGGTTCGGACTCGGACGAAGATGAACACTGAAGACTACATTATGGGCGACTAACCATTCCTGAATTTGGGCCTTGCTTCAGCTGTTGGTTGGATGTGACTCAGTGGCCACGGTGTGATATGACGCATTATCCATTACAATCAGTGATTGGGGACCAATTTTTTTTGTACCCTCTTCATGCGTTATCCATCTCAAGCTCGTGCTGGAAATAAGTCGCTAAATTGTAATATGTACCTAGTAAAACATATCTGAAAGTTGTAAATGTATTTTACTTTCCTTCTCAGAAACATAATTAATTGATCTTAGTAGTCACAAAATAACGCACAAAATCACATTTTTATAGCTCACTTTTCGTTATTCACCGAATTTGGCAATTATTTTTCGAAATTTATGGTAAAAAACGGAAAGAATTTTCTTTCAGTCTCTTTCCCATTTCTACAAAAACAAAATAATTTCTCTTTCACGAACAAAACCAAAAACAAACAGGTTTTTACAATGAGGTTTGTTTTAACTCACGCAGTTTGCAATTTCCGACAATCCGGCAACCCTCAGTACATGCAATTTGTAACCCCCTGCGATACGAGGCGCCAATTTAAAAAAATTGCGTGACCTTCAACAGATTAGTTCAGGCGTTCGGCTCTGATGACGCAATGGACAACATTCATAAATCAGACTTTAGGAACATGCATCGCTTCAATGAATCTAAGAAAAGTTAATATTTCTCAAGATAAAACTCTTCAAAATTTGAAAAGCTTAAAATAGAGCTTACTTCTAAGTTGCTGGTGGGCTTGCATCGGTGGTTACTCATGTGCTTGCATGCGTGGTTGGTACCTCCTCACATGTTCACTTCTATAGTTACTCTCGTGATTACGGGCACGCTTACTCGCCTGATAACTCGCGTAATTATTTGCGATATTATTTGCGTTAATCTATGACTTGTGTAGGCCGATTTATCTCTACATATGTATAAAAGAGAAGACGCCTAAACAAAGGAAATTTATTCATCCCAACCAACTGAAATTGACAAAGACAAATGATAAAATCATTTCAAATTCCAGAAAATAGTAAAACAAATGAATCCTAAAAAAATGAATGAATTAATGATCACCCAATACCAACAGTTTTAACAAATATCATATCTTAGACTTGCTTACTCGCTTGATAGTTCGCTCGATAACTCAATTGATTGGTTTGGTTGCTGGAGTTCTTACTCGCGTAGCTACTTCCGTAGTAAATCGCCTATAAAACGTCATTTCTTTTTTCATGGCAGACACAACATGGATATGGTGCAAGCCCAATCGTAACGCTATAAAAATCAATGGCCATTCTAATATTTCGAAAGTAACAATTATCCATCCAAGCTTTTCCTGTTTTTTCTTTACTCTTTCACTCATCATTCCAGGTAGAAGGAAATAAAAAATAAGGAAGTTAACTAATCCCAACTTTTTATAAAAATATTTTATTAAGTGTATAATTTCAATCAAAAACGCCAGTGCGTAAGACATGTATGTGGATATATACAAGTAACGTGTAATTTGTTGAGATTGAGTGATATTTTGACAGCACAAGTGAAAGTTTCAAAAGTTTATTATAGACTAGAGTTATCACAATTTTCTTGTCCCAATTAAATGTGTTGATCAATTATTTATTCATTCGAAAAATAGTATCGATGAATATTAATTAGCTGAATTAATAGAAATCATTATGTTTCAATCAAATTGGGCACTACTTCCAAGCCACAGCTTCCAATGTCCATTTTTGAGTTTTTCGGCCATTACAGTCCGTGATGATGAGGCCTTCTGTAAACTCTTTGGAATAACTCACATCAAGACACTTATGGTTAGAAATATGTCGCAATTCTTGCGTCTAAAATAGAAAGTTATTATACTTAACATTAGTCAGATACTAGATAATTAAGAGTTTAAAAAAATTAACGACAGTGATTTTTATAGATACGGTGAAAAACGTAATATTGAGTTTATGAGTTTAGTATATATACACACTTTGCGTATTCTATTTTGGAAAATCAACGATTTTTTTGGTCGCCATTCCCCAGTACCCGACAAGGCGCAATTGAAATAATGTACGACAACTATTCGCCAATGATTATTTCAAATGTTAGCTATATCAATAAATATAAATATCAATAAAGGTGAAAAGCCGAATCTACCATTGTTATGTTTCTAGTTTTTTTCAATTATTACTTTTAAATACATCTTTCACGAATTAATAATATTAAAATATTCGTTGCAATTGGAGTAGTTGAGAAATTTCCAAGAATACAATCATGTTAACTAACCGAAACATACTGAATGGCCAGAATGGTCACTTCAAATAGTAATATATTTTTTACAAAAAATTGGCTCGATTTTATTAATTGGTGCACTAAAAAGTATAAAATAATATTAATTCTATTGGTCCTGGTAATTTTGAAGTCGTGCCATTTGTAGTTTTTGTTGTAGGCACCAACTCCAAAAGTACCAGCACCAATAGAATTAATATTATTTTGTATTTTTCATTGCACCAACTAATAAAATCGGTCCAATTTTTTGCAGATATACATATTTCAGACTTTACTGCTTTAACTCGAAAACTGTAAGTCTTTGAAAAAAAAGTTGCTACATATAATCTCTTCTTTAACTTGGCCGTCTCATATTTTAAATTTTCGTAAAAAACAGCCCCCTTCCACCTAGCGGATATACTCATATCACATATTTCAGACTTTACCATTGCTGTAATTCAAAATCCGTAACTCTTCTGAAAAAAAGATAAATTTAAACGTTTCCGGATATGGTCTCATCTTGAATTCTGACGTCTTAGATTTGAGTTTTTCTAAATATGGAACCATTTCTCAACTCTCCTCAAATGAAACAATAATAGTCTAAATCGGAGTACCTTTACTATGCAAAACGCGCCAACAGCCATAAAAAAAGAAAACTTACAACCGAATTGTATACCTCCTCTTTTTTAAGTCGGTCAAAAATATTCAAAAGTGTGCACGGCAGCACTGCACACCACCTTGAAACTGAGTATGCTTTCCTGGTCACAGGTGACTCCAATTTAAATTACTGTCATCACCATGATAGTCAATATATTTAAATTCTATACAAGGTGACTCAGGGTAGCCCTATAATTTTTTTTCTGTCCAAGCTATCGTTTAGATTTTTCTCTAAAGACGATAAATCCGACAATACGGTACATTCTTGAAATGTTCTTATTTATATACAGGGTGTCCTAAAATTCAAGTAAATTCAATTTACACAAACATATATGCAGAGAAAGCTCTTGAAAAATGCTATGCAATGATGCTATAAAATAGATGTGTTGCATTTGAAAAAGTTGAGCTATTGCCATATTAGTATTTGGTATTATTTAAAAAATCGTAGTAGGTGATGGAACACTGACTCTTAGTTAACTTATATCTCCAAAAACACTTTAAATCTTAATAAATTCACAAAAAAATGGTTTATTATGGTTATGACGGATCTTTTTGACACAAAAATTGACATAAGTCGAAAGATAATACACATAAGTCTAAGAAACCTGGGTGCCTTATATCATCGACAATTTAGTGACAAATCTAGAAATTTTGCAAAAATGGGGTGCTGCCATTAAAAAAAAAACAGAATTTAATTGCTTATCCTATTTTAGGACACCCAGTGTATAAAATATTTAAAGTACGTACCTCGTTGTCGGACTTATCATATAGAAAGAGTAGTTTTTTGCAACCTGAGCCTAGGTATGGTGTCATATTCGCTGGAGGACGAGTGTGCAATATGTCACGTGATAACGTGATAACCACAAGAGTATATTTTTATTATTGGATCATTTACTTGTCACTTCACTAAATGATCAAAATAATTTTGATTGCTTTCTTTTTCATTCTAATTTCCTCAAATAATTTGTTATCAAATCAAAGATTATTTGTACTTCTCTATTCTCTACTATATTTCAAAATTATTAATCTTATTTATACTTTTAACTCATTATCATAATAATACTTCTATCCAATTGAATTAGTTACATTCTACTGTTCATTCTCGTATTGACTCTCTTTCTAAGATGTAGTTCATATTTGATTTTTCGAATGTAATAGTTTTAGAATGTTTTATTTATTCGGATTTTTACTAGAATTAATGTTCTAATTTTCGGGATTTGGTGATTTTTGTTCTATTTTTTTGTTTCCCTCCACGTGAGTATTTATCTTATATTAATTTTGTGTCACATTCTTTTGTATATATTAGGTTGTTAATTATTCCACCCTTTCAGATAATCCTTGTAATTGCCGAGATGACTTTGAGATTTATTTTCCTTTATTAATCTACTCCACTCTGAGAAATGGACTTTTTTCTACAACTTATTAAATCGATATTGAATAGGAAAGTTATGGAGCTAGCACAGGGTCACAATGTATAAACTAAGACGCTAATTTCAGAAAGATGTCTCACTAACCTTGTTGTCGTACTCCCATGTCTGACGTGTGAAACCACTACAAGCCATTATTCTCACTTTTAAAGCTCCGACTCCGACTTTTTCCGGTGCGTCTAAGCAAATTGAATCATCTGTCATAATAAAGCCATTTTTTGTCATCACAAACATCTCAACAGCCATGTCATCGTCCAGACATCTACAGCAAAGTCGATAATTGACTCAGATGTTTTGACAGAAATATCAATTAATTTGGGCAAAAAAGTATTGATAAATATAGATAATAATGGGCTCCATACTGAGTTGAGCGTGTTCATGAACCAGGTTAATCACCAACACGACATCAATACACGTATTTAAATGGTGAATATAGTTGATGAACTCAAAATGAGGGACATAATTTAATTGTGTATGGACCCCATAAGTTAGTACCTTTCAAGTTTGGCTATTCCCATCGGTTGATTGGACATTCCTTGACGATGCGGTCTGATGAGGCACATGTTCTTGCCAACATTTTTAATTCTACCAAAAAATCTATCTTCTTTCGGGAAGAAATGTTGAGGCCATACATTATCTAAATACCATTCGAAACTTTTACATTGTAGTCTTTTTCTCAGCATCACTCTTGCTGTTATGTTTTGCTCGTCTTTCACATTGCTGTAAACATAATACCAATTAAGTTAGGTTAGGTATATTTGCTAGAAAATTATCAACCATACCTCACGTCTTTGTTGAATTTGAAATAGAATTTTGCCCAATCATCCATCCATACTAAAGCAACGCGAGCCAAGTTGGAGAAAAGTGTCTTATTAATACCCCCAGGGAAAGAATACGGCGATGATTTTCTAAATATGTGACCGACACGTGAACAAGGAGCTATTTTAATCTTGCCTCCGCATTGCCAAACTCTGAAAGACATTTCCAAATTTTCTCCACCCCATATGCTCATATTTTCATCGTAGGCTCCAATTTCGTAAAAGAATCTCTTATCCATGGCAAATAAACCACCTGCCATTGTTGGTGAATGGATTGGTGATGTGACATCATTTTTGCGAACTTTCATTTCCGTACCACCTAGTGTATACCATCTAAATTGTAAGTTCCAGTTAAAAGCACCCCAATGTAATTCAAAACTTTTAACATAGGCGAAAGTTTCATCATTGATTATGTCTATGACAGGGCAAGCTACGGATTTTCTATCATTTTTTATCACAGACAGAAGACTTTCTAGCCATCCGATCGTACATTCGCAGTGGGCGTCTAGAAAGGTGATAACTTCACCCTTTGCAGCAAAGGCACCCTTTAGTCTTGCCTTTATAAGACCAATCCTATGAATACTTCTTAGAACTACAGTCTGTATTGGTAGAGTTTTGATGTAATCATCAAGAGGTTTCTTCAGGAAAGCTTAAAAAATTCAAATAATTATTCTCACTCGCTTAATACATCGTTATTATATCAAGGTGTCCCTTAATAATATGTAATTGTGTAAGGGTCTTATTCTACATGAAATATAATTGTAATTTACTTTGCAATCTATGATCCAATAAATATTAAAATAGAAAAACTAGAACCGACTTATGGTGTTGGAGCACTGAAAAATACAAAATGATAAAACCAAACAAGTGATTTCCCACTGGTCGAAATTCGACCATAATTCACATACGTTTGGATATAATTTTTTGATGGAACTGGTGGAGTTATAACTTCAAAGATCCCAGCACCAGCAATTTTCGTATTTTCCAGTTTTTGTAATAAGTTATTTATTTCACCCGCTAACACTTAAAACATTTTTAAAAAATGTTCCATTTAAATGTTTCCGGAAATGGTCTCCACTTTAATTTGGTCCCCCACCCATTGAAACGAATTTTTGTGGAGAAAAACATGTTGAATTTCATTACTTCTCATCACTCTTATTTCCAATGAAAAAATCCCGATTGAAAATAAAGCAGATAGGGTTCGCGTTCCGCTTCAAGGCTGAATTTTTTTTTTCGCCTATTTGTTATCAATAAATATACTATATATTTTTTCAATCAAGGTCTATATTAAGATCTCCATAAAATGTACAATTACATCAAATTTATATTGAGTTTTACCAATATTTTTATTTTTTCTTTATTAATTTTTATTTTTTTTCTGTACATTTTATGAAAAATTGCTTCAAACAAAAGTTGTAGGTATTAATTATATCTATAACTCAAAATTATTTTTGGTGATATATACGCGACGGCCTTTTTTTGATATTTTTTTAAAATGTTTGAACGGTCGCCATTTTGAAACTACTTACCCGATAATGCTCAATAACGAACTCGGCCGAGATATTTAAGAGATTGATTTTTGTAGCAAAATTGAAGTTGATACCTCTAAAACGGCGCCCTTTACCGTGTTAACAAATTTCGTAATATCCCATATATATATATAAATTTCTATAAGTAATTTACCCAAAAAAATCATCAAAATCGGAGCACGTTTACTATGCAAAAAGCGCTTTCATCGAAACATAAAATCTATCCTGAAATGTAACTTAGAATATCAGCTGTCACTATGAACGAAATATTTTTCACGTATTAGACGAACATCGAAACGGCTTTATTACACCTATAGATTTTTCATTGTCTTATCTATTAGAGTCAATCCTTATTTTTTTGTAAATGGTTATTTATAAACTTATACAACCTTATTCATTGTTTTTTCTCAGAACTTCATCATTCCGTACTCGAATAATCCAAGGAACATTTTTGGATTAGACAAAATTTTTATTTATTTATTTTTAACTCCTGACTCAAACAGACGGATGTTATAAGTTGTGTGTATCTGTGAGGATGTTTGTGGCGTAACTCACAAACGAATGATTTTGATTTTTTTGAAGAGTGAATTGATTGATTAGCTAGTGTTTTTCTGTCAGAGATATTTTAATCAAATATATTATTCATAATAGAGTTACATCTTTGAAAATACGCATACCATTAAAGAACAAACTTATGAACAAGAAATACTTTTACCTCTCTCACTTGCATCATCAACTAATATTATTTCTTCTATCAATTCCCTGGGAGATCTATTAATAATACTCCACAAGGTCCGTAGCAGTGTTGACCAAGCCTCATTATGAAAAACAATTATAATGCTTGTTTTAGGGTATGATTCAAAGTCCTTGAATATCATTGCACACCTTGAAAAATTAAAATAAGAACAGTCAGATAGATATTCAGAGAAAGAACATCAGTAAAATAGACTCAATACCCACTTTTTTCTTCGAAAGTCTGGTAAGCTTCTGTTCAATGGTATTCTATCACTGGCAAGCAGATTAAACTGATTGATTTTGTATAACTGTTGCATCTTGATAAAGTCCTTTGGTTCTATAACAACTGGGTGTCCATCTTTGCCTGCAGACGGTATTGGGTTGAAATTGATACTGTTGATCATGTCATTGGTTGCGTTTGGTATTGTTCGAGATGGATTACCGATATAGTGTCCAACAACGACACGTATACCGTTCTTATCAACATACTCATCTTGAGCTCCTCTATTTCTGAATTCAGAACAAACAAGTCATATATTTAATATTATATTTCAAAACAGGTACATACTTATTTGCAAATAAATCTAGTTAAACTCACCTAACTCCTTTTTGTGATTCATCATGTCGTTTTGTTGCTAGTCGCCAAGAAACAACAATCATAAGTGTTGCAAAGAATATAATTACCGGCAATAGTTTCTTGCATCGCCTTATTGGTCCAGATAACATGTTGAAACTATGGAAGACAATTTAATTGAAAAAACTTGATACCTTTTTTCATAGTTATTATAAAGACAATTGAGGAAGGTATGAAATTTTAATTATTTTTTAAATCATCTTTCCACTATTTGCCGTGTGTGGTAATTCAACAATTAAGAATTACTTCAAATTCAACTGAGAATAAATATATTTTTTATCTGCTATAAAATTATTGGTAGGTAATTATTTATTTATAAGCAAATGCAAAGATGAAATATATATTTTTTAAATACAGCCATTACAGACACTTAGATTTAGTGTTTAGTCTACTCTGCGGTAGATGTCTCAACGTGACTAAAATAGACCGATAACAATAAGATTGTAATAATAATTATTATTACTGAATAAGTAATGATTATGACAAATCGATAATACATGTATTATAATAACGTTCACTTACCTTCACGGCAAGAAGCATTTCAAATAAAAGAAAACAAATACATTCACATGGTTTCATTCACAATAGTCGGCTTAACTGTCTTCGTCTTCAGCTGTTGGCTTGCTCTCGCTAAGCGGTAAGCAGAGGAAGGTTTTCTGTTGTAGGTAAGCATTGACGGTGACGGTAATCATTGACCATGAACCAAGCTTATCGAAACTTTTCTTCCACCTCCATAAACATATTTCTCTTTTATGGTGATGCAGGTATTTACACATTTTAAATAGCTTTAAATTATTATATGCAGATTAATATTTTTACTTACGTATAAATTTTTGAAGTGCGCGATAATATAACTATACCATAATATAAAGCAGATTCATATGTCTGTGCGTATGTTCGTCTGTTGCGTCAGAATTTAAAAACATATGCGGAAACCAATTTCTAATAGTTTTACATATAGGTAGCTGCTTAAAATATTTTTTATGATCTTGGGTACTTCTGGTACCTACCAGTAATATTCAGGATAATTATCATATTCTACAAGACATAATTTATGCCGTATCAAAAGTTTAAATATTCTAGGTGCGAAAGTAAATCGTCGTAATTATTGGGTAAGACTTTTTCAGTCATGTATTTCCGATTTCAATTATATGTTTTTAAAATTTTCTGAACATATATATATATATATAATATATATTAATATATATTATAACAAAGTGTTAAATGAAAATGGGAATTCTGCCGAAGTTATATGGGGCTTAAATAAGAAAACTCTTTTTTGCTGTCCAAGCTTTCGGAACTATTTATTTCCATTCTCAAGGTCTGCATGTGAGGATTATAATTTAAAACGGTACAAACTGTACACGGTTGGTAGTGATATTAAAAGCTAATACAATACACAATTAAAATTACACATTAAACCAGTAGTTAAGACAAGATTTGAAAGGTGGAGATACAATTACATGGTTCTTGATACTCAAGAACCGAAAGCTCCGAAAGCTTGGACAGCAAAAAGAGTTTTCTTATTTAAGCCCCATATAACTTCGGCAGAATTCCCATTTTCTTTTAACACTTTATTATTTAATACGTACTGCCGTACTTCCACCTACTATACTATATATAGATATATATACAAATTTTATCTCGGAAACTGGTCTAACGATTTCGATGAAAATTAATATGTATGGGTTTTAGAGTGTATTGAATCGATTGATTGTATTCACATTCCCAAAAAAAATCTTTATCAGCAATTCATATTCTTATTTTAAGGCTTTTTCAGATTATACGTAATAACTCAGTATAAGCCTAATTTCATCATAAGGCATAAATAGCTGAATGATAAAGTTTTCGGCTACTAATCCGAAGTTTCTCGGTTCGTATCCTGATGAAATAAGATATTTTTTTCAACAAAACACATTTCTTGTAAATAAAAGGTGTAAATATGAGGTCCGTATAACTTCATCGGAATTTTTTTATGAAAATTTGTACTTTTCTAATATATTGTTAAGAGCAATTTTTGTATATATATATATATATATATATATATATATATATATATATATATATCTCGGAAAGTGCTATAACGATTTTGATCAAATTTGGTTTATAAACGAGGTCCTGATTTTTATGATTATCTATGCAAATGGATTTCCTGACAAAAAACGAGGGAGTCACCTTCGAGGTCCATAAATTTTTCTTGAATAGTTCGGCAGATTTGGAAAAAAATTTGCAAAAGAGTGTTTTAAGAGCCGAGAAATTTTTTTTAATGGGTGTGACCGTCGCCGTCCACACTAGCTATATGTTTCACATTCATATTTATTTTGAAATCTGTAAATTATGAGCTATGTGAACGATATACAATATTTACCGATCTATCGATCGCAATACATTTTAACTAGAAATATGCACATTTTTGTACTTAGATTGAACATACTTAGTAACTCTTATAGACCCACTCTAAATCCTGTGTTATCCGAGCAAAGCTCGGTCGCCCAGATATTGTTGTTTAACGTGGATACAGCCTTCCTTCCTTGAAGATTTCTTTTCCTTATTGCTTCGTCCAGACTTCCTCCTTTGGATATTTGCACGCCTAGGTATTTGTATGAGTTGCAGTGTTTGATACTCTGTTTGTCTGAGATAGGTAGATCTTGTTGTTCTCCACCTATGCAGATGTATTCTGTTTTCTGTATGTTCACCTCTATACCCCACCTGTCAGACTAAATTAGAAAAAAGAAACTCCTGGAAGTTCTTTCCACTCAAGGGAGGCTCCAGCCATGCATAGAAGGCGATGGGCAGCAGTTCTAGCACCTAAGAAGGCATTAAAAACCTCTTTTTACTTTCATACGCTACTATAGTAGCTGTTAAGGAAAGTATTGTAATCGTGTGAAATTCTCGGTATCGAGATTTTTATAAATGTTGACGTTTCAGAGTTTTATAAGTCTAATAAACATATTTTCAGCCATTGGTCTGTCTGTATTTCCGTCTGTCTGTTTGTGACAGCATTATATCGGCAACGGATCGGTGTATTGTTGCTTTCTTTTTTGTTTTGTTTGGTACCAATACCACTCGCCGGTGGCACTGAATGAGAATCATGTATACACTGGGTGCTGAGCTATAGCCAAAAAACGTGATTTACTCAAGACTGTAGCGCGAAAACGGCTCCAAGGATTTCGACTTAACTTGCCCACATACAGCGCCATCTCTGAGAAAAAGCATATGTTTCATATGGTCTACATATGTCTGAGATTCTGGCTAAGCGGTTCATCTTGCAAAACAATTTAATAACCATTGTTGTTCATTTTGATCGGACGATTTTTATTCACTGGAATTTGCCTGCGAGCGGTAGGAAAGTCCTGTGAGTGGATACACCAGATTTTTCTAAATGGGTTCTTTTCAGGACAATTTATATATCATAGACTTTTGTAAAAATATGAAGATATTTTTTTATATCAAAACTAATACCAATATGGATTTAGATTTTTTAATAAATTTAGCAATTTCTATCGTAATATCGAAAAATGCCCTCTAGTGATGACACACCAAACTAAAATTAAAATAAGTATAAAACATTCAATTACCTAGGGAAGATCGTTTCAAAATCCGTTCAGCCACTTTGACTTTGAAGTAGAAGATGTTTATTTACAAAAACATTTGAGCACCGCCACCACTTTATTTTTAAAGATAGGATTCTTTAAATAATGCGAAATTTCAAGAAAAAACACTTTCTTTAATTCAAGGTACTGTTAAGGCCCACTAACGACTATCTTAGAAACCCAAAAATAATTTCCAGGACTTTTTCTTGACTACTTTAGTCATTAATTTTTTTTATCGCAAGTCTATAGAATGAGTAGTTTCCGAGATACAGTACCTTGCACCCTTATTTGGCCAACCTGTACAAAAATACGTATTTCAATTTTCAATGAGCTTAAAAAATGTATTACTGAATTGTGTTTGTATGCCTGTCTGATTGTCGCTTTCGAATAAAAAAAATCGTTTCTTCCGAATTCGGATAGAGCATTAAAAGTTATTAAGCTATATTATGTAATGTATATTGAATATGTATACAATACTAGGAACCCACGGAACTCCCGGATTGCACCGTTCTCCGGTATCCACAGCACTGCCGGTCTCCACCGTACCGCCGGTGTTCACCGCTCTACCGGTCTCCACCGTACTGTCTCATTCGACTGCACTATACTGACTGACTGACTCACTTTTTGACTGACTCACTCGACTGCACCGAGCTGACTGCCTCGGAATGACTCCCGCAGCAAATCCTCTCCAATATTACGATATACATACAACGGTATGCTACGTTTTGAGCTCAATTTGGTGAAGTTCGCGCATTTTTAACCACGACACGACAGCATGGACAAGAGAAGCTTGAACATGTTCGAGTGATGCTCGTGTATTTGGGCTCCTTCGGATCTGTCACGTTACCTTAGATTTGGCTTAAATTACTACTATATTCAATGGCCGTGACGTCAGTGGAAAAAAGTTGGAGAAGCTATATGCTCGGAGCTGCGCCTCGTCATACCATTGTTTTTATATTATGTCCAATATATAGGCAAGCCCCTCCTTCTCGAATCTTAAACCGACATCTTTCAACACCACGAACATTCCACCACTTTCAAGATCTCACGAGATGCTTCGGGATATAATCTTGACCTTGGCATGTATCGGTGACCAATAGCAGTATGTCTTATACTCATACCACCCGGGCCCCACTAACGTCCGTACTCGCCAAGATGCTCCGCCCTCTGACAAATGGCACACGCCAACTCGATAATGGCGCCGAAGCCAAGTTCGTTACAATATTATGATGATGCCAAAACAGTCAAAAATATAACCTGTATGTGGTACTGACAGCGTGAAATTTTCCGGTCTAATTTATGTTAACAAACTGAACATTATTGTATATCTATTTTTGGTTAAGTTATATTTATGTAAATTCATGAATTTACGTATGAATTCAGAATGGTTTCATTCGATGCTAAATTATATTTCAATGAGCTAATTGGGGTTTCGTTTTCAATAAATAGTGGGGCAGGTTTTAAAATTTAAATATTATACTGGCAAAAAATGATATAAAAATTATTCCTCCAGAAGATTTATTTCAATAAATTTTTCTAGACCCTTCTACTTGGTTAGTTATGTTTTTCTTCGATGATGGACAATTGAGTTAATATTAATTTCTGATCTCCAATTTATTCTCGTTTTCTGGATCCAAATATATTTGTAGGTAAATTAATGTCTAAATAAACAATTTGGTAAGATCTAAGATTTCACAAGATTTAATTAACTTTTCACTGAATCAACTATTGCCTTTTCTGAAGTTGATTTTCTTTTCCTTCCACTTCTTGTTGAAGCGCTTCAATGAACCTTTTTCAAGAGCTATCTTCAGTAGGTCACATTTTTACCATTTGTAACTTTCTTTTTGAAATGTTTACTAAGATTAGTAATAGACCATTGGCTATGCCAACTGATATTTTTTAAATAATTAATTTGTTTTTTAGAGCACAAGGAATAAAGAATAAAATAGCCAACAATTTATATTAATAAACATTTTATTGAATTACATAAATAGATCCTAGAGAAATGAAAAGCTAGGACTAGCTTTAACATACATACATGTGGTTCACTTTGTACAAATATACAGAAACATGGAAGTGTAGATATAAGAAATGTATGAGATTATTGTAATAATAGTAATAATACCATTACTATGATATGATAACATTCGATATCTGATTATACGCAAAAATTTCAACAGCAACAGCTTATTGGCAGTTTAAATATTCCACCCTGAAGTATGTAATAGTA
Source organism: Crioceris asparagi (assembly GCA_958507055.1). NCBI lineage: Eukaryota > Metazoa > Arthropoda > Insecta > Coleoptera > Chrysomelidae > Crioceris > Crioceris asparagi. The sequence continues at coordinate 15,115,964 of OY293827.1, read as the reverse complement.
CTTATTGTTTTTGGTCGTGATAATGATCTCATTGAATTTCTAACAAGGTATTTCAGACGTTCAGAAAACAAAACAAAAAACAGAAAAATTATATAATACAAAGTGAAATTGTGCTACATTTACAATGATACATTATATAACAGTTCATAAAACTTTGTGTAAATGTTGTTAACAAAGGACTTGACTCTTGATTTAAACAATAAATATTTGGTCCGAAACTAGTTTTATGTACAACAAATAATGACTAAAATATAAAATGTTTAAATGCTGAACGTTTATTTATATGGTTATTATACAGCCTTTATGTCAACGACCATATGAACACCACAATAAATATATTTGTACAAATAAAGAAGCAGGTGTCCATTGACCACAGAGACACAAAAGGCATAACTTTGACTGAGTGCATATGAACACTTTATAGGTATTAGCACAATCGGCACTCGCTTGGAACAACAGCGCCCCCTACACCATATTCGTTTGCGGCAAAAGGAAGACAACATGTCTGATATTTCAAACAAGAAAAAGAACTTGTGAAAGTAAGAACAAAGACTACAGAATATATTATATAAGACGCGTCACTGGGCGGATTTAATCGGTCAAAAGATCTAAAATAGTGGATAAAGAATCCGCCCGCCCCTCTTATTGGCTTCCATCGACATCGGGTTTTCAACATCATTTATGAAAGACGGCACGTGGAGTGATGCGTCTTATTATAATATTTTTCTGTCTTTGGTAAAAATATGTTGGCAAAATAAACAAACGAAGATGGTGTGTTGATATTACATAATCTGCCGATCACACTAGTATGGTAATCATACATTTCAGGTAGGTAATTTTTGTCTAAAACCTTAAAATTAAGCAAAAATAAACATTCTTAACATTATTTAAAAAATGTATGTAGTGATGTAGACTTACATATATAATATAATCAAAAAAATATACAATCTTTCTTATATGTCTGAGTATTTGGAAATTTATGAAAAAAACACGTAGCAATAGTAATATAGTAGTAAGCTATTATGAATAAACATAAAAATAAAATATATACAATAATTATTGGCAGAAGATGTATTTGCATTGCATTTGATAACTGATAATTTTTGGTTTGTTTGGAATTTTGTGATGCCATTGAAAAAGCTGAAAGTGAAGATTCATTTTTAAGTAAAATTATGTGTTTGTCTGAAATTTATTCTAAAGAACATCAACCACAACTTTTCTCCGTGTCCCAGTTAATACAGTGTAACAACATCAATAATTTAATGTGAAGAGCAAAAAATATGAGAGGTATACATGGTGTCCCCAAAAAGTTACAAAATAATACTACTAAATATTCCTGAGATCAAAGAAAGAATTTAAGAAAGTTTTTGTGCTTTAAAAATCTCTACGCCACAAAAATTATAAAAAATATTTATTCATAGATAAAAAAATCGTTCTTAAATAATAGCAAATTTCGTATTTGTACGCCAACTGATGAGTATAAAAGTTTTATTAGAACGAAGTTCCTCACTTACAATAAAAAGGTACTTACTCATGATAAGTTCGGTGTATGTATTTGAAAAAAAGCTTAATTTACTAAGAAATAATCTAAATGAGACCAGATATTCTTTAAATCAAAATAATACTTTGATGATGATTGATCATACTTTTAATATTTGATGCTTTCCAAATCAATTATTTTCTCAGCAATATATGTTGTAGAATTTGAAAGAGAACTTTCAGAAACACCCTGTATACTGCAACTAATCTATCATTTAATCAGTTCTTTGAAAAGTCTTTTTAGATATTATTACAAATATTTAGTTGAAATTCAATAAATTTGTCAAAGTGGGCAGTTCAAAAACATGGCTATCCGAGTTTTTTCAGTCTCCATTTACGTAGTGAACAATGTTTGTATAAGTATTTTCATGACATACGGTTAGCCTGACTGAAGACATTCAATACGGAATTTTGATAAATGATGTAGTAGCTCAAAAATGCTTCTAACGAAAGATGTGGATGAAGTAAAATGTCAACATGCATGAAAAAACGATTGACAAAATTCTATGTAGCTGCAGAAAGAAAGCCGCAGTGGTGTAGTGATAGTTTGCTGCAGAAAAAAAGTCTTTAATATGAAAATGGTTCTATTAATATTTATGTTGCATAATCCGAAAGACAGCTTGGCACATTCCGTTGTTGAGAAATATATATTTTTTAATCAGTTTATTTTATAATTTTAATGCTTATTTTTTTTACGACTTATTATTTGACAGATCCCAATATCCCAGTATTCATTTAAGTACCAAAAAAGTCTTCAAAATACCAGCCAAAAATCATCTGACTATCAACCTCGAAGTCGATACAAAAACAAAACACATTATTTATTGACGTATAAACTTTCATAAATTTCCTTTCGAATGCATAAATCAATCATCATGTATCAAAATCATCAGCACCATTTTATACTTTTCACTACAATAACTCAACTTATATCATATAATTATATCATCATATCGCTCCATTTACACACTTCTAATTATAATACATTTCGGTTTGTTCTCATTTCAATTCTCATCTGGCAGTACTTTTTTAGCTGGTTGGTCACAATTTCTTGGCACATCGAATACTATACAGACGCGAAGGCACACACTGTGCTTTCTTATAGCTTGTAAATTTATATTATTTTAATCAAGAATAAATTATTTTAATGGGAGCTGTAGTATTTCTTCAATACAACTTTTTAAGAATGGCCATGATTTCGATATCGTATATCCCCAGCATCAGGGCAAAGCGATGATCATCATTCAACTTAATTATAAAAGAACCACATACTGGAAATGATAATTATTCAAAACAAATCAACGGTTATATCAAATAGAGGAATTTATCTCAACAGATTTTGCTTTTCGCAGTTGTAAGCTTTATACCTATAGTTTTTGTCTACACTCATGACTTATGCCATAGAATTCTTCGTTTTATGTTAGTACCAGTAACAGAGTCACTCAATTATAGTGAAGAAAGATACCAAACATAGAAGAACCACCAACGATTCAATACCTCTTTATGAGATCTTAACTGATTATAGCTGTTTTTTAGGTTCACCAATATCTCTTTTATAATTAAGATGCTAGATTATCTATTACTTCAGTTCACACTGACAAAGGGAAGAGACATTACCGAAACTATAACTATTATCAAGGGTTTTAGTCCTATTAAAAGAACCTATCATCACTGTAGCTAGATCTGCAATGTGTCTTTTGAGGCTGAAAGTTTCAATGATAACTCATCAAAATTTCAACATGGAACACAAAAAAGTTGAATAACAGTAGAAAAAAACTCAATCGACAAAATGCACCCACTACATACAACAGCAAGCCGTAATCTGTTCGAATAATGAAGAATTTTTTGCAGACGGCCGATTCGAAAAATTCTCAACTACAAGAACAGACTGGAATGGTTCGTTCAAAAATTATAAAACTTAAAAATAAAGACAGTTAAACGAGTAGTAGTTACAATTAAAGCACAGCCTGTTCATGTTTTATTTTTTGTAAGGTAGCTCAGCAGTAAACTCATTTTTATTCTCGATGTAAAATCAAAATCACCATATATATGTGGTGTTTCTTGAGAGCGGATTATCGAGGCAAAATATTGCAGCAACTAGATAGACTGTTTAACATAGTCTCCAGTGAGATATTTTGCATTGATATTTCCATATTCCTGGCAAGGTCATGCTATGTAAACCTAGCAAATGCTGAGCTACCTTGACATAGACACAACTGTCCATCAAAAACAATTGTTCTATTAAATCAAATATTCCTTAAATATTATTAGCATATTTCGATTATTTTTTTTGTGAAATTCTCAAATTTCTCCTAGAGGCAACTTAGGTAATTATATTTAGTGAACAACATCCAAAGGATACGGACGACGATGACCCATATCGAATTAGTATTATTTACAAAATCACAGAGAAAAAAATCTTCAAAAACAATAATTTTCAAAGAATAGGAGATATTTGATTCAAATAGACCACAATATTATTATTCTTATTATTAATAATTATTGAATGACACCTAAATGCGCTATTTTATGTTTTTGATTTACGTCGATACAAATAATATCTAACGTGTTTATCACAATTTGCATACACTTAATATCGTAGTACATTTAGGGTCACTTGGGGGCTTTGAAATACCTTAAAACAATATAACCTAATATACGAAAGACGAGCAGGAAGGCCAACAGTACAATTGTGTTTGCCCACAATGGCAGATAAGACCCTTGAGCTTCGAGTATAGAATCTACAGGGATTATCTTCTCTTGGGCACAGATGGAGAACTTGGATTGGGGAGCACAACTGAAACAAAAGTAAATATTAGATACATTGGTTAATCATCATCAATATATTCAAATATATAAGGCGGACAATGAATATTTATTAACAAAGCAGATGTTTTGTCATTTTCTCATTGTAACTATAATATGAAAACAATATTTTCATATGATGGACAGTGATTTTCAAATTGGTTGATTAACTTCAATTAATATAACATATTTACTACGCTTCCCTAAATGTTGTCAAGTTACAATTTTGCAATTAATTGTGACTTTATTTTAAGAGCTTATCATCAGAACAACAACCGATAGATTTTATGAAAAAAAAACATTCAGATTAAAATCGTTGTGCTTATACGGATGAAAATATTGCTACTGCTTCAGTAAATCTTGCTGAAAACCCGAAAATGTCAGTTCGAAAATGCTTGCAGCGAGTGAATATTAAAATTGGTCAAGTGCGAGTCAGGCTCGTATGGAGCTTGCAAGATATTCAGTGGGGAGCGCGTAGCTGCGGGCGGAGCGCAATACGTTGGGAACGGTTTGGAAGAGTGACCGTTGATGCGGGCCCGCATTCGAATCACTGACTGTCGCATTGCATACTCCTCCTCTCGCAAGTCAACGGAAAACCAGCGAGAGTATATTTCCCTAGTACAGCTCTATGGAAGGGTGTGCCTTGAAATTTATCTTGAGACATATTGGTGGTTCGGAATCGACGTTAACCTGTAGGTCCCCTTGTCTGCGATAAAACTTTCAACGCTCGAATACGAGTTCGGCACTCACAGAAGAAGAATTTATTCAGTAAAGCAAAGTTAGATACAAAAGATGTTAATAAGAATATTTGAGAACTTCATTAGGTATATTCAAGTTTTTGGTTCATCGGTTGTCTACTTCATATGTTTTTGGATATGAAAAAATAAACAAAAATTGTTTACTTACTCTATTCCATCGCCAAATTCAACAATCTGCATATTCTGGTAGGCATAATGGACCATGGACAAATATCGCATCCATGTGAGCCAAGATGGTATATTTGTTGCTAGATAACCACCAAAAAGTTGTGTCGCCAGCGTGTAGAGGGCGCTAATTGTTATGCTGAGTTGCATGTCCATGCAACAGGCGCCGATAAAGAAGCCCACGCTTTGTGCCACGACAGTATTCAGCAACAAGAATCCGAGAAGGGTGAAGAAGACAGCATGTGAATGATAACCTGTTCAATGAATATGGATTTAGATTTTTCTATAGTCTTGGATCTTAGAAAGATATCGATATGAAATTTGGCAAGTATATTTAACCGGCGATTAATTTTAGAGTCAAACTAAACATGATGTATTAAATGTTCACATTGAGCACAGTTGACTTCTTATTCCATTATTATCTCCGGTTATTCATTGAGCTACCTACTTCTTGCATATTCTTTGACCAGTTCTCATAGAAAATGTTAAGTCTAAGACGATGTTGTGCGAAATGACGTTACGTCCCGTTCTACAGAAACCATAATTGCTGATTGTCAATTTGAACCCAGGCTCTTCAGATACGTAGGAGGTAACTTTACAACCAGCCCACAGATCCTACTTCCATAAAGAGAGCAATCTGTTTTATGCAGAATTAGGTCATATTAAACGTAAGACGTATATAAATGTGCCTGTCAGTCTGATTGTCTATGTGCAATTTAAAATGTGACTTAAAGGTAGTTGCGCCTAATTCTTGTTAGGCTACCCAGATGTAATATATTTTCTTGGCAATAAATATTCAGGTAAATCAGTTTTCATTAAAAAACAGATACCTGCCAAACCAACTGTGGGATGACTATAAGGGGTATCTCAAAACAAAATACAAAAAATATAAATGTCTAAATTTGTTAAAATAACGCTTAGAAATTACGCAATTTACAGTTAACTTGCCAAATTTCTTCAATGCCTATATATATTATGTAAATATCTACTTTATTCATTAGTAATATAAATATATATTATAATATCTACGTACCCAACATAGGATATGAAATGAGGTGATATACGGCTGGAAGTGACATGGTTAATGGTAATTCCCCTATCATCTTTGCCAAATAATAGGCAGACAGTCTATAAGCTCCCGAGCTTCTCTCTTTATTAATAACTTCTCTCTCTGGAGGAACTAAAATATTAAAACATAGTAACGTAAATAAATGTTTATTGGTTCAGTACAATCAAAAATAACAAGATAACTTACAAGAACTCAACGCTCCAAAATGTGCGAAAAGCATCCAATATGTAGTCGAGAAGAACATCCAGCCTTGTATGTCGTGCAAAGCCTCTTCTTTTCTAGCCAACTGAAACCACAGAAGCCCCGCCAATATACCCAGCCCAATAGTCTGGACCCAGTTGAGCTTTGACAACATTCTTGGCCTGGCCTCTTGGAAATTTCTTTGTGATAATACTTTGAATTGTGTCCAGAAACTGGTCGGCCATGAGAAGTAACAGTCTGCATCACTTGTTTCAGAGCTAACTGATGAAGAGGCATGTGAATGAGTGTCCAACCAGAGTCGTCGTACATCAGGTTCCATTGAATTCAATGTGTCCTCTGTAAAAAAAAGACAAACAAATAGCAGAATACTTTTTTTTGCAAATTTTATTTGAACTTACGTTCGAGATTCGGATATGGCCCATGAGGTGGTGGTAGAATTTTATTTGAATGTTCATATTTGTCACTAATATAGTGACAATCATGTTGAAGTTCTATGGGATATTCCTTGCCTTTTCTGGCTTCTTTCGCTGCATTTAATATCCTTTGTCGCAATTCAGGGGTTCCTTTCACTTGTTCCACTAGAACAAAATAAATACAATTCAGTATGATCTTCATATTGGACATGACAAATGATGCTTACATATAAAATCGGCGGGATTATAATGCGGCAAAATATTCAGTCCAATATTGCTAAAGAAATCGATCACTTTGCAGGTATCGCCATAGTATGCAGTCTGTCCATTGCATAGGAGGAGTAGTTTATCACATAAATGGAATATTTGGGAAGATGGTTGATGGAGTGTTAGGACCACAGTTTTCCCTTCAGATACGGCATACCGTTTTAATGTAGTCATTAAACTGTGTACAGCATGTGAATCCAGACCTGAGGTTGGTTCCTGCATATATCAAGAAATTAATATGGGTGTTCCTTTGTGGGTATAGATATATAATGGGTGTCAAAAAATTCACGCAAGATTTGAATTTGTCGCCATTTGTGAAAAAACAGATTTTGACAGCTGACAGTTTAAGATTAGTAAATTAACACCACACTAGAGAACATCGCGTTTGTATTGTTGAGGATTGGTTTATTGAACATCAACAAGTAATAGCTGATTTTTAGAGCGATGACGCTCATTTTCACCTTGATGGCTTCGATTATCGAACAAGAACATCTACAACGTGTTTATGTTTGGTGCTGACTTTGGACTGGATGAATCAGTATGCTTTGGGAGAAATCAGAATTGCCAATTATTTAATTCAAATCTTGCGTAAATTTTGTTATGTTTATACTTACGTCTAATAACATAAGTGATGGATTGGTAAGAAGTTCACAGGCAATATTTGCCCTTTTCTTCTCACCTCCACTCAGTCCTCTTTTAATGTAGTCTCCAATGATTGTGTCTTGACAATGTCCCAATTCAAGGACATCGATAATGTGGTCAACGTATTGCATTTTTTGTGAATGACTCATTGTGTCAGGGAGTCTCAGTCTTGCGGTATATTCGAGAGTTTGTCTCAATGTCAAATCGGAAAAGAATATGTCCTGCTGGAGAACATAGCATATTTTTCTCTTCCATCTTTTGCACAGAGGTTCTCTAGAAAAAATACAAATTTATATAGAAAGGAACTTATATGGATATAAAATGGATTTTGAAGATTGTGCCGAATGGATGATTCCCTTCCCCATATATCTAGATTTGTTTAAAACACACATACCAAATGATAAAAATATATTTTTAAAATAACTCTGAATTTTTGAATAAAGGGAACATAGAAGACAGTTTGCAAAAAAATCTGTATGAAAGGTGTTTACGAGAAATATGAAGAATCAGATAAAATTATCGTGTAATTTCAAGTAACAAAGATTTACCAAAGAATTGGGTATCAGTTAAAGACCAATGATTTAAATTTCTATCCCATTTGTAAATTACCTCCCTTGGTGAGCAAAATTTCCATTACCTGTTGAAAAATATTTGACCAGAGTCCAGTTTCAATCTTCCACTGAGGGTATTCAGCAGGGTTGTCTTGCCACATCCGCTGGGACCCATCACAGCAAGAATTTGACCTGGTCTAACGGAACCATCGACATCCTGCAGGATATGTCGATTGGTGTGGCTGACCGTGATGCCCTTGAAGGATAGGTGAACTGGCAGCGGTCGCTGGTCTGTGATCAAGCATGGGAAATGGACCGTAGTTGCGTCAACCCTTAAATAGAAATGACATAATTAGAAAATCTGCCATGACATATTATATTCAAAAGAAAAATTTTAATAAACTATACTGCGTTTCCCAACGAGAATATTGTGTAGCCGAGTCTATGTAATGTATTATAAATTACTGTTGAGATAGAATTTAAATTCAAGCGGCCAAATTTGAATAAGACAGAACCTAATGGTTGAATTCTTATTTAGATATTCCCTATAGATTCAAAATTTAAATATTCAGAAAATTAATTGACAAATCAATATCTAACAAAATTTAACAGCACTTCTTTGCATAACGGTCAATATCAATGTGTAAATTTATAGAAGATACATAGTATTCTAGACATCATAAATAATAATGGCTGTGGTCAACCCCAGGAGACCACAAGGTGCTTTAGGCGCCTCGTTTGTGTCATTTCCACCCGCATATAGCCCATAGATTAGGGCCAACATGTGCTCCTATGTGAAAATGCATATATACATATTATGTACATTCAGAAGATGTGGTCTGGTGCTTGTCTGGGGGATCGATGGGAAGGTCACGTGAGCTGGGCGACCTCTAATGACCCCCACCATGCGGTGCAACGTTCTGCACCACAGGAAAAGTGCATTGAACCATTATTCAACGAAGAGTTGTTAATGATTTGACGCTTTCCCGTGTTAGATGAGATTTTAGCTTTTAGAGCATAATTTCCCGGGTTATTATTTTCTTTTGATGATAATGTTTCAAAACAACGTAACTAGAATGTGTACCTTACGCTCTTGAAGAAAATGAGAAGTAGGTATCGACTCATCTTTCACATTTCTTACCAAGAAAAATGAAGCTGCAATGTTTATATTTACCGGTTGAATGAACGTAATAAAAAGTACATTACACTATTCATTCAACAGGCCAAAAGTCGATCTCATATATTTTTTCCATGAAAATACATTTTTTGATAACTGGAAATGGTTCAATATAGCAAAACATTACCAAGGAAAAGAAAAAAAAAATATGTAGAAATACTAGCAGAAATATTTCATCATCGAGATGACCTGGAAATTATTGATATGCCTCGACAAACACCTGGTGTAGTAGTATCGATCTATCTATCCAATTTAATTAAATACATAGTAGAAAATTTAATTGCCCAAAGGTACAAAAATAGAGATATAAACAAGCAATTGCCCACATGCATATACACCATATAACAATTTTTAATTATTAATAACTATTATGAAGCCAAGAGTCCTTTGTTGCAGTTTAAATTTGAGCCTCTGGATATGTTTTAATTGAATTTTATACGTACACGTAATTAAGTATGGTATATGGATAAAAGCAAATATTAACTCTTCAAGACCACAATCGTTTGTTGTACGTATGTTATAGTTTTTTTTCTTTTGATAACCCAATTAATTTCAAATATAAATAATATTAAAAAAGACGTCAGGTTACGCAAACATAAGATCTCTTGAGTTCCAGACAAAATAAATAGAGACTTTAATGTTGGAAGATTATTGTAAAATTATCTCCGATCAAACAAACCTAAAAAAAGAATTTTTTTTAAGGTCAAGTACAAGAACAATTTGGAAATAGTCTGATTAAGTTCATGTGTACTTGGAATAAGAGAATTAAATATGTTCACAACTATAAATACTACGTAAAGGGTCTTTGATTATATTTACGTGGATATTTGGATCCTTTATTTGTGAAGATAGAAAAATAATGTTTTATATAAAAAGTGTTGTTTGTTTTTGTAATTATAAGTAAAAAAATATCGCATTTAAAAAATGGAAAAATATAGACAACAAAAGATCTTTTTTTCTGATTTCAAATATATATGTATATTGATTATATTTATGTGAACCATTTTTGAGATAGTTCAGCTTAAACTATACATAAATTGCAAAAAAATCATATTTTGTATCAAAAAAGCCATGGAAACAATAAAATTGTTATGTTTTAAATGTATTATTATTATTATTATGTTTATACTATTTATTTATTTTTCATTTTTATTGTTTCCATGGCTTTCTTGGTTCATCCAAATATCAACAATATATATTTGAAATCAGAAAAAAGATTTTTCGGTGTAGCGCAAAATATACAGGGTGTTCCATTTTAAAACATTGAAGTTGTCTATATATTTCCATTTTTTAATGTGATATTTTTTTATTGATAATTTCAAAATATAATATAAAAAATTGGTAAAAGCCTTTACCTATGACTTCCCTCGACAAATCACTCCGCTTCGAGATGGAAACAACCTCATCGCTTCTACCGTTCTTATATTGACACTTAATATTTTGGACACCCTGTATATATGATTAACGAAAACCCTTACATTGCGTCGCCGGTAGTCCTTCAATATGCATACCAAAGTTCGTTGTCCTAGATCAAGCCGTTATTGAGCTACAACGCCAACAGACTACAGACAGACAGACGGACTTGAGATACCATGATTTTCATGATCTAGGAACCCCAAAACGTAAATATCAGCAAAAATCTCGAGGTCGATTTTTACGTGAATACAATACTTCCCTTATTGAGGGAAATAAAAACAAACTACACTTTTTATATAAAACATTTTTCTCTATCTTCACAAATAAAGGCTTCAGATAGCCACGTAAATATAATCAAACACCTTGCACTTTGTGAGTGGATCAAAATTTGATATTTTTATGCAAAATGAGCTTAGATAATTCCAAGATGTCAAAAGACCACAAGATGTTAGTTGATAGTAACAAACTGACTGGAAGAGAAAACGCGAAGTCTTTAGAATGTCTGTCTGGGCTAATGAATCCATTTTATCTAAATTACGGAAATAACAATCAAATTCTAATACAAAATTGTTTTTTTCATTGCATAAATAATCATATATGACCAACAAAAAATAGAAATTATTTCATTAAGATAATATAGACATAGCTATATCGGCTGGAGTAATTTTAGGTAATTACAAAACATAAATATCATGACATAATTTGAAATGATAGTATCAAAGATAAATTTACCACGTAGGTAAATCGTTTGCTTCAGATACCTAAGTAATATCCTATCGATAAAAGCAATTATCATCATTATTTACAAGCTCATATTAAAAAAAAATAATTTCATACATTAAAAACCGATTTCCTAAAGCCAGGCAATAATAATTACTCAAAAAAAAAAAAACACTTAAGTGTCTGTATAATAACGACTTGTCTCTCCTACCATAACAAACAACAGGCAAGTGTAGGTCGATAATTATACCTTGGATTATTCTATATACCTATGTAGTTACCAAACAAACAAAAAATAAATGTCACACAGTACCCAACTGAGAAAAAATCCAGCATGCCTTTGGCGCCAAAAACAAACAAACAAACACACACACACACACACACAATCAATAACCGCACTACTGGTGTTGCACACAGAGGCCTGTCACTTTGAAAGTTGAAACATACATAATAATGTAGAAAACCTGACGTTGTCCAGATAAAGCTTCCGAAGTCATCATCTATATAATAACTTAAAAGTTCAACGTACCCAAGACGTGTATTTTTAAATCGTCACTATCTTTTTATAAAACGCAATGTGTGTCATTCGATATTGTATTTATCGAGATAAGCATTATTCTTCTTCTTAATAATAATTATTATTACTGCTTCTGTTAGCCATTCCCTTGATGATGAGAATAATATCATGAATATCATGAGATGTTTTTCTTTTATTCATATAATACAGAAGGTGGCTGGGTTGCATTATTTGTTTTCTGTCAGAATAGGCAGAATTTTTCATGTACCGAACCACGTACTGGCTAACCCACTAACCTGATGATGATGATGATGATGATGTCAGGGTTCAATGAACTCGATTTTTTTTGGATACGAACTCTCTTTCTCTCTCTCTTCGAAGTAATTTTTAGGCGGACAGCAGCTAGTATCGAAAGCTCTCAATATGTGCCTCTCTACACGTTTACAGGGTGAGCTTGATCAATATCTCTCAATCATAAAATAAAATAAAATTAAAAAATAAGATAAATTCCAATTTGGAAATGATCAGAAATTCAATCTGAAATAATAATGGAAGGATAGGGCCTAACTATTAATTATAATTTGGATATGTTTGTACTAGAAAATCAAGTCTACATAGTTGGTTAATAAATCTATAGACTCGCTGGGAGATATATCTAGAGGAACCAAATATCTGTACCCGATTCACCTGGGAATCCGTGATTTATAAAAAAATATAATAAACTTAACAAGAATCCGTTATAATCAGATCAGTACTAACACTCCGATTTTGATGATTATTGATTCATTTGAAAGAGGAGACTTGGAAAATGGTCCCATATTCGTGGAAACTCAAATTCGAAATCTCCTTTCCTTCAAAAAACGCCCGAAATGGGTTAGTGGAGCATTTTTTCTCGAAAATCTAAAATCTGACTTGGCGGTATTAATGATAGGACAATATCCGGAAAAGTTTATATTGAACAAAAAAAGATTTACGGTTTTCGAATTAAAGCGATGTTAAAATCTCAAATATGTGTTTTTTCGCTATGTGGAAGGGGCAATTTCTTTTGAATATTGAAAATCTGAGGGAGCCACATGAAAGACTAGATTATTTGTAGAACATTTTTTCATTAGAGTTACTACTAAAATACTTATGCGTATTTCCACCGCGATATTTTGAGATCTCTAAATAATAACCAGTACAAGTAAAGAATATACGTTGGTAATAGGATAAGTACTATCTTCTTTGGTATTAGTGAACGTTCAACGATTTTCGTGACTAATGTTACACTCAAAAGTGTGAAATAAACATTTTTTTACAAAAAATTGGACCGACCTTATTAGTTGATGCACTGAAAAATACGAAATAATATTAATTCTATTGGTGCTGGTACTTGCGGAGTTGGTGCCAAAAGTTATCAACTGCAACTGCACAACTTCAAAAGTAACAGCACCAATAGAATTAATATAATTTTGTATTTTTGAGGGTATCAACTAATAACATCGGTTATTTGTAAATAAATTCTGTTTGATTCACACGGGACCTACACCTTATACTTTCAGTGTATTTATCTAATGAAGTTAAACCAAGTAGCAAATGTTCTTTTGACTATTCTCTATATTGTTGGTAAGTTTGATAGTCCCATATTTCCAATAAAAAATGATAGGTACAATCGAATTGCAGACCTTCGGCTCATTTGATGTTGTATTTTTTGCTGTAAGAAGCAATAAGAAAGGGTTCTTGAAAAATAACTCGCTGAGTGGTTAGATAGATCTAAGTTTAAGTGCAATTCTGGCTCGCGCAGAGAGAGTTCAGAATCAGAATGTTCTTATCATTTTTCCAGTAGACTTTCAGTGATGACCTATATATCGGATTTTTCAAAATTTAACGGTACTAATAAACCGGAGAAACAATTTACGTATATGTTCTTCAATACCTTCTAAACCGTTCCTTTTATAATTTTGATAAAAAATGTTCATAACAAGCACTTTCATATGATATGTCAAGATTAGTTTCAAGAAAACTTTTCTTTCAATTTTCTAAATTGCTATAATTATCCAATGTAAACTTTTTCCGTTCATTAGATTTAGAATTAAATATTTTTTACTAAAAATCCTTAAACGTTCACTATTACCAAAGAAGATAGTACTTATCCTATTACCCATGTATATTCTTTGGTGCAGTTATTATTCATAGATCTCAAAACATCGCGACGAAGTTATACATATTTCAGACATTACTGCTGCATCGAAAAATATAACTCTTTGGGAAAATATTCAATTTACATGTTGCCACATATAAACTCTTCTTTAATTTGGCCGTCTAATATTTTCAATTTTCCAAAAAAATGCCCCTTCCACATAGCAGAAATAAACTTTTCATTGCCGAAACTCGAAAACACTTTTGAAAAAAGGTTCAATTTAAACGTTTCCGGATATTGTCTCATCTTTAAATATGCCTACAGTCTCATAAAATTTCCCATCCACCCCCTTCGGTCGAAAAAGCAAACATACAACCGAATTGTATACCTCCCCGTTTTTTTTTTGGAGACGGTCAAAAATATACTTTGACAAACAGACAGACAGAGTCGTGTAAAAATCAAATTAGAAAAATGATATGAATAATTGTTGAAAATCAATGACTAGTGCATTTTTATGGAGGGTTTCAAGAAAATGCTAAAATGTATGTTTATTTTTTTGGGCAAATGAAAGCCTCTGGGAAGTACGCTAGCTATTTTTCGCGATTTTCCTGATTTTGTCCTAAGAGATATAATTCAGCACAGATATTATTTTTGGATATTGCAAAGCTCTACTAGATTAAACAATCTGGTCACTTGTCCCATTTACTATCACATATCTTAATTATCTCAATAACAAGAGGAGAAAAAAACGTCAAATCCCGCCTTTACTCATGCCGCGTGCAATTTAACACCTTGCATCATGCTACATAATAAATCTCGGATCTCGGACAGTGTCTAGGTACGTGTGAGATTTCTAGAGAGAGGTCATAAAACTTTAAAAATCACATTTCATCATTTCAGTAATAGCACCAAACTACAACACAAGCACTTTTTCATTTAGAAATCATATTAAAAGCAGAGCAGGTTGTTCACCTCTCTAAAATAATAATTAGACGAAAGTCGGCTGCCTCGTACACATCATACACTCTTTATATATTATCAGACGAATCGATTTATTTCGGACAATAATAGACCGCGGCCGGCCAGACTATACAGTACGACAAAAAAAAAAAAATAGGATGTTCCCCATCTCCACTATGATGAGTGTTATATTATTCAATATTCATCATAATGAAATTTCAAATATTCAGAAAAAGCTAAAGCAAACTCATTATTAGTTACTTCGCGTCTGCCAAACTTGGACTTTATTTGAATACAATCCTAATACAGTACTTTGTTATTATATGTATTTACTTCTAATATAAAATTTTTTACAAAAAAATGTACCGACGTTGGTGCACTGAAAATGACAAAATAATAAAATTAATTCTATTGGTGCTGGTACTTTTGAAGTTGTGCAGTTGCAGTTAGATTGAAAACTTTTGGCACCAACCAATTTGTTGCTACAAATAATCTGGTCATTTTTCTCTTTCCATTCTCAGATTTTCAATGCTTGAAAGAAATTACCACTTCAACGTAGCGAAAATATAAATATTTCAAATTTTAACATCGCAGCAACTCGAAACCCGTAGCTCTTTTGAAAAAATTTTGAATTTAAACCGTTTCCGGATATTTTATCTTTATCTTTACTTCTGCCATCACGGATTTTCGGTTTTCGAGAAAATTTGCCCCTTCCACTCCCTTCGCGGGCGGTTTTCGGAGGGAAGGAGATTTCGGATTTGCGTTTTTATGAATATGGGACCATTTCTCAAGTCTTCTCTTTCAAATGAATCAAAAATAATCAAAATCGGAGTACGTTTACTACATAAAACGCGCGCAAGAACAAAAAAACAGACAGTGAAATTTATACTAACTCCGGTCGGGGTTCCTCAAAAAATGAACAAACTCCCAAATGTTGATCTACTTAAATCTTGAGTATGTTAAATAGAATTTGAACTGTATGTATAGATGACGACAAAGATATAAGATCGCGGTCGAAGCGGGGTGCAGGGAGCTTTGGTTATAGTCCATAGGTGACTGTACCTAACCACTGTCAAAAATACTTATATAAATCTATCGAAATCCGCAACAAAAAACTCGAATTAAGTGTTTAAATTAGTTTGATTGGATCACATATGGGAATAAAACTTCAATTCACTATAATTTATTTATTATATCTATATAGCCATCAGCATAAAATAAGGGCAGCATTAAAATCGTCTAACATCGAGTAGAAAATTTTAAGGACACCATTAAGTAACCATAAACTACAAAATATTTTTCTCCTCTTTCCAGTGAGACAATAAAAAAAATCAATCCATTTAAAAAAATGACTTTTTCAACTTTTTTAAGCTTTCTGAAAATTATTTCTTGTTCATGTCTCGTATAATATGAAGGGAACTAAATAATAATAATCTTCAATATTATGTATGACTCTGATAAAAAAATCATTCTGGGTCCTTTCAAATCTTCAAAGATATTAATTTTTATAAAGTGCCTTTAATCTGTCAATTTTTTTTTAAAAACATATCTCGAAATCTATTAGCATTAGTCATAAAGTTTTGTTATACAACTGGCATTAAAATTTTATGGAGAATTTAATTAATTAATAAAAATAAACATGTTCCATAAGAAAAAAAATAAGTTGAGTCCAATTCCGACATATTTGTTTTATATTTCTATCCATAAAGCCGTAATCTTCCGATTACAGAACAAATTCACACCCTGTATATATACATAGCTTATTATGGTCAACATAAATCACCATGAGAGCAGATTCCACCAAGCTATCACTGAAAATAAAGAATAATAATTGTTATAATAATCCGACAGCCTGCTGCGTCCATCGATATACCTTTTAAGTCTTGCCTGATTGGAAATAATGAAGTTACACTGACATACCACCATATGGGGAAGAAAACAGGGTTACCACAGAATAAAAGAGAGCGCTACTTTTAAGTAGATACTTCCTTCGAGATATAACTGACTTAACAATGACTATTAACTGAAGCTAAGAATCTCACAGAGGAAGGCATTAGGGGTACATTTTTTCAAACAGGTATTATATGACATTGATAAGTTGCTCGATTAGTGAAAGACCGACGTTTCTTGCTGCCGTTGTTTTGCATAATATAGTCTAACTAGCTTTTCGCGTTTTCTACTGATATAAATATGATAAATTAATAAAAATTAAATAAAATCATAAGAATTTTGTAGCTTCTTAAGAGATGTACGAGCTATAAATAGATAGAATACTTTTCTTCAAAATGTGTATGATTCTTGGTTGGATTGAAGATGATAAGAAACCCACTTCTTATGCAGTGGAACAAAGAGTTCAACTAGACATGAATAATTATAGATTTATTCTTATCTTTAGCTTTCATCAATAAACTCACTAACACAAATACCAAATTATTATTTTCTTAATAATTATATTATATTCAAGAAAAACTATTGTAAGAGGTAGGAGAATAAATATTTTAAAAAAAAAATTGGACCGACGTTATTGGTTGATGCACTGAAAAGTATAAAATAATACTACTTCCATTGGTGCTGTTACTTTTGAAGTTGTGCAGTTGCAGTTACATTGATAACTTTTGGCACCAACTTCACAAGTACCATCACCAATAGAAGAAATATTATTTTATACTTTTCAGTGCATCAACCAATAACGTCGGTCCAATTTTTTGTAAAACATATTTATTTCACACTTTTGAGTGTAACATTAGTCCCGAAAATCGTTGAACGTTCACCATATCAATGAAGATATTATCCTATCCTATTACCCACGTATATTCCTTGCTTGTAGTTGTTATTATTGAGATCTCAGAACATCGCTGCGGAAATACGCTTGAATATTTTAGTTGTTACCATTTTAACACCGATTTAACTCGAAAACCGTAACTCTAAGGAAAAAATGTTCATCATAAATGTTGCAGCAAATAATTATATCTTTCATGTAGTATCGAAAAATTTTCAATTTTCGAAAGAAATTGTCCTCTCCACATAGCAAAGATACATATTTAACATGCGTCTATCTCGAAAACCGTAACACTTTTGAAAAAATGTTCAATTTAAACGTTTCCGGATATTGCCCTATCTTTAATTACACCAACTCAGATTTTCGATTTTCGAGAAAATTCGCCCCCACCACCCCTTCGGGGGCGGTTTTCGGAGGGAAAAATATTTTGGATTTGCGTTTTTATGAATATGGGACCATTTCTCAATCCCCTTCTTTCAAATGAATCCAAAATCATCAAAATCGGAGCTCGTTTACAATATAAAAGGCGCGCACGAACCAAAAAAAAAGCAGACAGTCGAATTGTATACCTCTTCCGTTCGGGGTTCGTCGGTCAAAAAAAGTAATTTCGTTTGGAGAAAAATTGCCCACCCAGGACTCGAATCGTAAACTTTGTCACTACAATCCACTAGACACTAGACCAAGATCATTTTGAATATCGGTATAGGCAATACAACTTAGATATAAAATCACAGAAAAGTGGAGATTATAGAAAGAATCTCCTAATTCAAAAATCCGTTCATTAATATTAGTTTAGTTACTTTTCCTTCTGAACTGTTTCCAGTATGAGTATGAAAAATATTCGACATTCTCAAAGCCCTAACTATAAAACCGTGAGATTTATCAAGAAATTCAACGGAATATGTTTTAACCATTCGAAGATAGGGAATGTACAAGATAGGGCAACTCCCTCATTAAAAGAAACACAAATTTCTCAAGAAACAAGCCACAGTCTGTACCATTTAATTATAGTTGTACAGTAACTACGGGAATAACAAAAAGTCACAAACATGATACCCCCAAGGAACAACTCAGACAAAGATTCCTCGAGGAATTGAATCGATATAAAACATTCAATAACATTTATAGAGATGCCTGAAGAATTAACTCAAAAACTGGAGCGGCCGCGGTAACACCTACAGAATTTATAAAATCAAAGCTACCCGACGAGGCAACTAACTATACTAACCGGTGAGCTATATCCGTATACGAAGCCATCGTTTATATAAAACAGACTGAGTGGATCATCACAGACTCGATCAACTCCCTAACACTTATCAAGAAAACATATAGATATTAAACATCCAATTGTAATGAAAAGAAAAGAAGAAATACTTAAACTCTTTGGAAATGGAGAAATCTTCTTTCTAAGAGTCCCACCACGAGAAAGAAGCAGTAAATAAGTGCACCATATCAACATCCAAACTACCAGCTAGTGACATAAAGAACTCCTATCGGCTGAAAGTAATGAAAAATTTCGACAGAACATAGAAAAATAGCCCATCTAAACTAAACAAAGTAAAACCGTACTTCGGAACAGAGAACTATTACTATAGTCGAACACATTCAATTTTTTTGTGTCCTCTATTTTAAATCTATACAATATATAGAATTCTATGAAAAGTATTCTAGGATCAAATTGCAACACTGTGAACCTCATGAAATATCTCAAACATTGCAATTTCTTACACAGATTGTAAGAAACTATAGCCACCGCTAATAAACAATTGGTTGATGCGGTTTATTATTAAATAAAAAAAAAGATAGGAAAACATAATGAAAAGCGGGTGAAATTCGGCAACAAAATACTAATGAATATGTAAATGGCTTTCGTAATTCACACACCTTCATAAATTTTGGGTGCACTTAATATTTGTTCTATTGATTATTATTTAATTTTGATTTCATCATAAATCATATTTTTATAGCATTTTATACCGTAAAATACTTGGCCCTAGATGATTCCAACATTATGAATACAAAACAACAGTTTATGTTTATCATGTCATGTAATTTTTGGGAAATATTTAAAAATACACTACATAAATAGTTTCATGGTTATAAATATACATATATATATATATATATATATATATATATATATATATATATATATAGCCCATTATAAATTTTCAGTAATTAATTAACAAATTATATGCATATAAAAGTTGATAGTGTTTATGTTTCTAACTTAACAGAAATTATTTCTCATCAAATTTATTCTTATACAAATCTTCGAAGAAAAATTCGCATATTTTATTTTAAAATCAGTCGTGTAAGCTGAAAACTTCCCGGGTCAAAAAACCAATGTATCGAATGACGCGTTCCAGTTTAACACTTTGTTTTCGATATCTTGCCAATTTTGCGAGAGAAGATATAACACCGATTAGTTTTAGCGCCATTCTAATATCCAGTGTCCCCATAACATGATTAATAAATTAAAATTTATAATAAATAACTTCAATAATAATTGCCTCAAACATGAGTGAAAATATATGGAATTTTTTAGAGTTTCTCGAATGAAAGTTAATAAATTATTAACATACATAAGTAATATGAGCTTCTCAGTATATCTGCAGTAAAATAAGATGATTATCAACATCTTATAAACAATCTGTGGGAGTCAATATAGCTGGAGATTATTTGGATACAGTACAAAATATTGTTATTTTCATTCTTAGATTTAATCAATTTCTAGACATATTATGATAATGGAGCTGGTCAGACGTCGATATCATTATGAGTTCTCGAGAGTTTTGATCGAAACATGGAGATATGTCAAAACTTAAAAGTTTTTGGAAAAACAGTAATGGTATAATGGGAAATTAGCTACAATATCCATTAAAGTATACGTTATGTAATATTACGTCATCAGTTTGTAATTTATTCTTTTATATTCTGAGATTCGATCAAAATTAGGATTGGTAGGTGAATGGAATCCAACAATTTTTATTTTGATGCGTAATATCCGTTTATATAGCCTATTCAGTAGTGTTTATTGACAGTTTGAAGGCCTCGTGGCCAATAAATTATTGTAAACTGAATTGGTCATTGCAATTTCCCACATAAAGAGTCCAATGCCCTGCCAAATATATTAAATGATCAATAAAAGCAATAAAACCAATAAATCAACAATTAAAAAGGACCCAGCTGCAAAATTATCTAATCAAGTTTAATTAGGTAAGAGGCGTATTATTATTATACGCGGTCATTTTTTTGTTACAACAATTCTTAGGTAATTACATGGGCAACACCAATTGTTCATCCACGAACCAAAAAGTTTTTTAGATACATTTAGAATTTCCAAAAAGATAATAGTATGCTTTATAGTTTAATATATCAATAGGAGGAATCCTGAGCATACTTGTGAAAAGATCTAGGTCGAGTTCGTTAAAGGACATTGTCACAGAAGTAGTTTCAAAATGGCGGTCATTCAAGCTTAAAAAAATGTTAAAATGTGGCCATCAACTAAAAGTCATTAAAATTATACGTAGCTATTTTTTTATCAAAATACTTTCTTTAAATAACGACAGAAAACGAACTGTAAAATTTTCGACATTCATAAACTATCCAAGATTATGATAAAGTAGGGATCATGATATAAACGAAGAACAATATGAGATTATTCTTGGGAACAAACTCATTTAATAAACAAAATTCTTTGGATTCAGCCAAGCTTACGAGAATGTTTATTCTCTTCTCCAAGGAAGATATAAATTGTTACAAATTATTTCAAAAAGGACCCAAGATTCTTTAAAATACTTGAATTTCGAAGAAATTAACAGATTTGATGACGTTGAATCACAAATCTAGATTAGTTGATAGAACATAAGATTCATAAATGAACTTTATGGATATGTCGCCTATTTGAAAAATAAACAAATTTTAATAACAATCTCGTAGCCGTAGAATAGATTATTCAAACAAAACTTCATATCTATAATACAATAACATTTTTCAAGACATTTCTTCAATGGTAATTTTTGAGATTTGTTTAAAACTTTGGACGACCGCCATTTTGAAACTACTACATATCTCATTAAATGCTACCTCCATCGTGTAGCAAATTGGGTGCATCCCATGTACAATTTATTTGAATTCAAAACTATCAAGTATTTTCAATACTATTAAGTTGTTGTTTAAATAATTTGCAACGCTTTGTAGTTTGCCCTGACGAAGATAATTAACGTTCTCGAAACTCGGCTTCATTTAATTTATCAATTCTCCACGAATAGTCTCTGAATAATAAACCAGTGAAGAATACAAAATTAATCCGAAAACTAAATAGCAACATAAATTTCAGAGCATTTCAATGACGTAATGGAAGTAATATTTTCGATCAATTTGTTGGGAGCCGTCTGTTTCGTATATTGACCTGTGAAATGCTGATCTCACAAAATCTTACAGCTCAAGGATGTAAAAGTAAGACTTATCCAAGATGCTGCTACAACAATTTTGAACACAACAGCGCAAGTGAGAAGCTCAGCCGTTCGCAATAATACACAACACCAGTGCGGATTATTTTTATTTATATAATGTTGAGAGGTCATTGAACTCGCTCATCAGAATGACATCGAGAGATTCCCGTCCATATATATTTATTTATGGTTTCGCGCACAGAGGAGGGCAATGCATGACACTTGGCCCCGAATTTCGACAATGCAATCAATACATCGACAATTAAGCCAATTTTAATTTGGTCGAACAATGAACTTGAGGGGTGATAAATTTTTATCAACTTGTTGGTTGTTTTTTTTTATTACTATTTTGTCAACTCAACATGTGCTCGTGCTCTGAATAGATGCAATCCAAATATATCACAAAAGAAACTGGTCGTGTTATTATCAAACACAGGAAAGAAAGAACGAAAGAAAAGCGGATAGGGATTTCCAGAAGCAAGTATTATTTATAGAATCGGCCAGGCATTGTGTTCTAGGTGAAAAGAAGAATATTTCATTGGTTAGGATTTTGAGCAACATCATACAGTAATTTGACTGATGGATTATAGAATATGTATCTATAATAACGGGAAAATGGATGACAGTAAATGGAGCAAGGAAATGAATAAGTACGGGTTTTCCTAATGCTTCACGTAGATTTTATGATGAATAAACATTTGCAAAATTACAAAAATATTGAAAGATTGAAATTCGTACATGTACTGGGTGGGCCCAGTAGATATTGGAGCATAAACAAGTATTATAATTTTTTTGCTATTCGCAAGTGTTAAGTCACTTAGGTGCTCTTTTGTACACACTGAATTAATTTGCCTAATGTTATTAATTTGTAATTGTTGTTTAATAATAAATAATAAAAAATAAAAATAGAAAAATAAAGAATATCTCAGGATCCGTTAATACGACGACCCTGAGAAAAAAATATTGAGGTAAATCGGCCAAAAGAAAAAGGAGGAAAATATGTATAAGTTGCTAAGTCTACCGCCAGAGGGCGTAACTCACACCGCGAAGTGAAAAACACAGTTTTATTCAAATTTATCACAAGTAAAATATACTGAAAATATTTTTCGGAACCTGCTGAAAATAAGACAACTTTTTTGTACCAAAGTTTTTTCTCGATCTTGTCAAATAAGGGTGGGGGGAGAGGCGAATATTGGTTTGAAAAAAACTGGATAACTGTTTTTGGTATGACCTATTTTGAATGAAATTTTGTTTCATTTTAAAACGCTTGTTTGGGCGCTTCTACTAGAATAATAACATTTTGAGTTTAATTATTTTCCGAGTAGATCGCGCTTTATGACAAAGTCGCAGATTTTTATAAATTTCTCGACCATTTCAAATGCAATTGTATTTTTATTTTTCATTAGGAAGAAAGAGCGTGAAAAATTACAGTTACTGATAAAAACCGCAACCCGATATGATTATAGATAGATAGATAGATAGATTTTGTCCATAAGACAATTAAAAACCTAGACACCTAGAGCTAAATAATTTAGAACCTAGAACTAACTTACTAATCACTCAATTAGTCTATGCATAGTCGAGTGCGTGAAAATCTAGTTCTGAAACGCCTCTGGAAGGAAAAATCTAAAATTTAAAACGCACCTTAAAAAAGAGGACCGTTACGTGCGTGGACCTGGCTCAAAAAAGTACCGTTACAGCGACATTCGGAGGAATGTTCTGCATAAAACTACCTCAAACCCGCTTGGCCGCAAGGTAAAAGCTAATAGACCGAGAGAGGTGATCGAGATAAGAAGAAGTTTTTCGGGTATACATGATTGTTCACAGACAATAATAGGCCTAATTTGAACGGTGATTTAATAAAATATTCGAAATAG
Organism: Crioceris asparagi; assembly: GCA_958507055.1. Lineage (NCBI taxonomy): Eukaryota > Metazoa > Arthropoda > Insecta > Coleoptera > Chrysomelidae > Crioceris > Crioceris asparagi. The sequence goes on along the minus strand of OY293827.1, from coordinate 15,091,532 downwards.
TTCTCAGAGGCGCCGTATCAGGCGGCGGAATAGTAAGAAGTCTTAGTGTTATATCGAGCAATACAAAAAAGTAAATCGCACAAGTCAATAATCATCAATTCGTTCAACCTTTCTTTTTCGCGAACTTGTGTTACCGTTTAATAGAATGCAAAGATGATAATATACTATTTAGGATTGATAAGATACTTCCATCGAAAATTACAAAAAGTCCAAAAAGTCGTAAATCCTAAGAACATAATTTTTTTCAATTTTATTCAAAGTTATGCTAACATAAATCTATTTTTGCAAACGTTTCATTTTTAGGGCTTTAAGTTAAACTGTTAAGACAGTCTGAAACTGAAAAGAATTCAAATACACAAATAAAATTCACGTTAGAATATTTAGACAGGTTTTGCTTCCATTTGCAGCAATTTATTTCTTTTAATGAGCTTTTAAAACAAGAATTACCAAATGTTCCAAACTAACTGAAACTGAGAATCGATGAACGATGCGAAAATTATGAATTTCCTTCAGTCATTATAATGAAACATATTAAGGTGGTCTGCAAAGTGCAGTTCGAAAATATTTCTATGGAAATTTCTAATTTTTCTGTTCTGTTCATTACATTATTTCAGGTTTGTGTATTTTCTTCAATATTGCTCTATAAAATATTTCTGCTCCAAGAAATAACATGTAAAAGATAATGTATATGTTCCCAAATTTATATGGCACAGTTGAAATGAGTTTTTTTTGGAACGTTCGTTATTTGTTTCAACAACTGTAGAACCATTTCTCTTCTATAACTCAAAAATTGATAAAAAGCTTTACCTATGACTTCCCTCGACAAAACACCCAGCTTCGAGATGGAAACAACCTCGTCGCTTCTACCGTTCTTATATTGACACTTAATATTGTATATATGATTAACGAAAACCCTTACATTGCGTCGCCGGTAGTCCTTCAATATGCATACCAAAATTCGTTGTCCTAGGTCAAGCCGTTATTGAGCTACAACGCCAACAGACTACAGACAGACGGACTTGAGATACCATGATTTTCGTGATCTAGGAACCCCAAAACGGTAATATCAGCAAAAATTTCGAGGTCGATTTTTTACGTGAATACAATACTTCCCTTATTGAGGGAAGTAAAAAACAATTAGTTATATAGACTCTTTTTTTTCGAACTAGTTCAAATTTATTAACACAAGAGAATATAAGAACAAACAACAAAGAATATAAAGAAACATGTACGATAAAGAACTACCGATATGATGCAAATAAGACGAATTTTCTGAATAACTTGAAAAGTTCCATTAATAACGATCTAAGAACATGGGCAATTTTGAATTAGAAAATGCAGAAAAGTTTCGTTTTTTTTAATTAAGAATAATAGACCAAGGCAAGGTGAAACCTATAAATCTCCACTAAAAATACCAACATACAAATAAATTGCTGTCAATGAGGTAAACAAATGTCCAGTTTTTCCATGTTCTTAAAATTCCAAACGTGACCCAATATTATTAAAAACGAAATCGTGAGGCGTAACTTGGCTTTTGTCAGGATCAACAATGTCGTTATAAATCTTCTGTTCAAAACAGGATTATATTTATCTATCAAAGTTTGTCCTCATTTACATTAGGAATAACAATTATAATGGCACAAGAAGAAAGGTATTTAGTCAAAAATTATAACATGATAAATACTTAAGAAGGCTGTGTCAACGCCCGGCAGAAGAAAAGTTTTCCAATTTTCTCTTAGAGTATAGGTAGAGTATCCGAAAACCTATTCCAAATCAATTAATAATAAGAATTTGGAATATTAATCATCCTTATACTGGAGATGCAGTTTGACAACACTGTTCATCCTAAAAAATCTATTTCGGTGAACAGCTTGTTTTCGTTCGTTATTATACAGATAGAAGCCGCAACTAGTACAAACTTTCGCGATATTTGTTTATGATCGTTGATGAAATATTAGATTTCTCCTAGCAGCTAGATGATGGCAATGAACTTTCAAAGTTGTTTGCACTCATTATGTAAAATCGATGGTGGACGTGAGTCAACTTTGATATATGTCATTAGATTATCACCTTAAACGATAGATATTTATAAAATTTAGCGTATACCAAGGTACATTCAATGGCTGATAAATAATTGTCAAAGCTTTAGCGCTATAATACGCACAGTGGATAAATAGGTTAGATATAATATGAAATATGTTATTCACAGAATATTTCATTTGAATATAAATAAGTGTAGCAACATCTAAATTTGACATTTTTCAAAAAAAATTTACGGTTTCCGAGTTACAGCAGTGGTGAAGTCTGAAATATATGTATTTCCGCGATGTTTTGAAATCTCGGAATACGTATTAGCAAAGTATGTTCTTCTTTGATGAACGTTAAATGATTTTATGACTAACTTTAATGTTACACTCAAAAGTGTGAAATATTTTTTTACACTGCAGTAAAAATACAAAATAATATTAATTCTATTGATGGTGGTAGGTACTTTTCAAGTCGATGCCAAAAGTCTTCCATCTTACTATAACTGCACAACTTCAAAATTACCAGAACCAAAAGAATTAATATTATTTTGTATTTTCGGTACAGCAACTAATAAAGTCGGTCCATTTTTTTTCTTTTCATTTTACTTCTAAGATAAAAAAATATTTGACTTTATTTGAGGGATTGTTGGAAAAAATTTGGAAAAAAAAAGGTCTTGAACTGATGAAAAGGAATCAAATAATACCCTTACGGGCATCCTGATGGTACTGATTTGTAGGGGTCAAAAAGGAAAGCTTGAAGGTTGTCCATTTTCAGCATCTTCACTTTATTAGAAAACGCACTGAAAATTTCGAAATGATTTATTATACCGGTACTCGAATTACAAATACCTGCAGAAATATTGCGTTTATCAAAAAAAAAACTGGACAAGTGCGAGTTGAACTCGCGTGCAGAGGGTTCCGTACGTTCATGTTTTTTAAAATCTGATCCAAATTTGAGTGATACACCATGTGATTTTAATATTATGGACTTCGCATAGGTTTTCCTATAATCTATAAGTAGAAAACTAATTTCTGTATTTTTTTCAACATTTTAGTTTCAGTAGTTTCGTCTATTTTCTTGAATAACTTTGAAACTATTTTAAAATTACAAAAAAAATACATATAAGATCTTCACAGCAAGACCTTCCATTTGATACGTCACACGATGCAGTTTTTTTTAATTTTCCGCTTTCCCTAAAAAACACCCCCCCCCTCATAGACAGATTTCATCTATGCATATCACAACTCTGCGTTTGGGTCTCAAAAATTGATATCTGTACAAAATTTCAATTCAATCGGTCGAGTAGATTCGGAGATAATTGACTCTGAACGACGGACACACGAGTGATCCTATAAGTGTTTCGTTTTTTTTTTCGGACGTCCGGAACCCTAAAAATATATAAAAACGACATTTAATACACAAATCATAAAGCTTTTGAAGTACAAAGTATAGGTGGATAGTAGACATCAACTACAAATTAATTAATTAATTAATTTGATCATCAAGTGCTCAAATACATTAAGTTTAGTAGTAGTGATATTAAACATGATTTTGTTATTTTCACTGCAATATCAAATAAAATCATTTTTTTAAATAATAATTTATTTATTTCATTCTGAATGATTTACTAGTTTTTTTTAAATCTCCATTTCTTTTTTGAATTTTGCCGTAATACGAGTATTTTATTATAAAAAAAAAATCTCCATGGATTTCTCAAGTTATATGGAACCATCTGAGCAGCTTTATTCTTAATGAAATCAGATTTATTAAAATCGGAGCAAACCTACAATCGAATTGAATGATTTCTCCTTTTTTGGAAAACAATGAATGAATTTGTTAAATTAGAAAACAATAAAAAATGAGAGTAATTCGCTAAAAATTACTTAAGAAAGTGTCAATTCTCACATATATTTCCAATGTATTATCAAACCATTATTATCTAACAAATGAATCATTCTTTGGTAATGGGTAAACAAACCTCAAGGTCGATATTTTGCTCATTGACGCTGACGTGCTATTAGTGTGTGCAAAATTTTCCGACAATTTCACTTCCAGTTCAGCTTAGCAGCGCGAAGGTGAGTGAGGAGATAGATAGTCAGTCGTTAACGCAACGAACGTCTATTTTCAGTGGTGTGTTTGCCTGTAAAAAAAAACCTAGGTCACTTACCTTCACATCATATTCAAGTACACAGAGTTTTATTAGCTGCTTGTTTTCTCAGCAGGGTACGTGTTAAAATATTAGCGATCGGTGAAAAAGAAAAAGAAAACATATCTTATTCTTATGTCAATTTGGGTTTTATTCATTAAAATTCCAACATGTACGACTACATTTTTGCCGTTTCCGCAATATTCCAGGTTTGTTAAGTTTCCAAGCTCTTACAAATAGAGCTGACTGAATATTACAGAATCGCTTTTTGAATAATTTTCATTAATTCAGTCGGTAAAATGCGAGTTCTCAGGTCTCCCATACGGCGGGCTAGACGTTTGAAATCTCGTATTCTTACTCATATTGGAGGCATCTCGCTGCCTGTCAAGTTGAATACTGCACCAATTAATCAATATTATCCATTATTATGAAAACGACTGGCACCAGGGACATTTCTTTTTGTGGGGTACCTCGACCTTAAGATCTTTTGTACCCTCCTGTGATGTTGTACATTTATTTCTGGGTTTAAATCCAGCTTCTTGAAATAATTAATTAGTGCTCTTGCAACACAGTCTTTTAGGTTCTCATAGGTGGGAAACGCCCTTCCTAGGACTCTTAGTCTTTTAGGCGCTAAGTTTTCGCATTCAGTTAGTAAGTGATTTACAGATTCTGCTGCTTCTGTGCAGAATTTGCTGGAATCATATTCAACGAAACCCATTTTTTAATTGGTTCTTGATTCTAGATCGTGACAGTATTTGGTTTTCAGCCTTAATTCCCATTTTTTATTTCTGTTCTGACATATTGTTTTGCATGTCCACAGCCTTTTCAGCTTTTTTGTTGCCATAAATGTTTTTGTGTCCTGGTATAAGGCAAACTTTATTTTACCTTTTGCCAGTTGCAGAAAACCTTCATGCTATTCCTTTACAAGTTATGATTTTGCCGGCTTTACCATCCCTCAGTGAACCATTCATGTACCAGGTTATGGTACTCCATTCCTTTCCCGTAGGTAGAGGAGTCTTCATCAATTAGTCCACTTTTGGTATTTTGGTCTAATGCATACCTCTGACGATGCAAATGTAGTGGAGTCAAGTTCAGGATTACTTCCATTGCTGCTGCAGTTGGAGTTTTACGCATTGCCCCTAATATTATCCATAAAATAATTTGTGAAATGTTTATGTGGCCATGGAACCATAAAGACTCGTATATATTCGTGCCAAGAACAGTTTTTTCGGAAATACGCATAGGCATAGAATTTTTCTCTATCGATACGATGAAGACAGATGCGTTTGTTATGTCAAATCCGATAATATGTTAAACATCAATAATATTCTTTGAGTATGTCCTTGTGCGTATTTCATAAGTATTCTAAGTTAAGTATGTTATGGCTCAAATCGAGGGAAGAGGTGAAAATTGTAAAAATTATGAATATTTATAAATTACATTAACAAAAATTCCTCTCAAAATATGCGTATAATAGAATATAAAGAAATCACTTTGTTTTGTATCAGTAATGTCTATCCCTCTTTAAATATAGAATAAGGACAGCTACTTATAATTTTAACATTCTCATTTCCAAGTTTATATGCAATACACAAGGCGAGTTTCCTCCAGAAGCTTTTGTATGCAATTGGAAAATTATATCTGTTCTATTGCATTTCCATTGCAAATATTATTCCAGTTAGGTATAAGTATACTCTCAGTACAAACAAATTTGTTACTATTTCCGATGAAGCAAACAATTTTTATCGATTCTTATATTATGTTTTATGCAACACGTATAATGCCTCCTTAAGTTATTAAAGCCCAAAATTGCTTTTGTATGCAATGAATAAAAGATTTCTTGGGATATTTATTTTCCCATTTCCTTTATATACCCCTAGAGAGAAAGTTAAAATTCTGGAAATATATAAGCTATCGTGCTGGAAGTTTCTGGGAATATATTATAAAATAAAGATTTGGGCTATGCCGGGAGAATTCACTTCTTCCAAGTCCAACATTGATAATAATTTACTTGGCATCTCAAATAAGAAAATAATCGATAGAAGATAAAAAAATTAAGTTATGTCGTTCATTCCTGAGGTTGTCACATTTTTTATTATTTCAATCTGCCATCAATTGTCGAGTCAACAAACAACGGATCAACAATCGGTTGTGTAATATCAATTGCTTTACATAATCAAATACAAAAAAAAACAAAACATCGCAAATATTAAAGTCAAATGATGAATTCTCGGTTATTATTACAGCATGTAAATTAGCTGTACGTCCGGTAGTTACACACACACTTCAAACGCAATGAACTCCTCGTGTCTCTGTCTAGTTCAAATTATTGGTCGGCGTAATTTTTCATTGACACACAACAATAATAATTCACGAGGAGAATTTCGCGATCTCTCGGGGCCAATGATCGACTTTTGAACTTTGCGAAATAAAAGTTTGTTAAAATCCAATGTGGGAAAGTGAATAATGTGAAATGATAATTAATTAACTAGCGCCAATTGGATCTGGTGATGGATATATCACCAAGTATTTTTTTTTTATTAATTTCTACACGCGTCCGAGGCATTAGGTATTATTCATAATTCCGTCATAGTTCAATGATCTAAGAAGTTTTTCGCTATAGCTGTTGAATACTTTTCAAAAAAAAAAAGCAAACATAAAATCTAATGGAATAAGTATTGATATAACTGTTCAAGAATTATCTAATGGAAAATTACCAAGGATATATTTTTTTAACAAATCCTACGATCGGTTTTATTAGTTGCTGCAGTGAACAATACAAAATACATAGCATTAGGTACTTCTAGTGGTATTGGTGATTTTAAAGAAGGAATTAATATTATTATTTATTTTTCAGTTTACTAATTAATAGATCACATTTTTGAATATTTCAGTAGTCAAGATTTCAAACAACAACAACAATTTTGCACTCTTTCAGAGGTGTTACTCGAAAACCGATGTTTTTTTTTGTAATGCCCTATTTGAATGTTGCCTGAAATGATCTTGTTAGTAATACTGCCAGCAAAGATATACATTTTTGAAAAAACATTGTATGGAATTGCTTCTTTTGAGAAGTCGGTCAATAAACTAGTAGTATAGGTGCTACTCTCGAGGTACAAAAATGGAAAAAATACGGTAAATATGAAAAGGTTTCTACCCAGATAACAAAATCTTATGGACCGTAGCCAGAGGCAAATTGAATTACTATTATTATTTATGACATATCAAGAATTTCGCACAAATTGATACTATAAATATTTTTTACATACCAACTTTTCTTTGATTAAATGAAAAGATCGTCTCTTACCTGAAACAGAAATAAAGTAAATTAGTTACCTTTGTTAGATATAAGAATAAATACTCTTAGCATAGAATAGCCATTTTGGGCTAGACAGGTATAAGTTTTATAAACAACTAGAAATAAATTGCTGTAAATAGAAAGGACATCATTTACTTTGAGAATAACAACAAACATTGAAGGTAATATAACTAATCTCGATTTCCTCTGGCTTTTTCTCCGTTGCATTGAGATACACAATGCCCTAGGTTTTCTCTTGTTACATATCTTAATCGGTATCGTTAGTACAACCTTCTACCACAGATATGATTGTACACAAACTGTTTGGTTAATTTTAGATAGTTTGAATTAGAGCTGAAATTCCTCACTACTCTCCATTCATTATTTATAAGTTGTCAAAGACAATGTTTTTTAAATGTCTCAGGTCTGGGAGAACGTCAGTAAAAAGTCCCTAAACCCTAGATGTTGCCGTTGACGCTTTATTCATTCAAATGAATTTGAACTGATTGAATTGAAAATAGATACTAGAATTGGTGCCAAAAGTCTTCAATCCAACTACACTTGCACCATTTCAAAAGTACCAGCACCAATAGAATTAATATTATTTTATATTCTTCAGTGCACCAATTAACAAATATGTTCCAATTTTTGGTAAAAAATATTTATTTCACACTTTTGAGTGAGACATTACTCATGAAAATTGTTGAACGTTCACCAATACCAAACAAGATAGTACTTCTCCTATTACCCATGTATATTATTTGCTTTCACTTGTTATTTTTCAGAGATCTCAAAACATCGCGACGGAAATACGCATAAGTATTTTAAATGTTACCATTTTACCACCGCTGTAAAAATATCCAATTTTAATGTTGCTACATATAATCTCTTCTTTAATTGGGGCGTCTCACATTTTCAATTTTCGCAAAAAATGCCCCCTCTCCCCTCACACAAATATTTCATTGTTTACCATCGTTATAACTCGAAAAAATATTCAATTTAGACGTTTCCGTATATGGTCTTATCTTTAATTCTGCCACCTGAGGGCAGGTTTTTAGAGGGAAGGAAATTTTCAGAGTTTTTCTAAATATGGGATCATTTCTCAGCTGCATCAACAATACCTACCTATATACAAAAAAAACGAATTGTGTACCTCCTCCTTTTTTGAAGTCGGTCAAAAATTCATTTTAAACATGGAAAAATATTTAACGATGGATGATTGAAGCTTGAATATTTTGATCTGATTCACCTTGTAGATGATATCGTTAGCTATGTAAGTTTTCACTTCGACAGTTACTTCCTGCTGTACTTTGTGATTGAAGACAAAATAGTAGGTATCAATAATAATGAAAATGAAAATGTCTAGCAGATCGATTATGTTTGTTTACAAAATGTTCCTTGCGACAAAGAGCAGGTTCAACAGAGTAGGGCGGAAAATTAATATTCATACTGCATGTTTAATGCATTCTAATTTTACCGGAGGCGCCACCCAAAACGGCAATATATGAACAGCAAAACATTGCAACTCGTAAGTATATTCATAAAGTCATTTTAAAATAAAAAGATCAACAAGTGATTGTCCATGGAAATTAGAGAAAATTAATCGAAGCCCTATACAGCTGTACTTCTGAAAATATTGGGAGAATTATCCTATCCTCCAGGAAGATGATGGTTGTTACTACGGGAAAAGTAATCAATCTTGGATCTATATGGTAAAGAGAAGTAAGATTGAAGTAACTTTGTCTAAGTCGCTTACCAAAATTTAAAAAAAAACATCATAAATAAAATATTTTATAAAAGTTATACATCCAAAAATAACCTCAGACAAGAAGCAGAGTCGAATCTTAGAGAGTTCTAAGATGTCGATATATGCTTTGGTTTCAATTTGTTCTCCTTCATGTCATTACCATATAGACACCAACGAGCCACATTGCTTTGATCATAGAATCGAGATGGAAAAATTCAAAATCAAATACACTGCCTTTTCCTTTCAGGTTCTACAAGGAAGTAGTAGATTCAATTTATTGCTGGATGATTCTGGAGCGACAAAGGATATTTCATATTTCCTTCTAGCCAGAGACTAGACAGGCAGAGTTTGGTGCTGGAAACCCCACAGTGTGCTTTTTTTCTCAGGCGCTGAAGAGGGCAACATCGCGGACTCTGGTGGGCTTCATTTGCGGCAAGTTGGCGCCCCATTCGAGCATATAGGATGTGTGTATGTAGGTATGTGTATATTCGACCGCGAGTCGCCGGTTGGTTTAGTGACTGAGATACAGAAAATGAAGAAGTGGGCCGGGTTCGATGACCTTTCGCGAAAGTTACCCACGACGATCCCTATATCCAATGACATTTGTATATGAGTCCGTATGTATGTACGTATTATATATATATATATATATATATATATATTATATATATGTATGTAGGGCGATGTTGCCGTTCTGACGGAAGTACTTTTTTTGTTGTGTAGTAGAATTTAGCCGATTTTCTTGTGGTAGAGGGATCTTGTACTCACAAGCACTTTCAAATTATCGATCTCGAAGCAACAGTTTCCGGTGGAGATGCTGAGGTATATTTTTCAAAGTAGTTCCGGTTAAATATCTAACAATTCGACATTTGTAGATATTTTTTGGCAACAAAGTCGATCAGTTCTTGGTGAAATTTGAAATAGTGACAAAAATGTGACTGGTCTCCTCCAAATTTTTGTGTAATATCGTATAACAATTTATTAAATATTCATATTGTTTTGATGCATTGAATTTATTTAAAATTAAAAATTTACTGAAATTATGCAATAGATAAATATGCAATAGATAAATTTACACTGATTTTGTTTAAACTTGAAACTGATTAAGGACCTCATGGTAATTCTCCAAGAGGGTGATTCGGTTTAACCGATTCTCATATGTCGCTTCTGTAACTATGTTGTCATTTTTAGGGTTTCGTATCCAAAGGTCGCATGATCCTATAACGAATAAAAATAGAATAGCTATAGCTAGAAATAAAGGGGAACCCCATACAAAAAACAAGATCTTTTTCGGTATTTTTGCTCGATCTTAAGGATCTTTTGAGCTAGTGTTCACATAAAAAAATCAATTTTATGGCAAAGTTGATAACTGGTTGATGAATCTACGATGAGAGTAAATCAAACTTGCGTATAAGTTATACAGAGATGTGAATTATTCATAGCGATTACAGACAGTGAGAATTTTTGAACAATACTATTTACCTATTAGGAGAGTAAATGCTCGTAAAAATGAAGAATTCTAATCTACCTCATCGAAGAAAACACGTGGTGAATTTTTCATTATCAATAAATTTGTCTTAAATATCATATGAGATCTAGCTTATACTTCAGGTTGAACTATTTACAATTTAATTGATGTCTACAGTTCATTAACCTTCATCTACCAAGTGAAAATAAACAGAATTTAGCAAACTATTTTGTATGGAACATGAGAACACAAGTCAAAGATATATATTATATATATGAACAAATTGGAAACCGGTCTTGGATTCATTACCGCCGAATGTAAACTTATTTATTTATCTTTGATTTCCCAAAGGTAAACACCAATATATATTTCCCTTGAGGTATTGAGAAAGAAAAACTTCTTGGAAAATCTAGCTTGAAGTCAATGAAACAGATAAAACAATTTTACCAAGAGGATCTGTGAACCTAAACATTATTTACATTTATAAATGAACAGAATCTTGGACAGTTTAAATAAAATTACCATAATAGTTTCCAAGAACAAATTGTATCGGTTAATAGTGAAAGATTGTTTATTGATTTATGACAACAATTTATATGGTAATGCGAATATAACTTTAATTATTGGGGATAAGGAAAGGAATATATGTGTTCAGCTAGTCAAATTTGCAAATTTCTAATTATATTATTTATTATATTATATTGAAAAACCTACCAGCTGCGTTATGAAAACGTATAAACAACATAATGAGATTAGCTATTTTTTTGGATATCTATTAATTTATTACTTTTATTCCAATTCAATTTCAAAAAGAAAAGCCGATAGTTTATTGCTGGTTTACTAAAAAAAAAAAACGGTTAAGTGCGTATTAGGCTCGCTCTGAGAGGGTTCTACAATTCGGATTTATTCGTATATTCTCCTGTAAATTATGAGTGAAAGCCTACATTCTACATGTTATCCTTAATAATACTCCCAACTACTAATATTAGAAACGTGAAGGTGAGTTTGTTTGTTACGCGTTAACGCGCCTTAACTACTCAACCAATCATCATGACATTTGTCAGGGGTACAGAAAAGGATACTTTTCATCCAGAAATCCTAAACCTCACGGGGGAAGAGGGACGGTAATTTTTTATTGTAAAAATAATATTAAATAGAAATTTCGCCTTGAAATTTCGTAGGAGTCCTTCTGAAAACAAATACGCAAACACGAATTTCGTGATTTTCAGAAAATCATACCTTTCAGGGGATGATATGGAGTAAATAAATCTAAATGACGATATGAGTCTCGTTATTGAGTTTTTTCCAACGTTTACTGCGATAAATATTTTTAAAAAAATGGGCCGACGTTAACAGTTGGTGCACTGAAAAGTACAAAATAATAATAATTCTATTGGTGCTGGTAATTTTGAAGTTGTGCAGTTGCAGTTAGATTGAAAACTTCTGGCACCAACTTTACAAGTACCAGCACCAATAATTAATATTATTTTGTACTTTTCAGTGCAGCAACTGATAACGTCGGTTCAATTTAAAAAATATATTTCACACTTACATGTTACATCTGTCACGAAAATCGTTGAACGTTCACCATTTCACCAGTATTTGCTATTATTCAGAAATCTAACAACATCGTCGCGGAAATACGCTTATTATAAACTTTACCACTATTTCAACTCGAAAACAGTAACTCTATGGAAAAAATAATCAATATAAATGTTGCTACAAAACTGGTCATTAATTTTCCCTTTTCAGATTTTCAATTTTCGAAAGTAATTGCCTCTGCCACATAGTGAAAATACACATATTTCAAATTTTAACATTGCAGAAACTCGAAAGCCGTAGCTCTTTTGAAAAAATGTTAAATTTGAACATTTCGTTATCTTTAATTCTGCCATCTCGGATTTTCGATTTTCGAGAAAAATTGTCCCCTCCACGAGGGGGCGGTTTTCAGAGAGAAGGAGATTTCGGATTTCGATTTTGCGTTTTTATGAATATGGGATCATTTCTCAAGTTTCCTCTTAAAAAATAGCAGATAGTCGAATTGTATACCTGCTCCGTTTGGGGTTCGTCGGTCAAAAATGACATTTATTTTGAAGACAGTGGACATGACATAAAACTAAATCCATATTAAAGTGCTCTAGTGGGGTAACGAGGAATTTGTATTGGGAAACCACAATAAACAGACTTTTCATTTCAAAACTTCGGAGGAGTACTATAAACCTTTATAAGTGTCGTTATTGAGGTTTTTTGGTGACAAAATTTGTAGGGGATTCTGCTGATTTCCACGTGCGAGGTCGAGATTATTTGCTAGTAAGCTATATGATTTAAATTAAAAAGCATATTTTTGTATTAATCACTAGATACGTCACACGACAAAAACTAGTTTTTTAGAATAGTTTTCATTATCTGAAAACAGTAGAAATAATTATAACTGAAAAAAAATCCTGACAATTTCATAAAACGTAGTACCTACAATAGGAGATAGTGACCTCATATACCCATTCCTACCTATAACTCATATATTAAGACATTATATATGATAGTCAACACTTAATTACGAATTCAAGCAAAATTGTTCGGCTAAAAAAGATCTATCTATCTATTGACTCCAATTCTCGATATTAATTACATACTAGACGATCTGATTGATGGTGCCCGCACTTTCCCTCAAAATATTATCTCAAGTTCAAGCTTGGAAAAGTAGAACTAAATATTTTGCAAATCCATAAAGAGTTTGATGAACCCAATATCCAATATAACCGTATGATTTGATCATCATGATGATGGAAGAGAAGCTTTCACCATATTATCCGCCAAACCTATAATACAAATTATTGCTCTTGGGCGATTTAATCATTTAATCGATACAGTTACATTTCTGCCAGGTGTGGTTTATCAATAATGAAGCTTTGACCGAAAAGTCGATTGAGGAATAAGAAATATACTGTGTGACATTGAAAATGCAACTCCCATTAGGTGAACATAAAACTATTTTAATATATTTATGGTAAATAAAATTCAAGCCTTATTTTAAAATTAATCAGGAAAAACCATAACGTGACCTTGAAAATAGAACATTTTTTCTGTAAATATTGCTTCTGTAGGCGGAAGTGTGAGGTTCCGCAAGGTACCACTCTCACCTCTGCAAATTACAGTTTATCAAATGATCGAAGTTTCAAAGCCATTTCTTTATTCTTTGCCAGGAAATGTTAATAATGTTGTTACACTCCTCAACTCTCAAAGGCATGCTTCGAGTAAGGTGATCACAATGAATGCTTCTTGGGGAATTGAATCCAAAACAACTTGAATTTCATGTCTTAGGCGAAGTAAATCCGTTATTAAATCAAAAAGTTGACTCAATCATCTATAACTACAACAACTTCCATACATGCTCAATTTGTGAAACATCAAGCTGGCAACGAAACAACAGCAACTGGAAAGGAAGCTGGCAGTGACTGTTGCTATATGAGGACTTGCTTCATTCTGTCTAAAATTGTTCTTTTCTTTCTAGTCCACCAAGTCTTTTGCGAAATCTTCTTCGTCCATCATGTGACCATAAACCAAATCGAAGACTCGTCACTGAACACAACTCGATTCCCTTCCTGATCCCACAGCAAATGTTCTTGACGCTTTACTTTCAGTACAACCAAAGAATATATGTAGTATCATCTTCTTTGGTACAACACATTATTTTCCATAAGGATTCTTCATGTTTTACTGGGTGTTGCACTTTCAATGTCAAACAGTATATATACTCAAATTATCCTCTTCAGAGAACTGTTGTCTTCGTTCTCCCGTGTAAAAGGAAAAAATAACATTTGCAGCATTATTTATTTCATAATCATTTATGTTATGTAGTTACAAATAATAGAGGAAGCAGGTAATAGCGCGTACCAATTTTTTTCCTACAAAACATGGAGAAATGTTCGTTAAATTCATTCGGTGGGGACACACTTAATGTATTTTTCATCATAAGCGACATAAGTGAAAATTGTGAAACTATGTAGGTACTTCTATAATATGTAGACTATTGTGAAAATTCATGAGATTCGAGTTTACGAAACATCATCATTGTTTTACAGTTTTGGGTTAAGTTCAACTCTATTAACAGCCGAAACTCAATACATAACCAGAGCGCATTTAACATTATAAATGGATATACCTAGAAATTATATTCATGAAACAGTTTGTGGTTGTCGACAAACAGTAACATAATTCTATTATATTTTTGATCAATAGCAAAGAGAATAGAAGTTAACGGTTCACGTCGTTAAATATTACCTATCATATCTGAAGTCGAATTTTTTTTGCTTTATTAAACACCTCGTACTCGTTATCCGATGTCTTGACGATGACTATCAATTTTATTGCTCTAGTGCGTAAATTAATTTATTTACACACTATTGTGGAAAAAAATGGCTTAAAGCACGCACTGACATAGACCCAATATAGATACTTCACTTCATTACGTTTTCTCAAAATATGCTTTCATACCAAAAACTAACGTGTCATACAGATGGAATTTAATAATTTTGATGGACAACATTCACTATAATTATTTTAACACTAAAGTTTATAATTGTCACCTGTCATATTCTATGAATTTTAAGGACACTGACAACGGCAAACGTCAGTATGTCAAACAATTGAAAACACCTTCTCGATTTTTTAATAAAAAAATTGCTTTTCCTATATGATTGTTGCGCGTTTTTCATAGTACAGGTACAGCGATTTTAATGATCCACTTTTCAATAAAAAGTGGAGATCTGGTTCTGTGTTGAATTCTTTAAATACAAAATGCTCTTACACTTAAAAACCCATATGAGAAAAACTGAAAATGGACAGTATAGGTACCTACTAGAGAAAAAAATCAGTTTTAGTAACATTTAGATCAAAAAAATTCGGAAAGTTCAAGATTATTGCTGCAATAAATTGACATAATATAAGCAATTTTGCAGATTAATGAAGCATACAAAAGGAAAGGAAAAACTCAATTGGAATTTGTATGGAAACGGAGGAAAAGTCATGTAAGTGGAGAAAAATAAACCACAATTTTATTACTTATCATTTATTAAGAGAAAAAGAATATAATAAGTAAAATCACATCTCGAGATGTTGAGCTATTAGTGCTGGAAATCTTCAATTCCTCCACATATTTTCCAAGGCATTTATTCATAGTTTCAACATTCAAAATTGACTTATAAGTATAGTATAGTGATTAAAGTAGGTACTTTAATTTCAACATAAAGCTTCTTTTTTATACAATTATAATTTGCTTATGCCATTTAGAAATACCACTGAAGCTGTTGATTAGAATGACATTTCGTGCCTACATGCCTTTGTTTATTCACATTTACAAATAAATATGTAATCAATTTTCCTGCTTTTAGGGGTTTGATAAAAAACCGAACCTTCATACATTTAGGCTGTATTATCGCAATTTTGAGATAGAAGCAAAGTCCTACCCGCACGTAAATGGCTTTTGTTAGGTAAGTTTTGATCTACTTAATATAAAAGCTTATTTTTGAATTTCTTAGAACCATATTTTTTTCATGTCATTGCACAATAATTCCAATAAGATACATCATCAATGACCCACACAACGAAAAAATTCACGGAATCCACATTCAGGCTGCTGATACAGTTACGAAAATTGCTGTTCACCCACATCAACAAACATAAAACGAACACAACACACAAAGCGAGCGCATCGATGAAAAATTTCGGCAGTAATTATTGTGTTGTATAAGTAAGTATGTACCTACTACGTGATCATCGTAAGACCTAAGTAAGTCTCTGAATTGAAATTTTGAGCATAGCAAACATGCTGCACGAAACAGCAAGTATATTAGACGTGAGCAGTGTAATACCAACTACATAGACATTGTTAAATAATTATTGTATTCATTGTATGTGGGTCAAACGTAAAAGGAAGAAGCTTGAAATTATCGTAAGATAACCACGTGTATGCTAGCACGTTGTCGTGAAGTTAGACCGGGAGCTTGACAGCTCAAAATTTTGATCTAGAACCCACCATCAAACATCGAAAAATTCGGTTAATAACAATTTTGAAGCCATAGCAAGTGAACACATGGGAAGTAACTATTTTCTTCCACTCAATTTGGCTAAATATAGTCCATTGCGGTAACCAGTATAACGTCACAGGTAGATTGATATGCCGATAAATGTCCAACGTTGCCAGTTCATTACCAGTTTAATAGGTTGTGGTAATATCTTCTCAAAATATTAGACATATCAATGATTAATAATACGAACTAGTGGTATAGACGAGTAACATCAAAATTAAAGGCAAGCACGTTTGAAAAAATATTCAATGTATACGTTTCCTGATATTGTCCCATCTACCATTCTGTCGTCTCAGATTTTCGATTTTCTAGAAACATTGCCCCCTCCACCCCTTTTGGGGGCGATGTTTTGGAGGGAAGGAGATTTCGGATTTGAGTTTTTCTGAATATGGGACCATTTCTCAACTCCTCTTTAAAAAAGCAAACAGTAGAAATGTATACCTCCTTCGTTTTGTTCGTCGGTCAAAATGTACCTCCAGTGATTTCATTCTTTGCTCTATGTGTTTTATTTCGGTTTACTAAAGAGTGGTCAACTCCCAAAATATTGAGATACCACTAACATTTGTCTTGATTTTTTTGTAATATCTAATAATTTTGGTAGGATAGGAAATAGAGATTTTAATGAGCAGTAATCGACCGCGCTAATGATTCCATAATAGGTAAGCCAAGTACCTACTAATCTATTAAGAATGCCTAAGCTGCTGCTCTATACGTGGTGAATAAAGCATGAATAAAATGGCAGTTCGCGTTCAGTACAAAAAGAGACCGGTGTTCTACGCAAGTTACAGCTAACCTATAGATCCGTACTTGACTTTTTTTCCCAACAACAGACTACTCTCTTGCTATGTAACGGTCTCTCGACCGCCAGGTCTCTCTATATATCTATCTATGATCTATGATTTTATTGCTGAGTAACGTTCCGTGAAGGATTCCGCGCAGCGCCGATATGAATGGCGGTGTGGGTAATTGTTTTTGCTCCGGTTGTCCCACTGAACTAGTCTAATAATAATACACACCTGGCACGTCAGACAGCTAATACTCCTGTTGTTGTGTATCGAGACTATTTCATTGTATGCATATAAGTATGTAGATAGTTGAAAAAAATAGATTAGCAACGTACAGGGTGTCCCATTTTTGACCGACTTCCAAAAAAGAAGAAGGGATACAATTCGGTTGTATGTTTGCTTTTTTATGTATGTCTGTTTGCGCGTTTTGCGTAGTAAACGATTTTGATTATTTTTAATTCTTTTGAAACAAGAGAGTTGAGAAATGGTCCCATATTTAGAAAAACTCAAATCCGAAATTTCCTTCCTTTTAAAAACCACTCCCGAAGGTGGTGGAGTGGGTATTTTTTCTCGAAAATCGAAAATATGAGACCACAGAATTAATGATAAGATAATTTCTGGAAACGTTTGAATTCAACATTTTCTCAAAAGAGCTATGATTTTTGAGTTACAGCGATGATAAAAACCGAGGTCAAAACTAAAATATGTGTATTTCCACTATATGGAGGAGGTAATTTTTTGCGAAAATTGAAAATATGAGACGGCCAAATTAAAGAAGAGATTATATGTAGCAACATTTAAATTCGACAAGCAAAGAATATACATGGTTAATAGGATAAGTAGTATCTTCTTTGGTATTTTTGAACGTTCAACCATTTTCATGACTAATGTGACACTCAAAAGTGTGAAATGAATATATTTTACCAAAAATTAGACCGACTAATTAGTTGGTGTACTGAAAAATAAAAAAAATATTGATTCTGTTGGTCCTTTTATATGTCCAATTTATTTATAAAAGAATTCGTATGAACCAAAAGCCTTGAAGTTAGCAATCGAATTTGAGAAAATTAATTATTTCATCCACTTTTTTATTATTCAAGGAAATGTGAAAAAACAGAAAAGTTCTGTTCGAAGTTCCTGTTAGTATTCTGAGATTTCTATTGAAAATTCATAAGATATTCGAATAAAAAAATCCCGAAAAAGCTCTGTTTGCAGTTCTCCCTAGAACTCAAAGGGCCGATTTCACCATTCTCATTCAAAACAGAGTTTGATAAAACTAAGATTAGCTTAATCGAGTTCCAATGTTGATCTTGATCACGATTTTTAAGAAACCGAAACCGATTTCACCAACATTTTGATCGCCATTATGAAAACGAAGTTTCTGTCAAATATTCACAAATTACAAGTATAATCACTAACAGATGGCGCTTTCCTGTTGTTGTTAATGTGTATTTTGAGGAAGTTTAGGTCAGAGAACACTAAAGATTAGGTCTTCTATTTTTTCTTTCTATAGTCTGTTGTTTCATAATTTGTTTTGTTATGTGCTGATTAGTTATCAACGTTTTTCAGAAAACAAAAGATACATGTTTTGTTGTTGATGCTTTTTCCTCATTTGTTGATTATACATGCATGTTGAGTTCATAAATTAAAATTTCTAATTAAATATTTATTTACATAATAATCAACAGAAAGGAATAGTATTTACCTAATTCATATTTTCTTTTTTAAAACAAATATTGGTAATAAGCCACTAGTAAACAAATGCGCCATAACCTTTAATAATAATAAGAGCCAGATGCAAGTGACAGCTCTTAAAAGCGTTTATATATGCTAAGCGTAGAAAATTGGTCGTTCAGAAAAGTAAACGCGTTTAGCTCTAACTACGTTAAGTATTCACTGGTGAAACGCGAAGTATAACTCTAAACTCAAATGAACCTGTTAAACGCGTTTTACTTGAATTAATTGCGTTGAATTTCATTGATGAAATCGGGCTTAAGAGTTCTATGGGAAATCCTAATAGCGTATTCTAGTGAATAATAATTTTTTAACGATTAAATTGCGACAGTTTTCAAAAGACTCATAGGTTTCCGAGTTACAGCAGTGGTAAAGTTTGAAATATGTATGTATCCACTCTTTGGTGAATGTTGAATGATTTTGATGACTAATGTTACACTCGAAAATGTGAAATAAATATTTTTTACCAAATATTGGACCCACTTTATTAGTTGATGCACTGAAAAATACTAAATAATATTAATTCTATTGGTTCTGGTAATTTTCAATTTGGTGCCAAAAATTTTCACTTACTACAATACAGCAAAATTTTAAAAATACTAGTACCAATAGAATAATATCATTTTGTTGAAAATATTTATTATATCTGGTTTAGGCTGAGCGTTGCTAACAGTCAGTCACAACTTTGTCTTAGACCTTTTTCAAACTATAGTCTGAATACCCATCGAATGGGGTTTCGTCATACCTTGTCTAACTCTTTTTTTTTGTTTGTAACTTAAGTGAAATAAAATTTTAACGTCATAAACATATGTCTTCGATCAGATCGGCTGATTGTTATTTTGACGTTTGTTACTGTTGAAGTTTAATGTGAAACATTTCTTTTCGAAAGTGATTCGCCCCTTAACAAATATGTCAGTGTTTTGGGGTTAGGTATTAAAATTTAATTTAAACTATCTACGACATGCGTAAAATAGCAGATGACGTCCGGATTCGTGAAGAAACCCCATTCGAGGGGTATTCAAACTGTATGATCCTATCAGACTATCTAGTCTTTGATCCTATTAAGGTGATTCGGAGCGTATATATATATATATACCTACTTATATTAATAGTAACAAAACCGATATTAGTGGATGTCGCTAAAACTTTGCGTCAAGTGCCTATCCTACAGGTTTTAATATAGGTACTCTAGAAATGAGAACAAAAACTTTGTATTTCCATAAAATGCCAAGATGGCTATATATACCTAGATTTTTATTTTCAAATGATTATTTCAAAATAAATTCATTTGATTTTCAATTTATCCCAAAAAATATTTTTGAAGTAATTTTCACTTATTCTTAAACAATATACCTATAGATAATCAAAAACTCGCAATATAATAAAATAAAACACAAAAGCGAGTTGTGAAACTGCATCTTGCCATAAAGTCAATTAAAAAATCAGTGAATGAATAAATAATATCTAAATTTATTAATTAATAACTTGAAATTGAAAATCCACCTTACCCTACTTTATTACATAGAAATAAAAAGACAAAATTGCACTTGTGTGTTACATGCTCAATGTCATTTTATGCATTTTATGAACAGGCAATAAAATGTCTATAATCTAATAAAACTAGAGTTCTATGTATATGTAATAGCCCTAATAAAATATAGAATACGAATATCTAATATTTGCCTTTCATATGTGCCGCATTATCAAACTCATACGAGTATTTGAGACATTCTCAAATGACGTAATGCTCGTTTCTATTCTGTAGAAATTTATGTTGTCAGGTGGACAGGGGAACTGCCTAGAATGCAAATAAAAATATTCTGATTCATCATCATTTAACCTATTAAGCAAAATGATTATCTATTATTATAAAGAATTTATTTTGTTAGCCTCCTACTAATTCAACTAGGTTGACTAGGTCAAGTGAATTAGGTTTAAACTGCTTTTTATATATAAAGATTCGTTGCTATCTGCGAGCTTGATTCAAGATAACACTTGAAATAATTCTAATATTAGCTAATCCATCAAAATAGTCGTTCTACTTTAACAATATGTTTTGAATAGATGAGGATTTTTTTCTAGGAATTCATTAGCTCAACCCGATTTACAACCATTACACCCTGTATTCTTAATTCATCTTGTTTAAAAGATTTATACAGCGCGATTGTATGCAATAGTAGCAATTTGCATTTGAATTTGAGTGCACTTTAAATGAAATACCTACTGAGAATGATTTAAATAATAATAGAAGTTTGAGTTTGAGCGAGCAGGTTGGATTCATAGATGGATCCAATAAAAAGCATTCATTAAGATGTAATAATCGTTTTTCTTCATTTCCGGTTAGTAGCTGAATCAATTGAGTACATAGTTTTAGAATTTATCAATGATTTTTTTCTCTATTACCAATAACGTTTCATTATGAAGTGATGAGTTTAACATAGTTATCGATGATGTTGGAGAAAGTCTATCAAATATCTGTTTCCTCGAATACAATACTCGGACCGATTTTATTAGGTGGTGCACTAAAAAATACAAAATAATATTTTTTTATTCTACTGCTGCTGGTACTTTTGAGGTAGTGCAGTAATTGCTAGATAGAAACTTTTGGCACCAACTAAATAATAATATGTCATACTTAACATTGCTACAACTCGGATATCGGTCAATTTCTTGTGTCCAATTTAAATGTTGCAGGATATGGTCTCAATGTTTGTTTTGTTTCGGAGATAAGAGGGAAACACACAATTTTCTTCAAATTTCGTCCACTCAACTCAGTATAAGTATCAAATTTCATCTTCAATTTCATCAGCGAAAAAAAGGCTCTGATAGACAAACAGATGGACAGACAGACTGAAAAACAGACGGAAACCAAAGTGATCTTATAAAAATCCGATGAACAAAACGAAGCCCTTAAAAATTGAATGAAGCAGACAATCAAATAAACGTTCTACTTCTTTATGAAATCGGTAAAAAAATCTGTATCTACACAAGTGAAATCACTTGCCTTTTCGAATGATAAATCACTTTTCCTCTTTTTCTTAGGAATAATAAAAAAATAGTTGTTGTGGTTGTAAATTGAAACAAAATTTAGTTGTGTAACAAAACAAGTGATATTTTACAGAGCTAATAATGATTATTGACATGTCGGGTTCAAGACTATAATTTCCTTGAGAGGCAAGCCGCAATAATTAGAATGTTCATACGAATCAATGACTAGGATGGGCATCAATTAAGGTAAATGGTGTTATTGAGGCGCTAAGTCGGCCGGGTGATTTTTTCGATTATTGTGGATACGGGCATAGAATGGAGAATATATATATATATATATATATATATATATATATATATATATATATATATATATATATGTATATGAAGACCTGGTTAATGATGTGGCAAACACTCTGTGTCAGTGGATCAAAGAAAGGGACGGTGACCTCTTTCGTGGTCAGCCGTCATGCGGAAAATTTGATCGACTACAATAAATATAGACTAATCGAGGTAAACGAACTGGTGTGCAGAAGATGTATTATTAAGCATGTTAGTTACAATACAGATATACTTATACGTGATAGCTAATAAAGATTATTAAATTTATGAAGGTATTTATTATATTAATAGTCAGTGTAGGTATATTTATATATATATATATATATACAAGAAATGTCGAGTAAATGCTTTTTCGTCCGCGATTCTCAAGCAGGCGATGTGTTGTTCAGAAATCCTGATAATACAAGATCACTCATAGTTGATATACAGTATTTGTAAAAAGTACCGGAACGCTTTAATACCTTCAAAACAGCTTCAGTTGCAAGCACAAAATTTGGTATTAAGAGTTTTTTGAGCATGCAGAATTTAACTATGATATCGCCACTGATGCCAGATCTACACTTTTGAGTCAGAAGTAGTTATTTTGTTTTCTTAAATAAAATACCCCATTTATTTTTATTGCATTGAATTGGGCGTATCAATTTTAGTTCAAAGTATTCAATTTATGTTCAAAAACTAAATTTTATGCTTGCAGCTGAAGTGGTTTTGAAGACATTCAAGCGTTCCGGTACTTTTTACTAACTGTATAACTAACATACTATATTAAACACGTTGAAAAAAATATTTTTTATTTGGTATGTTATTTTAAAGATGGATGGACTTTCTATCACTTCTAGCTATAAATAGAAAATTTCAAGTCTCCTGTGAAATCGCTCTGGACACATTGTATGCAACTCGACTATTCAAGTTAATAATCGCATAAAATCTAATAACCTAAAAATAATCCAAAAATATAAAGGTATAATTTGTTTCAGCTAAAAAATAAATCTAGTAATATATTTAAATACGTGAATTAAAACTTTTAACAAACTCGACTGATTTTTTTGTTTTCTTTGTTTCACTTGACCTACCTAAATAATACCTAAGAGAAGTTGATTGAACTTTCAATAAGTCAGACTTATTATGTGCAATAATGGTTTATTTTAAACATAGAAAAAAATCGCAGAACATTGACCCTATGCAATTTATTTTTGAGAGAATTTCTAATCGCTAGAATCGAGATCACAGACCGAACTCTTAAGATTTTACTTGAAATTACAATCGTATTTGCAACCTTGACACACATGCATTGTTTTTATTTATTGAACAATTATTAATGTTGTTTATATTGTTACAGCGGAGAAAATTATAAAATTATGCTGAATCATTAAACTCTGGTTAAATTGATTCGTCACATAATCTATCTGTTGAATAAACTCTCGAGATCGACACCATTATTAATTATTATAACTATATATAACAAAATAGTGATGATCTATTACAGCTTCTTTGTATTTAATGAATATTAACCGCAAAAAATGACTCCTCACCACAAACAGTGATGGGAAAATCTTGAGAAGGTCTCGAAGTCGACTATTTTGATCAAATGAAACCGTAAACTACGTGGGATCCTAATTGAAATTGGAACTATTCATTTACTTATCACATTATATGTAAATAATTGAATAAATGTTATTGAACCATCTGAATGAGTTATTATATAATTTTTGTGAACGTTCTGAGATATACAGAACCGTTTACTTAATAATAAGCAAATATAACAATTCCAACAGTATCTTGTTAATGTTTATTAATATTGTTTTTTTTTATCTCTAATTGACAAGTTTCTCTCCAATGGGTTAACGTTCTTTTTATTTCTTTTACAGAGATCCCACACTCATAATATACAGTATCTAGCAAAACGATCGAACCACTGGAGATTTATACTAAAATCCTAACATTGAATTTACTTAATATTATGATAGTTTTTTATGTTAGTTGGTATTTTTTTGAAAGACTATTTTCGTGATACTTATGTCAGTAGTATAGAGGAATGATCTTTTCCTAGAATTTCAAATTACACTGTCGGAATTTATAGCTTATATAAATTATTGCACTCACAAGTTTAATCGGTTTATCCGTTTTGGAACTTCGATGCCACAGACAGATAGACAGATACATATGCCACACTAAAACTATCTAAGAAAACTATCGATTGAATCATCTTTCAAACAAAGAAAACTAAATAAAAAAATTAACCGCAAAAATCTAAACTTTCAATTAATGTAACTGTTACAGCTTTTACTCTTCATTATTCTCTAGAGACTTCCAACTCTCCCAAACAAAGAAATTAAGTTTTTCATTATACAAAAGACCAAAACATCGAGATATACTCAAGCTTATTGACCTATGACAATTATAATATTTGTTTAAACATAGCATTTTTTCACCAGATATCGACTGACACAACATTTCAAGACTCCCTGATTAAGAGGAGATCTTACGCTAAACTAACGACTTTAGTGACAAAAAGCTACGGCCATTACTTTTATCGTTTATCATCGATAATTATTATAAATAATATCCTATCTCTATCCGACATATTGAAATGGCTTATACAGTGCGTTCATAAAGTACGGAAACGCTTCATAACTTCTGAAATATTAACATATAGAGAAAAAGCTCTGACAGGTCGATTTTTGATTTCCTACTTTTTTATGCAAACAGTATCATTTTATCCCCTCCACCTTCCAAATTATGACGTCATCATTAAGTTTTTTAAACGGCAAACAGGCAATTTTCTGAGCTCAAATATACCAAATACAAGGGTATTATCATGAAAATATATGAAATACAGGGTGCTAAAAAATTAATATATTCTCATTTGCTGCTTTCAATTTTCGAATATAACAATAATATTAATATGCAGTGGTAACTAAGAACTTATTAATTGTTGCTAGGGACTCCGATTCAAACGCATACTTGTTATTGTGCATAATTTGTATAAAATTGAAAGCAGCAAATAAAAATTTAATTTTTATGTTAATACCCATGTATTTGGTATTTTTGAACACAGAAAACTGCCAGTTTTCCGTTTATAATATACAATTATAGCATTCCCATTTTAAAAAATTAACGGTGACGTCATAACTTGGAAAGTGGAGGGGGTAAAATGATGCTGTTTGCATATAAAATAAAAAATCAAAATCAAAAATCGACCTGTAAAAGATTTTTCTCTATAATATTTTAGTAGTTATTGAAGCGTTTCCATACTTTATGAACGCACTGTATTTTTTCACTACGCTGATCCGAGTTTAAACAAGAATGAAGATATTAGGGATCTAAAGTCTATTTAAATGGGCTATGGACTTTTTAGTGACTTTTTCATTGAACTTTCAACAATATTTGACACTGAGAATGCATCTATAAATAGATAATGTACACAAAGTTTATTTTGAAATGTATCAGTTTAAATAATACAGAATTGTCTTATCTATAGGTTATGTTTCGAACTCAATTTTGATGTCAATACCAAACAAAACCAATTACAAGTTCGTGATATTATTCTTATTTATGTCACATATTTAAAGGGTGAATGTGACAGAATAACCTATTGAACAGGTAATCACTGATTCCAATCTTAATTATCCAGCATGAAATACTAGAATCGGAGCATAATTTTTGAAGAAACATTGCATTTGATACAAATTTCAAGTGGAATTAAAAAATAATTTTTTTGTTTAATACGTATTTCTGTCTGTTCTAGAACTGTTTATGGGTGAATTAAACTGGAAAACAATAATTATTGCATAAAATAACTGATTCCAAAACTTAATTTGGTTATTTGACTTGTTTTTAAATATCAAATTCTTATAGCTAGAATAGCTCGACTGTAACATATTGAGTTCTCTCAAAGACCAGTCTAACTGAGCATAAAATGAAAATTAATTGACTACAACGAATGATAATGGCTTGTTAGGAGTACAGTTTTTTTTTCTTTCTCCATAACTGCACAGCTTTATGATTGTATAGGTATATACTATAAATATGTATGTATTTAACCTTCTAGTAAACGACTCTATTACCATACATAAAAGTTAATGGTCCATTGCCGAATCGGAAAACACAATTATTAATTGTCGTGATAACTAGTTGGACTTTCTCACACAGCCAACCAAGAATATCCTCTTCCTCCTCGCAACTTTTCCCGCACCTACTGTTTACATTATCATCATCCATCCAGGTAGGCCTCGTGCCTCCTAAAACTCGTTGCCTAATCTCGTTTAAATGATAACAAGCTCGCGCATAAAATTATTGGAAAAGTGTCGAGTTTAATCGATACAACTTTACATATTTTAATGGGTATATTTATAAAGATAACAATGGCCATTACATTAGAGTTGATTGACCACGACGCGTATTTACACTGCTTCACACACAAACTTGCCCTCAGACAGGCTTTATAGTATCTACATACATATGTAGAATAATTGATTACATATTGATACCAATTTAATGTTTCATTTCATTAAGTCAGAGCATTTTTTCTCAAATAAAAAACAATCATGAAAATCTGAGCACAAAAGGCGCGAACATTAAAAAAAAAACAAAAAAATGCCAACATTCGAAATGTAGACCTTCTCCGTTTGATTCGTCGATCAAAAAAATTAAGAAATCTATAAGAGAAACGAGGAATTGTCATGTAGGAAAAATTATTAAATTTTTAACTTGTAGAAAAAATCATGCGAGTTGAGCTCACTTTGAGTGTTTTATTTTTCAATATATATACATATTATAATTATATAAGTACAAAATTTAAATTTTATCCGTTAGGTAGTTCCGCAGAAAAAAGAAGCAGTCTCAGGCGGGAAACCAGACAGACATAAGGGTGATCTTTGAGGGTTCCGTTGAGAGATGTAAAAAAATTGAAACAAGAAACTCAAAAAAAAATTATAAGACAAAATTAAAGAAGAAACACAGGTATGTATATCCGGCAACGATTAAGCCGCTGCTATGTTCTGAAATGCTCAACCATTTTGATTCACTCAAAAATGTTAAAAATATTTTTCTTACAAAAACTAGGACCTATTTTATAAAACTATTACAAAGACTAGGACCTACTTAAAAAAAATGATTACACCGAAAAATACAAATTAATATTTCTATTGATGTTAATTTTTATGTTAATGTCAAAAGTCTTCTATCTACCTATAATTGTATTTTTATCATAGTTACTTCATCTCAACCCAATATATGTAATTTAGACACCAATAACTGGTTATTGTTCATCATTTTTGTCTTGAGAATGGACATAAAGATTTTCGATTTATGCTGAAATAAATATTTAACTGCTGCCTTGCTGACTTCCCAATTAGAAAATTAACTTTACCTATATGAGTGATTGCCCAGTGTAGCCACAAGCGATACAAACAGTATTATTCGTGGACGAAGTCACAGGAATCTTCTAGTTATATATAAAGATAGATACAAGTATTATATATGTATATCAACTGCCTGATGAAAATCAAATCATCTTTGAAAATCACTACAAATGAGCAATAATTCTCTATCGCAGAGAACTTCAAGGTAGAGATAAGATACAAACGCATTCCATGGCTCCCTCAAATGTGTGAGTATCGGCGATCGGATTTAAGCAGCACAAAAATATATATTAAAATTAAGTAAATACAGAGCTGGTGCAGCAGAATAAATAAATATTTGAAGAAAATCCGCAAAGTAAATTAACGGAGCGGCATATATATATTTATATATACACAAACATAAATATTGCGTAAATGTGTTTATAGTGTTTATATAAAACCGTGCAACTTTATCGGACGTGTGTTTGGAAATTTGTTTGGTACTTTGGCAGATCTTGTCTTGTCCGTGTAGCGCTGGAATATTTTTAATGTCAGTTGAATAAACTCTGGCGAATATATCAGTTTTATAAGTATTTAAATAAAGTCAATTGTTATATACACGTACATCAAAAGAATCTTGGGAACACTTATAATAAAAAAGTTTAAAAATAGAATTATAGGTAAAATGAAATTTTAAAATAGCTTTGATTTTCGGTGTAAATGATTATTTGGCAGAGTATATTGCTTCATTGATTATATAATGTAAATAACAGTCGATGAAAACTCAGGCCGATTCTACTAGATGGTAAATATACAACAGCATATTTATTCCATATGTATTAGAATTGAAAACGAATATCGAGTGAAACTAATTAAATGTCATTCCAGACAAGAAATATTTTAGGAATCAACAAGATCTTGAAGTATAGCAAGGGAAGATGTATCAGAGTTATAAGATAGAAGACTCTCGGCACCAACTTCCAAATTCAGTAATTTTCAGCGGAATGTAATTGGACACCAAATAATAATTTAAGTATACCCAGAAGATATAGATTATTAATTACTAATTTTTATTTTTTTCTAGGGTTGATTTTCACTAAAAGATTCTTGTTGAAATAATTACTGTTATATTTTATAAAGTGTGCCGCTACTGAAAGTCCAGGGAAAAAATATCAAGAGAAAAGTCATCGTGGATTCAGTTACGTAGTATTTTCAATGAAGCTTTCACCAAAATGTTTCACATTTCTCATCATATCAATGCATTACGTGAATTCTGGCAGAAAATACCGGAAAGTAATGCATTTAAGTATATCTTATTTAAAAGCCTAGTTGTGGTTTGTTCACATCTATTAGAAACAAAAAGACGGACAAATATGTGTAGCAAGAGTTAGCATACGTCATGGTAACCCTCCTGTTGGAGCAAAACAGTTGAAAATTTTAGAAAGAGGTTGAAAAGAAAGTGCTGCATTTGGACATGAGTCCAGGATCTTCGTCGATTCTGCTCGGTATGCCATCGAAAAACAATTACCAACCAAAAAAAAGGTGCATCGGAATATACTGTTCCCCGGCTTTACATTATTGGCAATACAAGTACCTATAACATTGTTATTTGATCAAGGAGGCCGCGATCTCGTGGGATATTACCATACACGACATAGGAGAATTCAGTGAATCTACTCATTCAAACAGTGTTTTGCCAGAATATGAATTGTATTCAAGTGACAGTTAGATATATGCTCATTTAACAAAAGCAGCTTGGTCTTCTGTGGGAACTTCATATTTAAAATCAAAAATAAAGATATGATTTACAGGTTATGTTGAATTTTTATGTCAATTCAATTGTGATTATTTTGAGATTTTGTCATTCTGACGTATAAGAAGTCAATAAACGAAAATTAGATTATGATCTTGACATTTCGTAAGTACGTTTGTATATATATATATAAGGTTTATTTTCTATTCTATGTCAAATACGTCATATTGACGTTCATTTGAATGAATTTTCATGACGTTTGATCGCTTAACGTAACATCTAAAACTTAAATTGATTCATGATTTTAATTATGATGCACCCAAAAAAGACTTCGCTGCTTTCGTTAAATGAGCATATATATAAATATAACTTGAATAAAATTCATATTTTGGCTATACAATGTTTCAATAAGTAGAGTCACTGAATTCTCCTATGTCGTTTATGGTAATATCCCACGAGATCGTGGCCTTCTTTATCAAATAACAGGGTTAATTGTATTGCCAATACCGCTAACAAAAGTTTTCATACAATTCAGAGTAAAGATAACAAAGAATAAATTATGTCCTAGATGCGAATTAGAGAGAAAGAACCATTTAAACGTTACTTGGGTTATGGAAAAACATCGAAAAGATACCAAAGTGACATCATAAGAGTTCCGTTTTAACCTTGAATAATAGATTCTAATTTACCAGTAACTTAAGTAAATAGTGAGGTGTCTGGGTTTGAAAATGATATTCAAGCACTTCAAGACTGAATAGTTGATGGCCTATAAGAGCAGACAGTAGCACCCACATGTCTTTGTTTCGTCCTTGAATCTTGTCCTGTATAGAGAGACGTTTACTTTTATATCTTTATTCAAATGTATTTAAATCTTCGTCCATACAGAAACAGATCTCATCAGCCTATTCTAACATATATGAATTGTTCCTATGGGGAAATATATCTTTTTTTACGAGCGTAATAAATTATATTTTATAGGTTTTCTAACGAACACACAGAGCTGGTAATTGCTTGAACTCCACATATACTACTTCTTTAAATGAGATACTAATGATACCACGTACCAGAAATTAATGAACCTTCCGGTTTATTGAATAGGAAATGCCAATAAATTATCCAATTGCTGAGTGCCACTTACTTAATGTCTGGAATATTGCTTGGTGATATATTTTATGCCAGCATTCTGTCAAATAATACTAGAGGCGAACATTCATCAACTAGGGGTGTTGACAATAGTGGAAAGACGTGGAAATTCGTTAGTACTTCTTAATTAGTTCAAGATAAAAGGGACTGTGACTGATGTCTGCAAAACGCAAAAAACGCGAATTGGGATATTACTGAACGATGAAAGAATGAAGGATTCAATGAAACTGAAATGAGTAACATTTTTTTAGGTACAAGGTGGAAAATTCAATTACGAACTTCAAAAGACCACCAAATAACTTGAGACATAAAATGAACGAACATTTGTTTCTAAAAGATTAATAGTATTTAAGATGTCCATATTTAATAAAATATTATGTATAATTTATATGTAATATTAAAGAAAATTGACTGAGAAGAACATGTCTATATACACAAACATCTTGTTAACAGAACACTAAAAATAATTGGATAACTTCAAACTTATATAGAGCAAACACATTAAAATTTCATACACGTCAAACCTTCCATTAACTCCGTCGTCCCGAACATGGCCTCCATGATGGAATTATTAATGGATTGCTGGCTGCTGCTCTGCCTGAGTTATGTGGAATGCCAGCTTCCAGAAGTCCCTCTAATACATTCCTGTAGGTGAGAGAATATGCTCCATGAAATAGGTTACGAATTATTATCTACCAGACACGTCGATACTATAGTTGAGTGGAATGGAACTTATCATCACAAGGAGCAATAATATATGCTTTACACGTAGCAGTCCCAGATGGAGAGTTCGATGAAGGGAAGTGTTCAGAGTTCAGAAACGTGTCTCCTATATTTATGGCAATATGAATAAATCCAAAACTTCGCGCCAACGGATTTTGAGCGAACTGGATGAAGCAATTTGTTGGTAATAAATAGAAGACATTAATATATATATATATATATATATATATATATATATATATATATATATATATATATATATATATATATATATATTCAGACATGAGTTTTGAACTCAAATCAAACAACATCATGGCTCCGTATTTATCCAATCAACGAGACATTTTGTTTATTTTTATCCGTACATCCACGATTCTAAATAGTAAGTATCGAAGTTATTGGACCATGACTTGGAAAAGGGTATAAACAATTAAATGATGTGATATACTTTCATTTACTTCTAGTTGGCGAAGAGGTGTTGCATTTCTTTGTCATGCCATTTTTTATCGAACCGTAATTTTGCACAAAGACCGATTTCCAATCACATTCGCAGGATTACTATTTCATCCAACTATCAGAATTGTTCTCTCTCTTTAGATTCTAGATCAATCCGCTTTGTTCTCCGCTCTCTACTACATACTATCTATAAATTCGTTTGGAGAGGATTTTCTCGCCTCCGCATTGAAAAAAATCTCCCCAGCATGGTGTGACGGACCTGGGGCTTGGGTTCAATGGCCTCGCGAGAACCAGGCAGCCGGTAGTCACATAGTTAGGTGAGTTAGGACTTTCTCCACCCCCTCTTACGACGCCCTCTACTTCTGTATTAAAACTAAACTGAGCTGCACGACTGTGTAGGTATATTTCGTGTTTGCGTCTATTATTCTCGCTTGATTTTTCGGTGTTATTATCCTGTTAGATACATTTATCTTCATAGTTGGTTCATTTCTTAAAGGATAAAATAAGAAAATATATTACCGCACTTTCTAGAGAAAACTTCACTTTAGTGATGGAGCTAAGAAAACTTTAGATTTGATATGGGTCATCATTCGCTTGAGATTAACTTGAACTTCTCATTAGTCACAGTATTTTTCATTATAAGTCACCTAATTTTATGGCATTTTTTCTGGTAGATTTGATTCAGTATAATTTTTCATTCGATATATCTAATGATGAAGATAATGCTGAAAAGTGTCAGTACAGTGTTCTAAATTCAGTTTAGAATTTCAACTTCATTTCGAATTTCATTTACTGATGATTTAACAGCTTAGTAATGTCAAAAGTGAAAAAAACTCAAAACTGCATATCGATATTTTTTTTTGTTCCCAAGTTATTAGCAAAAGAATGTTCTTCTTTTAATAAATTCGTTGAAGAATCTTATTTTTTCAAATTCCCGTAAGTGATTCTTTATTTTAATCATAATTTAAATATTATTAATAATAAGACCCCCATAAACAATAATGATAAATAACCTAAGAGTATTTTATTTTTATTTTTGGTGTCTTCTTTCACATTTATCTAGGCTTAGGTTTTATTCGAAATTATGTAAAAGATCATGATTGAAGTGTGTTTAAAGGCCAACGAGCCAAACTAATTCAATTTCAACAATATCGACTATTAAATAATGTTGCCTTACATTTAATTACGACGGGAAAGCTCTGAAAAAGATTGCCGTGAAACAAATGTTATATTATGTTTATATTCATGGGTCTTCTTTATTATATTATTATTATTAAATAAATTATTATTAGATTAAAGTTTAAAATCTTTATTTGTCATTTTCTTATAGCATATTTAATTTACTTTTCGTTTTTGATGAAATAATTCTAGCATTCCATTCAAAATTTCAGAGAAAATAAAAAGATAACAAAACTTTCTAAATAGCAATCTATCTATCTATATCTATCGTGAGCAGCAAAACCTAATATGGGAAGGTTACTTAATCAGCAAAGCTTCCTTTCTTAGACGAGATACAATTTGCAAAATTCTGTTAAGGGAAACCAGAATTACAAGTATTTTTGACCGACCAACCCCAAACGGAGGAGGTATACAATTCGACTGTGTGCTTTTTTTTGGTTTGTGCGCGCCTTTCATATAGTAATCTTACTCCGATTTTGATGATTTTTGATTCATTTGAAAGAGGAGGCTTGAAAAATGGTCCCATATTCATAAAAACGGGAATCCGACATCTGGTTCCCTCCGAAAACTGCCCCCGAAGAGGGTGGAACGGGCAAATTTTCTCGAAAGTTGAAAATCTGCGTTGGTATAATTACAGATAGGACAATATCCGGACACGTTTAAATTGAACATTTTTTCAAAAGAGCAACGGTGTTCGAGATAGAGACATTTTAAATTCTCAAATATACCTATTTTCGCTATGTGGAGAGGGCGATTTCTGTCGAAAATTGAAAATCTGTTTGCAGTACATGAAAGACATAATTATTTGTAGCAACATTTATAATGAACATTTTTCCCTTAGAGTTACGGTTTTCGAGTAAAATCGGTGTTAAAATGGTAACAACTAAAATATTCAAGCGTATTTCCGCAGCGATGTTCTGAGATCTCAATAATAACTACAAGCAAGGAATATACGTGGGTAATAGGATAGGTACTATCTTGATTGGTATTAGTGAACGTTACACTCAAAAGTGTGAAATAATTTTTTTTTACAAAAAGTTGGACCGACGTTATTAATTGGTGCACTGAAAAGTATAAAATAATATTAATTCTATTGGTGGTGGTACTTGTGAAATTGGTGCCGAAAGTTATCAATCTACCTGCAACTGCACAACGTCAAAAGTAACAGCACCAATAGAATTAATATTATTTTATACTTTTCACTGCACCAACTAATAATGTCCAATTTTTTGTAAAAAATATTTATAATCAGTAGAACTTCTCTACTACCCTTACTTCACGTCCTGCAGTAAAAAGTGATAAATCAAAAAGATGCAAATTCTAGCAGCATTAATTTGTGAATATTTTCTTCTGTTTTCAAGAAAAAAACATTTTTATATACGACCGTAGTTGTTACGCTCCCTAGTGGTATAGTTAGGAACTTGAAAATTTTCCAGCAATTTCCTATGGTCGATTTCCTTAGGAGGTTTTTTTCCTATCGTTCTACAACTATTACTTTTTAAGATATGCTACCTGTCCATCCTTAATGAAAAACCCTGTAAATATATTTCTTATAATTTATAATTTTAATATGAGTTTATTTGCCGAGTTGTCAACATACCAAATTTCAGCAAAATCCCATCAGTCGTTTTTAAAATTATAAAATAAAAAAATCCCAACGGCCTGAAGGTAAATTTCTCAAAATTCATTGAATTGAAATTTGAGCGTGCATAGATTTTTTCAATTAAAAATGGTTAGGTATATTGGAAAAGATTATGTAGTTAATAGAATTGAGCAATAGCAGAAACAAAAGATAGGTTATGTTACACTATTGTTTACTGATTACCTGTCAACTTTCTGATTAATAATCAATTGGTAATCACTTACTGCATTGGACAACATCATTGTTTTGATAATTTTAGTAAACAATTCTTAATTTTAGAGCATTTTCTAACGTATGTTAATATTTAAATATTTGAAATATTTTCAGTGCAATATTGTTTGCGGGATGCCTTAATTGTCGTACATACCGACAATGGGTTCAGACTGAGAACTGGGAACTCTGAAAAACGAAAAGCACTTTTATTTGCAATAAGAAAAATCCCGCTCTTGTTGCAGACAAAACACTTATCGTCGTCATACAACGTAAAACAAAGGCGTGAGCACAAGAAAAGGAGAGAAATAATAAACCACTCTCTAAAGTTCATCAACCCTGTCTCAACACGACAGTTAATGATATATTGCATTGCCAAATCGTGACTTCTCTTAACATTCAATAATGCAGAGAGAACGAACAACACACAACTATTGGCATCATGCGATTTTGGAATAGTAAAATCAGTTCGTTGTCTTTTGACATTTCCAACTGATGAGAGTTTTATTGGGACGCCAATTGATCACGAGAAATTTCATTATGGAGATAGATATGGGAAAGTTCACGGAAAAAATATAATTTGTCTTTGCGATTCGAAAGAAATATCAAATCCTTGAGAGGTATCTATCATTTTATGCTCAAGTCATAAATCAACTTGAAAAAGGACGTTAAAAAAACTTCTAGCTATCTACAGAGGCATTAACCTCCTCAATACTATCTAAATTAAAACTTAAAACAATAAACATTATAATAAACCTAGTTAACAGTTTCATCAACAGTAGAGAGGAAAAAAACATTTGACCGCGACCATACCTCGGGGTTATATGTTAGATATCCTTTCTGCAAATCTCTGACAAACTGATAGACCTAAACCATAGATAATTTATAATATGAAGTAAACCAAATCCAAGCCAGAAGCAATAATGAAATCATATACCCAAAGATACCCGGGAAGGGTATTAAACAGGAAGAATCACTAAACCCACTTTCCCATGGTTAAAATTATAAAAATTGATTGTTATAAAATTGTTGATAGGTAGATGAACATTTTCTGCTACTCCGGTGATGCAGTTGTATAGTTGCAGAAAACAAACACGTTCTATATAATATCATATCAACATCAAAAATAAAATGTAAAATGAGGCACGGTTGCCGATTCGATACAAGCTTTTTTACTTTCCTACGCTACTATAGTAGCTGTCTAAGGACAGTATTGTAATCGTGTGAAATTTTCGGTATCGAAATTTTTACAAATGTTGACGTTTCAGAGTTTTCTGCATATTAAACATATTTTCAGCCATTGTGTGACAGCATTATTTCGGGAACGGATCGGTGTATTTTGTTGCTTTCTTTTTTATTTTGTTTGGTACCAATACCACTCACCGGTGGCACTGAATGAAAATCCTGTATACACTGGGTTCTGAGCTATAGCCAAAAAACGTGATTTGCTCATGACGGTAGCGCAAAAACGGCTTTAAGGATTTTGATTGCCTAAAGTATTCTTTTGAGAGCCCTTTACCACCCACATACAACGCCATCTCTGAGAAAAAGCACAAAAAAGTTATGCTTGAATAAAATTCCATATTTTCTCCACATGTTTCTTCATATTCTGGTTAAACGCTACCTCTTGCGAAAACATGTTACATGACCATTGTTGTTTGTCTTGACATGCTGAAAAAATGAGTGGTGGCACAATTTGACCAGAGGATTTTTACTTTACTACCGCTATTATTGTCGCTATGTATTTATTGACTGGAATTTGCCTGCGAGCGGTAGGAAAGTTGTGTGAGTGGACACACCAGATTTTTTGGGGATGGAAAAATCAAGCAAAAAGAAATGAAATTTGAAAACCTCGGTATAGAATTATGATGTTGAAGCTGAATAGAAAAACAAAACAAATAGAGTAGCAACTTGTCCCCAAAAACGAAGTTTGGCGGGACAAGGAAAAAGAAAAGAAGCAGAAATAGGATACACCATCGAAACACATCAATGACATATTGGCTATTGCACACAACTGAAATAAATATTATACTAAGTACTTGGAACAACATTATTTGACCGAAAACGGATCGAATATATAACAAGAACGTACCTAAAATAGAAAACATCAACAACTGCTGGCAACAAAACCCTCCTAGTAAATATTAGAAGCATTGGACGAGTCAGAAGAGGTGGAGGGTGTATTGAAAGCTTGACAGCAGATTAGGCATGGTGACAAAGAAGAAGCAGGCAAATGTAAGAAGAAGATATTCAAGTTCCTGGACTTGCTCATGATATTAAAAGTAGATAAATCATTGAGTGGGTTTTCAATTTGCAGCTATATACTCAACACGTAAGTACACCGGCTCTTCCGATTTCTACAGACTGATAACAACACCCGTCAACGCAAACCAACCATTCCATCACCTTTAAAATTAATGCTCAGAGCTATTTCCTCCTTTTGCGATATATAAACAACATCTGTCATCACACGAGGCGACAAAACACGCGATTCAAAACACCACAAAACGTTGCTGTTTAGCGATAAAGAGATACCTACTGCTTGCTGCCTGCAGAATTTCTCTCTAATATGGGTCAAATGTTGCGTGGTGTTGATCTTGATTCGAGATAAACATATAAACACACAACATCCTTATAACTGTTCAGGAGCTTCATTAAGATTGTTCTGTGTTGACACCGCAATAAATTCAGTGATAGATATAATATATGTACAGTGCGTTCCAGAAGTAATGACTAAATTCATTTAAAACTAAGCCGTGTGGGTTTCGTAACAACCCTTGGGCCCTATTTCGTAATGGTAAATTCTTGTATACAGGGAGGCCCAAAAATAAGTTAGATAAAAAATAAGACCATCAGCTTCCTTTATTTAAATGGAAACATCTATTTTTTATTCAATTGTCGAATTTTGCTTCGAAAATTATGTTTCATGTACCATGTCCTATAAAATTTACCCAAAAAACACACATCTCAAAATTAAATGGATTTGGGACTTAATCATACTGATATTTTCAATCGTATTTTTTCCATAACTAGGTATAGGTGTATGAAACTTAAATAATTAGAATACGAAGCAAAATTCAAAAATGAGATAAAAAAATGGTGCTTTTATTGTAAAAAAATGGAACAGTCGTAAATTACGTTTGGGCTAACATGAATTTAGTATAAAGAACCGCATTAAGAAACGGAAATGGAGGGGTCCGATAGTTTTTACGAAAAAACACACGGCTCAATTTTGACATTACTTCTTGGACACACTGTATATATACGGTATGGCGGTGCTCTTGCAATAAACCACACAATGGCTACAAGGAAACTGATGGTGATCAGTTTAGAAGCGGTCGCTTTTTTTTTGATAGGTATGAATATTATTTGTTATCTAAAATAAATAAGGAGCAGTAGGGTAACTGAAATCTCATGGTATCTTTAACGGTTTTGATGTTAATGTAAAAAATTAAAGTTATAATTTAGATGATAATCTTTTGAGTTAAAGTTTATATGCCTTATACATAATAAGTGGTTGAACTATTGTGAAAACCGTGACATTACAATTTGACTAGTGATATTACATTTTTTGTGGAATAATGCTATTATGTTCTTAGGGATTTGAACATCTTCAGAAAAAACGAAACCCCCATAAGATTACTCTTCTAAATGTCTGTCTGCCACAAGCTATCTTCTCCAAATCTACAAGAAAAAAAGCCGAAATCTGGGAATAGGCATAAAAAAACAATAAACAGTCGAGCAACATCAACGATAATAATTATAGAGCTGCAGAAGTAGCAAATAAATCCTCTTTTTGACCGATAAACCCAAACGGATGAGGTATATCTACAATTCGACTGTCTTTTTTTTGGTTCGTACGCGCGTTTTATATTGTAAACCGTACTCCGATTTTGATGATTAATTTAAGAGAAGAGACTTGAGAATTGGTTCCATATTCATAAAAACTCAAATCCAAAATCTCCGTCCCTCTAAATTTTGTCAAAAATCGAAAATCCGAGATGGCAGAATTAAAGATAAGAAAATATCCGGAAACGTTTAAATTGAACATTCTTTCAAAAGAGCTACGGTTTTAGACTTTCTGCGATATTAAAATTTGAAATATGTGTATTTTCGCTATGCGGAAGAGGGAAAATCTAAGAATGTATCTAAAATTAATGAAAAGAATATTTGTAACAACATTCTTATTGAACATTTTTTCCATACAGTTACGGTTTTCGGGTTACAGGAGTGGTAAAATTCTTAGAATTCTGAATAATAGCAAATACAAGCAAAGCATACATGGATAATGGTGAACGGTCAACGATTTTCGTGACACTTGAAAGTGTGAATTAAATATTTTTTACAAAAAATTGGACAGACGTTATCAATTGGTGCACTGAAAAGTACAGAATAATATTAATTGGAGCATCTCTTTACAACTGTATAAATCTTCAAAACGATCGATAATCTACAATTGATTTAATATGAATCAAATCTATATATGCTCCTTTTTTTCTGGTTTGTGCGCTCGTTGGGATAATAATAGGATAATATCCGGAAACAATTGAATTTTTTTTAAAGAGTTACGGTTTTCGAGTTGCATTGATGTTAAAATCTCAAATATGTGTATTCTCGCTATGTGGTGGAGCGATTTCTGTCGAAAATTGAAAATCTAAGGATACCACATGAAAGACCAGATTATTTGTAGCAACATTTGTACTGAACATTTTATCCTAACAGTTACGGTTTTCGAGTTACAGCGGTGGTCAATTGGTTAAATCTAAAAAACTTGCGTATTTCAGCCGCGATGTTCTGAGATCTCTACATATAAAAACTACAATCAAAAAATATACGTGGGTAATAGAATAAATACTATCTTCTTTGGTATTATTGAACGTTCAACGATTTTCGTGACTAATGTTACACTCAAAAGTGTAAAATAAGTATTTTTTACAAAAAAATTGGACCGACTTTATTAGTTAGTGCACTGAAAAATATAAGATAATATTAATTCTATTGGTGCTGGTACTTGTGAAGTTGTTGTTGGCACAAGTTTTTAATCTAACTGGAACTGCATAACTTTAAAAGTAACAGCACCAATAGAATTAATATTTTGTATCTTTAAGAGCACCAACTAATAAATATAAATAATTATATGTAAGACATTTTTTGGAAACTACTACTATAACAGTATTTTTTGAGAAGATCTCTACAGAATCTATATCTCAAATCTCTAAGGTACATTCTGTACTAAAAACTAACCATTACCAAAACAAATTCAAACTATGATTTTTTTTAAATCACCTTGAATATCGACGAGTTTATTCATCAATAATCACAATAATGACAGCTGTTTAGTTAATATTATGTTGTTCCTACCGTTCATGAAAAAGCATTGTCTGAGGTCGCGGTATTTGATGTCTGTAAATATTATTTTGGATGGAACAATAACAATTAAAGTTCACATGCAGGTAAGTGCTCATTCTGATAATGATGTACCTATGTACCTACCTAATCAAAATTATTGGACACACTGCCAAAACAACACAAAAACAAAAAATAATATTCATAATAATAATTGGGACTCATTTTGAAAATTACTATTAATTTGTTTTTATGTTCAATGTATGAAATTGTGCGCGAAGTTGAATCATTCAAGTCACTATATGTATGTATGTATGTTTGTTTGTTGTCCTAGGTTTTAATGTGTGCATGTTATAATGTCTAAAATTAGAAACGATTTATCCGAGAGGCGCCTCAAATTCCCTGTTGTCCTATTTTCTAATAAAAGCTTGATATATTTATTATTGGTAATTAGTTTGTCGATTCGAATGCATAATGTTATTATATATTATGCATCTTGCAGATCAA
This sequence comes from Crioceris asparagi, assembly GCA_958507055.1. Classification (NCBI taxonomy): domain Eukaryota; kingdom Metazoa; phylum Arthropoda; class Insecta; order Coleoptera; family Chrysomelidae; genus Crioceris; species Crioceris asparagi. The sequence continues at coordinate 15,050,612 of OY293827.1, read as the reverse complement.
AAAGTAGGAAATATTTGCGTGCAAACTGCATATTTGCAAATATGATTGATTCAGTAAGTATTGAGAAACATGAATTTTCATTATTAGAATATGCCTAATCTATTTTCCAGATGGTCAGGGATTGAAGTAAACAATTCTGAATAACTCCTTTCGCTTTTAGATATGTAAATTTCCATATAATTATATTCAACTGACTGAGGGTTTATCGAAACGAGAAATCAACAAACTCTCCTCTTGATGATTTTCTTGAAGACAATTTCTTGATATCGATTCGAAGATTCTCGAAATTTCCATCTCGTCTTGAAATCGAGACGAGACGAGAAATCTCGAATTTCGAGAGTCTCGTGAAACCCTAGTCTTTTAGCACTTACTTTTAATTCTAATCATATTAGTACATTCAGATAATTGTAAATCACTTGCTGTGATTGTTCGAAAGTTTATTACGTAGTTCAATCTGTCAGAAATTTTCAAATCTGTATCAATCAGCATAAAACTAATTCAAACTATGCGCTACATCTCAATGATAATAATAACATATTCGATAATTTCAAAAAGAAAAAATTTCCAACGAGCTCCGTAGGTATATATCTATCTATCTATGGCATCGAGGGAGCGTAACGCGTGACGATTTCTGCTAGTGAAATCATACCGCAAGGCGTGTTAAGGAACTTTTTTTCAAAAGCAAACAAACCATCAAATTGTTTTATACCTCCTACTTTTTTTTTCAAGCCGGTCAAAAAGATGATATTGTGGCCATTAACATGACCTTATCAGGATGCAGCTTACTCCAAGGTCAATGTTAGAAGCACTTTGATCGTCATTAATATCGAACTGTCTGAGTTGTTATGTCTTATTATATTGTCTGTTAATGTAGGTTAGGACTAAGCGTAGGCAGATTAGAGGTATTTTTAAAGTTAAATGACATATAGGTACTCAAATTGAAAGTTGGATGGAATTTCAAAATATATACATGGATTGTTGAATAATGATTCATTATTAACAATCTTTTCAGAAGAAAACAAACGATTTATGTAGGTACCTGAAGGTTCAGACAATATCAATAAAAAAGACGAGTATTTAATGGTATCTACAAGTAAGCAATACAGTCTGTAAAATTGTATAACAGATTTTTATACTATTTCAGAAATGTTTCTGTACCATAGTGATATCTCAACAGAATACTCCTTCTCGATAAAATTCAAACCTCGTTAGAATATACATTTAGCCCTGAATATCGATCTAAATTTGGTAAACAGCTATAAAAAATATAATTTAAAGGACTGATGAAAAATCTTCCAAAGTTTCATAGAAATCGGAGTTTTTGGGATTTAATGAGATCAAAGTAATTTCTTCGTTAAAACATCGGTTTAGACCAATGTAAATCCAATGACCTACTATGAGAAATAAAAAAGTTTTCCTTTCATTCCAATCAAAATTGAAACTCAATAGAGGTATCCAGAATAAAGCGATTCCCTACAAATTCCTATCAACTAATGATATTGGGCAAGAAGTGTATCATTTGGCCCAGATATTTTCTACGATTTCAGTTCCAATATTACCTACTACACCAGTTCAATCAATTCTCAACGTCTGGCATCCGCTTGTCAGATATTCGCAAGCCCCTTTTCTCAATGTTCATCGACATCCGGTGTTTCCGGCTCACGCGAACCTATTTTTTTTTTCTCTCTTTTTCTTCTTTATTCATTGCACCAAAGAAAATGAAGTAACACGCCAAGAAGGCGTCGTTACTTCAACTGGATTATTTATAAATTACTTTTGGCTTGTTACATTCCAAATATTGTTTATAGTAGATTATTCAATCTATTAGTTGTTTAGTAGCTTTGGATGATTTGATGAGATATATCTTCTTACATTTAATGGAATAAGACCGTATGCATCAGAGGTTGCACTAAAAAGAATGAAATAACAACACATAATGAAGGAATCATAAAAATTTTGAATCGAAAAGAAGACTTATCCAAATACCAAAGTATTATTGGTTACTCTAAGACATAAAAAACGATATAAGAGATTCATTTCGATGAAAAAAAAAATACTAGGGTACTCATAAAGAGTTTACTTATAGATCATTATGTGGACAGTTGGACACGCTAAGCGGAATGGAAAATTCGCGGATCACTTAGTAGACTTAAACAGAAGGAATCGTGATTAGAAAAATAGGAACGTTAAGCCTTAAACCATCTGGCAGCCTTAATTATATTTGTTACAAGAAAGTGTTTGATCTACAAGAAGTATTATTCGAATGGCTTTTTTTGACGCGATACGCTTGAAACCCTGAAAATTGAATATGTGACCATATCTCAGCCAATCTCTCTCAAATAAAAAAAATATATCAAAATCATTGCACGTTTACTAAGAGAAATGAGGTTGCATATATAAAAAAAACACAACTATTCAGTCGAATTGTTTATCAACCTTCTTCAGGAAAGTCGATCAAAAATGAAAGAAAATATGTCTGAAAAGTACATTCACAATTCTTCTACTTTTTAAAAGCAGCTAAAATACGTTTTTTTGTATTTGTTTTTAACTAGCATACAACTCCTGGAATAATGACATAAAGCAGAATTCAATCTGATTAACTTATATAATAATTAAGATGACCATTTTCATTGGTTTTATCTGGCACAACAAACAGCTGCTGGTTTCTTCTTCAATTAAAAAGTGAGATATTTGTTCCTATTTATAGATTATACATATAAGGTATTATAAACGCCATTGCAAACTTTCCAGATGATGATATATTTAAGTATAAGACAGATCAGATTTCAATTTACACATGAAAGAAAATAGTAGTTTCACTATTTCTGTTGAAAAAATTACCCTAAAATGATTATAATAGCTTTTCTAGGAAAAATAGCATTTTTTATTATTAAATCTACCTATACACATATATTTATTTAGAAAATTGTAGTATGTACCTAATTTAACAAAAATACTTAAATAAATACATATTTTATTGGGTCTTTAAAATTTTTCAAATTTATTAAAATCATTTATCTAAATACCTACCTATGTATGAAAATTTCATAACAAATCCAACGACATCGTTACATCTTTTAAGTCTCAAGTCAACACAAATGTCATGAATCAACTTATTAATTATAGTAATTTTAGCTTGTTTAATTGAAGCGATAACCATTGTTGATGGAATATTTCATAATAAAAATAAAACACTGTCATTCTTTATGAAACAGATGTAGGAGAACCGGCTAATTGTCCAGTATATAGCTTTGAACGTTTTTTTTTTGCTTAGAATTGATATTAATGGATTCTGCACATATCAAAACGTAATTCATGATGTTTAATTAGTTCCCTCTCCTCCAAATATGATTCTTAATTGTTCATTAATATGATTCAACATAACATGTAGTGAATATTTTCAAAAACTGGCATACAACCACAAGTCTGTTTCATATACAACAAAAATTTAGCTAGATTAAAAGGACCTACGTGGGAATGTAGCAGCAAGAGCGTTATAACGCCGTTATATAACTTATATAAAGGGATCCGAAAAAAAAATTCATTCGCATTAGGCATTTGAAATTTCATTACCGAATGCGTGTATCCAGCCAACGTTTGGTACGTTCGAACACTTCGAACGATGAAAATGGTATACAGAAGAAATAATAAACTAATAACTATATTTGACCGACGAACCCCGAACGGAGGAGGTATACAATTCGACTATCTGCTTTTTTTTTTTATTTATTTTTTTTTTTGGTTCGTGCGCGCCTTTTATATAGTAAACGTGCTCCGATTTTGATGATTTTGGGTTCATTTGAAAGAAGGGGATTGAGAAATGGTCCCATATTCATAAAAACGCAAATCCGAAATCTCCTTCCCTCCGAAAACCGCCCCCGAAGGGGTGGTGGGGGCGAATTCTCTCGAAAATCGAAAATCTGAGTTGGTATAATTAAAGATACGATAATATCCGGAAACGTTTAAATTGAACATTTTTTCAAAAGTGCTACGGTTTTCGAGATAGACGCATGTTAAATATGTATTTTTGCCATGTGGAGAGGACAATTTCTTTCGAAAATTGAAAATTTTTCGATACTACATGAAAGATATAATTATTTGTAGCAACATTTATAATCAACATTTTTTCCTTAGAGTTACGGTTTTCGAGTTAAATCGGTGTTAAAATGGTAAAATATTCAAGCGTATTTCCGCAGCGATGTTCTGAGATCTCTATAATAACAACTACAAGCAAGGAATATACGTGGTTAATGGGATAAGTACTATCTTCATTGATATGGTATAGTGAACATTCAACGATTTTCGGGACTAATGTTACACTCAAAAGTGTGAAATAAATATTTTTTACAAAAAATTGGACCGACGTTATTAGTTGGTGCACTGAAAAGTATAAAATAATATTAATTCTGTTGGTGGTGGTACTTGTGAAGTTGGTGCCAGTTATCAATCTACCTGCAACTGCACAACTTCAAAAGTACCACCACCAACAGAATTAATATTATTTTATACTTTTCAGTGCACCAACTAATAACGTCGGTCCAATTTTTTGTAAAAAATATTTATTTTATGTTGACGCTTTGTCTAGTTTCATAAATATAGACTCTATAAAGAGAATTATACTACGTAAATATTGCTGATAATAGTATTTTTATAAGTTTTGTTAGCTGTACTAGTTAGTTTCGCATCCTTCTGTCTCTATCCGTCTTGTCCTTTGCCATTTGCCTGACAGCAGTGACAGCCTGGAATTTTTGGCAGTTAGCCCTTAATGCGAATTGCGATTATGATATTCCGAATCCAATCACTTCCAAGATGATTTTACATATACAATTGAAAGAGCATGATGTATTATTGAAAGTTACTTTCGTAACGGCGTCAAAGTTGACGGAGAGTCGACCAACTCTGTTCTCGCTTGTTTAGAGAATTCGGTAATGAAATGACAAATACTTATTATTACTTGAATCTAGTAAAGAAACGCTCCCCATTTCAAATGCCTACTGCGAATGGATTATTTTTTGGATCGCTCGATAGAAAAGGTTCGATGTTACTTTAAATCAATTATAAACTTCTAATAAGGTCGACTTAAGCTGATTTTTGATTGACGACTCATCAAGAGGTTTAAGTCAAATTTTTGAAACTTTTTTAGAAATTCTGGGAAATAGAAGCTCGAATGTAAATTTGATTATTACTATAGATTGCTATCAAATCAATGTAAAATATAAAAACAGATTTTATCTGTTTGTATTAGGATTTACCAAAATTATGGTGAAAAACTTATAAGTACCTGTTGCTTTGAGCCAGATCTCTTGATTTTGATAGGTTGCTATGAAGACAACCTGAATGATCCGAAAAAAAAATCGGTCGCGATATTATTAAGTGATAATTTTCCTGGTTTGACAGCTGTCACGAGCAGATGCCAGAATAACAAGCTTATTATATTTGATAAATGTTTATTTATAAACCGTCAAAAATTGTATTTGCTTTAAAAAAATATTTTTTCGTATGAAATTTTCGTACCGAATCTCCCGCGAGCTTGAATTATTATTCTCCGTAAATTTTTTCTCAGTTGCGAATTTTTTCAAGAAAATTGCACCTCGAAAAATTTTTCGAAAATTATTAAAGCTCTAGGGAGATTATAAGAGATAATATAATTTTAGTTATGACAGCTTTATTACAAACAGAGAAAGTTTTAATAAGTTCATAAGTTGGTCAGTAGTTAGCATTTAAATCGATTTGAACTCTCAACTTATTTTAGATCCGATTCCAATATAAAATATATTGTTCTAGAATCATCAAATGTTTAGATGTGAATACGTATTTAAGTTCGATAATTTCAATTATTATCATTTGAATAAAGATAAATATTTATTGATGTATATGTAGTATCCGAGTCCAGTATACAAAAATGTGTCAATAAATAAAGGATATTTTTAAAGACGAAAAAAAATCATTTTCGTTTACATTACAACCAAACTGAATTACGATGGGAATAAAATTAAATAGATGAACTCACTTTTTTATTGGTGATGAAATAAGTTGTCGATGCCAAAAGAGATCGTTGAACATGGTGAACATCATTATAATACAAGTCACTAATGTAAATCACACGAAGAGAATGAGAACTGCACCACAACTTCCGAAAGCCGCTCATCTATATCCACTTCTTTCTCCTAGTAATATCTTAAACGGCGGTAAACTCTTACAAAATCTAACAAAAAAAAAAACAACAACCAAGGGCACCGTCCTCTACTAGCACTACTATTATGCCGCGAGATTCCGCTAGAGAGCAAATTCAAGAACAAAAAATCGCTCCACTAAAAACATTCGTTCGTAAGGAGCATCGCTAAAAATTGACCTAGATAACCCATAAGACGCGTGGGTTATTGAACTGTGCGGTTCCAATCCAATCCGAAACTATATAAAACAGCTGAAAATCTACGATGATTTCGTCACGTCACAAAAGCACATATTTATTATTCACATCCTATCAACGCGCGACCACTCTGCGAGAAGCGCCAATGTCCGACGATGTCAGAGTCAGTCAGGAACAAAAGAATACCGAATTATAAACCAAGCACAGCAAGCACCACACAACAACACATCCGACCAAGTTTGTCGTTTGTTTAGATTTCTCTATAATGTCAAATATGCTATCACGCCAACCGTTATATCCCATCCCACTTCCTAGAGATTGATATTTGAAACTCTTTTTTCGACCGCCATCATATTATTATAATAGTGTTTTAGTGCTCGCATATAATAAATAAAAAAAAACAGACCGTTCGGATATGTACGCGGGAGGAGGGGAGGGGGTCAGTGAATGTAAACTATGAGATGATGAACACGAACGATATAATGCCGCCAAAGCCGCCTCCGCTTTGCATATTTGTTACGAAATTCCGATCGCTATTCTCTTTTTTTCTTTCTCTCTTACTAGGACGATTGTTTGTGATACTTAGAGATAGAAAATTTCACTTGTAATAGGTATGTATGAATTTTCATATACTCGAGAAAATCGAGATGCATTCGATGAAATGACGCGTTTCCATATTAAGATATAGTCCAAGAATCCACGGTATTAACATCCTTTAAATAAAAGGCTCAATAAAATTGCGAATTTACTAACTAGCTAACAACTAACCTAACCTAACCTAACTAGCTGTTGGGAAAGTCACTAGCTGCTAGAAATTACTAGCTAACTAGCAGATTAACTATATAGGAGAAAAATTTAACGCCGGGCTATGAACCTCTGATAACCTAGCAGAGCAAAGTACCGGAAATGGATTTGATATGTAACAGAACTATGTGTAAGTAAGTAAGCTAGCAGAGCATCTGTTATTTTTAGCGATATCCGAATTCTTATTACCATAATAATTATTTGCTTTTTATGTGCTAATTTCTTGCCGCTATTAAAATTTTTTGTGCCCTTCCAGTTTCGGAGGAATTTGAAAACAAAAACTGCGCATTCGCGTTTTATTAGGAAATCTACCTAGGTATATATGTAGATATGTAATCTTAAAAAGCAAAACCTTATCTTAATACAAAATTTGATCCAACATGCAAGAATTGCTCGTTTAAATTTATAAGATTATTTTATACCTACTTTTCAATGCATAGATATATTTTTTTCTTAAATTTTATTTATTTCACAATTTTGATGACAATAAAATCAATTTATTATTTCCTTAATAATTGTGTCCTACTGTAAGAAATATTTTCTATACAATGTTATTTAGAAATTATAGAACAATAAAGAAAGAGGTAAAAAAAGTGATTTCGTTGAAAAAAAAAACCAGAGCAGCAATCGAACCGTGAACCATCTGCACCAGACGTACGAACATTTCTACTAGACCACTCAGACTTTACAAATTTTAACGAAGGCAGTGCTTCAGTATGTTAATGGTTATGTAGCAGAACTCTTAATTTTCAAACTTCTCCGACACTGAAAAAGCACAAAATTTTTAATTGCATCAAGAAATTAGCACATAAATAGCACATAATTATTATATCAATTAAAATACGTATATCACAAGAAAACAACAGGAGCTGTGCTAGCTTACTGGTAAGTTAGCAGAGCACTTTTTGGTTTTAAATTTCGCCGAAACTGTAAGAGCACAAAAATTTTAATTGCAGCAAGTAATTAGCACATAAAAAGCAAATAATTCTGGTACATATCAAATCCATTTTCGGTACTTTGCTCTGCTAGGTTACCAGAGGTGGGCAATGAAGGCTAGGTCCGAGTATACTAATTTTAATCGTCTATATCTTTTTATATACAGAAAAGATGAAGACAAAAAATATCACGCATTGGATAGAGACAAAAAGTGAAATTACCGGACCACCGCCTTACTATTTGACCGGCACTTTACTAGTTACTGGTTCTATATCACTTACACAAACATGCCACATGAAACCTAACCTAAACTCGCTAGCTATTAAGCTACTAATCGAGTGAGTAAGTGAGATTCTTTTTTGTATCATCATCACACTGACTCGCCGGCTCTTGTATTCATTGATACGGATTTTAAACATTTCTGACAGTTTGATGTACGTAAATTTTCGAGAAAGTGAGTTTATAAACACCTGATTTACAATTATATATTGTTCTTGATAAATGTACGTGGCCTAGTGGCTTGAGCATCAAACTATTAGATCCCGGTTCGATTCCAGCTATGGCGTGAATATTTTTCACAAAGCTATGCTGTAGCCATTTCGTGGAAAGCACTGGCAACCTACTTACTATGGGTCATATGTCTTGTAAAGCATCTAAAAAAGTGCTGTTCGGAACCGGTGAGGTAAGTACCGTAGAAAAGTAATATTTAGAATAAAAATATATTATTTCACAACTTTTTCTACAAGAATACTTCTGAACAAACACATATGATGATTTTCAATCAAACCGTACGAAATTTGCAATTTGCCTTGAAATTTAAATTACAGAAGACAACTAACGTTAAGCGAATAAATATATAATATTGAAAATGTGAATACATCTAGAGATCATGTTAGAAATTTAAATATATGGATAAAGAAAGCTGTATCATTAATTCATGTCAGAATGGTTAAACCGAATGCTGGCGATCAATATAATCGATAAGCTAGCATAGCTAGACGTAGGATAGTAGAATGTCTTTCGGCACACAAGATTGGGTGATCGCTTTTTTTGTATAGAGACATTAACGTTCCAAATGACTGAGAACCTAGCAACAGGAAGGTCGATGAACTTACGCACTTGAACGCATAATAGGGCCAACAGGTGAGGGGATTCGAGTTGAAAACTTTCTTATAAATGTATATAGATAAAGGCTGGACAGTTCGGATCCCACAAAGAATGATGATTGAAGAAAAATATATTTCAATAAAGAAAATATGATCAGCACTTTTCCTTATTACTACTAATGTAAGACTTGGTATGTTTGTTGAGCTATTTTAAAGACAGACGGATTAGTTAACTATATAGACATTCAGAGAGAAAATATCAAAATATTAATATTCTGACTAGTCACTTTATATATTTTCCTTGCCAACTGGCCACTATATCATTTTCTCCACTTGTTCGCAACACCACTCGAAATTATTATCTAAGTAAATGAGATAAAGAACATATCATAAACTATGGCAGAACATCTCGATAGTCCATACTTCCAGGCAATGGCCTTCGAGTGCCGTCTCTCTCTGCAGGTTAGCAATCATCAAGGAACATTTGATTTTTGATGTAGTTGATCTAAACAGTTAAACGGAGAGAATCTTGGTGATTATCCTACCAAGACCTGTTATCCTCCCAATAGCTTTTCTTGCCTCGACCTTTCCCTGCCTCAAAGGCTGTAAAATTTCGTTTTTCTACTCGTCTATCACAATCTCCAGATATTCGTGTGTGTGTTTATTTTTCGGTAAATGGTGAAGACTGGCCGTAATACTCAATCGATCCATCAGTACGCGACATTGTGAGTATGACAGGATACAAATATCAAGATTTTAAAGGACTGTAGCTTTTTCATATTTTTTGAGTTCCCAGAGGGCTCTTACACCCATCTGCATCCAATCAGAATCAGTAGAATCAGAAAAGAAAATGGATGGTGGATCTTTTAGGAACTAATTACGATCGAGAAAAAAAGAAACAAAGACGATTTTGATTTTGATTGACTCTGGATTTTGGTGGATCGAGTTCGGTGTGGAATAGAGAAATTAAGCGAATTCGAGATTACTCCCGAGTTTTGGTTCCAGTCAGTAACAGTAAATTTTATGAATCTACAAGAGATACATTGGATGACATTCACATAATGGACAAGTTTTTAGTTTTTAAAATTTTTTCACCGGGGAAAGTAACATTTGAAAAAATGGGACCTCAAAAAACCCGGCCAAAAGTAAAATTTCTTAAGAAAGAACTGCTTTATTTGACAATTAAGAGGTCTTTGTATTTCCTCGTGACTCTGATAACTAAACAGTAGTTTTATTAAAATTTTACTCTACAAGGTTAAAGCATCTTGGTGTGAATTCCATGAGCTGATCAAATTTACAATACTATACAAAGCATACCGAAGTTTCGGAATTTAATTGCATGAAATTATTCTAGACAAATTTGATGGACGAAGAGCCAGTGAGAAATAATGAAAATCATAATGGAACTAGCCCTTAACTAGTTATTCTACAGTCTAATGGTCTCACCGAAACTAGAGACTCAATTAATCATCATTACGATGCCGCACGGTGAGAGATTCGGCGGTGTCTACTACCTACTACTTGACTACTACTACCTTACCTACTACTCACCATTGCCCAAATTCCATCAACGTTGGCCTTGTTATATGCGTGTGGTGCTATCATTTTTAGGTGCGTGTGTGAGTTCATCGACCTCAAGTCGCGCTGCGTTCCGATAACACTCTACAACTATTACAAAAGCATTTCTTTTGATAGAAGACGAAAAAAAAACAAGGAAACAGAAGAAGAGAGAATATATAATAATCAGTGAACCGTATGCTCTTGAGAGAAATGAAAAAAGGCAGAGACGACAGTAGGTACATAATGAGAGAATGGAGAGAAATGATGTAGGCCCGTTCGTCCTCCGTGTTTTTGTGCGCCAAATACGGCCATTACCTCGGTTCATCAAGATCCAATTATCTCCTGACCCGAATTTTCCTCGACACACAGTCGTAAAAAAAATTGACTCATTCCCCTTAGCGGTACTTGGCCCAGTCGTACCGTATGTTTATGTAGAAGAACGTTTCCTCATATTTTTTTGAGTGGTTTGGTTGTATATTATTTATTTCTTGAAATTATCCATCCATATCTTTAGTGAAAAAAATAACAAATGTTCTGCTACTGATTTTGTTTTAATTGTTACCCTAAAAAACTTTAAGGACTGCATCTTCCATTTTTAGTTCTATTGCAAACAGGTAAGTTACATATGGTTTTTTAGTAGAGAAAAACAAGTTTCTGAATCACATAGAAATTACAGAACAATTAATTACTTATCTGATTTAAAGACACTCTTGACTATAGAACAACGGAAGAACTGATTAATAATTTCCAAATTTTGTGGTTATGATTAAATATGTATTTCAATTTCTTACAATTTATATACAAAAAATGCACAGCTGGTATATGTATATCTAAAAATGCGGTAAGTACGAATAGAACTCATAGCATAAAAAAGACTTTGTAGGAGAAATCTATAAACTTTTTTCCAAATATTTTTTACAAAAACTTGAATCAACACTATTAGTTGGTGCAATGAAAAATACTAAATTATATCAATTCTGTTGGACAATATCCGGAAATGTTTAAATTGAACATTTTTTTAAAAGAGTTAAGGTTTTCGAGTTAAATTCATGTTAAAATCTCACTTATGTGTTTTTTCGGGGGCAATTTCTTTCGAAAACTGAAAATCTCTGGATAACACATGAAAGACAATAATATTTTCAGCAATATTTATAATGAACATTTTTTCCTTAGAGTTACGGTTTTCGCGTGAAGCGGTGGTAAAATGGTTAAATCTAAAAGACTTATGCGTATTTCCGTAGCGATGTTCTGAGATCTCTACATAATAAGTACAAGCAAAGTATATACGTGGGTAATAGTGAAAGTACTATCTTCTTTGGTATTAGTGAACGTTCAACGACTTTTGTGACTAATGTTACACTCAAAAGTGTGAAATAAATATATTTCACAAAAATTGGACCAACGTTATTATTAGTTGGAACACTGAAGAATACGAAATAATATTAATTCCATTGGTGCTGGTACTTGTGAAGTTGGTGCCAAAAGTTATAAATCTAACTGCAACTGCACAACTTCAATAGTACCAGCACCAATAGAATTAATATTATTTCGTATTTTTCAGGGCACCAATTAATAACGTCGGTCCATTTTTTTATATTTATTAGTGCTCCGTCTAATAAAGACAGTCGTAGTGTTTGTGATTCATTTCACATTTTTGAAAACCTTTTTTTCCTTCAACAATTTTCCAAATTAATTGTTGACGAAAATTACCTTCTCTATAATTTACAATTATCGATAAAATATCCCTTTCACCAGTTTAGAAAAGTAAGTACCTACTTATATTATATATTGGAAAGTTTAATATAGCACTTCCAATAAAAAAAATAATGATCAGAATCTGTGATCTTTTAAGTACGAAATATACAAAAAGCAAACATTCAATCGCATTTTATACCCCCTCCTTTCAGATCCGTCAAAAAATACTCATCATAAAGTTTTCATATTTTCCAAGACATCAATGTTCAACGAATCTTCATGTCGCGTGATATACAACATTTACCGTGTTTATCAAATATTGACGTATTATGTTCCTGAAAACATTCCATAAATTAGTGCTTGACCCAATTCACACTACTTATATAAGTATTACTACATTAAAGAAGGTGGGTTAATTTCTGACGAATATGCTCGCGTAAAGCACAGTTGCAATTGCAATATACAAACAACAATGCCTGCCGACACAGACGCATTAATGATTAGATATTCGTAGAGAACTGCACCGATTAAGTGATTAGTTCAAGTGGATAATCATCTGTGATTTGCCGCTGCTGTTAGCATGTCGAATTAATATTCTGAGAAAAAAACATCTAGTTATTGAAAGGTAAACCTAGCTATCTTCTCAAAAACTGAAAATTAATATTTCACCATTTCATGTATTTATAAATAAAATCTTTTTTATAGAATCTTATTAATGAAAATGTGCGATAAACCATTCGTATATTTTCAATATCCATCGAATGGGGTTTCGTCATACCTTGTCTATCTCTTTTTTTCGTTTGTAAACTAGGTGAAATAAAATTTTAACGTCATAAACATATGTCTTCGATCAGATCGGCTGATTGTTATTTTGACGTTTGTTCTTGTTCTCTTTGACGTTTAATGTCAAACATTTCTTTTTGAAAGTGATTTAGCCCTTTACAAATATGTCAGTGTTTTGGGGTTATGAATTAAAATTTAATTTAAATTATTTACGACATGCGTAAAATGGCAGATGTCAGGAATCGTGACGAAACCTCAATCGATGGGTATTCAAACTATAAAAACAATTCACCCAAGAAGTTTGTTTAATTCACTTGAACAGAAACGTTTCGCATAAAGTTTTATTTTTAAATTCTGATATTATGAAACTTCACTAATATTTAATGTTCCTATTTAATAATTGCTGTATTTCTATTTTTTAAACGTCTGATAAAGAATTTAGTTTTGAATACTTTGTGGGGAAATTTTTTATTCAGATTCTGCTCCGTAAAGGCTACGTCTCTCCAAAAATCCCTCTAAAAGGTGAGTTTGTTTTTTCGATAGCTAAAAATGTTATCTGACCAAACTAAAGAAAAGATTATTACAAGTAATATTTAAATCGGACGTCTCTTAAAGTGTTTCCAAAATAGAGTATTTGGTAAGTTCAAGATAGCTGATGTTGTATATTGACACTAAATATAAGTGATCCTCCAACTTAAATCACTCAAATAGGAGAGATAAATTCCTACAAAAACTAGCACTGAATTTATTATATAATGCTCAGAAAAAAAAGGCTATAATATTTATTTACCTACTCTTAACTACTTTAAAATCATATACATATTCATTATTCAACTGCTTTTAATAGAAGTATATTGAAACATTCTTGCAAATTAGCATTAGAATTCATTATTAGCTAAATAAACAATAATATTAGAAATTGTCGAAACAAGTCGATTTTTTATTTTAATTTACTGTTTTTTCAAATTATGATCTTATATAGAGGGTGAACCACCTTCGTGTGATGACGCCATCACCATTTTTTTCAATTTCCGGATATCCTTTCATGAACTGCTTCCAATAAAACACGTTGCTTCCAATTGGTACAGGGTAGGTAAAAATACATTTTTTTTTGTTATGGAAGAATGTAAAGCCCGGTTCCGTCATTGTCTAGCGGTCAATGGAGAACAATTGGAACATTTATTGTGAAATTTCTTTTGTTTGTTTTTTAATAGTTTATCAAAGTAGTTGTATAACAATACGTAATTTCATTTAATGTGCGTACTGTTACGTTTATTCTTCTATTATTTATTTTGTAAATAACCTTAAATTTTTATATTTTTGTCCACTGTACCATTTGAAACAACATGTTATACATTATTGGAATCAACTCATCAAGAAAAATACGGAAAATGAAAAAAAATGGGGTGTTCCAATTAAAAAAATGGTGATGACGTCAGCTCACGAAGGTGGTTCAGAGTTTTTTAATTTTTCTGTTTTTTGTCCGGGCTAATCTCCGAACCGATGAAGAAGGGATTTTCATTAACATTTAGAAGACACAATATAGGCAATTTTTTTCAATTGAGAATCATTTCGCTAACAGAGACTTATTCCCCAATTTATATATTAGCAAACACGTACCACAATTTAAAATTTTTCTAAAACATTTTTCTCTTTTCTTCACGGGCGGGGTCGTGGGCCCCCTCTAGCTGATTTATTATTACAATTAAATATTGTGACAGTCTCAAATGGATTTTGTGTACCACTAGATAACCCTATAAAAAGTAAACATTCTTTCAGTAATATTCAAATACCCAATACAAAAAAACGAAAAACCGGTTCAAATTATAGAAGTATTTTGAAACTCGTGCATAAATTTGAATCTGTACTGATTTTGACGTAACAGTTCTAGGTTACCAATTCGTTATGCACCTTTTAGGTCGTTGACATCAAAAGCTTTTTCAATTATCATCCAGTTGATTGACCATAGCTGAGAACGTGGTATTTCTTGTTTCAAAATGGGATGCTGCGAAGAATATAGGTAATTAAACTTTGAGAGTGTGAAGAAGAAAAAAAAAACACATTGAATCTATCTCAAGATCCACTTATCTAAGAGGTGAAGTGGGTTAAAATGAATTGAATAGTCATGTCAAGATGAGATATTAGTAACATTAATATAGCTCCAGCGTTGTTTACTACAATAAATACAAAGAGAATGTGAAAAAACGTCTCTATCGCATGCTGATGAGAGTCAAAAGTTCGAAACCAAAAATGATTTGATCCTAAAATCATTTCTACTGAATTTAAACTTTCTTCATTACAATGCTATAGTAATAAGCATTAAATTGAGCTGGTTTGGTCACACGGGTATACATATATGTATATTTGAAATATCGTTTTTGATTTTTTGCATATGCTATGCGAGGAAACCCTGTAAATACGCCGGTTGACTTCCGGTACTCAAGCAGAAAGATTAAATTCAGATAGTCTCTTTATATGTAAATTGAGTTGAACCACTTGTGCGCGTTTTTTATTGTTTTCGTCATGCGAGAGGCGACTGCAGCTTTTAATTGGTTTAAGGTGTTCCCAGTTCCAAGTCGCCGTTGTTGTCGTAGAGAATAATTGTTGTCCCCCCCTTGGTGGAAGCGAAGTGCAGCAATTTGAACGATATATCCTTGAGAACATAATAATTGCAATAATTAAATATTTATTATATATTCGAGAAGGGTGGTTTATATACAGCGAAAACAACTGTTCTCTATTAGATTCATCAGTGTATAGAAAAAAGTATCTAGATAGGCTTTTACGACATGTTGATGTATTCTCAAAATTACGTACTATATGTCCTACATTTTGTTGCCCATTTTGGTAGGTCTTCTGGTTACGTTCATGGCCCTAGATTTAAGTGATAATGATGGTACTCATGGCAAAAAGGTCTAACAGAATCAGAGAATTTTAAATTGGATCCCCTGTAGATTTTTGTTATTTGATTTAGAATTAAAAAGAAACATTTACAATTACCAATGCAATCAAATTTATAGGCAGAAAACTTGTTTTTACCAGCAATTTGATTCGCCATTTTGAATAACTTATGTATTTATTTAACTTTCAAGATTCTATGTCAACTTGACTAAAATAAAAATTGCGGAGATTGTTAGTTTATTGCTATGGATTACAATCGAGAATATAGCTCTCAGAAAACAATTTTCAAAAAAAGTAGAAAAATCAAAATTATATACGAAGAGTATCCGAAAAAACTCATCTAGAAAATGGAACCCGCTTATATTTCTAAAAAGGTGATTTTTTAAAAAATATGGTGCTGGTTCCGTCTGCCAAAAAGAAATGATGTCGCGATTCGAAAATTTTGTTGGGTGTTTATTTCAGATAAATATTTTTTACAAAAACCTGAAACTACATTATTAGTTGGTGCACTAAAAAATACAAAGTTGAAGTTGTGCAACTGTAGTTAGACAGAAGACTCTTGGCACTAACTTCACAAGTACCAGCACTCAGCACCAATAAAATTAATATTATTTTGTACTTTTCAGTGCACCAACTGATAACGTTGGCCCAATTTTTTGTAAAAAATATTTATTTCACACTTTTGAGTGTAACATTGGTCACGAAAATCGTTGAACGTTCATAATACCAATGAAGATAGTACTTATCCTATTATCCACGTATATTCTTTGCTTGTAGTTGTTATTATTGAGACCTAAAAACATCGCTGTGGAAATACGCATAAGTATTTTAAATGTTACCATTTTACCACCGCTGTAACTCAAAAACCGTAACTCTAAGGAAAAAATTTTCATTATAAATGTTGCTACAACTAATTAGGTATTTCATGTAGTACCCACAGATTTTTAATTTTCGAAAGAAATCGCCCTCCCCACATATCAAAACTATTCATATTTGAGAATTTAACATGCCTCTCACTCGATAACTCTTTTGAAAAAATGTTCAATTTAAACGTTACCGGATATTGTCCTATCTTCAATTATACCACCTCAGATTTTCGATATTAGAGAAAGTTTGCCCCCTTCCCGATTTTCGGAGGGAAGGAGATTTGGATTTGCGTTTTTATAAATATGGGATCATTTCACATCGATTCAAAAATACTTATTTACACATATTTCAGACTTTACATCTGCTGTAACTCGAAAACCGTAATTCTATGGAAAAAAATGTTCGAGGTAAATGTTGTTACAAATAATCTGGTCTTTAATTTGGCATTTTCAATTTTTGAAAGAAATTACCCCTTCCACTTAGCGAAAATACAATACAAATGAATTTTAACTTTGCTCCGTAGCTCTTTAGAAAAAATATTCAATTTTAACATTTCCGGAAATTTTCTTATAGGTTTGATAGATTGTATGTATATTTACTAATATTATAAATGCGAATGTTGTTACGATTTCACACCTATAAGCCGCTGATCCATATTCCCTGTATTTTGGCAGAGATAGACAGGATTGTGAAAATGGACATAGGGCACCAAAATAAAACATAAGGGGCGTGAAATAGGGGATGAAAGACTACATGAAAAACACATTCTTTCTCAAATTAGGGATATATGCCTATGTACGTGTTTCAGCGTCTTTGAAAGATCTTTTATCTATTAATATTATTACATTATTTTGTATCTGTGAATTCAAAATCAGAATTCAACGTATTCTTATTATTTTACAATATCTAAGTATGCACAATAGCTTTTCAGTTTTTCACGATCTCTTCAATGTTTTTCGAAACAACCTTTAAATAAAAATTATTATGGATATGGATGAAAATTCAGAAAAGAAAGTATTCATTATTACAAATAAAACTATAATAGAATCAACATTTTCAAACAAATGCTTAACGGATCTAATTTTCATCAAGTCGAAAGAATATAACCATTCAAATTCAAAGTAGTGGCAAATCCCCTGCAGAGAAGAAACACGTGCATATAGTTAAATATCATTTTAGCTAGAGCAGCAAGATTAATAATTTTGCATACACATAGGCCACCAAACTGCATCTCAAACATCAGACGAACATTTTCAACAGCTTACATCAGCAGATTGATTAACAACCAAAAATTAATTATCGCTCCTTGTTTGTAGACATGGGTCTCTTCTTCTTCTGGTTGGGACAGAAATTTGCATATATTTTGCTTCTTCATCACACATAACATTTCGGCCAGAAATGGCCACTAATCTAAAATGGTATTTGGTTTATATGTCGTCGCCCGATCACAGAATTGATAATATCATTAAGTGGTCGACCATATCATGAAACCACACATTTCATAAAATAGCCAACTAATTCGGTCTTATAGTATGGGCATTCATCAACGTTAGGTCATATCATCCATGTAGAGTTTCCGTACAAGATGTACGAGTTCAAATAAATAAGGAACTTATTTATTATATTGACAGACGAGCCCCGAACGGAGGTGGTATACATATTCGACTGTCTGCTTTTTCATATAGTCCCATATTCATAAAAACGCAAATCTGAAATCGCGTTCCCTCCAAAAACAACCCCCGAAGGGGTGGAGGGGTCAATTTTTTTCGAAAATCGAACATCCGAGATGGCAGAATTAAAGATAACAAAATATTTAGAAACGTTCAAATTGAACATATTTGAGTAGAGTTTCTGCGATTTGAAATACCTACGTGTATTTTCGCTATGTGGAAGAGACAATTCCTTCTGAAAATTGAAAATCTGAGAAAGGAAAATTAATGACCAGATAATTTGTAGCAACATTTGTATTGTACATTTCTTCCATAGAGTTCCGTAACTTTTCGAGTTAAAAGAGTGGTAAAGTTTATAATATGCGTATTTCCGCGACGATTTTCTTAGATTTCTGAATAATAGCAAATACAAGCAAAGCTTAGGTACATTGATAATCGTGAACGTTCAACGATTTTCTGACAAATGTAACACTCAAAAATGTGAAATAAATATTTAAAAAAAAGTGGACCGACACTATCAGTTGGAGCATTGAAAAGTACAAAATAATATTAGTTATATTGGTGCTGGTACGTGTGAAGTTGGTGCCAAAAGTTTTCAATCTAACTGCAAATATTATTTTGTACCTTTCAGTGCACCAACTGATAACGTTGGTCCAATTTTTTATAAAAAGAATTTTTTTGTGAGAAAAATATAGGTAGGTATATCTTAGAAAATCAAAATCCGTTGGGAAATTAGCGGCAGCCTTTAAAAGCAGAAAATTTATCAAAAAGTCGAGAGGTTTCTGAATTTCATCAGGAAGTTTAAATTTGTTAGGTTTGCGTGATCTTCATCAACTAAAAAATGTAAAATAAGTACCTAAATTTTTATTGGATGAACTCCATAGCCTTAGATGAGATTCTTCTCTTTCATTAAACATAATTTAGTATTTAGCCAGTTCTAGCGACGGTAAATGTAACTTTTTTACTATATGATAATTCATATTAAGCCCAATCACATAGACAAATAAATTATTTCTATCTATTGTTAACAAATGATGTGGCAGTGCTCAATAAACAGTGTAATATTTCAAGTAATACTCGGCCGACTCATGACAAATTCTACGACTGGGCCACGACACATACACATTTTTTTATTACTTTTCTTCTTTTCTGTAACCGTTGATAGGATCCTGTAGAAGGCGTTTGGTGAGAGGTACGACGTTTCGTGTATGTGTCAAGTTAGTAAAAAAAAATAAACACGTATTAGGCCCTAAGGTATGTATTTGCCTTGTGATATATGTGGGTGTTAAATATCATCCATGTCTTGATTGCAAGGTATATAAAATAGGTAAATACATAGTAGTAGATGGAACACTCGGAATATGGGTACGACAGGCGCCATTTAATTTCCCAACATAAACCAGTAAAAGCTCGTTAGGGAAACATTGTGTGAACAGCAGCTATCACATAGGCGTACTAAGTATAGAACTTTGAAAATTTATCGAAATATTACAAGCTGTTGCTAAGAGCTGGTGAATAAGGTTCAGTTCAAAAATTGGTAGCACGGATATAACTCATATTGTACTAGGTACATAAAAAGCATAAAAACTTTTTTTTATGAGAATTTGAAATAAGTACATTTTCATAAATAACAAAGTCACGTCAGGAATCTGTTTCTGCGATAAGACAATGTGCCAACACATTCTTGAATGAACAAGAATCGGAATGCAAGGATGACCAATCAATAAGAATTCCTTTTGAAATATTTCAGGTAGGTACTAGAAACATTGCAACTCAAGAATATCTAAATAAATAAACCAGTTTTATGAGACCTCTATAGATCTGAAAATTGGATGATATACTGATAGAAAAGAAAAAGAAAAGATCCAAGCATCCATATCAAGCTAATGTTGATGCTACGTTCTAATTTTCTATCGTTTATAGTATAGAAAGGTATAAGCAGATAAATCGCTAGAGAGCGATTCGGACTCGCTTGTAGAAATTTTCGCAGCAGATTTTCCTGTAGACATTTTAGTGAGGCACTGCATCCTGTATTTTATCAAAATTTTAAGCTTGGTAGTTTCACAAAAACATCAGAAAGTTTTGTAAGGGTTTTGATGTTCAGCGCATTTAAAGAACTCTCAATTTTAGACACAGTTGCAGCAGTTATACAACTTGTGCTGGGCGATGCTAAATCAGCAAGAAACATAAATCAGATGATATGACATCAATCATAAATGATATTAAGAAAAGTTTATATTCTATAAACGACTTATTTTGAAAGCATTTAGGTTTATTCAAGTAGGTAACCAATTCAGAGTTTAATTTTTATAATTTTTTACAAAAATGCAAAAACTCATGAAGAACCTGTTCAAAATCTGTAGAAAATGAATAAGATCATTGATGTGAATATATGAGGCACACAAATATAAAACTATTGAGCAATAATCGATTGCCATTACATGAAAATAGAACGGATAGTTTTGAAATGTAAATCAACTTGATTGTCTTCGAACTGAATTGCTTCTTTCACTAGGTAGTTCATTTAATGAAATGGTGAAACATAAAGTAAGCGATTACCCAGAAGTAGTTTATTCAAATGAACAACAAAACAACAATAAATAAACCTATCTCGACAGAGTGAATTACCATCCAAAGAGTAGTTAGTAGTTGGAGTACCTATTCGATGTACTTTTTCGAGCCAGAAAAAAAATCCTCTCTCCTGCGAGTCCGTTCACCCGTCTCCTGTTCCAGTAACCTCATTTTCTCGATAATATTTTTAATGTTCATAATAAATTTCCCTAGGATTTCTAATCACAACACAACACATCCTAGTAGTAGATGCACTCTAAAATGGCGGCCGCAAGGTGGGAGTACCTATCTTCTACACTATCTATTCATACCCATTAACATTACTAATACCGGCACTACTACTAAGACACGACCTCTCACAGTCGTTTATGTTTATTTATACATGTCGCTGAATGTGGAACAAACAAGGAAATTATTTTAGCGATGAAAGAAGAGTCGTCATGAAAAATGGTTATGCTGCTTTTCCCATCATGCAAATCATCCCAGCAAAGAGCAGAGAGAGCGAGCAATGGACTCCGTATATAAGAGAAATGCACTGCACTGAATGAATCATTCCGATTTCTTTAAACTAACTACACACACCGAGTTTGTAAAAATTACTTGAATCTCTTCAAAAAATATTATGGCCACGTTTAAAAATGCACTGCACCCGGTAAGAACACTGATATCGGAATCCCCAATGCTGCCTATTAAATTGCAATGAATTGGGCCTCTCAAACCGGCGGGAGTAAAATGGGTACCAAATTTGAGATTTTAACTGCAACGAAAAAGCTCACCCTAATCCGACATGTAATAAAGGCACTGCGGAACCCTTCAGGGCCTTCAGGTAATAAAGATATTTTTGGTCATAAAAGCTTTTCAATTGAATGCTACTAAATGATGTTGTTTCTGACATGTTTTTAAAATAGGACGTACATTTAGGGCCGATTTCATAATCAAATTTAATCTCTTATTAATTTTAATCCTAGATTAAAAATTTCATAATTTTTTTGGTTGGACATATAATTCAAAGTTACTTTAGAAACACGAAAGAGATGGTAACTAACGTTGTTGAAGTTATTGAAAATTGCAAAAATTTTATTCCGTTATCGAGATATGACTTAAACAAATTGGAGAATTAACTAATCTCCCATTAAGGATTCATTATGAAATCGGCCCTTAGTTTGTAAAATAAATCCGGACAATTTCCTTCATATTGGAACTTTCATCATATTTATATTAATTATGGAGATATCGTTTTGACAGTGACAGTCACAAGGAGAAACGTTTGTTAGTTATTAACAAATACATATATCTTCTCAATCCAGAAAACATTAAAGATGAGCTGTGCAGCAAAAGTGTTTATGATTGGTGAAAAAAAAATTGGTAAGCAGGATCCAGCTGGACCATAATCATGAACAGAACGATAGTAAGCTGAACTGAAAAGTAATTTCATCTGCGTGTAAGCGAAAAGCCGTGGATGATAAAAACAGCAAAAATCATAAGACTTGAATTGGCTACGATCTACATACCTAAACCAGTCACAAAAACGGATTTAACTTACATCCGAAGAAATATGTACTTCAACGGAAGGAAAAAACTTCTACCAGAACCACAACCATGAAATAGAACGGAAGTCCACAATGCAGTGACTAATATCAATTTTATAGTAAGTTTAAAGTAAAATTTTTATATGCTTCTGAACAATTATTTAGAATACATTTTATATCATTTATTTGCAGTGGTTTTATTTATGTTTGGTTCAGTGCCCATTTTACATATACATTTTTCAGGTAGAGTTTCGGCAAGTAGAATAGATCAGAAATTCCCAAAATGTTATCTCCATTAGTCGAAGAGAGATTATGTATGATATTTTCAATGATTTAGCTTTTATGCCCCTACTACATCTAGATATGGTACCGGTCGAAATACTTTTTACTAAAATCCTGTGTTGTCATAGCTCATTCTACAAAAGAGATGTAATTTAAAAAAAATGGCTTCCTATTCAAGATAACAAAATTACTACCTGCAAATCAAAACTGAGAAATTCAGAAACAGTGTTAACAACAATGTTAGATCCAGCATACCCAAAAAACCCAAATACATTTTGTAAACGCTACTTTAGCCACCGGAAACAGTTTTCCAGCTGATTCGGCGGCGCACTGCAACTAGCAATAGCCATTTTCCGTCAAACTAGAGACTAATCCGCAGTCTACTTAAATCAAAATATTTATTTAAGTGGCAACCCCTAATTTAATTTCCTTCCATTGTCGTTTTTTTTTTTGGTAAAATATTTTGTTTTGTCTCAGAAATAAATGTTTTGATATAACTGACAGCGGATAATTCCTAAATGTTTAGGATCCATTGAAATGAAATCTACATTCAAAATTTCATATATTTTCTGATTGTACTTATAATTCAAAGTTACTATAAAAGAACGGGAGATAAGGTACCTGAAGTTACAAATGTTACTATAAATTGCAGTATTTTTAGTCATTAATATCGGTGGTCTAGTTGATAGACGCTTGTCTTCAACCGAGAGGTATGGGGTTCGAGCCAGACTAAGGACTTTTTCCTTAAATGAAAATTTCCTGGAAATTTCCCGGGGGTAGATAGATGGCTTAAAATGGCAAAAACTAGCGATCGTCATCACTTGCCCCATACTAACCCGCATTGAGGCAGCGTGGTAATGTACCTACAGGTAGAGACATATAGGTGGTTCGGAGTCCAACTTAAACTGTAGGTTCCCTTATCAATTGTAAAAATCTGACACGGCACTGAAGGGGAGGCCTGTTCAGTAGTAGACATACAAAAAGGCTGACAACATCAAGTTATTAGTTAGGTATAGAAATTTAATAATTAACTAATCTAATGTTAGGGATTGATTATGAAATCTGTCCTTAAACTGATTGCTCAAAACCGGCTCCTTGATTAAAAGAAATGGTACTACTTTATTATGAGGAAATTTTGGATCTAATGATAGGAAAACATGGTGCCGCCATTTGAAAAATATTGTTTGTTGTTGCGTTGTGTTTTTTATATTTCAAACAACCTTTTGGAAGTATTAGTATAATCTCATCAATTAATTATATCAATTATATCAAGTTTAACAAAATAACCTTATATTTTTGAGTAGGTATCTTTCCAAAAAGAAATAATACAGCAGAACAAGTTCCAGGCCAAATATTTTGGAACATATTATATTACAGGTAATGGAAAATATTTAGGTAAGTTTAATTGCGATAACTGGCTTTCCAAATGTCAAGGCACTTATGACGTTTACATTATCAATGTCGCAGTTGCAAAATGTGGTAGGTAATTTTTGTATTCATTATCATCGGTCTTTAAATATTCCAAAGCTGATGATAACTCAACATGTAATATCAAACACATTGTGAAATAATTAAGGTAATAAAAAACTTGGTAAAAGTCTAGTTTAGCGGCTTTTGCTGTAAAAAAGGCAGAAGACGCTATTTTTAATAATAAGGAAAATGGTGATCTTAAGACTTTTCCATCCCAAATAGATAGTATATAATCATACTTGCACTGTATTTAACGATAATAATCCTCAAAATTAGCAAAAAAATCCGTGAAAATACTAAACATAAGTTTGCGAAAAAATGAGGTTGAACAAATTGATGATCAACAATCAAGTGCTGTTAATGTCAATGGTGCCAACGCTGTCAGTATAACTTTCGCAGTATTAGATTATTTTATGAATTCCATTTCCAAGAATATTTGCTTTAGAAAAAACAGGCAATATATTCGAATAAAGCAATAAATGAATTGATATTTTCGAAAGCCTGAAGACAAAGTTCATCACCTTCGTCATCAAAAGTTGCCATAATATTTTTGGTCTAAAGCAAGTATTTGTGAAAAAAATATTTCTTTTAAATTTTACATGAAATTATACCTTTAGACACATAAAATCTGACCGCTTGATTTATGCTATCATTAACGAATATTTTTAAAAAAAGTTCAATATCGTAAACGTAATATTGGTGCGTAGACATAAAATAAAAAGTTTAAAAAAATCTATTCAGAAGCGATATTGTGAAAATTCGTATTCAAGATCATTGTTTAGTACCTATTAAAACGAGATATTATGAATTTATTATGTTTGTGATAGAATGGTCCCTTACTTTTACAAACAAGATGAATTTTACCAAAAATATCGCTTAATTATGAAAAAAAAATTATTGATTCCTGGTAGGGATATATGAAAATTTAGAGCAAAATAAGAAGTAGTCCTCATAAAATTACAGTTGATATTCTTTTTTTTTAGATTCGAGTTATAACATCAGGTCAAAACTGGTTAGTTGATTAAATAAAAGTCAAATTAAAATTTTCAGATTCAATCAAAACTTATAAAAGATATAATTCAAAAGTATGTTTCTCCTTTTCTTCTTAAGCTTTCTGTTAAAAAATCATATGTTTATCCTTAATCATCCTGCCAAAATTATTATCTACTTATTACTAGTATTTCTAGTGAGCCGGGTAATTGTTATCATATGAAAGCCTCTTATTTTACTAAATACTTTTTTACAAAAAACTGGACCGACGTTATTAGTTGGTGCACTGAAAATTACGAAATAATATTCATTCTATTGGTGCTGTTACTTTTGAAGTTGTGCAGTTTCAGTTAGATTGATAACTTTTGGCACCAACTTCACAAGTACCAGCACCAATAGAATTAATATTATTTCGCAATTTTCAGTGCACCAACTAATAACGTCGGTCCAGTTTTTTGTAAAAAAGTATTTATTTCAGACTTTTGAGTGTAACATTGGTCACAAAAATCGTTGAACGTTCACCACTAATATCTCATTACCCACGTATATACTTTGCTTGTCCCTGTTATTATGTAGAGATCTCAGAACATCGCTGCGGAAATACGCTCAAATATTTTAGATTTAACCATTCTACCACCGCTTATCTCGAAAACCGTAACTCTAAGGAGAAAATGTTCTTTATAAATGTTGATACACATATTATTGTCTTTCATGTGGCATCAAAAAATTTTCAGTTTTCGAAAGAAATTGCCCCTTCCACATAGCAAAAGTACCCATATGTGAGATTTTAAAATGAATGTAGCTCGAAAACCTTAACTCTTTTGAAAAACTGTTCAATTTAAACGTATCCGGATATTGTCCCGGATATTTAACCCCTCCACCCCCTTCGGGGGCGGTTTTCGACGAGAAGGAGATTTAGGTTTGAGTTTTTACGAAAATGGGACCAATTTCCAAGTCTCCTCTTTAAATGAATCAAAAATCATCAAAATCGGAGCACGTTTACTATATATAAGGCGCGAACAAACCAAAAAAAAGCAGTCGAAATGTATACCTCCTCCGTTCGGGGTTCGTCGGTCAAAAACAGTTTTATTTAATTTCAAGATAGATTGCAGATAAAAAAAATATAAATCATTGGAAATTAATCCTACGTACGAGAAGGTGGCTGTGAAAAATAACAAAGTTACAGTACGTAATTTAATAGCGGTGGTCTATGAAATCCGCGTCTGCGTTTCCACAATGCAATATTATTCGTCAAACACACTAAATCTGCAATTTAAGAACTGCAAATTTCAAAAGCCGAATTTTCTCTTATAACTAATCAAAAAAAAACATATTTTATTATTATGAAACTTTGGTATTCTGCAGCCTAAATAAATACCCAGCCCAAATTTATTATAATTATTTATTATATAAATATTTCTTCTGAACATTTCCCATAAACACTTACTGTGTGTGTCTCGCTTAGCACTTCTTCTAGTTCCGCCACTGGCTTATGCAATTAATCCCAATTGAGTTATTGACTTGAGTATCTCGAAGCCTTACCTGAAAAATAAATGAAAAACAATCTTTAAAGTAATTGCGTACGACTAAAACGATAGCAGAGTTTAAAATGGTGTTTCAATTAATTTATTTAGGCATATTCGATGCAATATTGATAACACGCTCACTCGCCAATATATATGTATATATATATATATATATATATATATATATATATATATATATATATATATACATATTAACATGGGCAATGAACTGTTTATAGCTCCATTTATTTATTGTTTATTTTGAATTGAATAACACGATAGATTGAGCAGTAGTGCGCGGTTCAGTGATAATAATGCATGTATTTATAGATAAAAAGATTTGTGGAATGTAGACGTCTCTATGCTAATTTAGGAAATCAATTAGTACTTAAACATTATACACCAGGGCTGAAGCATTTGGAAATGGTAAAACGTGGAAAAAATCATAGTAGGATGAAACATATTAGAAAAGGAGGAGATTATAAGAAAACTGAAAAGAAAAATAATTTACGGGCGATCTGAGGTCGAGAAGTGGAAGGGGTGAGTTTTTAAGTGTAAAAAACGGTTAATCTCGATTCCTATGGAAAAAAGTTCAATAGCAAAGTTGCAGGTAATGAAAAGTTTTACAACTTTTGTATTAGGTACAATTTTTTCATATAAACTCCAAACTTATATGAAAAATTGAAATAACCAAATTTTTGGTTTTTCATTTTTGTCTTGAAAAAAATTGTTCCACGAAATTTTCTTACTTTTTTATGTCCCAAACATCTTGTTTTTTTTTATTTTTTTTTTTCACCTTATTTTGACTTAATATCGAAAAAGCATCCTAATTTTCAATAGAAAATTCTACCGTCAAAATATCTGCTTTTTTAAAAAAGTCGGTGGGCTATTTGTTCCTTAAAATATCTACTTTCTGATGGTGTATACATATACATTACTATGGTAAATTTTCTCAGAAAATGCAGATGAAATCCCCTTTAAATCCTATCTTCAATATTTAGAACAACTATTTTCGCATGTTTTTTGCAATCTTTATGTTTTATGGATTTGTGTTTATTTTATCAATTTAACATGGAATATTACGTTTTTCGAGTAATTCAAGTGTAAACTTAATAAATAGCTCAAAAATTTTTTTGCCTTTTCAGAGAAAATTTACCAAAGTAATCTATATTTTTTTTACACCATCAGAAAGTAGATATTTTAAAAAACAAAAAGCCCACCGACTTTTTTTTGGAAAAGCAGATATTTTGAAGGGAGAATTTTCGATTGAAAATTAGAGTGCTTTGTCGATAATAAGTCAAAATAAGGTGAAAAAATACATAGTTTAAATCAAAAAATTACACTTTGTTTGGGACATAAAAAGGTAAGACCAAATTTCGTGGGAATTTGTTTTTTGTAAAAGATTAAAATAAAAAAAATAAAAAACTTGGTTATTTGAATCTTAAACATAAATTTTGAGGTTATGTGAAAAAAGTAAATACAAAAGTTGTAGATCTTTTTATTACTTACAACTTTTCCATCAAAATTTTTTATAGGACTTGCAGTTTCGCCCGAAATCGAGACAAACCATTTTTACCCAAAAAACTGGCCCCTTCCAATTTCCGACCTCAGATCGCCTGTAAATTATTCTTCCTTTCATTTTTGTAATATTCTATTCCTTTTCCAATGGGTTTCATCCTACTATTATTTTTTTGGTTTCAAAAATTATCGACCCAGGTCTATTAGGTATGTATTTATTATTCAACTGAAAATGGTACTAAAGGATGAGGTGTACCAGTTAAATGTCTAATAAAATTAACCGACCACTGGGCACACACTAATTTATTACAAAAAGTGATAGTGATGATAATTTTAAATCAAGACAATAATAAACTAAGATAGATTAAAGAATATTTTCTAAGGATCTGAGAAAAAAATCAAGCTTTGTAAAAAAATAGAAAAGGAGTATACATAAGGTATAATCATCTCATATATCAAACACTTTTTTTGAGATGAAAACATGTCAGAGAGTCGAGCCAACAATTATTATTTCTGTTCCATAATTTCAGAAAAAATGTATGACTTGACCTCATTCGACGTTTCTAAAAAAATATCTAGATGATTATATAATGGCCTAGAAAACATTCAGCCTATTTAACTAATTAAAAAAGCAATACAACCATTATTTTTGCGAGATATTTTAAACTTAATAATTGTTTCTACCTTGACCTTACCTACAGACGATTCTAACGACAAATCGAAATGATCCAAGGTTATAAAGATATAGATGTAGAAATATATTAGGGATTTTTGCCCATTCAAGGTTTAGATTCAGAATTTTAACTATATTATTGAATAAGTTATTATTTTGAAAATAATTTTTTATACTATAAATTTTCAATAACCTTCAAATATCTCTCGATTATTACAGAAATACTTGGAACACCCTCTCCCATATTTTATTCTAATAGTCTCTAATCACAACGTCTGACATTGCAGATTTTTTTTCCAGAAAAAAAAGTCAAAGAACATATTTGAATAATTTTATTTTAAAATGTAGGGGTAGAGGGGGATTTTTTAAATAAAAAAAATAAATATTGAATAGATATCTTTATTTAACTACAATGGTTCCCACGTAAGAGGGAGTTTTTGAAAAAAATAAACAGTAATTAACCTTGAGCATATTTATTAATAATTTTACAGGATTCTATTCCCAGTTTAAAACAGTCAACTAAATTATCTTTAGGACAGGTACTAGAACAATCTGAAAAATAAAGGATATGCTAGGAAAAGCATAAATTAAATGATATACCATCAAAACATAACCTTTATATGCTTACTCTCCAGTTAAGATTTTAATAAAGCATAATATAATTATAAACACTAGGCCGTATTCATAAACAAATTTAATTAGTTCGATACTACTTTAGTTTGTCAGTTAGTTACTATGGTAACGATAATCTTAGTAAGTTTTTCGAATAGTTAATCCATTGGGGAAATCACCTAAGTTATCAAAACCGGAAATTTCTTCAGAACTTTAGATTGTCAGTTAGTTACTATGGTAACGATAATCTTAGTAAGTTTTTCGAATAGTTAATCCATTGGGGAAATCACCTAAGTTATCAAATCAAAACCGGAAATTTCTTCAGAACTTTAGATTGTCAGTTAGTTACTATGGTAACGATAATCTTAGTAAGTTTTTCGAATAGTTAATCCATTGGGAAAATCACCTAAGTTATCAAAACCGAAAATTTCTTCAGAACTTTGAAAGCTCTAAAATACTGACGGAGATGTCATCAAAGATGAACTGTTAAAATTACAGAAGGGCAAAGCTGGACAAACGCAGCCCGAGGAGTACCAAAATGGTATCATATCGAAGGAAGTCTCTTTCTTCCAAATACAATAATTAAGTTAATGGCAGCTTAACATTGAATTTCTTACATCCGATTATAGCAGTGTTTCTCGAAAAGTGGTAGATACGAGATGAGTTTGGTATGGGTACATAATGCAGCAGGATTTAGCTGAGTCTATTGCGGGAAGAAGCTTTTGTTCGATTACAAACAGAAAAATGAAACAAAGCTCTGGTAGTAAATGAGTATCTGTGAATTTTAATTATCGTTTATTATTATTTTGTTAATCTAGGCCATTCTAGAACAGCGTCTGCCTGCGGAAGTTGATAATCCAAAACAATGCAGGAGACCGCAGCTCTGAAAATATCTGTGGAAGCTTGCCCCATTCACCCGCTTAAGTTTTTTATCCATGAGTTCAGACCGAATTATCTTTTCCTTCGATTAACAGACAAAGTATATCGTAACGTTCATCTTGCTTGATATGGCTCAGGTTTTCTTTTCTTGACTGTCAGCATTTTAATGCTATCAGATTGTCACGATTCGGACAATTTCAAGGCCAAGGTTGCAACTGGCCAGAAATACCTAACTTTATGTTGTTGAGGGCATTTATTCGCTTGCCCAATTCTTGCTTCGCATTGTTCATTAACAATTGTATGGTATTTCAGAGACGTTACTTGTCTATGCACCTACTAGAAAATAAAGAATAAATATATTTTGATTGCTATTCAAGCCATATGTTTCTTTAAATTTTGGGAAACACTGGATGATATAGGAATGTTTACATATCGCCCCCACAGGCAGAGTAGTAGCATCCGAGGCGCACCGCTCAGGACAATGGACCTGGTGTGTTAACCCTGAGTGTGCCATGCATGACAAGAAGCACTTAGGATAGGTCGGGAAGAAACACGTGAGGGAAATCGCTAACTATCCGCACAGACACACACACACTCACATATATAAACATACACTGAAAACCCCACCACACTCCACCCTTTCCCCTTCTGCTAGCGCAGATGCATATCACCGAAGTCGATACTAGGAAATGCAGCGTCTTCAAGGTTCCCCAGGTGTCGATGTCACCGACAACAATGCAATCAACATGCCTGGAACTTTTAGACGTTCTGATGAAATTTCCTTTGAAAGTGTCGACAAGAGTTGTGACACTTCCAAAACTGTTTCCTAAATCTAAATTGAATTGAAAATTAATCGAAATTTTGTAATATGTGTATAAACATCTTCAGCAAACATAAAAGACAGGATGTTAGAAAATATATACCTATATTGAGTGAAAATTGTATACAATATACGAGGGTGATATCATGATTGTCTCCTTTAATTTATTCCCTTAACCGCACTTATGTAAGGTATTCCTTACATAAGTGCTTAATATCGCTTCTATTTTCTCGACTACCCACAATTTTTCTGACCCAATTTCACGCCCAGCACTTTCAAAAGGATTTTTCAAAATGAGCCTTCACAAGAATTTAAATCTCCGATAGTTTGACCCTTGTAACAAATCAAAACTAAAAATCCATTGCTCAACAGTCGAAAAAAAACTTACTTGCTTTCGGAAGGACTGAGGGTGCAGCTAACCTCCTCCTTTCCACTTGATCATTTATCAGCAAACAAAATTTTAATATATCCAGATACAAATGAATAATGAAAGACTAGAAAATCAAACAAAGACTATTCGTACTTATATAATTATTCATTTCTAGGTGAAACAAATATTTTTCATAAAACCATTTCAGTCATCATCTAATTTAGTAGCGAAATTTTGGAAGCAACAACTAGCATTTTGAATATGGCAGTTCCTTTTCTCCTTACCCCTAAGATGCTGACTGGAACTAGACTTTTGAACGATAAAAAGGAAATGAGGTTCAAATAGTGTGGCTAAAGCAAATAAACATCAACAACAAAAACCAACAGTTTGGATTTACACCAAGACTTCAAAATAAGGCCTATTATAAATTATACCTCAGAAACAAGACCAGAAACATCAAAAACGAAACCAGTGTTGAAGTCCACAGAAATGAAAATACTTCGACGTATATCAATAAAAATGTTACTAGACGTAATTCATTAAAGAATAGCCACTGCAACGAAAGATAAAGGAAGACAGAAGATAGTTTGGTAAAAATGACAAAAGATAAATCTCCGATTGGTACACTTAGCATTGGTCGATCGCGGAAAAGATGGCGTGACAATCTAGATTTAAGATGGGTACAAAAAAGTATCTAAGATCTATTTAGAAAAAGCAAAGGGTCTACTTCATAGATCTACAGAATTTCCTAATCTATTCATTATGTATCTATAGCTTAATTTCATGTTTAGGTATAAGTTAGGTTGAGTATATGTAATACTCAATTCATATGAAATATGAATACGATAGAGAATATATCATTGAACTATGAAAGATAATCAGCTGATTACAATCGATTCCAATTCCGTGACAACGTCTTCAGGTAGGTATACCAACTCAACTAGATCAACTGTTTTTGTTTTCAATAGACTATAAACAAAGTCATCAATGGTCATGATGAAACAGAATGCGACAATATCTTAGTTTGGTATTTGACCTGGACCATAGTCAAGGTGATATTCAAAAAAAGATTCTTGACTCGAACACCTATCTCCCCCATATCAAAAGCCACAATTTCTAAAACGGAAATCACCCGGACGCAATTGGAATTGAATAGAAAAATAATGTAGACTTCCAACTTAGAGACACACACACAATCGATTCAAGAGATTGATGGACTGCATAAGTTATTGATAGCAGAATTCAATTATTATTGATTTCAGATCGCTCAATGATGATAATAATAATACTTTATTATTGATAACCTTATACGAAGAACGCTTTTTGTTCCGAGACATTGAAATAACTCGCATACCTACCGCTGGTCGGGATTTCTTGTTGTCGTCTGTGACAAATACATGCTGGGTGACTCACATGATTGGCTCGATATTTTCAAATGTTAATTGCAAATGCAATCTTGGGAATACCAGATTTGTTATATAAAATAAAATACTGGTGGTGTTGTGTTGCCGAACGATCCAAAAAGTCATCCCCAGTTAGCTGTTGAATATGAGAATATTCTGGACTAGAAGTCAGAGTCACATAAAGAGAGGAATTCCTTGTAATGTCATAAATATTGGGTGCATTTAGATAAACGCTAAAATGAGTGTGTTCGAACAACGGTAGCAATAATAATAATTGTTGATACTATTGATACAAGTTTTGGTCAAATAATATTTTTAAATACGATAACAGTTATTCACAAAAAAAATCAGAAACCAGCATAAATACATAAATATCCTTCTAGGTTCATGGAAGACTTCTTTATGTATCACAGCTGCTAATGACTTATTCCACTTATAGGACTTATTCAGTATAACAATCTTGCTTCTTCTTCTTCTAATACCTAATCTAACGCCGAGTACGACGTTTGGTGTTTGGTGACACCTCGCGTATATTTGTGTTTTTAGAAGCTTGGAGTAAAATGTAAATTAACAATTTATATACATATATACATATATATCGGTTTTAAAACGGTCGTTGTATTGGTCTTCTCTAAGATTTCCCTCACTAATAGCCCCTTAGCTCCTTCTAAGTTTTCCTGGGCCCACTCTCTTTCTTCTACCCGATTTTTGGCAATCTTGTATCTTGCTTTCTCTGGTCATGTCTACACCATATTAGTTGGTTTCTTTCGATTTCTGTTTTTAGTGATTCTTCTATACTCATTCGGCGTATTATTTCTTCATTTCTATCTCGACGACATATTCCTAAAGATCTTCTCAATACATTCATTTCCACCGCCTCTAATTTTCTTTTTATTTGTTAGTCTCCGTTAGTCGCCACTTCTCGGCTCCATACAGAGATATATATCATAAATGTTCGTTGTTTTCCTATTTCTTGAGACCGAGAGAGAATTCCATTGAGGCAACCAATTTGTTCTTCATGCTTGTGTGATTCTCTTTTTCATTTCATTTTCGTCTCTCATAATTCATTACAGCTTAATAATATCATCATTTCCTAGCTGGATATTTGATATGTCAGTTCCAATTGTGAGGTATTTTGTTTTTTCTACGTTGATTTCCATCCCCATCTTCTATATTCCTCCAGCAGTTTTGTAGCCGTATACTCGATATCTTTCTTATTTTAATTATTACCAGGCGGTTTCAAAATATGCGAAGTAAAGTTCAGTATTATGTGTTCATCATTATATTACAGTTCAGGTTTGCGCATTTCCTTTAATATTGCTCAATATTAAATTTCTTCTATTGCTGTTCAATATATATCATTCAAAATTATAACTTCTATGACACAAGGAATTGATTTTCCCAAACTATATTTCTTCTTCTTTTTATTACACTCTCACATATGTTGAATACTGAATGAAATCAAGTATCTGAAGAAGAAAAAAGTATTTTCAAGGGCAGCCGTGGTAACAAGAAGAAGAAGCAGTCTATCGGAGACCAGGTTGTATAAATAACCTGCACTATGCAGAGTGATCCCAAGAATGCAGGAATGGAATTCGCGTTTCCGGTCTGCTTCTATATAGGGATGGGTACTTTTTACATAGATTCTAGATTTCAAGGATAGTTTTTGATCCAGTGTTCAAGTATATTGATGAAGAATAGAGTCTAGAATGAAGAGTGAGAAATAGAAAATAGTTGCCAATAAATTTTACATGCGTGAATAGTAATAATTGTTAATATTAAAATTTATTATTAATATCATAGGAAGGTTTATGACCTCGTAGCAAAGATAATTTTACAAAGTACCTTAAATGTCTGCGTTAAACACGCAACGCACACACTCACACGCACATTATCCAAAAAACTTTATACAAGATGACAAGAAACTGTCATTTATAACATATATTATCTCACCGTTTAACACAGCTCCACCTCTTTCACAACGACTTGAATATAAATATGAGCAAAATTTTCACATTCTGTCTCATTCAAGGTCAAACAAGCGGTAGGTATAAAGCTACTTCATTTTATATATATAATAAAACAACCCAATATCACACTGGTCCACTACAAAGTTTCATATTGGTGCGAATATTTGATCAAATATGATTCAATCTAAAATATACATTTCGTTTTCATTTAAAAAGTTCACGCAATGTCTGTGTTTGATTTGCAAAATTAGCAACCAAAGTTATACGTATATATATATAAAAAAAGAGTAGACGTTCAAGTCTTCTCTAGAATAGCATCTTTTACGAGCAGCCAGAGTTTATTAAACTGGTCTATAACACACAAGAAGGTAATCTACAGAGTGGTTTTGTATTTTCAATAGAAATTCAATTCTATATGAATTGAATTTATTCTCGTCATTTGAATATTTTGCTAATAAATTCTTTTCTTTTTGTTTTGATTTCACAGAATTATCAAGCATTCACGTGTATCCATACGTATATATTTTGACCGACAAACCCAAACGGAGGAGATATACACGACTGTCTGCTTTTATTTTATTCATTCAAAAGATAAGACTTGGGAAATGGTCGCATATTAGTAAAAACAAAAACTCAAATCCAAAATCTATTTCCCTCCAAAAAATACCCCCGAAGAGGTTGGACGAGGCAATTTTCCTCGTTAATCGAAAATCTGAGACGGCAGAATTAAAGATAGGCCAATATCCGAAAACGCTAGTGGTGCTGATACTTATGAAGTTGGTGCCAAAAGTTTTCAATCTAACTGCACCTGTACAACTACAAAAGTACCAGAATCAATAGATTTAATATTATATTGTATTTTTCAGTGAAAAATATTTATTTTAAAAAACAAATCATTCCACACACAAGGGAGTTTATATGCTGGGAAATATATAAAAATAGGTTAAAGATATTTCTTCATGCGTACATATCACCGCAATTTTTTCCAAATAAAATAAAGTTGATTTACTCTCGGAAAAAAAACGTTAAATCTCCTATCGCTTGTCTCGCTCAGCTCAAAGGTTGAACGAAGCCGAGCCAATGTAATGCTCATATGATTCGGTTGATTACTCTGCTACAAAACTACAAAGAATTCGATATTTCTGGCGGCATCGCTTTGGTAAGGTCTTTATCAAAGATACTGCTACTGTACAAAGCAATAACGAATAGCACGGATGTTGGCAGTAGGCAGTCCAGATATAATCACAGATCCGCATAACGGAGGTCCGGATACTCGAGTATCTACTGTATTATGGCTAATTATGTTTTAATTATGTCATGAATCGACGCCATATGATTCTGGTGATATTGGTTTGACGTCAATGCCAATTTGTTAACACACTGGAAGGAATCTCAGTAAGAGGTTGAATGTTCTTCTTTCAATGTTTCAATTGAAAATAGAACAAAATCAGTGCTTGATAAATCTATTATTATTTATTTTATGGAATATTCAAATATCCGTTCTAACTAGCCAAATCGAAAATTTTACAACAATCAACGAATCAAGCTTACTTCATCACTATGATTTTTAAGAATCATAGATCCAACACTCATCTGTAATAAATATATATTCATCCTCCCTGTACCAACAGGTTCATTTGCTCAACATTTTAAATGTCCAAGAAACATAAAAGACTGACAGGGTTCAACGCCTTATCTATTATGATAACTTATGCAGTTCTGGGAACATGCATAATTCGAAAAGTTTTCCGCAATTTGCAGCCAAATCCACTCCAATCACTTGCACGTTTTATGGCTTGTTTCTTAAGTAACCAACTTGCACTTAGTTGCCAACTTTACTGATATTGTTTAAGTTTGAAAACGTTTACGACAGCGCTAGGTGCGTTATCTATATTTTACTGGAAGCATCGTACTGAGACTTATTGTTACTTTCTATAATAGATAAATGGTTAGAAAACTTTACAAACAGAGGAAAATTGAAAATAATGGATATAGAAGATTTCATTCACTCCATATTATTGTTTTATTATGAATAACGGTGCAACTTATTAGCAAAGTTGAAGTGAGAATTGTAAATCATACTATAATAAAAATTTCAATATAGAGAATACACCTTTGATACCTACCGAAATTCCCCCAAAATTTAACACACTCAACCTTATCAGTTCGCAAATATTTTTATAGATTAACATAACTGCTCTAATGCAACCAACACATGTTCTTTAGACAAGTGGTTAGGATAAAAAAAAGTTCAACAAACTCTTATCTCCGAATATATATTTTTGGCAAATTATGGTTCCATTAGATAAGAACTTTCAGGAATTTGATTCTGATTAAATGATACGTCATAGTATATGCACACCATCTATAGATATTAAAGAAATTATTATTATAAGTTAATATCTTTCTGTCTCAGATGGACATACAAACACCGTAAATTAAATGGTAGACTGTAGAAGTCTTTTGGTACTAACGTCAAAAGAAGATTTCTTCCGTCCAAAATATGTTGAAATATAAATGACTATTCCGAATGAAATAAAAGCGTAAGAGTTAGGAGTTTGATGCATTATTTTTATTGAATAAAATTTCAGTCAAATTGCACCTACCAAGGATGATGTAATGCAATGTGGGTTGGAGTATTTTCTCAGGGAGTAGTTTCTACCGTTGGTAGGTATTGCGAAAAAACGTCAGACAATGTCGTTTTTAGGGTTCCGTGCAGTCGATGAAAAAACGGAGCCCATATACAATTAATATTCTGGATCGAAGCCTATTTTATCCGAATCTACAAAACGAAAAAAAATAAACAAAGTTATTACCCATACAGAGAGAGGCAAGAAAAAGTGCAAAAATATTTTTTAGTCAAATTTTTAAATTAAATGGTTTAGAATAAACTAGTTGTTGGCCTCGACTTTGTCCGCCTGGATGTTAGTTTCATCAAAATAAATTAAGATAGCTTTTCTCCCGACATACGATTCAAATGGAACAAGACCTTTCAGAACCTTCGGAGATGTGCGCGAAAAAAAAATTAAAATCTTTTTGTGTTTTTATGTTCTCTTGATATATACCTGCAATGTTCAGAAACTCCAAATTCTATTGTTTTATTATAGCTACGAATACTTTAAGGGAAATATACGGATATTGACCTTCTTTCCCTTAACCCGAAAACTACCTAGAGTAAAATTTAGAAGTGTTGTTAAACAGCTCTTTTTTGAAAAGTCGGTCAAAAAAAGAGATAATCCGTTTGACGATGCAATAACAATTATATCCTGGATCATATCCGACTTTTAAATCAACATACAACAGTCCTTATCCTGATATTTTTTTGTGATTGGGACAATTGCGACCATCCAAGCAATGTGTAAGAGTAAGTTGTTGTTTTTTTTTGACCGACGAACCCCGAACGGAGGAGGTATACAATTCGACTGTCTGCTTTATTATTTTTTTTTTTTGGTTCGTGCGCGCCTTTTATATAGTAGACGATCTCCGATTTTGATGATTTTGGATTCATTTGAAAGAAGGGGATTGAGAAATGGTCCCATATTCATAAAAACGCAAATCCGAAATCTCCTTCCCTCCGAAAACCGCCCCCGAAGGGGTGGTGGGGGCGAATTTTCTCGAAAATAGAAAATCTGA
Source organism: Crioceris asparagi (assembly GCA_958507055.1). NCBI lineage: Eukaryota > Metazoa > Arthropoda > Insecta > Coleoptera > Chrysomelidae > Crioceris > Crioceris asparagi. The sequence goes on along the minus strand of OY293827.1, from coordinate 15,011,674 downwards.
GTTGGTATAATTAAAGATAGGACAATATCCGGAAACGTTTAAATTGAACATTTTTTCAAAAGTGTTACGGTTTTCGAGATAGACGCATGTTAAATATGTATTTTTGCTATGTGGAGAGGACAATTTCTTTCGAAAATTGAAAATTTTTCGATACTACATGAAAGATATAATTATTTGTAGCAACATTTATAATGAACATTTTTTCCTGAGAATTACGGTTTTCGAGTTAAATCGGTGTTAAATGGTAACAACTAAAATATTCAAGCGTATTTCCGCCGCGATGTTCTGAGATCTCAATAATAACCACTACAAGCAAGGAATATACGTGGGTAATAGGATAAGTATTATCTTCATTGATATGGTATAGTGAACGTTCAACGATTTTCGGGACTAATATTACACTCAAAAGTGTGAAATAAATATTTTTTGCAAAAAATTGGACCGACGTTATAGTTGATGCACTGAAAAGTATAAAATAATATTACTTCTATTGGTGATGGTACTTGTGAAGTTGGTGGCAAAAGCTATCAATCTAACTGCAACTGCACAACTTCAAAAGTACCATCACCAATAGAAGTAATATTATTTTATACTTTTCAGTGCATCAACTATAACGTCGGTCCAATTTTTTGTAAAAAATATTTATATTCATTAAAATATATTTGCGACGTCAGATAGCTGACAGCGCTATAAAGTTTCATGTTTAATGAGACATTAAAATGAAACATACACACAAACAACGTACAGGGCGTTACTGAACCAAATAAATCATTCTTTTACAATGTTAAAATGTTGCATATATACCTATCCAATGTTGAAACTATAGCGGCTGAAAAACAGTCAGTCAGACAGCATTCATTCAGTTCGGTAGAGAATTAGAGATGTGTATCAGGTAGAAATTGGGTTCTATGCAACGTTTTGTGTATTTCTTGGAATATAATATGTAGGTTTTTTACTTTTGTGACCTACAAAATGGTGATTCACTAGAAGAAGAATATAATGTAGAATAAAACAACTGGTTAGGAAGATACTATGTTGGGTTATTGAAAAAAGAATGAGGTATACAAATATTTGTTTTTGTTCTAAAACAATAGAAGTTTCTAGAAACAGATACTAAAAGGTCAAACTACTAGATGACGCAACTAAAGAAATTGAAGTAAAATAAAAAAATGTCTTCTCACTAATCCAAACTTAATACTAATGTTTAATGGTTAATGTTTAATTAATAACTTCTAGTAGAGTAATATTGTGATGAAGCCCTTGTTCCAAATTTAAAGTTTAGAATTTTCATGGTTTCTAGATTCATCTCTAAGAGGATTTATCTAAACCAAATTGTGCACGCTGCCAATGGATCATTTTTTCCTAGGATTATAATTATTCCAACTACCACAGTTTTATTTGAGAATGAGCCTTGTATGTATTCTTACTTATTGCTTTCCCTAGATCCACAGAACAATCTCTCGTCGTTTCCTATTATATGATTTGTTTGCTTTAATTCTTGGGTCAGCTGGATTTAAACCAACTTAAGATCCAAAATATTTTCTTAAGATACGTCAAGTTGATAGAATCAAGTTCTCGCTGATGGACGATTAAAAAAATTCAGTTATAGTAGTTTGGTTTTTCCACCTCTAACGATTTTTTTTGAAAAATGTACGATAACTTAAAGAATAAAATATCTAGCATCGCAGCGAGGCAATAATTTTTAACACTTTCAGATTTCGTAGAACTTAGTAGGTACCCACAATTTTCGAACTCCGCTATGGTTTTCTGCATGTCTCTATCCGAAATAATTTCACTAATAGATACATAAACCCTGATTTTTTATCAATTATGCAACGTTGCCATGTATCTAATATTTTCGAACTAAATCTTATGCTCGATCTCATGGGAAAACTCTTTACTATCCAGAGTAGATTTAACGGAAAATTCATCTTGTGGACCTCGACGATCGCTCCCAGAATAACAGCAATCTGTAGTCGGAATAGTATTCAAATAAATTCATACAACTTTAATATTGATTCACTGAAAGTCTGCGAAATAAATTTACATCAATCTTTTGAAAGTTTGTCGTTGATAAATGCTAAGACGTATACGATAAGATCGATCTTTTGTTGTATGTAGGTACATATTATACCTACCCAACTCATTTATTCACCTGTTTGCATATAATAAGGTTCACTCACCATTTCCCCTGTTAAAACACATCCGTTTTTCACACGAGAAAATTGTGGGTCGCTGCTGGCTTTAACCTTAATGCAAAATACAATTTGCATTAATAATTAAGCTGGGACGATTTTATTGTTTTATGTGTGCAGAAAAAAAATAGGTAATCAAGGCAGCAATGATAATAAATAGAAGCTCTGATTATATATAACACTGCAATTATTATTATTATTATAGTCGACCAGCAGGTGCATTTCATGAGTGCACGGGAATTTGGAAGTAAGTACAAGTTGTTGTGAACTTTATCGCAAATCTTTCCAGAGTTGGAAGCTTTAATTTTGACGAGAAATTCACATAGTAGGTATATAGAGTATTTTAGATCACACCAGATTAAATATTTTACCTTTAAAATTGTTGTGTTTAGCACAGCAGTGAATTACACAAGTCAAATGTGATAGGTGCTTTATAAATAACGATTTTTCTGTCAGTTACCAATTTAGATAATGTACACACATTAAAGTTCCATCATTATTTATCGATAAATTGTAATTATGGTAAGAAGTAGAAGTATATTATTTTTAAACTATGCTGAATCAAGCGTCTGCCTTCCGGCAATGTTGCTTAGCAACAAAAAATCAGCATTCTCGTCTGGATTTATACAGTTTGTTTCACGAATCATGGCTATTGTGTGTCATTCACGAGCTACGTACATATCGCTTATACGTTTCATCGCATCTCATTGTCATGAAATTCTCTAAGTTTGTCGATCTAACCTACGACATCAGTATGTCAAGTCCTTTTATACAATGATAGGGCGCTGCACGTATGTCCGAAGGCAACACAATCTTTATTTCATAGGCGTCACAACGTCATTGTAATATTTCAGATAATTCAGGTGCATAAATTTACATTTCATAACTCAAGCAATTAATTTTTATTTTGTGTGTCTGCATTATTGTTGATAATCAATCTTTCATATTATGTTTGCTTATTTATTCAATCGATATTTTTTCCTCTAATTATATGAACTTCCTTAAATGCCATATCTTAGTTCGAAATCGTTACGCCACTGATTTACTCCCGTCAGTTGGATTGATCCATTTTCAATCATACGAAAGGTTGAATATTCCACTATTTATACGTAGTTTTTGAAAGCCACTTTAAATATTTGTATCAAGATATGCGATGTTTTTATACTTTAGGCAAGGATTCTTATAATAAGAGATAATTTTCAGAATTCTTGTTTGGAAAACTGATACGCTGCCTCAAAATTTTAATTGAACATTCTAGGAAGCATCAAGCATCGAGTTGGTAAATTAAAAAAAAAGACAGTTCATGCACAAACGAAACGAATGTTTTCCGTTCTCAAAAGTTTAAAGAACTATGTTCGCCTGTCAATGAGAATGAGAAATTAAATTGAACAAATGTCGGTATATCAAGATTTTCTGAGAACAATGAATTATTATCCTCAATGAACCAATTCATTTTGCGAAACACAAAATGAGCGAGCAATTTTTGCGATACTGTGAATAAAATAAATACAGTTCTGCCTTGAAATTGTAGTTTTTTTGCTGTGGTGTTAAAATTATTTACATTCTTATTCAAGATGTATGGGGACTTCTTTTTGAAAATATTAATAAACAGTTCAAATATTAAAACTGAAGCACCTGTTGATTTTTTTTTATTTTACATAAATATATGTAATGTTCTACATGAAGATAGTTTTCTTGCACATACAAGACACCTAACGATGCTCTTTAGTTGAATGAAAACTTGAGAAGCTGCAGGCGATGCTCCCAAAAAGAAAACTCCGTAGTGCAAACGTGAGGCTAACCAAGCTGTATGCCTAAACCAAATTCTTTCATATTTTGTCTCTTTGAAAACGTTCAAGCCTATCTTGTCTATGTTCAGAAACAGATTATTATTGACCCACGAAAGTGTCCATATAGTTGTTATATTTCGACCCTAATTTTTCACCACATTTTACCTCAAGAAACAAGTTCAACTTATCAAATTTACTTTACTCACGCTTAATTATTCTGTATATCCCTTGTTTTATCGAAGGAGTGAATAAAATGCATTTATTATTATTCCTATTATCTGCATATAGAGTGTCGATAAACAGTCCATATTCAAATCCATTGTTAAATCATTCGAAAGTAAAATATATATAATAGGACCTAATACTGAGGCCTGAAGGACACCCATGTTGAGAATTATTACATTATCTTCATTATCAAAGTATATCGAGATTTATCCAGTTGAAACCCCTGCCAAGATCACAATAAATTAAAATCGAGGGGTTTACCACTTGGTGTAATTATGGGACAGCTCCCATGAAATCACCTTGAAATCACGTGTATGCCTAAATGTAAAGCAAAGGTTTGCTAGAGAAGAAATGAGTAGTTACTTACTCTCAAATGAATATAAACAGGACTATTTTGAAACGTATCATATTTTCCAGACAAATTGAAATTTAAATCATTGTAATTATGTTACAGTAATGGTGTAATCATGTAATCCTGGGACACCTTTCAAGATAGTGGTAAACCCCTCGATTAAAATACTGTAAAGATATTCAAATAATGATAGTTCCTACTTCACCGCTTAATATAAGTTAGTAAGTGATGAGTTATTAAGTAACATATAATAGACAATTATTAGCTATATTATGATATGTGCTAGAGAAATTGTAGAGTTAGAGCTCTAGGTAATAGGTAGTAATGTTATAAAAGTATCTTTCCATAAAAGAAAATAGTCCCAGACAGAAGTGGAATATAGAATATAATATTAATTTGTAAATATATCTATAAGAACTTCATAAATACCAGCACCAATAGAAATTATACTAGTTTGTAGCTTCCAGCGAAGCTACTAATAAAGTTTATCCCAATTTTTGTGAAAAAAATATATTTTTTTATATTTTTGAGTGTTTCAATCGAAATTGTCGAAAGTTCACTTATATTCTTAGAAGTCAAAACATAGCGGAAAAAAATTGTACTTTTTTTAGTCTATTCCTATTGAAGCTCCATATCTCGAAAATTTATAGGTACCTAAATACTTTATAAGTGGTCAATTGTTCCTGACCTATAAATAAATCATATTCCTGGTATTCATATTTTTTTATGAAAATTAATTGAAACACTGCCATCAAAGACCATGACCGATGGTAAACAAAACGCCAATAACAGGAATCTGGTATCTCATCTCCAACTGACACTTTTGCAACATGCCAAAAATAAATTCTACCTGTGCCAGTGCAATAATCTTTTTTGCCTCTCGATCTAGAGAGACTTTCTATACATATATACCGTCCTTTATTTTCAAACACATCATCATTTATAAAGGTATAAATTTTCGAAAGAGTTAATGACCCAAGACTACAAAAAACGTTATTCGTTTTACACAGAGAGAGGCTATATGGTCGCTGGATCCTTGTATAGCAAATTTGCAGTAATTTAGACATAGAAAAAATATCCCCAGTTCATCCATTAAATTTCTCACAAATCCATCAAGCGAAACTTCTGGACCGGGTTGTGTTTCTTGTTGTTTTTTTTGTTGTTGTTGTTTATGTACAAGCAGGTGAAGAATACAAGGGAGGTTCGGAGTGGACCGAATACAGCGGCGCGCCTTCAGACTGATATACGTATAAGACTAAATTTATTGGATTGTGAATGTAATGAATGGCATCATTTGCAATCAAAGATGGTTTCTGAACTAACAACAAAGAGCTATTCTGGTATTGCCTAGGTACTAGAGGAAGCCATCTTTGAAAATGCCCAATTTTGCCCACAATATAAAGAATACCAATATAATAATGTCCAGTATGGACAGACATCATCAGCTGAAGCTTTCTATTGTACTGGTGGTGCATCCATATATATTCAATATTCCAAAAATAAATGTAAGGCTACAATTAATAAGATACTGTTCAGCCAATTTGTCTCATATAGACAGAAGAGAGTATTATGGTGTCAGTTGATGACGTCACCTAATAATGACCAGTACAGGTACTGGATCGAAATTAGGAACACAGGCCTTACATCGAACAAAAAGATTAGGCTATCGATATTTAATTGCCTGTAACCTTTTGGCTTGACAGGAATTGACATCATACTTTATCTAGGAGGCAAAATTATTGTCATTTCCAAAGATACCTGCTTCGATACTTAGACATTAAAACATAATTTAAGATGATCGCAAGTTCAAATTCAACACAAAGAGACTGAAAATTCTAATGAATTTTAATTTTATCGTATACATATCGAAAATAATATTGAGAAGATTTCTTTGGCTGATCTATCACACAGTAGGAAAATTACGATAATTCTTCGCGAGGATGAACATGCTAATGAGAGAATATTTGATTTTTTTATCATTACTTTGTTTTGCTACCAGGAAATCTGACAACTCAACCTACTGATCGAGCTGGGTACAAATTCTGTATCTTCATTCGAACTCACGCGAGTTAACTGAATTTGAGTGAAAGTATAGAAGAAGTACCCTGGTTTCATGATGTAATTCAATTTGAAGAAGATCAATTTGGTGTCTGTCTCTCTGTCTGTTATAGCCTATTTTCTAAGAAACTTAAAAAGTAAATAAACGAATTCTGATATCGTGGATAAACTGTTTGCGGCAAACTATGAAAATAAATAAACCTTTTTAAATTTTATTATTTAAAGGCCCATTTAGTTGATTGTCAGAATCTTAAATTACCTAATAAATATGTTAAAGAAGTTAATATAATTAATTGACTGGTTTTGTGAGTTTTAAAAGGCATCCAAACCTCCACATTTGATGAAAATAACTCCTTTTGATCCCAAACCAAGCCACTGGCTCGTCAAACCGGCCTCGTGATACAGTACAATTGTACCAAAATGCACAATCATTCATTTGAAAAGATCGCCGAGGTACCTAATATTTTATACAGGCTTATCGAAAAATGCGAGTGAAATACATTCGAATAAGGTTTTGGTTTGGTGGAAACACGAATGAATAACATCATTATACCTTTTTTATTTTATTTTTTCAGTCTGGTATTGTTTATGAACTAACTGGTTGAAAAATTATTCCTACACCTCTGAATAATATATATAAAAAGCTATACAAAATTTAAGATATAAAATAAGAATGACAGTTAAAAATCTCAATATTTTTTAGTTTGAAATTTATACTAAAAATTCTGTGATTGGTACCTACCAAAACGTATATTCTTAATAATTTTACGATCTATTCAAAAGCATTACTGTCAAAATAAATCGATTCTACAAAATATTCAAGCAATATTAGCATTTTATATGGACGTTTTTTATTCGTTTACTGAGTATTTTTCAATGACCCCGAAAAATGAAGGATGTATGTATGTGAGTCGACTATATGTGTACTGTATGGATGAACGCTTCGATTTTTTTCGAAAGAAGTTTGCTGGGAAATGGTCCCATTAAGAAAAAAACGACAGAGATGTAATCCTGGGGCACTTTTCACTTTTCAAAAAAATTTAAGTCATTACAGCTTATATATTTAGTAAAAGTTATATAAATAACTAGGACCGATTTTATAAGATAATTTAAACATTTCCGGATATGGAATTTTCATCAATTCTGCCGTCTCGGATTTTCAGTTTTCGAGGAAGATTGTCCCCTCCACCTCCTTTGGAGGCGATTTTTGGAGGGAAGGAGATTTTTTATTTGATTTTTCTCATCAAGGGACCATTTCTCAACTCTCCTCTTTGAAATGAAACAAAAATCGTCCAAATCGGAGTACGTTTACTACGCAAAACGCGCGAACAGCCATAAGAAAAAAAGTTTAAAAAAGCAAACATACGACCTTTTTTACATTCGGTCAAAAATAGGTATTTATTTAGTCATCTATTAATCTATAACTTATAATTATCTTGCCCCACTTCCGTACCAGTACCAATAGAATAAATATTATTTTCTTTTTGTTCAGTGGCTCAACTAGTAAAGTGGGTATTAATTTATGAAAAAGTTTTTTATATTTACTTCATAAGAAGTAAGGGATAGCTTTATTTTTTTAATTAATAAGAGATTGACCTGAATGTTATATAAGCTTGGAATGAAACTAAACCAGAACACATAAATCATTTAAATACAGATTTTGTTGTACGAAATTCTTATATTTGTATAACACCTTTGTTATCCGGTCTTACTACTATCAATCAATCCATATAAATGCACTGGCCAGGAAATCCTTGACCAGGTTAAGACATTATTTGACAGATCATTGAGGCGACTTGAAACATAAATATGTGGGTCTGAAAAACAAATAATTCTTTTATTTTTGCTTTGTTGAAAACAATTAATCAGTCTATAGAACATTGCAAAAATGTATTAACATGCCTGACTTGCAATTCTTGTATTGTTTTTTTGCTTTTAATAAATCAAGGTCTTCCTCCATCAATCAATGCAGTTAACTAGGAGAAAAGAGGACATGCCCAAATTAAATATCGTATAATGAATTATGATACTTTACTCGAAACTAGACACATTATCAGTTTGTATGTAATGATACTAAAAAAAATCTATTGCAAATATGTAAGACACAATAAATCTTTTTAACAAAAATACCAACTTAGATTTTCGCTTTATGAGAAAATTTGCCCCTTCCACCCCCTTCGGGAGCGGTTGTCGGATGGAAGGAGGTTTCGATTTTACGAATATGGGACCATTTCTCAAGTCTCCTCTTTCAAATGAATCAAAAATCCTCAAAATCGGAGTAAAACGCGCGCACAAACCAAAAAAGTACACAGTCAAATTGTATACCTCCTCCGTTCGGGGTTCGTCGCTCAACAATGCTTCAAGCTTGCATAACTGAATCATCATATTGCAAAATGAAAATGTTACTAAACGAACGCTGTCTGGCTAACGTAAATATGCAAATTAAAATACTAAAATACTGAGTGTGAGTAGGTGCTAATGATATTCTTGTTTGTTTTATGGATTCATTATAAAGGTAATATATGTCAGTAGGAAATATAATTGAAAATAACTAGTGATGAGTCAATGAAATATAAATTTATTTTGGTATACCTATCGAATATTATAAAACTCTTAAATTATATGTGATCGAAAACATAAGGGCCTTTCAAGGCATTGTCCCCCTGCCTTTACAACATCCAGTTACTAACTTGGTTCGTTCGTTTGATACTTCTGCCATCTGGTGTGAATCCTATGCCATTTTGCATCTTACACTAGCTCTAAACTCTTACTGGAATACTGGACGGTGACACAGAATCCTATTTCGGATTTGAGTTTTCACGAACATCGGACCATTTCTTAATTCTTCTCTTTCAAATTAATCAAAAATCATCAAAATAGGACCGAATTTATTAGTAGTTGGTGCACTCAAAAATACAAAATAATATTAATTCTATTGGTCCTGGTAAGGTTGAAGTTGTGCAATAATTGTAGTTAGAAGACTTTTAAACATTTTTGGGGAACCAACTAATAGAGTCTGTCCTATTTTCTGAAAAAAATACACTTTCGAGTGTATCATTACTTATCAAAAGACATGTTGAATGTCGATTTTTTAATGAGATCTCTTTCAGATAATAAAAGAATCATAACAATCGAAGCAAATTTACTATTTAAAAGGCACCAACAAACATAAAAACAACATGCTGACAAACAATCCTCCGTTTGGGAAGTACTACCAAAAATGACATGTAATAAGCAGATTCTAATCAATTCTGATTTTACGATTTGATTTATAAATTTTTAGCACACCCAACTCATCTGGTACAAATTGCAACTAGTTACCAACTTAAATAGACCATAGACAAATTATTGATGTTTTGTTTTAGTATCAATATCTATCCGCCAAATTTATACCTGTTGGAATTCAAGTGAGTCCTTGAAACTAATTCGCAAGATACAAGGACAACTTGAATCAATGTTCTCAATCAAGAAAGTGTAGGTACATAAAAATGTCAGAAACAAGAAATACGTCGGAACAATTTAGATAACACCGTTTCTAATCTTACATATAAATACAAAATATCAATCATTCCAAAATTGTTCCAGGAACTCTTCTCATAAATTATTCGTCAGTTTGAAGGCCGACCAACAGAGATTTTCGGAGAGATGCCGTTCAGTCTAAAAATTGTCAAACAGTTTTGCGAATAGTTGATAAAATACATCGATATCCTTTGCCGTGACACAAATAATTAAAATTTCAAGAAACCACAACCTTGGCTCAGTGCAATAAATTTGAATTGACGAATTCGGTACCTACCTACCTACATAGTTGTCAAGAATCATTATTTTTGTTCATTGAAATTCATGCAATTGATGTTATAGGGGTAGGGTTGAGTGGGGCAAATTCGGATACCAAATCTCAAAATTAAATAACACTATCAAGGACATATATTTTGGGGTTGATAAAATACAAACCGATATGATGCTCTATTGTGCATTATCCTAAAGTATCTATAATAATACATAATTATTAATAACAATTAAACAGAAAATTATAATGATTAATATTGCATTTGTCCGAAACTGTACTACAGTGGGGTATTTTCTAACAGGCGTGAAAGAAAGTAAATTTTGACACTTTACCGGCAATGAAACTCAGCATTTGATCTACATTGAAAAATGTGTGCATTGGAAAACATAGAAACTACGTCACATTAAAACTAATGATAAGTACTTTTGGTACTTTGTCTATTATATTTTTAACCCCTTTAGATTTCATTTCACAATCTAATGTGAACTCTGTTGACGTGCCACGTCTTAGCGGCAACTTTGAACTGTCCATCGGTACCATAAGACCGATGCTGTCCCACTCTACACTACATATAACTAGGATAGTCTCAATTTTGTTAAATAAATAGAAGATAGGTGTAGGACATGGAAAAGATAATCGTTGAAAATGTAGACCACGATAACAAATTATTGAAAATATAGTAAACAACTGGCTTACCTACTCATATTTCGTACTTAAATCTGTTTAATTTAAGCTGGGATATCTGAGAATAAAGTCGAATGAATAGGGAGATTATCGTAAGGGTACCTAAGGGTAAGGAGACAGGATCACGATAAAAGGCAACCGGTGTACTTGAGGGAATTCTAACATGAAACTACGATACTGGGAGTAACCAAAGGGTTATCAGACAATTTTCTTCGCCTTGTGACAGCCTTGTTTCCTTAACTACCACTATATCACAAATGGTTAATTTCTGGAGTTCGAATAACACAATTCATAGATCTTTTCATCAATTATATTGGATAACAAAATAGATAGGTATTTATCCTATAACTAAAAACTACAGAACATAGTAATATCAATTTTCAAATGTATACTTTGTGATTTCTTTTCTAATGGTAATTCTCGTCAAAAATGAGATGAGATGCGCTGATCACTACTCCACGTTGATCAGATACATACAAACAGAATTTATAATTACAGTTGTAAAACTTTTTCATAAGCAGATAATAAATACTCAAATTAATTAATGAATAGTTGAGAGTTAATTAAGCTTCAAAAGAAAGTTTGGATAATCCAATAACAAATGATAAATCACTAAATATAAATCAAAAAAAAAAACTACATTTATCTTTTCTTAACTTTTATACTCTTTTAATCCGAATCTACTGTTATTCATCTTTGTAAAATACTAATTACTCATATTAAGGATTACATTGATCAATTTATCATCGAATTAAAAGACCGTTTAATTATATGTCAGATTTTCACGGGAAATGATTTTGCCTTGCTAGGACGAAAGTTGTAATAAAAACTCAATTACCTATTGGACAGACAGGAATTAAAGAAAAGCTATTAAATAAGATAAATGAAAACAATAAAGGCGTTCCAGTGTGAATAACTTGAGTCACAAGCTTTCTCTCAATCTGTGTGTAAAAGCTGTTTTATATACCTTGGGTATATGTAAAAGGATTCTCATTTCAACGACACATTCAAATGTAGGGAATGAAATTTATCAGCGATATATATATATATATACACAATCAAACTTTCGATAAAATGTCAAAAACTAGGCATTGACCCAATTTCATCTGTACCTGCAGCTTTAGTTTGAAGCGTTTTTCTCTAAAACTGATACTGCCCCCAACGGGGGGTGGAGGGGATAATTTTATAAAAAAATCTGAGACGATAAAAATAATGAAGGGACCATATCCGCCAACTTACTTACAGCTTGAAAGTTTGTTGCTGGGATGATTTCAAGTGAAAAATGTCTAATGAACATATACCCGGAACTCTAGCCTAACTGAGCAAGAAGCTTTGAAATTTTATTTGAGTAGTAGTAGGAATTCCTAGACTATGTATACATAGTCTAGCTCTTCTTAGAATTGAAGTGGTAGCTATGCCAGCCTTTTCAGGATCAGCACGAATAATTTCTGCGGCATCCATGATTCTAGCTACAAGGTGTTCTCTGTTTTAAATATTTTCTTCATAAACTAAGCTTTCCAGTCTTGCCCATAAAAAGTAATGTAGGAAACTTGCCTGTTTCTCTTAAACATCTATAGGTATTGCTAAAAACAGGTCTACAAGGCACCCTACGAGTTGGAAATCCTCGACAATATTTATCAATGATCAATGATTCACAGCCTGCTGGTCTTTTTAATATTAACAAAATCAATAGCCCAACCTAATACTCGTACTTGCATGAGAGGACTTGTTTAAAATTTCAAATGCTTCTAGGTCAGTTAGGATAGCGTTCCGGGTTCATTAGACATTTTTTACTTGAAATCAACCCAGCAACACACTCCCAAGCTATAGAAGTCATGTCGTGGGATACACTCTGTATATAAGTATAAGTGATCGTTCAACAGTTTTGTCGACTATGAAAACAAGGCAGGTTAGAAGATCATTTGAACGTAGATGTAGGATATTTCCATGGCCAGCTAGGTCACCAGATCTAACTTCTCTTAGCTTCTATCTATAATCTATGCCCTATGCGAATGATTGTAAAGAAGGAGCCCCAATCTACGACAATAATTGTAAATAAACTGAATTGTTCTACATGATATGCGCTTGGCTGTTCACCGATCCTCCACATGAGCTAATTTTTTTGGTGTCGGTTATACCAAACCAAAGTTATAGGTCATTCTTCATAAAGAAACCTTCCCCACTCTCCCCCACATTTTATTGACAAAAAATAGAAGAAAATTATTCAACAAAATTGATTCGGATTTTTTTCATTTTTATTTTTAGAAAACTCTAAAATGTTTTTCAATTATTTCTCTTCGACATTATAACGAAGGATTTTTTCCCCAAACTAGTACGATGAGCAATTCCTGGGAAACAATCGAAGAATCATCGTTATTGGTTCACCTGGTACACAAGCGATTATCATTATCCGGTAATCATAGATCTCAAATTACTGATACTTCTAATGAGTAGTGTACCTGTATTTTATTAAATATCAAGCGGACATCATAATATTTATCATATTATATATAATAATGATATGCACATGCAATAAATTAATAAAATCATATCTATACAGATATTAATGATGCACATAATTTGAATAGAGAAATTTGCTAATATATAGGTATATATATAAACTAATTTATTGCAGGCAAGTCATTCAATTTAAGATTGGATATCCGCCAGATGTGATCAAACGTTTTGATTAATCCACCATATTATTACATGTGTTCGTAATTATATTTATTATTTATTAACTATTTATAACAACAACGTTCACATTTCCAGTATTAAGTAATATACAAATACGGATGTCTTGAGAGTGTTCGGATGGCATTTTATATCTCAATTCAAATATCAAAACGTTCAGTCGCTGACATTTCCAATATTTGTAATAATGCATACATACTACTTACTTACTCTATGTAGGTGCTCATATACCTATTACAGTGAGATTGGTTTGCACGTAATTCTTTAATTTTTGACCGACGACCTAACTGGAGATGTTCGCGTCTAAAGTGAGTAAACGTGCTGCAATGTTCATGATTCTTTTTTTATTTCAAAAAGGACTCAAAAACTTCTCGCAAAGCAAGTGGAGGGGACAATTTTTTTTCGAAACACGAAAATTTGAGACGACAAAATTAAAGAAAATAACATATCCGGCAACGTTTAAATTGGACATTTTTCAACAAAATCATGGGTTTCGGAGTTACAGCAGTGGTGAAGTCTGAAATATGTGTATTTCTGCGATTTTTTGAAATCTCTGAATAAATATAAGCAACGTATTATCTTTTTTTGGTGAAGGTTGAATGATTTTGATGACTAATGTTATACTCAAAAGGGTGAAATAAATATTTTCTAATAAAAATAGGACCGAGCTTATCAGTTGGTGCACTGAAAAATATTAAGTACTTTTATTAGTACTTTTGGAGTTGGTGCCTAAAACAACTAACTACAACTGCACAACTTCAAAATTACCATTAGATACCGATAAAATTAATATTATTTAGTATTTCTTAGTGCACCAACTAAATAAAGTCAGTCCTATTTATTTATTTTTAATATTTATTGAAATAAAAGTACTTTTGCCTCTAAGCTAATTCTTGCTAATTGCTACTTCTTTAAGATTCTGCTGGTCTTTGTCATAGTTATTATTCTATAAAATCTTATATTTTATCGAATCTGTTGCATACCCCCTAATCTTCTATATTGAAGGAGGAATTACCTATATATTTATAGTATATATCTTTCTTTGATTTTTTATTCTCGAATGGTCTAATATTCTATAAAAAGATGATTCTTGGGGATTGTCATTTAATAAATCAATTTCTTTGAATTTACCGGAGTTTTCTAGAATGTTTAATCTCTTTCCTACTATAAAAGTCGTGAATTTAGAACAAAACAGCCATAATTTTTTTTTATTGAACCAACTTTATTAGTTAGTGTTCTGAAAAATACAAAATAATATTAATTCTATTGGACTGGTAGTTTTGAAGTTTGAAGTTATAGTAAGATTGAAAACTTTTGGCACCAACATCAAAAGTACCAGAACCAATAGAATTGATATTTTTTTGTATTTTTTTGTGAACCAAGTCGGCCCAATTTTTTTATAAAAAATATTTATTTCACACTTTTGAGTGTAACATTAGTTATTTATATCATTCAAAGTTCACGAAAGAAGATAATACATATAGGTAATTCAGACTTTCCCACTGCTGTAACTCGGAAAACGTAATTTTTCTAAAATGTCCAATGTAAATGTGGCGACATATAATCTCTCCTTCAATTTGGCCGTCTCATATTTTCAATTTTCGAAAAAGTTTACCCCTACCACATAGCGGAGACATACATACACATTTAAGACTTTACCACTGCTTTAAACGTTGCCGAAAATAGTCCCTTCACCCACTTTGGAGAAGTTTCTGAGGGGAAGGTCATGTTGAATGTAGATTTTTTCCAATGGGAACAATTCTCAATCAAATGAAAATCGGAGCACGTTTACTGCTTATAAGGAGCAAACATCCATAAAAAAGATGCTGACAAACAGTCAAATGGTTACCCCCTACGTTTGGTTCGTCGGTCAAAAAACAGGAAAGATAACATGGCCATCAATTACACATGACATTGTTTAAAACATTCGAAAATATTTTTAGCGTTTTTCTGTTTCTTTCTGGGTTTAAATATCGTTATGTGATATATAGTGGTGAAGGAAATTTTTAGCTTTATTAAATGACATATGAAAGCAAATATGGCGCCCATAAGAAAAACGTTGTATGGCATAACTTTGAGAAAAATGTATATATTTTCCCATCTTCTTCGTCTTACTTGCGAATACAAAATTTTAACTTTCTTCTAAAAAATCAAATGACAGAATAATTTAAAATAAAATCACCGATATTCAGCTTTTTCTAAATATTTCAAAAACGTGTTTTATAGTTTACAAATCAGAATCTTGAAGATGTCTAAATTACGCAACTTTTCTTTAATGTAAGCATCTTTCTCTCACTTGGAGTATGAGAAATCTCAATGCGGACCCTATGAAATCGTTGGGACGCAGTATAGATAACAACTGATTGAAAATAATGAGACTTACATGAATTCGATTCGAATGTAGGTAATTTTTGAACAAATGGCTTTGCTCACAAGGCAAAAATCGGTATGTGAAATATTTGTTATAAAGTTGAAATTTATTAAGGATAAAATTTATATAGAATACAAGACACTAAGAAGAACTTATTTAAGTGGGAGGAAAGAGTACAACTTTGACAGGTATTATGTTTGTTTTTCATTGGGATTTAAAAAAAATAATTGATCATTATATTCTAAAAGTTTGATCTAGAGCTCAAAATTATCAACTTCTAACCCTAAAAAATATTTAAAAATCCATTCATAAAGACGTTACAAAAATCACTGAAATATTCTCAATCAAACAAACAAACAGATATTCGTTAGAAGTCAACGTCTACCAAGGCCGACCGCGCGTGTCATAATATCACACGGAAAATGTCATCACATCCCGAGCCTCCTGGCGCATCGTCGTCGTAATCAATTCTGCAGGATTAAAGTAATTCCTTAATGAAAGAGTCGCTGATTTCCTTCTCGATAAAGCCGTATCATTATTATTTGCTCACTCAACTATTTGACCCACACCCATCATGAGAACGATTCACGACGATTCTGTTGCAACACGTTGCAACTATTATCGTGTCTCTTCTAATAAGTCATTCTTGAATACCAATCGCGCATTTTTTTCGCATTTGATCGGAACAATAAAACAAAAGGATTCTCGACACGATGATATCAAATATATGTGAGAAATTAAAACAAAAAACAACAGAAAAACAGACCGTGCGCACCACACAGAAGATTAAAGCGTGTTCATTGTAATAATTGCTATAGTAGGTATTAATTTCTATCGACCTCATTTTCATTGAACTATAAAGAAACAAAGAGGTAATTGCAGGCCTATGACCATTAATGCAACTGGGTCTTGCATTTTGCCACAGTATTTATACGTCCGGCAGGCTGTGTACACAAGCCAACCAGATGGCGCAGTGGCGTATCGCGATAACACTAGTGCTTAGGAATAGTACCTCTTTTTTACAAAGTTCCGCTTCAAGGGGCAGCACACGCTGCAATCGAGCTCAAATTAAGTGCAAATATTAAAATAGCTAACATCTATTTTTCCGTCACTGACATTTCATCTTTAAATGCCCTAATGTACCCGTACTGGTGAGCGTAGGAAACTTCTCTATTATAGTTGTTGCCACAAATAAGGTGAATTGACAGTTTAACTTGGATCCCAAGCCACCGATAACTCTCGAGATAAATCTTAAGACATATCGCAAGAGGACGATTATTCAAAGCAAGTGATTCGAACGCGCGCTCAACTCCTCACCAGTCACTCGTTCAAAAACATTTCGCCACAATCTGCGCTCCATAGATTCTAATATCAAAGTTGGTCGCTATTTTCTTAAAATTATCTGGACTACATACGAGACATATCAGAGAACCCAATCATGGACTTGAAACATTAATAAAATAAAAATCAGTCTAGGGGTTAGTTTTAGGGATGATAAATCAGACAATTGAGATAAGTTACCTACCTACCAAAGGCGCATCAAATATTGAGTAATACAGATACATCATTTGTAATTTTAAAAAGGATAGTTTGAAAGTGATTGAAGAAAATAATAAGAACTTTACACATTGTTGGTAGGAAATTTTAAATTGACATCCTAAGTAGGGGCGGAAGGAGCTTTAAATAAAGTTAATGTCCTTTGTTATTTCTATAACTTACGTTATAAAAATATCTTCAATCCATGCATTTAATTTCCTGAATTCTTTTGTAAACTATATTATAAGAAATATATTCGTCTTATTCATAATTTTTTTTCGTTTTTGATTTGCCTCTTAAAATCTATGTCCAGTATCAGAGTTCGTTTATTCAGACTCCAGACTTTAAAAATAGATACTTTGAACTGTTATGCATTAGCTTTGACTGTTTTTCCCAAACGCCCCGAAAGGTGGAAGAATGCTATTTGATTGTTTATTTCAGTTTTCTTTTTGTTTGTTCGCTTGTTCGGATCATTGTTTCTTAGTTGGAAAGAGAAGTGCTGACATATGGTTTCATATTGAAATTTTCAAAATCCAATGTCCTTCAACCCAAAAACTGACCCACAATTGAGTGGAGGCGGAAATTTTAGTAATTTTTATACAAAAGTAAACATTCACTGATTTTGAGTAGTAATGAGTCATTGGAAAAATTTAAATAAGTAAATAACTTTTTAGAAAAACTATAATCAACTCTATTAGATGAGATGAAAAATACAAAATAATATTAATTCTATTGGTGCTGGTACTTTTGAAGTTGTGCAGTTGTAGTTAGATTGAAAAATTTTGGCACAAACTTCACAAGTACCATCTCCAATAGAATTAATATTATTTTGTATTTTCAGTGTACCAAGTAATAAAGCCAGCCCAATTTTTTTTTTAATACTTTTTACACACTTTTGAGTGTAGCATTAGTCACGAAAATCGTTGAACGTTCACTTATACCCATTACCCTTGTATATTCTTTGCTTGTACTTGTTATTATTCAGAAATCTAAAAACATCGTGGCGGTAATAAGCATATTTTAGATTTTACCACCGCTGTAACTCAAAAAATTTCTATGGCAAAATGTACAATATAAACGTTACTACAAACAATCTAGTCTTTAATTTAGTTGCCTCGAATTTTCAATTTTTGAAAGAAATTTGCCCCCTCCATATAGTGAAAATACAAATACCTATTTGAGATTTTAACATCGCTGTAACTTGAATGTTCAATTTAAACGTTTCCGGATATTGTCCTATCTTCAATTTTGCCGTGCCAGATTTTCGATTTTCGAGAAAAATTGCCTTCGGGGGACGTAAAAAAGAGTAGACAAATTGTAAACCTCCTCCGTTTGTGTTCGTCGTTCAAAAATAATGTTACTAGTATATACTTGTGCCGTTGATGCCAATTTTATCTACCTATAACTGAAACTTCATCTCTAGCACAACTCCAAAATTAGAGCATAGTCGATATCAACAGAATTAGAGCTAAGTAATATGATTTTGTATTTTTTATTCCACCGTCTAATTAAGTAAGTCCTAGTTTTTGCAGAAAATTTTCTGTTTTCGAGCGATTCAAAAAAAGATCCGAATTAGATATGGGAAAATGTCTAAGCATGTCTTTAAATACATATTTTGAAATCTTATAAACATAATAAAAGTTTAAACGTCTATATGCCTATAGACATATATTTGAATTTCATTTGGCAGACCTTAACAACATTTGGAAATGACATAAGTGAATCGAACATTTCGACACTGTTCATTAGTTCTCAGTTTCGGCTATTTTGAATCATTTGGTAATTCTTATTTTCAAAGCTCCTAGAAAGAAATAAATTGCTGCAGATGTAGCAAAACTTATCTAAAGATTCTCTAACTTACCTAAATCTTTTTTTTTGAATTGGTGTATCTGAATCCTTTTCAATTGATTGCAAAGAGTATTGGTTGATTGCCTAATAGTTTCAGTCAAAGAAGATTACCTATTACTTCGTCTACTAGACGGAAGTTGATTGAAATATTAATAAAATCATTTTTAAAATGAATAGATTTAATATGAAATTTAATCTAAATCATATTCCAATAATATCACACAATACAAAGTATACTGACTTGGACATTACAGAAAGGATATTGATTATGAGAACAATCACAAGTATTATCAATATACATAATTTATATGGAGCTGTTATCTTTTTTATGTTGAATTTATAAGATATTAAATAATCCTTGAACACAACATCATACAGATTCATTTATTGTGTGTGATTATATTATTATTGCTGCCTTCGACTGTTGCCTCATTTAATGAACACACTCATTGAATATGACACTAACTGCCGAATTCATAGTCTGTCCTTATCTTAAGTGCTGAGGAAGCCTTCATTGAGGGTTCCTCAAATTATAAAGGGATCCTCATTTCAGAGTCAAATCTCAACGCTTCCTTCCAAAAGGAAGACATTTACTATGGATTTTTGTAACTTTCTAAGGACAACATCGTTAATCACTAAATAAATTAGGGCCCGCGTCCCGTTCATTTCTCATATGTGGGGTTAATTTTTCGTTATTGGTAATAAAATAGATTTTTATAATTTGAATGAACTGTTTCTTTAAAAAAGTTGGAAACTCGAGTGACATTTTTTGACAATGATGCTTGGCTGTATCTATGCCACACGCAAATCACCACTAACCAGCTATGAGAATGGATTACCTACCCATGGTTAATTATGTGATAAAAATTTCATATTGAAAATTTACAAACCTGAAAACTGCCTGTTGCATAGAGCAGTAAAGTTATTAATAACTGCATCAAGGGAGCAACAGGCAGTCCTCGACGGTTTCATTTCCTTAATTGGGCACTAATAAGAATGGATCTAACATGTTGCGGATGTACCTTTTATTAAGTCGTCACCGAATATCTTCGTCCTCTAATTCATAATCGGATTTATTCAGAAAATGATTGTGCATTATGCTCCGTAAAGAAATTTGAACGTGTGTTTTTCCACAAGTTCAAAACAGTCTATTTAGAGGTTGTAATCAGAGAGACTTTGTTTTATTATATCTTCTCTCTGGTTTGAGGTTAGGTTGGCTCCCTCAAGGAACCTCGAGAGCTTCCTTGAGATAAGGAGCCAATAAGGTTCCTTATTTGATGAAGGACTGATTATGAAACGAGAAATAAGGAACAAGGAATCCTCATTCCTCAAGGAAGCTCTATGAATACGGCTGTAATTCCCAGCTGACTCTAGCAAAAACATTGTCGAGTAATCGTTCTCATCTGCAATAACCTACTTCGAAACCCTTTTTTTCTCTTTGGATCACTCGATATAATATTATTGTGGGCTCCTCAAGATTCCTTATCAAAAGATCCATAAGTATTCCTTCTTATATCTTGTTGATATCTGCAGATACGGTATTTCGTGGAGAATGCGCAAGATCCACTCCCATTTGCGAAAATGACATACCATTATTATACTTGCTTATAGCGATCATCCTACTTTTCATCTAGCTCCCAATCAGTCAGTACTTTATGATCGGGATTAACCTACATATATTGCATTAGGTATTTATATCATAGGTATACCTATGTATCTATATATACGACATATAAGGCGGTAAGGATAACTGTTTTTCGAGTTGTTTATACGCTGAATCTAATCGAGTATGTATAAATATATATGTATGATATGATTTGATCATAATTTAAAATTGGTGCAGGAGTCATGTTGTCGATGAAAGATTTTGCCGGTTCTAATAAGTCTTTATTGGATTTTGCATTTGCTTTGAACTTTTTAATTATTTCAGTAGTAGCCGGCTTGATGAAAGTACTATTTTCTGTTGGAATTTCTTCTTCGGGCGTCAAAATTTCTTTAGCACTCCGTTTGACTTGTGAACATGTAGGAGACCTTTGAGTTATTAGATGTTGCCTCTCAGGTGTTTGAAATAGTGGCTCATCGGTTGTTTCAGGCCTCGTAACTTCCATGGAATCATCGATAGTTGAATTAGACTCAGAACAATGCGCTGCTTTATGACCTGGTTTTTTACATTTATAACATGATAGATTATCTTGTGAAATAAAGATTCTGTAGGACGTATCCTCGAATTCAACCACGATAGATTCAGGAAGAGTAATGCTGTTTAGTGAGCTGATGTATACCTGTCTTCTGAAACTGAGAATATGGCTAAATTCTGGAGATGTAGCATTTATCTTCAGAAAAGTTATTGGAGATACAAGCTTAAGACCGAGTTTTTCAAGCTCTGTTATCAAGATATCATGTGGAATTGTTGGACATACATTTGACAGAACAACTCGTTCGGTTGGTGCAATAAGACGTCTAGCTTTGAGTAGTTGTCCGTTGACTTCAATAGTTCCATTTTTTTTAATGAATTCATCAACAATTTCTTTGCTTGCCAAGTACATACAAATTCTTTGGTTGGATAGTCTTGAAGTGAATATTATATTTTTGGGTTGTATAATAGTTCCTAGTGGTATGAGATAATCTTGGAGACGGGTATTTTCTATTGCATTGAAAATTATTGCTTGTTCTTTTGTTGGGAAGTTTTGCTTAGCGGCAACTGAGGAGTAGCTCTTGGGTAACATTTGTTTCTCAAGTAAGTTGTTATTTTGAGAACTGCTGTAGTCAGCAGTCTCGAGAGTGGTTGAGTTTATTTGTGTAGCAGTATTAAAATCTCTCGCTCCGACCCTGTCCATTTTATCAAGCGGACACGGTGTTTCGCGCGATTCACGTTCGATGTTATTGTTTATATTTACATTTACCTTGATTGTCTTCAGATCTTGATTATTCAAATGATGTTAACCATACAAGTTAACTATTAGATGCAGGAAAGGTATGTAAAATCTCACAATTTCTGAAACGATATTTCCACTACAATTTATAAAAATTCGATGCACTGATAAGATAAGGTGTCACTCCGTTAATAACCAGAACCGAACTACTGGAGGAGAGAGTGATTCGTCGACCGATCAACATTAAAAAAAAATATATATATATATATATATAATAATTAACATTCAACTTCAAATCTATAATTCAATGGAATATCAACGGATATTTCCGCCATCTACCTATGCTTCAAATTCTCAACTCGGAGCTAAGCCCAGATATTCTTTGTTTACAAGAAACACACTTCAATGTAAATAGCATTTGTTCATTAAACAGCTTCAACTACTTTCGAAAGGATCGTCTGAATATAACCAAATCATCTGGAGGTGTTGCAATACTCGTCAAAAAACACATCGAAGCAGAAGAGATACCTATAACCACACAACTGGAGGCTATTGCTATAAAAATCATTCATAATAAAACTTTTAATATTTGTAATATTTACTTACCACCCGATAAACAAATAGACGGAAACGACCTAAAAAGCCTAATAGATCAAATACCAACACCACGACTTATCTTAGGAGATTTCAACGGCCACAACGCAATCTGGGGATCGAATAACACTAATGTTAGAGGAAAAATCATCGCTAACTTCATTCAAGACTATCAGCTATGTGTTATGAACGATGGAAATAACACCAGATTTAATTCAGCTACAGGTGACTCATCGGCCCTTGACCTAACACTATGTGATCCCTCTATGACTACATCCCTTTCATGGCAGGTACTCCCTTATTTATATGGTAGTGATCATCACCCCATCGAGATCACAAACATAAATCTCCAAGGACCTTTGTATCCTATTCCTTCGAAATGGAAAGTGAAATCTGCCAATTGGGAGCGATACATGAAAGAAGTTGATAATAGAATAGAAATTGCTGTTCGTGATGGAACAGAAATCACATTTAAAGATCTCTCAAACATAATCACAGAAAGTGCACAAATATCGATCGGAAAGACTAAGCTGATAAAGAACCACAAACCTGTACCGTGGTGGAATGACGCATGTAATGAGGCTATCCATGCTAGCAAATCAGCACTTGTAAAATACAAAAGGCACAAAACAACAGAAAATCTCATTGAATTCAAAAGGCTGAAAGCTAAAGCAAGTGTTATAATACATGAAGCCCAGAAAAACTCATGGAAACATTACATTGCTAGCATTAACTCCTCCACTCCCATGACGGAAGTTTGGAACAGAGTCAAAAAAATATCAGGCACCCAGACATCCTCTCATATTTCAACTCTTAAAGACGGAAATCAATTGATTTCCTCAAGCTATGATATAGCTGAACTGATGGCCCAAACCTATGAAAAACATTCAGACGATTCAAATCTTGATGCAAAATTTCTGGAGCATAATACAACATCCGAATCTAACATGATCGACACTGCTACAGCGAACAATGACCCAATTAACCTCCCAATAACGAGAGACGAACTTGATGAGGCCCTCTTCGATCTGAGAAACACAGCATCAGGTCCCGATGACATTCCAGTTGATTTTATTAAGAACCTACCTGAAACAGCAAGAATCCATCTCCTGAAAATATTCAA
This sequence comes from Crioceris asparagi, assembly GCA_958507055.1. Taxonomy (NCBI): domain Eukaryota; kingdom Metazoa; phylum Arthropoda; class Insecta; order Coleoptera; family Chrysomelidae; genus Crioceris; species Crioceris asparagi. Next base: position 14,987,541 of record OY293827.1, on the reverse strand, counting down.
TAGTATATGGTTGACTCAAACATTCCCGGAAGAGTGGAACGAATCAATAATTATTCCTGTTCTCAAACCTAATAAGTCGCGTCTAGATCCTGAATCCTACAGACCGATATCACTGACATGCGCGTTCAGCAAATTGTTCGAAAAAATTGTCAACAAACGATTACAATGGACATTAGAAAGCAGAAACTTGATAATTCCAGAACAAAATGGATTTAGACCTCACAGATCAGTTTTGGACAACTTAGTAGATCTAGAAAGCGATGTCCATGAGGCATTATCTACAAAGCAGAAATGCTATGCCATATTCTTTGACCTTAAAAGAGCCTTCGATTCAGCCAGTAGAAACCATATACTAGGACAACTGGAAAAAATTAATATAAGAGGCAACTGTTTAGCATTTATACGGAATTTTCTGAACAATAGAACATTCCAGGTCAGAGTCAATGGTATCTTATCAAGCAAACACCCTCAAAAAAACGGTACACCACAAGGATCTGTGCTTAGTCCAACCCTATTTCTAATTGCCATCAATTCTATCCTAAAAGGCTTGAAGAAACCACTGAAAGCAAGATTGTATGCTGACGACCTCGTAGTTTTCGTAAAAGGAAAAAATCTAGACACTATGGAAGTAATGCTTCAAAAGTTTCTCGACACTCTGGAACATTGGTCACACGAAACAGGTTTCATTTTTTCTGTGACAAAAACTCACAGTATTATATTTAGTTCAAATGACATCAATACACAAACAAAGTTGCAGTTATATCAACAAGACATTGAACTTAGATCTTCTGTTAGATTTCTGGGAATGACACTCGATAGAAGACTGAACTGGAAGGAACATATTTCCGGTCTGCTGCTGGCATGTAATAAGAGATTGAATCTGCTTAAAACTCTTGTGGTCAAAAAATGGGGAGCTGATCAGCGGACGCTTCTTCTTCTCTATAGGACATTAATCCGATCGAAAATAGATTTTGGATGTACTATTTACGCTTCGGCCAGTAAATCGACGCTAAGACCTATCAATACAGTTCAAAACAATGCTCTCAGAATAATATTAGGAGCCTATAGAACAACCCCAATTCAGAGTTTACATAGCGAAGCTGGCGAACCACCTCTTAACCTAAGAAGACAGTTTCTTAGTCTTTCTAACGCTGCTTCAACCGCTGCAAATAGGACGAAATCATCATTTGATTCTACATTCACCTCTAGATATACTAGCCACTTCAATAATAAACCGCAATCTAAGGTACCATTTTATGCACGGATTCGAAAGTTCACAACAGATTTGAATATTACATTCCCAAACGTCCTTTCCGATGACATCAAGCACCCACCACCATGGACTATTAGCATTTCCAAAATGCAATGACACCCTCACTCAGTATAACAAATCCAACACCAATATAGAAATCATCAAAAATTCACTACTGGAAATTCTTTCCAACGATTATTCAGACTTTCAAACAATTTTCACTGATGCCTCCAAATCCTCAGAAGGAACGGGATGTGCAGTAGTTATAGGTCAAACTGTTGAAAAATATGAACTCTCACCCCTCAGCAGCATCCACACAGCTGAACTATATGCAATATACCGAGCATTAGTATACTTGAACAACTACAACTATGAGAAATCAGTCATTCTAACGGATTCATTAAGTTCTATTTTATCACTGCGGAGACTATATCCAAAACATCCTATTGAAAAATTAATTAAAGCAGAACTCATCCGCCTCGAAAATTTTTCTAAGATTGTTCACTTCATCTGGATACCATCACACATTGGAATTCATGGTAATGAAGAAGCTGATCGAAACGCGAGAAATGCCGTGACTTGTGGTAGAATTAGTGAGTTTTCGGAGTGCGTAGCCTCGGATTTGAAAGCCTGGTTTAAGAACAAATTATCGACAAAATGGCATACTGAATGGTGTAACTCAAGATCCAAACTGCGTGAAGTGAAAGGTGACATCTATCCTTGGAGATCATTACCAAAAGACCGCCATTCTCAAGTAATTCTGACCAGACTTCGACTTGGCCACACCAGAATAACCCATGAATATCTGCTGAAACGAACCGAAGCTCCCAGATGTGATGTCTGTGATGTGACTCTAACAGTGAAACATTTTCTCATTGATTGTAAAAAATATACATTATCTAGAAATAAGTATAACTTGCCACAAGACCTTAAGACATTATTAGGAGAAACATGTAATCTACTTAATCTTAAAAATTACATGAAGGATATAGACTTATATCATGAGATATAAAATTGTTAAATTTTGATGTACTTTGTATTCTTTTTGTTAATCTAAGTTAAATATTGTAATGTCGCTAATAACCGGAAGGTGGATGCGACTTTTTTCTTTAATAAAAAAAAAAAAAAAATATATGTATGATATGTATATGTATATGAGTGGCGATCTAATATGTTTTTGTAGGTGTTGAATTATTGTTGTGCCGTGAACGCAAATGGCCAAATGATTTGTTCTTTCACATTGGAATTTATTGTTTTATAGATATCATATATATATATATATATATATATATATATATATATATATATATATATACATCTCGGTATCATTCTGGCGTCCTTTCAAAAAACAGTAATGAAGCGTCCTTGCCGTATATATTTCACTTCGCCATCAATGTGAGCTCCGTTCATTCTTAAGCCGTTTGGGCGTCCAATGTATATAATAATTTCAATCTTACAAACAATAGAGCGTCCATACGATGTATATTTATTTCATTTACCGTAAATACAGCGTCCGGCGCTATTGCCAAATGTGCAGTGGAATGGGATGATGAAATGTGATTTTAAATATATTTCTCGTATTTTGAAACTACCAGCGACTGCCTAGCATTGGTTGTTTCTCCGAATAGTATTTCATCTGACTTTTTGTTCCTTAAACTTTATTATAATTACTCAATTGTCATATATTCTATAATTCAATTTATACAAAATGGAATTGTAGATGCTAATGATTTTAAAATGTAAAGTAATTTTCATTTTTGTCATTATTTATGTCTCCAACATCAAATAGAAATAGAAATATTTATTTCATGTAAACAATTAGGCATGTATACTTTTGTCCTGGATAGTGATATAGATCACACCAAATAAAATAAATTAAAATACGCTTCAGATGAAGACATAATAAACATACAAGTGACAAAGTACATATAACTTAATTCAAGACAAGGATTATGAACATGTTAAAAAAAGAAAATAATAGTAATAACAATCTAGAAAAAAGGGTAAAAAAGGATTACCTACATAAATGTACTTACAACATGTTCCAGATAATCATCTAAGAAGTTAAAACGATGTTGTGTTAAATATTTACGGATCTTAATTTTGAGTGATGCACAAGACATATTATTATCTTTGAATATTTTGGCAGAGCATTATTCAATTTCATGCCCAGAAATTTATAGGAATTATGGGTCTATGTCTGAATAATGGAGGACAGATATAGTTTTTTTTCTCTTGTATTATAAGAGTAAACATAATTGTGCTGGATTCTTTGGCATGTTTTTTATATGAAGCAGGCACTGCAAAATGCAGCAACATGGTAATTGCAGGATGTTCAATTTTTCTAACAATGGCTCACAGTGATCATCATATTTGCTGGATGTTATTATTCGAATGATTTTTTTTGCGCAATGCATATTTTGGGGCTGTGACATGAGTTTCTCCAGATTATCAAGGCATACGGTCACTATTATGCTATGAAACATAACAAAATATGCCATTCTTAGATAATCTTTATCTACATTCAGCTTCAGTTACCTGAGAGTATTTCTGTTTTTATAGATAGGTATAACTTGAGAGTATCTGGAAAAATACATGTACTCATACGAAGATTAAATAGATTCGGTAAAGAAATCACTACATTTTTATTTATCTGCGGCTCTAGAATTTTTCAGTTTATGAACAATGTTCAATATTTCTGATTAACTTGTTGGATGTATGTAAGAAGTCAAATGGTTTATTGCTATTTTTTGCATGCAAGAATCGAAGGGATTTGCAATATAGTTCGCAGAATTTTGCACTAAATTGTTTATGCAATGTTCAAAAGAGTTGGCAAAGTCCTCAGCGGATAAATTGCTCTCATTCCTTAGGTTATTAGTTTTACCTAAATTTGTATTTAATATTCCCCAGACCGACTTTTGCTCATTTTTGATTCAGATATTATCTTATTATTAAACTCCACTTTTTCGATTTGTTAATGTTAAGTAAATCGAAGCTATCGAGCGTCCTGGTCACTTCGGCAATAGTATGAACCTGGGTTAGTTGTGACTTAAGATTTTTAATATCAGGAGAATTGTCTCGTCCTTGAAGCTAGCAGAGCAAAGTGAGCGGAATTAAAATTACAAATTTGGTGCTTGCAGAGCTAATTAATTGCTAATTAACTGCTGTATACCGAAATGAATTGCTCTTATAGTTTTTTTTAATGGCTGCTTTGCTAGCTGTAAATCTAACGCTTACAGAGCAACATTTAAAAATATTTTTTTGAGTACTTATTTTTTTGTGTTTATAAGGCTAATTAAGTTCTAATTAAATGCTTTATTCAGAAATTAATTACTCATATGGTTTTTGGAAAATGGCTGCTTTGCTTTAAAAAATCAACTTTTCCGAGAAAATTTTATTTGGTGCTTGTAGACCAAATAAAGTGCTAATTAATTGCTGTATTCCGAAATTAATTGGTCTTACATTTTTTTAATGGCTGCTTTGCTAGCTTTAGATCTAAAGCTAGCTGAGCAATCTTTAAAAATATTCACTGAGAACTTCTTTTTTAGTGCTTAAGGTCTAATTAAGTGCTGTATTCCGACATTAATTGCTCTTATGGTTCTTAGGAAAATGTATGCTTTGTTTTTAAAAAATATGTTTTTCTAGAAAATTGTGGTTGATGCTTGTAGTGCTAATTATTTGCTTTATTCCGAAATTAATTGCTCTTATAGTTTTTTCTAAATAGCTGCTTTGCTAGCTTTAGATCTAAGTCTAACAGAGCAGCCTTTAAAAATCAACTTTTCAAGAACGTCTTTTAGTGTTTATAGGGCTAATTAAGTGCTGTATTCCAAACTCAATTGTTCTTAAAGTTTTCGGAAAATGACTGATTTGCTTCAAGAAACACTTTTTAGACAAATACTTTTTTCGTGCTTGTAGAGCTAATTAATTGCTAATTAAATGCTGCATTCCGAAATTATCGGCTCTTATAGTTTTTAGAAAATGGCAGAGATTGTCGCTATCAGAGCAAAAACATATAATCTATACACCCGATATATAAACTATATCGGTAAGCATTATTTGAGGTATTTTTTATAAAAAATCAATAAAATATACATATTTCCTATGTTATTTAATCAAGTGCTGTATTCCGAAATTAATTTCTATAATTTCTATAATATTTCGGCCAATACAATTATATTCGTAAGAAAAGTACTTACCGACTTGGTTAGTAATGAACTTATCCACCGGCAAACCTATCTTACAGTCATAGGAACATATACGGTTAGCAATCGAAAACCGTCTGGTCCTACAAAAATTAAGTTTTATCCCTTAGCTTTTTAGTATCAGAATTGTACATTTCTTCATTGGGAGAGATAATAAATTCAAAACCATTAAAATCTCAATTTTAAAGTGGAATTAAAAATGGATTACATAAAATTAAGTACTTTCAAGTTGCCCGGTGTACCTTTAAAGCTATAAATATCCCCACAATAGATAAATTGACATTTTTATTTGTCTTAAAAGAACGTTCTCTCTCAAAAAAATATTAGAGCAATTAATTTCGGAGTACCGCACTTAATAAGCCCTACAATCGCTAAAACAAAAGTTATGAAAAATTATGATTTTCAAAGGTTACTCTGCTAGCTTTAGATCTAAAGCTAGCAAAGCAGCAATTTTTTTAATATCAGAGCAATTAATTTCGGAATACAGCAGTTAATTAGCACTTAATTAGCTCTACAAGGACCAAATAAGATTATCCCGAAATAATAGATTTTTAAAAGCAACCATTTTCCGAAAAACTATAAATAAGAATAAATAATTTCGGAATACAGCACTTAATTAACAATTAATTAAGCCTAAAAGCACTATAAAAGAAGTTCTAAAAAAGTAAGTTTTCAAAGGTTGCTGTGCTAGCTTTAGTCTAAAGCTAGCAAAGCAGCCATTTTAAAAAAAAAAAACTATAAGAGCAATTAATTTCGGAACACAGCATTTAATTAGCTCTACAACAAATTTGTATTTTTGATTCTACTCACTTTGCTCAGCCAGCTTTAGGGACGTAGAAATCTCAACATTTTAAAGTTATTTTCAGGGATACATAACTTTTTTATGGAAAACGAGATGTTTAAAGATCTGACAGAGTAAACTAAATGAGCAGCTTTTGTTTCTGGATCTAAATGGCATATATTTCAGATCATTTCATCTAATGCAGCTGTGAAACCTGATAGATTTTTTTGACATTGGTCGACACATGATAAAATTTCCTTTATGGTCGGGCAAGTGCGGCTCTATGACTTCAAGAATGAAAATGTTATCATCTAAATTTGTGAACAGATTATCGACTCTAGTTTCTCTAGATTTAGTTATCCGCTGGTGTCAACAAAAACTTTTTCTAGCATATCATGTGATAAAAAATATGTTTGCATTCAGTTAATTTATTGTCACTGGTTTTAAGTCTTAAAGCTATAATTGAAAGTCACCGACAGCCTGTACCTTATTATTGGAGTTTTTTTCTGATAATATTCTGTGCAGATAATATTAAAAAAAATTACTATCACCATCCGGTGATCTGTAGGCACAACAAAAACTAATTTTCATATATTTAAGCTGTGTTAATTCTGCATCTATCTTCGCGCAAAGATCTTTTACACAAATGTTATGGAAATCTAAATTGGTCTTAGTATAAATGCCACCATGAATACAAATTTGTCGAATATGACTTATTAGTCTATATCCTCGCGGAATACGATACGATAGAGTTTATGTCCTCCAATTTAAATGAAACGTCTGTCAGTTACGTCAATATTGTTCGTATTGTTAGTTCACTTTGTTCCCAATATATTGAATAATGATTTAAAAAAAAATTAAATATATAGTATAAATAAAAAAAATTCAAAGAATGATTTTTATCTAGAGCGATTTTTTCTTCTATAGATTCGAATGGCACCAGGTTTATCCACATGATCACAAACGAATAATTTATAAGTGCTTCGAATATATATCAGAAGAACCTATATGAGTGTAAAAGTCATTGAAATGAAATTCATGTGTTTCGATGTTGTCAGATTGCCGGACGCCCAATACGCGATGGAATGAAAGTTAACGTATTCAAAATGAATATTTTAGCGCCGCGCTGCGCCAGATATATCGAACTAATTATATTCGAATATCAATCAAAAATCTTTTGGGACGTGCATGGAGCGTCCTTCCAATTTTTGTTCCATCGGTTAAGATGATCATCTTGACCAGAATTACACTGATGTGTAATAGAGCGTCCGTATACGGACGCTCAATTACCACGGACGCTCTATTAAATGCAATTCGTCAATGTACGGACGCTCTATTGATAGGAAGATATATATATATATATATATATATATATTTATATATATATATATACAGGGTGGGGCACCGTATACGACACGGTCTCTCAAGGGGAATCCATACAATATAATGTTTTTATGATAAACGAAATAGATGCAGAATTTTTCTGGCCACAATCTAAAATTATTTTTATACATACAGGGTGATTCAAAAAAAAGATACATATCAAAGTTATGTTTTCTTAAATTGAATGTCCTATATTTTTTATTATTTTCGGATATAAGAGTCAAAATAAAAGTGAGTTTCTTCAGTATTCCCTATACCTATCTCTTTCCATTTTGAAAATATCCAAAGATTTGTTGAAATGTAAGGTATGAACTATTTTTCTATAATTTCCAAAGTTGCTCATTTTGAACTTGAGCTATACCTTCTATCATATTGATGAAGGTCAAGGTTATAGCCTGTATCATATTTTAATGTCAAAAATCATACAGGGTGTCGGAAAAATATGGTTGTAAAATTTCAATATAAGATATTGAAAAACTTCGTTATCTTAAATGGAACACCCTCTATATTATTACATATTTTAATGCAGAATTGAATCCTCTTTCGAATTGTATAAGGGTTCCCTATAACTAAACTCAACGAATTTCTTCAATTTCGCACTTCTCTAATAATTCTGTCTTATATTCCCAATGCCATTATGATTGGGATGACGTTTTAAAATAATCATTATTATAGTTAAATTCCATTATTATTATTACAGTACTAATTGATTCACGATTATTATCCAATCTCCTAGAATTTCAAAACTCATATGAAATAATTAACTGACGGGTAATGATACTATACTATTCTATTGCTGTCGGTTTTACCCTTAAAAGACAACTACTCCATTAATATATTTTTTTTGGAATATCAGCGTTTTACATTTACATAGATACTGTGAAACGTAAAGAAATACCTATAAGTATTTATTGATAACGTATTATTATGAAAGCCCAAGGAAAAATGTGGTAAGTCCACTCACACTTCTTTTCTACCTCTCTCAAACAAATACTGACGAATATGAGAAACATACAGACAGACAGACCAATAGCAAAACATATGTTTGTTGGACTCAAAAAGCCCTGGAACGTAGAAACAGAGTACCGAAAATTTTACACGAATACAATACTTCCCTTACACAGCTACTAGGCGTAGCGGTATAAAAGTATTAAGAACAAGACATTTATTGAATGATATAAAAATAATAACAGTATAAAAATATAATAAAATAAGAAACACTAGAGTAAATGTTCAAAATGTCGTCCATTTTCTTGAATACATAATTGAACTCTCTCTTCAAAAGATCTTTTAACTTTCCTCAACATCTGTGGTGTCACGGATCGAAAAGCGGCTCTTATTCTCTCTTTCATATTTTCAGCTGTTGTGGGCTGGGTGTCATATACAATGTTTTTAATGTATCCCCATAAAAAAAAGTCCACACATGTTAGATCTGGAGATCTTGGTGGCCAATTTTGCGAGCCGCTTCTTCCTATCCATCTGTTTGGGAAACGCCTATCAAGAAATTCTCTAACATTCCTTTGAAAATGGGCTGGAGCACCATCCAACTGCAGCCACATCTGCTGTCTGATATTCAAATGCACATTTTCTAAAAGTTCGGGTAGTTTATCACGTAAGAATCTTAGAAATTTTTGTCCATTTAAAATGCCATCAAAAAAGTAAGGACCTATTAATTGGGACCCTAGAACACCCCCCCATACATTAACTGACCATCTATGTTGGTAATTAGTATTTCGAAAAATTCGAGGATTCTCATCACTATAATAATGGAAATTATGTCTGTTCACCAGGCCGTTATTATGGAAAGTGGATTCATCAGAAAACAGAATTGAATCTAGAAAGAGTTCATTATCGCCTAATCTGTCTAGAGTCCAAACACAAAATTCAAGTCTGTGATTAAAATCCATTTCATTAAGTTCTTGGTGTATCTGAATATGGTAAGGATGAAACCGATATTTTTTCAATATTCTTGAAATGCTTCTCCTACTAATACCTGTTTCTCTTTCTATTTTGCGTTGACTGGTATGAGGGTGTTCTATAACAGATCCTATGACCACAAACTCATTTTCTTCATCATCTACAATAGGTTTTAGCGTAGTTTTTTGTTTGTAGGATACAGTACCAGAATTCCGAAATTCTCTCAGTAACCGTTCAAACACAGCTCTATTTGGATGTGATACGGTTGGATATCTTTCAGCATATACTCTTGAAGCCAATAGGCAATTTTCATGACACTCACCAATTATTAGAAGCATATTTATTCTCTCTTCGATAGGATAAGTCTTCATTTTGCTTTATTTGAATAGTACACTGATTTAAATTGTATTTATAAATTAAACGCTTCAAAACTGTCAGTTATAAAACATTTCCATGGTAACAGCCTCAAAGCTGTCCAGATTAATTGGGTAATGTTCCTACTGTGATAAAGAAGCAAAATTCAAGAAATGCCTTGAGTTTAGTTATAGGGAACCCTTATACAATTCGAAAGAGGATTCAATTCTGCATTAAAATATGTAATAATATAGAGGGTGTTCCATTTAAGATAACGAAGTTTTTCAATATCTTATATTGAAATTTTACAACCATATTTTTCCAACACCCTGTATGATTTTTGATATTGAAATATGATACAGGCTATAACCTTGACCTTCATCAATATGATAGAAGGTATAGCTCAAGTTCAAAATGAGCAACTTTGGAAATTATAGAAAAATAGTTCATACCTTACATTTCAACAAATCTTTGGATATTTTCAAAATGGAAAGAGATAGGTATAGGGAATACTGAAGAAACTCACTTTTATTTTGACTCTTATATCCGAAAATAATAAAAAATATAGGACATTCAATTTAAAAAAACATAACTTTGATATGTATCTTTTTTTTGAATCACCCTGTATGTATAAAAATAATTTTAGATTGTGGCCAGAAAAATTCTGCATCTATTTCGTTTATCACAAAAACATTATATTGTATGGATTCCCCTTGAGAGACCGTGTCGTATACGGTGCCCCACCCTGTATATATATATATATATATATATATATATATATATATATATATATATATATATATATATATATTGCACAGTTTAACGGTTTCCGCAGTCTGAAAGTCTGAATAGACCAGATGACCACACCTTTTCATTTGACAACGAATGATCATCTTTCTTCTAATGCTAAGTCTAATGATAACGCGAAATCCTTGAATTGAATTTGAAATAAATAAATAACACATACGTCAGATTTTACCACTGCTGTAACTAAAAAACCTGAACTCTATTGGAAAAAGGTTCAAAGTAAATGTTGTTAGAAATAATTTTGTCTTTTAGTCATTCTCAGATTTTCTATTTTTGTAATTTTATGTCTATAATGAATTGTCCAAACGGCACGGATTTTTTAATTCAATGTTGAAGCATGGATATGTTATCAATATGGTTTTTTGATCATTAATGCTTTGTACAAAGTTATTTAAAATAATTATTTTATTATTGTAAGTGGAGATGTAAAATGCTTTGAAGTTATAGTAGTGGCTTTGTTTGCTAATAAATAAAATATTTTTTGCAAAAAATTGGACCGACTAATTCTATTAATTCTATTGCTACTGGTAATTTTAAAGTTTTGCAATTCTAGTTGAATTGAAGACTATTGGCACCAACTTCACTTACACCAAAGATGATAGTAGGTACTTATCCTTCTACCGATTACCGACCTTTCACAAAAATTATCAATTTAAACGTTGTCGTATATTGTCTTATCTTTAATTCTCAGATTTTCGATTTTCGAGAGAAAGAAAAAGGAGATTTCGGATTGGAGTTTTTAGTAATACTGAACCATTCTCAAGTATTCTCTCTCAAATGAATCATCAAAATCGGAGTACGTTAACTATAGGAATAAAGCGCGCGCACAAACCAAAAAAAGCAAACAGTCGAATTGTTTAACTCCTCCGTTTGGGTTCGTCGGTCAAAAAGGACCAGCTATGCTATATATAATTTGTACCATTGATTATTATATAGCGCTTCACATTTAGTCCAAGAGAACTTAAATAAGAATCCTACACGAGTCGGCACGCATTGAATAGTTTTTTTTGCCGACTTTCCAAAGGAGAAGGAATCTAATTTGATTGATCGCTGCTTTTTTGTTTTAATGTTCGTTCGGTCGTTTTTTATGATAAACTTTTACCGGCTCCATGTTTTCAACATCTTACATCTCCTTCCCCTTCCAAAAATACCCCCAATGCTGATGGAGAGGGCAATTTATTTCGAAAATTGAAAATTTTGTCAGGCAGGATTAAAGAGATGATCATTTCCGGAATCTTTTGAATTCCGAAAAATCATGGATTTCAGAGTTGCGAAACTAAAAAAGTGCAAGATTATAAGGGCTCCATTTTAAAATCACTGAGTAGAAGTGGATGTTCAAGAACTTTGACGATAAATAAAAGTGTGAAATAAATGTTAAAAAATGGACCGACTTATTAGTTGGTGCATTAAAAAATATAAAATAATACTAATTCTAATAGTGATAGTACGTAAATTTGAAGTTGGTACCAAAAGTCTCATATCCAGACGGTCTTTTTTGTAGATATTCATTATAAGACTCAAAGCTGTTATTGCTGATAATAATTATTGCCGTCATTGAAACAGATCCCAACAATGTGTACCTGATAATATCCAAAGTCCGTATTCCGACTGGTTTTACAGATTGTTTTATTTTAGCACGGAGTTTAAAAATCTAAATACTAATTTTGGGATAATGGATGATGAAAGTACTTGACTGCTAAGGCTGCTCAATCATTGTTAATATCTGGAGTAAGGAGTTTATTCGGGTAAACAATATCATTTGTTTGAAAATTAATTGAAAAAACCCTCATTTTGTATACTTACCGACTCTTACGTCATCTCTCCAACGAGAATGATATCAATAATTAAAGTTAATATAGCTATTTTATTATGAGTACTTTGAATTTGATAAAGCAGTATTATTGGAATAATTCTTAAATACAAATGAGAAATTTTGTTATTCTATTAATATCTAATTAATAATTGATTTCAGAGATTCATTATTTTCCAATGGTTGGTATATTGTAACTTTTTTCAACTATTTATTACGTTTGTTGATGTCTCAGATGATTTGGAAAGAATAAATAAACTTTCGGTTCTGAAAGGGTCGAGCTAGTTGGTCTGAATAAATTAAAAATAAAAAAATACAAGATTATTACATATAGATATAAAAGAACTGCTAGTTTAAATTAAGCTAGCAAGACTTAAGATACCTGTATGTTAGATGTTTACTGGACACCGAAAATTTAACTCGATTACAATACGGCCACTACTAGGCTACAAGAAAAGTAACTGTAACTAAAAAACATAGGAGAAATAAAAATTAAATTTGTGTGACAATATATTTATAATAGCTGAACCTTGAAATATTGAAACAACACAGAAAAGAAAACTATTATTTATTAGAGCAAGTTGCATTTGCTGTTACACGTATATCCGGATACACGATATTTAAACTTTTGATTTGTGCAATATTGTATTTGAATTTACACTACAAAAGTAGGTTTTCAAAATTTTGCTGTTGATTCTATTTCATTGGAATGAAGGTTGTTTGGAGATGATTCTACATATATTGCATTTAATGCAATCTCTGCTTCAGCAAAAAAACTATCCCCAAAGAGGAAAGGGGTAGTGTTTTTCAAAAGTGGAATATTTTATATATATCTAGCAGGCTTAAAGAGAAGATCATTTCTAAAATGGACATTAATGATGTTCTACTCACAAGAAATAAGAAAGAACAATATTTACTAAAACGGAGGAGGTATAGGTAATTCTACTGTACGCCAGCATGCTTTTTTTGTTTATACATTATACCTACAAGCGGCGAGATGCCTTCGATCCAAGTACGAATTCTAAATTTCAAGTCTCTAGACCGTATGGGGCCTGAGATATCGCTGCGAAGTCCATATGAAGAAAGAACCGAAAATAATAAAAACTATTTAACAATAATAAACAAAGTAGATATAAAGAAAGAAAAATAAAAATGACTGTCATTATTTGCTATAGCAATCACGATTTTTATCAGCTGTCGCTAGGCAATGGCTGGGCATTACCTACGCCGCTGAGAAGTAGTCCCATTCTCTATTTATTTATTTTAGAAAAGCTATAAGAACATAAAATATAGCCTATGTCACCCGCGCAGATATAGAAAATTCAATAGAAAATTATTGAAATCGGATATTTAGTTTTCGAGATTTTTGTGGTCATACGAAAAGTCCTCACTCGTAGGTATATATATATATATTAGTATAGATACATATATTTGTTCGCGACTTTTTCATAGTAAACGTGCTCGGATTTTGATGATTTCTTTCCATTTGGTGGAGAGGGGAGTTGAGAAATGCTCCCATATTTATAAAAACTCAAATCCGAAATTTCCCTCCTTCCGAAAACCCCACCTGAAGGGGGTGGATTGGACAATTTTTCTCGAAAATTGAAATCCGAGACGGCAGAATTAAAGATAAGAAAATATTCAGAAACATTTTTTCAAAAGAAGGTTTTCGAGTTTCATCGATGTTAAAATTTGAAATCTGTGTATTTACACTATGTGGAAGGGGCAATTTATTTCGAAAATAGAAAATCTGAGAATGACTAAAAGACAAAATTATTTCTAACAACATTTACTTTGAACCTTTTTCCAATAGAGTTCAGGTTTTTTAGTTACAGCAGTGGTAAAATCTGACGTATGTGTTATTTATTTATTTCAAATTCAATTCAAGGATTTCGCGTTATCATTAGACTTAGCATTAGAAGAAAGATGATCATTCGTTGTCAAATGAAAAGGTGTGGTCATCTGGTCTATTCAGACTTTCAGACTGCGGAAACCGTTAAACCGTTATATATATATATTGCACAGTTTAACGGTTTCCGCAGTCTGAAAGTCTGAATAGACCAGATGACCACACCTTTTCATTTGACAACGAATGATCATCTTTCTTCTAATGCTAAGTCTAATGATAACGCGAAATCCTTGAATTGAATTTGAAATAAATAAATAACACATACGTCAGATTTTACCACTGCTGTAACTAAAAAACCTGAACTCTATTGGAAAAAGGTTCAAAGTAAATGTTGTTAGAAATAATTTTGTCTTTTAGTCATTCTCAGATTTTCTATTTTCGAAATAAATTGCCCCTTCCACATAGTGTAAATACACAGATTTCAAATTTTAACATCGATGAAACTCGAAAACCTTCTTTTGAAAAAATGTTTCTGAATATTTTCTTATCTTTAATTCTGCCGTCTCGGATTTCAATTTTCGAGAAAAATTGTCCAATCCACCCCCTTCAGGTGGGGTTTTCGGAAGGAGGGAAATTTCGGATTTGAGTTTTTATAAATATGGGAGCATTTCTCAACTCCCCTCTCCACCAAATGGAAAGAAATCATCAAAATCCGAGCACGTTTACTATGAAAAAGTCGCGAACAAATATATGTATCTATACTAATATATATATATATACCTACGAGTGAGGACTTTTCGTATGACCACAAAAATCTCGAAAACTAAATATCCGATTTCAATAATTTTCTATTGAATTTTCTATATCTGCGCGGGTGACATAGGCTATATTTTATGTTCTTATAGCTTTTCTAAAATAAATAAATAGAGAATGGGACTACTTCTCAGCGGCGTAGGTAATGCCCAGCCATTGCCTAGCGACAGCTGATAAAAATCGTGATTGCTATAGCAAATAATGACAGTCATTTTTATTTTTCTTTCTTTATATCTACTTTGTTTATTATTGTTAAATAGTTTTTATTATTTTCGGTTCTTTCTTCATATGGACTTCGCAGCGATATCTCAGGCCCCATACGGTCTAGAGACTTGAAATTTAGAATTCGTACTTGGATCGAAGGCATCTCGCCGCTTGTAGGTATAATGTATAAACAAAAAAAGCATGCTGGCGTACAGTAGAATTACCTATACCTCCTCCGTTTTAGTAAATATTGTTCTTTCTTATTTCTTGTGAGTAGAACATCATTAATGTCCATTTTAGAAATGATCTTCTCTTTAAGCCTGCTAGATATATATAAAATATTCCACTTTTGAAAAACACTACCCCTTTCCTCTTTGGGGATAGTTTTTTTGCTGAAGCAGAGATTGCATTAAATGCAATATATGTAGAATCATCTCCAAACAACCTTCATTCCAATGAAATAGAATCAACAGCAAAATTTTGAAAACCTACTTTTGTAGTGTAAATTCAAATACAATATTGCACAAATCAAAAGTTTAAATATCGTGTATCCGGATATACGTGTAACAGCAAATGCAACTTGCTCTAATAAATAATAGTTTTCTTTTCTGTGTTGTTTCAATATTTCAAGGTTCAGCTATTATAAATATATTGTCACACAAATTTAATTTTTATTTCTCCTATGTTTTTTAGTTACAGTTACTTTTCTTGTAGCCTAGTAGTGGCCGTATTGTAATCGAGTTAAATTTTCGGTGTCCAGTAAACATCTAACATACAGGTATCTTAAGTCTTGCTAGCTTAATTTAAACTAGCAGTTCTTTTATATCTATATGTAATAATCTTGTATTTTTTTATTTTTAATTTATTCAGACCAACTAGCTCGACCCTTTCAGAACCGAAAGTTTATTTATTCTTTCCAAATCATCTGAGACATCAACAAACGTAATAAATAGTTGAAAAAAGTTACAATATACCAACCATTGGAAAATAATGAATCTCTGAAATCAATTATTAATTAGATATTAATAGAATAACAAAATTTCTCATTTGTATTTAAGAATTATTCCAATAATACTGCTTTATCAAATTCAAAGTACTCATAATAAAATAGCTATATTAACTTTAATTATTGATATCATTCTCGTTGGAGAGATGACGTAAGAGTCGGTAAGTATACAAAATGAGGGTTTTTTCAATTAATTTTCAAACAAATGATATTGTTTACCCGAATAAACTCCTTACTCCAGATATTAACAATGATTGAGCAGCCTTAGCAGTCAAGTACTTTCATCATCCATTATCCCAAAATTAGTATTTAGATTTTTAAACTCCGTGCTAAAATAAAACAATCTGTAAAACCAGTCGGAATACGGACTTTGGATATTATCAGGTACACATTGTTGGGATCTGTTTCAATGACGGCAATAATTATTATCAGCAATAACAGCTTTGAGTCTTATAATGAATATCTACAAAAAAGACCGTCTGGATATGAGACTTTTGGTACCAACTTCAAATTTACGTACTATCACTATTAGAATTAGTATTATTTTATATTTTTTAATGCACCAACTAATAAGTCGGTCCATTTTTTAACATTTATTTCACACTTTTATTTATCGTCAAAGTTCTTGAACATCCACTTCTACTCAGTGATTTTAAAATGGAGCCCTTATAATCTTGCACTTTTTTAGTTTCGCAACTCTGAAATCCATGATTTTTCGGAATTCAAAAGATTCCGGAAATGATCATCTCTTTAATCCTGCCTGACAAAATTTTCAATTTTCGAAATAAATTGCCCTCTCCATCAGCATTGGGGGTATTTTTGGAAGGGGAAGGAGATGTAAGATGTTGAAAACATGGAGCCGGTAAAAGTTTATCATAAAAAACGACCGAACGAACATTAAAACAAAAAAGCAGCGATCAATCAAATTAGATTCCTTCTCCTTTGGAAAGTCGGCAAAAAAAACTATTCAATGCGTGCCGACTCGTGTAGGATTCTTATTTAAGTTCTCTTGGACTAAATGTGAAGCGCTATATAATAATCAATGGTACAAATTATATATAGCATAGCTGGTCCTTTTTGACCGACGAACCCAAACGGAGGAGTTAAACAATTCGACTGTTTGCTTTTTTTGGTTTGTGCGCGCGCTTTATTCCTATAGTTAACGTACTCCGATTTTGATGATTCATTTGAGAGAGAATACTTGAGAATGGTTCAGTATTACTAAAAACTCCAATCCGAAATCTCCTTTTTCTTTCTCTCGAAAATCGAAAATCTGAGAATTAAAGATAAGACAATATACGACAACGTTTAAATTGATAATTTTTGTGAAAGGTCGGTAATCGGTAGAAGGATAAGTACCTACTATCATCTTTGGTGTAAGTGAAGTTGGTGCCAATAGTCTTCAATTCAACTAGAATTGCAAAACTTTAAAATTACCAGTAGCAATAGAATTAATAGAATTAGTCGGTCCAATTTTTTGCAAAAAATATTTTATTTATTAGCAAACAAAGCCACTACTATAACTTCAAAGCATTTTACATCTCCACTTACAATAATAAAATAATTATTTTAAATAACTTTGTACAAAGCATTAATGATCAAAAAACCATATTGATAACATATCCATGCTTCAACATTGAATTAAAAAATCCGTGCCGTTTGGACAATTCATTATAGACATAAAATTACAAAAAACTTCACAACATTTCATTGGTGTAAACGAAATTTGAATATCTTGCTCATAATCTTACCGACATCTTAGGCATAACATCGAAAACTCACCTGAAATAAAAATAAAATATTATCAATCAAGATATCATCATTATAGAATGTAGACAATTCAAAATTGTCTTTGAATGTAATAATTTTTTTTAGACATATCCATCACAACCAATTCACACAATTCAACAAATAATAGTATCAATGAAAATTCTATCAAAATGGGCATAAATTAATTTAATCAATGTGGTGAACCAATTGCGTGATGAAGGCTTCCTAGTAAAATAATAATAATAATAATAATTGATTAAATTCATATCAATGAAATATCACACCATCGTAATTAATTTGTTTATACATTCCGCAACAAATATGAGTTGATTGTTGAAGTTATTATACTATACTATTTCTCAATGTAAATCTAATTCAGTTCAATTCAATAGAAAAGAAAAAAAGATCTGACTAGATAAGAATCATTAACATAAAATATAATCAAGCTACTGTACTTCTCGTATCCCCAACAAGTATTTTAAACATACTATAATTTTATTAAATATAATAAATTATCAGCAACGTCAACAAATATTCCCAGGTGTTTAAATCATCAATCCTTGGATATTTGCCAAGGCCATCATTTGACAAAAAAATGGTTAGTGTGATGTTTCAACGAAATTAATAGACTGCAGTGTTTCTACTTTAATTATTGTTAAAAGATTTTTATGTTAGAAAAGTTGTAGATGTTTTTTTTTCACAGAAAAGTGAAGTAACTTTATTTTATTCGAAAATTAGTTAGATAGCAATCGCAACGCATTTGCATAAAAAATATAACTATGCTTACGTTCTGTTGATTTTAATAAATTTAGATTGATTTTATTGATTTAAATAAACATCTAACTAGCCACTATGACAAGGTACCTAAAAGATAACTATAAAGCCAGCGTTATTCTCCTAGAGTTTTTAATTAAAAAAATCGGTTTTCTACATATTATATTCAATTATATCGAATAATCGAATATATACTGTAATAATATCCGTTAAATATGTTTCTGTTCATTGATTGATTGATGAATTGAATTTAATTTGATTTGAGTTCGATACATGCAATACGCAAAATAAAGATAGAGCAGAAATAAATAAAACAACCTCAGGAAATTGACCAGTTAGCAGCATGAGTTAGTTACATTCAGAGATTGTGTTATAGAGGATTCTCACATTTATAGTTAGGACCACAAAACATCTAAAGAAACATGATTTTACGTTCAGACCGACTATTATGTAGGTACTTCTTCAATCTTTGTCAAACACACTCAAACATTTTGTTATAGTCAAGTTATACATATATATGTAGGCTCTACACATCAAGGTCACATTAAAATGCAAAATATTTATTGATTTGCATAAAGCTGCCATCAATTTCCTCGTTAGTGTTGTGTCGATGAATATTGTAGTGGATGAAAAAAAAGTAAACGCGACAACAAAAGGCTGCTTGCTAGACTGGAGGTCAATGCTATATGTGTGGTGGTGATATCTTGGTAATAACAGCAAAAGAAAATCTGGTAGCTACCTCAGTTTGTAAGCACTAATATGTTATTTATATATAGAAAGATCCAAGAAAATTTTTACTTTACCAAGCTTCCGAAAGTTTGGGAGATATATGGATTTGTAAAGTAGACTTTTTGATGAAAGCCAATGGCCAAGTCATTGATGCTGACTCATCGCTGCAAAATACTTGAGATAATTGTAAATATGCTACCTTTCATTGGTATGAACGTAATTTGACTATAATTAGAGAAAGTAGCAATCCTGTATACTTTTTATAGAGGAATATATACAATTTAAGTTCCCATACAAGTCTTAAATAAACAAGAGGAAAGTTCGGCCCCAAATTAGACCTCTGAGGAACTCCGGAAGATGCTAAATACATTTTAGATTTGAAACCAATTTTCTGTTAAGTAGAAATTTAGGAACTGCTCTGAAAAGCCAATTGTTGTAATAATGTAATAATATCGTCCAGATCTCTAGATTTGTTAATGATTTTCTGGTACCATCCCTCAAAAGGTAGATTCGAATGAGATCATCAAAATCAGAACACGTTTAGAAAGCAGTAATGAAACATACAATGACATTGTATGCCTCCTCCTTCTGATTGGCCAAATGCTGTGGTTTCTTGATAAGGTTTAAGTAAAATTTCATCATATTTATCCATTCAAAGCGAATTGTGAATACAAAAATCAGTTATATGTGACTAAGAGTAACGCCTATTTAATACATTTTTTTCATTCAATTTAAACGTTAGAGCAGATGTACCTGAAACCATTGATTGACCGGCTTTTTAAACGTTAAGAGACCCTTTAGCTTTATAAGTAGACCACGTGTACATTTGATTATTGTTAGGTTGAAAAAGATTGCATCCATTCATTATGTGAATGAAAAGTAAATGATGGTGTGAGGTGAATTAGGGATAAAAAATGTCAACATTAGCTCAATTTACAATAAGAAAGTTATCTAATTTAGATGTTACACATAAAACTTGTATGATGCAAAAAATAATTATTTCTGTGTTGGTTATTGTAAAATATGATTTCAATAAATTGTCGTATGAAAGTAGGATTCGCGTGTAGAGAGTTCCGTTCTACTATTTCTCTTCCAGTTGGAATTAGGACTGAGGATTTTCTTCTTAACAATGCTTCTTTTCTACTTTGACCCTCAAAATGAAGACCCAAGGGCACAGTTCGTTGATTTGCTCTATAAATATATGATTTAAGTCATATAACACTGGTATGCAAGTCCTAAATAGTATATAAGACACTAGTGATGATTGGTGATTGTGAATAAAAAAATTTAAACTTTAGTTTACACTACAGCCTGGCATCGAATTAATAATTACTTTTTTTCCAGTTTGAATGAATATTTCCAAATTGCGGTCGGCCCAATTTCTCTCTAGCAGATTCCCGTCTTAAAACAATGTTGATTTGGCTCAACATCTGCCAAAAGAAACTGGAAACAGATGTGGCTGGGAATCAGTGTACATAATTCCGAATGTATAGTCTACATATAAACCCATCACGTGCAACTAGATTTGGATTGTGTAATTTTAGAGAGTAATCGCAGATGTGCGCATTATTTGCACTCAAAACTTGGTTAGTTCTCGAAATATCACTACCATGCCAAGTGTTAGCTTTCGATCTAAATCATATTAAACAGATGAGCTTTTAGATATCTTTCATAGAAATATATCCACATAAGCACCGTCATAGTTCAAGTAGAGATTAGACATGCAATATGAGATATGTAGAGAATTCTATTAACAAAACTGATTTCATAAAAATACTGGTTCACATTGGTAGACGACGAAATTTATTGAATGTTGCTACAAAATAAATACATACTTGTACTCCAAGACGATGATACTTGAATCTAAAATTTAATTTGGGTGCTACTTCGTTCTGCAAAATCCTTAACTATACAAATACATTTCAAATATTATCCAGAAGTACCTAGTTAATGTTCGTGACATCTTAGGGAAGAAACACTGGAAAATGGAAACCCTAAACGAATGACCTGTTTCACTAAGTAAGTAATAAGCCTACTGAGATCATAACTTATATAGAGATTACTAAATAGTTCAGACATGTTCCAGACCCCAGAGCAGCCGATCACCATGAATAACTGCCTGAATGGACAACAAGCAGATAGCTTATGGCCAATGTAACCTCGACGATTTTTAGGCCTTAATCCTGGTCAGCTGATCCAAGATTTATGCATCTTGATATTAATTCAACTGTAATCATGTACAATATTCGATGTCTGTTTTTCAATAGAGATATACGTTTCAGAGCTCTATAAATAAAGAAAAATATTTGTTATAAAAAATTGGACCGACGTTATTAGTTGGTAAACTGAAACATACAAAATAGTATTAATTCTATTGGTGCTGTTATTAAGATACTCAGTTGCAGTTAGATTGATAACTTCTGGCACCAAATTCACAAGTACCAGCACCAATAGAATTAATATAATTTTGTATTTTTCAGTGCCCCAACTAATAACATCGGTCCAATTTTTTTTTTTATATTTATTTCACACTTTTGAGTGTAACATTGGTCACGAAAATCGTTGAACGTTCACAATACCAATGAAGATAGTACTTATCCTATTATCCACGTATATTATTTGCTTGTAGTTGTTATTATTATTGAGATCTCAAAACGTCGCTGCGAAAATACGCATAAGTGTTTTAGATGTTATCATTTTAGCACAGCTGTAACTCGAAAATCGTAATTTAAGGAAAAAAATGTTCATTATAAATGTTGCTACGAATAATTAGGTCTTTCATGTAGTATACCCACAGATTTTCAATTTTCGAAAGAAATCGCCCTCTCCACATAGCAAAAATACACATATTTGAGAATTTAACATGCCTGTAGATCGAAAACCGTAACTATTTTGAAAAATCCTATCTTTAATTATACCACCCCAGATTTTCGATTTTCGAGAAAATTTGCGCTCTTCACCCACTTCTGGGGCGGTTTTCGGAGGGAATGAGACTTCGGATTTATGTTTTTATGAATATGGGACCATTTTTCAAGCCTCCTCTTTCAAATGAATCAAAAATCATCAAAATCAGGGTACGATTACTATATAAAACGCGCGAACAAACAAAAAAAAGAAGGAGACAGTCGAATTGTATACCTCCTCCATTCGAGGTTCGTCGGTCAAAAATATATAATTTCGGCCATTGGTATGTCTGTTTGTGTCAAGATTTTATCTTGCAAAAGGATAGATGGATTTTGTTGCTTTCTTTTTTATTTTGTAGGGTAGACGTTTGTCAAAAGATCTGAAATAATTTTATTCGACAATTACACGCCAAACGATAGATCTCCATGATAGAATTGAGAAATAGCAAAAAACAAAAGGTAGGTTATGTTACACTATTGTTTACTGATAGTTGTCATATTGAAGAAGTCAACTTTCTGATTACTGATTACTAAGCAATTGGTAATCAGACACTGCTGTGGATACGACCATAGAGTGTTGAAAGCAATATTCAAATATGGTTTGACATTTATTTGAATCTCAAATCAAATAATCGGAATTGATTAGAATCAGCTGACCTTTCATATTTAAATAAATAATAATCACCTTAGACTCTGAAGTGTGATTGGTTCGAATATAACAGCTCACATTAAGATCAAATACGAATCATAATCTACAAACATGACAAGAAACATATTTGAATGAATGACAACACTGTAAAAACAAAATTCGTATTCATTTTGTCGGTGTCATATTTTACCCACATCAATTTGACAAAACCCAAAAGAAGAAATTTTATTTTGCATTTTTCACTTCTGTACCAATACAGGGTAGGGTGTTTATGGATTTAATGCCTATATTTGAGGGTGTGAATCCTTGGGTGATTTAAAGAATAAAAGTTTATATCCACATCTGTCCTAAACCTCTTCATTTTTGAGCAACAGGTTTTAAAGTTAAAAAAAACTATTCATTATAATTCTCTTATCACTCTTAGATATTTTTATGACATTTTGTACCCATCTTCTAATTATAAAAGAGCATTGCTGGAAAAGGTTTTTTGAATTTTTTTACCACTGACGTCCGTACGGGGTTTGAACTGAACATTTTTGAAGAAAAAAAGGTACGCCCCTGATTTTTCTAAATAAAAGTAGAATTATTTTCTTCATTTATTTTGGAGCAAATTTGGTCCATAGGCTTACGACGCACTGTTTTCGCGTAAAAAAAAAACAAAAAAAATTCTACTTCAGTTCATTGAGACTGCTTTGAATATTTTGTGGGAATTTGGTAGGCACCCACCATACATGGAAACACTTTTTTTTGGGATAAAAATAAGGCATGCTATTGAATGTTTGTATAGAAAAAAATGGTACACCTCTATTTTTTTCTTGAAACTCAATAAATAAGAGGATTCACACGCTTCAGTATCGGCATTCAATCAATAAACACCCTGTATATTTTCGTATGAATTGAACATAAAATAAATAATAATTCCAGGCTAAGAAGATAGTAAGGAGACATCAATTTCATGTCATAGAGACAACAAGACAACGGTTTTGTGATTCGAGCGAATAGATAACTGGAACAACAACTATCTTGAATTAATATTTATGATTGCAATGCATTTTTCGTTTGTCAAGGAAATATATATGTGTGTGTGTCTTTCAATTTTATATTGATTAATATCTAGAACGTTTAACAAGACGAATCTATTAACATTTCGATTCCGCAATCCTTGTGAAGGAGTTGGATGTTGTTGTTAGCGTTCAGATCTGCAAGCAAAGGTAAATAAATGTAAATAATAATAAAAAACACTTTTCGTCTTGACTGTCTATTATTATTATTATGCGATTGCAATCGCATTTTGCCGGCCTGCAATAACAACAAATATTCACGATTAGTTGTTGTCTCAAGGATACTTGAAAATTAGAATAGGTATATCTACATAGATAGGTACTCGTGGGGCTTTGGTGTTGAGCAATATTTAATTATTATAGCAGTGAAAAAAGTATTCAAGAAGATTGCTTTGCTAATAATAATGAATGCTACGTTATGGTCATTTGGATGAGAGAGAGGTTTGTTGTAGAAGTTAACAGCCGCTTATGTGCAATAAATTAACATTTGCAAGCAGAATAATCCATTGTTCTGGTGATGTGTGTAGTTGTATTGTAACGCCATATATAAATATCAAATATTAGTTCGCAATGACAATCGCTAAACGAATTAGAATAAATATATTTTACAAAGAATTGGACCGACTTGTTGGTGCAATGAAAAATACAAAATCAATTTGTTCTAGAAGTAAGCGAAAATATTATAAGACTAACGAAAAAAATACACTCAGTAAGTAGAAACAATATAATAGCATTAGAAACATTTACAACCAGTACAGAGCTAAGACAAGGAGGGACCTTATAGCCCGCCTTTGTTTATCATATTCATGGATGATATTATTACCAAGAAATTAGAAAAAGGACATACTCGACTAGCCTAATATCAATAAGCGAAGGAGCATTTTTTGCGGGTGACGTCGTGTGGTAATACAATTTAAACATATGGAACACGGCACTGAAAGAAAATGGGTTAAGAATAAATAAGAATAAAACCAAAGCAATTATAGTTGGAGATAAATATTTTTTATAAAAAATTGTAACGACGTTATTAGTTGGTGCACTGAAAAATACGAAATAATATTAATTCTATTGGTTCTGGATCTTTTGAAGTTTTGCAGTTGCAGTTAGATTGAAAACTTTCGGCACCAACTTCAAACGTACCAGCACCAATAGAATTAATATTATTTTGTATTTTTCAGAGCACCAACTAATAACGTCCGTCCGATTTTTCGTACAAAATATTTCTTTCACACTTTTGAGTGTAACATTAGTCATCAAAATCATTCAACGTTCACCAAACAAGATAATGCGTTACTCATATCTACTTATCCAGAGATTTCAAAATATCACAGAAATACACATATTTGAGTTAAGATGTACTGAGAGCTAGAATCCAGAAGAGTCGCAACCAAGGAACATCTGGGATAAAATAATCACACCAGTGCTGGAGAAGAGAGGGACGAACTGGAATGAAGCAACTGAACTAGCATAAGACAGGAATGGAGAGAGGGTATATGTATATAATTACATATATTAATTTGGTAAGATTGAAGTTGTGCAGTTGTAGTTAGATTTAAAAATGTTAGTATCAAGTTTAAAAGTTCTAGAACCAACAGAATTAATATTATTTTGTATTTTTCAGTATACCAACCAATAAAGTCGGTCCATTTTTTTGTAAAAAATATTTATTTCACTCTTTTAGGTCTAACATTAGTCATCAACATTATTCAACGTTCACCAAAGAAGATAATACGTTGCTTATACTTATTCAGCGATTTCAAAACGTAGCAGTAACAGTAACAGTCACCCAATAGTTACTGCAATCAAACTACAGATATCCATACTGGCTGCAAAGGGAAATCATGTCACTTTCATTTGGGTACCATCACACATCGGCATAGCTGGTAACGAAGCCGCAGACCAGGCTGCTCTCAAGGCAATATCTGATATGGATGCAAGAAAGGTCAACCAAACTGTAGTATCTGACTTCAAATCCCATATACAATATGTCATCACCAGAACATGGGAAAACGAGTGGAGCGAATCAAATTCAAAACTTGCAGAAGTAAAACCATCTGTGAAACCTTGGACAAACTCCCCGAGTGATAGAAGATCTCAGGTTATTATATCACGGCTCCGAATCGGTCACACAAGAATCACTCACAGTCATCTACTTGCTGGGACTGACCCTTCCATCTGCGAAGAATGCGGGACAACTATCACGGTGAAACACATTCTAGTTGAGTGCACTAAGTTCCTTGGATACAGACAATTGTGTAACCTCCCTCTGAACCTCAAAGACATTTTGAAAGACAGTCCCACGTCGATCCAAAACGTTCTCAGATACCTGAAAAACACCGATCTTCACAATGAAATTTGAACAATGTTACCATGTTTTGTAATACCTATTGTAACGTGCTAATAACCTGTCATGGTTGATGCGCCAACTTAAATAAAAAAAAAAACGTAGCGGAAAAACACATACTTCAGACTTTTCAACTGCTGTAGCTCGAAAATCGTCCACTTTATTGAAAAATGTCCAATTTAAATGTTATATAATCTCTTCTTGAATTTGGCCGTCTCATATTTTCAATTTTCGAAAAAAATTGCACTCACCACACGAAGAAACACAAATATTTCTCATCTTACCACCGCAGTAACTCGGAAACCTATGTTATTTTTTCGATAAATGGCTAATTTAATTTTCGATTTTCAAAAAAAATTTGCCCTTCCACCCCTTTTTGGAGAAGTTATTGGGGGGGAAGGACATGTGGAATGTCAATTTTTTTTAAATGAGACCAATTTTCGATTGTCCTCTTTCAAATGAAAAAAGAATCATGAAAATCGGAGCAAGTAAGACAAAGTCAAATTGTATACCTCTTCCGTTTGGTTTGTTGGTCAAAAATACACCAATATTAAGAACCATACTTAGAACAACAATAGATCCAAAGAACATTACGTTAAGAATCATAGTCAGCTGATAAAATTTCATGAAAATGAAAACTAATCCAAATACTAGATAATATTACAAATGCGAATGTGAGTTTGTTTGTTACGATTTCAAGCCTTAACTATTCAACCGATGATTATGAAATTTTGCTTACACGTTGTCAGGGTTATTGAAAAGAACATAGAGTACTTTTCATCCAGAAATTCTACTACTAAATGGGGTGTAAGTTTTTAAAGCAAAATAATATAATATAGACATATCGTCTTGAAACCGCGTAAGAGTAGGAGAGAACAAAGAAGTACGTATTTCGCGATTTTTGAAAACCCTAAGTATGAGAAATGGAGCAGACAAATTTTAAAATCGATATAGGTGTCGTTATTGATGTTTTTTGGGACGTAATTTTTATAGGAACTCAATTAATTTCCGCGTGCGAAGTCAATGAAATAATAATTAGCGCCAATAAACGAATTCTGTTAATGAGTATGAATTTTGGCTGGCAAATAAGATAATTAAAATTAAAAAAAGTAATGCTTCAATTCAAAATGTAAGTACTACTGCATCAGAGATAATAGAGAAAATATAGCAGACTGTCTGATTAGGATGAGCATTTAAAAAAGTTAGTGATAAATCAAATTAGTAGTATGAAAACATTGGGTGAAATATTTTTAGAGCTTCCTGTTTTCAGATATATTTACCCCCTCATGTCGACGCAATGTCGCCTAGATCACTTGTGACTTGTTATGTCATCAAACAATAAATTTGATCATTAATTGGAGTTCCGAAACTGTCTGCAGTTATTTTTGTACATGATTAATAATATGTCAAGGTCAAAATTATTGGTACGGGTAAGTTATGCATCTGTCTAAACAAATTGCCTCTTAATATAATTTCATACATTTTTCCAGCATGAAAGATATTGTACAACATTCTTTAATCAAGACTTTATTCGATTCGATAATTCGATTCACTATGATGTTGTAGATAAGAAGAAATGTTCTTGTGGTCCCAAGTTATAATCTTCTACATGACTATACAATTTTTTTCCAATTGTTTTTCGGAGTATCATTTTTCCATCCATGACAACAAGATTTTAAATTTTCTAATATTATTATGATGGTTTCCATTGTGATTCTAATTCATCTTGGTTTATTAGAAAAAGAAGTTACGTGATTAATATTTCCGTACAAAATGACTAATCTTTAAAATGTTCCCTTTTAAATCAATACGAGAATATATCTAAATTTTGAATTTAAAATATGAAGAAATTGACGACAATTTTGTTGAAAACAAATAAATCATATATAGGTACGGGTTTCTGACAGGCACCGCTAGGCGTCTCGCTAATCAGTGATATCGTAGTTTTATTAATTGTCCTAAACTAATAAGACTAGGGAGAATCGTGAATCTTATAGAAAAAATCAAGATTCATAAAATTTACACCTGGGTATCGAGGCCTCTAAACTAGATTGGAAGCCCACCCTTTTAAAGGATCTAGCAACGAAATCATTGAAGGTTTCGAAAAATGTGTGTTCATTTCCGGTAATGTCTTCTATTCCAACTCAGCCATATCAAATTTTCTATTCTTCTGAAAAAATCCCCCAACAGAGTTATTTTTGCGAATAAATATATGGACTACTATATGAATTATTTTTTCGTTCCATTCGAAATTGATGTAGGCATCCCCAAAATAAAAAAAATCACCACCAAGTTTTATCTTAATCAAATAATTTACTTAAGCATCTGATATTCTATTGAGTTGGCCATTGTCTGGAAGTGTATTATTTGGGGAAGAACAAAGAGCAAGTACACACAAACAAGACAAAATCAATACCCAATACAATACATCCTATCCCAGCATATATATGTATTATGTGTAGTCTTGAGAACCTGAACAGGCAACGCCGACAAATATTTTCCACAATTGTGTTTTCTAACGCCACACGTTCATGATTTGAATCCCATTTATTTAAGCTGAGATTGTCACACATTGTAGCCACTCAGTAGTAGCAGAACGACGTGATGTCTGTTGGACAGGAAATGGATGAAAAAGACTGACTCAATTTGCCGCTGTTCCATAGGAAAAAAGGGATAATGCGTCCCGGTTACACCCCATATAAGTAAGCTATTCAATGTAATCAGAGCGAATAAGTAGATCCTTTTTTCTACATTTAAGAAAAAACTACGACCGCTTGAAAGTGATTCAAAACGCAGGTCTTTGTGTTACCCATAGAAAACCAAAACTCTGTCCTACCAAGTTATTATAATCAAAGCAGATTGCGAATCTACGAGCATTATATCCAACATATGTCAAAAATCCATATAACTCAAGCCATACTTTGTTGTACATATTTCTCTTTTGTGTTCTAAATCTGAATAAGTATTATTATTATTTTACTAATCAATTATTGATTTTCCCTACTTGTAAATGTAATATCATTTACTAATTATTTAGGTCCAAATTTATATAATTATTATTTACCATTTGAGATGAGGAATATGATAAGGAAAAGTAAATTTAAAGCATCAATCCAAACTTATAAATTAGAGAATTTGGATTATCTCTTTACTCATACCTAACAGAATAAAAATCAAGTGTTTGAATACTAAATACTTTTCTTAATAATTAAATCCTGTACTAATCAAATTTATTCTAGCATAATGAGTGAATAGTTAATAAGATTTTTTTATCTTTCGAAGGGCTCAAGATACCCAGATCAAATAAGCAAGATTCGTGAAAAGTCTTACTGAAATGTAATTTGTTTAACAAATAAACCATATTTTATCTAATTCACATAATCATTGTAAGTATTAAGGTATGACGTCACAGTGGTCATTGAAAGTATGCAGGTATTACAATCAGGGAAACCAATACACGAAATGAGGGCTACTAGAATAGCCATGGTCCTCAAGAAGTTAAAAATTTACAAAATAACACCGAGGTCGTTCAGCGTCCGTTCGATCGTCGCAGATCGGCGGATCAACCAACGGTGGTGGCTGTGAATGCAACAAACTGCAAGTATGGCGATGCGATGTTGTCACGTCCCAGCACAAATGGTGGAATATTCCATTTCGGTTCTCCTTGCATACACAATACGTATATACGATGAGACAACACATTTTCTGTAGAAGATTATGATTTCTTTTTTCAACAAACCGTACACATTTATTTTGTTCTCACGTTGATAATATAATAATGTAGTAAAAACAAAATTTGTACCTATATGTCATTGTTGAACTTGAAAGATTTCAAGGATAGTCGTACAGCCTATATGAATCAGTTTAGATGGATCGTATCAAGTTTCATAACCTTCTACTTGCTGTAATTTTGACTTGGAAAATAATTTACATTTTTCGTTATACTATACAAATTTCTGTAGTACCTATAACGAAAATAGAAGGAAATATAAGATCAACAAAACAAAGTACCGATTTTTTCAATCTTATTGGGTTATCGGGGCTTTTCATTAATTTACAATACAATTTTCGACTTCAATGAGCCCCATCCACATATTGCTCAACTTGATCGAGTTCATTTTAAACAAGATGGTGATCTCTACTTCAATGCAATACCATTAGACAACAAATTGCGGTAAAGGACCATAAAGTTGCGGCCTGCATCTTTCCGAACGAATCTGGTAATTAAAAGGATAAGTACGGCAGGAGAGATGAAATTCAAAAACAAACGAGACCGTGCCGTTACCACCTTTTTGAGATTGCATTGATTTTTTACATCCTGGCTCGCGCGCCATGAGATACCAACCCTAGTTGCAGATAAATCAACTACTGCTGGAAACTTTTTTTCTTCGATCCTAAGTATATTTTCCATGAATTTGTATTTTAACCAACAGAGGTGAGTAAACCGAGAATTTCTTTGTTGACTATGATCTGTATAAAAGAACACATGTCTCTCCGTTCAAGTTGCGAACCTAACTTGTGACGTCACTAGGTTCGAGAGAACGGAATAGCGTTCATCAAAAACTATTTCCACCTTAAATAAATGTGTTGATGTCGAGTTAATCAAGCAGGTTGAAAAATCTGGTTCATGAACACACTGAACTGTGTAAGTATGGGCCCCATAACAGTTCAGAAGATAGATAAAAATTATCAAATGTCATCTACTAGAATTAGAATAGACCAGCTAAATGGGAGCTTTTGGTTCATCCAAATAAGTCAATAATGGGTTATTACATATTTTTTCACATATGAAGCTCAAGTAAATTGCTGGCGACATTATTTCAAACCAAACAAGTACGTAGCAGAAAAAAAATATTTCACTCTGAAAATATAATAATTTTGTTTCTTATTTTTATTTACATTTTGTCACTTTAAGCGGTAAGGCACATAATAAAGATAAGAAAAACTGAAAGTGACCGGATATGGATTATAAGCATCATCATACTACATTACTACGTCAGTCAGTAAGTAGTACCTAAGGTAAGGTGGCAAGCATCGGTCGACCTTGACTGCGTGTGGATAACGAAAAAAAAACAGATACTCGGACAATCGGAGAGATGCGGCAACATCGCAACTTGCCGTTATATTTGGCCGCGATGCGTCGTCGTCCGTTGGTATAGAGTAGTACATTTGATGTGTGCCAGAAGGTGGGGTACTAGGGGGGGATTGGTGGCAAGCCGGCCGAGGTAAAGAGTCAACGTCCGCTGAAAGTGAAAAGAGAGGAGGAGGAGTTTCTGCACACAAGGATATTATCCAGCACAGAGAAGAGAGAGTGAGAGTGAAACGAAACGAACGAAACCCAACGAGCACAACACCAGACCGAACTAACAGCGCGCAAAAGCTCACTTCCACGCTAAGATTGCTATTGCTAGATTATTAGGCTTTTTGTATACCAACCAAATATCACACTGAAAATAAAATATCCAATCAAAGATTAAAATATGCTGATATATTTTTGGCAAAAAGAGCTTATGTAGTACTTCAAACGATCAAAATGTCAAAACTAATTCCTTACTGTTTGTCTGGAAATTTTAATAATGATTCAGCGTCCCTCTCGAGCTCTTATATACCTTAACTCGCCAAGGTATGCTTCGAATATGATGATCAATGGTCAATGATTTCTAGAGGAACTGACCTCCAATCAACTTGAACTTCATGTCTTAGGCAATGCAAACCAATTCTTAGGGGTTAACTAATCTTCTTCCTTTCTTTCCTGGGTATAAGATCAGGAGACCTAGCTGGGCAGAGCAGAATGGCAACATGACAGTCACGAATGCACCTGGTAGTGACTACCGCTGAATGAGGTCTGGCATTTTCTTGTTGGTTTTCTAGTGGCACTGAGGATGGAGTTCTGAACATTCATGTTTCTTTCAAGGAATACCAAAAGCGACCTGCTTCCATTAGAAACTACACTCTATACCATACCACCTCGGGTTTCTCACGTTCCAGGCAGAATTAACGTCTGCAGCAAACTCTTCTTCGTTTATTATGGGTCCCTAAGCAAAACCGATACTCATCACTGAACATCAATTCCTGATTTCACTGGATACGTTCTTGGAATCACTGCAATCTTACCTATGCCTTGACCCAAAGGTAAGATAAGAAGCGTTCGATAAGATTGTAAGCCGATAGACCATAAAGTAATTTTGAAGAGTATCGTTGTCTTATAGTAGCCAGGGCATTACAGAGGCGTTCTCCACCAATCATCGGACACTACCAATACCCTTAAGACGTTGCTGCCTTTGCTCTGTCATTCCAGACTCAAAGTACCGTTGATGCGTTTCGACCAATTTCGCGAAACGAAACTCCGGTTCCCCGCAGCGCTCTAATAGGTATTATTCCATTGAAATGCACTCAATATATAGAAATTATCGAGCTTTCTCACTGATACCAATGCTTTTAAAGCGAGGAATAAAATAATATAAATAAACTAAATCTTGCAAAAAAAATGAATTCTTACAAGCGATTCGAACAATGCTTCATTATGTTTTATTGGATCCAGAAAACGGTCGACTTTCAGTCCCCAATGTTAGAAATTCAATCCACCTTTTCCAGAAGAAATAAAATGAAACATAACCTAAAACTAAACAAAACGTACACAATGTAAACTTTGGTAAGAGTTTTACGATAGCCACTGAGGGAAAATAATGAGTCTAAAATTATTGATTAATAATGGAGAAAAAAATGTCCAGATCAAATATTGCTGGATATGATTTCTTCTTTAATTTTCCAATCTCGAATTTTCGATTCTCGGAAAACTTTGCCCCTTCCACATATTTCAGACTGTAACGCGGAAACCTATGATTTTTTTAAAAATGTCCAATTTAAACGTTTCCGGATATGGAATTTCATTAAATTTGGTCACTCAAATATTGGGTTGTCTAAAAAAATACCCCCACTACCCCCTTTGGGTGAAGTTTTTGAGGGGAAGGGCATTGTTTTTTTCAATGGGACCAATTCTCGATACTCCTCTCTAAATTAAATGTTTAAAAAACATCAAAATCGAAGCACCTCTACTATGCAAAAGGCGTGAACAAATATCGAAAAAAAAAGAAAACATGCAGACATACAGTCGAATTGTATACCGCCTCCGTTTGGGAAGTCGGTCAAAAAAGAAGCGTTCACTCAATTATCATCTCAATGAAACAACGAATCAACAACTGTATGTATGTAATGCTGAATTGCATTTTCATAGTCAATGCCAACCAATATCATACTTGCTTCATATTATTTATAGTTTAAGAAAATACGTCAATAATAATTGCAGTTGATGTTAATAACCTCTTCTTGAAACCAAAATTGACAGATAAACTCATCAGCCCACCCACCGTTTAAAAATTAACCAATTCCAAACAACTATTCACCCAAAAAAAAACAACACGCACACCAGAAGTGATTGTGCTCATAAATATTTATTAGTTTATTTAAAAAAAAGTAGCTCATCCATGTATATACAATGCATTTTTCATAGATAATGTGCTTTGGAAATTGGTGTCAAGCCGTTATACTTTTTTTTATCTCTTCGACTGCACCATCGCCAAATAATGTTTCGACAAGAGCGCATTGTTATTAACTCGAACATAAAACATAGAATATTTTACCCAATAAGTAGGATTTCCGGACTAGAACTAAGGAGAGCCCAAATGTGTAAATTTGATCGAGTAATCTTTAGGCCTGTTCCTCGAGTTGCAGATAAACTGTCTGTTAACCTATCGACAGGTAATCTGAAGAAAAGCATACACATTTCTCTATCTCACAAGTGCTTGATAATGTCATTTGTCCATTGATGCTAACTGTCAGCTCGAGTAGGTACCTGATATTTGACTATCCATCGAATAAACCTAGACACACGGCAGTATATCAGCCAAGTTCGCATAGCAACACGGTGAGTTAGAGGAACCCTAACTTTCGATCCCTGCATTACTTAAAATCTATATGACCGAGAAACTTACATTTTTTTATGTTTAGTAAGACCCTTTTCCAATTACTAAATCTCAGTTCTCAATAGAAAACCTCTCACTATTCACGATATGTCAAAAAATCACTATTTTTACCAATGTCAACTCACTCATCAAAAGTATTTAGTCCTCCTATGTGACTAAGGAAGTTAAAAATTGGTGTGGAGGTAGATTTTTGGTAGTAGTAGTAGGAGACTTGAGATATGGTCCCATGTTCATAAGAACTCAAATCCGAAATCTCCTCCCCTCTGAAAACTGTCCCCAAAGGGGGTGGAGATGTAATTTTTCTCTAAAATCGAAAATCCGAGACAGCAAAATTAAAGATAAGAAAATATCAGGAAACATTTTAAATGAACATTTTTTCAAAAGAGCACCGGTTTTCGTGTTTCAGCAATGTTAAAATTTGAAATATGTGGAAGGGACAATTTTTTTCGAAAATTGAAAATCTGAGAATGCCTAATTAAAGAGCAGATTATTTGTGAAAACATTTACATTTTTTCTATAGAGTTACGGTTTTCGAGGAGATACATCTACTGAATTATTAAAACGCTTAACTGTGGTCACTGTATTAGACTCTTTATCATAAGAAAACCCACTCATATAATCGCATAGCAATAGGGTGGCGGAACGGCAGAACACGAACCATTTTAAGCCACTTTCTACCTCTACATTACTTAAAGTCTCTTTGACCGAAAAATGTCTACCTCTGCTAATTACTAGATCTCAGTTTTCAATATAAAACTTCTCACTTCCCATTGGCTTGGACTTGGCTTCCCCAGCTGCAGATGTATTGGCGCCGTCGCATTGATCAGCTCGCCTTCATTCTATTACGTTCCCGGCACCGCTTCAATCTGTCATATGGTGTTCTATGGGTATGACTGGATTGCGCTTGAGAAGCCCTTTTCAACCGAATACGATCTCTATATTCTGACTTAGGTTTTTCTCGAGTATAAACCAACAATGCATTATTTGTTTCATTTTTTTAAATTAATTAAACATCATAATATATAGGTATTCACTATAACTGTTTTATATACGCACTCGATACATCTTGAGAGCTGACGTTTGAAACTCGATATCAACGCCGTAGCTTTTTTAGAATCAAAACTTATACTAAACCGAAATTGTGGGACTCAAAATGGTGGCGCTTCCCACCACAACGAGCGCGATGAGTCCTCACTCAAGGTAACGAATTATTTTGAACCTTTAGCTATCAAGTAGTGTAATTAAATTGCTGATGCAGATAATACATTTGTAGCTGCAACACAAAACTGTACCCACCCCCCTCGATTTTGTTACCATCAGTAGTTTTCTGAATTACCTGCCATTATGGAAGAAAACTCAAGAGAACATGTAGCTAATATTGGAAACAAGCGTGTTCATCCATACATAAAAAAAATCCAAATGTACAGTCGAATTGTACGCCTGTTTCTTTCGATGTCGGTCAAAGAAAAAACACCGGCAATGATAGAAATACTAAATTCCATTTGACTTAGCAATATTTTCCCGTTTACATTCAAATATCATCAATCAATCCCACACGATATTGCACACCCTCACAATAATTCTTAAAATAAGAAGAAGAAAAAAACTGAACCTCGAGTTCATTCACACCAAATGAATTAAGGGACTACCGCAATCGAGAGAATATTATTACACAGTACTTGATGTTTATAATATATATATATATATATATATATATATATATATATATATATATATATATATATATATATATATATACATATATATATATATATATATATATATATATATATTGTATATGCTTATTTCGTAATTGTCACGGATCACATGCGCCTGACTCACCCAACTTACTTATTACCACTAACATACTACGACTACTAGACAAGTTTCAATTATGCATTATAATATATATTTATGAACGCCTATTTAGACAGTTTGTGCGAGAGTGTGATTTATATTTTGCAGAACAGTAACCTATTCCTTACAAAATAAACGATCTGCATGTCAGTGGGTGGTTGGTTTGGTTTGGTTAGATTGGTTATATACGAGTAGTTTTACTATTATTGGTATATTATAGTAGGCTCGACTTACAGCGTCCCGTTTGTTTGATAGACACACACACAGACACAGAATTGAGAAAGCTGTTTCTTATTTCAAAAAATGACACACACAATAAATTAATCCGATATTGTATTAAACGTTTCCGACAAGTAATTATTTCTATATTTATGATTATTGTTGATGGGTGTCTATTTGAAATAGAATAGCTTACAGATAGGCATTCACCCTTTCGAATTTAGAATGGAAGCTACTTAATTAATATAAGTAAGTATAAATAAGTTTTGACACAAAACCAGCACAAAAAATAATATTTACTCTACTAATATAATAGTGGCTGGCACAAGGTAACAAAGTTTAGGTACACCGTCTTGAGTGCCAGGATATTCGAGGCAATGAACAAGCGAACCTATTTGAGAGAACAGAACCATTATTGGGATTTACAATAGATATTTTTTACAAAAAATTGGAGCGACTTGGATTTGTTAGTGCACTGAAAAACACAAAATAATATTACATAATTCTATTGGCAATGGTAATTTTGAAGTTGTGCAACTGTAGTTAAATAGAAGTTTCTTTGCACCAATTTCACAAATACCAGCACCAATACATTTAATATTTGTGCTGTATTTTTCGGTGCACCAACAAATAAAGTCGGTCCAATTTTTTTTTATATTTATTTCACACTTTTGAGTGTAAAATTAGTAACGAAAATCGTTGAACGTTCACTTATACCAAAGAAGATAGTACTTATCCGATTACCCATGCACATTCTTTGCTTGTACTTATTATTCTAGGGATCTAATAAAAATATTGTCGCGAAAATACGCTTATTTTAGACTTACTTTACCACTGCTGTAACTCGCAAACCATAACACTGTGAAAAAAAATCAATTTAAATGTAGCTAAAAATAATCTGGCCATTAATTTGGCAGTCTCAGATTTTCAATTTTCGGAAATCAGACACAAATTTCAGATTTTAAAATTGCTCGAAAACTCTTTTGAAAAAAAATCAATTTAAACGTTTCGAATAATTCTGCCATCTCAGATTTTCAAGACGGTTTCTCAAGTATCGTCTTTCAAATGAATCAAAAATCATCAAAAACGGAATACGTAAGCAGACAGTCGAATTGTATACTTCCTCCGTTTATGTTCGTCGGTCAAAAAAGAAAGCGTATTAAAGCAGACACTAGAAGATCTGAGCAGACCTAAACCTAAGATATGTACTAATAACTGATCACCAACTCACGACATTAGAGGGTGATGTATTATCGCAAAAAAGTTTAGGATGGTTTGGTAAGGCAACTCCTCTTAATTAACATTTCCAACTTTGAAAAGGCTTTATACAAAAAAAAAACTAAGACCTAGGTTCCATAGAGACTTCGAAAAGCCTTTCATTATACAGTTTGTACAAAAATAACGTAACTAGCTTAATAATTTAAAAATTTACTAGGTGCACTATTACTACAGTATAATTGAAAGATTGTACTCTTTTCAAATAGCACCCCCAGTATATTTTTTCGTACTTTATTGAATTAAAAATATAAATGTCAAAACCTAATAGTGCGAAGATAATTATTTCGAAAATTATATTAATTTAAACAAGATAAATTATGGAAACCCAAAGAATCTAAAAACAATTTTCTATATTTTGTTATTACTCAGATGACAAAAATGTATTTCATGTTATATTCGTCAATATCCAAGTGTATTATAAAAAGCTGATATGGCATTACCTCATTATTCATTCGTTCTTTAACTGGTTGCTTACAATTTTCTATTTCCAAGAATATCCAGATTATCAAGTTTAGTTAATGATGTTATATAAGATATCCCTACAGAAAATAATCTAATAGTGATAAATCGGAAGATCTTGCTGGCCACTCTATTCTTGGGCCTCTTCTTCCTGAAAGACTTCATGTCAAGAGTCTTATAATCACGTTTCAATTCTTCACATAACATTTTAAAATAAGCGGCGAAAGAAAAGAAAAGGGCCATCTTGCTTCCCGATAAAAATTAAATATTATCCAAATTTATTTTTCAGTGGCCGTAGCTTTTGAATTAAGAAGTTTAGCAGTTTTAACAGTAATATTTTTAATCTGGATATTAATTATTCTGTGGTAGACAATGATGCACGCGGCATATTTTTGAATTATTCCTGCTGATAGCTTGATTGATTTTGAAAGAAAAATAATTTTAAACTTTTTTTTCTGTGAATCTATCAGGAATTGAAGTTACGTTACTTTTGGTCAAGATTTTATACAAAACAAAACAATTTTATATCGCCTAAATCAAACAAAAATTAATTATTGACAACCAATAATGTAGAAAAGCATTAAATTTTCAAAGCAGTGAAGTAACAGTTATAAATAGAATACTTTTGGCACAAGTTTTTTTTTTCAATACATTTTCACATTATATATTGTTATACAAAACCTATATTTGTAATTTGTAGATAAGAATAGAATAAATATTATTATGTACTTTAAATGCGTCATAAAATAAAGCACGCATCTATTCTTGTTGCTCATTTTTTGACAAATAGAAATGATTCATATTCCTCGGCAGTCGAAAAATATTAATGTTTTATATTAAATGGAATAAAATATTTTCTTATTCCCCTTAATGCAATCAAAAACTAAACAACGAACCTAAGCGTTCATACAATACTTCTTTTTGCCTCCATTTAATGGAGATCATTCATGATGCCGCCGAACTCATTCTAAAATAAGTTTTCCATTAGACATGATTTCCGTCTGGCAAAGCAAAGCGAACTGCAAATATGTACTCCTCCTGGCTTGGCCGCAGTCATATTAAAATGGATGGACTTTTCATTAGAGGGAGAGATTCTAAAATACATAAAACAAAACCAACCTTGTTTGAACATTCATTTTTCGTGGCTTTTTTTGGGGAAAATTCTACAATGCACCAGCCGCCGACAGACTCGCATAAAATATAAAAGGCTACATAATTTTTGTGCGGGTGGTTGAACTTCAAACATCCATGACTGGATTCTGGTAGTGGTGGTACCTATCCTATGCCCTCCATGTTGGCATCTGAGAATCTATGCAAATAAAATGAGACAAGAGAAATTTTCACAACGTGTCCAAAGCACCCGAGTTATGTGTTCATGTGAAGCATAGACTAATATAATGTAGAGTTTGCATTTTCTGACAATCTTTGCAGAAAACCCAGTCTGCTTTTAATAGTTTGTCCATACACTGTCTCGCCTTTAAAATTCAATTTGTAAAATATCTGAGCAAACATGAATATTTCGTTGGTATCTGCCGAGCAGGAAATTATTTTAAAGGGTACGTTTTTGGAAAATTATAATTTTGACATATCTCAACTATTTATATGATGTCTCTATAGTCAGATACAGTAGTTCTCAGAGTGGTTTTCATAAAGCTTTGTTTCGTCTATCTAGAGAACCAAAAATGATAACGACGTCGGATGGAATTCATTAATGCATAATTATTAGTTATGTAGCCTTATGCCTAGGTACTCATCCAATTCTATGGAGCAGATGTTTATTAGTTAAGAAATTTTAATTTCCTTATTGAGCAAAAATTTACCATAATCTTAATTCTGTTGAACATATTTTTCATTTATATAAACAATTTCTAGCTAAGTATCTTAATTCCAAGAATGCATTAGTAGGTATACATATTTTTTTTGTTCATTCTAGACCAAAATTTACATAGAAAATCTGAACAATTAAAAAAAATCGGAAAATATATACAAACTTTAAAAATTATCATGATAGAAATCCCATTCTTGGTTGATTTTTATTTTCATTATATATATATGTTATGTTAAGGATGGAAACAGCTTAAGTGATTTTTTTCAATAAAAAAAATCCTGAGAAAAATCCCTAAAAACGCATTCCAGTCCAAACTAAATTATTTTTTCTACTTTTGTGTTTTTTCTCGATATCAAAAAATACATTTTTTCTCAGTCACAAACAGTTTTGAAATTTGGACAGGACAACGTCTGTAAGGGACAGCTAGATATCAATAATCTGTGCTGTCCATTTTTAGAATTTTTCTATAAATTTCTAGAGGGTAAACTATTTAGTTAATTTTATCCGAATTACATTAAAATTTGCGGAAAGTAAGCAAAGTAAAAAAAACTTAATTCGTTCTCGCAAAGTCGGTCAAAAAACCAACATCTATGCCTTCACCGAAAGCAGCCACTGCCCAAAAAGATCGATCCAATAAACATACCTACCATGTTGCAAGATAAAAGCATTCTAATTACTCAGACAGGCAGGTACGTTACCTAAGACAACATTCTCTTGTCAAGATTGTCAGTTATTGTTATCGTAAACTAACCTTTTCCATTATTAACCTATTTTAAGTAACCAGATGAACCCGAATATTTAGAGCTGGAACAAGTTTTTATTTTATTTTCATTTTCAGAAATTGACTTTATCGATTTTCGGTCATTTGCGAGGTCATTTGCCTTGGTGTAGATAGTGTAGAAATAATTATTATAAAAATTTGTGTCTGGTTATCGTAACAAGTTTAGATGTCGAAACTCCAAACAAAATTGAATATTGTTTTTTTTTTTCATTAAAATTTAATTGGTAAGTTTATTTAAACATACTTAGAACAAAATAAAGTGGGAGTTTATAAATTGAAATAAATTGAAAGAATAAAATACATTTATTGTTTCAATATAATTCTTGGCATGTCGATTTTTGGTTTCAGTTGAGGTCTTTTTGACCCACGAGAGGAGTTATACAATTCGACTGTGTGCATATTTTTTATGGATGTGTGCACAGATTTTCCTGATTCTTTCTTCATTTGATAGAGGACAGTTGAGAGTTGGGTCCATTGAAACTTCGACATTCAAAATGTCCTTCTCCTCAAAAGCTTCTCCCAAAGGGAGTATTTTTTTTCGGAAATCGAAAATTTGAGACGACAAAATTAAATAAGAGACTTTATCCGGCAACGTAAAATTGGAAATTATTCAAACAAATTATATGTTTCTGAGTAACAGCAGTGGTAATGAATAATTTGAAAACTGAAAATATGAAAAATTAAAGAAGATATTATATGTAGCAACATTTAAACTGGACATATTTTCGCGTTTTTTTGAAAACTCTGAATAAATATAACCAACGTATGATTTTAATGACTAATGTTACATTCAAAAGTGTGAAAAAATATTTTTTACAAAAAATTGGATTAGTTGGTGCACTGGGTAATACACAATAATATTAATTCTACTGGTTCTGGTTCTTTCCAAATTGGTGACAAAAGTTTTCAATCTAACTACAACTGCACAAATTCAAAATTACCAGTATTTTGTATTTTTCAGTGCACCAGCAAATAAAGTCGGTCATTTTTTTAGAGTTTATTTATTTATTACCTATACAGTAACGTGAACTGCCGGTATTATTATCTTGTTTAATTTTTGAAACATCCCCTAAGTTTTTCGATTACTAATATCTAGATAACTACAAAATTCCAATTTTATTCTTTGGTGTTTCCAAATAAAAAAAAACAATTTCAGACTATAAAGATGTTGGATTGAGATCAGGTCTCATGGAAGGCCAATCCATGTAATAAAGCCGGAGTACTTAAGAAAAATCATGTTAATGGTTACAGGATGATGAAGAAGGTCATAGAGACAAAAATGTCACTACTAAATTCATAATACGATGAAATGTGTGCCACAAGTTATGATAAGTTTGTATATTTTCATTCCCAGAGATATTTGAAACTTCCAAATGATTGCACAATACTACATTCAATACGATGGTAAACTTTGTTGGAAACATTTGTCCATTTCGATTGTTCAAACATAAATTCTGAGCAATCGATGATACATATTGACGCCTTCTAGAATTTCTTAGACAAAATGAATACAATAAATATGTATATATATATATATATATATATATATATATGTATATAGTGAAGGCATCTAAATATTATTACGGGTTTTGATAAGGCTCCACTACTCCGATCCTGTGCAGCCATAATTGCGATAAACTGACACACATGTGGTGTCAGGTCGTTGCACTTTATCACATACACAAACGATATTCCCCACGCAATGAAAACAGATTCACAGGCAAGCTTCAAATGTATATATGATGCATACATATATATTATACACATATCATATACATAATTTTTTTTGGTCGTCAAAAATGCACGTCACGTGTGTGTCTGTCTGTGTGAAGAACTTCCAAAATTTGCATCTCACATTGAAATATAACTGTTGTCATGCGTCACTTGATTTTCTATTTGAATTGTAATGGATAGTAGGTAAGTTTAATTCGAAAAACTAGATACATAGGTACTTCCATAGGTTCTTTCTATGTTTTAGTAATGAACCAGTTCAATTCCTGTTGTTATTATGAGTGGTTTTGGGACATAAAATTTCATAACTTTTCACACAATAAATATTTGTTATTAGTTGGTGCACTGAAAAATACAAAATAATATTAATTCGATTGGTGCTGTTACTTTTGAAGTTATTCAGGTGCAGTTAGATTGATAACTTTTGGCATGAACTTTACAAGTACCAGTACACAATTTTGAGCGTAAAATTAGTCACGAACATCGTTGGACGTTCACTAATACCAAAGAAGACAGTACTTATCCTATTACCCACCTATATTCCTTGCTTGTATTTGTTATTATTTAGAGATCTGAAAACATTGCGGCGGAAATACGCATTAAGTATTTCAGGTTTTACCATTTTACCACCGCTGTAACTCGAAAACCGTAACTTTAAGGAAAAAATGTTCAATTTAAACGTTTCCGGATATTGTCCTGTCTTTAATTATGCGACCTCAGATTTTCGATTTTCGTAAAAAATTGCCCCTTTCGGGAGTTTTTCTTTTGAAGTGAAGGAGATGTCAGATTTGAGTTTTTACGAATATGGCACCATTTCTCAAGTCCCCTGAATCGAAAAATATCAAAATCGGAGTACGTTTACATAAAACGCGCGCACAAACAAAAAAAAAGCAGAAAGTCGAATTGTATACCTTCTCCGTTTGGGTTCGTCGGTCAAAAATCTGTTGTGTAAATACAATCAGACGACATTCCAAGCACCCTCGGGTAAATATCAATCGAATATGGAATGATCTATCGAATCGTGCGACCATTTATTTTTAGGGTCTGTACATCCGATGAAAAAAGGGAACCCTTATAATATAAGATCACTCTGGTGACTCCATCTGTCACAGCCTGTTTTCTGAGAATCTACTGAATAAACAAACTGTGATTCAAGGGGCTCATTTTGTAAACTCAATTTGATAATTACATAAATGGTTTTGAAGTTGTGCTGTTATAGGTAGACTTTTGGTACCAACTTCAAAAGTACCAGCACCACCAGAATTAATATTCTTTTGTATTTTTCAGTGCACAAGTAACAAAGAAGTACTTTGCTTATACTTATTCATAGATTTCATAACATCGCGCAAATACACATATTTCAAACTTTACCACTGCTGTAACTCGGAAACCTATATCTTCTTTTATTTTGTCGTCTCAAATTTCTAATTTCTGAAAAAAATATCCCCATCATCCCCTTTGGGAGAATTTTTTAGGGGAAGGAAATGTTTAATGTCGGTTTTTTTTTGAAAGGGGCGTTTACTATGCAAGTGCGGATCGACTTAAAAAAAGCAGACAAACAGTCGAATTGTACAGTATACTTACCACCTTCGTTTGGGAAGTCGGTCAAACAGACACAAATGGACAAAAAAAACAATGGGATTATAAAAGCACCGTTTCGGAAATCAAAAGTTTTGGTATTTGTCCAAATCCGAAATAAAGGAGGAACCAAAATATCACCCCCAAATGGGGATCATAGGCAAAACTAATTTTAATCATA
This sequence comes from Crioceris asparagi, assembly GCA_958507055.1. Classification (NCBI taxonomy): domain Eukaryota; kingdom Metazoa; phylum Arthropoda; class Insecta; order Coleoptera; family Chrysomelidae; genus Crioceris; species Crioceris asparagi. The sequence goes on along the minus strand of OY293827.1, from coordinate 14,943,039 downwards.
ATCTATCAATCTATGATGATTCCAATCCATTCATTTTTATCCCACATACGGGTAGATTACAAAAAACAATCTTACGGATAAGGACAGTGACCTGTCCGATGTTATTCAAAGGTTATTAGCCATTTTGTTGTTTGCTTTTATATGGTCAATTCACACATAGTAAATTTGTAATCAATTGGAAACGTTTTTGTGTTTTGTTTTTAACACCGAAATGTTTCTATCAATAGAGGCCCGTAGTATTTATTATGTACATGAAAATATGAAAAAAATGTCAAACCAATTTAATTTAAAATACTTTTTCAAACAGTCTTGGTATCTTTTTTCTGTCTAGAACGGAAAGTGATTATTTACTCAAATAATGAGAGAAATGCTATTATTTGTATTAGAAAAACGATAATTATTACATATATTTGAATTGTAATTTCAATAGTGTTATCAGTTCAAACGATTCTTCTTTGTTCATTGTTATTTTTGGTAAATTTGAGCAAGCAAATAGATATTTCATCATCAATAATCTAGTAGGCTGTTATGTCTAGTATAAGTACATATATACCTATATTTTTCAACAAAACTAATAGCATTCAATAAATAGCTCACTTAATATAAGATGGTATCTATGATTTATTACAATAAGGTCAGAAGTGTTTACCTTCACAACTATGAGGGTTAGAAGTTTTACCAAAAATATACAAATGTTTTTTGCGGTTACCAGAAACATTATTCAACTATGTATTTGAAATAAGAATTATAGTTTCTTCAGTTTTCATTAAATAAAGAAAACTTCTTATTGAAAATTCATAAAAATAACACAAGAAAGATACTAACTTCGTTTCAATAAAACATTTCGAGTCATTATTTTAGATAGAATATAATATACAAATCTACTGTATGTTTTTTTATAGATGAAACCTGCTTCTGCATACCTAGTACCTAAACGGGTTCGAGTTTGATGAGTCTATTTTCATTTAAAGGAGATCTCCTCACATACCACTATCATATTGAAGATCCAAAAATCGAGAAGTTTAAGTAACCTTTCGACTTTCATGGCTTTCCGATTTATAAGTACACTTATCTAATGAAATTAGCCCTAAAGTTACTTATAAAATATCCTCATATAGAATTTATACACTTTGTTGACTTCGAAACAGAAGTGATAATAATGTGGAACCTACTTATTGAAAAATTCCTAGTTGAAAGTTTTTCTAGAGTATGTTTATTTCGACATATGTCTAAAGCTGGATACAATGGTTTTCAGGAAGACATCTGTATGTGTTTAAGGATGTTTGTGATTTATGAGGCTCAACTAGTTGAAGAACCAAAAATGCTATCAACGTTGGAATGGTTTCATTTGATGTATATTTATAAAGCAAGGTGTTGATTATTTGTGAAGTAGTTTTTCGCTAAATAAAAGAATATTACGTTCTATGGTGATCAAAACTCAAGATGAATAACATAATAGTTTATGTAAGGATTATTGAAAATATTTTACATTTATTCATATAATTTCTAGCTAAAATTTTAAGTCGAGATTATTCTTTAGAGAAAATTAAATAAGATATATTGAAAAGTACGTAAGCATTTATTATCTTTACATTATGTGACCGTAAGCCGCAGAATGGAACCCTTATGTAGGTATCATTGATTATCTTCGAATAATTTGAAGAACCTGATCAACTATATATAGGAATTGGGACCTCATGCGTTGCACCTATACAAGTTATTTATCATTCAAGTGGCTTGCTCTGTTTATCATTAATTAACAAAATGTCCTAATACGCAAATCTAGAATGTTGACGTTATTGCTACTGTAGATTTCTCAGGAATGAACCTTGGCAAACCTTCTCACCTTTCCTTGATTTGCGAGAAGAAAATACAGTAAGGCACGTAGACCATTTTCTTGGTTTTCACGAATTGCGAAACACAAGAATTTTGTTTAGGTAGGTCATTCTTAAGAAGTGGCTTAGATTATGGAAAAAAAACATGGGAACAAGAATTTTTAAGTATGAAAAATATATGTTTGGATAATTTTCTATAAATTCTAATGACGTTTGCAAATGTCGTTAAATAGTTATAATAACAAACTCACTAATGAAACGAACCGACTATATAGTGTCAATGACTCAAGATTGCGTAGTGTTTTTGCTATTTAACTAATACTCTGTGGGCAGCATCTTCACCAGTGGCGTATCAGAAACCATTCATCTGGTAGATAATTAATATTTTCGAAGATATCCAATTAAATATTGGTTATCTGTCTTTTTTATCCAAACCAAAAGGCAAAAACAATTCAAGATTATCAGAAAGTATAAAGGTCTAAGATTTTAGTGAAAAATGATTTATGTTAGAAGCAATAATATTCTCAATATATTAATTAACCTGTATCAATTCTACGTCCATGTACTAGACTTGAGTGAATTAAAGTGTTCTCGAGTTCCGTATATTAGTTAACTGGGAAGTCTTGACATTATGATATATTTTCCACTAGAATCTCAAGTATGTCAACCAGCAGAACGGCTTCTTTTTGATACAATTTAATAGCTGCTTTTCATAATTTGTGGAGTAGTTTATATATAGCGCATTTTACTTGAGTGGTTCAATGTGATAATTTAATAAGACTTTCAAATGGAAAAAAATCATGTAGATCAAGAGTTTTTGAAGTTCATTTTCATGCAGGCTGTCAATGTTTTTTTTTTAAATACATATTTCAAAACGACATAATAGTCATTTGTTAAAACTCTCCTGCTTGGGGCAGAGTAGGAACTCAAAAACCTATTTCCATCGAGTAAAGACAGAGCTGGATTAGGCAGAAAAGCCGACTTCACGTCAAATTTAAACAAAAAAACGAATTTTATAGAGGATTAGGCTAATTTAAAAAATATCTGACGGTGCAATATCTGTTAGTTTTACTACCCAATGGTGTACGACTTGATGAAAATGATAAATCTAAAAAATAAGAAGTCCAATGATAAGCGGCGTACTGATATATTGTTCCAAAGCTTCCTATGATTCAATTTATCAAATCATATCAACCTTTCAAGTTAAGATCAAAGTGTTACAGATACAAAAGTACATTTTTTTGTCAGGATAGACAATTTCTAGAAACAATATTAGAAATTATTATGAATAAACAATATTTTCTTATAAGAAATAATATCGACATCGGGATAAACTTTATTGATTGGTGCCCTAGAAAATATCAAATAGTCTTAATTCTATGGGTATATATATGGTTATATTTGGCACGAACTTCAAAAGTACCAGCCCAATAGATTTTTTTGTATTTTTCGTGCACCAACGAATAAAGTTGGCCCATTATTCTAAAAAAAAGTATAGCTTGGAATTACACATATGAAGCAGTACCTACAACATATTTTCAATGATATTTAAATAATGGACCATTTTTATCGTTTTGCAAATTTCTGATAACCTAGATTTTGAATCATCTACAAGGTAGATCCGGTTCAATAACGAAATTAATGATTTTTAGAGTGACTGATTTTTTGCTAACTTTAGTAGAGATAGAATATGAAGAAATATTTTTTCAAGAATAGAGGATCGACTTGATTAGTTGATGCAGTGAAAAAAATGAAACAAGCTTAATTCTATTGGTGCTGATAATTTTGAATTGATGCAGTTGTCAGTAAATAAAAGAGTTTCAGCACCAACTTAAAAGTATCAGCACCAATAGAATTGCCCTCGAATTTTTCAGTACAACGAATAAAGTGGGTCTTATTTTAAAAGAATATATTTATTTCACATTTTTGAGTGATTTTTTAGACCTGAAAATGGTGGAACGTACATTTATATTCAATGATATGAAAATAGGGCAATGAAAATCTTGCAAAGCTAAGCAAAACGGAAACCCCTAATTTTTCAAAAGATCTCCAATTAAAATTATTTTTTCTTCAATCCTGCCAGTACGAATTTTCAATTTTTGAAATAAATTGCCAGAGTTATCTTGTTTGGGGGCGGCTTTCAAGGGTAGTACCATTTCGCAATAATTTTCTGCATGTTTACTATGCTAACAGATAAATTGTATAACTCCATCGTTCTGGCGAAGTCGGTCAGAGTTATTTGTTGTATGTAAATGCAAATCAGGACGTATCGAGTCCAGTAATTTTGCATAATATGAAGAACAAATTGATTCTTCTTAAAGACATAAAATGATACTGTATGTTATTAGCGTTAGCGCGAATGAAGAACTCGTAAACAAAACTTTCGTAATATCCGCAAATATGATAAAAACATTATAAAATAATATCGACAAATATAACTAGTAAATAATGTATACGGCCTATCGAATTGTCCTGAAATAACCATTCTATCTAAATAAGACACAAAAAAATTTGAGAAAAAGAAAATAACAAGACCATCAATATTCAAGACTCAACCTTTATTGTCTAACTGATAGAAATCCACATTAGTATGGTTTTTATTCCTTGACCAGTTACATGTTTTTCCAGGACTGACATAATACTTTGGTTAATACCTGTAATAGCGAGTAACGATATTTGAGTTGCCCAGAACAATTTTTTTGTCTTATATATACGAGTTTTGCACAATATCCACGGACAAGATCAGGTGTTGAAATACAAATATTTCTCAACTTTTCGGTCGATAATGTGTAATGGGAGACGAAATCGCAAATATCAAACAGTAGAGATAATTTGCAAGCAAGAAGTAGCATTGAGTGTAGAGCTAGCTAGGTGCCTACCTAATTCATGCGTTGTTAAAGTTTTATGGCTGAATGATTTGCGAATAATAATTGGCAAATACATAATGGTAATTTCCTATTTGTTGTAGAACTGTTTTACATTTTGCAAAGAAAATATTACCGTAACCTGCCTAACAGAATAAAGGAGAGAAAAAAACTGCCAATAACGAATAAGTATGATGACATTTACTCCAGTTTAATGTGAAGGTAAATATCGCAATATATCAAGGCACTTGAAATACATACTTTTATTTCAACCTTTGCATAGGTACTCGACATTTTTGAAATATTCATTTTCAAGAAAAAAAATTTATACCAAAAATTTTAGCCTGTAGTTTCATCTTCTCTAACTCGAATGGATGAAATGATAAATATTTTTTACAAAAAAATTGAACCGACTTTATCAGTTGTTGCACTGAAAAATACAAAATAGTATTAATTCTATTGGTGCTGGTAATTTTGAAGTTGTGCCGCTGTAATTTGTTGTTGTAGGCACCAACTCCAAAAGAGCCAGCACCAATAGAATTAAGATTATTTTGTATTTTTCAGCACAACAACTGATAGTGTCGGTCCAATTTTTTGTAAAAAATATTTCTTTCACATTTTTGAGTGTAACATTAGTGATGAAAATTGTTGAACGTTCACTAATACCCAAAAAGTTATAGGTAGGTTTAGCTTGTACTAGTGGAAATACGCATATCACATATTTCAGACTTTACCATTGCGAAACTCGGAAACCGTAACTCTTTTGAGAAAATCTTCAATTTTAATGTTTCCGGATATGGTCCCCTTTCTAATTTTTAAATCTCGAATTTTCGATTTTCGGAAAAATTTGCCCCTTCCACATAGCTGAAACACATATTTCAGACTGTAGCGCGGAAACGTAGGATTATTTTTAAAAATGTCCAATTTAAACATGGATATGGAATTTTTGTTAATTCTGTCGTCTCAGATTTTCAATTTTCGAGAAAAATTGCCCCCTCCACCCCCTTTGGGGGCGATTTTTGGAGGGAACAAGATTTTGGATTTGATTTTTCTCAATATGGGACCATTTCTCAACTCTCCTCTTTCAAATGAAACAAAAATCGTCTAAATCTGAGTACGTTTACTATGCAAAACGCGCGAACAGCCATAAAAAAATAAAAAAAAGCAATCTTACAACCGAATTGTATACCTTCTCCTTTTATTGAAGTCGGTCAAAAATTGTATTTTCTTAGTGTTCCGATATGTAGGGATTATATGTCTATTGGATATTGAAGCGACAGTTTTAGACTCGGTTTTAGATGATTCAGGAAGGAAGTACCATCAAAGTTCTACAAGAATGAAATGATTAAGAAAACTTTGACTACTTACACCAAAATAATAATGAAGGACCGTGCAGGAGTTTTTTGATGAATACAACAGAATTTAGTATGGCAGTAGATACGTGCAAAAAACAATAGAAGTCTGTTTCGTTTGGACATCTCATATGAGAAATCGTTAGGGCCACTACATGGCCCCTATCTCAGAACTCGATTTATACCTACTTGTTCTGAAAGCGAAAACTACATATTGAGGATATTTACACAAATAATTATCCAGTATAATAATATCATAAATTAAGTATTTTACACAATAAAGCCACAAAAAAGAAAACTGTGAACCGTCAATGAATAATGTGTCAGAGCTTATCGTATTCTACAAGACAAACCCTTCGATTTGATATCTTCGTATTTAGAAATAGCCTTGGCCAAAAAGGTAATCTACCATGCGTGTACATCCGCTATTTTAAGTTGGAAATGATTTCTACCCTCGATATATCATATTTTAACCGTCACATTTCTCATTTGACGGATATCGGAAAAATGGGTTAGACAAGAAGTTGATTCTCCATTTTGAGAAATCCACAATGTAACTTTCGAAGTTTGTTCTTGAAATTTTATAGAATGTTCTATGAAAATTTGAGATCAGCTTATTGACCTAACCATAAATTTTGCAAACGAGAGACCTTAGGTTCTTATGAAAACATTGCTGGTGAAAGAATTTACGTTAATTTTCGAAAACAACATACGGAAAGTAAAAGATACATGATATATTCAGTCGTCTATCTGGGATCTCAAGCATCGCTACAGAAGAACTTGCGCTTGATACAAAATACATCAAATAAACTTGTTATAAGAATTAAAATTTGTTGAATAAATAACAAAATGGTGATTGAATTTCAATGTAAACATTAGGTATATATATATATATATATTGATAACATAATTGGACAAAAAAGTATGATTTATGAGCTTGAACACTTGCGTAGGTACCATTGTCATCATACTAAGTATTCTAACTAGAATGATTTGAAAAGTAAGACGAGAACCAAATAAAACATCATGGCGAATGCTATCTACAAGTTGATATATCTACCTACACATTGAAAATACAGTGTCTTCGTCAAGTGCACTATTCAGCATTTTCAGCGAATGGAATTCTTCTAAAGGGTAATACGTATTAAAAATAGCTCCTACCTAACGAATGCGATGCACACAAGACTCGCAGTACCATCCGGAATTTCTACATTAACTTGAGAGTTTATGTATCTCTACATATCTGATTGCAAATATTACTGAAAGAAAATATCAGAAACAAATGTGAATAGAAGATATTAATACCACTTTAATTAGAATCAAAATGATCTGTATAGGTATACCATTTTTTGCTTCAAAGATGTATGGAGCAAATTTATGGAAAATGTCAAAATAATCGACAGATAAACATTAAGACTGCGTTGATACTAACATCAGGAATGATTATAATAGGTCACACTGGCCTACTACTACATACTGATGAGAACCAAATAACTTGAATTCATGATATTTAATGTGGGAGGTTGAAATATAGGGTTCGGTAATGAGTCTGACTAAACGTTATATTTCGAAGCAAGCGTTCGTGTAACTATTATTTTAAATATGTCACACGATTTATGTCCGACTGAGAGTAAGTTTTTTCCGCTAACATGTAAAAAATAAAAATAGAATAGTTTATGGTGTTTCACAATCAAAAGCTAAACGTGGGAAAAATATATTATAATGTAAATACTCTTGCAGAGATTTAGACAAGAACATTGCGCCAACAAAAATATTTTCCTACCGAAACAGAGTAAAAGCATCAAGTACGTTTGCAAGAGTAATGTGGAGTATTCAAAATTCAAGGAAAGATGTGTTAGATAGATTATATGCAACGAAAAGTATGGTGCTACGATTTTCATGAAGATTAGGGGAAATCAACTCGTTGGACATTGGAGATGACAATAAAAGACTTAAAGAACTATAGAATGAGGACTCGAACGACAAAATAAGGTGGCGCTTAAAGATGAGAGAAGCGGCAAATAAAAAGCTGAAAATCATCGCTCTGATGAAGGGTGTCCCAAAATATACGCAAGATTTGAATCAATTACAAAAAAAGGTTTCTTATTAATAAGTTGTGATTTCTTTAATAAAGCATAACGTACATAGGATATAGGGTTATGTATGGAATAACACATTTGACAAATGACCTTCAAGGCTTTGATGACACAAATGCACTCTTTTGTCAAAATTTTCCATGGCCATTTTACATAAACCGTTTAAAATAAATCCAGATGTGTTAAATCACATGAACTAGGAGGGCAATTCCGATCACAAAAACGAATGATATATATATTTTTCCCCTAAATGTGGCAATTTCAACGATTATCGAAGGCATTAAATCAGCATCCAGTTGTTGATGTTCGATAATCAATTGTTCAACCATAGAAACGGCGTGAGCTTCTCTCGTGTAATGCTCCATATTATATTTCCCAACACCTTACATCAGAAATGGCGGCAAATTCAAACCTTGCGCGAATTTTGGGACACCCATTATAACATTGGTACAATATTATATGTTTTAAGTAATACGTGCAAATGGGAAATAAGTATGGCTGAACGGCGCCAAAGGTTTGAGTTTGTACGATTAATTATATTAAATGCATTTTTTCTATGGAATAATCTCGAGAATAATGGTCAACAAGTCCTTCGATGACAACGCTGGATTTGTTCGTAAAAATATCTAAAGATTTGGGGGCCTCTTTGGCCGAATTATTTTTAACAGAAGCCCTATATGTAGATAGGTATGTAATATCAATGACTACTTATACTATATATAACTACTTAAGATAGAAGCATAATTTATATTGTAATTCTTAAAAATCACACGAAATGTTGAGCCAATATGTAACGACAATAGAAGAAGAAAAAAACTAACCAAAAGCAAGCCTTCCCTGTGTGGCATTTAAACAATCTCAACATGCATCACTTGAATTATATAAACCACTGGAACATTGTTACCGTTGGTCATGGTCAAGAGATATTTCTATATGGATATGCACGCCGACATTAAGTACATATACACATTTAACAATTTAAACTGATATGAGGGCACAGAGAAGCTCTAATTTTAATATATATATATATATATATATATATATATATATATATATATATATATATATATATATATATATCTGCTTCAATAGAACCAAATGCGCGTGATAAAGAGCCCGTGAAAGGATGCATTTTGTTATTGTTGTTGTTGTTTTTTTTTGGTTTTGTTTTGTCAACCGCGCGTCTCTTCAACAACGTGTTAAGTTACGTCAATAACAATGGACTTTATGGGTCCATTAATGCGCACGACTCTTATACAACAATAATGATGCACTAACGTGAATAATTCGAAGGAATTCGTGTATAACACACACGACGTGACATTCTATTTGGCACGTTTGGAATTGTTTTTTGATAAAAAAAATAAGGTAAAAAAGATTACACTAAGGACGTTGAATTAACTGGGAACAATGTTCTCCGATACCCTTGATTTGATCATCCAAACAGAATTACTTAATTAATGTTTCGTTTATTTATTCACTTTTACCATCCTTTCAAAGAAAGGTAGCTAATGCTGTTGCAATGAATTTTCATCTGGAGATTCCAAGTGGCTTGCGCGCCATGAGATTCCGGCTTAATACAGATCTAATCATCAATAGAAGCAAATAAGTTGCAATTTCATTACGCTGGATTTTACAGGGCCTAGGAGCCTCGATAGTCTTTCTTGTAATACATTTATAAGAAAACCACAATATTGGAATGTTCATCTGGAATATTTAGATTAACTTAGTACCTAGTTTGGAGATTTCTTATGAAAATGTCATTTTTAAAAGCTTTTATTTAACTTGCAATGCAAATCTTGCAACTGAATTTTAAAGTTTGTTATTAAAAATGTTTTTTAATATAAATTTATCTTGTAGGTATATAAATTAACCAAGGATGAGAAACCTATTAAGGACAATTTGTGCTGATTCTCATTATTATAATAACAACCTATTATTTTGAGATGCTGTCTCCAAATAGTTAACAGTATTTCTATTCTCACAGTCGTTAAGGATTTGAAGAAAAATGAAAAGTGGAAATGGAATTCGTAAATTTCGTAATAATGACTCAATGGAGAAGAATATATTTTTTTAGATATTCACATACCTATATGAGATTTGATAACATATTTTTTAATGTTTATAAGAACGAAAAACGATAAAAATTAATACAAAATTGCCTACTGGAATATGTAAGAGCTGAAGAATGACATCATAATAAATACTTTGAAATGTCGTACAAGAGTTTTTTAATACACAAACATCCGCATTTAAGAAGAGGCCCCGAAAAGGTTCTGTGGTGCTTTCTCTTTGTAATATTAATGCAGCAGCCATTGATAAGGAAATGCATGAATATTCATCGCAACATGGCTGAAGATACAGAAGAAGCATTTAAAAGAAATATCCAGCAACGATAATTGGCTAGTTCAGAAAACAATATTTTCAACAAATTTAAACAATATGATAAAAGATGAAGGAAGAGAAAGCAAGAAATTCTCCTACATTCAAAGATTTTATCGTACCTAATTGTTTTTACAAAAACTACGACCCAAATGTTGAGGTATTGAAATTAAGTGTGCGTATATAGAAGACTTTTGAAATCAACTTCAAAAGTACCAGCTCCAGTAGAATTAATATAATTCTGTATTTTTCAGTGCAACGATTAAGTGTGGATTCATGCAGCCCAAATTAACGAGTAACAAGTAACAATTACAAATAGCAAGTAAAAGTTGAGCTTCTTATTTTTCAATGGGAGTGTTCATGCAGCCAAGTAACAATTATCAATTAACGAATAAGAAGTAGAAGTTGGCCAACTTTTAACTTTCTTACTTTAATTTAACTAGGTGAACGCGGATTGGACAGCCGATGATGTAAATAACCTCACTTTTTGAAATATTTGTGTATTTCTTTGGGTACCTTGAAAAATGATTCGGTATCTTCCATTTTTATTGAAAATTTTGAATTCTAAACACTTCTTTTCAGTTATCCAGCGGGGACAGAGGTTATTTTGAAAAATGAATACCGCGGATGTCAGACTTGTGCGCATGCTTACTTTTTACTTCTTAATTCTTAATTTGAGTGAATGAATGCTACATTTTTATACTTGTTAATTGATAATTGTTATTTCATACTTTTTACTCGATAATTCTTACATGATGCTGCATGAATCCACACTAATACAGCCGGTCCTAATTTTCGTTAAAAGAATATTACACCGTTTTGTCATCAAAATCTTTGAACGTTCAATTATATTCAGATATAGGTAACACAACTTAACTCTGGATACGTTAAATCTTTTACAAAATTTCCAATTTAAATGTTGTTAGATATGACATCTTCGTTAATTCTAATTTTAAAAAAACATTAAGTCGGAGTACGTTTTCGAACAGAGAAAAAGGCAAAAAGTCGAATTGTATACCTCCCTCCTTTGGGAAGTCGGTCGAAATGATACTTGGAAATATTTTGCAAAGGGAAATAGAGAATCAGATAGTGATGGTGAATATTCTTTAGATAAATCACTAAAGAAAAAAATGATACCAGCCAAGCATAGACAAGATTGGAATATACTTTATTAAGCAAAAATCAAGACAAAAATACTTTTCTAGAATTAGACAATGCCATCAAACGATTTAGAAGTTCACTAATACAAAATTGAGAGAAACCTTTGGCATAAAATTGTAACTGATGGGCAGAAAATAGAATATAGAACTACAAATCCTAGGTACAATATTATATATGAGTTGGGAAAGCTACACAGAAAAATTAAACAGATTCTTGGAAAAGCCGGACGTATCTTTAGATGTAACAAGTACATTCTTCGGAAAATGGAAATACAACTTGAAGCAAAATCATCGGTACCAGTGATTAGACCATCAATAGTTTATGGTAGTAAATCCCCCGGAAAACTAAAAAAATAGAAGGAATTACAAGAAGGGGTCGAATGAGTAATAAAAAAGTAGTTGCTAAATTCTGACCTACCGATATTTGAAAATTTATTTGTGTATATATTTAATAACGTATTTACACAAGGCAACTTAAATACTAAAATATCTTAAAACTAAAGATAAAACTTATCAAAACCTTTACAGGAGGAAGAAGAGTCAGATCAAGGATGGATGGAAATAGACTATACTGCGTTTCACACTGAGAATACAGTGTGTCCAAGTATAGGCAATGTACTTATTTTAAATCGAAAAACAGTACACATTGTTGCCGTTAAAATGTAAATGTAATATTTTCTTCTGTGATTTTGAAATGGTTTGTTTATTATTATTGGAGATAAAAAAGTGGAGATAAAGTTCAAACACAATGATGCATAAGTCGCCACACTGTATTCTTGATTTGAAACGCACTTATTGTAAAAGAAGTAGCACAAGACAAGACAAAGGAACTGAAATATAATATCCTGGAATTAAAAACGATTGGTGTCTGGGAAAGAAGAATACTTTAGTAATAAAACAAGAATTACTTTAATATGATAATATTTACAGGTCGTATACCCAACATACTTGATTAAATAAATAAACAAATATTACTGACAGATGAAACTTAAGTACGAGGCAAAGTATGACTGGCGTTTCTATCCTTCGTCTTGGAGCTCCGTACGTTATAAACTTATTGTATCCTTGATATATGTCAAAATGCATTTTTTTGGAAATCAGCCCCATTACAATAACATCCTTTTTGGAATATTTGAAGAAATTTAATAAAATCTTGTGAAATTTTGGTTGCGTTATTCTACATAACATGTAACTAAACTGTCGTTCTAAAAATAAGTTCATGTCAGTTCAAAGTGCCATTGTTATTGTCTAGTAGCGGAGAAATATCATTAGCACAGAAACATTGGGACAAATAATTTTATTCCGCTTATAACATAGAAAGAATCAACGTTAATTATGTAAATACGCACTCGCCGCCATTGAATTATAATAATTATTTGTTAGTAAGTACAACGAGTCTCTTTTATAAATCATAGCGATGAGTAAGGTGTATGAATCTGTTTATTTATCTAGCTAAACAGTTGATATGGCCATAAAATAGATTTTTTTCTTTCTCACAACTATGTGGGACAAGAACTTCTAGTACAAATGTACAAAAGCCAAAAAGGTGTTTCCAATCTTTGCTTAAGTAATGGTGATGTTAAGGTTTGTTTATTCTTCTGATACCGATACTTTTGATTAAGTTTGCACTCCTCCGATATAGACAATATCTGTTGCTATAATCGGAACTTAATATTATGAGATAGGTATCTTGTGAGATATTTAATTGATCCACTTTACCTGTCACAAGTAAATACCCTAAGATAAACTAATATGTATATATAATATGCTGCAGCATCATAAAGCAGTTATTTCGACACAGGGATATATGTATGAGGGGAAACAGACGTTTTTCCTATAATACCTACCGTAAATCCTGAATCAGGAGCGGCACTTTTTTTCTAAATATTGTTGATATTTTTTTAAAAAAGAAAAACATTTCAAATCTCTTTAGTTATTAACAATAATAATTTAATCGATATTTCTATACGAGAAAATTATCACGTAGTATTTCTCTTTTTGGGTAGGACCATCATTTGTTATTTTGATAATACAGTTAATTTATTAAAATATGTTTATTAGTTTAGCTGAACAAAATTAAATAATTACTTTGCAAATTTATTAAATAACGGGAATCGACACAGTCACGCTGTATTATACAGATTTGATAAACTTTCAGCATAGATATATTTTGGATGGTTTGATGAATATAATAATAATATAGTTAATTTTGTATTGAAATATGAATTTGACAACTACAAATAATGGGAAATAGAAATATTTTATAAAATAAACAACGTTATTACTATTAATAATAGCTAATTAATATTATTTGGGTGAGGATATAGCAGGTGATCTATCAAGTCAATATCAGTCAAGTAGGCAGAAAAGAATACTTGATTACTGTTATAAATTTCTGACAATATCCTGCAAATTATTCAAAAGTCAGGAGAATTTTATACAAAATAGATGAGATTTTTGGTAATACCTATACAAAATATTGATTTTATGAGTATCTATCATGGATTGATATTTATTATATTTGGCAAATAATCCCAGGACCTTATGCAAAATTACCTACCTGTGTTGTTTACCGGCAGGTCTTATCATGGTTGGTCGTTTTTCGTCCTTATTCGGGAGCCTTAAGTAATCTTGGTCCCCCAACAGAAAAAGATCTTTTGATATAATCATGGCCCCACAACACACAAAAATCGTTTTACTCTGCTAAATGATATCGAAAAATCACTCACGCACCAAAAATAAAAGTCATCAACGCATATTTAGGTTATGTAATGTATTTTCATTTGAAAAGATAAAATAGCGCGAAAATGAAATAAATGTCTCTGATAAAAAGTTCGATGTCGCTACAAAACACACGTGCACTTTGAAAAAATGGGACATGTAGTAACTGCTTCTCACACGACGGTTTAATTCCTACTAAACAACTACCGAACCGTGGTGAGCGCCGAACACTGGCGAAGCGCGAGTTTGAATCAAAGTAGGAACTTTACCAACCAAGAGCGACTGACTGAGAACGCCCGCGCTGGTTGCTGGTTGTCTCCGTCGCTCCCGAGCGTTGTTGCAACCCCGCATCTCACATGCGAATTTAGATGAATGTTTAAATGTTGAGATAACCAAGGAGTCTTTGAACTATCTGGAATTCTAGAAATGCTTTTTTTCTCGTGGTGAGGTGCAATCATTTTTTGCAGTAAATTTAATTTTATCTCAAAAAAATCGTAATACTGATAGATAACAAACAGGACATATTTGAGGTGCTCCCCATAATCAATAATAATAAATAATAATAATAATTGTTAATTAAAATAATTCACTGCATTATAAATACTTATATCTCTGTAAATTATTGTTTGAGGTAACAAATTTAACACTATGGACTATTATATAAAATTTACATTTATCAAAATTGTTGACGGAACATATATAATATATAGAAAGATATTCCGTTGTAATTCGATTGTATATTTACTTTTTTATGTATGTATGTTTGCGCGGTTCTCATAGTAAACTTGCTCGAATTTTTGATAACTTTTCAGCATTTGAAAGAATAGACCATAGATAAATTAAAAATATTTTTTTACAAAAACTAGGACCCAGTTTATTAGTTGGTGTTCTGATAAATAAAAATTATATTAATTTTGTTGGTACAAATAACTCTGAAGTAGTTCAGTTATAGGTAGATAAAATAATTATGGCACCAACTTCAAAAATATCAGCACCAATAGAATTAATAGATATTATTTCCTATTTTCAAGTGCCCCAACAAATAAAATTTGTCTTGGTTTTTGTAGAAAGTTATCTATTCCATATTTTTGAGTGTCAACAGAAAATGAATTATTGGTTAAATTAATTAAGTTTTCCGAAAACTCTGAAACCGTTGAAGTTTTTGAAAAATTTACACGTTTCCGTTCTCTTATTTAATTTTGCCGTCTCAATTTTTTTATTTTCCAAAAAATTGTCCAGTCTACCCCCTTTTGGGAGGACTTTTTGCTGAGAAGAATTTGGTGTATTTCAAATTTTCAATGGGACCATTTCTCATCACTCCTCTTTCCAATTAAAAAAAGAGTCATCAAAAAGCATGCATTCAGTTGAATTGTATAACATCCGCGTCGTTAAGAAAAAATGCAACATTTATTTCTACCCAAAAATACCCCCTAAACAGGCTATGGAGGGATTTTTCGATCAAAAAATTGTTGAGGGATATGGGAGCTATGTAGAGAAGATCATTTCCGGCAAACCTTAAATTGAAAAGTTCAGTTTACGAATTAGAGTGACCTGCTTGATGACAATTAAATCAGGATCAATCAAAAACCTGAACTTTTATTTAAATATTCTAAAAATACGAAAACAATCTTCAAATTAAATCAAACCATCAATTTATTACGATATACAATTTTTAGATATTATATAAAAGCTTGTCGCAAGATTTCCCTGTGGTAAAAACTCCTACCTATTTTCAAATCAATTGCACAGTCTTTTTTCCAGATGAATTCAATGGTGAAAATAATAATAATTAGTTATCGTAATTTCTACAATGTCCCTATCATTCAAGTTGTTTTTCTGGATATATTTTTCTATATTAATTTAGTTCTTATTTCTTCATTTCTAATTTTATCTATATGTGTGAGTTGGCAGCATCTTCTCCAGTATTCCATTTCGACGGCGTCAGAGAACTCTACCTCCAAGACGGCATTAACCTTAGACATGTTATTTTGTTCAGAACCCACGTCTCTGCCCCATATGTGACAAAGCTTTCTACTATTGCCTTATATGTGTGGTTCCATATAATAGGGTTTAGTTGTTTTATGCCTGCTCCACCTTGGCCTACGCTAGATTTTGTTGTTCCATCCTTTGTTATTATACTCCCTAGATATTTGAATTTGTCTGATCCTTTTATTTTAGTATCATCATCTATTTCTAAATCTTTCACTGCGCCTTCTTTTGTTGTTAAATATTCAATTTCTCCATAGTTTATTTGTACCTAAGCCTGGATTATCCAATGTATGCGATCATATAACTTAAATCTTCCTCATCCAGAGGAATGATGATGAATGCTAAAGGGCCCTATCTTCCTGAAAAAGTTTCTTCCATAGTATTTACTATATAGAATCGAATTTCGTAAAACTTGTTCGTAGAATATTAAATATAATGATTTCATTCATCTCAGAAAAGGAGTACAAAAAATGAATAATCAAATTATACTTATATACATAATCTATTATTACCTTGAAGAGCTAATTCTACACCTGTTGTTACGTGTTACGAACAATAAATATCTTTCCTATCAGTCAATGTCAATAATTTAGAAGCCACTATCATTTAGGCAGTATCGTTGAACTTGAAGTTTTAAACTTGAGTAACCAATTGATCTTGGTATTAATTGTTATGAGAATATCTAGCAATAATCTGCATAATTAATGACTTACATATAAGGTGGTGTTATGTAAATAAAATTTGAAGATGACCGCATAAAACATTTTTGGTTCTTATAATTCTTTGGTGTAGCGACTATCCACATTTTTTGTCCATTAAATTATACAGGTTTTTATCAATGATAGATTATTTCAACGTTTGAAAAAGGAACTAGGTATCTCAAAGAAACGCACGATTTGTTTCTATCATTTGGTAGAACTAACTATTTACCCTTAAAATATGGGCAGCCCGGTGGTCTTGTGGGTAAGACGCTCGACATCCAACCGTGAGGTCGTAGATTCGACACCAACTGGGTCAAGTATCGTTATTAAATGGTAAAAATTAGCGGTTGATATCACTGGCCCTGACCAACCCGTGGTAAGTTATCATCTAAATGTGTTATTTTCAATATAAAATTTGTGACTGCAGATTGTTTCTAATGTAAAATCTGAAGAGATACATGAAAAAACATATCGTAAGGATCTACAAGTTTACTAGATACTTTTTTGTTTAATCTGTAGGTCTACCTAAATGTTTTTGACAGGTGGGGTAGCCAACGTACATCCTGGGGATACGAAACAAAAGGACAAAAGCGTTGCATCCTCAGTCAGACGGCATGGTTGAGAGAATGAATAGGACTTTAAACCGATATCTCTCCAAAGTTGTCTCTGAACACCAAAGAGACTGGGATAGCTGGCTTCATCTATTCCTGTTTGCTTACCGCTCTGCAGTCCATGACACTACTGGACAGACTCCAGCTTGTATTGTCTTTGGGCTAGATTTGAGACTTCCCAGCGATCTCAAGTTCGGCTGTAAGCCTGGGGATGATGTTGCCGGTGAATATAACGTTTCTGAACTACGCAAGAAAATGGATTAAGTCCATGAGAAGGTCCGACACAACTTCCAGACGTCGGTGCTTTTGATTCGAGACACCAACCTGGCAATCTTGAGGATTGTCATCGAAATGGCAGACCTCTTGGGAAAGTAATCAAGAAGATCAATGATGTAGTATACAGGATCAGGAAGGCTACCGAAGAGAAACCCAGAGTTGTAGATTTTAACAGACTGGCTCCATTCGCCGGTAACCATGGCACAGGTAAGAGAACTTACTCTGCTAAACGCAGAGATGGACTTCGATGCATTCATGGCTCTCTTACACAGCTTTAGCTAGGTTTGGCGTGACTCAAGAGGAGCATCGCGATATCTTCAAGGTGCCAGAGGGCTACTCGCTGGCATTTGACCCACTGTGTTGCAAGAGATCTGCAAATTTCCCGAGGAATCTCCAAAGCTTTCAAAGATTCGTTTGGTCGTATAAAAGAGATTCAATAGGCAGGCTGGTCAGGTCGCATAAGTATATAATAAGGTTGCAAAAGGGCCAGAGGCGAATCTTCTCCCAGGTATCCAAGGAGTCGTCGTACCAAAAACAATCCTATAGGACTGTCTGGGAAACGCTTTTGAGTTTCGGAACTACTGGCTAGCAAGTTTTTGAAATTGGCCATTCGGGTTCACAGAGATAGTGATATTAGTATGATGCTGGAATCCAGCGGGTGCGAATCGCAGATGGTTTTTTACGCACTTTACAGTGCCGCTTTAGGCATGGTCCGGAATAGCCAAAACGATCTTAAGGAGGGGCAGTGTAATGTTACCCAGACCAACGCCACTGCACGATGCGACGCCTCTGGCTCACTGTTATGGAAAAACCTCGATGCCACAGCCACAAGAAATATCTTCTGGTAGCATTATTCGATAGATTTTAACACCGCAGTCCACAGCTAGAGCGCGGCAGGCGGCAAGTCAGTCAGTTTTGAACGTGCCAAACGAGTGAATGAATATTTTGATACAAATTGTAAATAATTGGTTGGTGAGAAGTTAATACTTGTGTTCACTTGTGAATTTTCGTTATATTAAATAAATAGACTCTGTTAACATATTGTGTGTTTATTGAATTTCTATCCACAAAGAACATTACAAGATATCTTTTCTTTAGATTTGTCTCTATTAGAAATTACATTCTGTGAGATAAGAGATATGAAGGTCCTTATGTAGAGTATGGTTTTAAACATACCATGATGTCACAGCAAAAGTGCTAAGTACTTTGGACTGGTATCTTTGTAAAATGGGAGTGCGCGATTTGCTTTCACATCCGCTTAGTTCGATGATGATAGTTTTATAAATTGAAATTTGTTCTCCAATAAGTTGGAATTTTATCCTTATAAACCAATATACTCTTCTGACTTCCATGTCTATTTGCTGTCTTCTATTTTAAATGTGTTTCTTCATCCGATTTTTAAGTCAAGATTAACGATGCAATTCTAGAAATATTAGCTCGAATAGCTATCACTTCATCTTGAGGTCATACTATTTGGTTTAGAGTAAGCTAACGGGTGGATTGGAACCTTTTCAAATCATAAATGTAATCAATCTATGTCGGATTTGTTTAATTGAATCTTCTTTGCCATTTTTCAAGTCAAACAACTATAAGATCTAAGTTTGATGAGGCTGTTGTGAGATCTTTGATAGTGGCAGGAGTGGTCGTAATGTCAGCAACCGTTCCGGTGGTCAATGTTACGTCACGTATTTCGCAAATAAAGTAGTGACCCAAGAACTGCATTGAGTCACTCCTAAATGAATGTTGAACCGATTGTTTCTATTCACAACTGACAACACACTGAGATCGGTAACGAAACCTCATGAAATAAACCAAAGAAGTAGCTCGTTTGATGATATTTAGGATGACTTTGCATATAAAAATTCAATGTGCGTCTGTTATTGTCTCTTGAAACTTTTGAAGCAATTATAAATCTCAAATTGGTTCCATATATACTTTTAGGTTGTTCAAAGGTAATTTTCTATTTAATCAGCAGAAAGAAAGTGGCCTAAATGCTCCACATTCAACGAATGTTGATCCGGTATAGCGGGATTCAGCTATTTTCAAGAGATACATTTTTTTGGCCAAAATCAACCTTGAAATAATGTATGTGACTTATTTCCGTTAGGCCTATACCCGCTATTAGTATAATCAGCCTGTTTAATAAATTTTCAAACTGCTAAACCGGTTCTGATGAAATTTCGCATGGAGATATGTATTGAGCGATCAAAAAATACTCATCTCCAGTAGGCCTTTCAAAATGAGAACACGTCTTTGCTAAACACAAATAGGAAGCTAAAAGTGACAAGTGATGTTTCAATCAATATAAATGCATTTACTTGGAAGATGCCAAAAACAAACTAGAGAGGAACTGACTAATTCAATTCAAGAAATATTTATTGGAATGATACTAATTTGTACAATATTAATGCATGATTCTATTTTATTAATTATTTGATTTTCTTCCCGCCTGTTTGGAGGCTTTCCCCTTATCAGGCGGAACTGACTAAAGTTTGCTCTTATATATAAACTGAATGCTGAACGTTGTTGTTAGTCTTGTTGTCTACATTATATAAATATTTTTTACAAAAAATTGGACCGACGTTATTAGTTGGTGCACTGAAAAATACAAAATAATATTAATTCTATTGGTGCTGGTACTTTTGAAGTTGTGCAGTTGCAGTTAGATTGAAAACTTTTGCCACCAACTTGACAAGTACCAGCACCAAAAATTAATACTATTCTGTATTTTTCAGTGCACCAACTAATAACGTCGGTCCAGTTTTTTGTAAAAAATATTTATTTCACACGTTTGAGTGTAACATTAGTCATGAAAATCGTTGAACGTTCACTTATACCGATACCAATGTATCATTGCTATTATTCAGAAATCTAAAAACATTGTCGCGGAAATACGCATATTTTAGACATAACCACTGCTGTAACTCGAAAACCGTAACTCTATGGAAAATATATTCAATATAAATGTTGCTACAAAAAATCGCATCTTTTATTTGGTTGCCTCAGATTTTCAATTTTTGAGAGAAATCGCCCCCTCCACATATCGAAAGTATATGTATTTGAGATTTTAACATCGTTTAACTCGAAAACCGTCTCTTTTTAAAAAATGTTCGATTTAAACATTTCTAGATATTGTCCTATCTTTAATTCTGCCGTCTCAGATTAAGGATTTCAGAGAAAGTATGACCCCCTTTGAGGGCGTTTTTTGGAGGGAGGGAGATTTCGGATGTCAGTTTCGAATCAGCAATCATCAAAATCGGAGCACGTTTACTATATACATCGCGTGCACAAACAAAAAAGCAGTCGAATTGTATACCTCCTCCGTTTGGGTTCGTCGATCAAGAAATTAGAATATCTACAGAGATAAAATAAATATGCGTAAAAAATGATTATATGTTTATATATAAAATAAATAGTACAAAGTAATTATGTTAATCACTGTCCTCTTCGGAACTTTCTCCAAGATCATCGATTTTAGTACCTTTGGCTTCTGTAGTAATAAGTTCCATAATTGCCCTGAAACCATTCAAAATAAAATAACTTCCATGAGATAATAGTAATGAATTTGCCTTTTGCGATTTTTTTAAATCAGAAGTTATTAAAAATAATGTACTAAATTAAATATTATACAAAAATTCATATCAAAAATAATTTATAAAAAAAGATATATCCTTCTAATTTATTATTTCCTGAAAATCGATTAAATATTAGGTCAATATATATATATATATATATATGTATATATATATATATGTATATATATTTTTAGAGCATTTATCTTCACACAGACTGATACTATAAACTGGTCTTTTATTGATCATGACTACCATACTCTCAATAAGATGGCTGGCTATTTCCAGATACCCGTAATATTAAATTTATTAGTTACCGGGGACCAAAAGTTTTCAACTCTTTACTTTATACAGAAATCAGAGATCTTGATAATTTTAGGAATTTGTGCAAAAATGTTATTTTCACAAATCAACACAGATGCGCTGATTCCTTCAAATAAGTTTCTTCGTAAATGGTGTTTGGCATTTGGAACCGTTGGCGTAGATACAACAATATAAAAACAGAGAAACACACCAACAAATTTATTATTGTCACCCCTGAAGATGCCAACTTCGTTGGCGAAACAACTGTCGGGTGATAAATTTATTAGTGTGTTGTGTTACTTTTCTGTTTGTATACTGAAGTTTCTGTGTTTACCTTAATTCGAATTTACTGTATATTTCGTAAATTATTTTAAGTAGTAATATAACTATTGTAAAACTAGTTAATAATAGTGTAAATTTAGTAAGAATAAAAATATGTAGTAAACATAAGTGTTCTCTTGTCACTTAGGTGCTTGTAATTGATCTAAATATTATAAACATAAGTATAAAGTTTACAGTAGCATTTTGAATATATTTTTTGTAGTTTAATTTTGAATATAATTTACTATATGGATGTATCATTTATTTGATAAATAAATTTTATTATTTATTAAATTCAAATATTTTACCTCAGAATTTTTATGTCATCTGAATCCTGACTCCAATTAACAGATCCGGGATTTGTGATTTTTCGTTCAAGTAGACAATTCATTCTAGCTCTCAAATCACTAATAACATTTAACGTGCTATAGTCGGAGAGAAACTTCATTTGATTGACTGTGATAAAGTCTTTATTTCTTTCTTTGGATAATTCATATTTATCACCAAAAAATATTATAGATAAAGGATAGACTATGGTGGCATCGTGTATAAAATCATTCGTTGTTTTCATTTTCATGTAATACACAATGAAGGGTGACTCAACGAAGGTTTCTTTTGACAATACCGATCTTGGATGGAATTTGTACTTTTGTTTGAGATCTACGGATCTAAGGCCTGTTATCCTTCCATGCGCATTGACACTGTGAACAAATTGAAGGAAGATTAGTTACTCTTAAGAAAGGAATGTGGTAAGTAAGTATATGATTTGGGTAATGAAAAATAATAGGCAACATGCAATATGATTATTTTTGATGTCTTTTGATTTCATGTTAAAGAATTCTGTTGTAGAATAGACAACAATCGCATTAAAAAATGAAAGTACTATAGTTTATTGCAAAAAATGCGGTTCTAAAATGACTATTTCAATTCTCGCGCGAAAACGAACCCACAGCTCCGATGGCGTCACTCATGTCTATCACATATTTCCTCCTTATAACTTATAACAACTTGTTTGAGGTTATACTTGTGAGAATAATTGTGATCCCTTTTTGCAGGTTGAAACCACTTTTTTCTCAGTTTTGGATCAGAAAGTCCAATTAAAAACAATTTATTTGGAAACTTGGTTGAAGTAGATGGACAAAATGGCACAAAACATGAATCATCAAGAAAGAACATTAGTATCATTATTATGACTACCTGATGTTGATGGATGACTGTAAAATTGATTCATTTTAAATACTTTACAATTTCTTTATGTACTTATACAAAAAATTGCAATGCAGTACTTATGAGAGCCAGCGACGAACAAATATGAGTGACAGACATGAGTGAAGTCATCGGAAATGTGGTTTCGTGTTCGCGCGAAATTTGAAACAGTCAGTTTAAAACTGCATTTTCTCCAATAAGTTTAAATATTTAATGTTTTTAATATAATTATGGTCTATTCTACAAGGAATTCTTTAAAATGAAAGCGAGAATGAAAATATTGCATGCCGCCCATCAACAACAGTCTTGGAAACTGAGAAAATAAAACCTATTGTGTTAACCATTCTGTAAGTTGTTTGATGTTTCTCACCAGTTACATATTTTAGATAAAAAACTATTAGGTGATATCGATAAGTCATTAGTTGACTTTAAGACATATCTACGTGTTATAATTTATTATACTTTTTCTTCAGTCAAGTGTTATATTACCTACAACTAAAGATACGACACCGTGTTGAGATTTTATTCATCTACTTTAGGATGTTTTTTTTTTCTCTTTTGAACATTTCATCACAATTTTTGAGCAATGAGGTGATTACTTACTCCATTATAGCTATATTTGGATACAGTCCAGCACATACTACTGCCTTGACTAGATTCATATTGCCTGAATTGAGATTGTTCTCATGATTCTTTGGATCTAAATCCTTGACAAACTTCGAATCATATAAAAATGTCATAAATTGTTCTTTCATACTTAATAGCTGCCTCAACTTTGGTAAACTGAGATAGTTATCATAACAGTAACTTCGCCTATCAGCTGCTGTCTCAAAACCGAACAACGCCTACAACAAGGAATAATTATTAGCATTATACTCATTTTCGAAGGACATCATCATTTCCGTCTTACGTTATGCAGGAGTATATGATCGCTCTTAGATTTTCCCGCCATTATTACTTTTTTCTTTTCCGCTTCCCATTTTCCATGCAGCGGTGTGTAAAATGGATCTTTAAAATCTAGCGCAGCTGCTATCGATAAAATGGGATCGAGGCAACTGAAAATTGCTCCGAATAGAATCATTTTGCCCATTTGTGGTGCAATTGGTAGTCTGCCCAAGTGATAACCCAATGGAGTTAAGTCTTCATTGTCGTCGAGTGCATTCAATCGCTTTAGTAGAAGTAAAGCAGTTTGTACAGCTTGGGGATCGGGTGGATTCATAAGTTTTTGAAAGAACTTTGCAGCATTCCCTGAAAATTACAAAAAACAATTAACTTTTTGCATTGTTTTTTTTCACTATGCGGCAGACATTACCCAATTGTAATATTTTAGCTGTTAAAATTGTACCATCCAATCTGATCCTGAGTATCTCGGGTTTGAGAAATTGTTCCAATATCATATGTCTTGCACTGGTATACAAGTGAAAGCAAACACCAGCTTTAACTCTACCGGCTCGCCCTCTTCTTTGGTCTGCATTTGCACGAGTTATCCAAGTTATTTCTAGTGTTTGTTGATTTCTCGCAAGATTTACATTTGTAACTTTCATTTTTCCAGAATCAATCACATATGTCACATCCTCTACAAAGATATTTTAAATATTTGACAAATGTAAAATTTAAGTTTCACAGTCTGATGTGCAGACCTCAACGAGGTTGGAATCCTCTAAAATTTTCACAAATGTTGAGGTTTATTTATATAAAAATCTAATAGACTTGCCTATAGTTATGGAAGTTTCTGCTACATTAGTTGCTAGTATGATTTTTCGTTTTTCATTTTTGATGAATACTGCTTTCTGATCGATTGTTGGTAGACTTGAATGTAATGGTATAATTCTATATTGACTTTTGGGAAACTGTTTTGATTTTTCTAATCTTATGTTGAGTTCAGATATATCTGCTAACCCAGGCAGAAAGACCAAAATGGATCCATTGTCTGCCTGTAAAAGAAGTAGTAAGTATGTACAAGTAGAACTCATATCCCGAGGTTTTCGTATAGTTGTATTAAGGTAAATCATAGTAAAATCGAGGACTTCAAAGGAGAACAATAACAAATATATTTTCATATAGCTCTACAATCCAGGGTGGGTTTTAATTGCCTGTTGTAACACTTGCTTCCATCTATCACGGTCTTGTGCAATTTTCTGACATCTGTTTTGTTTTTCGATTCCCAGAGTTGTGAGGTCCTTCTTTAGGTTGTCCCACTATTTCAATTTAGGCCTTCCTAGCAGCCTGTCCTTGGTGTGTCTTCTTCCAGGCAGCTTTAATGCGTCTGATGTTCTGACTCATTTGAAATGGGCCAGCCCAACTCAGACAATTTGCCTCTATGTCTAGGACGATATGTACAGCTGTGCTAGTTTTTATTCTGTATTGGCCTGTTTTTGGTTTCAGCTCGAAATATCTTAAAATTTGGATATCAGATTTGGTAATGGTCCATGTTTCACACTCATATGTTATAACAGTTCTGACGACGGTCTTATATATAAAGGGTGATTCATAAAAGGTGCGCAAGACTTTAGGAGAAGATAGTTTGTCCAAATAGATGTTTTGTTTTCTGTAATCATGGGTTCGCAAACGCACCGTTTTCGAGATACGGGGGACCAAATTTGAGAAGAGGTACAGCGCTCATCTACTGAATAAATTTTAAATTCATAAATACCTTTATTTTAAGATTTTTTAAGTCACTGGCGTAGATTTAGGGTATATTTTATATTTAAACCCCACAAACTTTTACGCCACTGGCCAAAATATGGTTCTATATATTATATAACCTTTCTCTCGAAAATCCATCACTTTAGAGCAATGAAGCAAGAGTACCTTTTTTGTTTATAAAACATTGGCAGTTCTAAAAAATTAAACAAAACCTTAATGTGACCCGTAGCGTAGGAGTTAGTGGGGTTTAAATACCAAACAAAACAACAAAAAAATTGTCTGCACCTTAAAATAAGGGTATTTATGAGCTTAAAATGTGTGTAGGAGATGAGCGCTGTACCTCTAACAGTTCCAAAGATATTCTCAAAAAAATATTTTCTTTCTTAACGTTGATCCCCTTATCTCGTAAAAGGTGCATTTGCAGACCCATGTTTATAGAAACTTTTTCCATATTTTTAAAGTCCTGCGCACCTTTTATGAATCACCCTGTATAGCATATAGGATTATCTTTGAGGTTTCGATTGCATTTATTTAATTGGGTAATGCGATGCTTTATTTCTTCATGTATGTTATTGTTATTATCCGCAATTAATATTGCTCCAAAGTATTGGAAGATTTGCACATGCTCGAAATTAAATTCGTTTGTAGTCACGTTTTCTCGATGCAGGCCATCTCGTGCAGGATTTCTTGAGACATGCATGTATTTAGTTAAAATGAAGCCCGTGCCCGTTTTTACTCAAGACTAAAGTCTCGCTTTGGTATTCCTTTCGTTCAATTCATGGCATTCGGTGTTAAACTAGGCTTTTCTTGTTTGCCTTATCTTTGATTCTAATATTTCCTTAAATGTGTCTCCGCATTTTCTCTGCATCGCTGGTATTAGGTGTTCCTCTTGAAAAGGCCTCTATGATTCTTTCCCTATACAGTCGTTTTGTTGACTTAATCTTTTACTTTCATCTTTTTCTCAGCTGACAAGCAAATGATCAGAATCAGCTTTAGCTCCTCTACATGTTTTTACGTCCAGTAGATTGCTACCATGTCTGGCGTCTACTTATACCTATGGTTTATTTGATTTCTCGCAAACCGATCAATGGAGGAGATCTTTGACAGTTTTTGGACTTATTTATGCTCGAACATCGTAGATTTTATTCGAAGGATGTTAAATAAGGCCATGTTGAGTAGTCGGGAACCTTTATTGTTCTATGTATCATGTAGACTGAGTGGTCCAATAAATGATCGGACTGTATTATATTTTCCGACTTTCCACTGTAGACGGCTAATAACGAGCAGCATATATTTTTTTAGATATTTCGTTTATTTGTCATTCTAGAAAGAAAGCGTCTTTTGTCTCATCACTAGCTTCTTCTGTTGGCGCGTACAGGGAAATGCGGGTTGAAGTAAACCACTAGCAATGTTATCTGACCGGATTTATTTTCTGACGGCGACGCATTTACAATACTCATGATCTCAGGGCCACCATAGATCGCAGGAATCTGTTTTATTTTCATTATATATTTATGAAAAATTTATTACTAATTGAAAAAAATATATAGTGTTATAGTGGGATTGGAACTCGCGGAGAAAACGTTACTGTTGACTCAATCCGCTGAAAAGCTGCGCTCGTTCATTCCAGTTAGGAGTATCGGCATTTAGATATTAACGATGATTTGAAAAACAAATTACTTACCATTTGTCGGCAAATGTGAACTATCAATGCTGAAATTAAATCCAAGTTCAAATTTTCACTCTCAGGATCTCTGAGATATTCACAAACAGATTCATCATATTTTTTCTCATGTTGCAAGTTTCGAACGAATGGCAATATATAGTCTATGAAGTCCTGGTTTTTTTGTTCCCTGTGCCACGGTTTCCTAACTACAGCAACCAAAAAAAAAGATAATTATTGTCAATTCTTATTATTAATATATCTTATCTTACAATTATATAATAATAATCATTGATGCACTGTCATACAAAAACTACAATAAATAACCGTGCAAGAAACCCAAAGAAAACATGATTGTATAGAACAAATTCGATAAAAATAGGGTCCGTCAAGCCACACCCCCGATAAAACGAATATAAAAAATTTTTATTGCAAAATTATGTGCAAATAAGGTGCAAATTACGGCCACAAAAAAGAATTTTGTGCACAATTCTTTGATTTTTTACATTTTTTCGTAATTTGAAAAAATAAAATTTGATCACACTATAATTATGTGCAAATTACGGCCACAAAAAGGAAATTTTGTATTCCATCCCTTAACTGTTTTTCCAAATTACAAAGTGGTGTGTCAAACGAATTTAAAAATTATTTATTGCAAAATTATGTGCAAATTACGACCACAAAAAAATATTTTGTGCAGAATTCCTTGACCATTTTGTCGTTATTTGAAAAAAGCGGATTCAGCTTGACGTCCACAATCTCCTTGAATATCTGTTTAAAAATTTCATCAAATTGCCAATGAAATGGAAATATCTCATTTTTTTTCTATTTCGCAAATCATTACACAAAGTATCATTTTCCACATTACTGTTATCACTTTCAAAATTATATAAAATTGAAAATTTTTGTGACTTACATGAACTATAAGACTAAATCAGTAAAAACAAACTATAATTCAAGAATGTAAGTAAACATGAAAAAAGTTTCTTTCAAATATTGCAGAAATAAGTAGAAGAAATAAATTCAATACCGTACATAAAACGTTATTTGCAAATCATAAAGTAATGGATTTTCTGGTGCTGCAAATAGGAATCGATGCAAATGTTTAGCTTGACTTCGAACTACACTCCTTTTTCGAATTACGAAAAAATGGTCAAGGAACTGTGCACATTTCTTTTGTAGCCGTAATTTGCAAATAATTTTGCAATATTTTTTTAAAATTTGTTTTACACACCACTTTGTAACTCGAAAAAAAAGTTAAGGGATGGAGTACAAATTTTCCTTTTTGTTTCCATAATTTGCACATAATCAAGTGTGATCGATTTTTTAATTTTGGCAACAGAAATCGGTGCGGGGGTGTGACAAGCTGCACCGCCTTTTTTCAAATTACGAAAAAATTGTCAAAGAATTGTACACAAAATTATTTTTGCGGTCGTAATTTGCTCATATTTTGCACATAATTCTACAATAAATAATTTTTGAATTCGTTTTACACATCACTTTGTAATTTGAAATAAAAAGTTAAGGGATGGAGTACAAAATTTCCTTTTTGTGGCCGTAATTTGCACATAATTATAGTGTGATCGATTTTTAAATTTTGGCAACAGGATTTGGTGCGGGGGTGTAGCTTGACGTCAAGCCCCACCCCTTTGATAAATAAAAAAAGGTGTATGCTTAGAGAGGCATAGTTGTTCTGTTGGTCATTGGAGAGCACATAATTTGCACATAATTATGGTGTAATCGATTTTCAAATTTCGGCACCAGAAATCGGTGCGGGGGTGCAGCTTGACGTCAAGCTGCACCCCCTTTTTTCAAATTACGAAAAAATTGTCAAGGAATTGTGCACAAAATTATTTTTTGTGGCCGTAATTTGCACATAATTTATATTATATATATATATTTATAGAGGTAACAGGAAAAACAAAAACGCACACATCTCATAATGAACGGATTATAATGCGGTTTTCACAGGTAGATAGAGTTTGGTTTGGAGCAGAATATAGATTTTATTTCATTCATATCGGATGCCAAAATAATTATCATTCCTATGTAATAGTTATTGTAAGATGGAATGTAACATGTTAACATTCAAGGGGAGTGAGTACGAGCCGATGCTTGTCACTTGCCGAGGATGTTAATATGTCTTTATATTGCGTGTTACTTGTTACATTTTCCCGCTGCCGGTAATTGTAAATAATTCATATATGCTTAGATACAAAACATGATAATGGCAAATTACTCCTTTTATTTTCCTAGGGATGTAAATGACAGTATTTACATCTCGTCGTCTAGGAATGATACAAGAACGATATTTGGCATTTTCATTTTTTGTATCTAAGCATGTATGAATTATTTGCATTACCGGCAGCGGAAAAATATATTAAGATGAAACTAAATTTCTCGTGAACAAATTGGCTGACAACAGTAATCTATAAGAATCAACTGAAAAAATATTAATAAAGCGATTCAAAGAGTATATACGACATACGATATCAGTTTTGTATAATTAATGTTCATTATATCAAAGTTGTTCCATAGACTGCATGCATTACTTTTTGGTATATAGTTCAACAAACAGCTTCTTATATATAAAAATATATCCTTCATAGATAAACGTACCATTATCTGTCGATGATGGATGGTTTTTGTAGCGAATCATTTTGAGAGTATCTTCTAGAAAATATTCTTCTACCATAAATGTATATCCAGGAATATTTATATGTGGGCAATTGTTGAAATACTTAGAAAATGCTTCTGCATTCAATGTGGCACTCATCAATATCACCTAGAATTACATCCAACGTCAATAGACAATGACACAGATATGTGTTTAAGACACACATGGTATACAATTTACAAGTTTATTGGTAATACCTTCAAATCCTTTCTTTTCTTGATGACATCTTTTAGTAGAGTTAGCAAAAAATCTGACATAACGTTACGTTCGTGTATTTCATCGATAATCAAATGAGAAATTTTAGATAAAGCTGGATCAGATTCCATCCTTCTGAGTACGACACCAGTAGTACAGAAAAGTATCGAGCCAGTTTCTCTAGGGCAAACTCTAAAAGAAAATTAAAGTTTTAGAAGAAACACTTCTTTGTTATATATTATTTATGAATTCAACTTGGAAATAAAGCATATAGCAGAACTAAGGAAGGATTTATTATGAACTACATACCCCTCCAATCTGATTGCGTATCCAACACTTTTTCCCAATTGTTCAGCTCTTTCATCAGCAACTCTTTCTGAAACTGAAATGGCACTTATTCTTCTGGGTTGACAACATACTATTGAGCACATCGATCCCTTCTTTTTCTCTATATAATCATCTAAAATGAACTGGCATATTTGTGTAGTTTTACCACAACCTGTGTCACCACTTATCAAAACCACTTGATTCTCCTCAATTATTTTTAGAAGCTGGTCTCTTTCTTTGTAGGTGGGTAATTTTTGCCTTACTTTTCGAAGTTCAATGTACCTTGGATTTTTATCTTTAGATATATATTCTTCATGAAATAATTCATCGTCCACCTCATTCCTTTTAAAATCATGTGAACATGCTTGTAATTTATCTACAAGACTACCTTTGATATTGGCCAAGAATGATCTTTTGAACTGAGAGTCTTCTATGTGAGAATATGTTGGATCATCAGAAGATGAAGATGCCTCAACTGAATTAGAACATAACATTCTTCGAATTTGTTTTCCTTTCGAATCAGGTAAAGATATTGCGCAAAGCTGAAAATATAAAACACAGTATTAGTTAGTAATGTTGTATAATAATGAAACCGTAATTTCAGCTACATATAAATCATCTTTTCTAACAAAGAATAACTAAAAACGGTTGAGGATTTAGAAATAAAGAATCTCACTGGCTTTGACATTCTATCCTTCCTTTTCTCCTTGCTTTTGTTCTTATAGAATAAGCCAATTTCTTTCCCTCTGAGATGTGGTGGATGTTTTTCTGTAATTTTCGGCGGATGTCTTCTTGACATACTTGGCGAGGTCATATTATTAGTAGTATCTCTGTTTTCTCTTTTTCTACCTTCTTTATCTGGTTTGCCACTATTCCGTCGTTTACCCATTTTAATTTTCAATTAATAACAGTAGGTATGTCTTGTTATAATGCTACCGATTTTCAACAGTTTAGATTTATGCAATAATAATGAAAAATTCCGCAATGTCTGTCTTCGCTCATGAATTCAAATCTATAATCTAAGCTTCTAGAATAAACTATGATCCAAACTAAATAATAATGGAACAAGAGCACAAACAACAAGAACAAAGTGGAACAAATATACCGTGCAAAATAAGACCCTGTACTATTTTGTCAATTGAGTCAACGTCAAAGTGTCAATGTCAAACTTCAATTTACGTCATTTTCCATGCAACAAGGACAACGCTGGAAATCTGGAATCATAGAGCAGCTAAGACAATAGAACACACCTATTTTATGTTCATAATCCACATCAGTATCTGATTACCAATCGCTTTGTCACGCTTCTTGCGCGTAATCAGAGATTTGACGTCTTTAAATTGACAGCTATTAGTAAACAAATGATCTAAGCGATGCATCAGTAATCAGTCGTGTACAGAAAAGTATGATTACTAAGCGATTGGTAATTAGCTTAATAGTAGGGAAAAGTAATCAGTTACTGTTGTGGACATGACCATTACCTTGTCCTTGTCAGATAACACAGATGCAATATAATTGGTTATCTCTGATAATACGAAGAGAATAATTGCTCATGGACATCTCCATTGACATAAGTACGTGACAAAACGTTAGTGACATCTATGAAACGCATGTTTCAAAGCTCCCGTGCAATTTGGGTTGCGGGCATTTAGGTTTTTTCGTACCAATTACATTATTAGTTAATGATATTTGTGGCTTCTGCAATATAATGACCATACATCATAAGGGAATAATGAACCAAAATCTACTAAAATATAAATAAATCCTGTTACTAAGTAACGTAAGTAGAACCATTCCAAAAAGCTGTAGTATTTGTCGACTTGTTTTTGATATTGTCAGCCATGAAAAGCTTCTCAGAATATTATAGTTCTTTGTCTTTTCTCAGTAAATAGGACTGAATCCGTGATAGTAACATATGGTGTACCACAAGGAAATGTATTAGGCCCTGTATATTGTCCAACATATATCTCAACGATCTATTTACACCAGAAACCAAAGGTGAAATTTTAATTTTTGCTGAAGATACGGCAGTATTTGATCATAGTAACTCAGAGTCAAATTAAAGTTGAGTTGGAATATGATTTCTCAAACATAGTCAGTTGGTTCAGTAATAAACTCCTCAATGTAAATTAAAAAAAATGTTTACTTTCTTATGCTACAGTGATGCAGCTATCGAAATAATATCAGCGAAACAAAACCGAAATATCTAGGTGTAATCATAGATAATCCTCTAAGATGGATTTATCACATTGACATCGTCATCAAAAAGATCTGATCCGATTATACAAACATACCCCACGTACGGCATCCTAGTATGGGGTAGTGTCACAGATAATAACCCGAAATTTTTGAACACTGCTCAAAAACAAGTTTTAAAAATCATATTTAAAAATCTGGTAAGTCCACTCACACGACTTTCCTACTGCTCGCAGGCAAATTCCAGTGAATAATAATAGCGGTAGTAAACTAAAAATGTCAAGACAAACAACAATGGTCATGTAACATGTGGAAAATATGGAATTTCATTCAAGCATAACTTTTTTTGTGTTTTTTCTCAGAGATGGCGCTGTATGTGGGTAGTAAAGGACTCTTAGAAGAATACTTTAGTTAAGTTTAATCGAAATCGTTAGAGCCGTTTTTGTGCTACAGTCTTGAGCAAATCACGTTTTTTGGCTATAGCTCAACACCCAGTGTATACAAGATTCTCATTCAGTGCCACCGGCGAGTGGTATTGGTACCAAACAAAATAAAAATGAAAGCAACAAAATACACCGATCCGTTCCCGAGATAATGCTGTCACAGACATACGGACGGACAGACAGACCAATGGCTGAAAATATGTTTATTAGACTTAGAAAACTTTTGCCGGTTTTCGACCAGTCATGGCCTGAACTCGAACAGCGTTTTCCCGGTTTTCGACCACCATTCTTTCATAGGTCCTTCCTATTTTCAAATCAAAAACATTAAAAAGAAAGCTAACAAAAAATGAAATTGTTTAATTTCTTAAACATAGGTAACATAAGATAGATTTCTCAGTTCCGAAAATAATAATTTAAAATTACATTCGTGATAAAAATAACATTTAAAACATGAAGAACGATCTACTCACTGTCCAGTTTTTGAGTAAATAAAATATTATTTAAATTTGTCGGGTTTCACAGATTTCTCCATTTAACACGTAAAACATATACGTATATTCTTTGGTGCATGCCTTTTCGATGGGAATTCTATAGAATTCCGTACATTTCAAGTGCAATCCTAAGGAAGATTTGCCGTATCAAATATTTCAGTCATTTTCCTCTTCGCAATCGCGTATAAGCTCCTCTTTGCAATTTGCACATTTTGTTTTTTCTTTAATTTTATTTTTGGAAGAAACAGCTTGGAGCTGACTTTTCCTCTTATCCAAACATGGATTTACCAAGGACCCACGATACGGGAACGCTGTCCACCAAACTCTTCGGTGGTCTCACATATGGAAATATCACTAACGCAACTTTTTAACTATGAGTACTGAGATATTCTCTTGATCATTTTTAGGGCAGAAACAATATCCCTCATCAGCAATGAAGATTATTTATTATTGGATCTTAGGTCATTGATGTATTCTATGCTAACTGCTCACTATAGATCTGCCCTTACTCACACAGAATGCTTCTCTGAGGGCAATAGCGCTTAAAAAAAATCCAAACCATTTTTGTCCTGGTTTCCCATTTTGAAAAAAATCTCTTAAAATTTTTGGTACCGTATCTAACAAATCATTATTATTGAAAGGATATCTATTCAGCAATATTCATGACCCATTCCTTTACTTGGTTCTCCACATATTCTTCTAAAATTGGCGGTGGAACAGTGTTTCTTTTCGCCTGATTCTAGGATACTAGAGACTCTCTAGTATCCTTGGCCTGATTGTTTCAGCCCCTTAAGTGATAAATTAAGGTTGATTTTGGAACACCAAGACTTTATGAAGCTTTACAAATGGTTTGAGTTCCAGATGAAGATGTGAAACAAATAATTAAAAAATTGCAATCCGGCTTGTTAAAGATGCAAAAATTGAAAGAAATGATCAATAGTCGACTTGAAGATCCGTTTTTCGACCATCCAAAATTAGCCAACAACAACGGCGGACGACAAACAGGCCTGTTTCTCGACCACTGAAAATTACCCTTTCTTTGAAACATTATCTATGTGGAATAAAATTAGAAAAAGATGGTCGACAACTGGCTAGCAAATATATATATATACTTGAAAATTGCATTGCGCTAAACAAAGAAATAATATTTCGCTTTGTAAACGTATGAATGAGATAGAAAAACAACGTTCATTTTTCCGGTTTTCGACCGCTTGATCGAAAAATGGATTCTTGTTTTTTCTTATTTAGAAATATCTTACGTAACGAAAATAAATGGAATAACAAAAGAAATATTCCAAATATCTAACTTATCGACTATTACAGGAGTCACTACTCATTGAAACCTCGCTTCAAAAAATCTCACATTTTCGAAATCCGCACTCTAGCTCGAGAAAATCAACAATTATTGAAGTATTTTCGGCGCGATATTATTGTCTTTATAACAGACGGTAGGAAAGACACATTAGAATACAAGGCAGGGTCATACACACTTTAAACAGTCATAGTTTTCTTATTTCCCTGCAAAAAGTACGGAAGAGGACGAAAACCAGCAGTGGTCTGCTATCCGGCGAACTAACCCCTGTATGCCGACAAAATCTAATATCTGATTATTTTCTGCATAGAAAACAAAAATGTACATCAAATAACAAAATTATATAGTATATAATATTACAATATATCCTTCGTTTTCTACTCTCTCGGAATAAATCATAGAATTGAAGAGTTTCCGTAATGAAAGGCATTAATAATAATTCTATAATCAGGTAATAAATCAAGTGTCATTTTGTAATTGGTATTCCGCCAACTGTGATTGTTTATCCAGTTTTGGGGATGTTTGTATGAATGGAATTATTTCGATTGTTTTATTTGGATAACAAAAGGTAATAATTAACAGTGATGTATTGCCTTAATCTGGATGCGTTTGATAGTTCGGCATTTTGCGTTTCATTGGAATTGTGGGTGTCTGCGTGTGTGTGGACTGTTTCCAGGGAAATTATTGCTCCAATTGCTAAATAATAGAACGATCGAGATTGGCCGAGGTGACAGATGACAGATGATATTACCTATTGGATATTTTAATTGTGGACTGTGTGCAGAGCATTTTGTTTGCGAGGGCAGCGATTTTTTTTCAAATTGAACAATGTAATCTACTTAAGATACCTCATCGTCATTTTGTCTAACGCAAATATTTAATTGAAAAAAATATGGTATGTTTTACTTGAAGAAGGTAGGTTACTACAAAGAAGATAGATGTAGTATGGCACGATATTTTCCTATTGCCAGGATTGCATTAAGTAGAAATAAAAATAATTTTATTATAAAATGTATTCCGAGTCTATAGGAGCAAATGGGGAAAACCTCAAATTAATATTATTATATAGACCCAACATTTATCATTTTCTTTATACTTACGGTATCATTTTGACATTTTTATATGATATCAATTATTGATTTATATTTCGATAAATTAGAATATAATATTCTAGGATTATAATTATGCTGCAATTGAATCAAAATTATCTGTTTATTGAAATTGCCCAATTAATTTCAAGCCTGTTTAACATTTGAAAAATATTATTTATTATTATGTTGCTATATTCTTATTATTATTATTGAATATCCTACAAATCGTTTATTTACAGAATTGAATTAGGTAGGTATTATTGTCTAAAAGAATAATTTAAAATGAAAGTATATATTATATTTGGTACTTAAAAAATATACTATCTTCACTGAGTAAGTAATTTTAATTCATTATGACCTATTTTTAAGTACATAATATTAATTTCTCAATTTTCCTCCTTGAATTGAAATTGTCGACATAATTTTAATTCGGCAACTCTTTGTTTAGCCCTCGGTATAATAGATCCCGGCGTACTGGTATATATACCTGTTATATAAAGTTATAATTGAATTATTTTTAAAGTCATATAATAATAACAAAGTATTATTTTTAAATATTATTTCATAATATTATATTACATCTGCAAGACGTAGTATTTCACTATATCGTATTACATCTGCAAGACGCAGTAGTATTGCACCATATCATATTACATCTGCAAGACGCAGTTTTAAGAAGATAACAAAAGTGATAAGGATGTTTACGTGCCAGAGATGCCGACCAGTAGTCAGCAAGTTACCATAAAGACCATTGTTAGTTGTTTATCCAGTTTGGCCTCCAAAAAGACATTACTATGTATTTTATTTATAATATTTCTAGAAGTTTCGATTTAACCTTAGGAGAAAAGATCTATTGTATTAATTTACGGTTCTTTTTATATTTTTGCTGATTAAACATTTTTGATTGTATAAATACTAGATCTCCAGCTAACGGCATCACTTGTGAGTCTAGATCCATACAGTCATGTAAAGTTAAGAAATATTTTATTTGTACTTTAATTTTTTTTGTATTAATGAATAATTGTTTTTTTTAAAAGTTAATTCCAACTTATGTGATTTAACATACCTAATGCGTACTACCGCTCGCACTGTTTGACACATCTAGCAAAACTAGATGGCAACACAAATTTTATATTTTTGAATTTCTTCTGAGACAAATATTTTCTGCACATTTATAAGATGATTTTTTGCTTTGTACCTCAATACTTGCTTATATTCGTAAATATTTGACACCAACACCGATCAGGCAATTAGTTTTGAAAATAGACCGCATATTGGTACTCTTTTTCTAACTTAATCTATCTTTTTTGTCAAACGCAAATATAGTAATGGATTCGTTTGATCAATCAATCAAAATGTAATTCCAAATTGTAGGGTTAGACAATTACCTATATTTACAATATCACTGTACCCATTCTTATAACAATTGATAAACTTAAACATAAAGAAATAAATGAAGCTGAAAACTTGCGGGAATATACACTAACAATGATACGTACGTTATTGAACCCACAATTTTGATTTGAATTAAGATTATGACGGGATCTTTTAGGAAGTAGCTAACTCAACTAGCTGGTGCAAGTACTTATTCCATTATATAAATAGAATGGAATAAAAAGTTACAAAAATTTAAAATAATTGATATGTAGTTCAAATCATTATGATTTATGAAAATATAAGAATAATTTTCTGAATTTGAATTTTATTATCGAGCAAAACAAATCATTTATTCACTATTATTGCATGGAGGATTTATTCAATTGCAATTATGCTTTAATATAATTGTTATATATTTCTATGGTCACGAATTTCTTTATGAATAATTTTCTTGTTCAAATATTTTTGATTATTAATTTGTTTTATGTCGTTAAATAGCAAAACGGCATGCCATAATGTAGTATCTAGTATTCTTTGGTTACAGAAAATGATTTTATTTCGCAAGATCTTATATGGCTTCTAAACTGACAACGCAACAACAAGTTTTCACCATTGTTACAGCCTTGATTCATTTAACACTGTGATGTGATACCTAAATGTAGGATATTGGCAAATCAGTAGATAACACTCAAATAAAATTTATCATTGAGTTTTATAAATGAAATGGACGCTATAAATATTGTTTGTCCATGCATTTGACTTGTTACATTTTTCAGCTTTGTAACTAAAAATTCACTACACACCGGAAAGTTTTATTTTGTGAATAAAAACAACTAAACGTTCAAAATGTCAATGGTAAAATAAACAAAAAGCCATGGATATAAATAACACTTTCAAGCGACAATCTCTAAACGATTCTATGAATTATATTGTTGTAAAAATGAAACAATTTCAGGAAAAAAATGTTTCAAATGAATTTAGTGTTTAATTGAGGACAATCTATCTGCACCTAAATGCTCTTAACGTTAGTTTATGAAGTATACAGTGAGAACAAAAATGATGACCTCAGTGAGAGATTACAGACATGAAAAATCGATTAACTGGGGAAATGTTTAATTTTATTGATAGTGTTGAGAGCCTGGAGAACTAAACATCAGCAAGCCGAAACTCACGCACGGCTAATGGTGATCTCATTTGTACACCTGCACGTGAAATAATTTCGATACCGCCTTTGACGACTATAGAAGAATGCTGCCACAGGATGAAAACATTGGTAGACAGACAATAAGTAAGCGGGAGATTGAGAGGCAGCCACGTGCCATTCGTGAGAGTCAACTATTGAAATAATGCGATTTATTACAAACAATTTAGATTGTTAATTTGTAATCAATGTGTGTTGTATGTGTTTATTTAATTAATTGATTAAATAAATTGTCTTCAATTTCACCAATTGTTGGGAAATTGCGAACCGAGTCACGCTGCAATAGTGTCATGCCATTTACGAATATGCAGATACTATGAAAAATATGCAAATTGAATTTTATTTATTAATACCGTTCTGGACCTTTGTGTCGGTTGAAACAGTGTTGAAGAATATGGATTATTATACACATTACACACATTCAAGGAAAACACGGAATTGTTATAAGCTAACTCTGGTGTCCGCCAGTCTCAGTTAAAGTTTAAATGACCGAATTCTATAATATTTAAAACAATGCATAATTGGTTAAAAAAAATTAATTGATGGAAAAAGAACATAATTTACTTTTGGTATAAATTTGATTGAAGTGTGTTTAGAAAATAATATAACCCATAAAGATCCTATTGAATTTATTCTTGAGAATGCAAATATTTCTTACAAAAAATTGGACCGACTTTATTAGTTGTTGCACTGAAAAATACAAAATAATATTAATTATATTGGAGCTGGTTCTTTTGGAGTTGGTGCCTACAACAACATATTACAACGGCACAACTTCAAAATTACGAGCACCAATAGAATTAATATTATTTTGTATTTTTCAGTGCAACAACTAATAAAGTCGGTCCAATTTTTTGGAAAAAAATATTTATTTCACATTTTTGAGTGTAACATTAGTCATGAAAATTGTTGAACGTTCACTAATACCCAAAAAGATATAGGCTTAGCTTGTACTTGTTATTTATTATTCAGATATCCCAAAACATCGCGGCGCAAATATACTTATTTCAGACTTTACTGCTGTATCTCGAAAAGAAAACGGTAACTCAATTTAAATGTTGCTACATATAATCTTTTCTTTAGTTTGGTCGTCTCATATTTTCAATTTTCGAAAAAAAACACACAGCTGAAATACGCATAAGTACCTATCACATATTTCAGATTTTACCATTGCGAAATTCGGAAACCGTAACTCTTTTTAAAAAATATTCAATTTAAACGTTTCCGGATATGTTTCCCTTTCTAATTTTCAAATTTGGAATTTTCAATTTTCGGAAAAATTTGCCCCTTCCACATAGCTGAAACACATATTTCAGACAGTAGCGCTCAAACCCATGATTATTTTTAAAAATGTCCAATTTAAACATGTCCGGATATGAAATTTTCATTAACTCTGCCGTCTCGGATTTTCAATTTTCGATAAAAATTGACCCTTCCACCTCCTTTGGGGGCGGTTTTTGATTGGAAAGAAATTTTGGATTTGATTTCTCAATATGGGACCATTTCGCAACTCTCTTCTTTCAAATGAAACAAAAATCGTTTAAATCGGAGTACGTTTACATCAATAAAAAAATTAAACATACAACCGAATTGTATACTTCCTCCTTTTTTGATGTCGGTCAAAAACACAGTATTAGTAAACGATGCAAAATCCTCAATATAATATAAAAAATGACTGGGAATTATTTATTTTTTAAGTTTATTTATTTAGACACTAAAATTTCACAGATTATTTATTTATACTATTTATATAGGTATCTTACACTACACTGTCGACTACTATGCACCATCTTTATTTATTATTACACTATTTATAACCGTATTAGAAGCGAGCGTAGTTTATTTATGTTGTTGGTGACCCCCTACTAGGGACACAACTACAACGTACTGCACCCTACTCCAGGTCTCCACCCTACTGCCGGTCTAGACGAACTGTACCTACCATACTGTCAGTCTTCCGGTCTACACCGTACCACCAGTCTTCACCGGTCTCCATCGTATTCACCGTACTCACTCAACTACTTCAACGGACTGACTCCACTGCACTATCTGACTGGGACTGGATGACTCCGCAGTAAATCTTCTCCAATATATTGGCAAACCCCTCCGACTAGAAGCTTCCACAGGCATTTTCCAACGCCCCGAACATTCCACCAATACAGCAAACTCACTAGATGCTTCGGGATATAATCTTAACCTTGGCATGTATCTGTGACCAAAATCAGTATGCTTTACACTTTACGTTCATACCACCCAAGCCCCACCAACGTCCGTACTCGTCAAGATGCTCCGCCCTCTGACGAATAGCACACGCCTCCATTCCGAATGGCGTCGACACTATATCCTAAATTCGTTATACAATATTCTTGAAATTTGCTGTTACGATTTGTATTCAGTTTAAACTGATTTTGTGATCCATGTATTTGAAAGGAGATTTTTCGACTGGATCGATAAGATACGTTGATATATAAAAAAAAAATTTCGTTCATCCGCTTTCTTTGATTTTTGTTATATTTAAGTCACATTATAGTCGTTACTTGAAACAAAAAAACATAGGTAGGTATTTAATTTTACTTTGTCTAGAATCCAAATTCAACTGATAATTTTATAATATTGTTCTTATCATTAATTTATATTAAAATCAAATTATTTTTTTCGTCAGCCTTCAAAAATTGCATATGAATTGCTGAAATAATAATAAAAAAATATGTAATAAAAATGACAGTTGAATGATGCATGATTCGTGCTCTATCAAAGTTTACGAGTAGTATGAGTTATTACCTTTCATAGTCTCTTAGTTTCCTGAACATCCATCACCCATTTCGGACACTCTGTATATACATACATAGATAAATTCTGCTTATTCATGTTAATATTTAACTACGTGACAAAATATGTTTGTATAAAATTGTGGAGTGTTTTATTAAATTAAATTAATTGCTTAGCTTATTCTCATTCACTTGTTGTATCGATTAGCAATTAGTGAGTCCTCGAAATAAATTTTTATCATAAAATCCGGTAAATCCTCAAAGTATCTGATAATAATATCATCAAAGTATGTATACGTGGTGATCA
Source organism: Crioceris asparagi (assembly GCA_958507055.1). Classification (NCBI taxonomy): domain Eukaryota; kingdom Metazoa; phylum Arthropoda; class Insecta; order Coleoptera; family Chrysomelidae; genus Crioceris; species Crioceris asparagi. The sequence continues at coordinate 14,900,956 of OY293827.1, read as the reverse complement.
AGGAGTGTTACGAGTTTAATAATGGTCGTTATGTAGTCCTACTAATCAAAGTCGGTTACGTTACGTTTATCCGAAAATGGAATTGGCAATCTCAATCGTCAACGGTTACAGGCACGGACGTATTAAGATCGTTCTGATAATGTAGTCTTTGTTTCTATCAAATGAAACATTTATCAGTTTCCAAGAAAAATGCGTTGATAGATGGGTAATTTCTACTTCATCCTTTTCGACGTGCCATCCTTAGAGTAGGACGTTCTTCTATCAAAAGTCACTCCATCACTAATCACTACATATAAAAAATGAAAATTCCTAATGTATGTAGAAATTTTGCAGGGTTCAAGTTACACAGGAGTATTCATAACTCTTAGTTCGGTACTAGTTAGTATCGTATTAAAATAAAAAACAAAACACTATCCTACCCATAGAAATAATACTCCTAGAAGGCTAATAGAGTGAGAAGTCTCTCACGAAGAAAGAGAAACAGTCATAGGGTTTCGGATGATATACGCTTGCGCGAAAGTCGATCTTATATATTCGTTTATGTACTTTTCTTAAGAACAGTGTTGTCAAACTTGAAGAAATTTCCCGTCTTGGAAGATTTTGAAATAGAAAAGAGAAAGTAAATACCTACCTTCAAATATTATTTTTTGATTTATATAATATCAGAAACTTGAAATTTATCATACTTTAAATGAATATAAAAAAAATATTTTTTTTAATTAAGAATACCTATACTAAAGCATTTTGTAATTTGTACCTTAGACTAGGCAACAATGCCATGCCAGTTTTGTTGTTGGACGCCTTTGATGATTATTTTTATACCGGTGTTGTGATATAAATTGTTTCCTGTGGTAAAATAAAATTCGTGGAAGATGCCATCGATTAGACGTTATGTTTCATATAATATATAATGAACCATTAATTATTCTTTTTGGTGTTGAATGTTATTTTTAGGTAAATTTCTTATAGAAATGTACCTGTTGTGATCGTTCGCACTTTTGAATTTCCAAAAAAAATAAAGAGCATGTAATGTCTATAAGTAAGTCTAAAAAACTTTTTATTTATATATGTATATATATATATATATATATGTATATACATAAGATATTACGAAATTCGTTAACACGATTGAGGTCGCAGTTTTGGAAGTATCAAGTTCAAATAATTTGGTACAAAAATCAATCTCCTAAATATATCGTGCGAGCTCGTTATTGGCCATTATCGAGTAAGCAGTTTCAAAATGACGACCGTTGAAACATTTATAAAAAACCTAATACTAATAAAGAAATAATCTATAAGTGTTCAAATTTTGAGAAATTTACCTTTCTACAGGCCGTCGGGATTTTTTAATATTTTATTTTATAGAGTTATAATCCTCACTAGGACAAAAGTAGTTATTATTTGATTGAAAATTTCCTATCAATTTCAAGTACTTTAGTTCAACTCAATCTAAATTGACTTGAGTAAATTTGAATATTGGCTGATACTGAAATTAAATATATTGGAAATATCTTTATTTTCTAAACCAATATAACAAAAGAATTTATTTTTCAATAAACGGGCTTAAACCCCATAAAAACTTTCGGTATTGGTAGTAAAACGATCCAGTAAGGGTCCCTGATTTATGTACATATATAAATAATATATAGATATATATCCATATATATTTAGTAATATTTATCTACTAGGTAAATATACAAAGGTGGTGATTTTTTTATTATGTTGGAGCATATCACGACTATATAACACAATGGAAATGTTTTATAGTTAAAAAAATATTTCAGTGAGAAAACAAAACTTTTTTATTGACCCCTGTAGGTAGTAGTAGACATGCCGTCCAATAATCATTCTTTGACACATGCGTAATAGTCTCTAAACCCTATAATTTCTTTCTAATACATGGATTTTTTGTCTCTCTTTCTTCGTGAGTAGATCTGCTTATATACTCTTATATACTAGCTTTCTAGGAGTATTAATTCTATGATCCTACCATAACACTGACATAAGAGTCATAAACCTAATTTAAGGTTAAACCACCGCACTTAATTTAGTAACGTACTAAGTTTTGATTATGAATACGCCTGAAAGTCTTTCTTCTAAATGTTCTATAATACCATCCACTGTGAATCGCCCTTACTGTTATTCACCTTTTATCATTAACTTTGCACACTGCAACTTCAACCCTAGTGTTTGTTTCTGCAACAAGAAATGATCTGTCTAAACGATCATATATTATGCCAAAAGAATGATATCAGAAGTGTGGCCTAAAAAATGACATATCAAAGACACTTAGTTGTGTGTGCTCTTGAGAAATTGCTACACATGTTCGTGTGGAGTGTGGATAGGGGACGAAATGAAAGTTGGCTGAAACGAAAGGTGGAAATGCATCGTCTGCCTGGTTGCCAGATTGTAATCTTATACTGAGTGTCTCAATTTGCACAACAATCAGTAATATGGGAGATGGAATGGTAAAAGTCTAGTTTAGCGGCTTTTGCTATAAAAGTGTTACAAAATCAAATATTTGCAAAAATAGATGAGGCAGAAGACGCTATTTTGAATGGTTTGTTAATAAAAAAAGGAGAAATTGTATTCTTAGAACCTACAACTTTTAGCTGGAATTTTTGATTTAGAAGTATCTTTCCAATCCCAAATAGTATATAATCATTCTTGCATTCTATTAAAGAGTAATATTTTTCAAAATTAGGAAAAATATGACTAAAAATAGTAAATATAAGTTTGCGAAAAGTAAGGTTAATAACAATATTGCCAACGCTGCCAAATAACTTTCGCAGCATTATATTATTTCATTCCATTTCCAAGAATATTTGCTTTAGAAAAAAATAACGACAATATCTTCTAGTAAAGCTATCACGAATTCATATTTTGAAAGCTTGAATACAAAGTTTGACACCATCGTCATCAAAAGTTGCCATAAACTCGTATTTTTGCTTCAAAGCTATTACATATTTGTAGGAAATATATTTTTTGTTAATTTTAAACATGAAACCTTCAGACACTTAAAATCTGACCACTTAGTCTAAGCTTTCGTTATTGAATATTTAAAAAAAATCAATATCGCAAACACTATATTGGCAGTTTTGGCAACATTGGATTTGACAGTTTTTAGACGTCAAACCCACAACACAAGTGAATCATCAATTCGTTTAACCTGATTTTCGCGAACTTATATTTGATTTTTTGGGGCTTTTATAGCAAAAGCCGCTAAACTAGGATATTACCAATGGGATAATAGTGGCTTATGCTACAATTGCGTAAATGGGCGAATATCTGACAATCGTGTTATTGCGGAGTCTTAGTAACAGGGTACCGTTTTCCCCTTTTTGGTACGGTACCCTGAAAACCAATTTTACGGCTTAAAATGACAGGTTGAATTCAAAACGCACTTATTTTGACAAATTTATAAATTTTACTGAATTCCTTTGAGTTGTACCAATGGTTAAAAAAACTTCTATAAACAAAAGCAGAATCTGAGTTATCTCGAAGCAAAGTTTTGCCTTAGAAGCACCGTGATCTTAATTATTACACAGTTCCACGAAACACAATTAGGATTTTATTTGAATTCCTTTTTTTTAAATTGGTAGGTACTTCTGAATATTCAGTTCACAATAAAACTGTCGATTTAAATGCAGCATCCCTCTGGTACTGTTTAAAATGTTAATTACATTTTCGTTTGCACACATGTACCTGAAGTAAAACATTATGGATTACACTTAAAAATGTGTAGCTAAAAACATATTCAACAATTACTAAACAAAAATGATAGAAACCTCAAAAATACTATATATTTGCGCTCCACCCTCATAATATAGACACATTGTACATTAGTTGTTGCGCCTTATTCCTGCTTTCTATATCATTTTCCCTATTATAATCCTATAATACCTGCACGCTACTGACTTCGGGGGTGGTGTTCCTGAGTGACGCCGTAATAATACTTTGCGGCCGTTCGTCACTCTATAGCTCTCCACTATACAGTAGTTGTTCAGAAAAAGGAGCTGACTGACATCCTTTATGGTCCTAGGACACGCTAACAGAGAAGGGCCTACTGCTACCTTCTTCTTCTTCGATGGACCCTCTCCGATGTTTCGGTGCAGCTAAATTAATGCGTTTTTTTGGTGGTGGTATACACTTGATGAGGGGATTCTTTCTGTATATTTTCCTTTTTTGAGATGCCTACCCAGACCGTATGAGAGTGGTGAGGGTGGTGGGGGGTTGATTATGTAAATGGACGCCTCAATTTGTTCTATTGTTATTTTTTTTTATCTGCACAACCAGTGAGTGCGGTGGTTACTCTCTCTTGTGTGCTGCTTCCTGCAGATACTTGTATTGTTTGCTCGTCTCAGGATAATGATAAATGATTGAATTGTCTTTTTTATTATGAAGGGTTTAGGATTAATAAATGGGAGGATTGGCCTTTAGAATTGTTGCATGCACATTTTTTATTGGATTGATGTCTTGATATGATGATTAATGCTTGTAATAAGTGCAACTAATGATATTCCAATAATTCAGATCTTGTAAGAATATCCAATCTTTACATCTGTAGATGTATTCTAATTTGATTTACTTCGAAATTTTCGACATGCAATCAAATTAGAATCTTGAAATTTAACGTGCTGGTTGTGGCCAGTCTATCAGCAAAACGTAAACGGAACTTAAATCTAAATAGTTAATCCGTAAACTGCATCCGATAATTTTAAGGCTGGATTAAAATCCATAACGTTAATTGGTATTCTGTAAGCGAAAGCTAGGTGTTAAATTTAACGTTAATCGTTAAATAAACTTCAATCGTTATATTTAATATATTGAGAAACATTCCTAAGGCTTACACATTTTTTACGCAATAGAATACAAATTAGTTACAAAAAGTTTTGATAACAGCTTTGCATGTCTCTGTAAATCAGTAAATATATTTTTTTCTTTACTTCATTATTATGAAACTTATAAAATATACTCATCCTTTCTATTATTGTTACTGATTATGTATTTTATTAACCAGCAACAACCAAATGTCTGGAGAAATAGTTCAGACTTCTGAAATTCTACATTCAAGTCTAATTACATCAGTTCATTATCTATATTCTTCAGTTATTATCATATAAGTATGTGACATGAAAAGAGTCTATCGTAATCACAAATTATTTCAACATAACCGTAAATTCAACACAAGACTCGACAACTGTGGTCACTTTCCATTCAAAACAGCATGTTCCGTGGCACCTACAAGAAAATTATGCCTTAAAATATTGCATTTTATCAGATGCGTTAAATGTTGAGTTTACAGAATAGCAATTTACGTTGAAAGCCTAAAATATTAACGACCGATAACTTTTAACTGTTGTCTTACAGAATACATTATATTCCATGATTTCTTGTTTTTTTTTGACTGAAGGAGAAGAAGAAGGAGAAGTTATACAATTCGGTTGTATGTTTGGGTTTTTTATGGCTGTTCGCGAGTTTTGCATATTAAACGTACTCCAATTTAGACAATTTTTGTTTCATTTGAAAGAAGAGAGTTGAGAAATCGTCCAAATATTTAGAAAAACTTAAATCCGAAATCTCCTTCCCTCCAAAAACCGCCCCCAAATGGGAGTGGAAGGGGCAATTTTTCTCGAAAATTTACAAATCCGGAAACGTTTTTGTCTATCTCGACACACAGTGTTGCCGTTCTTTAAATTCAACTTATTTTTTTTATTTATTGATTATTATTATTAATTATTTTTCATATGAAACTTGTTTTGTCAGCCATTCTTTGACCGACGAACCCCAAACGGAGGAGGTATACAATTCGACTGTGTGCTTTTTTTTTTTGGTTTGTACGCGCCTTTCATATAGTAATCGTAGTCCGATTTTGATGATTTTCGATTCATTTGAAAGAGGAGCCTTGAGAAATGGTCCCATATTCATAAAAACGGGAATCCGACATCTCCTTCCCTCCGAAAACCGTCCCCGAAGGGGGTGGAGTGTGAAAATTTTCTCGCAAATTGAAAATCTGAGGTGGTATAATTAAAGATAGGACAATATCCGGAAACGTTTAAATTGAACAGTTTTTCAAAAGAGTTACGGTTTTCGAAATAGACGCATGTTAAATTCTCAAAGTGGAGAGGGCGATTTCTGTCGAAAATTGAAAATCTGTGGGCAGTACATGAAGGACATAATTATTTGTAGCAACATTTATAATGAACAGTTACGGTTTTCGAGTAAAATCGGTGTTAGAATGGTAAGAACTAAAATATTCAAGCGTATTTTCGCAGCGATGTTCTGAAATCTCAATAATAACGACTACAAGCAAGGAATAAACGGGGGTAATAGGATAAGTACTATCTTCATTGGTATTAGTGAACGTTCAACGATGTTACACTCAAAAGTGTAAAATAAATATTTTTTACAAAAAATTGGACCGACGTTATCAGTTGATGCACTGAAAAGTATAAAATAATATTAATTCTATTGGTGGTGGTACTTGTGAAGTTGGTGCCAAAAGTTATCAATCTACCTGCAACTGCACAACTTCAAAAGTAACAGCACCAATAGAATTAATATTATTTTATACTTTTCAGTGCATCAACTAATAACGTCGGTCCAATTTTTTGTAAAAAATATTTTTTAGCAAAACACATGTAGGTTTCTTGTTAGCTAATTCTACATCAGCAATTTCTGTCCACAAAAGTATTGTTGAAAGGGTAAACGTTTTCTAATTATTAATAATTTTTTTGTTAAATAGAAGTTTGAAAGGAGCTCCTAAGTTTTTCTCTCAATTCAGTTACTTAAACTACGATTACCTTCGACAATTTTCATATCTGTAGTTACGGAAGATTAGGAATTAATCTTAAAAGCAACATTTCCATATAATGTCCCTTATAACTTCCAACCAAAATTCATTATATTTACCCGCCTAATATACAAATAACATTTTCATATTATTCGAGTTAGTTGTTTCAAGATTGTTACAAAATAAATCACGTAGGAAACAGAATGAAGTCGTCAACAAGCAAAATCATATGCAAATCCAGATCTGCATCTCATTGTGGAGAAACTGACTGGAAGATATGAATGATTCCTGGCTGAGGGACTGGGGACTAGGGTATTATTTCAGTACTGAAAGGCTTCCGGGATCCGGGAACTTACAACAACTGTTCCACGTGAGGATGGATCGGTTCAGTGACGGACTAGAAATTATATTATGAAGCCGATATGTTTATAAATTTATGTTTTTGACTATAATGACATTCAAAATCACGGATTCCGTGTCAAAAGTGTTAACCATGAGGCTGAAGGAAATATGGAGATAATTTTGTTCTCTTAACCAAAAAAAAAATGTATTCGAAGTAGGCTATGAGAGAATGAGAATGAGGATGTCTTTGCTTGAATCAGATGGGATCTGTTAATTTTTAAAACAATTCTGTCAATATATTAAAGAAAACCGCTCGACTGAATAAGAATGCACATGACATTTTTCAGAAAATAGATTCTGCTGTAAAAACACGTGCTTCAGTTGTTTTTTATATTGAATAATAAATTGTGTAAACGTAAATTCTGACGAATTTTGTGAGGGGACTAATTACGAAAAATAAAAAGCCTAAAACCAATGCAGAAGAATGTAAGGAATACCGTACCTGAAGACAGAAAATAAGTAAGGAAGAAAATCTCACATAAATGTAAAAAATATCGTGAGAGACTAAAATCTATTAGTAGCAAACTGACTAAAACTTATGCTGAAAATAAAAAAGAATACCAAAGTAAAGTGAAATAAAAAAAATCAGAGCATTAAATTAAATTATTTGCTAGCAATATATCATCCAGATGTGTAAGTAATTTATCACTTTATATTTTAGACTGATTATTTATGAAATAAAAACCGAACCAACTAGCGTTAACTAACTAAATTGAAATAAGATACTTCTATTTAATTCGGTAATAAGTTACATAAGTAAGTATAACAATAATCCTTATTAATAGCATATTTGCTAGTTATATACATACAAAAATTATTTATCTATGTTGCTAAATAATTTCACACCAATAAAAAAATGAATCCTACAAAATGTAGTAAACCACTAAATCTCACTATACTATTTCTAATCTAAGTTTTTTTAAATGATGACAGTAGGTCTGCTTTCATAGCATTCTCAGATAATTCATTATATTATTTTAACCCATTACAAAATTGATTATTTTGGCTAAATTCTGGAAGCTGTTTTTTAGTAAAAATAACTGTGGGTACGAGTGTTATATTCGTGCATATCTTTTACAAATTCGCAATTTTGGACAAGATATTTAGCTAACAACCTATTCAATATTTCATAAATATCATATTATTATATGTTACAGTTTGCCTTACACACAAAGATTTGTTGTAACTAGTAAAATTATTATCTAGATCTTAAAATCATTCGTAATGCTTTATTTTGTTGCAACATTATAAACAAAAACTTATTAAAAAAATTATTAAATAAATATAAAAGAAAATTCGTTCTTACCGGAAATCCTACGATACCTCTCGCTCTTTTTTTTGATCGACGAACCCAAAAAGATGAGGTATACAATTCGAGTGACGACTGTCGAAATCTCCTTCCCTCCATTCCCGAAGTGGGTGGAGGGCGCAAGTTTTCTCGAAAATCAAAAATTCGACATGGCAGAAATAAAGATAAGAAATTATCCGAAAAAGTTTAAATCGAACATTTCTTCAAAAGACCTATGGTTTTGGAGTTTCGGCGATGCTAAAATTTGAAGTATATAATGTATTTTCGCTACGTGGAAGAGGCAATTTTTTTCTAAAATTGAAAATCTGAAAATGGCTACTTAAAGACCAGATTACATAGAGTTTCAGTTTTCGCGTGACAGCAGTTGTAAACTCTAAAATATGCGTATTTCCGCGACGATGTTTTTAGTTTTCTGAATAATAACAATTACAAGCAAAGGATATATACATGGGTAGTTGGTGGCAAAAGTTTTCAATCTGCAATTGCATAACTTTAAAAGTACGAGCACCAATAGAATTAATATTATTTTGTATTTTTCAGTGCACCAACTGATAAAGTCGGTCCAATTTTTTGTAAAAGACATTTTTATATCTACGAAATGTACAATATTATCCAATTTATCCAGTTGATGATTTCTCAATGGCAATTTGATAACCATTGTTAAATAACCATTGTTAAATAACGTCAAGCTCAAGGCTCCGGTCCTGGATGAGAAAATGGTGTTCTAGAATCTCGGGATGGTTCACGCACAAAAGACGTTTTAATTTGAAATGACGACGATGGAGTAGTACGTGTGTGTGTGTGAGTGTATGTGTGTCTGTCTGTATGTGGGACGCGTGGTTTTTGCATAACGATGATTTCACGTTTGAATTATTATACAATAAGGGAAACGGATACGAATTGTAAGAAGAGATTGGAAGCTCCCTGTTTCGAGCTTGTTCTTTGGAACAATAGGATGTCCCGGTTAATTTATATTTTGAATAAAATGTGAAAAGATTAACTTAATAGCCTCCCTCTTTTCTTATTCATATCCCGATCTAATCCCAGAATGACAGAAGACGAGCACCAAGTGTCTATACCCGATTCCTTGGGAATATAGTAGAATCGCGGTAGTCCGCAAAATGTTTTGAAAGGCGCTGTCGGATGAGCGAATTTGTCTTACACCGGAAATTATTTGAAAAAGAGTGTCTTATAATCGGCCAAGTTATATATTTACATACATACATATGTATTTAGTTATGAAAATGGTAAGATCTAATCTTCATCTATGTAGGGGAAAGTGGGGTAATGCCGCCATGCGAGGTAACTCCGCCATAGGCCCTCTGACTGTAACTGACAGATTCAAATGTAAGATATTGGTGTTGACCTCTAGGGGACAATAATCTTAATAATATTCTAAACTTGCAGAAGTCTGCTGCAAGTTATAATATACGAAATTTTAAGTTACTTAAAAAGTGTGTTCAGCTTATAAAATTGAGGTGCAGTGAATTAACAGTCAGTCATATTTTAATAATAATTTTTGCATGCACTATGACTTTCATTCTATCAAATGGCTTTAGGGGCGGTGGTGTGCTATTCGTTTGTCATCAAATTTGCAAACCAAAGAGATAGATGAGCAACAATATCAAAATGGCAAAACGGGGTAATACCGCCAAAGATTTCGGGGGCAAATCCGCCATATGGCGTCATCGTAACTGGTTATCATTCAGTAATAATTGATTTTAGACCATTACTCGAACTCATAAGTGCACTACTGAGAAAAGACAATGGATTTCGGAAAGTTTGGAGGCTGCTATGATGGCAGTTGCTGGAGGAAAGTCAGTAAATAGTGTATCAAAACCAAAACAGTTTAACATTCCAAGAAGCACCCTGAGAGATCGACTAAAATCTGAAAGTGAAGAAGCAGGTATAATGAGAAGGAAGCCGGTCTTTACGAAGGGAACAGGATATATTATTTGCTGATCATATCATATGTTTATGGTGTAACGCCAACGGAACTGGCAAAAATGAACAGTACCGATGCGTTATGTGTGGCACATGGACCCAAAAAGCCTGCAGTGGCAAAAATTACGTGCGCGACTTTTATACACCATATGATTGTTTTATTAAATTACCTAATTTATTTCATTAAGAATTTTCATTAAGTTTATACACGTATATTTTTATTTGTTTTTTTTTATAAATTTGTCTATGTTCATTTTATTTTCATAATAAATGCGTTATTTTTCTATCTGACTAAAAAAGTTTTTAACATTATCACAAACTACACCTACGGCGGAATTACCCGAAATGGGTGGCAGGATTGCTCCAGCAGGTCTGGGTAATACCGCCAGGTCAATGTTCCACAAAAAAAATATTTTCGTACAAACTGTTCTGAGATTCATCTGTCGCGTGATGTAGTTGCATTAGGAATGTTTCTGGGCATAAAACAAACCAAAGAAATCTACGATAGCTTGGACGATTCGCAAATGGCAGACATTTTCTCTTAAGGTGGTGGTATTCCCCCACTCTCCCCTACTACAAAATTTACGGTTGGGACTTCAACAACGCATTTTGTTGCAATTTGTTCATTAAAAACATATTGTCAATGTTGTAGCACTTGCAAAGAAATATTAACTGAAAATAATACCAATCAAACATGGATTGATAATGAATAAACAAATAAATGATGAAGAACAAATTTATGTTTTATACAAATATTCATGAATTCTCATCTGTTTTAATATATTAGCTAAACGTGAAAGTGAAGTCAGGTGTCTCATTCTCTCCTCAGCAGTTAAATTTCGTTGTACGATGCCACATTCTCTTCAGCCCATTGCATACTCAGCGATGTCATCCATCGTCTTGATTTATTATTGGAAAGGAAACTTGGTTGACAATTTCCTTATCAGATATTTGATGAAACACATTTTCGTCTTCATCCTATCCACCATACCAAATTTTCAGAACTAATCTGCGTTTAACTAGCAGCTTGCTCTCTTACTTCCAAAGCAACACTGATTTCAAACATTTAAAAAAATTATCAAAAAAGAGCCGTAGTGTAAATATCATCAAAAATAATTTTAGATTATAGATATAATCAGTACCTACAACTTTTGTTCAGAGCAATTTTTCATAAAATGCACAGATAAAAAATAAAAATTAATAAAGCAAAATAAGAAATATTGATAAAACATGAACACTCAATATAAATTTGATGTAATTGTACATTTTCTGGAGATCTTAATATAGACCCTGATTTAAAAAATATATAGTATATTTATTGAAAAGAAATAGGCGAAAAAAAAAATCTGCCTTGAAGTGGAACGCGAACCCTGTCTGATTTATATTTTACAGCCAAAACAAAAACCTCTAACCACAAGACTATGACACATACGACAATTTTATGTAATAACATGTAGGTATACCAATGAAAAGCTTGTTCAAATTTCAAATTCAATGAATTTTGATAAATTTACCTTTCCGCTGACTATAGGCCATCGGGATTTTTTTTCTTTAATTGCTAATATTTTATGTTTTCGCTTGTGAGTTTGCGAAGCCATTGTGCCACGTGTTGATGTTGTATGTAGTGTTGCAGGCATGTCGGATTAAAGGGCGTGCCGGAATACCGCGGGTCCAGGTGTAATGCAAGTTGTTTACGGGACATCGCATGCACAAACAAGCGCACACAAATTAACGTTCACTACTATATTAATGACGTCCTAAGATCAGCTATCTACTTATTAATAAGAAATGATATTTCATACTGCCGTAGGTACAAATTTTGATAATTATCTCGATATCTCAGTTATGAATGATGGTTTCTAATTAATTTATGTTCTTCCTCAGGTTTCTATCCCTATTTCACATATCATCACAACTATCCTAACGGACTTTTTGATGTGAATCCAGATTAACCTGTAAAATATTTTCTCTCCCATTTACCTTGCGTTATTTTTTGTCCTTCTTCAGGGTTCAACCCCCGAAGTACTTATAAATAAGAATGCTATATCAGATTTCCATACAGATTTTTTCTTCATTCAAATCTGTTGTGTACACTCACACCAATGTCCTACCGCCCATATTTAAGTAGTGAAAAGATGTTTTTTTTTTGGTTCTGACTAGAACTCGAACCATCTATAATCGGCCAATAAATCGTAATATAATCAATTAGATAATAATCCCAAGCTCTTCGTAACACAAAAGCAATTTCAACAGATGACTTCGATGTAGAACGACATAAAAGGTATAAAACATTGAACGAACAATAAATTTATCTCGGGACAGTTTTCATTTCAATATCGCAATTATTATTCTTCTCAATGTTTCCAAAGAGACATTAAAACTCTAATAGATAGGTATCCCCAGCGATAACGTCATAACACCCCTCCTAAAATTTATATGTAAATAACTCGACGCGGCAATTATAAAATTAAAAGCTTCCAAAATTTATGACCTATAACAACACTTCCATAGTACGCTGCTGCTGTACCCTATATATGGGGTCTGTTAGAACAGAGGCGTGCTGTAGCTGAATCGATACATATTAAGTATTTCGTAAATGGGAATTGATGGGCGATACAAAAACATGGATGTGGTGCCGGTGTATCTGATCTGGTGATGTTCCCCGAGACGTGCATTTCATTGAATGCAGTGTAGTGAGGTAGCTTGAAAAACATTACTAGATGTTGCGGAATGTGTTTCTAAAGTTTAAATGCAGGGCTTTTCCTGGTCCACGAGCTGAAACAATATTTAAATTGCAATTCTTGTGAAGATGGTATTCTGACTGTGAAGAAATACAATCGAGCTCATAACAGAAAATAATCATGGCGATTTCTATCCTTTCAGAACGAAGTCTTCAAAGGACAGGGATCAGAGTAAGGCTTCTGGAGATGAAACTATACTGGGGCCCCTTTCTATTGTTGCTATAATTTGCAGGATTAATGGTTCATAATCCATCTAAACTGAGTAATTCCAATTACTGGTAAAAATGAGTCTTTGCAACCATCCAGAATCCTGAAACATTTGAGAGTGTCTGTTTTTCCCATTCGGTTCAAGAAAACTACCGAAAACTTTCAATTGCCTGTACGTCGAAACCGTTCTCAGAATAATGAAGCCAGATCAAACATTTATCATGACTAACTTTAGTATTATTAAAATTTGTTTGTCAAATACACAAAGATGCGTAAATGTTTGGAAACAAGTAAACATCTGTGGCAGATGGATATTGCAATAAATTGCGTAGGTACTTGATTTAAGTTTCATTACCACATTTTCAGACTTGCAGTTTGACTGGATCAGAAGCCAATTTTAACATTTCTAATGAAAATCCCCTAGATTTTAATAAAGTATTTTGATGCGAGCACTACTAGGAGTATTCTATGAAACCTAACGTACCTAGCTGTAACAGTAGTTGTCAAAAAACGTAGTGCCATCTATCGGTGAGCTATAACAAAGTGAATAATATGATTCTCAATGATCAATGCTCAACCATGTGTATCTATTTTGATATTGATCGGTTGATCTCGTGTATCTAGATTTATTTTGTATGCTTCCGACTTCAGCCTACCTCATAAACAATCTAAATTTAACGGCGTTACGTCTGGCGATCGTGGTGGCCAATTAATTGGACTACCACGGCTAATCCATCCCCCAAGAAAAGTTTGGCTTAGGTAAATAGTTACTGCATGAGCCATATGTGGAGGAGCACCATCATGCTGATAGTAGGTACATCCCAAGTCGTGTTGCCAAAGGAATATCTTCTATTGGTTCTTTTACTTCATTTTGCAACAATTGTAGGTATCTTTCACTTGATAGACGATTAGCAAGGATAAAAGGACAAACCAGAAAATTATCTTTCATATCGAACGTCACATTTACTTCAAAACATTGTTGGCAATGCTTGTTGGAGTTGGATCTGATAAATTTTTGACCTAATCCCTTAGATTTATTCTGAAAACGGTATAGTATTTCTGTAGAAAAACTTTGATGTATTTTATTATTATTTTTTAATGCAGCAACAATTGTTTTGCACGTGAGTTTTCACTTTCATACCACAGTAAAGGAATATATTAGATATGTCGATAACTCGATAGAAATATAATAAATATCATTTTACATAGGTATAAGGAAATCATGATAAATCAAGATCAATGTTAATGATGATCTTGGATAAACACCTAACAAACAACTCCATAAAATTATTGTTTGTTGTGGCATCATCTCACCCCCTTTAAGAGTGGATATACAGTTAAGCTACTATACAAGTTGCAACGTAATTTTCGGTTCATTCCGGCATCGCGAGCAGTTCAAAGTAATGAAATTAGGCAAGGCCCAAACTAGACAACCACCAAACTACGCTACTCGGTGGAGCTTTTGGTAAGGTTAAGGAGTGCTGCAATAACCACAGAAACTTGATGTGATTTGCATGGCCGTCTGCTCCATTTGTATTCCACTGGCATCTAACTGTGTTCATGTGCTTGCAGCTCTCTCAAGTGCGCCTTATATTATATATTATTATTATATAAGGATGAGTTACTTTTTATGGCAGGCACATTTTGGTCTTGTATTGGGAGTTGCTGTCGCAGTTATTTCGAGGATATATAGGTTTGCACTAGCTGTTCGAACTCTATCTCATAATAGCTTTTATCTTACAATACACTTGAGTGATAAAAATCCGCTCAGTGCACAGTGCACACTTTTGACTTAAATATTATCTTTTGAACGAATTTTCTTACAGGATAAATATAATATATTTTCGAATACTGGGTGTCGCATCGAAACTGCGCAATATAACTTGTCTTTTACCACAGTGAAAAGTAAAGATAGCTAGTTGTTTAGAGCCGTCAAATACTTTAGTGGGGAAAGTAGAAAACCACAGAAAACTTTATGTACGCTCTGACTGAGTAACCAATAATATAGTATATAACCAACGTCATTAATTTTTTAAATGTGGAGATGACTTTGAGTTTTCTTTAAACTAATATTCCACTCCACTTATGATTATGATTATGGACTTCTACTTAGAATAAATAGTGTACATATGAGTAAAAGGGCGAAACTTACAATTGTGGTACAACAATTACTTCTAGGTACATGTCAAGCTTGTTCTCGGACGCGTGTGGTTGTTACCACTGTTCTTCGGCTCGTAGTGACTTATGCCATACTCGTCCGTGAGTGAATTCGACTATGCCTAGGTTCTCTTTTTTGACATATGTGGCGAAAGTTAGCTCCATCTACTTGAATTGACAAAAAAAAGTCTCGAGAATAGTTGACTGTGTAGTACAGTTATACTTTTTATTACAATCTATTTAGCCATTAGGTACCTACGCATCAGAAATATCTATTGCATTTTATAAAGTTCGTAAGATCATATATTTTTCTGCTCTCTCATCAATTAATGTGTTTTTTGTTCGAACTCTTCAACACGTCCCTCAACTTGGGTCCTGAACCTAAGCAATCTCTTGACTTCGGGTAGGTTTGGCAAAACGAAACGGTGTTGATCAACTATTTAGATACGTGTATTGATGACATGTTGAGCAACTTGGTTCATGACCACGTTGAAGTGTGTATGGTTAGGATCATTCATTTTTTATTGCCAATCAAAAACATTTGTCTCTAACAATGATACAAAATAGACAGTTTGTCTTGAAATGGGTGTCAAAAATCTCCTATTTTTCAGTACACCGGCAAATAAAGTCATAAATTTTTCGTAAAAATATTTATAACCTTCTGCTGAGTTTTGTTTTTGGTAAGCAGAGATTTTTTGTATTTAATTTTTTGTATGAAATATTACTTTAGACCAATATTATAAAAATGTAGATATAAATGTTATTAGTATATTTTAATTTGGGACTAACACCAACTCATGATTAAATATGACGTCATCTTCGTAAGATGTATCCAATCGAAACGACCACTGCACATCCTTCATAGGTCGTTAAAGAGGAGGATGCAAGGCTGCTATATAATTGCATCCCCTTTGCAAGGACCCTCAAGATTATCGCAGATTGTCCTCTAGGGGGAACGGCTAAAAGACAGTTAAGAGCTGTTTTCCTGACAGCCAAGAGACCGTGTTAATACCGAATTTGGATTGTTTGAAGTATCTTTGTTGAGAAGTATTTTTCTCTATGGGAAATAATTCTTCTACTTCTCTCAGTTCAATGGGGATTTTAGGAATCAGTTGTAGAATCATTCTTCCTTCTTTATTTCCAAGAAAGAAATAATGGCATGGTATGATTCAAATTTTGTATTGAAACATGTTGCTTGATGAACTCTGGTACTCCCAACAATTGTCAAGAAATTGCAAGCTTTGTACTTTCCATTCTATTCGAACAATTGTCAAGAAATCGCAAGTTTTGTACTTTACACTCTATCAGAGTCATGTATCCTATTTAAGAAGTTGTAGTGGGTTAGATTTATTTATTATTGTGTTTCACATGTTACCATGTTTTGAGGTCCTGCATACGGAAACCATCATTTTGAGGTATATTTCGGTTAGGGATTTTAAGAGGTTTTTTAAGAGAATAGAGGGCTGTTATCATGAGAACAAATAAATCTGGCGGGTAATAACATAATGACATCCTGCTAGAATCAGCAACATTTTTTTTTCGTCTCTAGAATGATCTATATCCTATATCGACATGTAATCATATAAAGGTGATCTGTTGATGATTGCAAAAAAATCGAATAAGTTGTAAAGTAAACCAAAACAAGACTTTGCAAAAGTTGTCGTAAAATATTTCTCGCGTTGGACATTTTTAGAAAAAAATTGTGTTATCGACTGTGGATTAGTTTTATTCAATCATTTTCAAGGGGACCAAACGGTAATCTAGACGCATCTAGTATCATATTTTTTTCTACTTTTAAGAATAAGACATTTACTTATTAGATACTTAGCAACTAAACATCAACATTGAAATGAATTTTCCTATAACTTGCTCTAATTCTTCCCAAACTCTCTCTCTCTTGAATAGACTAAATTGATATAAAAGGAAAACCAATATCGGCCAACTTCCAACTAGATATTCTGAATCACTCCTATAATTTTCTGGCATGTGTTCCAATTTCGATTCTATCATAATCGAGCCCTTGTATGGGCACACGACTTACTTTCATGAATTGCCTATAATATACTCAACAATATGCAATTAACGTTAAGCTATCGAAGCAGAATGATTTGTTCTGAAAATAACGGAAAGACAGTAATCAGCTAACGACTTGAAATAAAATGCTTCATTGTTAAATATTGATGGTAATTCCACGGCTATAGGGGATTTTTCTTTCATAATTGTTTTTTACAAAAAAATGTATCGACTTTATTAGTTCAATTCAAAATAATGCTAACGGTGCTGGTAATTTTGAAATGGTGCAGTTGTAGGTAACACGAAAACTCATATAATTTAATAAAAAATAATTAAAACGAATTGTTTACTTACTCCATTTTCAAAGTCGGTAAGAAATTCCGCGTACAACAATTGAGTGTCGTACAAAAACGTATTACCAGTCGTTTTATTCTCTATAAGTTCTTCTAAATTAGTTTTTTATCTCTCTCTTTATTATTTTTTTGTAATGACTTTTGTTCATTTTTAAACGGATTTCGAATAACGAGATTATCAAATCGATATATATGTAATATTATTGTAAATGTGATATGATAATTTATTAGGGCTTCCAAACAAAAATACACATTCTTATAGGTATACCTATGTATGTTTGTAGACGCATGCCTCCGAAACTATTAAATGGATTGAGACATTTTCTTTCGGGTTAATATTACTTCGACTTCGGGAACAGTGTAAGATTCATCAAAATCACTTCAGTAGTTTTCAAGATATGGACAAATACGTGTAAGGGTACAAGACGGGCAACGATTTTATGATTCTTTTTTCAGTGGGAAGATTTTTTTCCGGAAATTGAAAAAAAGATAAAAGAATTGAAAGATAAATATTGGGATACATGCAGCAACGGAATGAAGAGGGGCATGTTTGGAAAAAAAAATGAGGAATGCTAAGAAGAAACAAGCTTGAACTTAAAGATACAGTGCGACCTAACATAATTACACATTACAAAGGGAAGAGGAATTAATGGAATAGATACAAAACGATTATCAGCACAACGACGTAGAGCTACCAATGACACGATAGAAAATAACTTAAAGTCGTTTAAAAACAGAACAAGCCCTGTACCAGACGAGATCACCAATGATATGCTTAAATACGAAGGAAAAAATACGGAATGAGAAATTACCTCTATTGAGGAATATCAAAGTACCTACCTATTTTAAAAGAAACGACAGAAAACGCCCGAAGAAAACTATTGAGGAATAGTATCCTTAAAGCACTCAAAAAAACTTAAGTGAGAGAAATCACCAAAAACTTCAGTATACGATATACCTAACGATGTCTTAGATATGAAGAAAACAAAAGGTACAAGCCATAGGTTAATTAACGTAATATACGATATCAACATCAAGTGCAGAGTAAAAATCAGAGCAAGAAATATTTCAACAAAAGTTATATATCTAAACACAGCAATTAGACAGGGCGATTCACTCAGCCCTGGTATATTAAATTAATAATCGATAAAATAATATTAAACCGTCCCAAAACAGCTGGATTCAAAATTGAAACACAGTGCTCATTCTGAAGAAGTCTACTACACTCTTTTAACACTAAAGGAAAACAATTAAATATGCTGAGATGATTAAATGCTTAGTAACAAACAACTGATAACACAAGATAAGTTGGAAATCAGTTTCAAAACTATCAGGTAAAATCACTTTAAATACTTGGGAGCAGAAATAACGGCTTATGGAAATCTTTTCAATGAAGTAAGAGATCGAGCGAGAGCGACTCGAATGACAAGATGCATGAAAGAAATTGTCTGGAAGAACGCATACCCTAATACAGAAAACATAATCAAGATATTTATATAAAACGGTTATAAGACCCATTATAACATATGAAGCAGAGAAAAGACCACATACAAGCAAAACACCAGAAGAAGAATAAAATTGGACAGACTTTATTAGTTGCTGCTCTGAAAAATACAAAATATTATTAACTCCATTGGTGCTGGTACCATTCGAGTTGGTGGCTACAACAACAAACTATAACGGCAAAACTTGAAAATTACCAGCACCAACAGAATTAATATTATTTTGTATTTTTCAGTGCACCAACTAATAAGGTCGGACCAATTTTTTTGAAATATTTTTTTGCACAACCAAAACAAACTTCTGCATCTCTATTGATGCGTAAATGTTTACCTTTTTCACTGCCAAAATAATTCACAAAATAAAGATGAAATATTACTTTTTGAAGGTTTTGTTTTTAACTGCGATGAGCATCTACGTATACAAGTTTCTATTTTAAGAGAATTTTACACTAGCTAGACCAAAAGCTGACTGCACCATTTTTGACCAACTTAAAAAAAGAGAGGCGGTATACAATTCGAGAGACAGAGAGAGAAATGGTCCTTGGAGTAAAAAACTCAAATCCGACATCCACCAGCACCAATAGAATTAATATAATTTTGTAGTTTTCAGTGCACCAACTAATAAGGTCGGACCAATTTTTTGAAATATTTTTTTGCACAACCAAAAAAAACTTCTGCATCTCTATTGATGCGTAAATGTTTACCTTTTTCACTGCCAAAATAATTCACAAAATAAAGATGAAATATTACTTTTTGAAGGTTTTGTTTTTAACAATTCAAGTCAATTATTAATTGATAATAAAATAATTTCATTTAAGTGTTGGAATAATAATTGATAGTAAAGTTTGAACAATTACTTCAAATATAAACTTCCCAAGATGTTCCATATTGCTGATGAAAAGATGGACAATTCAACATTTTGTTAGAAATCTCAATTTTGTTATTCAAACTATCTTCGATATATGCTTCTGCTACGGGAGCACATTTGTAGCTACCGTGAAGTTTTCTGCATCAATAGATAAGCAGAAATGTCAAGTTTTTTTGACAATTGTACAAAAAATGTTGTTTGTATTTCGTGTACAAAATTTGCGTTTTCATGGCACATTCAAGAGAATTCACACTCTCATGTGCCACAAAAAGACATTTTTTACGCACTTAATACAAAAATAACGAATATCACACTTTTGAATACAACATTAGTGATGAAAATTGTTGAACGTTCACTAATATCAAAGAAGATAGATAGTACTTGTCCTATTACCCCTGCATACCCCTGATCTTGTACTTGTTATTTATTATTCGGAGAACTCAAAACATCGCGAAGCAGATATACATATTTCAGACTTTACAGCTGTAACTCAAAAACCGTAACTCAGTTTAAATGTTGCTACATATAATCTCTTCTTTAATTTGGCCATCTCATATTTTCAGCTTTCGAAAACAATTGCCCTTCCACATATATCACTTATTTCGGACTTTATCATTGTTGAAACTCGAAAACCGTAACTCTTTTGAAAAAAAAATCAACTTAAACGTTTCCAGATATAGTCTCATCTTTAATTCTGCGGTCTGAGATGTTCGATTTTCGTTTTATTTTGGAGGGAAGAAGATTTTGGATTTGAGTTTTTCTTATTATGGGACCATTTCTCAACTCTCCTATTTCAAATTAAACACAAATCGTCTAAATCGGAGTACGATTACTATGCAAAACGCGCGAACAGCCAAAAAAAAAGTCGGTCAAAAACAGCCGTATTTATGAACAAAACTAGTCCGGCACAAGCTTTAGTTTGTTACTAAACTGCCACGTATCCAACTATAAGTTCATAAGTTCTTTCCGGGTTCCGGCATAAGGAAAGTCTAATATTGTTTCTGAAATCACAAAATTTGTAAATAACGTTTTATCTGGATTTTCTTAGAGATGAGCCTTGAGAAGTTGGTACAGACAGATAGACAAAACAATGATCTATTGGTTTAAAATAATTTTTTTTCTCATTGCTACTCTGGGTACCTAGAGGTAAGAAAATTGAAACAACCATGAAAGTTCTTTTTCCTTTGGAATCATGTA
Source organism: Crioceris asparagi (assembly GCA_958507055.1). Classification (NCBI taxonomy): domain Eukaryota; kingdom Metazoa; phylum Arthropoda; class Insecta; order Coleoptera; family Chrysomelidae; genus Crioceris; species Crioceris asparagi. The sequence goes on along the minus strand of OY293827.1, from coordinate 14,879,470 downwards.
TCTTTTTAACGATCAGTAAAGAATATGACCTTGAGAGTGCCATGCTGTTTATACCTTATACTTTGTAACTGCATATTATTTAGTTTAAAAAGCACACAGTCAAATTTTATAACTCATCCGTTTGGATAAGTGGAACAACATATTTATGTACAATTACAGTTTAGTCCTAGACACAAGAAAATTCAATAACAAAGCATCACAGGACACATAATAAAAGGCTGGCAACTTCATGGCTTTAAAGTGAAATGGGGTGTTATAGTGCTCTTGTTTGTGATGTTATTTTTGTAGAGTCATCTAATAGCACCATGATACTCAAAAGTATAAATGATATTTTATCATATACTTGAACTCGAATTCTGTGGCCTACTTAAAATGTATGACGAACTTCTACCAAGTATGACTGTGCAATTATGTCGCAGCAAAATTTCCGCTATTGTTGTGATTCTGCACTCAAATGAAAAGGGTAAAATGTTACGATTACACACATTTTACGACTGTGAATGAATCACTTCTTCATTTTCCATTGTAAGATGTAAAGAAAATGTGGTGCACTCACTCTGGATGGAAATTACTTGTAATATCGTACAGAGTCGTATCAAGTGGGATGAAGAAACTTGAACATCTATTATCATAACGGATCTGTGATATTACGTACGTGAAATAAACGGAAAAATATTTGAAAATTTACATCATTAGTAGTTATTAGGGTTCTGAATATCAGATGAAAAAAAAACTGAACCTTTATAAGATTCCTCTCATGTCTGTTTATCTGTCCGTCTGTCACAGTCTATTTTCTCAGAATTTACAAAACGAAGAATGTTGAAATTTTGTTTATACAGAGTTATGTGACGTAAATAAACGATTTTTTTATTTTGGGGGTTAATTTTGTGGTGAAAATTAGGACATGAAAAATTTTCTCCAAGCACATCTTTTGCTATACAAATCTCAACCCTTTTGAAATGAATCGCCCTGAAGCAAGCTTTTGTTGTATCAAGATTGCAATATCATACGAAACCTAAATCTTATAAGATCACGATTATATATGTCTGTTGATCTGTATGTTTGCCTGTCTCTCAGGAAGAAGTTTCCAGAAGATTTAAAAATTAAAAATGCGGCCAAGTGGGAGTCGAACTCATTCCGTACTATTGTAAAAAATTCAACACTATGTAGTTTCAAAATTTCATCTCTCTACCTATATTACAGTTCATGATATACCTACCTACATATATAACATATTATTTGTTGTTGTAACGAAAATAACAATTCATATTCTGTGAAAATTTTGGTACAGAAACCTAAAAACGATGGCTTATAGACCATTCATCATTTATTCATTTGTGCAATTAGAAGGCATTAACATTTTGTTATGTTGCTAGGCAACGTTACTGTTTAAGTGAAATGGATTTTTTTCACTCTCCCTAGAAACTGGTGCGTCTACATTAACTACTTTTTCAATAAAATAGGTATTAGAGATGCAGGTTATTCCCTGCGGGAAGTCTAAAATTATATTATCAATGCTCCATAAAAAAACAACTCAGAAATCAACCGGAAATCACTTAACAGCGTTGACAAATTCTATGGTTTAATTATTTATTATTTCAAGAGGGGGCGCCGATGTGCTGACAATGTATTTGTATTGATGCAGCTTCAATTGGGTAGTAAAATTTTTGCAGCCTTCGAATATTTGAAAAGAGCCTTCGACTGAACTCAGAAGTTTTGCTCACTGGGATTGAGCAGGAAGTTTTTGCGAATTTTACAAAATATCTACAACAAAGCCCACTTCAAGGTAAAATCAGAAAACAGATTCAATAAAGATTTTCAACTAACTTAAGGCGCTCTATAGGGTGAAGTTCTAAGCCCAATACTTGTCTCTTTAATTATATCAGACCTTGAAGAATATTCAAGGTAAATGAGACTTCCGGTATTGATACTACCTACTGCTACCTTTAAATTAATACTACTAGCCTGCGCAAATGACCTGGTAATCTTTGTAGTTTCCGAGTATAATCTTGCGAGAAAGGTAAAAATATTAGAAAATTGCATAGGTATCCAGAAACAATCAATACAAGTGAAAATCATCTGTTTCTCTAAAGGCCATAACAGAATTACTTTTGGCTCTCTAAACAACAAATTGAACAAGTATCGTATATTGAATATTTAGGAGTATCATTTTCCTACTCAGGTCTGTTTAGAGAAATGGCAAGTTTGAAATGCCAAAAGATCAATATAGAGTCCGATTGGACATAATGTGTAAATCTGAAATAAATTCATAAAGTACTTCTTTCAAATTATCTTATCGCAACTGCGTTGAGCATCTACGTATACATGTTTCTATTTTAAGAGAATTGTACACTAGCTAGACCAAAAGATGACTGCACCATTTTTGACCAACTTAAAAAAAGAGAGGAGGTATACAATTCGAGCGAAAGAGAGAGAAATGGTCCTTGAAGTAAAAAACTCAAATCCGAAATCCGAGAGGGTTGAATGTATTGTTTTTAGAAAATAGGAAATAATAGACGGCCCAATTAAAGAAGACATTATAGGTGGCAACATTAGGTAACAGTTACGGCTTTCAAATTACAGTAGTGGTAAAGTCTGAAACATGTGTATTTCCGCCGCGATGTTTCGAAATCTCTGAATAATAACAAGTACAAGCAAAAAATATACTTGTGTGATAGGATAAGTTCTATTTCTTTGGTATTAGTGATCATTCAACGATTTCATGACTAATGTTACACTCTCTCTTACCAAAAATTGGGTCGACTTTATTAGTTGGTATAATGAAAAATTCAAAAACCTTAAAAAAGCGCAACTTCAAAAGTACCAGCACCAATAGAATTATTATTATTTTTTATTTTTCATCACACCAACTAATAAAGTCGGTCCAATTTTTGATAAAAAATATTTATCAATTTACAAACAATGGTACTCATCAGTTGTGTGCTGCGTAAGTGTCCAGTCTACCAAAGCCTTCGTCAGCCAATTTTGAAAAATGACACGTGGTTTAGCTAAACATTAATAGAATTAATATTATTTTGTACTTGTCAGTGCAACAAACTGATAACGTCTTCCATTTAAAAAAAACTATTGCCCATCAGATGTAATCTAGTTTGACGACCATAAAGATTCTATTCTTTTATATTCTAAATCGACTTGGTGGGAAAGTCACTTGACCGTATTATGCCTCTATGGATAAATGTTGAAATCGAACATGAAAAATAATGAAATAAATAATTCTAAGTAAAAGACTATAAAAATGAAAATATAAGAGGTACCTACTTGAATTCTGTTGCCCTAACTTTATATCTTTGACCGGTTGTATCCACCTCTATAATATTAATAACATTTATATATTCGACAGTAATTCTCCTCTATCTAAGTTCAAATGACTATGAAATCATATTTTTCGCTCACTTAGACTACAATTTCAATTCCAAAGTAGAAATATTAGGTACATTCAATTGAATACTTTGGACAGTAACTAGTTCACACTTCAATTATAGTATCATTTACCAGAAAAGGAGGACACCAAGTTTCAGAAAGTTTATCTATTATTAAATTGCCTCCACACACACCACCATTATTATTTTATTTGGTATATCGACAGCACTTATGAAAATACAACCAACCGCCTATGCTTTCGATATTAGAAACGCAGAGGAAACAACCTACCACTACTATAGCCGTAATTTTGGATTTAATTTCACCACGATAACATCCAGCAGTGATCACGCTAGCTAGAGATATTGGGAGCTAAGTATATCGATTCAACTTACAACTGCTGCAGTCCATAAGATTGCATGCACCATTACCTTTTCGAGATAACTAGAGGAATGTTCCTACTGTTGTTATAGGGAGAGTTTCTCGGCATTCAATGAACACCTAAGCATGTTCAATGGATGTTTCTCAACGATTTCCTCATACTGTGAAACATCGCTTGAACGGATCTCAAACTGTTATTTGATTCAGTTGAAACATGTTGTAACGAACATGTCCATAACGATTTGTTAATATTTTTCTGGCTGAGATATAAGAAAATAGGTACATCTACTTGGGCGGTGGGCAGCACAACATTGATAAAACAAGTTTTCATCGAAAATACATTTAATCGAATGTACATAATATAATCTAATTTTGCGTGTGTGTGAAAAAAAATCATATTTTTCTTCGAATAATTTCTAATTATATTTAATATTCAAGCCAAATTTACAAAGAAAAATAATTTTCATCCTTACATTGACCAGGAAAACTCAAAATGAGCATTTGTACACGCGTATCGTATTCGTATTTTTTACGACTATTACTTTTTATCTGCTGAGAGAGGTTAGTTGTTGAATAGCTTGATTTATAATCAATCCATCCATAAATTTCCATAATGTTGGATGGCTACCCTGGAATTCGTTTACTGCCTTTGTTCTAAAATAGGTTTTATAGGATTTTTCTGTGAAACAATACCTATCCACATGTTTTACTTGATGGTGCTGCTTGATGATTTCGGACATTTTTAATTCTGAATCACTTCAGTTCGGTCGGATTTCTCTCATGATTATGAATATTCTTTATAGTGAACCTATTATCCTTAGTAACAACTCGAGAAGAAAAAAATATTTGCGACTCTGGACTTCGGTAAGAAGTGTATGAAAAAAACTTGATTATAAAAGGTACTTGATTATTCATATCCTGGGAACTATTTATTAGCTGAATTAGAAATAATCGATATGACATTACAAGACAATGAAAATCCAAATCAATAGCCATATAAGAGAATAACCACCCAGTTATCCTTTGAAACACTATAAGAAGCTATGGCGGTATGAAAATGTAAAAGATGAAACTCAAGGAAGAGCTGATGTAAAAGGTTTAGGTTTAGATAGACTCAGAGAAATTTAAAGAAGTTTTTGAAACTGCAAAAAACAACAAGAGTAGATGATATTAATGCAGAATGGCTGAAATGTAGAGATACTGCAACTGAGAATAATATAGTCAACGCTGAAAAAACAATAGCAAAATGGAAAAAGTTAATGTGTTATCAATATTTAAAAAGGGCGATAAAAACGATACTGACAACTATAGAGGAACTAGCTGTTTTACCCGGCACTTCCTGGGAAAACACTTTCGTAGATTGTGCTACGAAAACATAAAGTCATTAAAAGTCTTCATTTTGGAACCCTTCTATGAGACCTACTCGCACGTAGAACCAGTATGAACACCAACCTAGATCAATCCAAAGATAGGGACCAAGAGAGAACAATATGATAATTTTTCATATATACCTATGTCTTAAGGATTTTCCGGTATAGAAGCCTCCACCTTTAAATTCTAGTCGCACTGACAGATAATCCACTCACATACTACATACAAATATATACCGAAAAATACAAGAAAATTTAGCCATATTATTAAAAAAATATCTAGAAACTCAAAAATAAAACTAGGAAAGAACACAAAACCTCAAGTTTTACAAGGCGGTGGCTGTACTAATCTTGAATTACATGGTTGTGAGACTTGGACAATAACCAAAAAAGGTGGAGATTGGTTCAAAAGTCAAGACTCACATTTGAAAAAGGTAGTGTCCCGAAACAATGTCAAATTGAAAACTTATCCCAAAGAGAATTTTATGCAGAACCCAGTGGCGCACGCATTTTTTGTTTTCGGGGTATGGTCATGGATATACGACTCAAACTTATAATTTTTTCAATAGAACACCCTGCATTTTATTATCTCATTAAATTCCTTATTTTTTTTCCTTCAAAATAATATATAATATATGAACATAAATTTTCAAATAACGCTCCAAAATCCCTAAAACATTTAATTTTAATAGTGGGCTATGGTTTGTTCATACAAAAAGGGTTCTAATTGAAGGAATATTACTTGCGAATTTTCCATGGAAGAAACGAAAACAATACTAACGCTAATTCACTAACAAAACACAAAACTGATTTATTGAATTGTTCAATTTGATGTCCATTTTCCCCAACACATAATTGACTCTCTCAATAATCCTTAATGCATTTAAAATATTAAGGGCCGTCTTTATTCTAGAAAGCTTCCTCTGTTGTATATTAATATATAAACATAAAGTTTTCAAAAATGCTGTAAAATTACTAACACATTGAATTTTAATAGTACCATGGATTTCAAAGCCTTACTACAGGGATTGTTATTTGTGATTTTTTTATAGTAGGTCACAGAGGATACAAATATTTTTGTTTCCTTTTGGAGCATTGTTTTATCAAGTGATAGTAGAGTAATCAACAAATCTGCTGTCATGATAATCAATTTAGATTTGTTCCTTTGTGATTTTGCTTGGCGATTTTGTGAGTTTGAGAAATTTTATAATAGCTTTAAGATTTTTTCAGAATGAACAGTATGATATCATAAAATGTTTCAATTAGTGCCTTGAAAATGTTGATGAAGCATTAGAATCATTTTTAAAAAGGTAAACGAGTATTTTTCAATAAGACATTGTATGATATCTTTTTTTCAAAACTTGCCTGTTTAAATATGATTCTAAAGCTTCGTCAACATGTTCATGGCACTGATTGAAACATTTTATGATATCACACTTTTCGTTGTTCTAAGAAATTTTTAAAGCCATTATAAAACTTCACAAATTCACAAAAGCGCCAAGCACAAACCCAATAGAACATATCAAAATTGATTATCATGACAGCAGATTTGTATCATCTGTGACCTAGTTTTAAAAAATCACAATCTTTGTAGTAAGACTCTGAAATCCATGGTACTATTAAAAGTCAATGTGTTAGTAATTTTACAGATTTTTTGAAAACTTTATGTTTATATATTATTATAAGCAACAACAGAGGAAGCTTTCTAGAATTTACAGAGACAGTACTTAATATCATTTTAAATGCATTAAGACGTATTGAGGAAGTGACTCAATTATGTGTTAGGGAAGCTGGACATCAAATTGAACAATTCAGTAAATAAGTTTTGTGTTTTGTTCGTGAATTCTTGATAGTATTGTTTTCGTTTCTTTCATGGAAAATTTACAAGGATTATTCCGTCAATTGGTACCTTTTTTGTATGAAGATATCATTGCCCACTATTAAAATTCAATGTTTTAGGGATTTTGGAGCATTCCTTAAAACTTTATGTTCATGTATTGTATATTATTTTGAAGGAAAAAAAATAAGGAATTTAATGAGATAATAAAATGCAGCGTGTTTCATTGAAAAAATTATAAGTTTGTGTCGTATATCCTTTACCATACCACGAAAACAAAAATTGCGTGCACCACTGGATTCTCCATAAAATTTTCTATGGGATAAGTTTTCAATTTGACATTACCGCTGAGAAACTTCGTAGATCTGTGGGGACTCCAAAAAGTGTGAATTTTCAAAAACGCCCTGTAACTTATGAATAAAAAAAGTTAGGCAAAATCTGTTCAGACCATCTTCAGTTTCACCAAAAAGTGACACAGGAACGCGAAAAGCGCAAGGTTCTATCATCAACAACAACCGAGATACCTGGTTGTCTCAACCAAAATGGGATGCACTGTACATACAAATAATACAGAGCAGTTATTCATTAGCTGTCAAATACCTTATTATTACTTTTATATCATAGTTTGTAATTGACGATGATATTCTTGTCTCCAAAAGTGTAATGTCTCAATCTTATTAAGCACAAAAATCGATATACCTAGCCAAGAAAACTGTTGATTAAAAATGCTCAAAGAGTTCTTTGCCCATTGACTGGTGCTGCAGTCCCTAATTAAAGCCACACAAAGGCTTACCAGATATTCGGTAGTGTTTACAGAAATTCAAATTTATACGCTCTTCCACTTGGTATGGAAAAGAAGGCAGTAACCGGCTTATATATATACATATATATATATATATATATATATATATATATATATATATATATATATATATATATCGAGTGCTCGACTATAGGGTTGATTTCAAATTTATTATGATCTATTGTTGCTTTGCTTTTGTGAATTGTGTATAGTAGGAAGTAATAATTCTTCGTGAAACATCAAAACCGTGTGGATTTTCATGGCATATATAAAGGGTTTATTGTTGCGTTGCGGAAAAATTCTAACGATTCGGGTTGTGGGATACCTTAACAATAGCGCCGGTTTTATCTTTATAAGTGACTTATGGCCGGGACGTTTCTGTTTTAATTATGAGTAGCCAGAAAACACATATAATAACTATAAAGGTTACCATAATGTGCTCAATATGCCATTATAATAATGGCAAATGAAATACATATGACTGTGTTTTTTTCCATCATTTTCTCATTTACACTTCGTAGGTAATGTTTTATTAGTCGGAAATTATGTAAACAGTTCTATGATTACCTCTTTTTTTTCTTGAAGTTAATTATCCCATTGTTCTATTTAAAAACATCGTAATTTAAACATTTTGATTACTTTCTTTAATCATTGTAATGTCAGATAACAAAATATTCTCTATTGTTAGCACCTCAACTCTTTTTTGACTTCATAATTGTCATCAATCTAGATTATAGAAGAGGAGTTTTTTCAGATCGCTAATTTTAAATTACTTTTGGCTGATACTACATTAATTCAGGAGTACTGCAGGGAAGTGCTTGTGGTCCACTACTGTAACATTTGCTTACAGCTAATATTCCGACGCATCTAGATACAGTTCATTTTTCTGAATATTACTGAAATCGTCTGCACGTACCTGTACAATTTTTTCCGTTATCCTAGATTCCATAATTCCTAAATATAAATATTTTTGTAGAAATGCATATATAATAAATAGAACGATTGTTTATAATTTATTATTTCTACTAGGATTATTTCATTCTTTCACAAATTTGGCAGACTCTACGCATTCGCTACTATTCTTTGTGATTTATTCCTTCAGTTATAAATATCAATCTGAATAAGTATCAGATCTGCATACTCAAGATAAAATAGACCTGAAATTAATAAGGAGTCCGCATGAAACTCAATTGCCTCGGGAATTATCCTAAATGCACAAGTTTCGCTTAAAAACGTTTTGCATTTTTTCATGTCAAACTCTAATATAATATACCTCTCAACGATATGAACCAATAAAAACTACGTTAAATCATTTTAAATTAATATGAATGGAAATTACCGACTGCAACGGCATAGCTTCGCGTGAAACTTGGTTGCATAATTTTACACAAATGTATTAACTCTTGACACGATACTGTTTTTTTGACATTCACAGACTTGATGTTATAACATTAGATGAACTTGTTGAGCCCAACATACCTAATAGAAGTAAATGAAGTAAAGCGAATTCTAATGCTTTGAAATTTTTTATCCTAGTTATAGTCTATTCGAAAGGGAATCTACTTCATCATGTAGTGATTTTCTTTGTTAAAGGTGACCAAGTCGAAATTGTTCTTTAGCTAGTTTATCGTGGGTTTTAAAATGTGGTCATTCATAATGCAGTACTGCTCCGGTAGACAGTTTTAACAAGTAACCCTTGCAAATTCATGATTTAACAAGCATAAATAAAATACATACCTTTAAAAAAATTACTTGAATTGACTTGATATGGTACAAAAATTAAATGACTTTCGAAATCATCCTTGCAAAGTTAAAAAACTTTGATACATTTCCATAATTCTAATGTCATTTGAATATTGTTCATTCATTCATGAATAAACTGACACTTTCTAGACAACTCCACTTGTTCGACGTCACTGTACTTAGTGGTGCGGCTATAGGCAGGTTTATGAATGTAGGTATATGTTGCAGATGGAGGAATCTCTTTTATACACATCTACACAGTTAATTCCATGCAAGTTTCTCGTTGAATTCGCACCTTGCGGAAACAATAAATATTTCCCAAATGCTCCTGCTCAAAGCAACCGCAAAAATTCGCGAATGCAGCTGCTGCTCTGGCCACTAGCCAGACAAAACATGTTGCAGCAGTAACTCGACTGCCAGGTCAGTTTAGTAGTGGTGGTGTTTCCAGTTCCTCCTGGATCTATTCCTCTCGACCTTGTGACCTTATCTCGTTAATGTGACTTGCGCAAGTTTGGATGAGAGTATGACTTCGTTCCAAAAGTTAATTCAGAACCGATTTATAACAATTTACAAAGCGCTGTCAGTCTTTCAGATAATTGTCTATCTGACGAAGTTTGTTGGAATTACTGACAGCTAACTAGAATCTCAATTTAAAAGTCTCTTTACAAGTATGTGTTTATACTTGAATTTAATATTTATTTAATATTTACGACATAGTTCTGTATGTTACTCAGTATATATACCGGGTGTCTCACTATGGTCAGCGAGGTAGGATAATGGGATACTGGTTTCCCAACTCCCCCAACCCATATAAAATACGAAAAAAGTACAAAGGCCAAAATTAAGCAGAATTTCATGAACTTTACACTTCCGGTAGGTACTACAAGAATACGTTATATCCATTTTTTGCGAGACAATGAATTTTAATTTTTTTTTTTTTAGAAAATATTTTAGCCGAATTTCTTCTAGCCGATTTAGTTTTTTTCTTGAAGTCGAAGGGTTCACGCCTATTATCCCACCTCGCTGACCTTAGTGGGACACCCTGTGCAATTGTAATGGAAAGAGAAGCTACTAGCGACACTTTGAAATAAAGCAAATGCAAAATTTTAAAACAGGAAAAGTACAAAAATCAAATAGAAAGACAAAAAACTAACCTAAAAATATACGTAAGATAATAAATGATGCCACTAATATTAACAATAACAAAAAGGAAACCATTTTTTCCACAAAAATAATACTCCTTTTGATAGCGACATTAATATGGCAAATTTCTGTAATAACTACTACTGTTTAACATCTGAAATAATTAAACATTTTAATGAGAACAGGAAGTGTTTGGCCATATTCCTCGATATCTCAAAGGCCTTCGACACTGCTCCCCATGACAGATTGATTAATTCGTTAAGATAATATGGAGTTAGAGGTCCGGCGCTGGACATTTTTGAGAGTTATCTTCGTGACAGAGAACAATGTGTCAGGATTAATAATGTAACAAGTTCCCTACTGAAAATTATGATTGGTATTCCACAGGGAACAATTTTAGGACCAATCTTGTTTTTAACCTATATAAACTCGTTACTGAGTCTGGATATAGGTGGAAAAATTGTATCATATGCTGACGACACAGCCTTGATCTTCTCTGGTATTTCATGGGAGGAGGTCAGACAAAAGGCAGTAAATGGTATGGAAACAATGGCTAGACTCAAATAAGCTGTCTTTAAATATACCAAAAACTAATTATATGTCTTTCACCATAACTAATACAAATAAATCACTTTTTAATTTGGTCAGCCAAGTTGATCTATATCTCGAAATCAGGGCTGTGTCAAAAGTAAAGTATTTGGGTGTCATTATTGAGCAACATTTGAGGTGGACTGAACATATAGAACTTTTAACATATAAAGTTCGAAAACTCATTCATAAATTTTATATTCTTAGAGAATTTTTAACCAGTAAATTATTAATACAAGTATATAGATCATTGATAGAATCGTTACTAAGATATGGCCTCGTAATATGGGGAGGAGCCTATCAATCGAACCTAAGACCACTGAAGATAATTCAAAACTATATTTCAAGAGTAATTTATGAAAGAAACAGACTATATCCTACCAGGCAATTATATAATAAAGGTATTGATGACATATCGTTGTTGTATATACATTCAGTGTGTCCGTTTACGCACAGAAACATAAATAAACTTGCATTTACACATCAAAACCATAATACAAGACGAATATCAAACAATTTTCCCGCTCTACCAGTTAATAATTGTACATTTCAGCTTAGATTTATTTGTTATTTATCCGCGGAATTTTTTAACCTATTGCCGAATTGTATAAAGTCATTGAATAATCTGAAAATGTTTAATAAAAAATGCAGGAAGCTCATCAGAGTGAACAAGGATAACTTTCTGGCCATACTTTCACATTAATGTTTGCAGTTACGATGTTGCTGATGTTTGAAATGTTGTATGTTTCTTCTTTTTTTATGTGGGAAGAGTGCTTTATGTGTAATTAACTAATTATTAAGTTAAATATTGCAATTTTATATTTAATATTTAGCAATAAAACTGGAATTCAAAAATAGAACAGAATAAAATATGATATTATCAGAGTATATACAGCTGCATCTAGGCATCTAGGTAGGTACTCCACATCTTTCTTAGATAAAAAAAATGCTTTTAAGAACTTTATATTATTGTTAAAAAAACAACTTCGAATAAAGAATTATGAATTTATGTATTTCCCAGAAAGGTAGTCATTTACTAGCTCCGTGATTTGAAAAGACCAATGCATAGATTCAAAAATCAAAACTATAACAAAGCGAAAAAATCCCTCTTGCATGACTTTCCTACTGCTCCCAAACGAGTTCTGAGGGACCGTTTAGCCAGAAAATGAATAAACAGTTAGAAAATTTGAATGTTCGTTTAAGCATAACTTTTCTTCCCGCTTTTTCTGCGAGATACGCGTTATAGCAGTTATTAGAATGATTTAAACAGAATGTTTCAGAAAAGTTTCCTTCAGATCGTTACAGCCGTTTTCGCGCCAAAGTCTTGAGTGAAGCAGGTTTCTCACCAATTGTCTTGTAATCAGTGTGAGCAGGATACCCACCCAGTCTGTGTCAACGGCAATCCTTAAAGATTCCCTAATAAACAAAAAAGAAAACCATAAAATCATCATGGTACTTGTACTAATTTACCTACTCACTGAAATGGAGAAAAGTACTTACTTTCAGTTGATATGTCATCTATCCTAAAATGGTATAAAGCCGGCTACACATCACGCTCCATTTGACAAGTGTCAATCACAAGACAAAGTACTACCTACAGTAAAATAAGCAATTTATAATAAGCATATTCTAATGGAGGAGTACTGAGGTCCTTTGAAAATGCTGGCAAGTAGCGCATAATGTGAGGACCGCTTAAGCTCTGAGACATATGACAATTGATAAGAGACAGTTGATCTTATTGGAAGCATTGGAAACTGCATTATTGTCTCGAATACTAAATGCTATTTACATATTTTGTATTCTCAGGTTACGATACATACGCCCAACGATTTTATTATTTTGTCTAACCAATGTCCGTTATTGATGAAAGAGTAATGGTACCTAAGACCTACCAAATATTTTTGTATTTTTTTGTGCATTAACTGCATCATTACTATCATTATTTTTTTCTATTTTTTTACTAACTTAATTTTCAACTTTTTGGTTTGTAATTTTGTAATTTAATACTTATTCAATATAGTTCATTTACTGTAACATTATTACAAGGTTTGTTTCCTGAAAATTTGCTGCAATCTAACTCTTCACTACATAATTTTTCGAAAGACATTACTTGACTTAGAGCCACGTATGATTGTCCTCAAAAAATGCGTGGCCTACAGTGCTGCCTTGCATTTTGTGGACAGTGGACGCCCATGACAAATTAAGGGCAACATCCTTCTTTCAGCTGTCCCATACTTGAACTTTAGTGGAAAATGAATGGCTTTAATAAGAATAAAATGTACGCCGTCTCTTCCAAAGTCTATCCGAACTGACGTTAAATCTGTTTGGTACATTTGGGTTCAACGAAGCTAAATTTAAATAATTACATAGTGACCTATATTGTACTAGTCAAGCCCTTTCATTTGATACCCATATTAAAGGGATTGTGCAACAATATATAATCCGCCATCTTGTATCGGCGGTCATCTTGGATTTACAATGATACAGGCTGTATTAAATTGTATTTTCATCAGAACTGAAGGTGTGTACTTTCAGATCAATCTGTCAACATCAATTAATAGATTTGACCCAAATAATAATGAATATGAAGCATGACAAGCTAAATAAAACTGTTTAAAAATATGTTTTTTTGGACTCAGAGACCTCTGAAATGTAAACATGTGTTGAAAAACGGACAGAAAATAGAAAATTGTACACGAGTACAATACTTTCCTCACTAGTTTACTAAGAGTAGCACTTGGAAAGTAAAAAGAGGAATCATTGAATTTTGTCACTGAATTATTGATAACTCGAAATTAGATTGAGAATACAATGTTCTAGCCTCGAGATACAATTATTTTAAACAACTTTCAAATTACAATAAAGTTAATTTTTATTTTAAATGGAATTGTTTCAAAATACTAATTAAATATATAACTACAAACAAAAGTTCAACTACTTTGTTGGGTAAGACTGAAATAGAAGCCTTATTTGATTACAAAATAAATGCATCGAAGACAAAGAATTTTCAGTGATAAGACTACGCATGTGCCTAACGAAAAGTCATAAAGAAATACGCAAATCCATCTTTTGATTTGTAAACTCTCTCAAATCTTAAGTGGAGCCGAACACCAACAGTTTGTCAATAGTCGAACGCTTTGGTTGGAACGCGTTTAGACCAATGCGCATAATCCAGACTGTGAAAAACTCATTCTAATGCAGGTTGGAACGAATGCATTAGCATTTGTTAAAGGTCATATTGAGCACAGACGATGGTCACGTTCCTGCAGCAACGGTGTGTAGGTTTAAATAGCTCTTTGACGTCTGCTCAGTAAATCTTGGAAACGCCGGTTCGAAGGAGGGTGGAGAGGCCTGATGATGGATGCCAACTCTGAAGGGCTGAAGGATAGCAAGTTGGTTGTGTGGTTGGGCCGACCGAGTCAACTACTTACTCGACGACAGGGCTGTATTTCCGGTATGGAGCTTCTGATGGAGAGGGAGCATTCTGAAGGCCTCTACCACATTGTTGAATGGCGGAGGCGAAGGATGATGTTTTCGTCGAGCAAAACTCACTGAAGTCCTTATACCGTTGAGAAATCGATATTTCAAGCAATTCTTAAAAGTAGTGCATTTTTTGTATATTGTTGTTATAGAATCGCTTTATATATTTCGCGAGAAGTCGTTGGAAGATAAAAATGGAGTAGGCGCTGTTCGAGTCTGCGTTGAGATTTTTCGTGATATCGTCATAATGAAATCAAAATACAGTTAACAGACATTTTCATGTCAAAGAATAATTAGGTCGTAAATAGCGGAAGGTTAAATTTCCTAACTAGTTGTTCAATTATGTTGAAACGAAATCGAAAAATATATTTGCAGTTTTTGTATTGAATTTGATTCAAAAATGCTATATGAATACATTTTTCACGGCACTGAAAAATGTTAAAATAACTCACATCATATTCATTGTTACCAGAAACTCAACAGATATTTCCACACGTTTTCCTAATACCTACTGCATACAGACATTTAAACTTCTGAGTTATTAGGCAGTAAGTCCAATAAAAATCAACAGACTCTAATGCAACCATTTAATCGTCTATTCGTCTGTCTGTCCGTTCGTTTCTCATTGTCTATTTTCTCATAAAATATTTATTAAGAAAAATTAAATTTCGTACTACTTCATAGTTGGGTGACCTTGTAAAATATAAACCAAGTTCATCAGGTAACGTGTCAATTAAAAGGGCTCATTATTTTAAAGGTTGTATTCTTTTTGCAAAATGCACAAACTAACATTACATATATTATAACTAATATCTATTTAAACGTTATTATATTAACGTAAATTATGGGTGAAAAATATGTAATTTAAGAATAATAAATACTTTTTTACAAAAAACTGGACCGACGTTATTAGTTGGTGCACTGAAAATTACGAAATAATATTAATTCTATTGGTGCTGTTACTTTTGAAATTGTGCACAATCTGAGGCAACTACATTAAAGACCAGATTATTTGTAGCAACATTTATATGGAACATTTTTTCCATAGAGTAACGCTTTTCGAGTTACAGCAGTGGAAATGTTTGAAATATGCGTATTTGCCGCGACGATGGTTTTTAGATTTCTGAACAATAACAAGTACAAGCAATATTTATATAGTAAATTATTCAACTAAAATATTTTTTACAAAAAATTAGACGGACTTTATTAGTTGTGGCACTGAAAAATACAAAATAATATTAATTCTATTGATGCTAGTTCTTTTCGAGTTGGTGCTTACAACAACAAACGGCAGTAGTGATTTACATCGACTTTACTAGGGCTTTCGAATTAGTTAATCTTAATTTATTAATAAAAAACTCAGTGGTTATGGAATATCAGGTACTATATTAATATGGTTTGACTCTTACTTGAGCGAAAAGCAGCAAATAGTTAAAATAAAAAGAATCTATATCATTCACTATTGAAGTTTTATCCGGAGTAGGATAAGGAACTCATATGGGTCCTTTATTATTACACAATAAAAAATCCCGATGGCCTGTAGTCAGCGGAAAGGTAAATTTTTCAAAATTCATTGAATTGAAATTTTAACAACCTTTTCATTGGTATACCTACATGTTATTAAATAAAATTGTCATAGCCTTGCGGTTAGAGGTTTTTGTTTTGGCTGTTGAATATAAAGCAGACAGGGTTCGAGTCCACTTCAAGGCAGATTTTTTTTCGTCTATTTCTTTTCAATAAATATACTATATATTTTTTTAATCAGGGTCTATACTAAGATCTCCAGAAAATGTACAATTACATCAAATTTATATTTAGTGTTCATGTTTTATTAATATTTGTTATTTTTCTTTATTAATTTTTATTTTTTTACCTGTGTATTTTATGAAAAATTGCTTTGAACAAAAGTTGTAGGTACTGATTATATCTATAACCTAAAATTATTTTTAATAATATTTACACTACTGCTCTTTTTTGATAATTTTTTTAAATGTTTGAATGGTCGCCATTTTGAAACTACTTACCCGATATCGCCCAATAACGAACTCGACCGAGATATTTGAGAGATTGATTTTTGTAGCAAATTTGAACTTGATACCTTCAAAACTGCGACCTCTATCGTGTTAACAAATTTCGTAATATCCCATATATATATATATATATATATATATATATATATAAACTTTTGAACCAAATATTTTTTTGGACTAACTTATAGACATATAACAACATGCCGTTGAAATTTTTTCGAAATTCAAAAGTGTGAACGATCGCAATAGGTATATTTCTATAAGAAATTTACCTAAAAATTATTTTAGGGGGGCTTGCCCTGTTGAAACTTGAATAAACAACAAATAAACATACACGTGTTTTTACAAATCTAAATGGAATAACATCCACTAGCATCATTGACTATGTAATCACAAATATACCTAGGTCGTATTACTTTTGCGATGTTATTAACCCTAACCTAAGTGATCATTTTGCACATATTTTTTCTTTAATAAATCTCAGCCAATCCAAATCAAAAAACAAATTATTAGATTCAAATTATGAGATCCGTGACTTGAGAACAGGTAATTTAGAAAACTTACTCACCTATCTAAGTAGACTTAACTGGAACACTTTTTATTAGAAACAAAATGTAAATGACGCTTACATAGAATTTGTCACAAATATCAAATGGTGCCTTCATGTCAGTTGCCCACTAGTAAAAATGACGAAAATTTTCAAAGGCTCCAAATACACATGGTATACGCCAGAACTTGCACAGATTAAAGATAATCTACATTACTTCCATTGGCTAATGTCAGTATTAAACTGTCATGAAACAAAAAAAGTATATTTACATAAAAAAAAAAACGTGAGTATAGACTAAGACTAATTGAAGCAAAATGTCAGCATACAAGTAATAGAATATGTTCAGCTACTAATAAAGTCAAAGAAACTTGGAAAATTATAAATGAAAATTTAAATAGAAATAATAAAAATAACGAAACAATAAATCTAAAATGTGATGAAATTCTGATAACAAATAAAAAGGAAGTAGCTGATAAATTTGCAGTCTACTTCTCAAGTATGTGTAAAAACAAAACAGATGAACTTTTCGGTGAAAACTCTTCACATGCGTGTACTGTAGGTATATGACTATTCTCCAAATAGCATATTTGTCCCTTATGTAACCGAAACTGAGGTATCGAGCATCATAAAATCACTTAAAAGTAAAACATGCTCTGGATTGGATGAAATTTCACCGAAGCTACTAAAAATTATGCAAGACTATATTATCACCCCTTTAACGACCCTTATCAATTCATCTCTAGTGGAAGGAGAATTTCCCAATATAATGAAAACTTCACTAGTGTTTCCTCTCCATAAAAAAGGTGACAAACAAACAATAGATAATTACCGTCAAATATCTCTTTTATCTGAATTTTCGAAGATTCTTGTGCGTTGCGTATACAAAATTGTAATCAGTTTTATAGAACGTTTTAATTTACTAACACCTTCCCAGCATGGT
Source organism: Crioceris asparagi (assembly GCA_958507055.1). NCBI lineage: Eukaryota > Metazoa > Arthropoda > Insecta > Coleoptera > Chrysomelidae > Crioceris > Crioceris asparagi. The sequence continues at coordinate 14,861,225 of OY293827.1, read as the reverse complement.
TTTAGGAAAAACAAATCAACGGAGTCGGCCATGTACCATTCACTGAACTATGTTTACACTTCCTTAGATCAAGGAAAATATGTTGTTTCACTTATGTTTGACTTTTCCAAAGCTTTTCACTGTCTAAACATACATTTCATATTAGAAAAACTCAACTGTTTTGGCATAAGAGGTACCATTCTAAAGTGGTTTGAATCTTATCTTTTTCAAAGTAGTATTCTCACCAAGATAGATCAGCAACTTTCCAAAGAATGCGCGAATTGTCTCGGTGTTCCTCAAGGGTCCGTCTTGGGACCATTAATCTTTCTTCTTTTTGTGAATGACATTCCCAATCATATAACCGCAGGACTAGTAACAATGTTTGCTGATGATACAACAGTTACCGTATGTGGAGAAACACTTGAAGAGTTGCAGAGAAATGTTGAGAAAGCTCTCAATGAAATGAAAAAATGGTGCCATAAAAATCGCCTAATTCTGAATGCGGATAAGACAGTCTACATAAATTTCCATTTGAAAAAATCTGTGCCAAAGAGTTTCTGTAAAAACCTTACATTTAGTGACGACTTTAAGTTACTTGGAACATGGCTTAACTCAGACCTTAGCTTCTCGTCCCAAATAAGTGCTGTTTGTAAGCAGCTCAACAAAGTATACTATGCAATTCTTCAAATGAAACCAATTTTAGACAAAAATAGGCTGGTAAACTTATATTATGCATTTGCATATAGCCACATATCCGATAATATTGCTACATGGGGGTTGGCAACTGAATATAAGAGAATCTTTACATCTCAGAAAAGAATAATTAGATTAATATTCGATCTAGATTACAAAGAATCTTGTAGGGCTGTCTTCAAAAAACACTCTATCTTACTATTCCATTCTATTTACATTTTAAAGTGTGTAACATTTGTGAAAAGCAACTTCTCTAACTTCAAAGTATTAGGAAGTCATCATAACTACCCATCAAGAAGTCGCATGTTGGACAATACCACTTCATAAAACAACAAGTTTTAGAAAGTCCACTTTTTACAACTGTATATCTCTTTATAATAATCTTCAAACGTTTTTAAAGGAAATTAGCAGATATGACACCTTTAAAAGTGCTACAAAAAAGTATCTCCTAGACAATTGCTTTTATTCACTAGAAGAATTTTTTAACATTGATATTTAAGCACTGAATTTTTTATCTATTTATATATGTATGTATCTAATTTCAAATGCACTGAATTTAACTATATTTTTAACTTTTTATGTATTATGAGTTTGTCATTCTCTTTTTAGCTATAGTTATATTGTTTTAATTTTAAGGATTGTTTTGTGCCTATTATTTATATTTGTACGTAGTCAATTCCAACTGCTTTCTTAACCTTTTAAATATTTTGAACTTGTTATATTCTCATTTTATCTGTAACTATATTATTCTTAATTTTAATCTTTAATGATTTGTCTGTGAAATTTTGACCTGCCTATTGTACTTTGTATGTTATGTGGCCAATAAATACTACTACTACTAAAAAAAGATGGGACTATTTCTCAACTCTCCTCTTTCAAATAAAATTAAAAAAGTAAAAAAGCAAGCATACAACCGAATTGTATACCTTCTCCTTTTTTTGAAATCGGCCAAAAATGACAAAGATTTCTGAAATATGTATTCAGCAAAATCTCAGATTGATCGAGTGTACCTTTTTTCAAATTAAATGGAATCAAAATTTTATAACTGGAGCTTATTTCCTCTATGGGCGTATAAATTTCAAATAAGGAATTATTAAAACTTTAAAACGGAAATTAAACTTCCATTGATACATATTTATTATAATTACGATAATGGTTTATTTGCTACATTCAATTTTATCAATTTAACAGTTTGAAATTTATTACAGAAAAAGATTTTAGTATTATAACTTCAAGACTGCATTGCTTCTTATTCAAGTAGAATATGTTTAAATTGGCGTAACTTTATGTAAAGTATATGTTTTTTTTTAATTTCAAATTTTATGTGAGTTATTAAATATAAATGGTAGTAAGTCTTGAAGGATAAAAGTATTTGCTCTAAAGGAAACCATAAACGAAGTGTTAATCAATTTACCAAATAACGGCAATAGTTCTCTCATGCATTCTATGTCGGAACTGATATAGTAATTGAGTATTAATTAAATAAATCGCTATCCTAGAGCCAAAACACTTATTATTAGACAGATGGGGAGACAAAATCGCAGCATCCAATATTGCGCATTCCGTACATCAGTCAAACTTCCACAGTATTGCCCAGATAAAAATCGAAAATGATGCTAAACAGAGAGACCGACCCTAGGCCAGGGATGCGCATGTACCTATATAGGGGAAGGGAGCCTTCTGTGGCTGTGTGTGTATGTGTACATTTTATTGCGTTCCATTGCATCCATCCCACCCATGCGACTGTGTTCCCGTGAATAATGCATCCACCGAAGACTTTCGACAAGGCAGCTGTCAGTTATATATTGAGGCTACGACCACACGTTTGTAATAAATTAGCAAACGGTGTTGTTACGGTGGTTGTAAAGAAGAAAGAAGAGCTACCAACAACTGTGAAACACTGTTCCTGCAACTTTGTTGGAATCTGTTGTTGAACATGTGGATTTCTTATTCGAATTTTTGTTTGGATTCTCCAACAAGAGTTCTCGAAGACAGCCGAATATTTTAATGCCTTGCCTTTGAGCTATGAAAACTGTACAGACATTTGGGCAGAGTTTTTTACGGCTTGCTAATCGTTGATATGAATTCAGCAGATAGTTTTTAGACTTTTATCATTATTGGACAGACGGAGCAATAAAAACGGATGTTTAGTCTGGCAGAGGGTTATCCTTCCTGTATCTATCATTATAGGGCAGTTAATATGGCCAAGTAACTTTTCCTCAATTTTTTAGGGTTTTCATTATTATTTTTTCAATTGCTTATAGCTTTTGTATATGATAATAGATTATCATTTTTATTGAAAGAACTTTAGCGTAGCCTCCCATTCAGCATCAGTAGACGAAGAAGATACCTACCCACAACTGCCTTGATTGATCAGTTTTCAAGCAAGACTGTTGAGCCGAAAGAGTTCATTATCCACAGCCTTAAGTATAATTTCTCAGTTTACAGCTCTATACTCCATTTAAAAAATAGATAAATTATTTTATAATGAAGGCATCTCTATTTTTATTCTACTGTTTCTCTTTTTGAAATGGAATATAGTTGGTACCTAGCTAATTTATCAGAAGCATGATTTATTCTACGGCGCTAGTGTGGAAAGTAAATATCTTTATGCACGTAATGAGACAGCTGTCAGCCCGACATAGAACAACACTTGATGTCATCACTTTTTCTCAAATTATAGGTACCTTCAAATGAAAGTATTCAGAGCCCAACATGTTATAAAGATGGAGTTTCATAATTTTTATTGATAAGCATCACTATATTTATTATATTAGTTGATTTTCTAATTAACAGCATGACAATGCTAAACTATTTGTGTTTTACCACATTTTACTTTTGAATATTATTAGCAATACTTCAATAATGACATTAAAAACATCAATAAATTATACTACTTTGAAATCTACTGTAAACACTTATTTTTCTACAAAAATTGGTGTCTTGGATTCTGTTTTTTTTTCTTCAACCGGAGATGCTTAAACTTTGACAACAGAAATATTGTTTGCAAATTCTATTATTGTATTCTAACAGGTATATGTATATAAAATAACTGACTGGGTTTTATTTATTTACTTTATTTATTTGCACTAAAAATATCGCGGATTTGTCACTACTACACTACATTACTATTTAACATACAAACAACTGCAATTGTCTGTATTTAAATCGAGCGCCATTTATTTCCGTTGCTGCTAGCGAACATACTTGGGTCTGGACACGACGGACTGCACCGTACTAAGCTTCATAGCATATAGCTCTCCATTTAGAAACTTTGACCGACATCTTCCTACGCCGCGAGCATACAACCAATAGCGCGAACTTGGCATATAATCATGAGCTTGGCGTATATTGGTGACCAATAGCAGTATGACTTACACTCACGTCACCCCTCAGACCCCACTCACTTCTAAACTCATTTACATGCTCTGCCTCCTGAAGATTCGTAGACGACTACTCACGTTGGCCGCGACTCTGTATCTCAGACTCGTTATAATATTATTAAAACGCTAAGCCTTAAGCTGTGGTCACTGTTTTAGACCCTGTATAATAAGAAAACCCTACAGAGAGAGCTTCTATTCTATCTACTTTGTCATAACTTGCCGCTAGATGGCACTACAGCGCATTAACTTCTACATAGCTCAACCGATCGCCAGAAAATTGGTAACCATGGGTATTTGAGTATCGCGAATAACTCTTTGCTATTCACTTTGTTGTATCTGCTCACTAGATGGCACTACAGTGCTTCAACTTCGAGACCGTTCAACCAATCGCTGTGAAAATTGGTTTACGAAAATGTTTCTGTAGTGTCACTAGCAATGTATAAATAAATATAATAATGCCCCATAATAATTATTATTATTATTATTATTAGGAGAAATTCTCATGCTTTTCGCTCTTGGTGCATGTCTGTGAATGGATCTGGGTTGGTGTTCAGACTGGTTCTACGTGCGAGTAGGACTCTGAGGGAGAAGGGTTCGATAGATTCTCTAGACGTTTCATGACTTTATGTTTTCGTTCCACACTCTATTAAAGTGTTTGCCCAGTAAAAGCCGACTACAATAGCTATATCTAATATAAAAAAGATAATAAAATGCACAAACTCTTCTATTAATAAATAAATAGTTAAGTACCAGTGCTATCTAATCATAACTCTTAGCGTGAACATTACTGTTTTGTAATCGTAGAATGTTGTACACACAATTATGTTCATTAATTAATGCAAAAGTAATTTGAAAAATCAAAGATGACCTTTAAAGAAAATGCTCGCAGGAAATACGGCCATAGTTCATTATTTGAGGAATTCTAACATCACGTCTCGGTAATAATTTCCCTTTGTATCACAAGACAAATGACGACACGGCAATCCTGCTGTTTGCATTTTAACAAATTTCTTCAGTAATTAATCGAAGATTCCCCAACGGCTTTCTGACGAAAAGATAAAGTCAGGTGCAGGAAGCCGGGAAGACTTTTCACTATTTAGAAGTCGAAATCACTGGGGAGGTCGTTCAAAGAAAGGGTGATAATTACCACTTGACTTATGAATTAAACTTTTCAAACAGCGTGTCTTCTCTTATACCCAGGAGAGTTTGAATTGATACGAATGACTTTTAGGACGTCGAATTATTATCAGTGGAATTTCTTGTTTCTCACTTCGAGAACTCTCCGATACACAAAAGACATTGGATTAGAAGTTTGCCTTTTGTTGAATTTATTATCATGTGCTTATTTTTGGAGCTCAGTAGATAGATATATGAACCACAGACGAACGTAATCATAAGCAACTATAATTAAAATAAATAATATATTAATAAATGCAAGGTACTTGTATGTCGGAAACTACTCAATGTAGAGATATGCGGTAAAAAAAATAATCACTAAATTAGGCGAAAGTAGGGTTTTCATCGAGACGAGAAATCTCGTCGAAAAAAATATTTTTCTAAAATGCGAAAATTACACGAATTCTTTATCATTTAATTTAATTTATTTTCTTGGAAGTAATATATAAACTTAAACTGACATTTTTAAGGAATACAATAGGAATAAGGTTAAATTTATGGAACTTTGTGGCAAACTGACCCAACAGTGTCGTATCAATTAATATCTAAAATAAGTATTAATAATTATCTTATAACTATTTGTAACAAAGGGTAGTAAAATACCATTGTAAAAGACATTAAAATATTGTTTATATCTAATAAAAATATATATTTTTTATCCTCAATATTTCTTCTATAAAATTCTCAATTTATTATTCACTACTATACCGAAACCTCTGTGTATGAGTTTCACTAGTACTTACTGCACTTTTTATTAAAAGTTCATAGTTTGGAAATAGAAATTCAAGTTACTCACAAGAAGCAATAATTGCTGGTTTTAAAGTCTATAATGAATAAATAAATTTATGTGTCATAGTGTCAATGTTCTGGTGAAGATGATGTGGTTATTCCAGGACTCCTTTAAATTAATTCCCTCTTTCTATTGAAGTTTAAAATACATCTAAATAATTGTTAATTACAATTTTGGAGAAGGGATTAAAATAATTATCATAATCAATTGAATTTTCTCAATAAATATTCTTTTATCTATATTTCAGGTTAGGAACAAGATATCGCGGTGCGGTTTTCACTAGTTTGTTGCTAAGGAATGTAACTGTTAAGTTATTGTGCTTTGTGCAATATGCAGCAATAAAAATCTTCAGTACATTTCTTGAGGGTCTACGATACCAATTTTATGAAAAAATTATAAGCTTGCTAAAAAAATATCTGAATAGTTAAGCATTTTATAATTTGGATAAATTTTGATTGGCAAATCTTCTTTGACGTTGGAGTACCTAACAAGTCTTCAGAATATCGAATAATGCAGTGATTCTGTAAATAAAAAATATATGTATACCTATATTTTATATTTTTGAATACTGTTTTAGTTGATATATGGTAAGGAAATTGTAAATTTAGTTTTAATTTGGGTGTTTTAGCATGTAAGTATTTTAGTTAGTACCTTGTTTAGCTTAATAAAATATTATCTCTCTTATTTCTTCTCAATATTCAATATTACTTTGTGTTTGCAATTACCTTTGTTATTTAAACTGAACAAATAAATGATCTATACGTTTACGCATACATTTTCACACAAATTGTTACTAAAAATGTTAAAAATATTTGAATTTACCTTGATTCTGTTTACCAACTTTTCACCAAATATTATTCACGATAGAATGCAATGTGAATTTTAAAATTCTTCAAGGCTTTATAATTTTTTGATGCTAGGCAATTCGACTTAGACCTGTTTTGAGCTTTTCTATGAACTAACTGAATCGCCTTCTATTTGTGTTGACTATATTTGTGCAATTCATCAACGAAACGAAAACCTAATCATAAAACAATGCTCTAGGGGGCCATAGTCGAAATCGTAAATATACAATTATGTATGCACAGTTTAGCAGATAAAGAATTAATTTTATTCACCCCCATGCTCGTGAGCGTTGGCATTGTCCATTACATCATTGTTTTACATTCTCTTATCGAGAACATTAGCTTGGTGCTCACAGTTTTTTCGTAATAGTAACGTCGGAAGTCAATTTATTAACTCATCGCTACACACACCCCTTCACTTATTTTCGATATAGTATCAAAGTGGAGGCCTTCATATACTAGATGGAATTTAAGTAAATAAATTGGTGAAATAAGAGTCGGACTCGAGCTGCGAGAAAGTTCATTACAAAGGATTTTCGCATAGATTTTCTTGCGAAATTTCACGTTCAATAGATTAAGAGATAAAAGGTCTTTTTGTCTTTTTCCAAAATTATCTTTTGGTAAAAGAAAAACCTGCAAGATAACTACTTGGATAACGGCGTCACTGATAATAAACAAGCTAGATGTAATTGGATAACAAGTTCATTGGAAGTTTCTTAGTTGACAGTTCCTGACATGAATAACTTCAGTTTAATAGAAAATTTGCCATGTTCTTTGCTGAATAACTTGAATCAAGTATTTCATTGAGAAAGATCTACTCAATATTTATTTGATATGAGTGAAGTTAATGTAAATGATTTGCTTCTGTTCCATCTAGTTACATTTACCATATATTATGATTATTAATATATAATTTGTGTATTTAATGTTGGTGTACTTACCTATTAAGTACAGTCAACGTCACATCGACAAAAATATGTAAAAATTTTCCTCTTTTGATCTTGGACTTTGTTTGTTTCCAGTTCAGCTAAAGAAATTTGATTAGAAGAAAACTTACCCAGTTTTGCTATTGAGAATAAAACAACATTTTCTATGCAAGCAACTGAAGAACGTTATGCACATATTAGGAGCTATGATTTTAGGAACATCGGAAGAACTTGGTAACCAGTTAGATCTCACTCCTTTTATTAGGAAGCCGTTATCCAAGTACTTTTCTTGGTATTTTTTTGTCAAGAACTTGTCTTTCTTTCACATTTCTTTTATTTTGCATTAATTAAAATATTACCAATATATCTTCAACGGGCAATCTTTAATACGCCATTTTCTTATATAAGATATATCTACATCGAACATATAATTTTTGGACTGCTTTCCATATACATATACAATTCGGTTGTATGTTTGGTTTTTTATGTATGTCTGTTCGTGGGGTTTGTATAGTAAACGTGCTCCGATTTTGATCATTTTTCATTCATTTGAAAGAAGAGAATTGAGAAATGGTCCCATTTTGAAAAACCTCAAATCCGAAATATCAAAAAACTGCCTTCGAAGGGGTGGATTGGGCAATTTTTCTCGAAACTCGGAAATCGGAACCGGAATGAGACCATATCCGGAAACGTTTAAATTGAACATTTTTTCAAAAGAGCTACGATTTTCGAGTTGCAGCAGTTGTAAAGTCTGAAATATGTGTAGTTCCGCCATGATATTTTGAGATATCTCAAGTTGGTTACAAGAGTCTTCTAAATACAACTGCACGAATTCAAAAGTACTAGCACCAACAGAATTATTATTATTTTTCATTTTTCAGTGCACCAAGTAATAATGTCGTTCCAATTTTTGCTAAAATATATTTATTATAAATATATTTTTCGAATCAACACTAGGCTCTTAATACGAACTCCCATTCCTTATTTCAGTGAGGAATAATGAAAAACCCATTACTCTTTATTTATATAACTAATAGCCTTCAATAAACTTTGATAATTACTCAAGTGCATTTCCTAAGACATGTGCTTTCATTCCCTCGGGATGCGAATATGATATAGGGATAATAGTATCCTTAGATAAACTGGACAAAATGTATCATAATGTGAAGTTAATACTTTAGTTGATCAGTTAACAGTTAACAGTAGTATCAGTTAACATTCATTAAATTCAACCTGAACTTCACAATAGAATGTTTGTATAGTTTATATTATACGGAGCTGTGATAAATTATGGAACCAAATGAATATGAGAGCTAGGGCTTTTATAATGACCTTATTGACCTTCCAACTATGCTATGCTACATACAAAATTTGTTTTCAATAGCTTAGTTTCACAAAGATGTCTATTTGATCCATCTTTGACGTCTTTGCCACTTGTAGGTTATGACTCTAATTTGACTTTGATGGTACTTATCAATACCAAACCGATCACAATATAACAGCGTGTTCCTAAATAAAAACCATCAGCCTGGCTAGGGTTAAAATGGCTGTGGAAAATTGATAGATATACCAACTGATTATAGGAATATGACATTGACCGATGACATAATTTAAGCTGGCCAGCTAATGGTTTGTATGTAGGAACACGCTGTAAGTCTGTTTATTTATATACAATATTTGTACCGTTGAATGTGACAGAAGATTATCGTAACCTACTATACATGTTATCAGCAGATTCTCATCATTTCCGATTCTACGATTTGACAACATTGGCAATTTCAGGCTTTTTAATCCACCAGTGACGTAATATAACTTGAATAGAGTAATTAGTTTGCTAAGAAAAGGTTTTTAAAAGATTGATGGAAAACTCACTAGATCCGAGATTGAGGAGTTGCATGGTTTTTCTACAGCCGTATTCATAAACAAATCTTGATATTATCGTTACCATTGTAACAAATAATCATACTAAACTAGTACTGAACTAAGGATTTGTTTATGAATACGGATGTACATCTATTCTATTATATAAAAGACCATATCCTTCTCATTTATTAGCATTTTATGCCTCCGTGCTGAAGAGATTACGGAATAGAGAATACTACCTTGTAAATAAATTCGATTAAGATCACTCAATACGAAAATATGTCGTCACTAGATCCTGTCGCCTAATGTAGTTCAAAGAGGAGCGCAACAATAGGTGGATTATTTGCCAGCATGAAGATCATTCAAGTGCTGTTTCTAATGTTAATAGATGATGACAAACAATCAAATAGCTGCTTAAAGGCAGCATTCAATTTCTCCGAAAGGACCTGGGGCGGCGCAAGTCGTCGATGGATAGAAGCCTCTCTGTTCGAAGGGCTGATATAACTAACGGTTGTAGGTACACCCATGCCATTGGTACATCGTCAATCAATATACCTACCTACACCTACAACCTGCCGCTGGTTATTTATGTGCCCTGTTAACTTCCTAATACCGGGGATTCCGTTTCAGGTATGCTAATGGGGTCCCCCTTCGTAGGTAGGTAGCAGAAATTTCGAAGTGGATATACTGCTTGTCAGAGAGCGTTTGAAAGTGCATAGCATTTTTGAAATGTTTGTACCTACTGTAGAAAGGAAATTAAATAATTATTTTATTAAAACATGTATATCCTAAAATAGTTTTCTAAATGTATATTATCTATATATTTGTCAAACTATATAAATGTGGGATTCATATCTCCTTCTATCCTACTTCCTAATTGCAGTCTGGTCAAAGTGATATGACTTTCCCCTAATTGTGGGATTAGTACGGATCAAACTTTACAGGTAATCATTCCTTGACTTGTTTCTATTTTTCTGCCGCTTATTCAATTTTTGTTGTTGACTGTCTTATTTTTGGTCTTTTGCTATAGTTATGTCTAGGACATATTCACTCTCTTACTCGCTTTCGTTCGCTTCTGTTTATATGTCTACCTCTCGGTCTGGTAGACATTTTATTTGACTCAGTATTTTCCTTCGCAAGTTGCCATTTTGTTTCTTTGTGTCTGCTCTTGTGCATTCTTTTGCATTTGGTAAGATATGTCTCACTGTCACTTTATACTTTAAATTTACTTTCCGTGGTTATACGTTCTATTCATTGAGTTACCTCATAGGGAGAGGCTGTCACGTCTCAAAAGTGACAACCTAAAATATGAGTAAGCAAATATTAAATGAAAAAATTCGGCGAAGTTTAAGAAAATCTGGTGTGTCCACTCACACGACTTTCCCACCGCTCGCAGGCAAATTCCAGTGAATGAAAAATTTTACCCTATTATACCTAATACTCTCCTTACATAGAGACGATAATAGCGGTAGTAAAGTAAAAATCCTCTGTCATGTAATATTTTTTCGCAAGATGAAACGTTTAGCCGAAATCTGCAGAAACATGTGGAAAATACGGAATTTTATTCAAGCATAACTTTTTTTTGTGCTTTTTCTCAGAGATAGCGCTATATGTGGGTGATAAAGGGCTCCCAGAAGAACACTTTAGGCAAGTTTAATCAAAATCCTTAGAGCCGTTTTCGCGCTATAGTCTTGAGCAAACCACGTTTTTTGGTTATAGCTCAACACCCAGTGTATACAGGATTCTCATTCAGTGCCACCGGGGAGTGATATTGGTACCAAACAAAATAAAAATGAGAGCAAAAAAATACACCAATCCGTTCCTGAGATAATGCTGTCACAGACAGACAGACGGACAGACAGACGGACAGACAGACCAATGGCTGAAAATATGCTTATTAGACTTAGAAAAACTTTCCTTATATAGCTACTATAGTAGCGTACGAAAGTAAAAAATCTTATATCTTTACGAATACTTTTTAAATAGTTTTTATTACTCTCGGTTCTTGTATCAATGGACTCCGCAGCGATTTCTCAGGCCCCATACGGTCTAGAGACTTGAAATTTCGAATTCGTACTTAGATCTCAGACATCTCCCCGCCTGTTAAGCTCCAAGTGTGATCCAATATTGGTAATTATAATTATCTCATTCAATCTCATTCAACCAAGATTATTATTTTGTCGACATGGAACGACAATAGGATCCGTCACTGGAATTACGCACGAGCCTGGTATATAGGTACTTTCTGGAAGATCGTCTATGGTTATGTCGCAATTGTCAGACGTCAGACGTTATTGTTAATTTAAAGTTTAATTTTGTGTTGTGGTAGAAAAACAGTAATTTGTTATGGAATTGCTGTTGCTGGCAAACACATATACATAAGTATAGTTAAAATCGAGAAAAGGATAGCAATAGTATGTACTCATCGGTTCGGTTTAAATCTTAAATGCCCAATAAAAACTATTTTTAATTTTTTTTCAAAAATTTCACTTGTTCCTTATGTGAGCTGTCGTCCTGAAAATGACCGATTTGGAAAATGAATGTTTTTATTGCCTTTTTAAGAGCTCATATTGCTTTCCATCATGTTGTGTGCATCCCTGCAGGTTATCTCATATGGTACTTGGGGTAATAAACCCAGAAAAGACTTTGAAGTAACATCAATAAAACAGGCATGACAGATTATGTCAAACTGTAGACACTCTATGCTGTAAACGCAATATAATTTATGTAAGTTGCACAATGCCGTTTACGAATGATAAAACTGTTGACATGATTTTATTTTTATTTTGAATGTCTTCAAATTGCAACAGTAGCCCAAAGAGTATTCGCGGCTCGATATCCACATATCGGCGTCTTCGCGAAGTAAGAATTTTTCCTCGCTTATTGCAGCGTTTACGTACTACGGGTAGTCTACGGCCTACGTTCCGAAGACAGAAAACTGGTAAAACCGATGAAAACATCGGTAGTTTTTAGTATATTGAGTTTGATCCCCATGTTAGTACTAGAGCCTATTCTAAATATTTTTAAGTATCAGAGGTTCCAATTCATGAACACTAATGAAAGTTGCTTCACATTCATTAGTGTCGGTAGAGTCAACCGAGAGCCGAAATTGGAACTGACATTTTTTCTTCACAAGAAAGGCTTCAGCAATGTATAGAATGCGATGGAAATCAATTTGAGAACTTACGCACGCATTAAGAACATTTATTTTTCAGATCAGTCCTTTTCAGCACCACTATTCATATAAGGAAAGATAATTCGTAAAGATATAAGGATTGAAAAAAAATAACTAATCAAAATTCGCAGAGTTTTTCCATTTAATATTCGTTAACCGATATTTTAGGTAAGGAAGAAGATATCGAGATGAGGTTTTCACTAGCTAGGTAATATTTAACTATTTCTTGATTAAAAGAAAAGCAGATACAATGCATTATTTATTTTCTTAGAAATTTCCTAATTTGTATGGTAATGTCGAATAATGCCCCCGGGTGGAAACAAACTGTATTAAAATCGCAATACGTTAGGAATAGTTGTTTGTCTAAGTGTAGCTCTTTCTAAATTCACCAAGCTTGTTCGAATGCGTCTAGCCGTTTTGAAGTTACAGATTTTTATTTAGAAAAACCTTTGAACACTCCCCACCACTTTTTTTAAAGATAGGCGAAAACAGTTAAACAAAAAAGACTCCAGTTTGCCTCTGCTTTAAAAAGCATAATTTGTTTTGTTATCTAGTGATTATATATAGTGAAATTACGAGAAAAATCACTTTTCTACTTCAAGAAAGCTGTACCGCCCCATGGCGGATATTCTAGAAACATGAAAACAATTTCCAGCACTTTCTCTTGCTTACTTTTGTAATCAATTTTATTACCGCAACTCTCTACGATAAGTAGTTTTCGAGATATACTACCTTGCACGCTCATTTGGCCACCCGGTACAACTAAAGATATCCATATAAATAAGCTATAATTATCAAAAAGAAGACATAAGGTAAGAGACTCCCTGAAAGAAACCGCTGCAATAAGATTATTGCAATTTTCTTACGCATTAAATAAAATTGAATCCAGCAATGTGCAAGTCGCCATCTTAAAAGTAAATTTATGTCACTAATGTGATGCCGTTCTTGTAAATGAGCTCCATATGCCATCTCCCCTTTTTATAAACTCATTTGTTGTAATTTAATTTTGCATTTGGTTTTTCTCAACAGCTACTCACACTTGTCTTTTTATTTTCTTGTCTCGTTACCACTCGTTTGCACTCACGGATGAGGCGGCCAATTATCGGATATTATGGTCCACACATAAACTCCATGTTTATACTTTATATCAAATCATAACTATATGTTCCTTTAAAATAAATGATAGCGTCTATTGATAAGTTAGTGTTCGGACATTTTGCAACACCCGTTATATGAGATCCTATCTATTCTTCACTAACAACATCATCTTGAAACTATATCAGGCCAAGTGAACCTCCCTGCGGTATTCAACTTTTCATTAATATATTATAATATACTCCATCTCTCCTCTTGGTACTCTAAATTTGCTTTATTATTTGTTTTGATCACGGTATGTAGTTTAATTATTTGTTGCTTTACCGTTCTTGTATAAGTATCTGAGAGAGAGAGAGAGAGAAATGTTTTATTGTCGAAAAAATATAAATTTTGTAGACAAAGCAAAATAAAAACAAACAAAGTCAAAACTAAAAATTAAATTAAAATTAAATAAATTTATATAATATAAAACAAAAATATAAAAATATAAAGATGTAAAAATATGGGATAATAAGAATAAGAATGTAACCTACAGCTATATATTCGGTTAGAAAGTAAGTTAATATACAGCTGTAAATTCAGTCAGAAGGTAAACAATAACTAAATCACAAAAAAAAACAAAAGCAATTTGTGTACAAACAGTAAACCAGTGCGTGAGTTGAGCAGAAACGTGCCTTAGTGAAAAAGTCGTTAACTGCATAAAAGGCATTATCTAGGTAGTAGGTAATTTAATTGAAAGTTTGGCAAAATTTGGGAAAAGCCGTTATAGATTTAATTTCGTGTGACAGATGATTTTACATTACAAAAGACCCTTAGGATATCAAACATCAAATAATATTCACTAAACCAGTGGGTGTAAGAAGCTTAATATTAAGTATTAACAATTTTCAACAAAAAAGTCGCTTACTGCATACAAGGCTCTCTCCAGTAAGTATGATTTCAAAACCTTTCGAAATTCAGGAAAAGATCTTATAGACTTGATTTTAAATGGTAGATGATGATAGATGGTGCATTTTTTTGCATTGTACAGTATAGAGCTTTTAACCAACTCTGAGCGAGGGGTTGACAGATAAAGATCATGCTCCGTATTTCTAAGCGGATAGTTGTGAGATGTGAGATTCAGAATCAGATCTACCTATATTTTTTGTTCCTGGGGATATGAATCAGGGATCAATCTTCAAAGTTGATATCCGAGAAAATATCAAAGACAGAATAACCAAAACACACCAACCCAGTTCATCTCACCCGATAATTTTCTACCCCTGAAAACGTGAAATAATTGTCGGTTGAGATAAATGAAGAGCTGTTGTGTTGGGGTTATATTGACTTTGACGTGTTATAGTTTTGAATCATTATTTATTACCGATTCTGGCGGATGCACTAACTTTTAACAGTCCCATGTCAGAATAGGCATATTTAACCATAACAAATATAGAGCCCTTCGTCTCAAAATTTCTTCCACTCGATTTGCATCCCTTAAGGTCGTCTCCTGCAGAGCCTGACAGTCCAGGATTTTGCGATGTTGGCACTAGCAGACACTGGCGCCCCTGTATTTTCTGTAAGAAGTGTGGCCTCTAATGAGTACGTGAAGTGGAATGATTTACGAGGAGCGTTAGCGACCATAAACCTTCACTGCATGCCTAATGAAGTACCGTACCTTTTTCTTCTAGCAATTTCGGAATTATGAACAAGAAAATGCTGAAACAACGTGTTCTATTGTATTAAAAATATTGAATGTTATATCTAGTTTTCTTGAAAATAATGTATCAGAAGATACAAATACCTACTTGTGTAATATTAACAGGTACTGATTTTACAATGCTTTTTGTCAATGAACCATTAAATGAGCACAGTGTAAAGGTTTATTGGTATCAGGAATCTATTCCATTTACTCTCTAAAATAATAAATCTGAAAAATAGTTTCCACAAAATTAGTTCTTTCGGCAATATTAAGAAAAAAAGATCTATTTGATAGATGCTCTTCAATGAGCTTCAACTATATTTGTCGAATCCTTCCCACTGATTGAGTTAATTCGGCATGAATTTTCTGGACAATTACCTATCTTTATTTGGAGGTCAATGATGCAATAAATGTTACACTGAAAAAATCAAAGTACAATGCAAAACAAATAAATGTGCCTTTAAAAAGTACACAATGTGTAAATGAAGTTGATATTTGATGAATAACATCCCTTCTGGTAAATTTGCATGTAAGCTCTGTCTCCTTTTGTTGATTTGTTCAAAGTAAATATCATAATTTATATTTATAATAAGAATTGTATTATATTGATGAAGATCTGGTTAACTAAATGATAACTTTTTATTACTTAAATAATAATAGGTAACCCATTCGTCGAAATTCGACCATAATTCATTATGTTTTAGTTTGAGTTTTTTTTGTCAATGATATAATAATTGCAGATAATTTTTGGGAATTTCGTTCTATTACTTCAGTTGCAAGCTTGTACAAAACGGCATTAGTGTGTGTTGTTTGCCCAAATCATTACAATACATATGAGATTTAAAATTTAATGTTAGTAACAGTTCAAAGAACAAAATACAATGCATTGTAATGTTTCGACTCAATGTTACTTCATCCTTATGACAAAATGAAGAGAATGCGGACCTTTCTCAAAAGTGACTTAGATTCGAAATGTTTTGCATTGCAAAACCTGCGTTGTAAATGCACTAATTCACTATCAAAAGTATTAAAAGTTCTTGAAATGACATTAAGGGCGCATTGAAATATATTCTTCAAAATAATTACATCACTTGGTATACACTATACAGAATATTTAAATTTGCGTTTGACCAGGGCGGTCATTCATGAATAAAACAATCTGACAGCCCTGGCTCATTGACTTCATCAGAGAACAGACGTCTCTGTTCTCTAACTTCGCATCGCAATTGGATTCGTTATTCAATACACAATACAGTTTACCACGAATACAATAAAAACTTTCACTATGCCAAATCTCATTCTCCTCCGTGCTCGTTTTATGCCATAAAACTCGTATACAATCACGTATTAGTATATAGATTGTACATTGATAGCCTTAATCCATCTATCAAGTTTACTATGGAATTAGAAAATAACAAGTTAATTAACTTTCTTGATCTAACAATCAGTAGAGCTAATAATAAACATGAATTTTCAATAAACTGTAACGGGCATATAAAAATGACTGGGATATATTTATTTACAATAGTTTATCTTTATCATTGTTGTTGTACTTTAAGTATTTATATCACAGACTAAATATCCATAACTATATACAAATTATGTGGACTATTTATCTAACTTAACACTTTTTATATTTACACTACACTATTTACAACTATGTACAATTTATATTCAACTATTTACAATTTATATTCACTGCCCCAGACTTACTCGTCTGCACCGGGCGATTGCCCCTGACTGACCCACTGACTCCGCAGCACTCTCCAATATATAGGCAAGCAGAACGGCTCTCGTATTTTCTACACCCATCTTCCGATGCCAAGCGAGCTCTACCAAACTTGCGCGAAGTTACTAGAAGCTTCGGGAATATGTCTTGACCCAGGCATGCATGGCTGACCAATACCACCGATCACCGAAGCCAAGTTCGTTACAATACCATAAACCTAGACACACTGATATTGTTATCCACTATAATTCTAACCCCATATAATTATATCTACAGACTTGTTAATATTATTAAACACATTGCTGTCAACAATGGTTTCAAACTGTAGTTAGTAGATCATCTTCTATCCAAAATTTGTTATAAGGAAGACTTCAAGACTATAGACTATCGAGACAATTAAGAAATCCCTATTTCACCACATTCATATTTTATTTTAGCGAGCAAAAGCCACCTTATGTCCTTTTCTAGGGTTTAATCTGTCTCTATATCAAAATTCATCAGCATCTTAGGCCTTTCTACCTATATAATTTGTTATACAAAATTCCCGATATCACACAACTAAATAATAATGAAATTTCTCTAACAAATTTTTAATCATAATTTTTCTATAATATTCCCCACCTCCATCTCACTTTTGGCCACTCTATTTTTTCTGTTCCTGCAAACTTCTATCAATATGGGGATGATTTGGCTTCGTTTCATATATTCCAACAAAAAACCTGCTGGCTCATTGTCGATATCCACATGCTGCTGAGCTCGCAGCATTGCAATTATTGTGGATAAAAAAGAAGAAGGAGAAGAGGATCTGGAGGGTCCTGCTATTAGGTCGACAATAGATAATCAATGGCTGCAGCTATCAATCAGGCAGGCCTTGGCACGCACCAAATTAACGAAACTCGGTGGATTTTCACGTTGCGTTGCCAATTATGTCGGGAAAGAAACACAGAAAGATCTATCGACAATAGAATGGAAATTAATCATCTCTATTCATAGACTATATTGTTAACTCCGAAATTAATTCCGTTTTTACGGTACGGCATAAAGACAAATGTATTTATTTTTTAATTTATTTGATCTCTTTAATACCTGTGACATTTTCAACAAAATAATAATAAAATCGCAATGTTTGTGCAAATACTATTTTATTTTTATGGAAAGAGGAGTCTATATGACCTCTTTTTATGGAATTTCATGATGGAAAAAAGTAAAATATACGACATTTTTTATTATATTCTATAAAACCCAAGCAGATGTAACACTTTATTGAATATTGAATTTATTTTTACTTCAAACATGACCATATATTTGGCTCTGTCGCTATGCCTGTCTAGTGTTGTTTAAATTCATTCATCATTTATTAGTATTTTTCTTTTGGTCAAGTATCTTGTCTTAGTTTACTTTAAAAGCTGTATTTTAAATGGAATATTTTTCTTTTTTGAGGGTAGTACTCTTCTCCGAATATAGGCGACTTCTCTGCCTTGAAAGTGTTACCACAGATGAGGGGGCCTACAGTTTAAAGTGGTTTCCGAACGACCGATTTTTCAAGATAAATCTCAAGATAAAAAAAAATTGAAAGAAGCTGAGTAGGGAAACGTACTCTAGCTGATTTATCGTTGCCTTACGAGAGGATGAGAATGCGGCAGACGGGAACTCGAAGTTGCGCCCGTATCACCGGCTACTCGTCCGAACAGTTCGCCACGCAGTGCGCTGCTTAACTTCGATGATCGAAGTTGGCCAGTTTCAGCCCGCATCTATGCGCTCCCAAATTATATGAAGAATATTCATCTCACGTTGCCAATTGATGATATCCATTTTTTTTAAATATGATATTTAGATAGGGAAAATACTAGGAGCTAATACTGTCCTGTAAAGAAGTTATACCAGTATTACCTGAAAGAACACGTGGTGGAACTGCACTATTCAATAGAGTTAATGTCAAATTAAAATTCAATTAAAAAACATAATTAAGCATTACCGTATAGACCTTAACTCTAACATAGTTACGTACAAAGCTACAAATTAAATATTTATAACTGCTCAAAAATGATAAATGCAATGAAGCAAGATAAATTATTAAATATTTTGAATTCTATTTCTACTTTGAATATTAAAGAAGAAAATCCAAATGCAAAATATTTTATGGACACAATAAATTATATCATCTTATTTTCCAGATTTATATCTAGACCTGAAGAATATTTCTGTGGATGAGTTTAATTCTTTATAATGCAGAATTTATACCTTGTTATTACGTGAGTCGTGAATTCACAACTAATTTGAATAATTTTGCTTATCCCATAATTTACAGGCTTTATCCAACTTTCTTGCGCACAAATCTGCTATTGAAAATGTGATTAATTTAAATCCAGATTTATATACATATAATTTGAATTTATGTAGTAAAACAAAATTGTTAGATTCAGTCTGTGTTTTCCATATCCATTTGGTTACTTTTTCAACTTGGATGAGATTTCAGTTTTTTTTAAATTTCCAGTATATTATAAATTTAGTTTCAAAATATAACTATTTTAATTATACTTCATACTTTCATAACTTCATAAAATTATACAATGATTTCCATATTTATATATTTTCATACACAACTGTGTTATAAATCAATAAATCTCATTTTGTAGTATTCCGTGAAAGATTGCAAAAGGAGCCCTAATGTCCGCATCCTACTGACGGCTGTCAGGTATAACTACCGACACAATCTCCCCCCTCCATAATCTCCAAACACAGCAGTAGGAAGTTCTGAAAAAAATTGAGAGTATAGTTTACAGGAAAAGAAAAATGGTCTCTCTAATAAGTAAATATTGTTGAAAAGAAATTGAATTCACAAAATCCATTTTGACAAATAAGTCATCCTGGCGTAAAAACGACTATTATGTATGTCAATTGCACAAATTACAAATAAAACAGAATGACATAAGTGAAATGCTTGTATATGATTTTCTATAAACGATATGTCAATGAATCTTTACTTTAAGATACAAGTGTGTAAGAAAACCTAGGTATGTGTCAAATTCAATGCAAGAGTGTGTTTTATGTCGCTACGAGCCATACATAAAAGCGAATATTGCATTTCAAATACCAGTTTCGATCACTTGATCACGTGATGGATAAAATAGTTTTTGGAGAAAATACATTGGTCACGTGCCATTTGGGCTCACGTTGTGGGGGTTCCGCACTTAGGATTTTCGTAGAGAAAAATATTTGTAAACTACTTACAACGAGCCCATTCATTTGATATTGTAACAAGTCTGGGATATAGAGGCGCCGAGCATGCTGACAAGTGTTTACGTTAGTCGGGTGGCGTGAGTGTAAGACATACTGCTATTGGTTATCGATACATGCCAAAACCATATTATATTGAGACCCATCTAGTTTGTTCGCACTATTGATGGAGTCGGAGATCTTTCCTGTAAGCTTCTAGATGGAGTGGGCTTACTCATATATTGGAGATGGTTTCTTATGGAGTACAGCGAGTTAGGTGCAGTCGGTTTCCAAGTATGAAATAATTAAGATTTGGCTCAAATATGTTGTTAATAAAATAAATAAATAAGTAAACAAATAAGCAGTAAATAATTCCAAGGAATGTTTATATTCCCGTTACAATAAGATCACGAGATGTGCTTGAATGATTTTTTTTGTCTTAATCTGCTCTTTGGATTAACAAAATTATTCCTCCGAATCAGAATCTTGTTGATCAACACTATAAGTCCCTGTTGCGGTTACCTAACTCTGTATAACTACCAAATTTCATATTTCTCCTGTAGATTCGGAGAAATATACTATTGCAGACTCACAAACAGAACTTATAAAAGTTATACTTTTCATCGGATGAATTAACGGAAGCCTCAAATGAACTGTTCATGTGAACTGTTACATGTCAATTCTCTATTCGTCTGTTATGGCCTATTTTGGTCGAATCTACAAGATGGAGAGAAGTAAAAATTGATATTTAATTCTGATACAGGGGGTTAATTTTTTTAAAAAATCGTTATGTGTAGGAATTCAAATATATTTGTTTTTATTATCCTAACATAAACAACTTGAACCATATCAAGTGAAATAAACGAAAATTGACTATTGAGCAAAGAATTTTGTAAGAAATAAAGAGTATAGACCTCAAAGTTTACAGGAAAAGTATTATGGTGTCCGTTGGTGACGTCACTCAATAGTTGCTTGTATATTGGATCGAATTATGAATGTTTTTATTAAAAAATATCTTAAGAATAATTGGTGAAAGAGTAATTGGTTCCATTTTAAATGCCACCCGAGTTAAGAGTGTGCAGAGTAATTTTTCGCATTACTTCGGTAAAGTGAATTATAGTTTAGAAGAAATCACGAAATAATTAGATTTAATATGTTGGCATTGAAATAATGGCAGTTTTGCTCAAGATTACAGTATCGACCATCTTTATTAAGAAATGTTGATATTTACTGAACACTACGGTCTGATGTCCAATATTATCCATCTACCATGAAAAAAAGAGATTTTCCTATTTTCTCTCTTTTGTGTATTAGCATTGATGATTTAGGTATGTCTACAGATGAACATTTACCCTAGAATGCCCTGAAAAAGTCTATAGGTAGTATCAATTTGTCTGTACATTGACATTTACAATATTTGTTATATAATAAACTACCAAATGTTTCTATAGTAACAAAATCTGGTCACGATAGATGGATAATATTGGAAATCTGAAAATAATCTGAAGTAAAGGTTATCATTAAATATTTTCGATATTGAAAATAGAGTAGTCGAATAAAATTTACATTATTCGACAAACCTCGTTTCTATATGAATGCAAACAATTGATATTCAGTTTTGGGATTTACGCTAAGCAGACCTTTCTATCAAGATTGACTTGTTTTCATAAAACGAATAATAAAAAGGGTTTTTATATTGTATCGAGCTAAATGGACACACTGTATTTAATGATTGAATTTAAATATAAACAATATCTAAATTATTAATCTAATTCTACATAATAGTGTCACGATAAAAAAAAATATTTGATAATGTCCACGGTTTCGCCTATTGAAAATTACTAGTTACACACCAAACTCGACTCAATCTGTAGATATATGTCGTAACCGAATCTCATCATCTAAGTAAGTACTCCTAAATGTTACATGTCTACTAAAGAGACTCTATGCATGATAATGTGAGCGAAATTAGCTGTGATACATTTTCCAGGTTTCAGGTGAGATGGCACACATTAAAAATGCACAACGCATTCATCCACTCTCTCAACGCAGAAGAGTACGAATTCTTGTTAGATTCAAAACTAAATAGTTAACTCCCGTTTTGTGAGCCAGATTGCTGAAAGCCCTATTGGTAACATAAATAATTTGTATTTCATTTTCTATTGTTTAGGAGAAATGGGAAGGAAACTGGCCTGATAACTTTTTAGTTATATATTGCTCTTAGAAATTATCGATATATTTCAACAAATACTTTGCTCAAAAAATTGCGAAAAGCTGTTGTTTTCATAATTGTAATATTTGTTTTTATTATTTCTTCATTGTACCTACCTACATTAACTGGCCTGAGATTACTTATACTTATTAAAACCAGCGGATTTGTCCGGCCTAGCTGCCAGTGAAAATCTTGTCGGAATTGGTTTTGCCGTTACGGAGATTCTCCGGAAAAAACATAAAGCTTTTCTGTCAATAGTAACACATCTAGACATCTATATGCAATTAGTTAAAACCTGTTATTTTGAATTTACATACATACACTACGATTTTGTTTATTTGTATAGATTAAAAAAAAATAATAAAAACAGCCGAAGTTAAACCTTACAATATTAGCTACCTGCCAGTGAAAATCCTGTCGGAATCCATTCAGCCGTTACGGAGATTAGCCGGAACAAACAGACAGATAGACAGACAAAAAGTATAAAAATTGTTGTATTGTTTATAAGTGACACATATACTTTCATATTCAATTAGTTAACACCTTTTATTTAGATATTACAAAGAGACATTTCGATATAATTTATTAGTATAGATGAAGATATCGAATAAAACCACTCCTTGGTCTTTATCTATTAGTTCTGGAAATATTAAGGTCACAAATAAGTTGTCCACACGTACATAAACGTAAAGACATCCTGCTCAAAAACTATTCTTTTCAACTTTAAGGATCTTGAAACGTGGACATTTGTTAAAATTAGATATAATTTTGGAAACACGAACCCATTACAACAGCTTATTATTCTTTTTATAGCCCTATATGATATTAAACTCTACTCTAGTCATTCTATGCTTGATTGTGTTATTTTGTAGGTAACAGCGTCAAATTATGAAATAAGTTTTTAAATGAAAATGTTCTATATTATAGAAAAAAAAAGTATCGAAACTTTGTGCTGAGCTCATAAAATTTGTTTAAAGATGAAAAATGCAGTCTTTGAATTATTTCTAGTCCGGACTGCAAATGATATTATTTTCCTTACGCTGGAATCTAAGCAGCAGACCCGGTGATATCGGAAAATTTAGTAGCACTTGAAGCTACTAGGTTTAATCCAACTTTACTGCCGCTAAAGTAGATACTAGGAAGAAAAGATAAATACCCTAGTGAATTCCTATACAGGGTTGGGTAAACGTGTGAAACACTTGATAACTGGCTGACTTATATTGAAAAAAATCCCTGACAAAAGTTTTTGAAGTAATTCAGTTATCTTGAGTAACTTTCTTTAATTGTGAACAGCTACGCTAATTTTCGAGATAATTTTAAATGGAATACACTGTAAAATTTTGGTTTTGTAACGAGCTTGCGATGTAGCTTTGGCGCCATTACGCGGAGGCATGTGCGATTTGTCAGAGGGCGGAACATCATGACGAGTACGGACGTTGGTGGGGGCCGGGTGGTATGAGTGTAAGGCATACTCCTATTGCTATTGGACACCGATGCATGCTAAGGTCAAGATTATATCTCAATAGGTTTAGTAAGTTCGCGCAGTTGGTGGAATGTTCATGGCGTTGGAAGATGTCGGTGGAAGATTCGAGATGGAGGGGCTTGCCAATATATTGGAGAGGATTGACTGCGCAAATAGTTCAGTCGATTCCATGCAGTAGTAAGATAATCAGATGGTCAGTCGGTCAGTACGGTGAATACGGTGGACACGGGAGTACAGTGCAGTCCGTCAGTTCGATGGGTCCCTAGTAGGGAGCCACCAACAACATAAATAAATAAAGCTCGGTACAAATACGGTTGTAAATAATATAAATAATGAATATAAATTGAACATAGTAGTCGATAGTGTATCTAGTGTAAGATATATAAATAGTATAAATGAAAATCTATGATATTTTAGAGTGAAAATAAATAAACTTGAAAATAAATTAATCCCAGACGTTTTTCCGTTACACTTTGTATATGGCCACTCTCTCAAAAAATTAATGGTATAGGCTTTGGTGGATTTACATCTTGGGTTTATCTATATCTATATAGTTTAAATGAAGGACTGCTTCGGAAGAAAAAAAAATTGAAAAATGCGCTTTCACTTTGAGAAAACCGGTCATACACTACAAACATCAACATTATATATAATCTAAATATGGGGCAACCTTTTTTAGAAAATGTAGTAAGTACGAGTTGATCTCATACTTCGATGGTTCCATACATTTATATTAACATAAAGCGTAGTAAATCCAAGGAACCTATTGGAGAAATTGTGACTTATAAACAACGACGTATTTAATTTATTTTCATAAATAAAAAAGTCAATATTTGGAATGCTATTATAATATTATCTCATATCATTAGGTACATAAAAGTTTTGCGTTATTAATTAAAAAATGCGAATCTTAATAGAAGGAGTTAGAAAAGTACAGTACACTTGCAACATAAGTGGTATGCTATCATCGAAAAATACTGACATAAATTATTGCTTTTCAGCAATTTTTCATAATTATCATCTCATCTGGAAAAAAAGATAACAGCTCTTTTCGACTTCTAGAGCATATCCTCTTGATTTTATTGAGATACAGTGGTATTCTGTCATCCACTTGCAAACTTCATTTTAACGATCATAGAAAAAAAGTATGAATTCATTTATTCTCAAACCGCAGCTCGGATAACTTGTAGAACAAGTTTTATCGCCAAATTTTTAACGATGATACCTCAAGTTAACATGTATCCGGGTAGAGATATAAGAGATATGAAAAATGACGTGCCTTAAAGTGAACGATTACGAAAATTAACTTTTCCACAAGTTAAAGGTTGACATTACACGCAATTCAGTATTCATCCTTGGTATATAGTATGAGAAAATTGAGAAACAGAAGTCGGATGTTTTGACGGGGCAGCATTTAATATTTAACAATTAAAGTGACAGGCAACGAGCAGCCTGTCGTTTTAGATTAAGTTATGCAAGCTATTTTATGCAGTATTTCTATTTAATGGCTTACTCAAATACGAAATATGGGATTGAAATGGATGGCATAACAACTGAAACAAAAATGTCATTTTATTGCTTATTTTAAGGATGGATTTCTCGATAAACCGCCGGTGTGTCATAGCATTTGAGATCAAGTGATCGGAAAATTATAACATTTTGAATCACTTGAAACTTTTATGAGTGAGAATATTTAATTCAGCAACATTGAAAGAAATGCACAATAATCTTCACCAATGTAATAAACAAATATTGCAGAATTTATTTTTTCTTACCTCGTATCTTTTAGTATTACCTGAATAAAATGAATGAATCTTTCATTTAGTGATAGTATTTTTTAATTCTTAATTCAAGTATTTGGATAGTCTTTCGTAATTTCAAATATTTACAAAACCATTTTGAAGATCAATTCATTCATCTTTGAATAGATATAAAACATTATGAACATGTTTAGTTGATGGAAGAATTTGGTGCTTATGAAACCCGTAATTTAATTTTCTTGTAAGGTCGATTTTGTGGAAGAAACTAATACTGGGAAGTAAATAATTTGACATCATTTGTGGGAAAAAGATCTGAGCAAAGGATGTTCCGTGTTAGGGTTATTTATCAAATTCTTGAACCATCCCAGATCAGTGCGGAAATATTCTGTAATACGCAAACAAGTCAGCGGTATAAAAAAAATGAGAACCCGAAAAAAACAAATAAAATATCTAAAACGTTAAAATATCCCTCGCCTTCGCCAAAAACCATGAGTAGATATTCTGGAGGTGAAATCTACCTTCGCCAAAAAAGTCCCTCTGGAAAGATAGTTAAAATTGACCTTATATAAGTTAGCTGATATATATTATAGTTGAATCTTAAAAACTGTACATTGATTTTTCCCATTGTCCTTTATCAAGATCACTTGATTTATGCAAATGTTTCAATATTCAACATAATATGAATATGTGAATACATGAACTTGAGATATTTATAGAATGTCGGACGTTGTTGATATGAGAAACTTGCGTGTCCTATAAAATAAAAAAAGACCTGCTCTTTGCTTTCATTCATCATAATGTAAGCTCAAGGCATAATAAAATTTTTACAGCATAATAGTATAGGCACATAAAGGACATTCCCAGTATTCTTTGAACTGCATGGTGGGTAGGTATATCATGACAGTTGAGGTGGTTATACTATAATAGTATGCGGCTCTCATTTCTTACGTATTTCCACGTCTAGTCTAGTTCATAACTTCAAAGCTGTGATAATTCTTGCAAGTTTGCGCAATTTTGTGATAGCTCATTGGTTTTAGGGGGCATAAACTTACATGTAAACATTTGAAAGTTGTTTAAAAAAATAATAGCAAATTACTCAAAAACTATTGATGTTAATGATTTTTTTCTAGAAATCTTTAATGAGAATAAAATGTATATCTTCGAAAAACCCGACTCGAACGGCGCATTTGATTTGGATGTTTTTTTTTTGTGAATTGTTTGTCAATTTTTCTGCAAAAATACTGTAGTTGAAATTTTGTTAAAAAGTCAAATTTGAGACTATACGGGTCACATGAATGATATGAAGTTCTTTAGCTGACAATTGCAACACCCCGTGGGATACAGCAGCTACAACAGGCAATGTCAACTAGGCTCAAACTGTAGCTCTATGTTTAATGAAAATTTTGGTCTTTCATTCTCTTTTTTATCTCTGTTATTAAAGAAGGAAACATTTCGGCTGATAATAAGTGAAGAGGAAATGTTCGTTTAATCTTTTAAAGCATGAAAATTTTATAAAACAAAAAAATATTTTGTGATTTTATCCGGTGTGGCCTTCAATAGCATTCAATCGACGTGTTGTCGAATTACCATGATTAGAAATAATATCTTGAAGAATACTATTCGAAGTTCCTGATGACTGTCTCGCAAAGTAGGTCAATGACAAATGCTCGTATGCAGCTGGTTTCTAAGATGTACAATTGGATTGAGATCTGGGTTGCATGCTGGCAAACTTATTCGTTCAACTTTGACTTTGTCCATATATTCGCGCGGTCGTGTATTTAATGCATTAACACAAAATCGTCTCCGATGGAATGTGAATTGGGAATAGGATATTAACGCTTTAAAATATTATTCTTTTCGGAAGATTTAATATTTTTATTAGATTTAATAGATTGAACGTACGTTTATATTCTCGATATTCCTACTAGTCTTTCGTTTTTGCATCTGAAGTGTTTCTTTTAAAATACTGTAACAACAAGTTAATTAAGGACTAAAATGTTCCTATTACTTTAGGTTCGCCTCAGGCAGATACACAAGTTAGACTAAAAACTAGCTAAGAACACTCTCGATCATGGAACATGTCAAACATAAAAATCTCAGTCAATATTTTTATATACCGATATATACGTTAAACTTAATTAAAGAGCAATGCTAAGAATTCTCCATCTCACGTCTTGAACAAAAAAAGACAAATCAAAATAGATCCATCCTTGTGGGAGATACGATCCCACAGACCTCCTCACAGATACACACCTCAAACTGTTTTTATTTGGTGGATGTTCACGCCTTTTGAATACTAAACGTAATCCTCTTTTTTCATTTGATAGATGATTATTCAATATATATGAGAATACGACAAAATTGAAGAAGAAACCATATCCGGCAACGTTTAAATTGGATATTTAAAAAAAACATTGATCATTTTGATAATTAATGTTACTCTCAAAAGTGTTAAATATATATTTTTTGTACCGACTTTATTTGTCCTCAATCTAACTAATCTAACAACTGCACAACTTTTAAATTACCAGCACCAATACAGTTAATATATTACTTTGCATTTTTCAGAGCATCAACTGATAAAGACGGTCCAATTTTTTGTAAGAAAATAGTGTAAAATAGTTTTTTATTATACAAGGGAAAAAAGTGTTAGATTTTAGTTCGAGGTTGTGCGAAGCGGAGGGAGACAAAAATCCGGGAGCTAAAATCTAATATTCTTCTCGTGTACAATATGTTTTTCTGTGACGGGAAAAACGATGTTTTATTGTTAAAAAAATATTACAATATAATAAAGTCAGAAAATTATCGAAGTGAAACTTGAAGTTTTAAACTGGTAGGCTGTTCTACTTATAGCGACAATTAGACATGGGTTTCTAAGAAAACCTTTAAAGTAATCAAATATCTGTTAATTTAATGTTTAAAAAATTACGAACTTAGTGTTTGGTTACTTGTAAAAAATGTCTGATTTCGAGTTTCGACTTCACCGGAGAAGTATCACAAAAATTATAGCCAGCTAAATCGCTAAAAGTAGGTACTTACTCACTTTTTTCCCGTGGGAATAAAATTGTCAATCAATTTCTGAGTGTTGTATTTATCATGAAAATTGTTGAACGTTTTAATTAATAATTCCTTCGAAATTGTCTGTTTCCAGCATTTTCTGACTAAATAAAGTATATTATGTCCAATCCAAACATAAAAGTGCAGAAAATTAATAAAAACTTTAAGTCGGAATTTCTTTTTCGGGAGAAATATCCCAATCGAATAATGCTAGTAATCATATTTTCATTAATCCTGCAAGAGGAAATTTCTAATTTTCGAAAAGAAATCCTTATAGGAATGCCTCATTTTGGGGGTATTTTTCTGGAAAGAGAAACATAATGAAAAAAATATAATAATTAGAATCTCTGTATGTTTACTATGTAAATCGCGCAAAAGTTCATAGAAAAAACAATCATACAAATGAATTATATCTGCTCAGGTTTTCCGACAAAAACGTTATACCATCACCAAAGACCTGCTTGCTTACATTAAATTAAAATTTTAACAGCATAATAGCATAGTCACATAAAGAACATTCTCGGTATTCTTCTAAATT
Source organism: Crioceris asparagi (assembly GCA_958507055.1). Taxonomy (NCBI): domain Eukaryota; kingdom Metazoa; phylum Arthropoda; class Insecta; order Coleoptera; family Chrysomelidae; genus Crioceris; species Crioceris asparagi. Next base: position 14,831,624 of record OY293827.1, on the reverse strand, counting down.
ATATGCTATCTCCTGACAGGAGCAGTGGTCGTTGTAGTAGTATAGTAGTAAACCGTTGCTGCCGTTCTCATTTCTTACGTATCTCCACGTCCGTCGTTATCGGTGTTAACTTGACATCGGACATACACACCACCGATATTGCCGAGCGCAGTGCGCGCGACTGCCGTCTCGACGCTCTTCCACAGCAGGAACACGGGGCGACGCTCATTCCGTGCCGCGTCGCGTCAAAGTTAGCAACGCAAGATCCTGCTGTGTGTGTGGGTTCCTGAGAGAGCGTTGAGCCGACGAAGACACTCGAGGCACACGAATACTCCTTTTTGGTGCGTTGTTGCGAACTTTTTCTTTGGGCATGCGAATCTCGTGCGCTGCTGCTTAGCTCTGGGAAGTGGGTGAATAGATAGACAGACGTTGGTTTTTGTTGTTGCAATATATATATATATATATAGAGAAGCTCTTTCGTGTGTGGTAGTGTTGGTGGGTTTGCTGGTAAAGTTTGAGAAGGTGTCTGTATAGTTTACGAACTATTGTTGATGTTTGTGTAGATATAAAGTTCAGAGAGAGTGAGAGAAAACATGAAGTGAAAGGTGAGCGACGTTACTGTTTACGAAGTTACCTGTTTATGTTGTTGTTACTAAAGGAATTTTCATATTGCTTGATCTGCATCAATATGTACAGTGTTGGAAACATGGCTAAACTGTATATTATAAAAAAAATCAAATGGATCACCCTGTATATTTTGATATTTTTATAAATTAAAATTTTCAACAATTCAAATGATATACTGTTTGGTGTAGTCTTTTAAATTCTAAATAAAATATTTTCTTTCTTGTTAGTTTTAATGTTCTTATTTTTCTGTAATAAAAACTTTTTTATATTATCTTTTAAATATTTGAAAAACCCTACGATGTATACTAACCAAAGCCTGTATCATTTATAATGTGGAAAGAATCTCTATGTGATAAAATATACTGGGTGGCCTTTTCTAAAAATCCATTGATTACGTCCTAATTATCAGACATCTAATATACTACCACATCTGTCCAACCCTGTATAGATCTACAGAGTGGGATTTAAAAAAATATAATATATAATTTATGCCATTCACGAATCATAAAATAATAAATAAACACAAATGTTTCTTAAATCTTATTATTGTTCAGAAATAAAGAAGAATATCTTTGTCAGCCCTTATCTAGAGAATAAAAGAGATTTTTGAGACAACATTCAATAGAATTGAAGCCTCAATCCAGGGATATAATCTATATTATTCTGTTGATATTACCGTGAATGTTATGTAATTGGGGTATGCCGTTTATTTAATGGATTCAATTTAAAAAAGTATTTCCTGTTAATACCAATTGCCATTAGATGTCTTAGACGAAATGTAATAGAAATTTAAAAATACGTGAATAAGATTATTTTTGGAAAATAATGATCTTAATACACAATACTATTTGCCTTCCATCTGTAAGTACATTCTTACCTTTCTGGGAAGATTTCTTATACAAATTAATACCTATTTTAAGTTTTTCTCACAATTTTCAAGCAGTTTCAAAATTCACAGCCCTAGAAGGCAAGGGCCCTATAAAATCATATGAAGGGACCGATGCATTAGTAGAAATTACAAACGATTGTTTTTTACCAATAACTCAATATCCTCAATATTAAAAACTATTTTTATTTCAATTTCAGGCTCTCGTACTCTCGATTGAAAAAGAGGATCAACTTTCTTTTGTAATTAAAAAAACTTCAAATTTGGTAATCATTATTAGTTAGGTGAATCACGTTTTCTAGATAAACAAATTATGATATTAGGGTTGGATTTTAAGACGCAAATTAGAAAATTTAAATTGAATTTTTTGCCATACCAAATGTTAAGGCTGATTATAATTAGAATGAATATATCTTTCTATGATTTTAAAATGTACAGTGCTGACGAAAGTTCACGAGAATCATTGACCTTTTCCCCATTTTTATTTCTGAAACCAAGAATAATTTATTCGAAAATTACTCTTCCAATTCGCTAAAAATTCCAAAATCACGAAAGTATCTCGAAAGTCGTAAGAATTCCTAAGTACCTACTAGTTTGAATGTTTAAATATTATACATATAGGTACTTACCTAAGCTACCCTGTATCTGTTGAAGCGATTAGCCTGTAGCATTAATGTGGAAGTCATATTAACTAATTATAATAAAATAGCACGTTTAATATGCGGATATAGTATTCAGTGAACGTAATAGACATTCGAACGAATATAAATAATGGAATTATAAGTGATTGTGAATCGTTTAGTGGTAATATTGAATTTCGCTTAATATGAAAATTAATTTTATTAACCTGATAAAATTAATATGTGGTTTGTGAATTATCTGCAGGCTAAATGCTATGATGTTATGTAACATGCTGTTTATAGTTTATCGATAAACAGATATTTAATTGGAAAAACACGGAAACATCAGTTTCATATCCTATTTCTATATCAATTTGAGTGTAAAACTGAAAAATGTATTCAGATTTTAAAATATTTGTATCTAATGTAGAAAATCATAATCTGATGATCATGTTATCATCTAAAAGGTGTACCCTTGATAAACAGGCGGATACGTTGTACCCGCTGTTTTCTAATATAGAAATGTTTAAACTTTAATTTGATAACTTGATACTGTAACTCGATAGGTACAGTAGTGAATCAGAAAAACATAAATAGTAGGGCGCCAATTTATTGAAAAATAATTTTACGTGGCACGCATATATTTATATTTTCTACTTAGTAACTAAATACTAAGTTTTAACAGTAATTTCAGGCTGTTACTTTACTGGTATGGTTACATAATGAGGATCAGGGTTGGTTCAGTTTCAGTCCAATGTGGTAAATAGTAGGTATCTTCTTCAGTTTTCCAGACTAGCTTATAAATGTTCCCATAGTCATTTTATGAATATGTAAATCTACATGAATGGTGCATTTTCAAATTTCATCGATTTCTGACAATGCCCCTTGAGAATGACGACTAATTATAATTTGACTGACACATCTATCGCTCGAATACTTTTTCAATTGAAGCAAATATGTCGTTTTCCTGCTTGTATGAATATTTATTTTACATGTCATAGAAGGAATAAATTTTTATTTTATTATCAATAAATTAATCTTGTCAGGCTAAATTTCCGATCACCTTGTTTACATAGAAAAAACTGCATGCAAAAACATTTCCAATTTAGATCATGATGTCGATATGAAAAAATGGGGGCTATATTTTTTTGGCATGTTCGCTCGCAAGATATCGTCACAAGTATGGGGAGAATGATAGAACGTTCGGTATTATGTCCGAAGAGAATATCTTTTTTTCGAATACAGTGTTCTCTCCATACCTTTTTTTTGATTCAATATAATACTTTCTAAGGGTCGATATCCATATTTATTATCGAATAACTTCTCTTATATTCCATCACTTTGTAACGGTAAAAATACGATCTGATTTTGTTATTCGTAGACGAAAGACTTTTCCGACATTCGAAAGATTTTTTTACAAAAACTAGAACGTACTTTATTTGTTAGTTCACTGAAAAATACAAAATAATATTAATTCCACTGATGCTAGAAATTTTGCAGTTATAAGTAGATAGAAGACTTCTGGCACCAAGTTCAAAGAAACCATACCAACCGTGGAATTAATTTTAACTTGCATAAACTCATAAAGTCAGTCACAGTTTTTGTAAGACAGTTTTATCTCCCATTTATTAGTGTATCATTAGTCATTAAAATCATTCAACTTTCAATCATATTCACAGATTCGCGGAAAAAACATACTCCAGACTTTATTGCTGTAATTTGGCCACCTCATTTTTCCGATTTTCGAAAAATAATGCCCCCCAATAAAGAGCAAATACATTTTAGATTTCATCACTGTTGTAATTCGGAAACCAATGGGTTTTCCAAAATACATCCCATTTAAATGTTGGTTTCTGCTTTAGTTCTGTAGTATCAAATTTCGTAAATATATAGCTAATATATTGTTGTATTACATGAATCTTCAATGTGGGCTAGTTTTTTGAAATCCGTTCCAGCATTTTTATTCTGTGTTTTTCCAGTTATACAAATTCATGTTGCTGTACTCTTCATATTTGTTAATGACGATTCTTCTTTATTACTGCTACAACAAAACACAAAATCCATATACCTACCTATTATCTCTGCTTGTATCAAAATCAGGACACGCCGTTTGTTCGGTTTCTATGCAAATTATTATTATTATTATTATTACTACTATTATTATATTCAACAGCAGTTAGCGTCCAAGCCGTTGAGAATATTGTTGTTGGGATAACATGTCTTTGGTTTTTATTATTATAAGATGTATTATTCCACTTTATTTTGTGCTTTGTTAGTTTTGTTCTTTGTTTAGTTGTAGACAGTCTTAAATATAGTGTTGAAGATAGTGCATCATAGTGCCATTTATTGTTTTCAAGTTTTTGTCAAACCTGTTTTTGAAGATGTTCTGATTTGGGGCTAGGATGGTTTCTTCATCGAAAGCATTCGACCTGTACACTACACGATTTCATAAGAAGTTCTTACGCACCAGGCACGGGTTTCTCTCCTTTTTTAACTTTTTAGTGTCCTCTGATTTTGTTGGTATTTATGGCAAAGAAATTTAGATTAAGGTCATCACAGTAGTACTTGTTGAAAATTTTAAAAGTTTCTAAAAGCCCTGTCTCTTCTTTCATTGAGTATAGTTAGCCTAAATGCGCCAAGGCGTTCTTCATATGGTTGGCTGTTGGGATCCTGGTAAACCTTCTTTGGACTCTTTCCAGTACCTCTTTATCCTTATAGTCGTATTTCACACTGCTTAAGCATATTCAAGCTTTGGTGTGACATATGTTTTGTAAATCTTATTCATGTATTCTGGTGATTTGTTGGAAAATACTATTTGTATTAGGTAAGTTAAGTTACCCTTTTTTACAATTTGATTAATGTGACTTTCCCATTTTAAGTGTACCCGTAGTATCACTCCAAGGTATTTTTGCTTCGTCACACTTTTCAGTTGCGTTCCATGCAGGGTGTATGTGTTGTGTGGGTTTTTGCTCCTACGTACAGGACAGGACAGTGCATTTATCCTTATTAAGTTTAACCCTACATTAGTCGGGCGGTATTTTAAGCAACCAAGTTTCGATCCATGATTCAATTGTTGTTATGCCCTTGATGAAATTTGCCAGGTCTAAGAGTGGATTGCAGTAAAGTTTGGTATCGTCAGCGAAGAAAGACATATTTATTTTCAATTAACCTGCATTCTAAATATCCTGATCAAGTTCTCGATCTCCAAGAAACCTGGAGACACAAATGAGTGAATTACATTCAATAATGATAATTCAAGTTAGGGACATTTCGATTAGATTATTTCTTATAAACTATATACATACTATTTTTAACTTCATTCCGTACTTCGTTTAGAAATCTCTGTAATTTTGAATTGAATATAGGATTTTATGTGACAATTTTTGAAATACATCACTTCTGCAGATAAATAATACTCTATATATCAGTCGACATACTGCTCCAATCCACGGGGAAACGGTAGAAATGTAAGACTGAATTCTTGTTCTCATAAATTTTGCAACCCACTAAACACCATTTTCTTCTGTACTTGACAAGCAAATATCCAAATGATTTGGAAACAATATTGGGTTACAAATTATAACTTTCCTACCGCTATTCCTGGAAGCTATGTAAGAGGAGCTTATAATCGTGGTGAAAGTAATTTTCAACAGATTTAGATTTTAAAAAACATATATTTTGTATGAAAATTATCCAATTGGCTTGTGTATGCATTCATTTTTTTCAGCGTATCCAGAAAAACAACAATGGCCATATTACATTTTCTCCCAAGACGAAGCATCTAGCCAGAATATGAATAAACAAATAGGTAGACTTATGTAAAATTGTTGTTGTCCGGTTTTCAACAGAGTTATACTTTTCACAGCTCCCTCAGCCTAAACATATCTTAATTTCTCTATTTCATTCATTCACTATTTTCGCAACAGGTAATGTGTAATAGCCGAAAAATATGTTTTACCCAAGACTATAGCGCAAGCAACGGCTCCAAGTATTTTGATTATAGAAAAGGCGAATCTTTGAGAAAAGGCAGGGAAAAAATGATGTTCTGATGAAATTTCATATTATATATATTTTGTTTATCATGGTATCAGTCATTGGTCTGTCTGTGCCAAGATTATCTCGGGAATGGATTTTGATTTGTAGGATATCGATATCGCTCGTCGGTGACACAAAGCGGGAAGAGAATAGCTGAAAAAAGTGTTTCGCTGAAGACTGTGGCCCGAAATAGGCTGTAACGTTTTTGACAAAACTTGTCCCAAACATTCCGCTTGACACTGGAATAAAAAATTCTGTCAACATTCTGGATAAACGGTTCCTGCTACGTCAAAATTTAATACGATCATTGTTGTTTGTCTTGGCAGGCTGCGGGAGAAAAATAAAAGCATGGTCACACGACGAGCAGATGAGTCAATTTTTATATTCGATATGGAATTGTTTGAGAGCGGTAAGAACTTGTGTGTCTGGACACACTATAATTTTATATCAGAATCTTATTCAGTACAATATAGAAAAAGCTTGTCTTGTTCTAAAGCCAAAACAGCTCCTTTGTATGTTAAGAAATTTTGATATAGAATATTCTGTTTCAGGTGACTACACAACAGGACAATTTTCATATTCGATATTTACCTGTACAACAAACAGAGGCATATCACGTGCAATCGACCATATCGTCAAAGAAAAATTTGACTTTTGTGCTGCATTTTATATATAAAGAGACCGTGTCCTTTCATACAGTGTGTGTGTGAGCTTGAGTGTAAGCAGCGAACTTAAACTTTTTCAGCTCGTCGTTTTCGTGTATTTTTATAGGTAAAAGACCGATCCGACGATATATTATTATATCGTTCGAACGTGTGTTTGCGGTGTGGTATACGGACAAGTATGTGCATTTTGTGGTTGAAGAAAAACCCCCATAGTTTTGAATAATACAAGTGCGGTTTAGGAGTTTTACGGTCGAAGGCCGACAGCTCAAATATTCATAGGGAGATGCTATATAGAAGAGTGTAGCGAGAGAAAGAAGGTAAGGTATTTTTCGATCATGAATCATTTACCTTTTTATCCGACCACTATTTAGACTAGGTATAGAGCCCTGAGGAAGCATGCCGATAGTTTTGTAGGTAAATAGATTTGTTTGTGATACAGTAACAAGTAGGTATATTCTTATTTTTGACCGACGAACCCTAAACGGAGGAGGTATACAATTCGACTGTGTGCTTTTTTTTTTTTTTTGATTTGTGTGCGCCTTTCATTTAGTAATCGTTGTCCGATTTTGATGATTTTTGATTCATTTGAAAGAGGAGCCTTGAGAAATGGTCCCATATTCATAAAAACGGGAATCCGACATCTCTTTCCCTCCGAAAACCGCCTCCGAAGGGGGTGGAGGGGGCAAATTTTCTCGAAAATTGAAAATCTGATATGGTATAATTATTATATAAATATATATATAAATATTTTTTACAAAAAACTGGACCGAAGTTTTAGTTGATGCACTGAAAAATAACAAATAATATTAATTCTATTGGTGCTGGTACTTGTGAAGTTGGTGCCATATGTTATCAATCTAACTGCAATTGCACAACTTCAAAAGTAACAGCACCAATAGTATTAATATTATTTTGTATTTTTCAGTGCACCAACTAATAAAGTCGGTCCATTTTTTTTGGAAAAATATCTATTTCATGCCTGTTCGAGCCTTTTAAATACCTACTAAACTTGCTCCGATTTTCATGATTCTTTTTTCATTTGATAAACAAGCAAAGTCGGATCAATTTTTTGTATTTTTCAGTGCACCAACTAACAAAGACGGTCCAATTTTGTATGAAAAATATTTATAAGGTTTTCTTCATGCGACCAAAAATTAAAAATCCTTAAGAGATCTATCTGGTGTTTGTCTTACTGTTCTGTCTTCTGCCACTATTGAGTCGACCAAACTAATAAAAACGTACTTATACGGATTTTGGTGACTCAATCATGAACACATTTTCAGTTTGAAAGTTAGTTTTGAGGAGCAAATTAGAAAGAAATGTTTTCTTCAGGGTCATGGGAAAATAATGAATAATTACTTCAGCGATTTTGGATATAGTTTTGAATTTGAAACAATAGTTTGCAAAGTTTTAGCTTGGATATCATTACATGATTATAAGACATTCATTCCTTGAAATCGAAATCCATTTAGTCTTTATCCAAAGTTTTTGTATCTTTCCGATTATATTTAGCAGATGGATAAGTAGAGTGTAATCATATAGAATTTATGTGTGATGATTCAGTATGAAAAGAATTCTTGTGTTGTCTTCCTAACTCAAACTACATTGAAAGACGAGGTGAATGCAAGAAGCATTTGCACTTTCGCTGAGAACTACTCTTGAAACTGAAACAGAAGCAGATTGAGAAAGACACTAACACACAGTCATGCTCCTTAATTCTGTTCCAAAGTTGCAACAAAAGAAACATTGCATTGTATTCGAGTGGTGCGCGTCCGGTTTTTTCTTTCTTCATCATCCGACTTTTTCGCCGACACTTTCAGCTCATTGAAAAAAATTCTCCCTCAATATTTATCTCAAACTCAAAAAAGATCTAGACAACTTGTGCTTGAAGTGAAAAGTTTTTTACAAAGTTTCGCAAATATAATAACTTTGAAGTTATTGTGTTGCTGGCGTGTCGGTCAATTCCCCATCACCCTTTTTTGAAAAGCATCAAAGTTTAAGAATGCGGTAAAATATACAATGTTTGTTTTTGGGGTTGTGTTGAGGAAATATTTGGCCTACGCTGACGTTGGTTCTTTTCCTTCTTGCAGATGTTTATTCAACTCATTCGATATTTCAATGATGGAAATTACTACATGTTTACACTGAATTACTTGGTAGGTATTTGAATTGGCTGAAAAAGAGAGTATTTTCATAAGCGTTTAACGACTAGTCTTCTGTTACACTTATTTAGTAGTAATCTAAGATTATGACATATAGAGCAGGATCCCGACGACTTCATAAGGACAGTATTGTTATTTCTTAAACGGTAAAAAATAAAAGGATGGTTAAATTGGAGAAAGGTTACGTAACTAAGACTTCCTCATTATTCCGGATTGCAAATTTAAAAAAATCAAAAGATCCTTTAATATTTTGAAAACACTGAAAATTATCGATTTGGTTTTTATTAATTTTCTGAACTGATACTCGGAGGAGAAAGCTTAAATTTTGTTTATGCATGTAATTCACCAAGTTGAAGATGATGGAATTATTAGAAATATTTTATCATTTCTATTTTCAGAGATATGCTTTACGACCTTTTTTATGGGCGCCATTTGTTTTTATTTTTTATACCATTAAATGAAGCCGAAAATCTCTTGTGGCCATGATGATGAGGAAACAAAATACAAAATTTAATTTCCATGAAAACAGTATACAGTATTCACTCTGCAGCAATGAATAAATCAAATTCCTTGTTGAAAAATAACGAATTTATTAAAAAAATCAAAGAAATTGAAAATAATGAATAAACATAAATAAATAATTAAAAACAAGCTCAATGTGACCGCTACTATTTTCAATACATTTTTGTGTTTTTAGACGCAACTGTCCCACTGCACATTATCGAGTGCAGGTGTGATGTCTCTAAAAGCTGAATTAATTCTTTGATGCAATTCTTCAACACTATTCACCTCATTGTGATATATTTTTATTTTTAGTCTCATATAATAATTGTTCCAAAAACTTACTGTTGTTGATGGAAAATGTTAGATGTGCACCAAATTTTACGCCTCATTTAAATCAAGCACGTTAATAAATATATTAACTTTCTTCAGTCTCATATCATTTGGCATTAAGAAAGGAACCGTTTACAATTTTCCTTTAGCTTAAAGCCGATGCTTTAAAAATTCGTATTTAAGATCGCCTATTTGAGATTACTATTTCAAAACGATGTGCAAACTTAGGAATTAGTTTTAAATAGATTTTGAAAGAGCTTTTTTAGATAAAGGCGGATGTTGTTGCGCAAAAATGCACACAGCCGTATGCATAATAAAATTTTAGCACAAGCTACTAGCGTCGTGTTTGTGTCTAACGAAGTAGCCATTCGTTTAAAAGTGACAGCACAATGCTAGTAGGGTTACTACTGAGACGATTATATAAGCATGCGACATATGCGGTCATTTTACGAACTATCACCACAACCGACAAAATCGTTTTTTTCCTATTAATCATAATGACATTTGTCACTAGTAGCTTCAAATTTTAATCAGGAACACTAGCGCGGCCATTCTCGCGGTGATATTTTTTTTTCGTCAATATTTTATAGCTAGTTCAATTTCAATTGTATACCCAGTTCTAGATTTCTAGTCAGCAATATGACTTGACTCGAGATGAACTTGGTGAAAACTAAAGTAATGAACCAAGACAACCATCAAATCACTATTAACAATGTGACAGTAGAAAATGTAGAAGAATAGGTACATATATTGAGGTCATCTCATTACAATCGGAAAAATTAATCAGACAGCAGAAATTTCAAGACAAATCAGACAGAGTTGGGCTGCATTCGGAAAACTGGGACATATTTTGAAGAACCCCGAAATACCCATGCTCGACATACCTAAGGAAAAAATAAAGAACGAGGAGATACGCAGACTGAGCAAAGTTACCGATTTTATCCAACGCATAGCTAGTCTCAAATGGAGCTGGACAGGACATGTCGCAAGACAAAAAACATCGAGATGGACCAGAAAAACGACCCAATGGCGCCCAAGAACCCACATAAGCTTGGGAAGACCCCAGAAGAGATGATCGGACAACATAAAGACCATCGCTGGAAATCAGTGGCACCAAACAGCACAAGACAGGGAAATGTGGCAACAAAAGAGGGAGGTCTATGCCCAGCAGTGGACAATGACAGGCTGAGAAGACGAAAAAGAATATGACGCGAGAAAATTCTACCATTTTCATTAGGTTTACTTATGGTGAATGGTGGACATTTAGAAAAATTAATGATAGACTTATGGGATTTAAAGTACAAGCCACGGTAAAAGAATATGCAACATGGCTATACACTTTTCCCATTTTCCGAATGATTCTAATTCTTTGAATAAAAAGGAATATAATTCCAAGATCATTGGGATTAATAAGATGAACGAAAAGAGAATTGAAAACCTTTGATATTTAGACATTTGAAGGAGGCTGTTTTGAAAATATCTCATGCCTACAGGTAGATCTTGAAAACTTATTTCTATGAAATATATTTAAAATTTAAAAAACTCTAGCTTTAATGTTTGTGGCTGTTATTTTATTCTAAGCTCGCTATTGAGTCCTTAAAGAGATAATGAATATTATCAAGCATATTGATGTACCTTCATAGAAGAAGAAATAGAAGAGAACACCACAACAAGCAAGAAAAACAAAATATATCAGTTACGTAAAAACATTCTAAACAGAGCATCTTTCTCAAAACCGATACCTATATCAAAATGTAAAAATATTCTAATCAGATACGAAACTTTATAAATAAAAATAAATTATAAATTCCCTCTTCCATTTAAGGGCTTCTGGTTTGCGTAACCACTGCTAAACTTTCTGATAATTATGACCCTGGGGTGGTGTTTCTGTACCTATACCCAAAATTAATTCCATACTCTTGCCGAAAGGTAAAGATATTCTAATATATTTCAGTTTGTCAACCCTATTAAACCGAACGGGAATATATATTATATTTTATAAAAGATATATACGAATAATACTGTTTCCTCAAACGTTGACTTTTGAAGTGTGTTGGGAATTTCATTTCCATAAATCCACTCAACGATTGTCAGGTTACCACCGTGTTATTATGACGTTGTTTTATATTTAGAAGAATATACACAGAAGAATTATGGAGATAAATGGATCCTTGTATTGTGGAAATGAGGTTAGGTATATTTGATAAAAGGGAGTCGCAATTAGAGAAAACCATCTCTATTTTATACTGGTCGTCAACGAATCTATTAGACATGTCATAACTTCTAGAACAATAGGTAGGTATATCAATATGGGATTTGGTATATAGGTCGGTAAACGGTATGTGACGAGACTTGGCATATTTTTTACTTTTCACCGGAAATAGCTCCGGTTTGGATTTCTTAAATAGAACGCCCTGTATATTGTACGTTACCGAGATAAAAGGTGTTTTAAACAAGAAGGAGTGCACTTTGAAAATTAGCTAGAGTGAAAGTAAATAAATTATTATCCAATATTTTCCTAAATAATATTTAGTTTATGTTCTTATTTCTATTCCAATCGCAAATAAATTAGTATCATTAGATTTAAAAAAAACCTTTTTTCGTAAAGTTCTTATCAAATAAATATTTAAAAAAATAAAAATTGGACCTACGTTATTAGTTGGTGCACTGAAAAATACAAAATAATATTAATTCTATTAGTGCTGTTACTTTTGAAGTTGTGCAGTTGCAGTAGATTGATAACTTTTGGCTCCGATGTAACTCGAAACCCGTAACTCTAAGGAAAAAATTTTCATTCTAAATGTTGCTACAAATAATTAGGTCCTAAATGTAGTAGTCATAGATTTTCAATTTTCGAAAGAAATCGCTCTCTCCACATAGCAAAAATAACACATATTTGAGAAATTAACATGTCTCCTACTCGAAAACGGTACCTCTTTTGAAAAAATGTTCAGTCAAACGTTTCTGGATATTGTCCTATCTTTAATTATACCACCTCAGATTTTCCATTTTCCAGAAAATTCGCCCCATTTACCCCTTTCGGGGGCGATTTTCGGAGGGAAGGAGATTTCTCAAGCCTCTTCTTTCAAATGAATCAAAAATCATCCAAATTGGAGTACGCTTACTATATAAAACGCGTGAACAAACAAATAGAAAAAGCATACACTCGAATTGTATACCTTCTCCGTTCGGGGTTTGTCGGTCAAAAATGCACGCCTTTTGAAAAATAATAAATACTTAGTCCCAAAAATGTAATTTTGTCAACTTGACTTAGTCCTATCTATCATAATCATACTTCTTACTAAAACTTTGCGATTCTGATTTCCTGATATCACCTGAGTTCCTCAGATTATTTATTGTACGTCCCATCATGGTCATCAAGATTCAATATTAAAATGACTAAAAAAATTAAGTAGGCGTTGTTTTTTCCAGAATTTTCTCAGGAATCCATATAATACACAGGTTCTATCAAAAAATTAAAAACGGTGGAAAGTAAAAATATCCGAAAACTCTCCAATTCACATACCATTTACTTGTACCAAATCTCATTTTGATATACGTAATATTCTAGAAGTTAATTTTCTTAATATTTTCGTTGACACCCAGTATACACCTAAATCGGAAAATATTTCTTCTTCAACAAAATGAAAATGGCACGAGTACAAAGAAATTACTAATACTAATACTAATTTAATAAACTTCTTCTTCTAAATTGTGATTTTTGCTATATTGTTTTGCTTTTTGGATATACCTAACAACCAAACAACTCTCAGGTTAGATTAGTTAAGTCATTATTATATTTTTTGATACTTTCGCCCTTTATTTGTTGAACTGATGCTTTATCTAATTCAACAATAATTTTGATCTTTAATTTTAAAAAGCTTCTAAATATAACCACTATTTCTTGAGATACTCCTAATACTTCCTGATTTTTGTAGAGTATCATGATTTTAACAAAATATCTTTTTGTCTGTGACGGGAAAAAAGTTTGATATTTTATCTCTGTTGACAGGGGACAAAGTATTACTTTTTATAAAATTACTTTTTCCTATGGGAAAAAAGTGAGTACTTTTTTTTAGCTGGCAATAATATTTGTGACGCTACTTTCGCGGCTTCTACTAACTCCGGTGAAGTCAGAGAAAACTAGAAATCAGACATTTTTTACAACCACTAAGTTTTTAATTTTTAAATCAAATCACAGAATTAAATTGACAGATATTTGATTACTTTAAAAATTTTCTTAGCATCGCATGTCTAATTGTCGCTCTAAGTACAATCCTACCAGTTTAAAACAATTAATCTTCGATGATCTTCTCACTTCAATATATTGAAAAATGTTTTCAATACGTTTTTCCCGTCAATAAAAAATAGTGTATTATACACGGGAAGAATATTAGATCTTATCTCTTGACCTAAAATCTAATACTTTTTTCCCTTGTATAATAAATAACTGAACTAAAATACATTTCTGAATACCTAGGTACTTTTAATTAAGTTAGACTTCAATCTCATCACTTCAATTCGAATTATCAAATAGGTAAGCGGGTCCAATTTTCACACAAAGGGTTTCATACCATTGTAAAAGCAAAAATCCACGGACGGATAGATAGATTTAGTATTTGATGTTATAGCAAAAATAGAATTTCAACTGTCTACTTGTTACGGTTCATAAGATACAGCCAGCTGATAGATGAATGGACGGGCAGACGGACGGATAGCGGTGTCTCAGGAATAGATTCCCGTTTTCACCAAAATTTGTTAAGGAGCCCTAAAACTAGTAACTTTAAAATTCAGAATATTTTCCCATTGAAAACGGAATTCTTCTAGTAGTAGTTCAGATCGATTTAGATGTGTTGGAATAACAAAAAACAAACATACAGTCATATTCTATACATCTAAGTGTTTGGGAGGTCGGTTTAAGAAATCATTCTGTTTTTATTCGTTTGAAATAGTAAAGTTTTATATATAAGATTAGAAGTACAGCTCAAATGGCGTCGTCTATGTTAATTTAAAAAATCCAATCGAACCTCATTTCAAGAGTTCAAGATAAAATAATTTTATTTATTATGATGGAACAAGTTCTAACAAAATGGGGGCCGTATAAAGTACAATTAAGGATCTTTTGTGTATTAACCATCATTTAACTTGAACTTTCGATCTCCTGGGAAGATCATACTGTAAACCTCAATGGTCCTACCCATAATTTTTATTTACCTTTATGTGATTATTGCAGCGATAAAAAAGGTTTGGACCAAAATTTATAGATTTTCTATTTCCTGCGTCGTGTGCAGAAGACTCATAAGGTGTATTTGAATGAGATGTCAGTCATATGGGACTCGTACTTTTTCACTTGTCGTCATCTTCAGCATAACTACGGGATGCCTTTCACAAACACGGCTGTAAATATTGGTGAGGAGTTAAAGCTCTGATTTTTTGATATCTAATCCTATTATATGCGTCGCATTCTTCTCTTGTAACAAACCCCTCAAGCTGTAAGAAACTGATGAAAAATCCACAGCGTCTCATGATCAAAATGTCAAAATAGTGGTTATGTAAATGAAAAAGATTTTTGATTTAGCTATAGAATTTCAAATAGAACTTTTGTCTAAATCTATTTCGATAAAAAAAACACAAAAAAATATTTAAAAGAACTATGATTTTCAAGTAATTTGTCATTCAACTATTCGCAGTTCTTTGCTCTACGAAGCTTTTACCTATACATGGATTGATTGTCCAATTTGAAATGTAGATCTTCTGTAAAACTCATTATCTAAACAACAAGCATATTCCACACATCTATCCATTCAAGACGTCTTTCACTCTATGTGTTGCGGATTAGTTGAAAAAGTTTGGACTAAAATTTGATCTGTTTCTTTTAATGAACAACTCCTCTACTTCATCACCTAGGGAACCTGAAGTATCTTTGGTATCAACGTTCAAAAATATTGATTATGATATTAACAGAGTATTTATATAAACTATTTATCTTGCGAAAAAATGTTACATGACCTTTGTTGTTTGTCTTGATATGCTGAAAAAAATGAGCACGATTTGACCAGAGAATTTTTACTCTACTACCGCTATTATCGTCGCTATGTAAGGAAAGTATTGTGATAGTGTAAAATTTTTCATTCAATGGAATTTGCCTGCGAGCTGTAGGAAAGTCGTGTGAGTGGACACACCAGATTTTTACTTTCCTACGCTACTATAGTAGCTATATAAGGAAAGTATTGTAATCGTGTGAAATTTTCGGTATCGAGATTTTTACAAATGTTGACGTTTCAGAGTTTTCTAAGTCTAATAAACATATTTTCAGCCATTGGTCTGTCTGTCCGTCTGTCTGTCTGTGACAGCATTATGTCGGGAACGCATCGGTGTATTTTGTTGCTTTTTTTTATTTTGTTTGGTACCCATATCACTCGCCGGTGGCACTGAATGGGAATCCTGTATACACTGGGTGTTGAGCTATCGCCAAAAAACGTCTTTTGCTCAAGACTATAGCGCGAAAACGGCTCTAAGGATTTTGAATTAAACTTGCCTGAAGTATTCTTCTGAGAGCCCTTAACCACTCACATATAGCGCCATCTCTGAGAAAATGCACAAAAAAAGTTATGCTTGAATAAAATTCCATATTTTCCACATGTTTCTTCAGGTTCTGGCAAAACGTTTCATCTTAAGGAAAAATGCTGCATAAACATTGTTGTTTGTCTTGACATGCTGAAAAAAATGTGTGGAAGCACGATTTGACCAGAGGATTTTTACTTTCCTACCGCTATTATCGTAGCTATGTAAGGAGATTATTGTAATAGTGTAAAATTTTTCATTCCCTGGAATTTGCCTGCCAGCGGTAGGAAAGTCGTGTGAGTGGACACACCAGATTTTTTGATATCTAATCCTATTGTATGCGTCGCATTCTTCCCTTTTTACAAACCTCTCAAGCTGTAAGAAATTGATAAGATAATCAGATTTTTGATTTAGCTATAGAATTTCTAATAGAATTTTTGTCTAAATCTGCACAAAAACTACATAAAAAATATAAAAAACTATGATCTTCAACTATTTATGTCATTCAACTTTTTGCAGTTCTTTGTTCTAAGAAGCTTTTACCTATAATGGATTGATTGTCCAATTTGAAATGTAGATCTTCTGTAAAACTCATTATCTAAACAACAAGCATATTCCACACATCTATCCATTCAAGACGTCTTTCACTCTATGTGTTGCGGATTAGTTGAAAAAGTTTGGACTAAAATTTGATCTGAGGTTTCTTTTAATGAACAACTCCTCTACTTCATCACCTATGGAACCTGAAGTATCTTTGGTATCAACGTTCAAAAATATTGATTATGATATTAACAGAGTATTTATATAAACTATTTATCTTGCGAAAAAATGTTACATGACCTTTGTTGTTTGTCTTGATATGCTGAAAAAAATGAGCACGATTTGACCAGAGAATTTTTACTCTACTACCGCTATTATCGTCGCTATGTAAGGAAAGTATTTTGAGAGTGTAAAATTTTTCATTCACCGGAATTTGCCTGCGAGCTGTAGGAAAGTCGTGTGAGTGGACACACCAGATTTTTACTTTCCTACGCTACTATAGTAGCTATATAAGGAAAGTATTGTAATCGTGTGAAATTTTCGGTATCGAGATTTTTACAAATGTTGACGTTTCAGAGTTTTCTATGTCTAATAAACATATTTTCAGCCATTGATCTGTCTGTCCGTCTGTCTGTCTGTGACAGCATTATGTCGGGAACGGATCGGTGTATTTTGTTCCTTTTTTTTTTGTTTGGTACCAATATCACTCGCCGGTGGCACTGAATGGGAATCCTGTATACACTGGGTATTGAGCTATAGCCAAAAAACGTGATTTGCTCAAGACTATAGCGCGAAAACGGCTCTAAGGATTTTGAATTAAACTTGCCTGAAGTATTCTTCTGAGAGCCCTTAACCACTCACATATAGCGCCATCTCTGAGAAAAAGCACAAAAAAAGTTATGCTTGAACAAAATTCCATATTTTCCACATGTTTCTTCAGATTCTGGCAAAACGTTTCATCTTAAGGAAAAATGCTGCATAAACATTGTTGTTTGTCTTGACATGCTGAAAAAAATGTGTGGCAGCACGATTTGACCAGAGGATTTTGACTTTCCTACCGCTATTATCGTAGCTATGTAAGGAGATTATTGTAATAGTGTAAAATTTTTCATTCACTGGAATTTGCCTGCCAGCGGTAGGAATGTCGTGTGAGTGGACACACCAGATTTTTTGATATCTAATCCTATTATATGCGTCGCATTCTTCCCTTTTTACAAACCTCTTAATCTGTAAGAAATTGATAAGATAAACAGATTTTTGATTTAGCTATAGAATTTCTAATAGAATTTTTGTCTAAATCTGCACAAAAACTACATAAAAAATAAAAAAAAACTATGATCTTCAACTATTTATGTCATTCAACTTTTTGCAGTACTTTGCTCTAAGAAGCTTCTACCTATAATGGATTGATTGTCTAATTTGAAATGTAGATCTTCTGGAAAAGTCATTATCTAAACAACAAGCATATTCTACACTTCTATCTATTCAAGACGTCTTTTACTCTATGTGTTACGGATTAGTTGAAAAAGTTTGGACTAAAATTTGATCTGAAGTCTATTTTAATGAACAACTCCTATATTTCATCACCTAGGGAACCTGAAGTATCTTTGAGATCAACGTTCTAAAAATATTGGTTATGACAATCTATTAGCAGAGTATTTATATAAACGATTTAGGTATTTGGAATATCTCTGCTGGGACTCGTTCTTTTCACTTGTTGTCATCATCTGAGTGAACCACGGGATGCCTAAACAGGGCAGCAAATATTGGTGAGGGTTGGTGATATTTAAGTTGTGATTTTATGCTATCTTATCCTATTATGCACGTCGCATTCTTCCCTCGTTACTCATCCCCCAAGTAGTGTAAGAGTTTGATGGAAAGCCCGCAGCGTTTCAGTCTCTCTCTCTATCTCTCTCTTGTATTTTGATTAAATTCTAACAGCACCCTGTCTCGAATAAAACTAACGACTTTAAAGATAGTTCAACCCTAAAATCAGATCCACTGAAGTTGCGAACTAGACACACCCCTTATCTGTACTGCAACGACGGTGCGTTTGTCCGGGTGTACTTGTATGAAAAAAAAGAGGGTGCAAAGATGTGGGTGTATGTATGTGTACAGTGTGTCCAATATAAGGACGACATTGCATTATTGGGTAGGTCGAGACTTGATTGACTGGTGTAAGAGTTCAGCAATTCCACGTTTAGTCTACTAAAATGAAGAATGTGAGGACGTCATCATTTAAGGACTTTCTACTAACTTTTTTATCGACCTTTCAGAAACCTTTCAAATGGACAATTTATTAATGTACGAAAAGTTTGTTTTGAAATTTATCACTTTGAAGAGTACAGTTTTACAGAGTCGTCTAACCTTTACATCATTGAAGTCCATGCCGCATGTCATGTTTGTAATGTCGTTTTTAATTCGATTGTTTTTCATTACTACCAAACCAATTACGAATGCAAGTTCGTAATGTTATTTTTACTCATGTGAAATATTTTGAAGGATGAATATGTCGTAGATTATCGTTCTGACAGTTCTGACATCTCCTTATCTCTTATCATCGGGAGTATGCTAAAACTTATACCAACATAACAGAGAAAGTCAATGTCAGCTTTTCTAGAAAGATTTCAACTGTTCAGAAACGTTCAGGATGTTAGACGATATTAACAATGCTTAGAGCCTGTTTCACGAGGTCTGAATAAAGTGTCAGATAGTAGGCTGAGTTTTGAGTTTCATATTTCACGCCATTGCTAAAATATCGGATAAATAAGTTATCTAGAAATAAAAGTGGCAACAGCGTATCAAAATGTTGTCGTCAAGAAAAAGCTGATGTTTTATTACTCCAAATTTATGATTATTAAAAAAGTTAATACAAATACTTACAAATTTTTGTTTTTATTTCGTTTCTTATTTTAAACAATAAATAGTAGCTGCTTCTAAAATAATTACTATTATATTCGATGAAATTAGTTGCCCGTTTCTTATGACAGGATGTTTGCGACGACCGATTTCGAAAAACGGAAGGCGTACACAATTCAATCATAATTTTGCTTTTTTAAGTATACACTTTTTTTTCCTAAGATAGAAGAGTGCTGAGAAATGGTACTACACTAAAAGAATAAAATCCAACATCGCCGTATAAACGACTCCGTGTCTTTTAACCGTTCTCGATACCCGAATGGTATCCCATGCCTATCGTGAACACATTGTATATATATATAGGTATATGTATATAATCTTTTTGGGGTCCTTCGGAACGAGATAGGAAGTGCGGGATATTTTGTTGGATGGAGGATTATCGATAGATTTGAAGAGTCAATTTACAGAAATTGTGTTGGAGGTGCTAGTATAAGGAGTACGATGGAATTGATACTTCAAAATAAATTGCGGTAAGGTTGAGCAGGCGGAATAGGATATGGGTCTTTGGCGAGCCGCAAGTACTCATATTATATCCATGTTTACATGATGTTTTCTATGTTTTTTATAGGCTCAGTTTTTTTGCAGAGCTAAACCTTATATTTGAGACGATAAATTTGTTTCTGATCGTTTTTATCAAAGAAAAACTTGTCAGATTTGTTTAAAATCAATGCCCAGGCTTATTAAATAGTTTTTATCATATTCGGTGATAAGGATAAGGCAATGACCTATTAACAGAGATAGACAGAACATTTCTTTGATAAAATACATTTTGTTTGTTGACAACATCATTGTGGGCTAGGGGGGTGAGCTGTGGAAGCGGTCAGAAGGGGGGGTACAACAGTTTTAACTAAACCCCGCCTCACTGCACTCGTTTTCTTCGCATAGAAAATATGACTCCAGTGGCGCCTCGTTCTTTTAGGTTTCATTTGCTATACGTCGACATAATTAATACCACAAAATAAATCTAGAGCTTGGTGAAAAAGTTGCATGTTTCAGCAATATTATTAAATAGGTCTGTATAATTATTTTTTAAAGTCTAGGATTTGAAAAGCGCAAACAATATAAAGATCTCTTTAATGAAATAACAATGATTAGGTAATAATTTCTTTACTACGCCCATGACCCACGTTTATATGTCAATAATTGTCTTTCAAAATTCAAATATATAAGTTACCAAATTTTAATTTGGACGGGCTACTTACCGATGAAATTTTACTTCTGGGTTTGTGTATTCTATTTTACTGCACACTTTGCAACGTCTACTCATTTTTTCAAGTTTTGAAACCAAAGAATATAATAGAATATTCAAAAACAACCAAAACACCAAGTATTTAAATAATTGGGGGAAGCTGATATGCGATGAGGTGTGGCCAGGGATGATGTCAACACAATATATTGTTTACAGTTCTTTCTATCGCTGTTAATAGATCATTGGGATAAGGTGTGTACGCAGCGATATGAAAATAATATCAGGAACTTGTATTTTCATTGGTAACAAAAGGTGACATTAAAGTCAAATACGAGACATAACATAGAAACATGACAAGAGGAAATATATTTCTATGATAAACTCTTCTCCTTAGAATGTTATAAACTGCAAGTTTCAAATCTTATAATCCCATTGGCAAAGAATCCCTCAGGAGTATTGATTATAAAATGTTTAATTTTCATATTTTAAATTTCTGAGCTCATTCATACTTTCACGAAAAAAATCATCATAGATTTCTGATTCCAAGACTCACTGTGGAACGTGGGGTTGATGAACAGAGATGAATAAAACTTCATTAGCAATTTATGCTGACGATGGGGTGATCCTGAGAGATTCAATGACTAGGCGAAAATTGCTCCATTATTTGATTCTTTGGATGCTATTCAGTTTATCTATGCCTAACGTTGAGTAATGTCTATAATGCCTATAATGATGTAGGTAGCCAAAAAGTAAATTTTGTTATTTTTATTCCCGTTAGCGCGTTATTATGGCTTAGTTTCACTGCTGTAAGTTTTTATATTATCATTTGATTAAAGATGTGCCAAAATTGCAATAAAATTCGTTATTACTCTTTATGCCACAATGTTGCCAAAAATGAGTTAAATCAACTGAACTAAATCCACGGGGTGGCTCATTGACTTTCCAAGTGGGTTACGTCGGTGATGCAGCAGCTATTGTGGTATCCTGGCAACAACTCAAACTTGCCGGGCTCTAATAACCTCCACTTAGTTAACGACCCTGCTACAATGGACTTATCAATTTAATAAATTTGCCCGATAAGCCAGATGATTCCATGGAATAGCTTCTGGGAAATGACTGTTAAGTAAACTATTTTCATAAACACTTGCCAAATTTATGAAATATATATTATAGTGATGATATCTTGACATATAATTTGAAAGGTGTCAACGTATTTATGATTCTAAAAATGCATCTGTAGGATTAGAAACTTACATTTCTTTAAATATTGGATTTGTCTATCACTTTCCTAACATAGAATATGATAGACTGCGGGTCTCCTACCTACCTTATTTTTAGTAACTTGCAAATATCCCTGCATGTAATAAAAACAACAAAAAATGTTCACCTTAACCATTATTATAAAGGAAGTTCTGTTTTATTGATTATTGACAGTTTCTTTCATATTTATTTTCACTTTTACTTATCTGACGCATTGCATTCTTAAATTACTTCTTTATGGTATTTGGTATTTATCAATCATTCTCTCCTCGAAACTTCTCTTATAATAATAGTTAATGCAAAAATCGACCTGCAGTGCATTAATAAAATGGCGAATATCTCCTTTTACCGAATTCAAATTAGTGCACCATTTTTTAGCTTAAGGTTCCAATTCAATTTCAATTTCATAGATTTATTTCAAATAACTTTACAACTGAAATAAAAATTATTTTTTTAATTTCTTCTTAGTGTTAACCTAAAGGATCAGTTCGTCTCTATCCTTTGAGGCCCTGTATAACAAAAAAATATTTTAAGTGCTAATATTATTTTCACGCACTCAGTAGTCTCTTAACTTTTTTCCTATTAGCCCCGGGACATGTTATTACCAAAGAGGTGTTTCTAATCTTTGGTATTACTTTAATATGAAGAATGCAATGGCTTTTGGATCAATGTAAGAAAAACAACCAAGAATGGATAAAGAATTATCTGTTTTGACCTTTGAACAAAAACAGGAAATAAAAAAGACCCTAACAATCACAAAGGTCCAAATATTACTGGAGAATCAGCGGGACCATGTTGCTTATATAGATTTAATAAAGCGTAATTTTTGTATCGAGAAGCCCAATGTGGTGTAGTCTCAACCAATATCTTATCTATTTTTATATATTAACACCAGTATAATTTACATACGTAAAATCCTATAGATTTATGTATGTTTAAATACCAGTACATAGGACGGGTTACATAACTATACAATTTATTATTCTTAGATATAACTATCACCGATTGCACTTGACAATGATATACAGGGTGTTTCATAATATATGCACAGGACTTGAGGATGTGATAGCTCGTCCAAAAATATGAAAAAAAAATTCTATTAACTTACCCTCTAAAAGGCACCATTTTCGAGATACACGGTGTTGAAACTGAAAAAAAAATCGTTTCTTGTGAATATCTCGGGAACCGTTTATCGTACAGAAAACGGCTTCTGCAAGCATTTTCCACTCCAAATAAGCTAAGTTTAGAGGTAGAAAAAATGTTGTAGTCATAATTGGTGAAGATTTTGAAGGAGTAGTGGTTGCTTTTCTCCCCAATTTCTACGCCAATCGAAAAAGTACTCTCGGTCGTGAGCTCTAAAGTCGACCGTTTTCAAGAAAAATCAACTTTTTTGTTGAAAGAACACGGTAATTATTTTGAAATACAATTTTTTAATTATCTACTAATTAACAAAATTTATGTAAATGTTAGAAGATGTAACAAAAGCTACCTTTTTTGTGTAGAAAACATTGGCGGTTCAAATGGGTGGCTCAAAACCGTACTTTTTCCATTGGCGTAGAAATTGGGGAGAAAACAACCACTACTCCTTCAAGATCTTCACGAATTATCACCTAACAATTTTTTTTTCTGAGTCGAAACTTAACTTATTATGATTGGAGAATGCTTATAAAAGCCGTTTTCTGTGCGATAAACGGTTCCGGAGATATTCACAAAAAACGAATATAATTTTTCAATTTCAACACCGTGTATCTCGAAAATTGTGCAGTTTAGAGGGTAAGTTAGTATAAACTTTTTTCATATTTTTGTACGAGCTATCACATCCTCAAGTCCTGCGCATATATTATGAAACACCCTGTATATCTCCCTTAATGATGTCATACCCACTTTTTCAAATTATTCTTTATACTATCTCTTTACTAATAAGCATATCTAATTTACATGTAATAAAATACGGCTGTACTGTTTTTCTGTACCACTTCTAACTTAACTTTGAGGAGCCACTTTTATTCCTGGTTGTACAATT
The DNA here is from genome assembly GCA_958507055.1 of Crioceris asparagi. NCBI lineage: Eukaryota > Metazoa > Arthropoda > Insecta > Coleoptera > Chrysomelidae > Crioceris > Crioceris asparagi. Next base: position 14,807,321 of record OY293827.1, on the reverse strand, counting down.
TAATTCTGGGTATATGTAACCACCTGAAATGGTGCTTAATTGACACTAATATGTATAATTGCTCTATGTTTAAGGAGTTAATTTCATTTTCACTTGTTTTGTTTATCATTTTCAGTATTCCATTCTATGATTTTTGAAGCTAGACGACTTTTGTATGAACTACCCCAGGAAATTTTTCCATAATTAATTAAACTAAGGAACAGTACTTTATAAATTAACATCTGCATTTTTTGCTCATGGATTTAAATACTTACCAAAAACAGATGTAAAATATTTAGTATTCTTCACTACATTTTCTGTATGACTATCTATCCCATTCAATATTGTAATCAATAATAACATCCTTGTATCTGAAAGTGTTAACTCTTTTTATTCTATAATTCCCAACTCTTTTATCTAATTCTTCTGGTAAACCATCCTCCTTATTACCAAAGGTCGTAAGCAACGTTTTACTCAAATTCAGGGACAGCTTATTTAGTGAAAGCCAATTCGGCACCATATCTATATAACTGTTCATGTTATCCGTGCTGTTTGTCGCGTTTCATCTGTTGAGAGCGGAATTGTTCTTAGATTACAAATAGTAGGGGACCCAAGATGGTACCCTGTGGTACTCCTGTGGCTACATCCTGAAAGGTACTATACATGTTATCAGTTCTGACCATTTTGTTCAAATAAATACACAATATCTAATAGAATTGACTCGAGTATATACCGAAATGACATAGTCCTCGTTAAGCAGAACAATATTAAATGGCTATATAACTAAATATCCCAGAGACAGATGTGGTTAACAAAACAAAATTGCTTGGTGGTACAAAAAACTAATTTTGTATCCTCAGCCCCATACAATTTTCTACTATGAAGGTTTGCCTACAAGACCACTCATTTTATTTTAAATCAAAGATAAACATATATTTCGGCTGTAATGAAAATCTGCGCGCCTGATAATATCTTTCCGACGTCGACGTTGCCTTTGTCGTCCTCGACTTTGTGGAGGAACAGCTGCTGCGTTAGCGCGCCACTATTATTAATAAAATTACTCTCGTTACAAAAGCCTTGCGCCGCGAAATATTGCCAAGGAAGATGAAAAATCAGTTTGAACATCGTAATGTTACATGGGATTATGAGCTGCATGCTAATAAACCCGGACATTGTTTGTGGTGTGGTTACCTCATCCCTTTGAACATTTATCAGCGGCTGCAATTTGATGTACCTACCTACCTACCTAGTAATCAAGAAAAAAATAATTAACATTTTACCGCTGACGAAGATCACTGAATTTGCCATTCAGTGGTGGTTTGATGGTTCAATTACAAAATATTTTTTTTTGTATTTAAATGGTTGCATAGTTGTGTGATTTTACTACTGTGATGATTGTTCACTTAGTAACTCATTATTTTTTAAATTCAAACGTCATTGAAATTTTTTTATATAATAATTGCACATAATTTCTGGGATTTTTGTTATATTATGTCAGTTGCGAGATTATACAAAACGGCATTAACGTGTGTTGTTTGCCTAATTCCTTACAATACATACGACATTTAAAATTTAATGTTAGTAACAGTTTAAAAAACACAATGACAGCTAGCTATTTATTTTATAATACAATGCATTGTAATGTTTTGACTTAATGCCGGTAATATTACTTTACACTTATGTCAAAATGAAGAGAATGCAGTCCTTTTACAAAAGTGACTTAAGATTCGAAATGTTTTGCATTGCAAAACCTGCGTTGAAAATATATGAATCAACTACCAAAAGTATTAAAATTTCTTGAAATTACATTAAGTGTGCACGTATCCCTCAAAATAATTACATCACTTTGTTTATATACACTATTCAGAATATTAGGTAAATTTATTATAGAAATATACCTATTGCGATCGTTCACACTTTTGAATTTCGAAAAAATTTCAACGGCATGTTGTTATATGTCTATAAGTTACTCCAAAAAAACATTTGGTTCAAAAGTTTTTATATATATATATATATATATATATATATATATATATATATATATATATATATATATATATATATATATATATATATATATATATATATATATATGGGATATTACGAAATTTGTTAACACGATAGAGGTCGCAGTTTTGAAGGTATCAAGCTCAAATTTGCTACAAAAATCAATCTCTCAAATATCTCGGTCGAGTTCGTTATTGGGCAATACCGGGTAAGTAGTTTCAAAATGGCGACCATTCAAACATTTAAAAAAATTATCAAAAAAGAGCAGTAGTGTAAATATTATTAAAAATAATTTTAGGTTATAGATATAATCAGTACCTACAACTTTTGTTCAAAGCAATTTTTCATAAAATACACAGGTAAAAAAATAAAAATTAATAAAGAAAAATAACAAATATTGATAAAACATGAACACTCAATATAAATTTGATGTAATTGTACATTTTCTGGAGATCTTAATATAGACCCTGATAAAAAAAATATATAGTATATTTATTGAAAAGAAATAGACGAAAAAAAAATCTGCCTTGAAGTGGACACGAACCCTGTCTGCTTTATATTCAACAGCCAAAACAAAAACCTCTAACCGCAAGGCTATGCCAATTTTATTTAATAACATGTAGGTATACCAATGAAAAGGTTGTTAAAATTTCAATTCAATGAATTTTGAAAAATTTACCTTTCCGCTGACTACAGGCCATCGGGATTTTTTTAAATTTGCGATTGACCAGGGTTGTCATTCACGAATAAAACAATCTGACAGCTCTGACTCGTTGACTTCAAATTGGAATTGGGCCCTTATGCAATACATAAAACACTTCTACCACGTAAACCATATTCTTTTATTTAATTTAATTTAAAATATTAACACATAATACATCAACATTTTAACTGTGTGTACTACTTTCACAATGACAAATCTCATACTCCTCCTTGCACGTTTTATGTCTTAAAAATCATCTATAATCACGTTATAATATAGATATAGAAGACTTTTGGCATAAGCTTCAAAAGCACGAGCACCAGTAGAATTTATATATCAATACATGAAGCTTTGTTCCAACCTTGATCCCCGATAGTTTGCAACTAGTAGTTAATTTACTTATCACTATCAGTACAGGTATAATGCATAACTGTAACTTACCTGACCCGACCTGAGCTTTTAACTGTCAGGTTTCTGTGGTTGGAATAAATCAAATAATTACGAGATTTGAAATTTTGTGACAAAAAGAAACAAGCGTTTTGTTTGTTTTATCGGATATAACGAACTCAAAAACATGTATTTAATGATTCTAATATCTCAAACACAAGTTATTCTTAGGTAACTTATTTTTATCTTTTTTTTGCAGAAATGTGAATAATCTACCTCATCGCTCTCGCAAACGTATCTAAATATCAACGAATATCAATCAATCGACTCATACGACAACGACACCAAGTGCCAAATACTCAGCCATCAGTGTTGCCAATATTACCTAATCAATATTAATAATAATAATAATAACATCTAGTCATGTCCGAGAGCGCCTACAATTCGCCGATGCTCGCGCGGCGACTAAACGACTCCTGCTGTAGCTCTCCTGCCAGGAGTATTCGCAGCCACCACGGAGACGATCTCACAGACTCCGATGGTGAAGGTAATGAGCAGATGCTCATCACTGAAACGCCTGGGACACCCGATCAAACTGTCATTTCCGGATGGCTGAAATTCAGGGACAACAAGAAGGTGAGTGACTTTTATTGCTTGAAAAATTTAGAATCGACAAGTTTTCAGATAGTATTCGATTTTCGAAATTTTAGGTTTGTTCATATTGAAGCCTTGTAAACAGTGTCAAATTCAAATAGGATTGAAACATGCGCAAAATAGGTTCTATTATAGTAACAACAATTTAATTGAGTTCTAGAAGTGAGCCTCGACTTCGTCCGCGCATACTGATTGTAGCGCTTGTCACTTGTGTTCAAATTTATTCTGTCAATTCCATCGCAAAATTATCCATGTCAAGTATTTACTTAATTAATAATTGGTGTTGTCAACCCAAACTTGCCTGTGTTCATTTTGTGGGCTTGTGATGTCTCAGCCGGTACTATTTAATTCAGGCGGTGGATTTTGAGTCCTAGTTTAGAAACGATGCTATTCTCCAATATAAAACTTATCCTAATCTGTAACTTAGGATATAAACTATCACTATGACCAGTTTCAATGAAATATATGGATTATTTTTCAAGAAGTACCCGAATATCGAAAGAACCCCCAACTTATTTATTAAATGAACCCAAAGTAAAACTTGTAATTATTATTAGGAATATTCAAAATATTGACCGATTCAATTCCTATTTACAGTAGGGCTTAAAAATCAACTTCCCGAATTCATTTGATAGAATAGATAGTACCGGTAATATACTAGATCACAAAACAATAAGCAGCTAAATTTTGGTTCACACAAGCGCTACAAACCGTATGCGTTGATGAAATCACGGACATCTAGAGAAAAATATAGAGAATGAAAAAATATTCAGTTCGAACTTAGGCTTCATGAACACTTGCTATATCATATATTACAACGATTGCATAGTATTTGAACCTGAACCTGAAAATAATTTATTCTAAATAATCAGATATGACCTCAGTGAGGGATCATTTGTAAAGGAGTTAAAGTAGTAGAAATAGAAAATTTTGCATGGTAATCATTCATATAGTTCGAAAAGCAATTATTAAATAAATTGCACAAATAGTTTTACGGTACTTACAAAGTGATAAGTACTCGTATACTCCAGCTCAATAACACTGCGGTTCTAGGACAGAACAAAACTTTTGTACTCTGGAATCGCAAAGAATTTAATTATCGCGCGATTGTGTAATTAATGAATTGCTGAAACAACAAAGAAATAGATATGGAGTTTTAAGAGTTTGTCGTTATGATTTATTATTTCATCGAATAGCAGACTTGCTAATTCAGATCTTGTTTTGTTTGGCAAATTTCAATATACCTACGGGTATTTATCTTTATTATCCACAAGAACGACATTAAGAAATTGTACTTATCTCAAGACCTGATGTTGACTTTTTGATCGGATATTTTTATTGCTCGAGATTACAGGGGATCCTTGATGTTCTTATTTATTATTTTTAGTTTGGTTTCATGTTTACCAGCAATTTTTTGATCAGCTTAAACGAAATTATATTAGTAAAATAGAGCCAAAAGGTTTTCATTTAGTTATAAGTGATATGTTAAGAAAACCCACTCACTTTGTGTTATACTGATATATGTATCGTTTTTAGTAACGCAAAATACTTTCTAGGGGTAACGCCTAGATTTAAATGAAGTATCCAAGTTACAAGTAAGTCGCCAGTAACTACAACTTAGAAGGAAAGTTGTAACATAATAACATCCAGAAGAACTGTAGGAAATTAGATTTATCTAACAAATTTTAGCTATTGAAGCAATTTTGGATATTGAATTAAATAATTGTTGTTATTGGCCTTGGCAATTACAAGTTGATTAGTGTTACAGAATCTTAAGTGCAGAGTTTTTAATGTAAATGAATCTACAATTCTTAGAGTATATCTATACCTAGACTTTAAACGTTTACCTTTCGATGATCAATGGAAACTTGTTTTTTTTCAACTGTGTCACTGCTTTGTTATGAGCAACGTTCTTATATCATAAACAACCTTATTTATTTTCATTTTGCTATTAAAATATGAAAAATACCTAATTACTCTGGAACTAAAAGAGATCTTCACAAGCTGTCTAGACGAAGCGTCCCCCACATCCAGATTATACATAACAAATAGAAACCAACATAGACTTAATCACCTTATCTGGATGCAAACCGTCAGCCATTTTTCAATTTATATTTAAATACAACCGCCATAGGCTTCCTTCCCTCAACCCCTGCTACATATACACACACTTAAGATTCGACGTAAGTAATTCAACATTTACCGGCAACGTACACTTTACGATACTTTATCGAGGCATATCTTCTTAGTGAACACACCATAAAATCTACTTAGCAAAGAGATTAGCTTCAGTCCCCAGAGTAAAAATAAAGGATTACCTCAAGATCGATAAGAGAGGATGGGCTTTGTAAAACCTCTCTATACCGCATTGTCCTCTGGCTTGTGAAAATATAGAACCACAAAGGGAAAAAGAAATTAATTTTGTTCTATCTACCAATAAACCGATGTTCCTTGTTGTTATGACAGCTTGAGGTTTTCTGCGTCTGTCGAACTGTGAATTGCTATCAAAGTCAGTACGACTAAATTCCATGGTTATTATTAGTCAGACTATTTTATTATTCCGTATGAAAAGGTTGAATTGAAATTTGTACGGCAATATACAGGGTGGGCAAATTTCTATGCTTTTATAGGATAAGATTATGACATACTTAACTTGAATTTCAAGAAGAGAATTACAAATCAATTTACGATACTGAAATCTAGTCAAAGAAGTGTCGTCAGATTGTTAAAATATATTTACAGTAATTTCACAAATAAATAAGACATTCATATTAATAAGGCATTCATCAAATGCACAAAATATGAATTTTAGCTCATTTGTGTAATGAAAACGATAGCTGATTCTTGTTTTCGTTATGGAGTTAATTCGTTCATTGTCATTGATTTTAATATTTCCAATAGTCTGAGGATCCAAAATAGTTAGATTATTGAGTAGATTAAGAGTGCGGTGAATTTCCTAAGCATTTTGATTTGAAAAAGATCCATTCAAGAGGACAAATCCTGAGCATAGAAACATGACTAAACATATATCATTTACCTTTTTTGGAATTGATGAACTACCAGTTACCACTAAATTTATAAACTTTCCCTGAAAATTCAGTTCACTCGGTACAAGCTTAGATCCAGTCAAATGGGGGTTCAATTTCGCAGCTAACTGACCTTAACGAATGGGTCGTTAGGTAGTTAAGGGACTTTACATGTCGTTCCCATCTCACTGAAGTCGAATTTGAATTCCAAATTGCTATTATATCCAATTGTTGGGCTTCGCAATCAAAGAGTTTGAAAACGGATACAAACTTTCACATATGACCACACAAAATGAATCATCATGGACTGTCTTTTGACCGACATTATCAAAAGGATGAGCAGGTATGCCATTTTTCTGAATATTTTTTTGTAGACGAAAACTGAAAATTTGATACTTCTTGCTCCAATTCTCTGAAAAAAATCCACGAATAACCTGAGCTATTTTCACTATATCTGGAAAATATTGAATCCAATTCAACGTTCGTGTGATATTATAGGCAGAGATTTATAAAAAGATGATTTTGGATTATGGGAAATTGAAATGGAGAAAACTTTTATTAACAAATATTGCATAAAATTATTATTTAGCTGCTACGAACATCTGTGAGATGAGTATCTATCTAGGTTAAATACAGCGACATTTTTAATAACGATCTTTACTTATTGAGAAAAATCTAAGTCTAATTGATTGAGCAACTAGTCTACGTCATCATTTAGGGACATTTTAGTAAGTTACTATTGGACTGTGACAATCTAGTAATCTATAGGAACATCTATACATTACTTATATACAACTATAATAAAATTGTAACAGGCCGATGTCTGTACAATTAAGACATTTAAGAAAAATTAATATGGGGGGTCTCTATTAGAGCAACAGCAACCATTTAAGTGCGCAATAATTGCAATATTTTCATTTATGTCAAATGTTTTGATAGGTCATTGTGTCAGAAGCACGGTCATGTATTCACGTCTTGCATCTGGAGCATTGTACATGGGCCTGTTAACGTGTTTACTCGCCACGCGACGAGTGACGAAGATGCCACGAAGGTTACTCGAACGAATTTTCACAATGATACGAACTATGAACCGTAATTTAAAAGGCTTTTATTTTATTCTCTATAATGCAGAGTAATGATTTAACTGATAAAAAAGGCAAATACGAAAATAATTTTAAACAGTGGTTGATACTCAAACTTTTTCCTATTAATCAAGCGGCTTTTTGTGAACATAGGTGCGTACAGTGCATTTTAACAGTGAATCAAAATTGATAAACATATTTTTTAGATTCCGCTCAAAGTGAATTCCCGGGTAATGAATCATCCTTCTACAATAGAAATAAAACAGAAGCTGAAAATATTTCCAATAGGTACCTTGAATTTGATTAAAGAACTGCAATAATAAATTAGTCAATGATTATTAAATAGATGGGTTATGTTTATTGTTTATGTATGAATCCCTAATTTCCCCCCCCCCCCAGAGGGTGTCCTTGAGTAAGCTTAAAGCAATTAAAATCTAGTTTTTTAAAGAGCAACTCTCCATTTTTGGTACATTTTTAGATTTGTCACTTAATGTCACACAGCTTCCTTAAGTAATACCAATACCTAATGTGTTTTCCTCCTTGCATTTCTAGCCCTAATAATTCTTTCAATACAAAATTTGCTTATCAGAAAAATACATTTACATTTACGTGGTGTATAATTTTTTTATTCTTTTTTGTTTACCTAAAAAGTTTCGCACATAATATCATGTAGATTTTGTTTTACAAAAACATAATAAAATGTTTATTTCGAAATCAATCATGTGCTGTAAGACCTAAATTCATAGTCTACGTGCAGCTGAAATAAATACTAGGTACTAGTTTTTTTTACTTGTTGATGCTTCATTTCCATAATTTCAATGGCACATTGTTCTATACAATTTTCAAATGTTTGGAAAATCATTTGAAATTCTCTTCGATACAATGCAATAAAAAAAAAACCTGAACCAACAGGAAAGCTTCAACTTTACTGCTACCTAGATACCGTATCGAACATTCGTGTTTCACTAGACTAGTACAACATCGACAGCTAATTCAATCTATGGCCGACAGCAATTCAGCATCGACATAGATATATCTATATCACATCTCTCTCTCTCTCTCTCTCTCTCTATATATATATATATATATATATATATATATATATATATATATATATATATATATGTATGTATGTATATACGGTCCCAAAATCGACAAAGTTGCCTCATCCAAGGCCTGTGCAAGTGAGTGTGATGCGGCATTCGAGGGTGAAACAGGAACCTGTAAATTCGACCACAATACGCGACAATCCACGTTGAGACTCTGATATATGTGCCACATGCTTAATGGAACAACTTTCGACTTAAAAATAAACAGTTTCCTAACTGGGGGGTGGGAGTATGCAAAGTTCCTTCCTTTCGAACAACCCGCATCCGATTTCGTTAAGGTTGCGCAATAAATTCATTCGGGCACCACGTTGGAAACTTTTTGCAGATTCCACAGATTAACCGAAATCGGATGTTCCTACTACGCGAACTTTTGTCCGACTCCACTGCGCTATGTTGATGACGCGAATAAATCATTTTCCATTTATTTTCTCTTAGAATCTTTTTTGCGGCATTTGATTAATATTCGTGTTTTTGCGCGAAAAACAATTTGAATACTTAGTAATTTTTGCTTGCTGCCAGTGAAAAGGTCGCTTATTCTCTCAGAAATTTGTTTTGAGAACACAAGTCTGTTGTTCGCTGTTGTGTCACTGGGCATCGGATAATTATTTTATTATGTTGACTATATTCCCATATAATTTACTTCTCATTTAGTTATAATTCTTCTCTTGCACATAAATAATATTGCAATGGGTTATAAGCAATTGCGTTAAATTTATTCATATTTATTTATCTACACTAATATATACAATTAATTTCCATTAATTCCCTACTATTATATTCATCCACAAGTTAATTACTACAATTTATGTCCACTATTATTTATGCTGATCTTGACCATCCCTTACTTGTGATCGGTCTCATAGACGGGTACCCCGCTCGTAAAAATGCTATTCTAGGGCGGTCTTCTCTCTATTCAGTTTTGCCAATGCCTCCAAGGTTCCATGATCGTATATAAAGGTCTACCGACTCGCCAAAATTTGAGTATTAGGAATGGTTCCCTTATTAAAGACGAGAGAACAGTGTCACTGACATCGAGTTTTCACGTGGAAATCACATATTTATATCTGGATAATGACGAGCCTTATCATTATCCAGCTTGTCTCGTGTACTGATAGACATAAGCATCGTTTAAAGCGATACATATTAAATGATCTCAGGCATCTTGGATCCAGTTCATTGTTATTCTTCTTATGTCATCTCACCACCTGTTCTTATGCTTCTAAATGGATCCTTTCTTGATCGCAACTGTAGAGCTTAGTCTCCTTGGCGAATATTGTCACTGTTGAGATCAGAAAACACTCAATATAGTTAGACATTTTGTATTTTGTTGATAAGAGTTGGTTTATTCAGGTTTACGCTTTTCTTGAGATTACTCCATAACAGTCACACCCACAATATATCCTGCATTGATTTTTCCTTGGCTCGTTTGGCGGTTTATTGATTTTTGTATTAAACTGTTAAAATGTTTGTGTTTCTGAGCTATAAGTCAGTACTGGGAAAACACATTGTTCAAATACTTTCCTTTTAAGGCACATCGTAACGTCGAATTAGAATAAATGTCCATACGCAGCCCGTGTTAATCCAATTGTCCTCTCTAAACCAAAAGTAACGTTATCTCTGACGAGCCTCACCCATCTTTTATTTTATCACAGCCATGTCGCATTTTATGTTTCAGCAGTGAGTCTACTTATTGCCCTGTGACTAAAGTAATCTACAAGCCAACGCCTTTAAGAAAATCCATTATTGACCTGCATCTCAGATAAGGCTTAGACTATCTGTTTGACCAAGTATCTTTTTGGTCTCGTTTCCTACCATGTGATTCAGATTTTTGTCAAGGTTATCTCCTTTAACTCGGATACTCAAACCAAGACTGTGATCTTCAATTCACACATAAATAGACCTCATCAGAATATGGTCTCTTTTCAATATCACATCATAGTTTTATTTATTAGATAATATATATATTCTCGAAACCTAACTTCACTATTGTTTTTTGTTAGTGATACATCCTAATATATTCTAATTAGGTCAGTACAATATTTTGCTACTGCTCATTTACTCAAATTCAAAGTTGTAACAGATCATTCAATCTTAATATTGATGCTATTCTTATTCCATCTATTCCAGTTCTCATGATAGATTCACCTGAATGTAAACCCATATTTGTTCAGCTGAACTACTTCATATCTGATTTGAGAGACTCTTGTTTACCAATAAACATACATTCTACATCGCTCCCTCATATTGCTACCAAATCGGAAAATCAGCTCTACTTGGCATCAAAGTTATACCATTTCTGTGTCATGACACAGTTATTTCCACTAGTTGTGTAACACTCCTTGTGTGAGTGAGATCTCAAGAAAGGTGTAGTATCTCGAAGCGTTCACATGTATATATAGAGACGACAGTCCCAGAAGTTCAAGTTTGTGTTTAATCGTCGTTGTTTCCCCAGCAAACTCTTAATGAGCTCATGATTATTATTGACTTAGTTTTAATTGCTCTTCGTCTGCTAATGTTTATATATACTTGGTGAGTTGTATTTTACCGGTGCTTTCTCGACCAAATATACAGTACCCAACACTAATTATAACTGATATGTATCTGGAAAAATATAGTTCTGAAAGTTTCACTACAACTTTGCAGTCACTCGGATTTTTTATGTTCAAACAAAAAATGCCTCTGGCTCTTAATGATATGCTTACGAAATGATATGATGAATTCTTTGCAATTCGAATAAATCAACTCTAGCGATGTTATTAAGGAATACAAAATAACAGCAATGTATTTTTCATTTTATTTCAAATTTTCACTATTCAGGTTTCTATAACCAGATTATCCAAAATCATCAAAATGACTTGGAATTTAAAAAGGGGAGGGGTCAATTTAACTTTTTAGATAACTGTCATAGAAAATATTTCCAATTATTAGAATATGTTTATGGAAATAAACTTAAAATGGTTGAAAAAGTATCTATCTTTTTGTCATTCGACTCTCTCAGACTATTTTCTTCGAAGCTACTGAACGGAGGAAGTTGAACAAGTACTTATTTGGCGTGAAAGAGATCTCCATACCGATGGTGATATAGCGTAAATAAATGAATTTTGACACTGGGAATAAAAGATTTTACGGAGACAATTTTACTTCTCTAGTCACTCTCTCATTACTGAGAATCGTGAGCATTAGAAGTTTGTGCTGTAGGTAGTCTCCATTGACTTCTGTTTCGAGCTTTATTAACAGAATCGTAAAATGAAGTTCCGGAGACATTTTGAATCTGATCAGTCCATCCGGTTGGTGAACGGCCTTTAGATCTTCGCCCCTCTACGTTTCCTGAAACAATCAACCTCTCCAGATTATTATCTCTTCGTGTAATGTATTCAAAAAAGCTTAAGATGTAGGCAATACCTATGGATGTTCAATTCTCGTAAGGATCGACCCGTTCAATCTGTTTGCTCTGCTTGGAATTCGGAGCATTCGCCTCCAGCACCACATTTGGCATGTGTCAATTCTTTTTCTTTCAGTTGATTTAATTGTCTACGTTTCAGCCCCATATTGAAAGATGGAGAAGATCAGTGATTGAACTAGAGTGGTTTTTTCAGATCTTAGATATTCTACTCATTGCACTTTTAGCCAGTCCTATGGCTACTACGCATGTCGCTCTCATTTAAACCTATCGGCGTAAGTAGATAATGTATACTCTACTATTGGATATCTCTGTAAGGCGTCATCGGTTAGTTGCATATCGTTAGAACGATTCAACGATTATTATTTGGGTTTATCTTAAGGTCACATTTCCTCTTCTGATGCAGCTTTCAACGTTGTATCGTCTACATATTTCAGGTTTGTAATCTTTGGGGCAAATTAGAAAATTAAAAAAATAATATCTCATCATAAATGAAAAGGCTCATTATGAGCAATATAAATATATATTTTGTAAATATCATCGTGAGATGTATAGTCAAGGGAATATGGACAAAAAAATTACAGAAAATACTTAAGTACGGAGCCTTCTTCACATGACCACTTCTGATGAATGATTAGTTATTATCTACTTTCAATAAGGTTTCATTTTTTTGTAATCCACAGTCTGCCGGGGGGCACAGTTTTTCAGATCTCACGATATTTGTGCAGAGTTTATTAGAACTGAATGACGTGATGATTGGGACAGCTCACAGGTCCAGAAAATAAGAACATTGAGGGGGTGATATTACTGATACAACTAACTATAAAGAGATTGTCATGTAAATTAATAATTCAACTCGGTATACGGAATATATCGAATAATTCGTGATTGTGAAAATCTATTTGGCAATTTTTAGAAATATTTTTAGAAAAATAAAAGCAAAGATAATATACAGGGTGTTTCTAATGGTCTATGATCTGACGAAGCTGATATATGAAAATTGACCTTAGTTCTCATAGTTTGGTGGGACAAGTAAATTAAAAAAAAATAGTTTTTTGTAGAAATTGAACTTTTCTTTCGTGGTAATTGCGTATCTCAATTAAAAAAAAAAGGTTTGCTTGACTGTGAAATTAAGTTTTGATTATTATAATTCATTTTCAAAAAATAATTCTTCATGAGATTTGGTTGAGTTGGTACTCTGATAGTTAAACAAAATTAGATCTATGATTGCTTTGCAATTTTAAGGAAAAATGTCACAGGTTCACCTCTGAAGATGCCAACTTTGTTGACGAAACAATTGTCGGGTGAGAGTTATAAAAGTGTTACTGTGTTTCAGGTAATCCTGTGTTTGATTTGTTTTATCTACGCCAAGAGTTCCAGAAAAACTTGGATTTTTCGGAAGTATAACGGAACAATCTTACTTTTCCCAACTTAATACACAAATAGCTATTGTGCTACGTGTGGATGATTTTGAAATCTTCAATGCAAAATTGGACTAGTTTCAGCTTTTCAAATATATTTGTGTTATTCATGAAAGAGGCGCCTATCTTGAAAAAACTAGTATATTGTAGTTAAGTAGTAGCAAAGTTCGCAGATTGCTTTCAAAACGTTTATTTCCAACACCTTGTACACGACCTTCTGTAATAGTACAAATGTCACAACTTATCACTTTGACTATCGCGTTTCAGTACTACCATCGACTGATTCAATAAACTACTTATGAACCGTTATCACCGCTACCTTATATAGCTGCATTTGACCAGACTTTGCTTGAGATTGTTCTATTATTATTCTATACGCTTGTCACACTGAGAGTATTGTGATAAAGTGTACTTACTTTTAGTCTATGGTCTTCTGACTTCACGTATAGTTTCTGGAAGCCTCAAGAATAAATCTTCCAATACTAGAAGTAATTAATGACATAAAAATATAGTAAACAAGATAGTAGAACAAATATAGACTGAACCAAATAATAACTGAAAGTAAGTGATAAACTATCCACGTAACAATATCTATTGATGTAATTTTAAAAATTATTATCTCCTAGAATATGAAAATTTTTAACATCCCAAGGCAAGTACCTTAGACTTTGTCCGATTTATATGAATCCAAATTGCGCAAAAACCATAAAAGTAATGAAATAGTTGCAAAGATAGATGTATGCTGGCATAACTTTTAATAAAATTGAGGCAGAAGCAATTTTTAATGATTTGTTAACAAAAAAAGGGAAAAATAGTGTTCTTAGGACTTAGGACTTTTTGGAATTTGGATTTTGAAGTACCTTTTCAATCCCAAATAGTATATAATCATCCTAGCATTCTATTAAACACCAATATACGTCAAAATTAACAAAAATATGTGTAAAAATAGTAAATATAAGGTTAAATGAATTGATGATTGACTTGTGCATTGTGTTTGACGTTTAAAAACTACCAATATCACGTTTGCGATACTGAACCTTTTTTTTAATATCCGATAACAAAAGCATAAACCAGGTGGTCAGATTTTAAGTGCCTAAAGGTATATTTTCATGTTTAAAATTTAACACAATTTAATTTTTTACTAATACTTGCTTTAGAGCAAAAATACGATATTATGGCAACTTTTGATTACGAAGGTGACGAACTTTGTCTTCAAGCTTTCGAATATGAATTCGGTAATTGCTTTACTAGTAGATATTGTCGTTAATTTTTTCTAAAGCAAGTATTCTTGAAAATCGAATTCATAAAATAATCTAATGCTGTGAAAGTTATACTGGCAGCGTTGGTAACATTGATATAACAGCACTTGAATGTTGAGTATACTGCACAAGTTAATCATAAATTCGTTCAATTTTACTTTTTTGGGAACTTATGTTTAGTATTTCCAGGCATTTTTTGCTAATTTTGAAGGATGTTACTATTTAATAGAATACAAGGATGATCATTATTTGGGATTGAGAAGATACTCCCAAATCGAAAATTCTAGCTAAAAGAGGTAAGTCCTAAGAACACCATTTCTCAATTTTTTATTAACAAATGATTAAAAATAGCTTCTACTTCAGTTTTATTGAAACTAGACTTTTACCGTAATCAAAAGCATGTTTTTTGTAAAGAACTAATCAAATAATCTACATTTTTCACGTCAACCCCTCTCCATCCATTGACGTACAAATCAGAAAAGTTCAATCAGTAAAAAACTAAAGTTCTACATCTATGTATATTTTTATGATTTTGATCCTCTTAAACAGTGTCACCGTACCAAATTTAAACTTATAACAAAACGAACGATTTCTATATTGAGAAATCAGCACCATCAAACTACGCAACTTTGTTTAAATCGGCTTAGCAACCTTTCGAAATACCCGTGGTCAACTGGATTTTGCAATAATAACTACGTATTTTATTTATTTATCCCCTCCCACTCATTACGATTTAACACGTTTATCTTGGTCCTTAGAGAAAATTAAACAAACTCTATATCTCACTAGCAGACTTGCAAAAGTTTAGATGCCGTATTCTTTTTATGTTGAGCATTGTAGAAGAGGGTGGTATTGCATCATTAGCAATGGTCTGCGCACAATACTTTAACATGAATGAAGCTATTAGGAATATTAAGCCGGTATGTTTAATGCAGATTGCAAAAGTTATGCACTTCTCCCACCCCTTATACTACTGGTGTGCAGAGTTTTCGGTGGCGGGTTGCGATTTTTTTGCTATCCGCATTTCATTCGAAGGCGCATTAATGGTTCGGATAATGAGTTTGTTTTTCTTTCTGGCCGCCAGACCGACCTCCACTGCCAATGCAAATATCCAAGGATATATAGGTATATATATAATATAAAAGGTTTTCATTGTTTGACTCATTAACTCCCGCTGAAAGTATTTAAAGTTTGCGCTCAGTTTGTTGTGTGTATGATGGGGCCACTGGTGAAGTTATTATAGAAGTCTAGAAGTGCATTATTACGGCTGGCTGCTATTCCTTTACAGTGAATTTAGTTGGCTGTGCAAGACGATAAGCTTACTGAAGAAGGTTTGAAAGTGTTAATCAAGGCAAATTAAGATATAGGTATTTTGAGCTAGCTTCATAGTCAATTAGAAATCGAAAGGTTTGTAGTATCAATAATTGATTTTAATTTGACGACTGTATATTATTAGCGTTTAGAAACTGTATGATAGTCAAATATTTGAACATTGAATTCCGTTGCTTGTTCTATTTTTCCCATAAATCGGTATATTTATGTACCTCTGAAATTTGGAATCTGATGCGGTTTCATTCTCAGTCTCATAACCAGGGAACATGACAGCTGAAATTTTGGTAATTGAACACATATAATATCTAACTAATCATTCAAAAAAAAAGTAATTGTAATTCACGATTGAAAAATTTCGCATGAGCTGAAATATCCATCAACATCATCACTAGACTTGACTTTAATTTGATGTGAGTGAATACGCGTTAGTTCCTGGTCTACTCAAATTAAAATGGTGCATGTGCAAAAAAAAAACGAAGGAAATCCGTTTGATACTCATACCATACAGCCGGAAATTGAAAACACAAACAGATTCCACCAAAAGTTGGCCTGTAGGGTGAAAGGGCCTTTTCAATCAAACACCAGCCAGCAAATACCTATGTGTGACGGCACCCACGACAGGATAGATACTCTTCGACATTACACGGTTTTTGCGAGACAGATCTGGTGTGTGAATTTTGGATGAACCATACCCCGCACACGTGTGATGTTTAATCCCTTTTCGAGCATTATATCCGGCAATATGTTGATTCCAGTTGTTGTTGTTGTTGTTGAAAAATTTGCGCAACAACTGCCAAATAATATTCACCATTTGTTACAGTGAAAATGTGAGAAACAAACTGGACAGATCATTATCCTAAAGAAATAGAATTCTCCAATAAACAACCATTAATTTGTTTGAAGATACAGTGCGTGCAAAAATAATACACGCCACATAGGTTCATTCATTGATAGTCTTCCACAACTTTCCAAGTAAAAAGGTCTACTATCTTGTAATCGATAGTTATTAGCAATAAAATCATGATATAAATTACCACTAAGACCTAGAGTCTATAGCCAAATAATAACAAAAATGTAGGGGTGCACCAGCAATCATAACCGTACACCTATAGCATATAACATATAGAGTAGAGTATTTAATCTTTGCCTATAGGGATTCTAAGTTTCCTAATTATTTACATCAGAACTGGAATAGTGTGTTGGTCAATATTTTCAATTTCATTGTATGTCACGTGGATTTCGGTCATTTATTTATGGAAGCACTAAGTATATGATAGAATCAATTACACCACAAAGGTATTTTACACTTAAAGAAATTCATAACATATCTTCGTGGTATTGAAGGGAAGATATTGCCTTTTATTTGTCCACCAGATTTTACCGTACCTTCCACATCAACTTTGCTACATGAATAAAAAACAGCTAAAATAGAAATAGAGGCAAAATGACTTTTAACAAAGTAAGTAACAAAGGCTAACCCAATATTTTACGAAAAAAACACCACAAAACAATACGAGATATAATTAAGCAAATAAAAAAATAAGAATACTTATTCTAGAAACATTCTCATTATAATAATAAAACCCTTTCAAATTGTCAGCTACTATCAGGAACTATAGTCACCCAAGTATCCATACGTTACGCTATCATTCCGTGCATCTTCTAATGTCAATTAGAACGATCTCGCAAATATCAGAAGCGTCAAACGCGCCGCCACCATCAAGTTTATTTCACTTCATATTAACCCTAGTTACTACACTGGCATGCCCTAGCCCGACACAGTCGCTTGAATTAGCATAATAATTCTGATTAGCCATACTAAAAGGTGTCAAATAACAAAGTAGCGTCCCCTTGAGGCCGGGGTAGGTAATCCCAGCGCCAATGCTCCACAGCAGAAGTCACCATATATTGCGGATGCGCAAGCAAAATTATTGCACCCTTTCGATGCAGCCAACAGTCGACACACTGTGAACAGTTTTGATTTGCATATTGTTTCTCTTGATCATATGAAACGTTCAAGCTAATAACTTTTGCTTATTGCAAACGAAAAATTCCAAGACTTTTTCTTTTCCTACCGTAAGCACTAGTAGCTATATAAGAAAAGTAGGTATTGTAATCGTATAAAAAAATTAATCCGGTTTTCAACAGATGTTCCAGTGTTAGGTTCCTTTGAATGTAAAAATATGTTTTCGTATTCGTTTGTGTGTATATACCAACATTATTTCGGTAACGCATAGATCCATTTTGTTGCTTTCTTTTTTGTATTGTAGGGTATCAAAACCGCACGCTTGGGACATGGAATGGGCTTCCTGCTCACACTAGTTGCTAAGCAATAGCCGAAAGACATATTCTACTCAAGCTAGCTTTAAAATGGCTCTAACGATTTTAATGAAATCTATCTAAAACATTCTTCTTAAATCACTTCAAGGTGCATCTGTAAGAAAAGATTATGCTCTAACTAATTATTCACTTTCGGGTTAAACGGTTTATTCTAAGTCAAAATTGAGTCTTGAGATGCTAAAAAAATGAACGGTTGCACAATTTGAAGATTTTTATAGTTGATGGATTTGAGAGCAGATTTTCTTCTGCAGTGAAATAAGAGAAAATTTGAAGAACTAATATTCAAATTATATTTATGTAAGTAGTGTGGACTTCGAGGGTGGTACCGTTGAAGATGATAGAGCTTAAATTTTGCTATAGTTAAAGTGTTCGATGTCGAAGACTTTTGAAATTTTTACAGGAAAGTCACAAAAAATCTCTCAATCGTGGCATTTTTGGCTCAAGATATTCCTTCAACATAAAACCATACTTTACAATAATTATCATCAAACAGAAGTAAAACTACAATCACATGTTGAACCTGACAGAGAGTATTTTCTCGCAAAACTATCGATATTTGCTGAACTCGATAGGATTATAAAAATTAAAAAAATGAAGTTATTTAGACACATTACATAATTCATTGAATCTTCCAATGACTGAGGAGACCTATTCGTGAAGTAATCTGTCACACTAGGGCATCCTGACTTGAGTTGTGTACCTTGTATTTTCTATCCTGGTGCCATCTCTCTATACAGGACATATTTGGGCAGCAACGATCTCTGGACATGTCCAACGTATCTTAGCTGTGCTCGACCGATCAATGCATCGATGCCGTGGACACAGTTAGTTTAGTATAAAATGGATTTGTTGGAAAGCTTGTCGTTCCAGTTGGTTGGCGTGATCTATCTCAGATGCCCTTGCTTCAATTGATTCTTAGTTTCAGATGATGCTTATAGGTTGTCCAAGTTTCACATGTGTACGCCATAGTCGAGATAAACATGGCCTTTGTTTTGATTGACAGGTCAAGGTTGTAAACACTTTCTCTTAAACCCCGAAACGCTCTTGATACTGCATTCATTCTATCCTACAACTATCATTACTCTAATGGCGGACACATTTTGTGTATTTATTATAAATTGTTTTGCAATTTAAATTTTTAGTTTCGTACATCCGATGAAGAACGAAACCATGATAAGATCATCACTCTAATGTCTGACATACAATCTGTGGTAAGGCCTTTCATGCAGAATGTTTTAATTTAGACAAAATCTTTGGAGCCGTTTTCACGCTAAATTCTTGCGCGAAACACGTTTTTCAGCTATTACCTAGTAACCCATAAAAGCACGATGCCCAATCTGTGACACCGTCGAGCCTAATCTAAACCATCAAAAAAAAAGAAAACAACAAAATGGGTCCATCCATTCCCGAGATGGTCTTGGCACAGACATACAGATAGAGAGAAAGATAAACCAAAATTTTACATGATTAATATATTTTCTTCAGTAGGCTACTTAGTAGCGGTAGGAAAGCAAAAATCGGTTGCTGTCGAACTCGGAACGATCAGTAATTATGTACAATGTTAGCAATGTTTCTATTCACTCATTGCCCCGACTATTTTTAAATCTATAATAATGCAGCTGGGTCAGATTTACCCAAAAATGGAACAGCCATTGGAAATCGGATTTGCATTTACGTGTAAGGTATACTATACCGAAACTGGATTCTACCCATGTTGTATCGATCTCACAATAGAACGCATTTCGTGACAAAAATCCATTAATAACAAACTTTACGTCAATTATTTTAATGTATTATTAATACCACAGATACAATACGATAACGTTGTATGTATACCAAAAACTAATTTTGTTAAATAAAAAATGGCGCAGTTAACGTGTAAATTATTGAAAAAGCAATAATAACAGTAAACATTATTGGCGGTGGGCTAATAAACAAGTATACATAAACATTGAAAAGCGCTCATCCCATTCACAATGATTTATTTGAAAATTTTATTGTATTTAAATAGTTAATATAACTGAGAAGATCGTATAGATACAATTTCTGTCATAATAAACATTTTTCACGCTTTTATTAGTTGGTGCACTGAATAATAGAAAATAATTAATAATAATTCTATTGGTGCTGGCAATTTTGAAGTAGGTAGTGCAGTTTTAGATAGATAGAATACTTCTGGTATCAACGCGAAATGTAGCAGCACCAATGGAATTAATATTATTTTGTATTTTTCAGTGCATCAGCCAATAGAGTCGGTCGAAGTTTTTACAAAAATATCTCTATTTCACATTTTTTAATGAATACATTTTTTTCTTTAAATGGTCAATTTAGCGGAAATTATGTGAAAAATCCACCGGATAGATAAATTTCTCAGTTTCTAATTTTTATTATTTTTGTATGTCTATGTTTAGTAAGCGTACTCCGATATTGATGATTTTTGATTCATTTGAAAGAGGAGACTTGAAATTTAGTAACACATTTGTAAAAACTCAAATCCGAAATCTTCTTTCAGCCAAAAACGCAAAATTGCAAGACCAAGACCGACTATGCAAGACCAAGACCCAAGACCAAGACCAATACTGGGATGCAAGACCAATACCAAGACTAACCTGGTCTTGGTCTTGGTCTTGCTGCAAGACTTGCAAGACTCTCGCAGTTCCGTAACCAAACAACAAATTGATAGCAAATATATTTTTTTGCTCAATGATTAGATAAGAATCGCTAGTAAATAAGCTAATTGATTTTATCTTTGAACTCCTTTATTTTACAGATTCAAAAAATATTGCATTAAAAGTTGTTGGGTGAAGAGCAAGTTCATTTTACCCTTCTATAGGATTTCTTGATTTCAAAAAGTTCTGAAACACCCTATACAGTAATTTCAACCCTTCTAGGATTTCCCTTAACGAGCTGTTTTCAAAGAAACCCGACAGCTCGTAGCCAGGTGAAGGTAGACTACACGGATTTTTTATTTTATTTTTTCTATCACGAAGAATGTTTTAAGCAAGCGTAACGAATCATCTATAAATCTGATATTTTCTTATGATATTTATCCAGTAGCCACTTTTGGAGATTTTCTAAATCTTAGATTGTCCTTATTTTGAAACATTTTTTTCGATCATGCTCATTAACTAACTCAACTGAGATATTCACACGAATGATGTTTTAATTTTATAAATGCGCAAATCTCTATTTTTAATTTTCATTATTTTTTTGGAAACAGCTTTATACATAAGTTGAAGTTAGTTTTATAAACCAGAAATACTTTTAATCGCTTTCACTAACGGCCACTCTGAGATATTTTTTCTATTTTTCTTAAGAAAATGTTAAAAGACCATTGTAGATTTATGAAACAGAAGTATGATGCACAAATATAAAGCAGGGAAACCATTATACCTATATGAAAATATGTAGAAGAAAGTAGAAAAATGAGTGCTCAGGTGCGGCGGAAGATACCAGGAAAGCACAAGCAAACTAAGCAGAGCTAGTAAGATATGATTTTCATGTGTGAATAGTGAATAATATTTTTTAAACCTTATTCATTAATTTCACTTCTCCCTTGCTCTAATTTAATTCTGCGCACCTAGTTTTATTCTCAGTAGGTACTTATTCTAGAATGGTTTGGGAGGATTTGATGCAAGACCAAGACCAATACCAAGGGTGCAAGACCAAGACCAATACCAAGACCATATCGGTCTTGGTCTTGGTCTTGCTTTGTGAATCACTAATAGTTATAGAGTTCCAGCAATGTTAAAATCTCAAATAGGTGTATCCTCGTTATAAGGAGGGGGCAATTTCTTTCGAAGAATGAAAATCTGAGGCAACCAAATTTAAAACCAGCTTATTTGTAGCAACATTTTTATTGAACATTTTTTCCATAGAGATACGATTTTCGAGTTACAGCACTGGTAAAGTATAAAATATGCGTATTCCCCCGACGATGTTTTAAGGTTACTGAATAATAGCACTTACAAGCAAAGACAATACATGGGTAATTGTATAAGTGAACGTTCAACGATTTTCCTGACTAATGTTGCACTCAAAAGTGTGAAATATATATTTTTTACAAAAAATTGGACCGATGTTATCAGTTGGTGCACTGACAAATACAAAATAATATTAATTCTATTGGTGCTGGTACTTGTGAAGTTGGTGCCAAAAGTTTTCAATATAACTACACTACTTCAAAAGTACCAGCACCAATAGAATTAATTTTATTTTGTATTTATCAGAACACCAACTGTTAACGTCGGTCCAGTTTTTTGTAAAAAATATTTGTTTCTATCACTTTTAGGTGGAGATGTTTCAAACAAAAGATGCAGAGACAGATCATATCTATAGCTTGAATATATTTTTGATGAAATTTAATCAACCACTATTTTCTTAGATCTTTTTAAATGTTTGGTTTGGTCTTATGACATTTTAGAAAAATGTGAAAAATGTATGCTTTATATATATATTGAAATAATAGTAACATAATAATGTTAGTTATTTTGACATATGTAACAATGAATTTTTTGGTATCTGTTGATTAAGAGGAAAATCAAATTAGTGTAGATATTCCTAATTTGTACTAGGACATAGGCTTTTTCAGAATGTTTTATTGAACCAAATGTCAAATAACCAAAATCGGTAAAGATTTAAATCGCAAAAAGAAACCTCTAGACGAGTTTTTGAAGATAATAGTTGGCATTTATGATTGCCTTGTGCAAATATTAAAACTTGTTCCGATGTGGTAAAACCTAAGCCATGATTATTAAATGTCATTATTTCCAAATACTTCAAATAATAGCTTGGAAGGTAGTTTAAATCGCACATGTTTGGACTATGAAATTACTAGTACTTATATGGTTTAAATCTTTACGAATTTTGAGTTGAATGATTATACGGCCGACATTAAACAAGTTTGATAGAGACCAGAGCTTTAAAATCCCTTTTACAAGTAGAAAAACAATATTTTCTTCAAGATCGAGAACAATGTCGAAAATACTCCCAAATTATCATCTGCTTTTAGA
Source organism: Crioceris asparagi (assembly GCA_958507055.1). Taxonomy (NCBI): domain Eukaryota; kingdom Metazoa; phylum Arthropoda; class Insecta; order Coleoptera; family Chrysomelidae; genus Crioceris; species Crioceris asparagi. The sequence continues at coordinate 14,783,610 of OY293827.1, read as the reverse complement.
AATACCTTCTAATGCTATATCAGAGAAAGCAAAACTAGAATTAGCGCCATGTGTTCGACCAATGAGAAACTCACACCACTTGGTTCATAACAGATCTTTACAAGAGAATGAAATACGGCAAGTAGGAGTGGGATCCCTACTCTAAGAATTCCGAGCTATAGTAATGCAAGGATGAATTACATCAAATATATTCGATTAGCAGATAATACATTTCTCCTTTACTCACGCTTGTTTTGAAAGAACTTATTATTAAAATTAAACAATGTAATTTCTGTGAATATCAACGTAGCTCTAACGCAATTCTGTTGACGATATTATTGATTTCAAAAGATAATTAAGATGATAACACTCGATATCACGCAGCCTATCTCCAGCAATTCCAATTTCATTCTAATTTACATTTCTCCGTTATCAGTTATAGGTAGGTATAGAAATTGATATTTGTTGAGGATCATTCCCTTCCATTCTAATATTGATTTTATATATGTACTATCTGAAGCAATTACCAAGTTCCAATGACGTTAATAACTGTTTATAGAACCGTTATAACAAATTATTTCATAATTATCGTGTATATATAGCACATTAAATTCAATAATAAACACTTCTTGTCTTATACACATATTGAATTAGTACCTAACAATTAAAGCATCACATGAATTGCCACTCACTCTTTATTGAAATGTAAATGAAGTACATGAACTGTCGCTCAGTATTAGCAAGAATGGTGTAGCCATATTGTCTTGATAATATCGATCAAATGTTGAGCATCCAGAGAACTTGATTATACATATTATATGAGCTAGTGTGTATAGTTATGCTATTTTGGAACTTGCTGTATATATGACAGAAACTATCCATAAAATTTCAATAAAATAATATAGTGTAGTAACTTTATATGAAACCGCGTTCAGTAGATTCGGTGCAGAAGGACAGACAGATAGACGGACATGTATACAGACAGGCAGACAGATACCAACACTGCCAAATTGCATCAAGGATATACCTATCATAACTTGCCTGATATTGCTTAATCATATTCAATATTTTCAACATTTTTTATTGATATTTGTTATCGATACAGAAAATTGATATTGGTTAGTTGTGATTGATTTTGTTATTGATTGTTATGAGTTTTTCATACATGTATTTTCACAGTTTTGAAGGTTAATCTAATATTTTAAAAAAACTTAAAATACCTTTCAAATTAATTAGGTAGGAATATTTAAGGAAAATTAATGTAAGAAAATATTTTTGTTTTTGAAACAATATTATATTTGACTTTTCCTTTACAAAGTTTTTGCAAGTTTTTTCTGATAAAATCTTTTTTTGGTTGACGAACACACGAACGGAGTTTGCCATTTTTTTTTATTTTTTTAGCGCGCTTTATATAATAAAGATACCCCGATATTGATGATTTTTGATTCATTTGAAAGAGGAGACTTGAGGAATGGTCCCTTATTCGTGAAAAGTCAAATCCGAAATATCTGTCCCTCTAAAAAAATGCCCTCGAAGGTGTTCTAGGGGTCAATTTTTCGCGAAAATCAAAAATCTGAGACGATAAAATTGAAGATAGGACAATATCTGGAAAGTTTAAATTGAACATTTTTAAAAATTATTTACGGTTTCCGAGTTACAGCGATGTGAATATCTCAAATACGTGTATTTTCGCTATGTGGAGGGGGCGATTTCTTTCGAAAATTGAAAATATGAAGCAACCAAATTAAAGACTGCGTTATTTGTAGGAACATTTAAATTGAACTTTTTTTCCATTGAGTTATGGTTTTCGAGTTACAGCGGTGGTAAAATCTAAAACATGCTTCTTTCCGCGACGACGTTTCTTTTAGATTTCTGAATAATAACAAGTACAAGCAAAAATATACATGGGTAATGGTATAAGTGATGCACTGAAAAATACAAGATAATATCAATTCTATTGGTGCTGGTACTTGTGAGGTTGGTGCCAAATGTTCTGCAACTACACAACTTCAAAAGTACCAACACCAATAGAATTAAAATTATTTGGTATTTTTCAGTGCATCAACTAATAACGTCTCTTGATTTTTTTCTAAGAAATATTTATAATTTCAAGGTTAACAGTACCGACAATTTTTGTATATTTTTTCATTGATATCCCCTAAAATAACGAAGTTATCGAACGTGAACACACTAAAAACTCAGCTTGTAAGTCTGAATCATTTGAAAGTATTCTCCAGATAATTTCACACAAAAATAAATCTAATGATTTTTTTAAAGATTGCATAGCTGGACCATTGAAGACAAAATTTTATTTAATAAATTATGTTAATAAACAAGAAGGGGATAACTTCTAGTATAATTTCAATTCTTTCATCGAAGGCGATATATTTTAGATTTTCTTCTGCTATTTAGAAGGCTTTGGTTTTGAAAGAAGAATATTCTTCAACGTTTCGTCAGTTTTCAGTTGCATCTTCAGGATGATGACATGAAATGAACTCATATTTTTGATTCACTCTAATGGGCGTACTGATAATACATTACAATTATTCATATAATATAAAAACAGAGAAATACCTCAACACACCGACAATTTTATTATTGTCACCTGTTAAAAGGTTGACCCCTGAAGATGCCAGCTTTGTTGGCGAAACAATTGTCGGGTGACAATAATAAAATTGTTGGTGTGTTGTGGAATTTCTCTGTTTTTATATTGCAGACGGTTCCAAATCCCAATTACTAATTATTCTTGTAACAAAAAACAAAATCAACTTACGTACGTTTACCGCTTTTACACATTCAATTTCAGAGCGTCGATGATTCGTTTTGGTAGCCCCAAGGTAAACGTATCCTCCTATACGCATGTGAGAATATTGGATGTACAAAACTCGTATGTAATTGGATGATGGTCACGTTATGTGTGTATCGTAATATTAGTAATGAAATTTTATCGCATTCGGTGTGTCATAGAAATGAATTATATGGAAGCTGCTAGTTATTTGAATTTGGCGCAACTGCTGCGTATATTGGTAATATATTATTTTTGTTTTTGTGTACACCTCACCCTTGTTGTTGGAAAATAGGTTAACTGATTGTTTTGAATATATTTTCAAGCTCAAGACAAATTTCACAATTTGACGAGTATAAAATACAACAAAATAAATATTTATTACAAAAAATTGGACCGACTTTATTAGTGCAAAATACAAAATAATATTAATTCTATTGGTGCTGTTATTTCTGAAGTAGTGCAGTATTGGTTAGATCGACAACTTTTGGTACCAACTTCCCAAGTACCAGCACCAATAGAATTAATATTATTTCGAATTTTTCAGTGCACCAACTAATAAAGTCATGAACATTGTTGAACGTTATAGTATTACCAGACATAAGGCTTAGCTTGTTATTATTCAGAGATCTCAAAACATTTCGGCGCAGATATAGGTACATATTTCAGACTTTATTGCTGTAACTCAAAAACCGTAACTTTTTTGAAAAAAATGTTCAATTTAAATCTCGATACTAACATACCTATAATCTATTCTTTAATTTGGCCGTCTCATATTTTCAATTTTCGAAAAAAATCACCCTTTTCACATAGCGGAAATACACCTATCACATATTTCAGACTTTATCATTGCTGTAACACGAGAAACGAATCTTTTTTAAAAAAAATGTTCAATAAACGTTTCCGGATATGGTCCAATTTCTAATTTTCAAATCTCGAATTTTAGATTCACGAAAAAATTTGCCCCTTCCACATAGATAAAACACATATTTTAGAGTTTAAAGCGGAAAACTGTAATTATTTCAAAAAATGTTAAATTTCAGCGTTTCCGGATGTGGAATTTTCTTCAATTCTGTCGTCTCGGATGTTCAATTTTCGGTAAAAATTGCCCCCACCTTCCCCTTTGGGGGTTGTTTCTGAGGGGAAGGTCATGTTAAATATTGAATGATATTATATTGTTACCAATTATCAATTCTCCTCTCTCAAATGAAAAAAAAAATCATCAAAATCAGAGCACGTTTACTATCCAAACGACGCGAACAGATATATATATATATATATATATATATATATATATATATATATATATATATATATATATATATATATATACAGTCAAATTGTATACCAGCTCCGTTTGGGAAGTCAGTCAAAAAATAAAGGCTACCTAATAAGAGCACTAGATGAGACATGCAAGATTGATGTAGTTATATTTTAAAATCAATGGATATCAGTAGAACAACAACAATTTTGATGGCCAGTAACTATTGAAAATAGTGAAATAATATTTTTTCAACAAAAACTAAAACAAATTCTTCTATCTACCTATAACTGTACAACTTCAAACTTCATCAGTACTGATATATAGATCATTTATATACTTGAAAGCTTTTTTGCCTCCCTGTATTATAATAGAAACGCTAAACCCGTACTGCAAGACAAATTTAATTAATGATAATTGTTGATATAGTATCCATTATCAATTGCTAAATTATACTGAGGAAATCTTGTCCATGAGTATTTCTGAAAAATCCAATAAACTGCCTACCATTTATCACATTATCGCATTATCATAGTACAGCAATCGCCATTTCTTCCCCCAAAAATAATATAAATCGCCCGTAATCAAACGAATAATATGGGGAATTTTTCAATTATACTCGCCCCCAGGCAATCAGCGACGGAATGAAATTAACTTCTGAGATCCTGAAAAGCGAAAAGATAAGATGGTGATGGTGCACTGGAGATGAGGATGTTCCATCAAGGAATCCAGTTGAATCATTAGCGATCCAAAGTGTTGGTGCGGTATTTTAATAAATATGGGCGAATTGAATGAGAATAGGGTCTAGAGACCTTCATTCAGATTGCCCGATCAATTGATCAATTGTAAGAATGGATAGATGGCTTTTAGATTATAGCTTGAATGTTAGTTGTGAATATGAGTTGTACCTATTGTGAAGCAAATTATCACAACTACAAGATAATATGCCAATATTCTTAATCACTATTATGAGCTCTCAAATTTCTAGGAATGACATGTTATAGTTAATAGTTATATTCTATCCATTCTGTTTTTTTTACTCGGGTCATTTTTTTATCGGACCCCAGCAGAGTCTTCTCAAAGTGTTAAATAAGTCTATGCTTTTTGATTATTATTTTGAAAGCGATGTTGATTCAAAGTATGACATTCAATCAGTTGTCAGACAGGAATTTATTGAAGGGTGGCTAGAAAACTCCTCAAAAGTTTTTGGATCGAGACGTTTAAGTTAGTATATTTCTCAATATAATATTCTCGCGTTCAAAACTATTTATTTACTGTATGGCCCAGCCCCGGTTTGCATTTACAGCTTCTTTTCTCGTAACGTTATACCATCCTTCACCCTTTAATTTATAATAGTGTTGAGTTGTCTCGCAAATAGTGTGAATTGAATAAAAAGAACAACCAAACACTTTTATCTTGTAGACGTTTATATAGATTTCAAATAACTTACCCCTTACTACTAGAGACCCAGTTGTCGGCGAGCAATAAAATTCGAAACAGGGTAGAGAAGAAGAAAAAACTCCTGCTGAAGAAAGCGACACACAAGTTTTCCAGTGAAATATTTACCTCTTGGAAATACGGGGAATCGATACCGGGTCAAATGAAATCCTTCCGAATGGCACGACAAAAAATGTCTTTAACTAAGTGTGAAATACTCGAGGTGCTTTTTCTTCAATACGGGTTTCCTTTTCCTTGCTCGGTTTCTTTCCAGCTTTTATCTGGGCTAATCAAGTTTTCAGGTTAGTCGTGAATTGCATCGAAGGAGAAACGAGAACAGTTTGCTTTGTTGAGCGATTTATGTGGCAATTTTGATGGTCAATACACTTGCAGGGCTTGTTATGGTTATAGAATTAGGAGAATTATGGTCTTGGTTATTAGTGTTATGAATAGCATGTAATGTAATTTTTCAAATAGATGAGTTCAGTCTTTAGAAAATAGGTGAACCAACGATAAAAACAGCTACACCGAAAACAACTACTCCTCTTCGTGATACAAAACACACTTGATCAGGAACAGGATTGCTGCAGTTTCATCCTTGTTAGGGTCCATCGGCTGTCCATATGATTCTGAGTAGTGTCCGTAAGAGCAGAAACTTCGCTGGAATCGGTCAAAGAAAGATCTTTTGCCCAAGCAGGTTATTGCTACCCTTATATTAGCTCACAGTGTAATTATATGCATCGTTGGAAGTTGGAAGTATTTAACCTGTCTACTGGAGACTGAAGTCATTTGAACATATTTTCCAGTAGTCATATCTTTGCGTCGTTTGTTGACTCAAACACTTCGCCACTCAATGATTTTCGTTGAATAGACACACTTGACAATGAAAAATATTGACAGGAGTTTTTTTACTATTCTATTTTTCAACATAAACTTCAAAGATGCCTATTCTAAAGCCACTGAGATTCTCACAACTGATTTCATCATACTCCAGTAAGTAGTAGATATCAAAGTAAAATTATGAGTATAACAAAAAAGCATTTCGCCTCCTGCTAGCTACATTTAACATTTACTTTAATAACCTCACTGTGGAAGACTGGAATATCATCGGGTCGATGCTTCATTAGCGGCAAAAGTCCTCCAGAGTAAGTAGTAGAAACCGAGAAGCATATTCTATCTGCATAAAATACGAACTACTTACGTAGGTACAGAAAGGAAATCTCTGTAGCAGAGGTGAAAACAATGATGTGCGGACGGGGTCATACGGCTCGGCTCCTACTCTTCATCGCGGCACCATGGAACGGATGAGGACGCGGCAAGGGGGGGTGGGAAGTGCCGCAAGTAAATTATTATGAAATCTTAAGGCCTACGTGATTATCTTGGGATGGTTATATAGTAGAAGAGACTCGAGGACTTTTGCATTTTCAGACGTAGATGATGATGATGATGCTGATAGAAGCAGGAGGGGGCTGTGCGTTTGCATTTGTTTTTAGGAGATGTATTTGTGATGTTCTCGAAAATGTTCTCTATCTACTAATGAACAATTCAAGTTGGGGATGAATAGAGAATATTTGCCAGATGCTTGAGTGTGTCGTTTACAATTGAATGCCTTCAATTGTCTTTTATAAACAGGGCGACAAATTTTATCCAAGATGATTTGAAAATTACAGTAATTTGGAGATGAATGAGGAGAACGGTTCCTTTGGAATGGTTTCATAAGAGTTGTAATTTTTCTTATTTTGCAGCTTTGGTTATAATTTCTTAGGGTTCCATACATTGGTTGAAATACTTCCCTGGTGTCTAACTGTCTGTCCATCTACCAGAGCTTATTTCAGAAAAAACTACTGAACACAAAATTTAAAATTCGGCACATGCTACCACAGAGTCACAGATTTTGTGGGGAATATTAGAAAATTATAAATAGAAAAACCTTTACGTGTAGGTGTCCTGTGACTTATAAAAGGAAAGAATTCCATATGAATAATTTAAAAAAGTATACTTTTTCATAATTTTGGAATAAATGATTTAGAAGATATTAAGTATTAAGGAAAAAATACATAAATTGACCGTTCCTCCGATCTACAGAGTTCAATTTTTTAAGTTTACAGGAAAACCTGACAGAAAATGTCGAGTACGGAACCCTCTCTATTCGTGTTCGACTTACACTTGATTAAGTTTATAGGGTTCTCACGTACTTATAGCGTTATTCTAATTTTGAAACAAATGCGAGTGAAATGATTATATATCGTATTTTGAACATTTTATATAGATTCTATATAATCCCACATGAAAGCCACGACAGGATGATCGAAACTAGATGTTCGAAGTAGAAATTCCGATTACCTTAATTCTTTGTTTGCCTGTAACTTGTAAATAATGACGTTACTAAGGTATTTTAAACTATGTACTGTAGTTTCCCCGGTAGTCTGGTGGTTAAGCCGTTAGACGTTGGACTTCAAACCAAAAGGTCATGGGTTCGAGTCCAACTAGGTCAAATAATTTTACCAGACATCACAATTTCCTGAAAACTTTCGGGGCCAGAAGGATCGCTAGTAAATGGCCAAAACTGTCCAAATCACTTGCTCCTTACCAACCCGCATTGAGGCAGCGTAGGGTATGCCTTAAAAAGAAACTTGATCTGGTAGAATAGCATGTCATATCGGTGATTCGGAGTCCACCCTAATATGTGAGTGCCTTTGTCGGTACCAACACTGTCAAGGCAGTGCAGGGGTGCCCTGTGCTGTGGACATACAAAAAGTCTGACGGCGACTGTAGGTACTTATTCTTGATTGTCACTAAGACAATAAGCCGATAATCAAATATATATGATTTATTGATTCATTGTATGAGAACAATATTATTTGTCTGATATCTTGCTGGAATAAGAATGCTGGAACATTGATCATATTAATGATATCTGATCTGATTTACATGATTAATCTAAAGCTCTAAACGAATATCATCAGCCTAACTCCCTAATTTCCTACTGTCAGAATCTTCACAATATCATCTCCTTGTCTTTGGTGGTTAGATACGCCCTAACAACAGGTCACTAATTTAAATTCCTGAAACAACAATCCTTCACAACGAGTAGGTAGGTACTCATGTCATGTCGTCAGCTCATTTTATAAAATTAATATCCTGAATTTAATACTACGATACTGTCAAGCAAGCACACATTCGTATCATATTATCTAATGTTGAGATATAATATATTTACCTCTGGTTTGGTAATGATGAAATTTGAAGTATAATGAATTTGTTGGGTTGCCTTTAATTTGCGAAGTTAACATATAATAAATATATAAATGAATGTAATTCTCGAGATTAACACATTAGGTAGGCAGAGACACATTTCCTTCACAAGAGAAGATCTATTGTTTGTTGCTGAGAGACCTTCCATTCATATCAGATTTAATATCTTCGTCGGCGAAATGAAACGATGGAGGAATAACACTTATATTTTGTCGAAATTGATCAGAGTGATTGCTTGTATCCTAAGTTGCATTTTAGGATAAGTTTTATCCTAGAGAAGACCATCTATTGCTGAATAGTGGTTCAAGAAGTTTACGAAACAATAGTATGCATGGACGAAGTCACTAGTATTTTCTAGTAATGAGTATGCTGTAGAATCACCTGATCTCTTGGATACACTGTCCGTTTTATCAAAGAATACCCCAACAATTTTTATAACACATTTTTTTATTATTTTCAGTGACGTACTCGAAGCTTGATATTCAAATGCTACGTTAATTTTCTAAATAAGATTTAAGAATTGGTAGGTGTCCCGGTGTAATTTCGTATTTTTTCTAATTATATTAAACGAGCAATGCTTATATATGAATTTTTAATGATTGGGGTTGCAGTCAAAATGCCAATAAAATTAAAACTCTGTAATTAATGTCGAGCTTTCGGTAACGCTTGTTACCTTTATCGGGACAAATTAAAATACCGAACAAATTAACTATAACAAAAAATATTAATGATATGAACTACTATGAAATTTCCAGTAGATCTTCATTATAAACTAGATGAGCATATTTATTTATCTGGAAAATCATAGCAGCCCACTCAGAAACTTTGATATGTTTCGAAACTAGACAATAAAACACGTTACAATAATTTTCTATACTCCATTTCAAAAATAGAGAGAATAGTGAAATTGAAATCAACTTATCGCTGAAAACTGAAATTGGAGAAAGGTCATGAAGTCAATTTCTCACCTATACACTAATGATCTTATGCGCACTCAGAACTTTATACAAAATTAATTTTCGCTATTTTCCATGAAGACGCTACGTTTTGTTTATTCAAGGATAATTGGAAATCTTCAGGGTGATAACTGAATCGTTGCGACTTTCATATAGCCCGAACTCTCGCCGACACGAAGATGAAGAGACGTCTTTAATTTTGTGTGCACAAAAAGGTTAATGAATATTGGTTTTGCAAAATGAATTTGTATCTCGTTTTGTATTAGCCGCCCGTACCTATTTACTTTGAATTAGCCAATTTGAAATTGAATTTTGGCTCCTTTATTTCGTTGAGTGTCCATGAAAAGTTAAGAACTTTGTTAGTCTTAAGTTTTCTGGAATTATTTCATTTGCAAATTCTAGAAGTTTATCTTCACTGATGGCTACGAATATTGTATAATAATGATTATACATTATTTCTAGCTATGGCTGTAATGTTTGTTGTGAAATTCCGTGGTACCTATATTAATGTGTTTTTGGATTCGTTTTGTTAGAATCTTAATTATAACATTTCAAAAATATGAACACTCATATTCATAAACAAAACTCAGTAAACTAGCATGATTGTTAACACTATGCTAGTTTATTAACTACTAATTAGATTTGATTATGAATACGGCTGATAATATATCAGTTTAATGCTCTGATGACTTCTATTTGTTCGGATATATTGTTCCAAAATTCGATCTATCAATTTAATGCGAAAGTATCAACTAATTACAAACATACTATTCTATAAGGAAGTGAAACTAGTAAAATGGACTGGAGCTTGTTGGCCATGCGCTGACTGTTCTTTGGACTATTTGGATCAACTAGTGTAATACTAGCACAGTATATATAGTTTTGGTTGATGTCCATCTTCACTGGACAGCAAACTTTATTTAATTTAGAAACACACACATTATAACAGATTGTAGTGCACAGAATAACTGGCCAGTTAGTTAATATAGCAAAGCTTTAAAATGAAATATTTATAGGACAATTGATATTTTATATATTTTTTAATCAGGGCGAATGGATTCTTTGATCTTGTGGGAATATATAGGCTCCCTGAATCTTATTCTTTAATAGGTTGTTACATGCATGAAAATGGAACTTGAAATTAAATTTCTCAAATTTGCCATATACAATTTTTTTCTCAACTGTAATATGTAATATTAGAAATAACCCAGTTTGAATTGGACATTTTTAAAAATAATCATACGTTTCCGCGCTACAGTCTGAAATATGTGTTTCAGCTATGTGGAAGGGGAAAATTTTTTGAGATTTGAAAATTAGAAATGGCACCATTTCCGGATAAGTTTAAATTGAACATTTTTTCAAAAGAGTTACGGTTTCAGAGTTTCGCAATGGTAAAGTATGAAATATGTTATATGCGTATTTCCGCTATGTAGAAGAACAATTTTTTTCGAAAATTGAAAATATGACACGGCCAAATTAAGGAAAAGATTATATGTAGCAACATTTAAATTGTGCTACGGTTTTCGAGTTACAACAGTAAAGTCTGAAATATGTATATTTGAGCCGCGATGTTTCGAGATCTCCGAACTCCGAATAATAAATAACAAGTACAAGCTAAACCTACCTATAACTTTTTGGGTATTAGTGAACGTTCAACAATTTACATGACTAATGTTACACTCAAAAATGTGAAATAAATAATTTTCACAAAAAATTTGACCGATTTTATCAGTTGTTGCACTGAAAAATACAAAATAATATTAATTCTATTGGTGCTGGTAATTTTGAAGTTGTGCTGTTGTAGTTGGTTGTTGTAGGCACCAACTCCAAAAGAACCAGCACCAATAGAATTAATATTGTATTTTTCAGTGCAACAACTGAAAAAGTCGGTCCAATTTTTTGTAAAAAATATTTATTGTAAATTAGTTATCCAAATCGTTCAACGTTTACTCATATTCACAGATGTCAAAGCATCGCTAAAACACATATTATGTTGCAGCTTCGAAACCGAAAATTTTTGGAAAAATGGCCTATTTAAATTTTGCTACATATGGTCTATTCTTTAATTCAGCCATCCATTTTTTTTTTTAAATTGCCCCAAATAGGGAAAACAAATTTTTCAAACTTTACCACTGCTGTTATTCGAAAAACAGAAAATTTGCCATTGTCCAATTTGAACGTTACCGGATATCGTATCTTCTCTAATTTTGTCGTCTCAAAATTTAGATTTTCAAAACAAATTCCCTCTCTACCCTCTTAGGGTGAAGTTTTGGAGAAAGGAGTTTTGAATGTCGATATTTCAATGGCACCAACTCTTAACGGTACCTACTATCTCAAATGAAAATAGAATCAATTTTTGGACTTTTATATGTGGTTTGAACACAGTTGTCCTTATTTAGATTTTAAATACTGAAAACATTTCAGAAAGTTTTGAGAGCAAAAAATAAGAAAAAAAAATATAAGTAATGATTTTTTTCCCCAGTTTAAGATTTTTGTTGATTTTTTACGCTTTTATGTGTGAATTGATCAGATTATATCTTATTCAGACAAAAAATGCTGAAAACAGACATTTAGGATACAAGAAACATACAAGAAATTTCAATATAAATAGTAAAATATTTTTTTCAATTTCAAGTTCTTGTTGATTTCTTTCACTTTTATGCGTGGATTGAACATATTTTACCTTAGCATAAAATGAGGAAACATATATTTAAGAAGGATTTTATAGCAAGAAATAAAAGAAAACCTTTAATATGAGGGATAAATCTTATTTTCGAACTGTATACCTCCTCCGTTTAAAAAAATAGCGAGTTTTCTAATGCATATTCAATATTATCATGACCAACTTAGTAACCGAAATGATTTGCATGCAATTCTGTGTAAATTTTGTCAAGTACATATTTACAATATGGCGGTCGTTGAAAATTTTACCTATATTTTAAGAGAATCATCAACACTATTGATTTGTTTTTAAATAAGCTTCCAATAAAACTATGAGAAATCAATTGATGTATTGTATTTTATAAAACTCTATTTTATTTAAACTTTGGTTTTTTAGGTTTTGGGCATAATAATGAAAAAAGTAGACTATTTTCCCTCTCGCCCAAAAAACTGATAGGCATAAAATAATAGTACTTAAAATAAAAACCCTCACCCCTCGAGTATGATTTTGACTTACCTATACTTTTCTTATGTATTATTTTTTTCATCAGAGGCAATCCTCCTTCGATTATGGATAAGATTAGAAGTTCACAAAGGTCCTTTCCTTATTATTGATTGTACTTACTGTGCTTTAAAGCTAATAGATTCGTTGAACAAACTCCGTAATATGATAATCATCTTTCAATATTTATTTTTATAAACTTTGAAACTTCCAGAGCGCCGTATTTATTGTTTGGTCTGTAAACAGAATTATTCTGCAAAAAAAATGTTAAATTATTCAGGCACAGGATTATTTACGGGTAGGTTCCTCGATCCATGCCAAGACAGACAGGACTCTATATAATGTAAAGTACATGAACAGGGACACATACGAGCAAGTTGTAAATACGATTATGTATAATACATAAATAAATTTACATTCTTATTAAATATGCATTAAAAGCATCGCATCGGTAAAGTGCAGTGGAAACGCTTGATCCAAATGTCCATTCCTAATGTATGATTATTTCACCGAATAAACTCTAAAAGGGGGATTTTTTTAGTTTACATGGAAAAACAAGTTGTTCAAAATACAAAATACCTAATATTAATTCTATTCGTACTGGTAATTTTGAAGTTGTGCAATAGAAGACTCTTGGCACCAGCTTCACAAGTACCAGCACCAATAGATTTAATATTATTTTGTATTTTTCAGTGCACCAACAAATAAAGTCGATCCAATTTTTTGTAAAAAAAATATTCTACTATTTTTACTCGCCGTAACTCTATGGAAAAAAAACAATTTAAATATTTTTAAATTGCCCCCTCCACTTAGCAGAAATATACATATTTCAGATTTTTAACGTTGCTATAACTCTAAAACCGTAGCTCTTATGAAAATAATAATTATAATAATAATAATAATAATAATAATAATAATAATAATAATAATAATAATAATAATAATAATAATAATAATAATAATAATAATAATAATAATAATAATAATAATAATAATAATAATAACGTTTATTAACAATATAAGAATAACAAATAATAGTTTGTCAATAAACAAAAAATAACCTACGATACTCTTAAGTCTGTATGTAGGTCGTAATACATATTACATTAATTATTATTTTATCATTAATTATTACAAATTTAAGTATCAGATTATAAAAAAAATAATAATAATAAATACATACCTATATACTTATATACATACATACATACACTGGGTTATTTGTATCTAAAAATTACAAATAATAAAAATGAAAATGAAAATGAAAATGAAAATGTGATAGAAAAATCATTTTTCAATAATTCTTATTATAGATTTCCTTGAATTTGTTTTTAAGAAAACATGAATCTCAGCTTTGAATTTTTTAATTGAATTTATATCTTTAATATTTTTAGGTAAATAGTTATAGGCTTTTGCTCTTAAATATATAAAGTTTTTTTGAACTATAGTTTTTTTCATGGATGGTACTGAAATATTTTGTTTTTGTCTAGTATCATAATCATGAGTAACTGCATTTTGTATTTTTTTGTTTTCAAACTGATCTATTACAAGAATTTTGAAATACATTTGTCTTGGATCAATGGTGTTTTTTCTTTATATAATACATCACTTGGAAGTCTGTAATCCCTCTTTGATATTATTTTCAAACAGCGCTTTTGTAAAATTTCAATAGGTTTTAAATGTGTCTTTGAAATTCCTCCCCATCCTATTAAACCATATTCTAGATGTGGTCTAAAAAGGCTATTGTACAATATTTTCATATGTTTAAAATCCAAAATATTTGAAAGCAATTTAAATTTGTATACTATTCGCCTTAGTTTTTTACTAAGGAAAGAAATATGTCTATCCCATCTAAGATGGCTATCTATAATAATACCTAGATATTTGATTTGAATAAATAACTGTTTCTAAACTTAAGGACATTTCTTTGAATTCTGGAATACCTTTGCCATAACTACAAAAGGGAACGAAAAATGTCTTTTTTAAATTGATGGAAAGTACACTAAGCCAGAGTATAATTTTCTTGAAATCATTTTCAATCTTAAGTTTCAATTGTTTCCAACTGCTATTTTCATAATATACAACAGTGTCAATTTAAATGTTTCGGCTGGAATTCAACTGAAATTATGTACCTACTTTGACAAAATTAGTTGGTGAAAATAAATCTATATTGAAATAATATGAAGTATCTATCCATAGATCCAAATGAAAAAAAAAAACGGTACTGGTGATAAAACTTGATTTCCCTAATAGCTTATGCAAAATTTTTACTTATCTTAAAAATTGTTTAAGTTTTATCAAAAAAGAGTCTCTAAAAGTATTCTTGGAAACAAAATGAAACTTTTTATTTAATTATATATATATTGTGTTTTCTGTTCAACTATTTTTCATGTGAAATTTATTATTTGTCCTCATTTTCATGCAGATTTCTAGCGAAGAAAGAGTTTTCCTGTCTTGTTGGTCTTTTGATATCTGCCCTTCCTCCGATTCCAAGGAAGCTCTAGTGAGTTGTTCCAAGCGCCCACGCGAGTGTTTCTGTATAAAAAAATAATAAGTAGGTGGTTGGTCTATTCTTTTGTTTGTTCGTTTTTGTTTTCAATGCTTGCCCGCAAATGTTTCTGATCATAATAAATATTTCTTGGTCTGTTTGTTCATCTAATATGAGTCGAATTGTACCGACACCTAGATTCTAAGAATTAATTTTTTGCCAAAAAAAAAGGTTCATTTATTTTATACATATCTACGACACTTTTTTATATATTTATATACCCACATAGTTGTCTGGCTGCGGTCCGTTTGTCTGTCTGTCTGTACATATATCATTTTAATAAACACATTTCAAAGATATACCTTTTTGACTGACTTCCCAAATGGTGGAGGCATACAATTCGACTGTTTGCTTTTCTAATTAGATTAAAATTAAAATGAAAGTTAATGAAGAGATCATATCCAGCAACATTTAGATTGGACATTTAAAAAAATACGGTTTCTGTGTTATAGCAGTGGAAAAGCCTGCAATATATGTGGAGCGGGCAATTTTTTTTCGAAAATCGAGAATTTGAGATGGCCAACATAAAGAAGAGACCATATTCAACCACAATTAAATTTGATTTTTTTTAAATGTTCGGTTGGCGAGTTATAGTATTAGTTAAGTCTGAAATATGGGTGTGCCAGAGTGTGCCAAATATACCAGAACAAAACAATCTCTATGTCTGAATATAAAAATATATATTTATATGAAGATGGATGGAAAATGCCGAGACGTTGTGTCATTGCCCGCGTCAACAAAAATGAACAGAATTTATACTTGCAAGAAAAACATATTTTATGGTCATCTCACAACAAGGCATAAATTGTATGTTTAAGCAGTGTAAAATCTAGCACCCCAGCACTATGCCTCTTCATAAACAGCCACTATATTTTAGGGTAATAAAGTTCGCGTTACCATTTCTCTAATGCTCGCCGCACGTTGTTTTTGTTCTCTGAGAAATCGCCTTTCCGCCAAACCATTAACAATTATTCTTCAAGACAATCCTCGCGCTGCAGATCATTTGCCTTCCAGAAAAGCTGTTCTTAGGTGTACAACCTACAGTCATAATGGAGAGAAGATGTCCTGTCACCTGCTCGGGATGGTATTTTCTTTTTTGACAGATTGCCCAACGCGGAGGAGGTATACATATACAATCGACTGTTTGCTTTTTTACTCATCTCTGTTCACCCGTTTCGCCTAATAAACGTGCTCCGATTTTAATGATTCTTTATTCTCATTTGAAAGAGAACTATTGAGAGTTGTTTCCATCGAAAAAAATCGACATTCAATATGTTTTTTGAGTGGGAATTCATTTGGAAGGAGTTTTTCATATTTAATGTTCTTAAAGAGAGAATACCTTGTTGACAACTTGGGCCCAGGTATATGTCAAATTCAGTGAACACTGAAGAATGAGATTTAGGTGAGAATTTTGTTATATTCGCCCCTTTATTTAGCATACATTATTTTTGCGATACCTGCTTTGGAAGTTCCTTCAGTATGAGACAAAAAAGGTCTGTTTATATCACCTGTTCCAGGTCAATATGACATTTTATGAACCAGCCGTTGTTATTGTTGTTTCATTGACGTTTGGCATTGCAATAATTGCTATAGAGGCTGGTCATTTTTATGTTTAAAAATGAGTAACGACAATATTTTTATTGGTTTTATGTCTGACAGACACATGAGTCACAGCATGATTAACTAGATTCATTTATGATCCGAACTAGTGGAGTAAAGTAACTCATGGTTTAGAAGAAACACCATGAAAGTATATGTGCCAACCAAATTTAATATATTGTGCTTATTTATTCACAAAAATTAGACCAAATGGTTAGCCCAACGATAAATTTAAATATTTCTATTGTTGTTTGTATTTGCACATTAAAAATATATAATTGTCATGGATAAATCAACTCCTATATAAAACGTGTCATTTAATGATGACAGTCTTATCATTTTGAGAGTGATAAAAAAGGTGCATCCTTTTTTATCACTAACATTGAAGCTAACGCATGTTCCTCATTACCAAACCAAACAATTTATAACAATTATGTGTTTAATTACTGTTAACTGTTAACTCTTGGTTTAGAAGAAACACTATGAAAGAATATATGTGCCAAACAAATTTAATATTTTGTGCTTATTTATTCCCAATCGTCAGACCAAATGGTTTGCCCCCACCATAAATAACTCTATTATTGTTTGTATTGGCACAATAGAAATACCTATATAATTGTCCTGGATAAATGAACTCCTATATAAAATGTGTCATTAAATGATGACAGTCTTATCATTTTGACAGTGATAAAAAAGTTGCATTCTTTTTTATCACCAGCAATAACGCATGCTTTTCATAAACAAATCCAACAATTTATAACAATTATGTATTTAATTACTGTTCATTTATGTAATTTAATTGCATATCAATAAAGACAACTATTGTTGTTATTCATATATTCGGTCGTTGATATATCTTGCCAAGAAACAGTGGAACTTTTCTTTTAAGGATAAATTTCTTTTGTACAGAAAATTTTTCCAGCAGTTATTTTGTTCGAAAAAGTGAAATTTGACAAAAAAATTATCCGATAAAAAAGTAACAGTGATGTATAAATATTATAAATATAATATATTTATATATATAATATATAAATATTAATATATATATATATATATATATATATATATATATATATATATATATATATATATATATATATATATATATATATATATAATATATAAATATTACTGATACGAACATGAATATGTATTTATCTGCTATGTTGTAGATAAGAAAAAAATACAGATCTTAGTGAAGCTATATACTCACATCGATTTTATTCCTTCAATTTTTAAATACAGATGTCAGATGTCAGAATATTATAGAAAAGTAATGAATGTAGTTTGAGTTATAAATTTGGGGTAAGTGTATTAATTTATTATGCACTTCATGTTAAATATACCAGGTGATTCAGTTTGATTTTCGCACACTTCTAGTCTCTTTATTCCATTTAAAACGTGTAGTGGACGTAACCTATACATTTCTTAATCCCTCGCCAAATTCTTTCAAACGTCAAAACTGCGATTGTCAACTTTTTAATCCAGTTAACATGCATCATATTAAGTTTTATATTCTATCTTCATCTATGAAAAAATAGTGTAGTT
Source organism: Crioceris asparagi (assembly GCA_958507055.1). Lineage (NCBI taxonomy): Eukaryota > Metazoa > Arthropoda > Insecta > Coleoptera > Chrysomelidae > Crioceris > Crioceris asparagi. Next base: position 14,765,079 of record OY293827.1, on the reverse strand, counting down.
ACGACTTTATATGAAAAAAAAGTGTTATGAATTTATCTTATATGACTGATATTTTTTACTGAAAAATACAAAATAATATTAATTCTATTGGTGCTGGTTCTTTTGGAGTGGGTGCCTACAACAACAAACTACAACGGTACAACTTCAAAAGTACCAGCACAGATAGAATTATTATTACTTTTCATTTTTCAGTGCTCCACCCAATGAGGTCTGTCCAATTTTTTGTAAAAATATTATTTCGCAATTTTGAACGTAACACTAATCATCAAAAGCATTTAACGTTCACGAAAGACGATAATAGATACGTTGCTTATACTTACTTATTCAGAGATTTCAAACATCGTGGAAATATACATGTTTCAGGCTTTACCACTGCTGTAACTCGGAAACCATTTTGTTTTTCTGTCCAATTTAAACGTTGCCGGATATGGTTTCTTCTTTAATTTTGTTGTCTCAAATTTTCTATTTTCGAAAAAAAATGCCCCCTGAACCTCCATAATTTTTTTTGCGGGGAAGGACATGTTGAATATCGTTTCTTTTTTCAAAGGGATCAATTCTCATTTTTTTCTTTCTAACACACAATGAATCATGAAAATCGGAGCACGTTTGCTATTTAAAATGCGCGAACATTCATAAAAAAACATGCAGACAAACAGTCGTATTGTTTACCTCCTCCATTTGGTTCGTCGGTCCAAAAAATATATTTGCCCAGAGTTTTTGCTTTCAGTAGATAAGATTGAGGTATTGTAGTTATGTGAGAGGAGATTGGCAGGAATCTGGTCCATTTGCCACAGATCTCTTTTTTTCTTTTTTCCTTGTTTTCAATTTAAGCATTTATTTTTTCCTTTTTTTATTTGGGAATTATATTGACAAATTTATTTTCTTTGTGAATCTAAATAAGAGCTCAAAAATACTTTTTCAGTTTAGAGATAGTAGAAAAGCAATATTTAAAGGAAGGGTAATATTTTCATTTATGAGTTTCTGGATAAGGGCTTCACATTCATTTCTGTTCAAGGGGCAGTTGAAAATATATGATTTATATCACCTATTGTCTGTCCATCACATTCACATTTTGGCGAGGTTATAATATGAAATCTAGCAAGGTGCTGGGGAAATATATCATGGTTGCATTTTAGACGGATAATTGTGGAAATTGCTCTTGAAGGCGATAGTATTGATTATGAGAGTTTTTTGCAGTTTGTTCCTATTTTATGCCCATTTTCATGCAATAAAAATTAATTTTCCTATTTTTTCTGCATAAATTATTAATTCACAGCTGAATAATGGCAAAAGAGGCTTACAAGAATATAGAACAAAAATGTAGCAAATTGACTATCGCAATTATGAGGTATGTCATCGAATAAATCAATTTAGGCATGTGTTGAAGAAAGTTTGTGGATCAATTAAAAAAAAATGACCTATTGCACTGTTTTGTTGAATCAGAAGGTTGCAAATATAAACAAACAATTTCATCGGATTTTATAAGATTTCTTATATATTTTGTTTCTAAAATCAATAAATTATTTCCTCTTTCCTAACTGTAGATGAGAGAGGCCGACAAGAATCTAGATCAAAATTTGTAGCATGTCATTGGAAAAAGTTTTATGTCGCAGTTTTGCCATAATTTACACTCCATTTGAGAAAGGTGTAGATTAATAAAGTATGATAATGAAGGGATCTCTATTGTATTCTGCCCATAATACAATAGCGATTCCTTCGTTATCATAATTGATTACTCTACACCTTTCTCAAATGGAGTATAGTTTGGTTAGCAACTAAAAAATATTGTTGCGTATGTGGGTTCGCAGATAAGTGAGACTAATTTAGAGTTATTAAATTAACTTTATTTACACTCGAAATGATATAAATTACAACTTAACTTTACTATATTCTCCCTAAATTACTCGTACTATTCCATTTATTCACACTGTCTTTTACATTCTGTTTTCTCGCCGACAGATCCCCCATATATATATATCCGACAAAGGCTCCAGATCGTTCGAGCGGCTTCTGGTCTTTGATTCGAAAGCCGCCACTGGACGCTTCTCGAAATTCCATTGTCGGCATTTTAAGAGTAGATGCCGACCTGCTGCCGTCGCTCTCTTTGTAAACGCCGCTTTCGGTATTTCCAACCACAGCATATATCTCGCGCTTTCTTCAAAAGGATGCCGCCACTTTGTAGCCAATACCGGCGGCTGTTCCCCTTACATGTTACAATATACTCTTTTGCTCAAACAAAAAATTATGCTGAATAACCTAGTATACCTATATATAGTATTAATTCATTTCTATCAATTTTGTTTAATTACGGTTTATTTTCTTATATGATTAAATCCAGAGATCCCGCACATTGGTGTACTGCGTAGAAGACGGAAAAGTTATTCTTGAACAATTGTCAAAATGTGTATTAATATGTATTTGGTCATTTCCTTCATCATATCTTTTGATGCAGTTAAAAGTGCCAACATTCTTGTTATTAGTCCAGCGCCAATGGTTAGTCATCAAATTGCATTACGTGGTTTATGGATAGAATTGGCTCAAAGAGGACACAATGTTACATTCATAACTACTACACCTTTAAAAGATCCATATTTGACGAATATGAATATTATTGATGTAGGTTTTGTGAATATTACTGTAACTGAGGAATTTCTATTGACAATAAGTGAGTCAAATATGTGGACGGTATGGGGATTTTTTTATGAGTTGGCCAACAAGGTACATAATTTACTACTGGCCAACGATAAAATTCAAGATCTAATCCACAATCCTGGAACGTATAAATTCAATGTGATTATAACAGAGGTGTGGTTTCCTGAACTTCAAGCCATTACCAAGATCTACAATTGCCCATCGATATTTTTCTCTACCATTATGGATGTGCACATTGGATCACATTACAATATGGCTAATTCAATTAATCCCATTTCAAATCCAGATCTAAATGTACCGTATGTGGAGAATTTGAATTTTCAAGAACGTACCATCAGTTTTATGCATACATTATGGGAACTGTACAGGCATCAGTTTGTTTATTCACCACTAAAACAGCAACTGATTGATAGATATTTTGGAAAATATATCAATGTAACAGTACAAGAGTTACAACGAGATGCTGATCTGGTGATCATAAATGCTAATCCAATTTTGTCAAATATAAGAGCAGTTGGACCTACTACAATATTTGTTGGTGGTGGTAATCATTTGTCGCCATTTAAACCCTTACCAGAGGTAAGTATCCCATATTCCATCCATTAAACAGGGTGACTCTGCATGGTTCTCTTACCATGCTACAACTTATTCCAGAGATCAGGATAAGATGATATAAGCAAACTTGATGCAAATTTGGGTATCGCTATACAATCCTGTAGATATAATTTTGAAATCGTCTTTTGCTATACATTCCTATTGGCCCATGAAATTTGATACCGTGACGATGTTGATCAGAGCAAGTTGTGCCATATCAACATTAAGAATATATGTGTAGGCAATGAACTTGAATCTTAAAAGGGATTTAAGTATAAAATTTTGATTAAGTAGGTAGTTTATTTACTAATAAAAAAAATTCCTTGATAATTCTTGATTTCTCTTATAGTTTTATATAGGTTTATGTTTATTAACCCAATTCAACATTGTCTTCGTATATAATTTCAGTTAAATCCCAACTATCGTTACAGACATATAACAAAACAACAACTTCTAAATTATATCAGGACCGCTCTTCCTTTTGAACCTCGGTACAGGTAGCACATGTTGGTAGAAAGTGATGGGCCCCCGAGATGGATAGGGAAGCCCGTGACAGGTAAGTGGACAGTCGGGTTTTGAGAAGAGATTGAATTCTTCTATAGATTTTGAGATTAGGAACTCCTAGTTCCGTGGCCTCGTGACAGGAAGAGTTTCTCATTGATAATACCGCAGTCCTGATATTCGTATTGGTGCTCGAGTCTGGCTGCTTCCCGACATTTCTATACTTGAGGAAAAATATATTTTGAGAGTGAGATATGGTTTCAAGAGTAATGTTCACTCTCTCAAAGAGTGAAGGTTGTTACACTTTTTCTATTCGGTGTTAATGGCCTAAATTGCCCGTCCCTTTAAAATCACTAGAATAGAATAACCTCAGGACCTTATAATGCCCAACATATCCAGTATGGTACTTTTAAGTTTGCTTAAATCAACCTGTTTCAATCTCATGAATATGTGGTATCATGGTGTAATGCTTTTTTTAGATGTATTCTCTGAAATTACAATAGATTTAAGACGCCAAGCGGGTGGTACTCGTTGAGCATATCTTTAAAGCGATAGTGAAATTTTAATCTTGTTCTGCCATCGGTATTCGGAAATATCTGCCTATATGGAAGAGAGCACAATTTCTGAAGCTTGCAAGATAATTCTGCTGGTTTTCTCAAAAAGCCCTGTTATAAATACAAAGTAAACTATAGTCCATTCAGAACAGTTGTGTTGTTACGTCAAAGCATGACATCTTTATCTAATTTATCATCATCATCAATTCCATATTGTAGAACTAATTATTATCAGAACGCACTCCTAGTCAGCATGCCTATGGCTATTAATCATTGTACTGATAGTAATTTAGATATATTTGCAACAAAGTTGTTAACATTTATAAAAAATCTTAAACTTAAATTTTTAGAATAGTACCTACCTATATAATCTATACTATAAAAGCAAGTCCCGATTTTTTTCACGCATACAAATCCACACCGTTCGACGTATTGTCACCAAATTTTGCACACGTAGGTACTGCACGGGCCCTCGGACGTGTCGTTGACATATTTTATTTTACTTATTTCGTTGGCAGACATCATAGAATAATAAATAGTTTAGGTTAGGTTAGGTTAGGTTTATTAAAGTAAAATCCTTCTTTTGGGCATACATTTTGAAAATTACTCCCCTTAACCAACGCAGAAAATTCATCGTAATTAAAGTTTCTCTCCAGAAAACGTTTGTTTTTTGACATAATAATTCGAAATCATATGCCCTTTTTGAATCTTCTAGGTTGTACCTATAATGTGTTTTGCGGAATTTTCAGGACTTCGGACGCTCTTTGAATTGCCCTTAAATCGAAATCATAAATCATTTTGAAAATAGCTTACTACATTAGGCATAAGATTTCTAATATGAATTCATTGGAATATCTCATTTTATTTTGGTAATGTATGTATAACTATCGGTTTCGGTGGCTCTAACGGAAGATTGAAATATAATTTCTTGATAATTATTTGTTATAGCTTATCTTTTTGCATTTTATTCATTAAACCAACCTTTCTATCACTCATTATTAAGATTACTCTAGATAGAACACGAAACACTCCATTTACCCAAAAGTCATAGAGTTAGCAGCATAGCGTCATGATCCATGCTGATTTATATGAATTTTGTTTACAATGTTGACAAATGTAAATAATTTATAATTCTCATTGGTAGATTTTATAGGAAGAGAATTTTTCTAGATTTTGTTTTTAAATATTTTATTTTTTCTCTAATTGATTACTACTACACTGTTGTTTAGGTTTATGTTTTGGGGCAGATTTTCTCCAATTTAATACTTATAGCACTATTGTTGGCTAGGTTTATATTTGGAGTGAGTTTCTCTAAATTTGATACTTATTGTACTCTTGTTGGCTAGGTTTATGTTTTGGGGAGATTTTCTTTAATTTAATTATTACTACACTGTTTTTAGTTAAGTTTATGGTTTTGGATAGATTTTGTCTATGTAATTCGGATTCTTACTGAACTGTTAGTGGCTTATGTATTCCGTTAAAACTGGTTTTAAAACTCAATATTTCGAAAACTGAGCGAAAATGCAAAATAAGTTTATATATTTAATCCCTTTTAGCGAGTTTTATCAAGATCAGCGGTAAAATAATGTTTCTTCAGAAAGCGTAATATAGCAACCCTATGCCTGCCTCTAATTTTTATTTCTATAATTTCTATACAGTTTTGGCTAGGCACTGGATATTCTTCTATATATTAAGTCTAATGAATATTTGCTAACTTGGCAACACTGCAATTAGCATATTTACTACCGAGTTCGCTACAGTCAAGAAATGATGAAAATGTTTTCGACTTAGAACTTTAAGCAATTTATTTCTCAGAATATTTCTTATAATCCTTCAATTTTATTATTGATTATTATATACATATTAACAAGGTGTAGATACTTTAGGAGATATTTTTGTTTCTCTCAGTCCAACATCCGTAATCGTCACCGGACTCAAACTTTTGATGTTACCTATAATTATATCCATATAAATAAGGATGGGGTTATTCCAAATGAGTAATAAAAATAACATAGCATTGTTGCCGGTTCAGCTTATTACCATTCGCCACTTTCTGGTAGATCACTAGACTTGAAACTATTTATCTTCTACTAATCTGGCAACACGGTATTTCCGACGAAGTAAAATTGAGTTTTATTGCTGCATTCTTTCCAGTTTAGAATAGACAAACTTTAATCTCGTATTTGGCGTGTCAGACTAATGAATCTTCTTTGAATTGTTCATGAAATGGTACAATCATCTTCTTTTTGTTTAGACATACCTACTACCCTGCAAAATGAAAGCCGTCTAAGTTTAGGGTCATAATAATGAATATGATTATTATTTTTGCGATTTCGTGGCGACAGGACGTAGGTATGTTACTATCCTAATTTTCGGTAAAGTGTGATACATGTTTCTATATCGTTGCTAGACAGTGTCGAGTGATTTGAATCCAAGTCATCGAAGGTAATTATTGTGTTTCTATTTGTGTACCTGATTGGCAGTCGGGCCGAAGTTATATATCGAGCTGAGAGTATGAACATCTAGTTAATCGCATCAGGCTGCCTTCGTCCGAAAGCTCTAATGTTACCGTTCATCTAAAATTTAAATTTAATTTAAACGCATCCAATGTTTATGATATGATAATTAATTTTTATCTGAGTAGACAACTCTTATTTGACAGCCTACTACGAAATGTTTTTTTTGGATCGCTTAATATAAATCTTCAATGCCCGTGTAATAGACAGTCTTAATGTTGTAATTATTGTATTTGTTTCATAATGATTTATGTCGTTTAAATAGAAAGAAATAAATGATATGGCCGACAATATAATATAATCAAATCAAAAATTGTTAAAATGTTGTCCTCAGATAAGAATTAATGAATTTGTATTCTTATCAAGAGATAAAAACCAATTTGAAATATATTCTTATTAGCATTTGTTAAAAAGTAAACAATACTATCTTACCGTATCAGTTACATAAAAAACGTGGGTGTACGTATGCTTGCTTCTGTAATAATATTTTCTTAACGTCTGAACTGTTTATAGACATAGTCAATAAAGTGTGATTTAGTGATTTATGAATTAAATAGTGTTATACCTAGTAGTGCTTAAAGAAACATGATTACTACGAAAACTTTATCAGTTTTGGGTCTACTTTTAAATTTCACATGGCTATGTAGTGGTGCTAATATACTGATACTGAGTCCAACGTCCATGCACAGTCATCACATAGCCTTCTTAGATATATGGACTGAATTACACTCCAGAGGACACAACATCACTTTTATGTCAGCATACCCTGTGGACATTGCACCAGAGAATTTCACACAAATTGACACTAGTATGACCCATCATTTGATGAAAACAAAATACGACTACAAGAAGATAACAGCAACATCCAAATGGTTCTTGTGGAATGTTTACTGGGATCTTACAGTTGATTCACAAAAGATTTTTCTATCAGTACCAGCAATGCAAGATCTTATACACAATCATAAAAAGTATAAATTCGATGCAGTCATCACCGAGTTGTGGCATACGAATGTTTTTGCTTTCTCCAAATTGTACAAATGTCCATCCATAGCTTATGCCACAATTGATGTTTACGAGGCCCTACATTGGCATCTAGGTAACCAAATCAATCACATCACCCTACCTGATCTGAACAGTGGACTATATGAAGTGAACACATTTTACGATAGGTTAATAAGTGCCCTTTTCACGTTACACGAATTATTGAAGGAGTACTTGGTCTATATTCCTGCACAGACTGAAAATCTTAAATATTTCTTTGGTCAATACACTAATGTGACAGTGCAGGAGCTCAAGCAGGATATCGACTTGTTAATGATCAATGCAAATCCGTTTCTCAAGGGTGTGAGATCTGTCGGTCCAACCACAATTATGGTTGGTGGTGGTAACCATATAAGTCCTCTCCAACCATTACCAAATGTATGTCTTAGTGTTGATTCGGCTTAATGCAGGGATCTCACGACACCCGAGCCACAGCGAACAACCAGGTTATAAGATTAAATGCATAGCAAGCATTTTCACGAACGAAGTCGGTTGGGGTGGGTTCGTTACAGCTAACGGAAAATAATGAAATTTAAAGGCACAATCTGCGGTTTTGTAGAACTGGAGGTGGTGCTTGCTCGCTGTGGTTCTTGCTACATGAGATCCAGCCTTTATATGGCTTAAATATCGATTTGCCTAATAATATCTTGAAATAAAATTATGTTTGGCACTTGATTTATATTTCTAGGATTTAAAAGTTTACCTTGATGAAGCCAAAAAAGGTTTTATTTATCTCAGTCTTGGAACCAATGTTAGGAGTAATGATTTGGATGAAAGCACATTGAAAACATTAGTGGATGTATTCGATAAATTACCATATAAGGTTCTTTGGAAATTTGAATCTGATAATCTACCAAAGAAAAGCAAGAATGTGAAGATTGTCAAGTGGGCACCACAACAAGATGTATTGAGTAAATTTTAAAAATATTGGAATTATGTAACCAGTTAATTAATTGCAATCTTTCCAGGACATCCAAATATTAAGCTTTTCATTAGTCAAGGTGGCATTCAATCTCTAGAAGAGACAATTTTCAGTCATGTACCTGTCCTTATCATGCCATTTTTTGGAGATCAATTTAAAAATGGACAACTGGCACAAAGTAAAGGATTTGGAAGGATACTTCAGCATAAACCAACATTGAACAAAGATGATTTGGAAAGTAATATTCGTGAACTAATCGACAATCCAAGGTAGAGTTTGATTTTTTTTATTTGATATTAAAAATTCTTGTTTTAAAGTAGACTCCGCCTTCTTGTTGCTAAGCGCACTCATTTGATAATTGCACTTTGATCTTTATCTAATATTCATATAAAGATAACACTCATGTTATTCTATAATTAGTATGGATGGAATCTGCTTCAAAATCTTGTTGAAAATATTGATATGCTTATGTCAATAAATTATGTAAATATCTTCTTTTACAGTTATAAAGCCACTGCAAAAAGATTGGCTACATTAATGACTGATTCTTATATGACCGGTAGGGAGAAGTCAATATGGTGGATCGAATATGTTATTAGAAATAACGGAACACGAGAACTGAGAAATCCCTCGGCAAAGTTGCCCTTTTATCAATTTTATGCATTAGATGTTTTTGGCTTTCTATTTGCCGTAATGTTGTTATTAATCTCCTTTGCACTATTTGTTTTGAGGAAAATAGCAGGTATATTTCAACATTCACCGAAGAAGAGTAAAAAGAAACAAAATTGATGGATATGTTTGTAAAGTTATTATTATTTTGTATTTATTAAAAGGTGTATGATATAAAATCGAATGTTTAACTGAAAAAGTTCTCATAAGAAAAAATAAAGCGATCATATCATTTCATGTTTTTTTTTATAAAAAGGTACCGCGATCCTTAATTTCCAATAAAATTTTACTTTTTTTGAACGACGAACCTAGACGGAGGAGGTATAAAATTCGACTGTCTGCTTTTTTTTGATTTTGTGATTTTTGTTTCATTTGAAAGAGGAGACTTGAGAAATTGTCTCATATTCGTAAAAACTCAAATCCGAAATCTCCTTCCTGTCAAAAAACAGGGGGCAATTTTTCTCGAAAATCGAAAACTTTAGGTGGTATAATTAAAGACAGGACAATATCCAGAAATTTTGAATTGATTTTTTTTTCAAAAGAGTTACGGTGTTCGAGTTTCAGCAATGTTAAAATCTCTATTTTCGCTCTGTGGAAGGGGTAATTTCTTTCAAAAATTCAAAATCTGGGGGAGCCACATAATAGATCAGATTATTTGTAGCTATATTTATAACGAACATTTTTTCCTTAGAGTTAAAAAAGCAACAAAATAAAAACCAACATGGCGCAGGCAGATATACAGACCAATAACTGTAAAACTATTTTCTTGCATTCGTGAATATCAATTGAAAACCGAACTGTTGCTTTTACTAAAGAGAAGAGCTTTTTGTATAGATTAGTGTCAACAGATATATCATTTAGACCAAAGTGTTGAGACTCTTCTCTTCGGGATGCTGTTTCCGGTATTTGCAGCTAGGTAGGTATGCAACTTTGCTGTCTAAAGCACTATTTTCACAGTTTCAATATATTACGTCCTGGTGACAGCAATAATACTCCCGTCACGCCAGACTTAATCTAGACTCCATAAGTGTCTCGGTTATCAGTAGTATTGTATCTATGCATAAAGTATGGAGTCTTATTCTAATTTATTTTCATATTTCAAATAATTGCTTGCATATTTCTATACTACTAGTATTTTTAGTCAAGGTCATTCCGAGTGATTGTTTTACATTTTATAAATTGAGAATAATTGTTTGTTCTTATCTTGAAATACTTATCTGCGTCGTTGACCTTTACTTCAGAACAGCGACAAATTTCAGCGGTCGTTTGAAACGATTTATAAAAATAAATGATTATATTGGATATATTAGGTATCCAGTGTTATGTCATATAACAGATAAATATCTGGAGACCGAGCTTTGCTCGGGTAAAACAGGATTTAAGATAGGATTATAAGTTACTGAGGATATTTAAACTTATTAAAAAATGTGCATATTTTTGGTTAAAATGTATTGCAATCGGTAAATACTGCTTTTATTGTTCACATATTCTTAAGTTATAGATTTCGAAATAAATATGAATGTGTAATAAGAATGATAAATATACCAAAACTCTTGAAATAACTAGTGTGGATGGACCTTTAGGGCCACACCGATTAAATATGAGAGTATCGTCATTCGATTTCTCGACTCCAAAAACCACTTCTTACTAATTTTTACCAAAATCTGCTAACCCTTCCTTGAAATAGCTAGTGTGTAGGTAAGTTAAGGGTCGCAATATATTAGATATGTACAACTTTTCATATTAACATCTTTTATTTTAAAAAATGGGTTTTGTTAATAAAAAAACTCTAAGGTGATCAGAATTCGAACCGAGGAACTCTAGATTATACCCGGAAGCTTAACCATAGGCCTTTTTTTCCTATAATGTTAATGGGTTCATATTGGTATCCTAGATATTATCTATAGAACTCGTAAAATGAAAATATTAACTGCTGGAAACAATTTTTCTTGTGAATGTAAATACAACCAATCGATTCAATACACTCTAAAACCCATACATACGAATTTTCTTAGAAATCGGTAGACCAGATTCCGATATAAAATTTGCATAATTAGATATATATATATAATAGACCAGTTAGTAGAACCCGGTGTCTCTGCACATTGAAGGTTCGTATCAATAAATATTTTTTACAAAAAATTTGACCGACGTTGTTAGTTGGTGCACTGGAAAATACAAAATAATATTAATTCTATTGGTGCTGTTACTTTTGAAGTTGTGCAGTTGCAGTTAGATTGATAACATTTGGCACCAGCTTCACAAGTACCAGCACCAACAGAATTAATATTATTTTGTATTTTTTTGTGCACCAACTAATAACATCGGTCCATTTTGTTGTAAAAATATTTATTTCACACTTTTGAGTGTAACATTAGACAGGAAAATCGTTGAACGTTCACTGATACCTATTACCCACGTATATTCTTTGCTTGTAGTTGTTATTATTGAGATGTCAAAACATCGCTGCGGAAATACGCATAAGTATTTCAGATGTTACCATTTTACCACCGCTGTAACTCGATAATCGTAACTCTAAGTAAAAATATTCATTATAAATGTTGATACAAATACTTAGTTAGGTCTTTCATGTAGTACCTACATATTTACAATTTTCGAAAGAAATCGTCCTCTCAACTTATCAAAAATACACATATTTGAGAATTTAACATGCCTCTAACTCGAAAACCGTAACTGTTTTGAAAAAATGTTCGACTTAAACGTTTCCAGATATTGTCCTAACTTCAATTATACTACATTATATTTTCGATTTTCGAGAAAATTTGCCCCCTACACCGCTTTCGGGGGCGGTTTTCGGAATTGAAGGAAATTTCGGATTTTTATGAATATGGGACCATTTCTCCTCTTTCAAATGAATCAAAAATCATAAAAATCAGAGTACGATTACTAAACAAAAGGCGCGCAAGAACCAAAAAAGGCAGACAGTGGAACTGTATATCTCCTCCGTTCGGGGTTCGTCGGTCAAAAATAGAGAGGGGACCATGAGAGAAAGGTGATAGAACAAACAAGAGCAATTTTAATTTTTTGGTTTTCTGTTTGTTAGCGGAAATCCCCAAAAGTATGAATTTCAAGCCTTTTTCTGGTTAGATGGAGCAGAAATAGTACATTCTACGTGGCCAACGTTGTGGATAAATGGTATTTATTAAATAAATATGAGAAACTGATAACAATATTGAATTAAGGAGGGTTATGCGCCAATTAGTGTTGTTCACCGACGAATAAAATACACTTGGCAGATGTAATATATGATTATCAACAAATATTGCATATACCTAAAGTATAAAAGAAAAATTTTCCATGGCTAGATGGAGATGGTCTTCTTTGCCAGATTCCGAAAGCCCAAAGATGCTGTAAACCAAGTAAATAATATTATGAAGCCTTCAGTAATAACTAGAATGTATGGGTTGGTCTGTAAGTCATAAAATATCTGACACCTACACTCGCCGAGTTTCATTCAGTTTTTCATCAATCAGCACTTGAATGGTCAAGGATGCCTTTAGCCTCTTAAGTAATCGATTGTTATTATGAGTACGTAACTTCTTTAAAGTAAACTTCGACTATTCGCCACAAAAGCTCTCTGAAGGAACGATTTCTTCCGATTTAAATCACACATATCAAATACGAGTGGCTTATTTTCGCAAAATGTTCATGAATTATAGCCTTCAACCTTCCTAGATAATCCCCCTCTCTTTTGGTGAAAACCCTATAAAAATCCGTACTGTAAATTCTGAGATTAGCAATCTCTACGTGGCGGGGACTTTGATTTGATATGTATAGATGGAAGATACTACTACTTTATTCAATTTCTATATGGAAACCGTTTTCTGCCATTGCCTAAACATTTGAAATACTCAAATTTATATAACACATGTTCTTAAAGCTAATAGACGAATATTTCAATAAAATTTCATATGCGGCTATAAAAACTCCATGAAAGTCCAAAAAGTAACAATAGAACCATAGAATGCAATCTTTTATATAATTAAGTTTAATTAGGTAAAGGCTTAGCCTGATCTCAGACAGATGTGAGATTTTGCTATATCGTTTCACAGACACCCTGTAAATAACTGAATAATTAAGTCTGTGAAAATAAATAGAACTTTCCCAGATACACTGTTAATATTCTCTCCGGAGAAATAACATAAACAGCGGCGCCACATTACTGGAATTGTCTTGGAAGCATTTGTGGTCGAGATGAAAGACGGTGGTGGTGGCATGGTAATTTTAATCACCTCAGTTTCAATCAGGGTTATCCATTAGAGACATTCGTCACACTGACTAGATTACGACGAGTAATTGGAATAGCGAGCTAATTTCGAAATGGTTGGGGGATCGTTGAATTGGGTCAAGTTTCCGCAGTTGACATTGTGTTTGGAATATATAGGGTTGGTTTTGAGAAAGAAACAATTATAATTCACAAAAACTGGATCAAGTCACCTCACAAACAAAAATACTAAAGCAAAATACATTGATGACCTATGATGCCATTGATAGATAAATATGTTAAAAAAACTAACAGAGAACTTTCTCAATGCTGTCATGTTTCAAATAAAAAAGGCAAATCACAGTTTCTTCATCCGTTTTGGAGCTACGATGTCGTAGACAAAATGAATTGGGCTTAAAACACATAACATCAGCATGGAAAATCTAAGATTGGATCAGCTATTTATGAACGTTACCTACATGTTCATAACTGTTTCCTTCTATATCTTTCCATTTTTCGAAGGCTTTCATTATTGGAATTCTATATACCTATCTTATAAAAATAGAACGAAACTCTTATAGGATAAATGTCATGTCCGTTTTCTCGTCTGCTAGTTAGTCCATCCGTGTCTGTTAATCCGTCAAAAGCTATTTTCGAGACTTGGTTCTAAACGTTGAGATTTGGTACTTTTATTGTGAGACAGTATAAAAAAACTGGGTCTGCGTCGGACCAGACGGTGGAAGTTATACTTCTTTGGCTATTCGCACACAATTCTAATAAAATTTTAATGCGCCTCCTAAAGTATGATGAACTAGTTTTGCAAACATAGAGAGGAAAACTACCGAAAACAATCTTGTAATCACACACAGACAGACAGGCAGCTGAAAATCAATCCCTTAGGAGGTATTACCCTTATGTATTTGTGTACCAAGTTTGGTGTCGATAGGTCAAGTATTTTCCAAGATAATGCGTTGACAGACACACAGACGGACAGACAGCTGAAAATCAATCTCATAGAAGGTATTACCCTTACGTATTTGTGTACCAAGTTTGGTGTTAATCGGTTTAGTATATTTTTCGAGTTATAGTGTTGACAGACAGGAAGATAACCTAACCTCAAAAAAAATTCGGTATTTATACGAGCGTCCAAAAGCGACAACCAGAGAATCGATTTCGCACTTTCAGGCCTTGAGATTCTTAGGTTGTTTCGAATTTTGTTCTGGTGTAAATAATTGTGAAAAAACGAATATTTTGGCGAATTTAATGAGTTACGTAAGTAATAGGAAGATCTTAAAAAACATAATTACTATCGAATGTGTTGAATGACATTTGAATACTTCTAAGAATCTATAGAACATTATTCAAACTACTAATCTGAGAAAATCTTTTAGCCGTATTTATAAAAATATCTAGCCTGATCTAGTGTAGTTTGTTTGCTAGTTAGCTTGGTAACGACAATATCAAACGTTACAATTCATCAAATGGGAAAAACCATAAAAATCGGTTCACGTTTACTAGACATATGATAAGAACATAATGTTAATATTATATCAAATCCTATTAAGAAAGTACAATAAATGTTCACGGTGATACTTACCTATCTTTATGTATAGTATGTTAGATTTAATGCATATTATTAGTACATACACAACCTTGAATTCTGTGTACTCAATTTTAAAAAAATCGCAAACATCAAGTAGTGTTATCTATAGTAACACCAAGTACATGTATACATATATTTTCTGCTTTAAACAAGAGTGTGCAACAAGCTAACAGATTTGTAGAATGCTGGGGTATTACCAATTAAGGCATTTCTTCGATACTCGAATGAGGCGAGTCGAGAGAGTCGAAAAGTAAATGAGCACAGAAATAGCTCTCTTTCTTTCATAAAAGTGGCTTCACTTCGGTTCTCCGCTGCCGACTAAAAAGAGGAATGCCGGGAATGTTGGCAAAGAGAGCGAGGAAACTGCCGTTCGAATATCCTCGTTAGGACTTGCTTGTCCTTTTCTATAGTATCTCACTAGAGATGATTTTTTTTTGCCTCTATGAAAGAGATACGAGATTCCGGCAAGTAGTATTTTGTGGAATATGATATTAACCTCTGGTAGTAGAGCTTGATGTTGCTAATAGATCAAGTATTTCTATATTTATCAAAATTATTATTTTTTGATATGATAATAAATGAAGACATTATATTATGCCAAATAATTATTTCTAGTATATTATAGATGATATAATGCATATTGTGAATCTCAAATATATGATGGAATAGCAAGTTGATTTTTTGTACTAGAATACAATAAAATTAGTTAATTCAGTCTTTGTTAATCAGGATCACGGTATAGTATGATAATAAGCTGAAAGGATTATATTTCGTTTATAACACCAGATCAGACCTATGAATAAGGTTAGTATTATAACAAAGACAAAATTGCTGCAGAAAACACACTTAGACTTGTTTCTCGAAAAAATTTGGCATATTTACTAAATTTTCATAACTATTAAGATTAGTATTGACAAAGATAGTGGAGTTCCATTATCTTTGGTATTGATAATCACCATCGTCAGCTATTTGAACTCAGAATGAAATCCTAATAGTTTGAGAAGATTTCTAGATATACGGATACTATTTCCATTACTTCTAGGTTGACTGTTCTTCACTTCATAATTATTTGGAAGGTCATAATGCTACTACAAAGATACCTATCCTTATCTCTGGAATTATTGGGCTTAACATTTTTTTTTAAAATACAGAATTGGGACCTCCGGTGAAGCCATTTTTACAAATTCTATATGGGATTTTGGATCCATTCAGAAATTTCGGATCATTAACCTCAAGAACGATTCCACCACGGTCATCAAAGCGATACCATAGATGTTTCTATAATTCTAAAATAAGCGTACATGTACGTACCAAAGCATCTTCTAATTTTATCCAGATCAAATGGACGGTTCGAAAATAAAATAAAAACTATTCTAAAAATCTCTATAAGCTCCCGGAATTTTTCCCATTATTTCCGGGATAACCTGTATATTTTAGAGCAACACAACACAGGATGTTATAACTCTTCTCCATCGTGAATAATCTATTATTCTCCAAAACTGAGTAGGTGTACCTATATACCCAAACCTACCTAACTTTGACTGGCAAGTTTGCTTTCCATTACCGTCTTATCTCTCTTTCAGCAGCGTCGATGATTTTCCGCCCAGATGCTCGATTAATTGGAACATTACGCGCCCCAGCACTTAGGTATCTATGCCATTCGAGAGGCGCTCCTCTCTAGTCGGACGTAGATCCCTTTAAAAGGCGGCTGCGGCGAGATCATCCACCTCCCATTCGAGATTTTTGTCTGCCTTTCATCTATCTCACCCCTTTTGAAGCGGCCAAGCCGACCGTTTCCTCAAAGTTTCCAAGCCTATAATTCGTCCGGGCGGTTCTCTTTCTCCTTCCATTTCCATGGCGAAGTCCATCTACTGTGTGTGTGTGTGTGTTATTACCGCCGCCAGGGTTACAGACCGCAGGTCAGAACAGCAGAAACCCAACGAGCATTTCAATGCATACGTCCGCCGTCTGCTGTGACTGTCGAAGCAGCCCTTTCTCTCCCTTGTCTCTTTATCAATCGGTGCAATTTTACTGTGTACTCCCTCAGCAAATGTAATGCACTTATTTGAGGTTAAATACGATGAAAGACGGGAGAGAGGAGAATTATTGCCCATAGAAATTGTAGCCGCAACTAAATGAATTCAGGGACTCAACCTTGGGTTCGATTTCCGGTTTCCTATTATGCTATTATATAATTGACCGAGCGTTGTTGTCTTCGAGCTCCGTATTCAAAGCAGAATGAATGTGAGCGTTCTACTGTGAAATCTGTGAAATTATTAGGAAATTTCATAATGCTCTTACATGAATTGATATCAGCCCACTCCATAATTTTTAGTTTATCAGTATTTATGTCTTTCAAAGTATGAGTCAGATGGAGATCAAATTAACTTCATTTTGTAGAGTATTTGGTATACTTTGCAATAATTTATCAGAAGTGATCATTGCATGCGAAGTATGAGAACTGAAAAAAAATCAGACATGTATATCGGATATTGGATATCTTGAGTCTAGACTATAAACGTATTTTTCAAAGATACTATTTCAAATATCTACTATTTCTTTGTTTGTAAATTGATAATACTTAAAAAGGGGACCTGGACACTTCGCTCAATGGACATTTCGCCTAAAATGATATATCGACCACTTCGCCCAAAAACTTCGTTCTGAAAACAGTTTCCAGAGCCACTTCACCCAATGTAATTAGAAGTCCACAAAATCCAAAATGTCTACTTCGCCCAAAACTCGTTGGCGGAAACTTCGCCCAAAACTCGTTGGTGGACACTTCGCCCACACTCGTTGGCGGATTCTTTGCCCAAAATGGCCACTTCGCACAAATTATTTATTTATTTCTATCGAACTCTATTCGGGACCTTAGTAATTAGTTAAGGTTACTGTTTAAATTTTATTAGAAAAGTTGTCCAGCATAAATTTGTATTGTAATTCAACTTCACAGTAATTAAGTAGAAGTCACCGAGAAATTAATAGAGAAATTCATTCTATAAATATATTATTATATAAAATAAGCAGAGAGTTCACTTTATTTTAAAACAATATTATATTATTTAATACATAATACAGTTCCCAAACAAGACTTTATTCGATAAAAGATATATCTAATATAAAAACATACTAAATATAGAAAAAATCAAGGTAGTGGAATTTTAAGTTCATTATATTACTGTTTTTTTTTAAATAACATCTTCTGTAATGTATGGATTACAAATAATCAATATATAAATTTATAGATCTTCAATTCAAATATGGTAATCCCTCTAACGCAGCTTCTCTTTTATATAATAGTTTCTCAGATATTAAATAAAATAGCAAATACTCTTAACGGCCTTATCTCTGTTACCAAACGAAATTGTAACGTTTTTAAAAATACAGATAAAAAAGCTTTAGAAAAAAGCTCTTTATAAATACTAAATAGTAATATAATTAACTTAACATTTCACTACCTTGAATTTGCAAATTTAAACAGTTATAATATTAACTTATTAAGGTCCCGAACAGACTTCGATAAAAATAAGTAAATAATTTGTGCGAACTGGGCATTTCGGGCTTTGAACTTTCAGTTAGTTTTAGGCGAAGTGGACATTTTGGGCTTTCTGGATTTTTAATTACATTGGATGAAGTGGCTCTGGAAACTATTTTCAGTACGAGTTTTTTGGGCAAAGTGGTCGATATATCCTTTTAGGTGAAGTGTCCATTGGGCGATGTGTACTAGACCCTCAAAAAGTATGATTAATTTAAATGCGTATTTGACAGGAATTGACAGCACAAGCAGTTGTTAAATTTAACAATGAATATGGTGAGGGGATAGTTACTCAGAGATTTAATATTACGAAAGTAACAGTTCTAGGAGATCGCTATAAGGATATGGGATCCTTTCACTGGATATCAAGAACAGACAGTGGGGTTCGACAAGTAAGGCGAAAAGTGATGGCGAAAAATGGGACTCCAAAAAAGGTTACAAATGCAAATAGATCAAAATCTGCTCATCGTCCAAGTTTCGCACAGGATCATTTCAACTAGACATGGAGGTATGTTTTGTTCACCAAGGTCCACAGGGATGGAAAACAAACTTATTATTGAATCGTCTTGATTCAGTCAACACTTTTTCGCATTCACATTAAAGTCACAAGTTAATATTCATTCTCAATACATTTAACTGTGATGAAATGATCAATAATGGTTCTATTTAATCTAATATACATTAGGCTCAAGAATCAATGAATTACATTATTTTAATATTGTTTTTAAACTAATGCTAAATGATAGTAGCTATATTAGGAATGTTTTTTTTCCTGAAACGATATCTTTTCTGCTATTCAATCCCTAACCTTGATTTAAATCATACTGAAACTGTATTCTTATTAAACTTATCATATGATACATTTATGATTAATGATGGCTGCAGTGTGCAAATCTAAAATTATTAATTATGCCTACCATCTGTCACCGAATAGACATCATTAAGAGGGTCAAGACATTTAATTTGGCTACAAGGGTATTCCTTAATGACCTTCGGTGCTTAATATAATAGCACAGACATTAATAATAGCGTGGAGGGGGCTTGAAATGTTGAGAGCTTCTCTGTGATTCAGTTGAATTGGTTCGCAGATTTTAATATCAAATGCATCTCCTTCTGCTTACCTGCATACAGATAATAAAATAACTGTAGTAATAATACCTAGAACAGATAATTCATATTTTGAATATTTGCACCGCTTAAGTTAGACTTTTATATAGTTGAGGAAACGAGAGTTTTTTAATGCATCATTGTGATATGCACCAGTCGTCTGATTCGATGAAATGTCAAAACGGTTAGAATTCGCATAAATGATTGAGAAAATTGATACTAGAATTTAAGATGTCATGATAATATTATGCGTGAAATCCTTTGTATATTCAATCACAAAAATACTATAAAAAATAGTTCACAAGCGCGACGTAAATTAATTTTGTATAGCACTCTTTTAGATGCACTGAATCTACAACAACATATTTTTTGCTTTAAGAAAACAAGAGATCTATTTTTTCTCTCTTGCAGTCTAAATCAATATAAAATATCTTTTTAAACAATAAAAACTATTTTAATTTGTTTCTTTTTTAATTTGTTCTGATCCAAACAATGTATGTAAACTACTTAGTTTAACCAAAGTTTAATAGAATTTTGTAAACTTTAGTTTAACGATAAGTATGTCGTGCTACAATTATCTCATTGTTTGTTTTATAATGTATTTGAACGTACTTTAAATTAAAATAAATACAATTAGGCGTAAATTGATACTTAGTACGCTACTAAATTATGTACAGAGCTTGGTCCAACCTTAAATTAGGTTTATGACTCATATGTCAGTGTTATGGTAGGATAGTGTTTTGTTTTTTATTATAATACAGTACCGAACTAAGACTGGATTATGATTAAGCCTGAATAATTTTACATCTTCCCTGAAACAACGTTTGTGGAGAAATCTGCCTCCAAAAATATGAAGTTATAGATGAAGGCAAATTTTTAAATATGAGGCGGGGAATAGTACCTTGAAGAATACCTTGATTCGTTAGTGGATGAAACTTATATTTTCTGATATTTTAGCCAGGTAACCTTTTTTAAAAAATCTCAATTAATTTGATAGCTTCATAATAGTATCCTGTTGACGTTTTAATTTTTATTAAACATGAAAATAATTTGTCATCAAAGCCTGCTGATAATATTTCTTTTTTTTTGAGGCCGATCATGACTATGTGCGAACTAGATATAAATATACCTAAATAAAATATTGAGAATCAGTATTAAAGTTTCACCTTTTTGCAATACTTCGCTTTTAATTTCAAATCACATGTCGAAATGTTACTATCTATCTCTAAGGGCCAGTTTTATAAACGATATTTCAACCGTCGGTTGGTCATTTAAGAAAGGAAGCTTTACTGTTTAAGTAAGGAAATAACCTTGCCATATTGATTTCCTTTGAAATTTTAAATTGAATGCTATAACTATTCCACCAAAAACAAAAAAAATAAATAAGGCTTAGAAATATTTTTCATTCCTAATGGCATGTTTGATTGCGGAAATTTTAAAAATAAAAGATTTTTCAACGACCCCTGTATACGTTTTCACAAATACATAATTTAAGAAAAAAATCATGGAAATTTCATCATTCTGTGTTCAGTGATTCTCAATATGACCCAAAATTGAATTAGGGCGTTCTGAAATTAATTTAGAGTACATATTTATTCCAGCGAAAATTTAAGAATTGCTATTGAGGCAGCAGGTAGACAATGGGGACATTCCCGACAAAATACAGTCTTTGATAATTGAAATTCCAAAAAAGTGTTATGAAAACATAGTTGTTGGAACTGGGTAGCCATTTGATTCCACGTTAATATGGCTTATTGTCTCTATCAAGTGTCCGTTTGATGTAGCTGTAAGACGGAACCTTATAAAATTACCAGTGTTCTTTGCAGCGGCGGCGGCTAATCAGATTGCCGCAATGAATGTCTGCCGCAAGGCGAGCCGCTCCCTCCCAGCCCTGCCAGCTCTTGTCTATGGTGTGTCTTCTATGTCGCTCCTTCTCTTTCCATCTCTATAGCATTCCGTGTTCGTTCCCGTAATTGTACCTAGTAGCAGATACAAAGGACTGGCTCGTGAATTTTTCAACGGCAAATTACCGGTATCGTGATGTCGTTCTTCTATCTACGGCTTTTTCATCATAGTTACAGTATAGTGTCTTGCCTTCCGATAGTCTATTATGTAAAAGATGTCCCATGTCAAGTTAGTGAAATGGATAATGTTTTGGTCAATATTTATTATTGAACCGTTTTGATTACTTAACATGATACTAAAATACCAACAATATTGAAACTGCATACTCATTTTGCTGAAACGGATCATGAATCGTAAATAATGGTCGCACGACTCGAAAGGAGAATTATTGTTAATTTGGAGGTCGTTAAAAAAGCCGTTAAGTGTCAAGTCAGGCTCGCATGGAAAGGGTTTCTTAGGTAGAATATTCATCATTTAGATTAGTTGTAGCCTTAATGGTATTGTGCATGAAACCGATGGGACAGTAGTGTGAGTGGTTACAAACAGATATTTGTTCTATGTTTAGGGTTGAATGGATTCTTCTGAGCTCAAATGAAATATTCACTATTCAAAAAACTTGTTAATTTTTGGCTGGTGTTCTTTGTATCAAAACCTTATAATGGTTATTCAAACTCGAACACCCTTTTTCAAAATGAGATTAGTGATTCTGTTGAAGGTCTTCTGAAGAAATATCTGAATTAGAAGAAACTTCTTAGAATCATTTCATCTTTGATAGGTACTGTGGATAAAATCAAG
Source organism: Crioceris asparagi (assembly GCA_958507055.1). Taxonomy (NCBI): domain Eukaryota; kingdom Metazoa; phylum Arthropoda; class Insecta; order Coleoptera; family Chrysomelidae; genus Crioceris; species Crioceris asparagi. The sequence goes on along the minus strand of OY293827.1, from coordinate 14,742,460 downwards.
CAAAGGGATTTTATGGTTCTCATTCCAACTTTAAAATTTTGATAAACTCCGATGATTAGGAGGAGCCTAATGTCTGTTTTATGTCTTCGAGTTTCACTAGTACAAATTTCGATAGGTCTTTACCTCACTCAAAATGTTTTTAGCTTTTATGTTAAACCCTTTTCTACTCGTATAGTGTATACGTATACATATATAAGCCCTTTGGAATCTAACCAACTAAGATACACGTATAATATTTTTTATATGAATAATTAAGGAACCCCCCTACATTTTTCTCATGTTCTATTAAGTTGTTCTCTATCTGATTCACCGAAAATAACAAATGTTATGTTGTAATAGGTATAACAAAAAAATGCATGTCGTCTACATGTTGCGACCGCGAGAGTTATTTTGATATTGCGTGTAAACTTGTTGGCACTCCATTGTTGAGGTTAAAAGGGGAATTTTATCAATCTCCACAACATAATTTCGACGTAATTACCCATTTTCTGAGATAGGCATCGTGTGGCTGTGTTTAATCGGAATTTACATTTTTTAACGGATCGAGTCATTGGAATGACAATAATTGTTATTACAGAAAATTGCTATTATAAAATGAAATTTATGCGACCATTTTCCTGACATCGACTAAGCATGAGACTGGCTCTGATTGATGAATAGATGGATAAATAGATATATCAAATCGAATGACGGTTTACCTGACACAAACACAGATAAGGTATTTTATAAAAAAGCGTCCCATAATCATTTAATTCCTTAGTTGAAAAATGTATATGAATGAAAACCTATGCGGTTTTTAAAGTAGGTGGTACTCTATTATTAAGGGCTCATGGAAATGATCTCTGTTCAATAAATATCATATGCCAGTCAGAAATGAATTATTCTTGTATATCGCTGCTTCTTTTGAATTGACTGGGTATCACAATCAATTTAAAATTGACAATTATCTAGTATAGACGCTTCAAATTTTGTTTCAATAACCTGAATACAATTATTCATTAGAACGAGGTAACGAAAGTGATCTAGCTTTGACGATAACTCTCTCACTAGAGCGTACAGGAATTAGTTTACGCACGCTCTAATTCGATTGTCGGATATGAAACCTCGCCGCACGAAACCTTTAAAGAGAGTTTACCTCATTGCAATTTTCTCAGATCTCAAATTTAATAAGTCGTTATGTCTTTGATCACTGCGTCGACATTTTTGAGAGTAAAAAAATTTAATGCCGCTTGTGTGCGAAAAGTGATTACTTCACGCACTAGCTTTCCAGGCAGGTGTTGCGAAAAGAGAGTTTACGTCATTGTTATTTTCATGATGATGCTTTTACGACTAGCAGAAGCTGATTTTTCTTACAGATGGAATTAATTAGTTTTGATTGAGAACATTCACTATAATTCTCATTTTCTTGTTTTTTACTCGCTTGTCACTAAATCAATGTTGATAAACTATTGACCATGGAAAAAGAAATATATGGAACTTTCAATGAACACTACAAATAAGAACTAACAATTCTTGAGTCGCAATAGAATGATGTCATATATTTCTCTAAAATTGAACTACCAAAAGCTGTTACTGCAAAAAATAATGTATCCTATTCGTGAGAAAAGGAGCGAAACGTGATATAACACTACAGATTCGAATTGTATACCTCCTCCGTTTGGGGTTCGTCGGTCAATAAAGGCGCTGAGAAATCCAAATCCACAGATATCTCTAGTTAATCATTGGAGATATATCTCTTAGTAGAGAAACCGGGCATAGAGTCGTTTAACAATGTGATTTTAAATAATTAAAATGTACGTGTGATTAAAAATAGATCGACACTTTCAGAGAGATATTTAATGGATGAATGTACGGATACTTGATTAACTGATCCACGATTACAATGTTGGGAAGGTTGGTAGGTTCAATTGCAAGTACGTACGTATATACTCACTCACATAATACTGTCAAGCGGTTCCAGCATCGCACAAGCACACCGGCCATTGTTTCCCTCCATACAACAACGGCAGACAATTCTGTTAATTGATGTCGAACATCGAGTTAGATGTTTATAAATTGACAGCTATATATGCTGTACATAATGCCGTGTGTTCAATGTTTGTTTGGCGATAGTTATTATATCAATGGTTAGGCCTCAGTATGTGTGTATGTGTGCATTTGGAATTGATGCTGGGACCGCAGCAGATATGTGTGTATTTCGGTTTCAATTATTAATTCTGCGTTGATGAACAGCTGCTGAATAGATTTGCAATGATATCTTGCATAATCTTCTATAAAAATACAGTAATTGAAAGGACCAATGAAGTTAGAAAGTCGCCTAATATCGATACTTTTCTGACCGACTACCAAAACAAAGAAGGTATACAATTCATCTGATGTTTGCTTTTTAAATAGTTTTTATTACTTTCGGTTCTTGTATCAATGGACTCCGCAGCGATTTCTCAGGCCCCATACGGTCTAGAGACTTGAAATTTCGAATTCGTACTTAGATCGCAGACATCTCGCCGCCTGTTGAGCTCCAAATGGGATCCAATATTGGTAATTATTATTATCTCATTCAACCAAGATCATTATTTTGTCGACATGGAACGACAATGATCCCATTGTCGTCACTGGAATTACGCACGAGCATGGAGCGTTTTTATACGTCTCGTTCTCTGGTATATAAGTACTTTCTGGAAGATCGTCTATGGTTATGTTGCAATTGTCAGACGTCAGACGTTATTGTTAATTTAAAGTTTAATTTTGTGTTGTGGTAGACAAACAGTAATTAGTTATGGAATTGCTGTTGCTGGCAAACACATATACATAAGTATAGTTAAAATCGAGAAAAGGATAGCAATAGTAGGTACTCATCGGTACGGTTTAAATCTTAAATGCCCAATAAAAACTATTTTTAATTTTTTTTCAAAAATTTCACTTGTTTTGTATTTGTATCTCTCTTTGGCATCCCTTTCCTTCTGAAAACAGTCCCTGAAGAAGCTGGGGCAAAATTTTTCGAAAATTGAAATTTTTTAGTGAGGGGATTAAAGAGGAGATCAATTTGCAAACAAATTGAGTGTTTCACGACAAATAAATCACTCAAAATTGTAAAATAGATATTTTCAATAAGAATAGGACCGAGATTAAGAGTGGTGCTACTTTTAAAGTTGGTGCTGAAAGTCTTCTATTTACTTACAAGTGTACCACTTCAAAATTACCAGCAGCAACTAAACCTGGTTTATTTAAAGCTGTTCTTACTTTCTTCTTTTTTATTTTGTAACTTAGATATGCTTTGATCTGTATAGAAACATTTTCCATACTCCAAATTTTTTATTTTACCCTCATGGCAAGTAAGAAATCTAATGCACTTTGTAGTTTCCTACCGTATGTGGTAATTGTAAAGACCAAATTTGATGCTGTATTTTTTGTTTTTGACCGACGAACCCCAAAAGGAGGAGGTATACAATTCGATTGTGTGCTTTTTTTTTGTTTTTTGCGCGCCTTTCATATAGTATTCGTACTCCGATTTTGATGATTTTTGATTCATTTGAAAGAAGCGGCCTGAGAAATGGTCCCATATTCATAAAAACGGGAATCCGACATCTCTTTCCCTCCGAAAACCCCCCCCCGAAGGGGGTGGAAGGGGCAAATTTTATCGAAAATTGAAAATCTGCGTTGGTATAATAACAGATAGGACAATATCCGGAAACGTTTAAATTGAACATTTTTTCAAAAGACTAACGGTTTTCGAGATAGAGACATTTTAAATTCTCAAATATACCTATTTTCGCTATGTGGAGAGGGCGATTTCTGTTGAAAATTGAAAATCTGTTTGCAGCACATGAAAGACATAATTATTTGTAGCAACATTTATAATGAACATTTTTCCCTTAGAGTTACGGTTTTCAAGTAAAATCGGTGTTAAAATGGTAACAACTAAAATATTCAAGCGTATTTCCGCAGCGATGTTCTGAGATCTCAATAATAACTACAAGCAAGGAATATACGTGGGTAATAGTATAAGTACTATTGGTATTAGTGAACGTTCAACGATTTTTGACCGACGAACCCCGAACGGAGGAGGTATACAATTCGACTGTCTGCTTTTTTTTTTTTTTTTTTTTTTTTTTTTTTTTTTTTTTTTTTTTTTTTTTTTGGTTCGTGCGCGCCTTTTATATAGTAGACGATCTCCGATTTTGATGATTTTGGATTCATTTGAAAGAAGGGGATTGAGAAATGGTCCCATATTCATAAAAACGCAAATCCGAAATCTCCTTCCCTCCGAAAACCGCCCCCGAAGGGGTGGTGGGGGCGAATTTTCTCGAAAATCGAAAATCTGAGTTGGTATAATTAAAGATAGGACAATATCCGGAAACGTTTAAATTGAACATTTTTTCAAAAGTGTTACGGTTTTCGAGATAGACGCATGTTAAATATGTATTATTGCTATGTGGAGAGGACAATTTCTTTCGAAAATTGAAAATTTTTCGATACTACATGAAAGATATAATTATTTGTAGCAACATTTATAATGAACATTTTTTCCTTAGAATTACGGTTTTCGAGTTAAATCGGTGTTAAATGGTAACAACTAAAATATTCAAGCGTATTTCCGCCGCGATGTTCTGAGATCTCAATAATAACCACTACATGCAAGGAATATACGTGGGTAATAGGATAAGTATTATCTTCATTGATATGGTATAGTGAACGTTCAACGATTTTCGGGACTAATGTGACACTCAAAAGTGTGAAATAAATATTTTTTACAAAAAATTGGACCGACGTTATAGTTGATGCACTGAAAAGTATAAAATAATATTACTTCTATTGGTGATGGTACTTGTGAAGTTGGTGCCAAAAGCTATCAATCTAACTGCAACTGCACAACTTCAAAAGTACTGTCACCAATAGAAGTAATATTATTTTATACTTTTCAGTGCATCAACTATAACGTCGGTCCAATTTTTTGTAAAAAATATTTATCGTGAGTAATGTTACACTCAAAAGCGTGAAATAAATATTTTTTACAAAAAATTGGACCGACGTTATTAGTTGGTGCACTGAAAAGTATAAAATAATATTAATTCTATTGGTGCTGGTACTTGTGAAGTTGGTGCCAAAAGTTATCAATCTACCTGCAAATGCACAACTTCAAAAGTAACAGCACCAATAGAATTGATATTATTTTATACTTTTCAGTGCACCAACTAATAACGTCGGTCCAATTTTTTGTAAAAAATATTTATGTAGTATAATATGGCTCTCCAGTCATATAGGTAGATTGGGCATCCTCCTCGTACTGGTTGCTCCGCAATAGCAGACAATTTTGATGAAATATTCTGCTAGAAATAATAAAATAAATTCATAAATAAATAGAAAAAGCAGTAAACAGTGAATACAGGCTCAACATAACAGGAGTATCTAGAATAAAGTAGATATACCGATAAGTGAGAACACTTGTTTCGGCAGAAAATACAATACAATATAAATATAATAAACATAGAAGTAGGTATAAGATATAAGAAATATGAAGTACATTTTTGCAATGCACAAATTAAGGTAAAGAGTATAACTTGTATGAGGAGTGAGGAAAATACAGAGTTTAGTAATGTCCTTGTGGTACTTTAACTATTTTTCTATGAGATTTTTTTTGTTCTATTAGATTTTTTCAGTAAATGTTTTTTTAGATTTACTGTGAAAGCAGTCTTATGTCGAATATTTTTTAAATGATCAGGTATGGAATTATAAATTTTATTTGACATATAGGTATAAGATCGTTGGGATATGGATTTTTTGTCTTCCTAGTATTGTAATTATGTTGCAAAGTGTACCTATTTATTAACTGAAAAGTGAAATTTAATATATTAACTCTGAGGTGAAAAAGTTGACGAATATCCAGAGATTGACTTTCCTCATACAATTGATCTGTTGAATATCTTAAGCTTTTTGAAAATATTAGTTTTAAGAATCTTTTCTGTAAAATTTCTAGAGGATTCAAGTGGATTCTTTGTGTATTGCCCCATAATATTATTCCGTAGCTTAAATGACTTTCTACTAGAGCTGGTTAGAGAATTTTCATAGTTATCAATGACAAGTATTTTTTTAGGAACTTGAAACGAAAAAGTATTGTTTGTAATTTTTTAATCATGAATTTTATACGATAATTCCATTTTGAGTGTGTATCTATAATTATACCTAGATATTTGCTATTAGTAACTGATTTGATTTTTATTTGATTTCTAATTTCTAATTGATGGAATGGAGCTTCATTAGTTTTGTTACAACTAAAAGGTAAGAAATGTATTTTGTCCATATTTATTGTTAAAAGTCTGCTGTCAAACCATTTTTTAATTAGGTGGAAATCCGCTTCTACTATATTTTTTTAACTCTGTCCATGATTCAGCCTCGTAAAAAATTGCTGTATCATCGGCGAAACCAATTATATTCCCTGTAGTGTTAAGGGAAAAGAGCTTATTAATATATAGGTTAAAAAGTATGGGTCCGAGTACTGTGCCTTGAGGGACACCGTATTTAATTGTATTTGGATCACTTTTTGCATTACCCACTTTAACTATCTGTGAACGGTTTTTCAAATAGTTCTTTAGTAGCTCTAAGCAATTTCATCTTATTCCACTGTCTTCCAAAATTTCTATTAATAGATGTGAAAGGCTTTAGCAAGATCGATAAAGACGCATAAACAAGGCTTGCCTTTTCCTAAAACATTGTGCACCTTTTCGGTGAGATCTAACACGGCATCCTCGGTAGATATAACGCGTATCTATCTTCTCCCCGTATTAATATACTTGATCACCATTTTTGTTTTTCCTGGCGTGCTGAAAACAATGAATGATAACACGACCTGATTAGAAAATTTTTGATTTCCAAAATTTCGAACCTTTATTATACAGCATAGATCTCACACATAAACTGTCTTTTTGCCAATGCCTGCACAGTTCGCATCGGAAGCAAATAGAGATGGAAAATAAACAAAGGGTATCCATTTGATTTTCACCGACAGAAATAGAGTACAAAAGCTAACTATTTTATAAAACTTTTATTTATGAAAAAAGATGAAAGGTAACAAACCAAGACCTTGTGGATGATAAATTTCAGATCTGAAACAAAATTTGATAATTTATCAAATGTGGTACGCTATAATTCAAAAATAGGAAGGAATATATTCTCTTGACAATATCAGGGTATTTCGATATTCTTTGGAGTGCGCCCGGATTACGGAAACTCACAAAAATAACATCCGAGTTATGAAGGAGATTATAATCGCTTTTTTCGAATTACAGAGTCACAAGTATCAAAATTTATTTGAGTATATTTGCAGAGTGTATGGAAACGGATTTCTTAACAAAATCTTGGTCTACATTACAAATGGAGTCCTAATCTGTGATTTCTGTCCCCCCTTATGTGATAACGACGGGTTGGTAGGGGTTCCTTTTATGCAAAAATGCCGCATATTTTGGCATCTCCCCTGGGTTAGTAACACGAAGACTTTATGTACAACACGTTGTCACTACTACCTACCATGGCCAACCGATTCACAACTTCTACAACTCCGTACAACTCCCAGTGAATAGAAATTTATCGCTCTGCCAGTTGACATCTCATCTAAAACGGGGAACTTTTCCCCATGTGTTGGTTTGTTCAGTATTGTTAACAAAGTAAATCACTGAAAAAAAAAGAGCGTAGGAAATGGAAGAAGCTATATGTGAGACCCGCATCACTTTAAAGAAAGAGAAGAAACAAGATCGATGCGTAACTTCCATTAGTATTTAAATACAAGTTATTAAACTTTGAAGTTATCGATGCTCAAGAGTGAAAATTCGTAGAAGTTTTTTTAGGTGCACATTGATTGATACTTCACAAAACTTTTTCAATGAATACTTAAATAAAACGAGTATCATTTTTATGAGTGCTATTAACTGTTGAACAAATAGATAGAAATAGAATGTAATGACAAGTATGACCTCTTCTCTACTTTTTTGCAATTGAGAGAATCGCAATCGTCACAAATTAAAATCGACTCAGGAATCATCTCGGCCCCCAACTGAAGAATTGAGATGTTTTGCGATTGTTGCGAGTTAACCGTCAACCAGAGTCAACTTACCAGTAGTAGTCGAGGTGTCTGAGTCCTTATATACAGGTTCTCCGAGAAAGACATCGATCGATTGTGACTAAACGATAACTACAAATAATCTGAAGATTTGGTGATATAGTAAAAAAGATCAACTTTATGAGTATTTTTATGAAATTTTGATGTAATATATATAGAGACTGATCAAAATAGAAGATTAAAAACTAGATCTGAAGAAACGTCAAAGGTTATTTTTTTCAAATGGAAGCCCCCGTTTTTTATTATTTTATTGTATTAAGCAGCAAAAAAAGGTGAACTTTTTATAAGATTGTCTATACCGAAAATTAGTTGTTTTCTAGATAACTGACAATTTTTAATTTTTATGTGTAAGTAATAATACTACACATCTTTAAAGTTGTCCATGATTGCATCAGAAAATAATAACAAATGTGACTAATAGTCAAACAAGCATAAAAAACACTTTTCATTTGCAAATTTTGAGTTATTATCATGCCGAGAAACTTTCTTATACAAATGCATTTTTTTTTGAAATTGTTTATTTTAATGGAGAATGTGATAAAGTTATTTCAAGAGCATGTTTATACGTTTGCTATGCGATATCCACAGAAACACCTTCTGATGTTTTTTGGATCTAGTTTTCAAGCTGTTTTTTTGATCACTCTGTACAAGATATTATGAAAATATCACAAAAATACTCAAATTAAATATTAAAGGCATCCTGATAGGAAAGATTGATAATTATGTTTTGGACAGCCAACTTGATTTTTGATTTGAAAATTTAAAATATATCAAAAAAGGTTATACTTAGGTATAGGACATTATATAATATATAAAATGTTCTAAAAATTTAACAAGAATGCAAAAAAACTGGTAATATACTGGGTATTCCATTAAAAATAAAAAATTCGGCATCTATTTCTGGTATAACTGTAAATGCGACTAACATAAAATATCTTAGACGTATGGCCCCTAGTGACTTTAGTATGTCACCAAATTTTCAGACTGTTTGTAGTTATCGTTTGTCCACAGTCGATCGACGACTTTCCCGGAGAACCACCCTGTATATGATCTTTGAATAAACTCCCTGGTTCATCGTTCTTGATTGGCCATTTGCACGGATTATTAATCAGAAGTTGATATCTGATTCGGAAGTTATACGTTTGTTTTTGTCTTTCCATACATTCATACAATAAATCGATATAGTCCTGTGCTTTTTAGGGAAATCCTATATTTCTTATTAGGCTATTCCTAGACCTTAACTTCTTTGATTTTGCTTATTCCGGAAACAAACACTTTCGCCACCATCTTAGCATTTTTACTTTGATCAAATGTGTCAAAGTAACCCCTAGAAGGCTGACAAGACACAACAAAATAGTTTGAGATATAATTGCAGCTTTTCAATGCCGTTCAGACTAAATGTGTTCTCTTCTTGTAAGTTCATACCGATAATTATAACAGAACCTCCGAATCCATTGGTGAAACCTTCTGAACGGTTGTCACAGCACAGCCATCAAAAAATGCTTTTTTGTGCCTTTTAAAGCAAGATTCTGCTTTTTCTAGTTGATCAACTCAATCGTATCATTACCTTGATTTAAAATTTACGACAAACAACTTAACACAAGTAATTAGATATTGATTGATTTATTTATAGCGCATATGCCTTTCAACTTAAAAACTCGAAATTTTAGAGCATGTGCAATTAACTTCGAAGAAATTTTAAAGTGTTAATGTTATAAAGTCCTTGCAGTGTTTGATAAGGGACAACATTTTTGTAAACTCGTTAAAAGACAACGCAATTGATGCTGTGCTCTAGAAATTTATACACTCGAATTTGCGGATTGTCCCATCATTCTTACAATATAAATCTCCAGTTTCAAGATTTCAAGTAGATTCTCTCTAGATATTGTGGCAGTAGTAGTACATAGGGAAGAAAACACATCTATAAGAAGAGTTATGTAGTCAATACAAATGTAAATTTTCTCTGTGCATATTTATATGTAAATTTTGTGATGAGAGAAATTGTTGCTCCGATGCCAGAGTACATAAATGTGAGAAGAAGTTCGGGCGCGTATGTACAGCGACGCGGAAAATGGGAACCTTCAGGCTTGAGTAAGACAAAAATCGCGTCTGATTGAGTATGCCGTGAACATGTACACAAAGATAGAAAGATAGTGTAAACTTTTCGAAAACCATTTGAGATTTGTCACGAATGCGAAATAAACGCGATTCGAATGGCGTTTAGGGAGAGATGCAGCCCCATAATATAAAAATAGATTGAGTTGCGGTTAGTGAAGAAGGCTTGCGTGGATTCAATATTCAGTAAATACTTTTCTCTGAAATGCTTGAGCGTTTTGTACTGAATCTGAGGTGAAAATACATTTTCTTTTCTTGAATAAACTAATATGAAATAAGCATTAAAGATGAGATTAATGAAAAAAATTGGATTTATTTACACAAGGAAGATTAATTCTTTTGACTTGACTTCCGATCTCTTCATTTTCCGATGCGTTCTTAGACTTCCTTACATTCAAGGTCAAAAAGTAACCCTTACGAAACTCTGGTGTATGTTCGTGTGTCACAGTTTTTTTTCTTCGAATCTACTAAATGAAAAAAGTTCAAATTTGGTAAGGCATATAGTATAAATAAACAATAATTGTTGTTTCTGGGAATTTAATTGCTGCGTGTAAAAGATTATTATATTGAAGAAACAATTCTTCATGTTATGAGTAGGTAATACAGATATCGTTTTTCCAAAATTTGAATGGCTTAGAAGATGTTTAAGGAAAATTATAAAAAATGAGAGTTCCCAACCTTTCTGTCCTCGAAACTAATGAATGTTAAATAAAATATAAAACTGAAAATAGAAAATAGGTTTCACTTGTATAATGTAAGCTAAAATTTTTATATGGAAACCTCATTTTGCGGCTCAAACTCACATTTCATGATTTTTTTCATTTATTTGTTCAAATTTCTGCTTTTATATTTTCTTCCATCACTTATTCTTCCTAGTTCTTTTTTTATTTTTGTTATTTTTTATATTTTTTTTTCACGCATTATTCATATAGGTACGCTTCAATTGTTGTTTTATTGTATTTTCAACCATTCTTAGAAATCTGAGCAACTTCAAATCTGGCAGATATTATAAAGAACTATTACTATACATTATCACTAAGTCAAATGTGCGTTCTTTCTCTTGACCATAATTTTCCAAGATAACATAATAAAAGTTCTGAAAAATGGTGGGGGGGGGTATTATAGTTTCATATCTAATTTATGAGGAAATAAAGTTATGACTCTTAATGAATGTGTACTTATTGATACTAAAATGATACTAATTATATAAAGCATGGATAATATGGAGCTCCATGAAGAGAATGATTCATTATTGGTTATTCTAGTATATCTTTTCGATGCATTAAATAATTAAAAAAAAAAACTAGCACTGACTAAATTCTATGATGCACTAAAACATATAGTAGTCGAAATGTACCTATGACCTATTCCTCTTTCTATTGGGAAGTCTGTCAGTAAAACAAGCTTGGATATGGCATATCGTTAGAGGGTTGTCTTTGACGCCATAGTTCGAGTCCAGCCTATTTTTGACCGACGAACCAAACGGAGGAGGTATACAATTCGACTGTTTTTTTATGAATGTTCGCGCGGTATAATTAGTAAAATTTTGTCAGATTTTAGTATCATACCAATTCCCCAAAGTGAAAATTTTGAAACTAGAAATAACATGAACACCGAACATTCGCCAAAACACAAAAACATACTTGAAGATATCACGATTATCCTAAGCGTGCTATTTCTACTTCCAAAATTGAAAATATGAGACGGCTAAATTAAAGAAGAGATTATATGTTTTGAAATCTCTGTATAAGCAACGTATTATTTCTTTGGTTAATGTTGAATGCTTTTGATGACTAATGTTACACTCAAAATGGAAATAAATATTGTTTACAAGAAATTGGACTGACTTTATTAGTTGGTGCACTGAAGAATAAAAACAAAAAAATTCTATTGGTTCTGGTACTTTTGAAGTTGCTGCCAGAAGTTTTTAATCTATCTACAACTTCACAACTTTAAAATTACCAGTACCCACAGAATTAACATATATTATTTTGTATTTTTCAGTGCAGCAACTAATACAATCAGTAAAAAAATGGTAAAAACGTATTTTTTTTTGTTAAATTCTTAATACAAAAAGATAATAACAAAATGATAAAACATAATAGGATAATAAAACTAAAACGAATTTCTGAGGTTCTCCATTGAAGTTATAAGCCGTATTTCTCTTGATAATTTAGTGATGTTCTAAAAATTCATATACAAGATCTTAGCACTAGAAGATTTATTTTAGGTTAGGTTAGGGACGGTTTAGAAGCGATAAGCAAACATCTTGCTCCTCTACCGTAACTTAAATATACGGAACTCTCGTGATATAAATTTTACTCCTCTTTGCAACATGTTCTAGTCATATTTAAAAACCATATATCAGTTACGTATATACCTATTTAGTTTAAATTTTCTTCCGTCTGGTAGAATATCTAGGAAAACTAAATTTAGAATCGAATAAATGCAAGAAGTGTCTCTCATTGCTCGAGAAACTAAACTTATATATATTTGTTAGATGTATAAGAGAATACGCAAAGTTTCGTATAGTATTAGAATGGCTTCCGTAGTTTTATTATAAGAGTTCAGCAGTTTCAGTACTTAGCTAAATACTTTGCTCGGATGCAGAGATATGAAATTGTTCTCTTGCGTATAATATTTTATGGTACATGCAATGGTAATAAATAAGACCATATAAGTACGTTTGCTGCAAGCCCGATCTAGGAAAGTAAAACGTATGATTTGTATCATTGGATTGAAATCATTTTACTTCTTTGCTAAATGTCAATTCATAATTTCTTTCTATAAAGAAATGCCTCTATTTATCTATTATCTAGTTATCAATATATCCGGTTATGGCAAACAAGAGGAAGATGTCAAGAAGTAATTTGAGGTTGTAAGGTTATGTTAAGATATAATAAATATTTTTTTACAAAAAATTGGACCGACGTTATCAGTTAGGGCACTGAAAAGTATAAAATAATATTAATTCTATTGGGGCTGGTACTTATGAAGTTGGTGCCAAAAGTTACCAATCTACCTGCAACTGTACAACTTCAAAAGTAACAGCACCAATAGAATTAATATTATTTTATACTTTTCAGTGCCCTAACTGATAACGCCTGTCCAATTTTTTGTAAAAAATATTTCTTATACCTACTCAAGTTCATAAGATACAATAAATATACCCATCTTTTATATAATCGCTTTTGATTATGAATTTTATTACCCCATAGAACATATACATTCTGTAAGGCGAAATAAAGTATAGGTTTATGATTTTTTTGAATAAAACCCCCTGCATATTATCTGTTTTTCTTGATCCTTATTTAATTTAGAAAACAGATCTAGAATATTTGATTTGGCCAAAATCAATAGTTATGAAAACATTAGCTAATGAACGAGTAATGAAATCCTGAGTATCAGGAAATTCATAACTTATTTCCAATCTTTTTTCAGATATTTGCATCGTTAAGTGAATTTGCTTAGGGTATTTGGATGCTAGACAATATGTAGATACAATATCCTCGTGATATTGCAATTCCTTGCAGTTTCAAAGATAACGTGCATGTGAAATCTCCTATGCTGGGCACACACACAATATTCACAACCCCTTGACCTACCCCATACGTGATATGGGGGTCGCAGCATATTGGCGGCTGAGTAAGCAGTGCGGCGCGCTGAAGTGGATGCACGTAGAGGCATTTTCAAAGAAGGAATGTCGATCGGTCTTTGTGTCAGCAACAGTTGAAGCATCAGTGTGTGGGGGACGACAAACTATCACGAGTCGTCTTGTCGGCTTCCAATTTGAATCACTTTCGATGGCTGCAAGAAGCCGGTGAACCCGGTGTTGTTGTAGATATGGCGAATTATGATTGAGTTTTTCAAATGAAAACAAGGATTGGTGTCATTTTGACGTAGGTTCGAGCCTAACTAGGTTAAGGTCATTTTCATTTCATAAAAATTTCCTGAAAAATTCCATAGTTACAAGGATCGCATGTATATGGCAAAAACTAGCTGTCGACTCCACTTACATCTTGCCAACTTGCCAACATTATGGCATCGTGGCAAGGTACGTCTTATCAAACCCTCTGATCTGGTTGGATGATACCTATATTCTTAGAGACATATCGTTAATTCGGAGTCCACATGAAACTGTAGGCCCCCTTGTTAGTGGCATCACTTTCAAAGCAGTGATGGGGAGATCAGTTTAGTAATGGACTGAAAAAGACTGACTGACGACTAACGAGTAGATATACACTTTATATAAGTTGAACATAATCACTTAAGTTTTCCGTAAAATAGTGAAAAGTAGAATATCAATAAATATATATATACTTATATTCTACTATAATTCTTATTGCAGACATAACCCTTCATAACATTGATTCAACAAATATTACAGTTCTGAAAATCACCCTAATTTGTAATGTCATATCAAACTTCAGCGGATTCCTTTAAAAATATAACATACTACTTTCGCAATAATATTTTAAACGACATAGAAATATAAGCGACATATATTTTTGTTAACCTCCTCAGTAATTTAAATCAAACGACAACAAACTATGGTTTATGGTTTTCAACAATGTATAAGTTCAGAGACTAAGGAAAGTTCTGGTAGATGTTTGGATCATTTATTTAAGAAAACAAATTTAAGCACTTAACACTTACGTCATAACATATTTTTCCCGCCGCCGGTAATGTAAATAATTCATACATACTTAGATATAAAACATGAAAATGGCAAATATCATTCATTTACATTCCTAGGAAAATAAAAAGAGTAAACCAAGTCGATTTATTATCTCAGGATTGAACAAAACAGATTAATAATTACTAGTTATTTCTTAAAACTGAAGACAAAACAACTTTTTAAAAAGATAAATTTTTCATAACACCTTCATGTTCTAATAATTGTTTTGATTTCTTCTCAAACTGAGCTGTGATGGTTTCTATTGTTTCCGAAAGCTTTTAAGCAAATCCTATTTGATGTGAAGTGATATAATATAAGTGGATTAATTTAAAAGCTCCAAACTCATATAATAACACCACTAGTCCATGTCGTAAATATAATTTAAAAAAACGGAATTATTCCAGAACAGTTTGGACTTTTAATAATAACACCCATTTTAAATCAGGCAACCCAAAGCAAATCATTAACTATAGACCCATTAGAGTTATGACCTACAAACTTTGCAAAAATATTTGAAAAAAGTTTAAAAGATAGGCTAACATTTTTTTTATGATAATAATCTTTTATCAAAAACAGAATTTTGATTCACAGAAAGTCTTGGTACTGCTGATGCTTTTTTGAGTTTAACTAAAATGAAAGAAAGACTAACATTTTTTTAATGATAGTTATCTTTTATCAGAAACGGAATTTTGATTTACAGAAAGTTTTGGTAATGCTGATGCTATGTTAAGTTTAACTAAAGAAGTAAGGCATAGATTGGACAATAATATGAAATGTTCAGTAGTCTTCTTAGATTTGGCAGAAGCTGTTGACCCAGTACCACATGTTCTGTTATGTACTCGAAAGGTATGGTATCAGGGGTACTGGGTTAAGGATCTTTGAAAGCTACTTACCTGATAAGCAACAATAATGTCCTAAGTTACTTGATAACATTTGGAATACCGCAAGGGACCGTTTTGGGGCCAATTCTTTTTAATGTAAATGGTAAAGTTATTTCCTTTGTGAACCATATCTATACAGTGGTCATTCTCAAAGGTGCTTCATAGAGGCAATAAAGAATTTGGAATTGAGTAGGTGAAAATTTATACATTATACAAAACCTTGACTGAATCGATTCTACGTTATGGAATACTAGTTTGGGATAGTATGCGGCTGGCCTATCGGACGTGGGCCAACATTCAACATGGCTATCTTTGTTATCTCTCGAGATAGAGAGTTGGCTAATAGGGAATAGTAGTGAATAATTTTGAGCTTATTAACATGCCATAATGAAAACGAACGAATTCCGACTAGTTCGGAAGAAAAAAAGAAAATCGTCTATTTCGAAACATTGCTCTAACTTTTTTATTTTTAGATTTATCAACAAAGTGTTCTAACACATTTTCCCCAACTTTTTATGTTTTTTCGAACTGTGACTTTGTAATTTTTTTCATCCAATGATTTCCGAGAAAAATACACTAACTAAAGTTTTTCTTATGAGCGCCATAATGGATTCTACCATATTTAAATTAAATATTTTTTCTGATATGTAACATGCGGCATTTGCAATTGCCCACAGTGACATTAGTTGGCCTCCAAGATCACAAGACCTCAACCCTCTGGATTTCATCCTCTGGGGTTATGTTGAATATAATATGTTATGTAACATGCGGCATTTGCCATACTCTTAACTTACAAGAAAATTATTCCTTCAAATTAATTTACGATATCATTTACTTATTTAATCGTGTGCTTTGGAAAAATAAAAACATTTTACACTCAAATTAGTCAGTCATCTGCGTTTCTCGCAGTGAGTTATTGTGTTTGCACTGATTCAGAATGGTAGAAGAATTTTCTGCCCGCGAAAAGTATGATTTTTTATCCAACAAAATTACAAGGCCTTTCGTTCAAAAATTTCGCTATTGCGGTCGATGCATTTTTGACATCTCTTCTTGATCGTCGCTTTCCTCAGTAATCTTCTATCGATTTTGTTAATGGCATTTAAGACCGCTCTATGTAGTTCTTCCACACTTTCGTAGTTAACTAACCACGCCATACAATTTATTTTTAACATAACCCCAGAGGAATAAATCCAGAGGGGTGAGATCCGGTCATCTTGGGGGCCAACTAATGTTAATGTTAAAAAGTACACAGTTCCGAAAAAGCATGAATAGTTGAAGAAAAAGTGTTACGACAGTTTTTTGATAAATCTAAAAATAAAAAAGTTAGAGCAATATTATAAAATACGATTTCCGTTTTTTCTTCGATAGCTTCGGAACTAGTCGGAATTCGTTCCTTTTCAAAATTCTGCACTATTCTCCTCATTTAACCGACTCTATCTTTACGATTAACAAAGTGCACATACGATGGGAAAGCCTAGATACAAAAATTCTATGAACGCTCTTCAAATTTTGCATAATAAGAAGAAATATATTATATCCTACTCATTTACTTTATAACAAAACTAATCTTATGAGAATATAACTTTATTTTTCCAGACATGTTGTTATATTCACACCCATGATAAAATTAATACACTATAAACATATAACACGAATAAATGCCAACTAACATCTAATGATTCCCAGACATCTCATAGTGAATTTTCCAAACAGTCAATTCTATTTTTGGGTTTCAAATACCTTTCCTTACTTAATAAGATAATGAAACATAATATATTTTTTTGTTAAACTTACAAACATTCACATTGTGGATTATTATTATCAATTTATGCTCATATTAAATATAATTTTATTGTAATATTATTGTTTAACCAATAGATTTAAACTATTTAATGCTATTTTCAAAAATAATTAATTAAATGAAACCAGAAAACCATATTTATAAATAATTTCATTTCTTTACTTAGATTGTAATTTGAATATGCCCATATAAATGCTGCAGCATCTAGGGATTATGGAATATATCTTTATCTTTAATCATTATATATATCTAATTGTAACTTTATACCAATTTAGTTTCCGTAGGTGAGAATCCACACAAGGTTTTGACCGGCTACAGAGCATTTTTTACAAAAATTGAATTTCTCTAAAATATTTCTATATTGCTGTTTGATATTAACGAAATATTGTAGGCAAAACGTCTCTTAAATCGGTTGTGGAATTGGGTACTTGACATTAATGGAAATTCAATATAAAGTGATACTCAGACGATATTAGGTAGTCCTAATATACCAAAAATCACATTATGCAGGTTATAATTTCTCCTGGAATTCAAAATATTGTAACGTATTGTAATACTATGCTAAGCATTGTGGGGTGAGTTCACTTGCGTAATACGCAGATTGCTTCCAAAAACGTTTATTTTCAACACCTTGTACATGACCTTCTGTAATAGTACAACTGTCACAACTTGTCACTTTGACAATTTAAACTGCCACATACTTCTGACTCCTTAAACTGAGTGTGACCTGTGATCGACACGGATTTATATATCTGAATTTTGACATCACATTCATCAAGAATGTTCTATGTTAATTTAGACGCTTGTAATAATGTTCTAGAAGCTTGTTAATCTGACAATACTTTGACAAACTGTACATCACATATAGTATCTGGAAGGTTCGTGAATAAATCTAACAACTCTAGAACTAATCAATGACACATGAAACAACTATAGCACATAAGGAAATAGAACAAATACATACTAGAACGAATAATAACCATAAGTACATGATAAACCATCCATGTTACAATGTAATCAATTTAAATAGTTGTAATTTCAAACCCATTATCACGTGCCTGCGAACGCCTATCAAAATCGACCATGATAGTGACGTATCATAAATTTGTCAGTGCGCCTGCGCGTAATCAAGTTGCTGAACAAATCCTTCTCAGAGAGAATATACATTATTGTATCTTCTCTCTGCTCAGATAGTGTTCTCTGCTCTATTCCTCCTTTAACAAACATAACCTGGAAATCCGGAGAGTTTGAGTTAGATGAAATTTATCTTTGTTTCTGGTTAAATAAATATTATTTTCTTATGCAGCAACATGCAAAATCAAACACTAAGAGATTTGACTCGACTGGATAAACAATAAACAAAACAATCGTCTAAATGACTTGACATTGCCATTGATATTTGACACAGATAACAATCACATCAGAGAGTAACTTTCCGTGTTATCAAAATACTGTGGGGCACTATTAAGGAAGATTGTGACGTTTTCAGAATTCAAGCGGGAAATTTTAAAACGAGTTTTGAATATAGTTTTTGAACTCTCAAAATAAACTCGTCAATTAATGTATTTTTTTGGTTTAGGTGAATGTCTACCTACAAAATAAAAATTGTTAAGAAAATTAGTCAAGTATCCAATAATTAAAAGTCACTTTACTTGTGTTATATGAAAATTAGATTTCCTTCAATAAATGAATCTGAATGTCAAAAATATTTTGATTCATTTCAAAGTTCTTCGTTAAGAATTGGTTAGAAATATTATGCTGAGTTATTTTCGCGAATCAAAAATGGTTGGAATGAGAGAAAGGTCTGGTAGGCAAAAGAATAAAGTTTCCTACCTTAATTGAAACTATGTGACTTCGAATGGATATATTCAAGAACGATTATTTAGGATTCGACAACACTATATAGAAATGGAGATAGCTTAGTAGTACCTATGCCAAATATTTTCTAATCTCGATTGAAATTTTGAAAATATTTTGAAAATGGATGATACGTTCCTGTCACCGCTTTACTCAGTCGTAAGTGTTTTACGGATATGATTAGATTGGTCTTGAGAAGCCTTTGCCAAACGTATACGAACTCAATATTTTGATTTGGTTTTTAACCAGTTGGGTCGATATTTCATCATTTATTTTATTTATTTATTTTAACACCATATAAATTAACCATAACTATTTCACAATAGAGTTGTTCTATATACGCAATCGATAGATCTTGACGAAAGCTGACGATTGAAACTCAAACAAATGTCTTAGCTTCTCCAATTCAAAATTTATACTGAATGAAAATTATCTGACGTAGTGCAACAGTCTCCTACAAAGGCAAATTTAAAGACGTATTCAGTTAAAAAAATATTTAACAACTATTCTGATATTTTATTTAATTGATAAGGCGAAGAAGTAAGAAATGCATGAGTATACAGATCTTTGAATCGAAACATAAATATGACTGTGAATTGTAAACGGGCCCGTCTTAAACATACCCACAAATGTCAAGAGTTCTGTTTACAAAATTTAGATATATGTTAGATATATGAATAAATTTTAACATTCACAAAAAATCTATATACCTATACTATCAAAGGTGAGGGAAGATGAGACAAATTTTTTTTTTATATTTTACATCAGTATTTTCCATCTCAATTGAGACTAAACATCTTTCACAATTGGATAACATTTCAAAGTTCTTGTTCTTGCTAATGAAACGGTTCGGTACAAAATTTTCACCAAGTATTATATTTCAAAGATCTATTTTCTACTTTTGCCCAACTGTAAGTAGCAATAGAATTTGCTTTACCATAACAAAATGAAAAAGAGATAGAAATTGCGTAAGACATACTTTTTCTATAACAAAATGAATACCTAACTAGATAACAAAATATACCGCTTCTCCATTAAATCTCATAAATATTTGCAGAGTTTGAAAGTAACATCCAGTTAACAAAGGAATACTTATACAACGAGAGAATCATTGGAATGCTTTAAGTTGCTTTGGCATCCCTTTGCCTGATAAATCATGTGACTGTCTAGAGACTTATTAGTTTCATATGCAAAACATCGTTAAAATGCAAGGGTCGCGACCGGGAGTTTAAAGATTAGGGCCTCCCCCTACCACGGCAACGGTCCAAGATAGATACTCATCATCACCGAAAATAGTCGTTGAGCATTAGATGACTTTTGATTTATGAATGGTACTTGCAACGAGGGTGAAGAGGATATTTTGAGGCTTTTGGCAAGTAGATCGATTTCATTTATTCTGTAGCAACGAAGAGATGTATTTGCAAGATAAGGTTGAATTGAAAAACGATTGTTTAGTTTAGGGCGAATGAATTGCCAACTTTGATCGAAGTACAAAACGAGTAGTTCACTAATTAAGTTGAAACAATAAGAAGGATCAGATCTATAATAGCGAGATAAGGCGATTCAATCTTGTATTACTGTGTGCGTAGATAATAGATACTGGCTGATAAAATGACTAGTTCCAATAATTATATATTGTAACGTTTAACCCTGTGTTAAACGTTGTGGGGTGAGTTCACTTGCGTAAGACTCAAAATTCGCAGATTGCTTCTAATGATTTATTTTCGAACACACTGTACACGGCTTTCTGTTGTAGTACAACTGTCACTATTTGTCACTTTGACTATCGCGTTCCAACTACTTTCGAGTTATGTCTCCAATTGACTGATACAATAAACTGACACTGTCCCGTGATTGACACGGCTTTATATACCTGAATCATGACATGACATTCATCGAGAATGTTCTATGATTATCTAGACGAACATAATTAATGTTCTAGATCCTTGTCAAACTGACAATAGTATGACAAATTGTACTTCACATATAGTTTCTGGAAGGATCGAGAATAAATCTACTATAATTCTAGAACTACGTAATGAAATACACAAGCAACACTATTGAAAATAAGGTAGCAGAATGAATACAAACTGAAAGAAATAATAACAGTAAGTACATGATAAACTACCCACGTAACAATATTAATAATTATTATGAATTATTAAAGTTACATATTCCTATAATTTATATATAATAGCGACCATGCTTATTTATAATTGATAAACAAAATTCAAAAAACATATCCAATAATTATAGAGGTACTCTGTTTGATAGGAGAACCTCCATAAGGTTCTGACTTAAATTTAATAAATTATGCGAATCACTATTATTCGTTAAATTTTGATTGGTCCTTATATTAATTTATATATATATATATATATATATATATATATATATATATATATATATATATATATAACTAAGTAAGAGTGTCCGGCTAACTGCTCAATATCGGAATATTTTTCTATACCTACCTACCGAACAGCTGCTTAATATGGAACAAGAAAGCGTCCATTCCACTTCCATTATATGAATGTGTAATGACTATCATTGCTGCTACTGAATATTTGATTACAGCAGTTGTACAGTGTACCTAGATCAGAATAAACATGTTCTATCAATGTTGACAAATATTCAGTTATAAACTTTCCCTAGGATAAAGAAGATTGATCTTTATTCATTAGTACATTCCAGATATGAAATGTATATTGATGATTGAAATCAATAAAGCGATAAACGGAGTTTTTTTATGATAATGACACAGCCAATTTCTTTCAGTTATCGTAAATTAATGATTAATTTCAAAAAAAATTTAATGATTTTGTAAACTCTCTCTCATGCTATTTTGTTATTAACTTATAGACTTACGAATATTGCTCGAGTTTTTAGAATCAGAAGCCAGAAGAGGGGCCATGTGATTCGCAAATGCTGTGCTTCTCGTGTTTAATTATATTTTAACGAATATTTAACCAATCTTCCCAATTTTGGCATCAGAGAAGATCTTAAACAGTTACGGAGATTCATGAGATACTGAAAAGATTAACTGGATCATGAATAACTCTGACGTGGATACCTGAGTTTCCCGAGTTTTAGGCAGGCCAAAAGCGGCTTGAGAGGCTGATCAAGTCCTCAAGGAATATTGAGAGGTATAGAGGTGTCAAAGAGGACAAAATTGTTGCAGATCCCAGATTAGAATAACAAATCTCACTATCAGTGACAGTAAAGGTCTGTAGAAGGTGCAAAATGATAGAGACCTTCAATTCAATCCTAAAGAAAGATCTGGATTGATCGCTTTGGGAACTTGATCCAGAAAAACTACTCTTCAATGAATTCATGAAATTAAAGATATCAGTTTGGCTGATCTGCCATTCAGTAAAGTTAATTAATTTTGATTTGGATGCATCGGTTTTTCAAATTTTGCATTGAAGAGAAATGATTAGCAAATAGATTAACAGTATTAACACTAACTTTATCATTATAAAACATAGTGTAATTAATGATATGCATTGGAATTATTTTTCATATTAACATATTTCCAGAAGGTTTGTGAATCGTATTGGATGTTATTCTCAATACTTAATAGCTAAAATTTGTTTCAAAACACGTATTCTTAAAAGATCTAGGCGTTTTTAGGCATTTTTGACCGACGAACCCAAACGGAGGAGATATACAATTCCACTGTGTGATTTTTTTTTGGTTTGTTCGCGCGTTTCATATAGTAATCGTACTCCGATTTTGATGATTTTTAATTCATTTGAAAGAGGAGGCTTGAGAAATGGTCCCATATTCATAAAAACGGGAATCCGACATCTCGTTCCCTCCGAAAACCGCCCCCAAAGGGGGTGGAGGGGACATATTTTCTCGAAAATTGAAAATCTGCGTTGGTATAATTAAAGGTAGGACAATATCCGGAAACGTTTAAATTGAACATTTTTTCAATAGAGTAACGGTCTTCGACATAGAGACATTTTAAATTGTCAAATATACCTATTTTCGCTATGTGGAGAGGGCGATTTATGTCGAAAATTGAAAATCTGTTTGCAGTACATGAAAGACATAATTATTTGTAGCAACATTTATAATGAACATTTTTTCCTTAGAGTTACGGTTTTCGAGTAAAATCGGTGTTAAAATGGTAACAACTAAAATATTCAAGCGTATTTCCGCAGCGATGTTCTGAGATCTCAATAATAATAACAACTGCAAACTACAAGCAAGGAATATACGTGGGTAATAGAATAAGTACTATCTTGATTGGTATTAGTGAACGTTCAACGATTTTCGTGACTAATGTTACACTCAAAAGTGTGAAATAAATATTTTTTACAAAAAATTGGACCGACGTTATTAGTTGGTGCACTGAAAAGTATAAAATAATATTAATTCTATTGGGGCTGGTACTTGTGAAGTTGGTGCCAAAAGTTATCAGTCTACCTGCAACTGCACAACTTCAAAAGTAACAGCACCAATAGAATTAATATTATTTTATACTTTTCAGTGCACCAACTAATAACGTCAGTCCAATTTTTTGTAAAAAATATTTATATAATAAGAAATTCTCATGAGTGGTAAAAAGACATGTCCTAGCCGGGTTCGAATTCACAACTTCGAAGAGATGAATACCTTAAGATCGAGTATCTTACCCATTCAACTTCTTCTTCTTCCGCTGTTATAAATTAATGTATGTTTGCGATCACTTCTGACCATTTTTCTCTATCTCTAGTGTTGTGAATTAATTCTCCTGTGGTTCTTATTCCTGTCCCATTCATCTAGCTGATCTCATTGCCAATGTTGATGAAGGTAAACATCAAACTTGAATAAATCATTGTTTGGGGTTTGTTTAGCGGTTTTGAGAGTAGAAACACGAGCATGAATATGAAGCTAGTGAAAAACTGGCCCGTTGTAGACGTCAATAAGAAATTGACTGATCCATTAATGTAATAATGCATCAAGGAAATACCTTGATTTTTTAGATAATTTAGTTAGTCCATACAATTTCTATTTAGCAAAATTGGTGAAAAGACACATATATAAGAGAAAAATATTTTTCAGACTATGATAGTATTTTTATTAGTCGATTTTTATAGACTGCTCTCTCATCAATATCTTGAGTGGCATATATATACCTATCCATACATTCACCTGGATTCAATTTATGTCCTCATACAGTTTCACTGGCCACCATTTTTCATAGGACACCATGACAAAGTATCTATTAACACACAGGCAGTTTGTTCTGAGCTTATAACTAATTTCTCTGGTGTTGTTTCAGTGGAAGCAGAGATGGGGAGTCATCACTAAACTGTCACCAGCTGCAGGTGAGTACACAAATTAATTATATAAAACTATATCCAGCTCTACAGAGTATACATACGCACATCCCTTCTTAATTGATGTGGTTTTGTTATGGTCGGAGTATAAATATTTATTCGGTGCAAATGTCAAGTCCGTAGAAGAATGATTAGCTTGTTTATGAACCATCAAAAATGGAAGGATGCATGATGGATCGGTGGTATTTATGTATAGAAGTCTGGATGTTAAACAGCGTTGTGATGGTAATATGGGGTAAGGTAGATCAAACAAGCGCTCCAACGGTAGATTTTTGCTTTTGGGTTTCAATTCTCCAAAGTTTATTTTCGTTCGTTTCTTTTAAGATAAAACTACTTTGTAGAACCCTCATAACTATGATCCATCGTAATCCCTGGTTAAGTTATTATGTTCGTAATATAAAATGGGATAGTTAATATTATGCTTTTGAAATTTTATTGATGCACTTGTTTTGTAATAATCATAATTTTCAAAAACATCGTTCGGTCTAGTCTATATTTTCCCAAATTATTATATAGGGATATAAGTTTTCTATAAAATTCGGAACTCATGATTTTTCATTTCAAAGATAATCTATCTCATATATTTTCTCAAAGAACTATAAAAATATGAAATTGCAAAGCGTATATAAGAATAATTAATACATTCTTGGGGCTAACTTCTTTGATAACAGTTTAACTAAGCAATCTAAAAAGTTCTTTTGGTTTTTGTTTTTAAATTAAACGCTCTAAAGTTCTTATTTCATTTGACTGCAATATTTATTGCATTTTTCGTCTTATACTCTATATACGCCTTCAACACGGCTTTTTAATCATTTATAACAAGGCATATTTTATGAACCTAACTAGCTTGGAAAACTGCATTCAATTCCATATCATTCCTTGTAGTAGTTTTTGCGTGATGCGTGTACAAACATACAGAAGGACAGACAGACGTGATAAAATGTAGCCAATATTTTACGACAGACATCTAGTAATACATCGGTGAAAACTGCATTCAAATCCATGCTGTAGTTTATGCGAGATACGCGTACAAACATACAGACATAAAGACATTTTTTTTTTAAACTGTTGTTATGTGTATAGTGTATAGTGAAAACCCTACTATTAAAACTATAGAAATTTTCTACAAATATTGACTCCCCATTTCACCCCCTTACGGGTTGAATTTTGCAAAATCCCGTCTTAGTAAGCACTTATGTTCTAATTAGAACCCAAATGCAAAATTTGAGACTTCTAGCACTTGTAATTGATGAGTGACCTTTAGCTTTTATATATATAGATTTAAATGCCTGCTATGTAAAAATAGCCAAATATGCTGGGACAAATGTGCTCTCTTAAACATTATTGATAAGCTCGTTCAAACCAATATTTATTAGATAAAAAATCCGACATGGTGGCCATAGAAAATAACAAAGTAACTGAGTGAAATTATAAATACTTTTTTACCAAAAACTGGACCGACGTTATTATTTGTTGCACTGAAAATTACGAAATAATATTAATTTTATTGGTGCTGTTACTTTTGAAGTTGTGCAGTTACGGTTAGATTGATAACTTTTGGCACCAACTGCACAAGTACCAGCACCAACAGAATTAATATTATTTCGTAATTTTCAGTGCAACAACTAATAACATCGGTCCAGTTTTTGGTAAAAAAAGTATTTATTTCAGACTTTTGAGTGTAACATTGGTCACAAAAATCGTTGAACGTTCACCACTAATATCTTATTACCCACTTTGCTTGTCCTTCTTATTATGTAGAGATCTCAGAACATCGCTGCGGAAATACGCTCAAATATTTTAGATTTAACCATTATACCATCGCTTACCTCGAAAACCGTAACTCTAAGAAGAAAATGTTGCTAATAAATGTTGATACACATATTATTGTCTGTCATGTGGCATCAAAAGAAATTGCCCCTTCCACATAGCAAAAATACCCATATGTGAGATTTTAAAATGAATGTAGCTCGAAAACCGTAACTCTTTTGAAAAAATGTTCAATTTAAACGTATCCGGATATTGTCCTATCTTTAATTCTGGCATCTCGAATTTTCGATATTCGCGGGCGGTTTTCGGAGGGAAGGAGTTTTCGGTTTGAGTAAAAAAAGCAAACAGTCGAATTGTATACCTCCTCCGTTCGGGGTCCGTCGGTCAAAAATAAAGATGATGGAACTTTTCTGAAAGCGTTTTTGAATTTTATTAAAAAATCACTTTATGTGCTTCTATATTATTTTCAAATTCATAAAATATGTATTTTAGATGCTAGAATGTCAATTAATGTTAAGCTTTTCTCTGAATTCTGAACAACTTTTCCTATTTATGTTGCTCTGTTGTTCAGATATTTACCAATACATTTATCTCATATTGCATACACCATATAAATAAATGACTGACTGGATTAAAACAGTTTTTATCAAATAAAATTGGAATTTGATGCTTATGTCAGATAAGAAATAATTTTGTATTTTTTTAAATTAAAATGTCTAGTTTTTCGATCACCCTTTAAATACCTATGATTTATGAAAAGCGTATCAGAAAATACAATCAACGGGTCCAATTGTTTTTGTTAAAAACTGTTATACATCTTTTTTATTTGTTGCATACAAAGGGAAACAT
This sequence comes from Crioceris asparagi, assembly GCA_958507055.1. Taxonomy (NCBI): domain Eukaryota; kingdom Metazoa; phylum Arthropoda; class Insecta; order Coleoptera; family Chrysomelidae; genus Crioceris; species Crioceris asparagi. Next base: position 14,715,069 of record OY293827.1, on the reverse strand, counting down.
GTATATTTTCGCATTATAGTATCGATATCATTTTATTTTAAATAAGTCTGAGACATAAGTGTCGAGATATAATGATATCAGTAACAACTACATGAAATGTCTAACTCTTGTGAACCTCTCAATCTTTCTACCAATTTCAAATTGCGCCCATAAAACTTCCCGACGCGACGTTAATAATACTCATTGCTATCGCTGCTGTATATGTCTTGTAGCTGAATCTTTCGAAATTCATAAATACAAAGAAAATAAAAATTAAACTTCGCGCAAAACTTGACATAAAACACCACTAAAATATAAAACAGTTTTCCGGAAAAGTTATAGCTCATTGGCCATAGAGGAATTTCATCACGTATTACTCTCAGGTGGTTCTAAAAACTCCAAACATATATTGAATTTTAAGAATTTAATCTGTTTCTAGATCGGCCGATGGCCTTTCTAATGGTTATTTCGATAATGTTATAACGAAATAACAGTTCCTTTTTTCTTATTCATCAAAGTTGATATCAAGGGATAGTCAAAATTTTGTTTTATTTTATTTCAAACATTTTATGAGACAATAATTTTTAAAATATCTGTACTACTTTTTACACGATAGGCACCTGTTCTTAAAAGCTTTACCATATGTTCAAATATATCATCTGTCAACAATTTTTACTTTGTGTACATTTCAATTCAGCCATACAAGTTTATATAAATACCACTGAGTTGTTTCTTGTGTCAAGATCAAGTTATAATATTATTCTTCTTTCTAATTTATAGTATTTACCTATACAATATTTACCAGAAGCTTGACTAAATAGAAAGGGAAAATTTCACAAAGTTTTGTATGTCAAGATATAATTTTTGAAGTTATACTTCTTTGTGCTCGTTGGGATGATGTGTTGGTCGAGAAACCGCGTCACGCTAAAAGTGAGAAAAATCGTCGATTATTCGTTGTACGTTCTGGCTTTAAGAGAATTTTTTTATAATTAAATTATATATTAAATTCTCTTATTAACTACCGTTTTTTTTGAGGTAGCTATTGTTTTGATCATCCTGTCTGTCTGTCTCTCACCACTATAACTCGGAAAATACTTAACGGATTAACACCAAATATGGCAGACAAATATGTAAGGGTAATACCTTATATGGGATTGATTTCAGCTGTCTGTCTGTCTGTTTTAGTGTCTGTCAACACGATATCTCGGAAAATACTTAACCGGTCGACACCAAACTTGGTACATAAATACGTAAGGGTAATACCTCCTACAAGATTGATTTTCAGCTGTCTGACTGTCTGTCTGTCTGTCAATCAACACTATACATCGAAAAATATTTGACCGATCAACACTAATCTTGGTACACAAATAAGTAAGGGAAATACTTCATATGGGATTGATTTTCAGTTGTCTGTCTGTCTGTGTATGATTACAAGATTGAGAAGAAATTACTGGCAATGATAATAATATATAGGATTATTGTATAATAATGAAATCACTCACATAATATATTGAAGAGAAATATATTGAATAATAACGAAAAATATCTTATATTTCATTTATATACTGTCTGTGTGTGTATGAGTGGTGTGTGCGAATAGCCAAAGAAGTATAACTTCCACCGTCTGGTCTGACGCTGACCTAGTTTTTTTAATATTTTTTTGATCATCATAGTTTCTGATACCAACTTTCTAGTGTTACTCAAATTCAAATACGGATATTTAAACAACGGGAAAATGGAATGCTTACAATTTCCAAAAGTACATTTCTTAGAATTCCACAATATAGTAGTTGACCATTGAAATCAATCGCAATGTTAAGGTTAGGAAAAGTAAATCCGCAAAAAAATATCTCAGGGATGTAAAATTCACAGATAACTATATTATACTAGATTATGAATATCTTTTTATATTGAATTAAAAAAAATACCTCCTTTCACCAGATATCCACAGTTGTCATGATTTATAGGCAATCAATGGAATCTGGCCGCTTGTTGATCAAATCTATAATCATAAGCAAATGATTGATAATCGTTACATTATTCTTTCACACAAACAAGGATATATATTTTTCTTAATTATTTCCCGATCACTGTTCACCCTGCTGGCTAATTCGAAACTACTATAGAAAATAAGGTGTTCAAGCGTAGAGAAATAGGTTTTTCTTCAAAATGTCAGTCACGCATCTACGATTTTTCTCGTAGAGCGAAATATATGACTAATGATACTGAAATGACCGTTTCTATATTACTCATATTACTCCGCTCGCCCTCCAAAATATTATTGTCCTGGAATATTTTCTTAGAACTGTTTACATATACATAATGATTTTTTTATGAAACCAATAATCTCATGTGAGGTTTATTACAGCTGTATAAATCTCATTAAAATAAATTTACATTTATAAACTACTTATTACATGTGTAGATTATTGATGTAAATAAAATCAAATATATAATGAGCAGAGTCCAAAAAAAAAACTGGTGAATCATTAGGCATTTCCTAATATCTGGCTTGGCTAAAAAAATCTCAATGCACAAGGGTGGGTGGAGCTTTACTCATCATATAGTGTGCACTGCCATAGGACATGATTTAAGTCTTCATTAGCCAGATCACTTTTGCAAACAGGGTTATCTACGATCCTTATCCTGAAGCCGCTAGCTTGTAATGATTGGTACGACATCGATTCACTGTCACCACAAAGTTCCGTGATGAATGACATGGACATGACAGAACTACAGTTTGTTTCATGAATGATGGCGATTCATTCACGAGCTACTTACCTACATCACGCTAAACTTCTCATCGTATCTGAAAGTCATGCAATTCTCTACTAGGTTTGCCGATCTAAGCTACGACATCAGTATTTCAAGCTAACCTCCTTCAATATCATGATTGGGCGCTGGTCGTATGTCCGAAGGCAACGCAATCTTTATTTCAACGCGTCACAAAGTCAAAGTGATATTTCAGAGAATTCAAATGAATAAATTTTTATTTTATAACTCAAGCAATAAATCTCTATTTTATTTTTCTGCATTATTGTCAATAATAAATCTCCCTAATTATATGAATTTCCTTGAAGCGTATAAAAAAATTTAAATACCATATCTTAACCCGAAATCGTCACGCCACTGATTTACTCCCCTCGGTTGAATTGATCCGTTTCTCGTGTTTTCAAGGCAGAAGCCATCATTCGTGGAACAAACTATATATTGGTAAGCTTATGAAAAACATTACAATTATTCTAAATATAGTTACACATTTATATAGTGCAGTTATGTATTTTATGATGAATTTATAAGAAATTGAACTCATTTCATACGTGTGATAATTACTATTGCCGTCGTCGACCGTTGGCTCATTTAAAAACTCATTTTTTATAACAAGTAACGCCTATCTTACTCGAACAAAAACATGCTGACAAATCATACCTCGACCGACTCTTTTTCGGATCGATTGAAATTTTCTGAAGACAGATTCCTTAAATGTATTTGCTGACATACTCATTTCTTTTTTCTTTTTTTCTAACGACATAATTATTGAAAGCAAAATATCAGGACAATAGAAAACCTGCTGAAAATCTAAATAACCTCCTAAAATTGGAGCGCTCTAGCTTTAAGTTGCTAATGTTGAGGATTTAATTGTTCTAAGCCATCGAGGATCATAGGGATCGGAAATTACAAAGCTATGGAGAGTTTTACATAAATATCTAGACCTACGTACAAGATTATCTTGATACAAGATTTAGAGGTAAACATTGGGTATCTAGAGAGTAAATGGGCTTTCAGAGTGTAGCGTAAGTCTACAGGAAGGCTGAATTAAAAATACATATCCTAAAAAATGTATGGTCCTATTATTGAGTACAAAATTTTCACCTGATATTTCTTCATATAAGATTATAAAGACTCATTTGATATGGATTAGGAATATACTAAAAATTGTTCATTATACATATTAGGTACTTACCTTTTCTCAAAATATGCTTTCATACCAAACCAACCTTACGTGTCATATGGATGCACTTTAATGATTTCGATGGACAACATCATGATTCTTAATACACGACTGTGAACTGTGATATTGACAATGTCAAATGTCAGAACGCCCATCAATTGGAAACAACTGCTGTATCATCAAAGTCTATCTAATAGATAAAGTTTGGTATCATGGAATAATAAATGGTCTTAGAAAATTCAAATACATGCGAATTATGTGAATCAAAGAGACTATATTTACACACAAAATTGTTAAACATTAGATGTTGGTTTCGGAAGTAATTCTACCTATTTACAATGATTGATCTATCTCAGCTGCATGAAATCCTTATAATCTTCTTCTTTGTGAATACATTTTCTACAAACACCCGCCATATTCGAATATTTGTAGTTCGAAAACTTGCCAATATATTCAATATTAATTTGTACTTTTTTTTGAATAACAATTACAAATATTTTTTACAAAAAATTGGTACTCTATTCGTTGGTGCACTGAAAAATAGAAAATAATATTAATTCTATTGGTGCTAGTAATTTTGAAGTTCTGCAATTGTAATTAAGTAGAAGACTCTTGGCACCAGTTTCATAAGTACCAGCACCAATAGAATTAATATTATTTTGTATTTTTCAGCGCACCAATTTATTGTGAAAAATATTTATTTCAAACTTTTGAGTGTAACATTGGTCATGAAAATCGATGAATGTTTACTAATATAAAGGACGATGGTACTTATCCTATTACCCATGTATATTTTTTGCTTGTAATTTTCATTATTCAGAGATCTCAAAACATCGCGGCGGAACAACGCATATTTCAGATTTTACCACTGCTCTAACTTGAAACCCGTAGCTCTATGTAAAAGTGTTCAATTTAAATTTTGCTGCAAATAATGTGGTCTTTAATTTGGCCGTCTCAGATTTTTGATTTTCGGTAGAAATTGCCCTCTCCGACCCATTCGAAATAAATCAAAAATCATCAAAATCGGAGATCATTTACTAAATACAGCGCGTGCACAAACACACATACAGTCGAATTGTAGAGAGAGAGAGAGAAATGCTTTATTGTCGAAAAAATATAAATTTTGTAGACAAAGCAAAATAAAAATATCAAAATCAAACAATACAAAAACAAAACAAAGTCAAAACTAAAAATTAAATTAAAATTAAATAAATTTATATAATATAAAACCAAAATATAAAAATATAAAGATGTAAAAATATAAGATAATAAGTATCAAAATGTAACCTACAGCTGTATATTCGGTTAGAAAGTAAGTTAATATACAGCTGTAAATTCAGTCAGAAGGTAAACATTAACTAAATCACAAAACAAAAACAAATTTTGTACAAACAATAAACCAGTGCGTGAGCTGAGCAGAAACGTGCCTTAGTGAAAAAAGTCGTTAACTGCATAAAAGGCATTATCCTAGGTAGTAGGTATTTAATTGAATCTGGGATAAGCCGTTATAGATTTAATTTCGTGTGACAGATGATTTTACATTACAAAAGACCCTTAGGATATCAAACATCAAATAATATTCACTAACCCAGTGGGTGTGTATAGGTACCTCCTGCGTTTGGGCTCGTCTGTCAAAAATCCCGTCTGTATGTGCGCTCAGTTCTTCAATGGTAAGCAACGAATTTTAATGATTTTCACTATCATTAAGATTATTTATTCCGAAAAGTTTATATTTTATAGAAAGCTTAGACAATGTAGGATTTGTCTATTCGTGTCTTCTGGATTGTATTCACTTCATTTGTGATATTTCGAACTTTTCTTCTGACTTATTATTGAGTGCAGATTATTCATCCGAAAGACATATTTATTATACAACAGTCTGGATTTAATTATCAAGTGACATTTCCACCGGTAGGTAGATGGATATAACGTTCCATATCTCTGTATAATACATTCGTACTTTGTTGCCGGCCATTTACCTCTCGTTCACACATATCATCGCACCTTCCTCTAGCGTCTGCCGTCCTCATGGGCCCCGAGGGCCGCATACAGATCGTGCTTGGAAAATTGATGACCAGGATTAGCGGGATCCTTGTATTTTTGTAGCTAGTGGTGTGTCCGGCGGCTTTCCCGAAAAATTTAATGGACGGAAACCATACGGTTTTGTCGCTAGCGATACGTCTCATTGGACAAATAAAATGCCAAGTATAATTTATTATGACATGTTTGTTCGATTTCATGTACTATTTCAATAGCAATTGATCTAGAAGATTTTGCGGTAGAATACATAAATGAATAATTGTATATGGTCTGTATATTTTTCCACTAATTTTTTATATAGACCTTTGAAAAAAATACTTAAGAAACCTATTATTAATGTATATATAGGATCCCAACGATTTCATAGGGACAGTATTGCTATTTCTTGAACGGTAAGAAATAGAAGAATTGTTATATTGGAGGAAAAATGCGTAATTCAGACCTCTTCAATATTCCGGTCTGCCAATTAAACAAAAACCAAAATTCCTGAAATATTTTGAAAAAACTAAAGATCGTCGATTTTGTTTTATTTTCTCAATAAACAGTCGGAGAAAAGCTGAAATTCTGCATATGTAAGTAACGCACCAAGATGAAAATGATGGAATTCTCCTTTTTTTATTTCAAATATATGCCATACGACTTTTGTTTTCCTTATAGCGCCATATTTGCTTCTTAAACCAATAAATTGAAGCTAAAAATCTTCTTTAGAACAATGTAGGTATAACATGTCGATATTTGAAGCCAGCAGGACCTAGAGAAACGGTAAAAATATTTTGGAATGTGGTAGGCCATGCTAAAACCAAATACCTACATATTTCAATCACCATGACAACAGTATTAATATGTACTTCTTTGACATTTAAATCTTAAGTGTATTAAGATTATATATTGCTTTTAATTTGAAGATTGGAGAAAATGGTGCATTATATTAGATTTTATAGAAATCTTGACATAGCACTGCGAACATATGCTAGATTGGAAAACACCTCGGAAAACACTTTACTCAATTTCAAGAAACATGATAGAATTTGGATGCTTTCCGAAAACGTGAAATTTGATGAAATTAATCCAGAACTTTCATAGTATCGTGGGTTCAGAAAATACTTAAGAAGCATAAGTACCATAACTGTAAATATAAAATTGTTAACAAATTAGGTACACCCTGGAGATAGTTTATGGACAGATAATCATCATTTAGGAATAGTGGGTTTTTCATTAGAAGAAAAAAATTTATTTATGCAAATAGATAATCCTCATTCAACGCAGCAGACTAGATCTCAAATTCGCTATAGCAATAATGTATGGTGTGGAGTTATCAAAAATCAGAAAATAGGACCCGAATAGAGAAATTTGAATGGAGTCGCCTACGTGTATTTGTTAACAGAAGTTATGGAAGAAATACCTCTTGCAACCTTGCGAATTATGGTTGAATGGTTGTGAAGTTCAGAGCTCTGTAGTGGCATGAGAATTTCTAAACAAAAGTTTTCCTGACAGATAGTAACTCATGGCCCTGTGAGGTGGCTTGCCAGATCGCCTTGTCTTAATCCATTAGATTATTTTTATAGGGCTTCCGGATATTTTAAGTTTTTCACACTGAAGTGAATAGTGTTGAAGAATTGTTTCAAAAAATTAATTAAATCAATTGTAGTGTGGCAGTTGCGTCTAAGAATCCAAAAATGTGTTGAAAATAATGGCGGACACTTTGAATGACACTCAAGTTGAGTTCTTACCTATTTTTCTTTGAAATTGGTTATTTATTTATGTTCATTTAATTTTCTCAATTTCTTTGGTTCCTTCTTCAAGTGTCAACATGTTATACATTGTTGGAAATGAGATTTTTGGCTTCATTTAATGGTATAAAAAACAAATGTGGCGCCCACAAGAAAAACAAAAGTCGTACAGCATATCTTTATTTTGGTGGATTTCTTGTGTAAAATTTCAGCTTTCCTCTACAGCTATCAATTAAAAAAATAAATTAAAAACAAAGTCCATCATTTCAAGTTTTCTCAGAATATTTCTGGAACCTTTGATGATTTTAATCTGCAAACCGGAATATTGAAGAGGTCTAAATTACGCAACTTTATTACAATTTAACCATCCTCCCGTCTCTCATACCCTAGCAATACTTGTCCTTAGAAAATCGTCGAGACCTTGTAGGTATATTCTATTACACCACAGATGGATTGGCATGACGGAAATGCCCAACGTTGTCAAATCGCATAAATCGTCATAAATAGTCCAACATTTTTTGTGCTATGACTTCTGTAAAGGTAAGCCAACTGGACGATGTCTTTTCAGGATGAAGAATGAAACCTCAAATGGTGGTGTTAATGTTTTGTATGAAGTAGTAAGATTGATTTTTGAAGGGGGAATGACAAGACGTGCCATCTGAAGGACCATGTCGTATTCGCTGCCGAATTTAGTCGTACTTGTTGCAATAAACTCTTTGTGGGAAATATTGCTCGTAAACGTTGATAAGAAATAAAGTGACTTTAATCTCAAGGTTTCTTTGCTTTTATTGTCCAATGTTGCTAAAATGTCAATGAAACAGGCACTCTCATTATTGTGTAATCTACCAAATAGAATAAATAGTACTAATTCACAAAGTTTCTTATTCGATTCATTATTGAAATCTATTGCCATTTGTTATGTTTGTAGATACCCAATAAAGTTTGGTATTTGGTTACTAGATTATCTCCTGTTGAAAAAGAAGAAACTCCAAGTCATCTCCACATTTTATTGTATTTTAAATTAAGTTGTGAGACATGTTTCGGTGTTGTACAACACCATTATCAATCACATAAAGGTTCTGTATAAAAAGTTTAATATAAATTCTAATTTAACTTAAAAATGTTATTAAATCATAAAATATCAGAATGTTGAAAAAAAAGTTTTGAAAATAATGTTAAAAACTATCAAAAACAAAACAAAATAAAACAAAATGGTTTTTTCAGATACTCACATGAAATAATGTTTTCTATAATTTTAATCTATATACCAGAAATTCGTTACTAATAAAGTGCTAAAATTTAAATTAACGTTTGTTCATAATACCTCAAAAATACCCAAATTAAGTAATTAAATAATTGAAAATAAAATAAAATTCTAAGAAACTAAAAATAAAAAATAAATATAAAAATGTGTTAGTGTGACGATTAACACATTTTTATTTTTTATTTTTATTTTTTTTATTTTTAGTTTTTTAGAATTTTATATTATTTTAAATAATTTAATTACTTAATTTGGGTATTTCTGGGATATTATGGACAAACGTTAATTTAAATTTTTGCACTTTATTAATAAGGAATTTCTGGTATATGAATTAAAATTATAAAAAACATTATTTCATGTGAGTATCTGAAAAAAACCATTTTGTTTTATTTTGTTTTGTTTTTGATAGTTTTTAATATTCTTTTCAAAACTTTTTTCAGCATTCTGGTATTTTATGATTTATTATAATTTTTAAGTTAAATCAGAATTTACATTAAGCTGTTTTTACAGAACCTTTATGTAATTGATAATGGTGTTGTACAACACCGAAACATGTCTCACAACTTAATTTAAAATACAATATAATATGGAGATGACTTGGAGATTCTTCGTTTTCAACTTATATTCTACTCCTCTTTGAGATCATGGACTTTTACTTACAAGATTATCTCCTATTGTTACCAAACAATAATCGCAATACAAGTTAGTAATATTATTTTCATAATCATATAATATGTCATTTGTATTTGATGGTTATGAAAGCTTTGTTTATGTCTAATTTCTTCAAAATTTACGACTTTTGCCCTGACAAAGGACTCAAATCAATGAAATGCATAACCACAAATAATCTGTTTGATTGAATATCAAACCAGTCTAGAATACATAATCATATGAAAATAAGTATGCTTACATTAGGGATAAGGAAGCAAACAAGCAAACCTCCCCCTTTATAGTTATATAGGCATATATTTCTCGCCAGCCTTTCCAAAGATTTATATTTCTTTCATCTCACAATCTCTGTAATGCAAAAACTTCTCTTGTTATATAGGCAAATTGCTAACCGAAGAAGAGAAAGTACAAAAAAAAAAAGCTGGGAATATTTTATGTTCGAATAATAAGCGGGTATCTCGTTCGGGCGTTAGGTTCTCTATTATTCAAAATTCGTACGCACATATGTACGCTTAAATCATCAAATTGATCAGGAATTCGTTGATGGAATTTTGTGATGAGGCCATATATATTCTTGAAGTACAGTGCTTGCTCAGTTTGGCAGATTTTACTGGAACATATAGGAAGAATTTTAAGCACAAAATTTAATGATCGTAGATTCCCTGTATTCCCTGTATGTATCCCGTAGTAATTATGAAAATATTTTATCTCAGTAAAATTAAGAATAAGATCATCTCGCATCAGCCTTCTTTTAATTGGAGGAAGAATTGTTATTGTGCAAGATGTTTGGTTTGAAATACTTCTTTTTTTATAGGATCGGTAAAAAATTGTAGATAACACTAGTTTCTCAATAACATTATTAACTTTCTACAAAAGCTATGATCGACTTTATTGGATGTTGTATTATAATATATAAATTGATTTATTCTATTGGTTCTGGTAATTATGAAGTTTTGTTTGAGGTATCAGTTACATAATCACCAATACCAATAGAAATAATACTGCTGTGTATTTTTCTGTTATATTTAATAAAGTCAATTCTAGTCTTTGTCAAAATTTAATTATTTTGAATTGCAACAAAATTATATTTAACAATGATTTGCAAATTATTAATATGACAATTTTGCAACGGCTAAGACGCCGATCTGTTGAAATTTTTGACAAATGTTTAGACTGGAAGTTTTGGGAAATGCTCTCATTTTCAACTATGAGAAATAAAATTTCAGCTTTATTTGAAAGATAGTTTTGAAGAGAAATATATGTTGGACCTTTTATTTTTCTATGGTACATTATCTTTGAAGTCCTCTTATAGAAGAAGGGCCGTAAAAGTTTACTATACAAGATGTAAGAATATACTAAAAATAAACAAGCATACATATAGACCTCCTACTTTCCCTGAAGTTGGTCAAAATTAAACGAATTTTGTAAAGGAAGCAAAACTGTTATCTATCTGCAGCAGGTTTTTGAACAGATTTCCGATTACAGAAGATAAGGCCTGCAGAGTCTACTGTTTTTTTTTCTTCTCCTGGCAAGCTCATGAAAATCGTTTCCATGTTCACGTTCGTCGCAGTCGGCAAATAGATTAATAGTTAATTAACATGTAGATCTCTGTAAATTGCTTATTCCGTAATGGAAGTACCAGACACGCCTAATTCAAGAAATTCAAAGACTAGTGAATTTGGGCATAAAAGTGTTATAGATAATTTTATGTTGTTAACCAGTTTGACCGATTTATACATGTTTGACAATTGACAGTTTGAGTGATGAAATCTTTTAACAATCTGAGGGTAATATCTACTTCTTTTCACAAGTTTTGGTATAGGTATCTGTCTAGTAAAACTCAACCAAAGAATTGTCGATCCTAATTGCATATGTATTATGTATGATCTTGATTTTCGAAATTCTTGATTTATGTCAATAACTGTAATTTCTTATGTTATGTGCATATCAATTTAGTATATTTTCGCATGTGATTCGTATTTTTTGACCGACATCCCAATCGGAAGAAGTTTGCTAACAAGAACTAAACTATTTATTGAGCCTTCTCTAGACTTTGCGTTGGCATTTCAGCAAATAATTTGTTCACAGATGACCAAGAAAATTGAAAAATTGCACTAAAGATGCTGAGTGGAGAGCAAAAGAGCATTTAGATCCTGTAGGTTTCTTATCAAGCCAAGGCGTGCTTAAATAAAAACTGAGATCGTTTGTCACTACCTTACATGAATATATTGAAAAGATAAAATGGAATAAGTTCTTCCATTTTGACCAAATTTGATCAGGTCGAGCAGAATATTACGTAGTCTTATTCTTATTTTATGATTGATGATGAATGATTTTATTTGTTTTAGAAGCCATAAAGTGAAATAATTATATGAAAGTTGTTTTATATATCATTAAAAAATCTGAAAACCCCTACTACACTATTGCAATGCTAAGACTAGTTGTATTTCTATAATATTTCTGTGACAAAATCGATAGAACATCCGTCATCAACTATAAAAACAATTTCGCAACCACAGCAAAGTGTACAGGTGATATATATTTCCTAGTGCGAAATTACCGATCTACTCGTCGCGTTGCATCGTATATAGCCGAAAGACTAAATTGTCCTTCCTAATGCAGTTAGTCTTTGAATAAACAACCGAGCTAAGCCGATTTGATGCTTATTGTTTTTACCCATCCCATATTTGCCGGATTACCAATGTCAATACGAACTTTAAACAAACACACAGCAAAGCTACTATGGAATTTCGGAACGCACCACGCTGCAATGTAACTTTGGTGTTTGCGCGGATTACGTCGTTGCACGCTCTCGGCAGTAACCCCGTTTTAGCAGACGCGATGAGAGTCTCCCAGCTCAGATCAATTTATCGGCAAGTGCTTTTGACTGTCGCACTTATTTCAATATCGCCTGAAATTTCAGCTAAAGCCTTATTTATACTATGTCGATGGTCTGTATAACTAGATTACAACCAGTCATTGTCAGTTAAAATATTATTCATGGTGTTCATTTTTCATAAACAAAAATATTATGTTTTACAATTCTACTACTATATGGTTTTGTTTGAACGAATTACTTAGTAAATTCTTCAGTATTCTTAAAACATAATCTATGCTATAATTTATGCTATACAATTAACCAAAAAACTGCAAACTCAACAGTGTATTGGCAAAATACTTGAATTTATTGTAACGGCCATATAAAAATGACGGATTTATTTATATTTACTTTAAAGATATCAGAGATCATTTAAAAACATTATTTCACCACACTATCGACAACTTCTTGTACAATTTATATTTACAATAATTAATTTATATTAAAGCCAGCGCAATTTCATTCCATTGCTGCTAGTGCCATACTTGGGACCCGACTGGTCTCCATAGAAATCCCTCTACAATATATAGGAAACCCATTTACATCTAGAAGCTTCCATATTGTTCTTTCAATGATACACGAACTCACGGGACATTTCTCGACGTAAATATGGCCTTGGCGTTTATCGGGGTAGGTTACACACTCACGTCACCAAGTCCATACTCATGTATATGCTCCGCCCTATGACGAATCGCACACGTTTCTTCTGCGATGGCCGCCAGTTTATATTCAAGACTTGTTATAATATTTACAGTATACTTAATTGAGCAGTGGATCAGCTAGGGACTTTTTTTGACTTTCCAACATAATTTTACATTGAGAATGCAAAGATAATATATACATCTTGCATTTTAAGTATTGTTGCCAAAAATGATTAAAAATAACTAACTATAAACTATCAGCTTGAAAAAGGCGTTACGCAAGGAAGATAATATTCTCCATTGACATTTTAGGTAAATTTCTTATAGAAATATACCTATTGCGATCGTTCACACTTTTGAATTTCGAAAAAATTTCAACGGCATGTTGTTATATATCTATAAGTTAGTCCAAAAAACATTTGGTTCAAAAGTTTATATATATATATATATATATATATATATATATATATATATATATATATATGGGATATTACGAAATTTGTTAACACGATAGAGGTCGCAGTTTTGAAGGTATCAAGTTCAAATTTACTACAAAAATCAACCTCTCAAATATCTCGGTCGAGTTCGTTATTGGGCAATATCGGGTAAGTAGTGTCAAAATGGCGCCCATTTAAACATTTTAAAAAATTATCAAAAAAGAGCCGTAGTGTAAATATTATTGAAAATAATTTTAGGTTATAGATATAATCAGTACCTACAACTTTTGTTCGAAGTATTTTTTCATAAAATACACAGGTAAAAAAATAAAAATTAATAAAGAAAAATAACAAATATTGATAAAACATGAACCCTCAATATAAATTTGATGTAATTGTACATTTTCTGGAGATCTTAATATAGACCCTGATTAAAAAAATATATAGTATATTTATTGAAAAGAAATAGGCGAAAAAAAAATTCTGCCTTGAAGTGTCTGTCTGCTTTATATTCAACAGCCAAAACAGAAACCTCTAACCGCAAGGCTATGACAGTTTTATGAAATACCTTGTAGGTATAACAATGAAAAGGTTGTTAAGATTTCAATTCAATGAATTTTGAAAAATTTACCTTTCCGCTGACTACAGGCCATCGGGATTTTTTTATTTTTTGTCCTTCTTCTAATATAAAATGTGATAATAAACCAGCTAATTAGAGCATTAATTGGCTGGGATAGACGCATCGATCATTTGATAAACGCCGATCGGTATAAATGCCCTGCAGAAGCGTTCTCTGGTCTTATAACATAGATACCATCTAATAAACAATGAGCTTGGGCAAAATGACGTCGTATTTTATCCGCTAGGACGCCTGCCTATTCAATATCGGGATCATCTATTTCCCTTTCCTTCTAACCAATATATGAGCAGGCAATATGGGAAAGTTGATCCGGCATACGAGAATAAAAATCGCATGGATAAACAATAGTTTATAGATGAATGCTTGTCGCATGTTGGGACATAAAATAGATTTGGAATGGGACATTTGCTATTCTTAAACTTGATCCTATCAAATAAGTAGGTAGATATTGATATGAACATATCTAAAGAAGAATAATTTCCATGACTAATTTGTGCTTTGATTCACGATGAGAGGAATATGTATAAAATTGATTATTTTAGTTAATTTAATTATTTGTGTCAAAGGTTATTGCCGTAGCTCAATTTATTTTGAGGTAACAATATTGAGCTTTCGAAGATAGTTTGGGTCGATGGCCAGATTCATGGGTAATTAAACCACGCAAGAGGGACTAGTGCGACCTTAAAACTAATACTAACCTCATCAAACCTCATGCAGGGGTTTATTCAATCGAAATGCCCCATAACCGAATTGTCACTTGTCACCAACAGTTTTTACTTTCAAAATGTTATTTTTCGCAGAAGTAACTTTACTGATACTAGGAATTGATGTACTATGTGAGCAGTTGTAAAAGCCAGTGGTGGTAATATGAAATATTAAACTAAATTCTTGAAAAGTATGTTTGTCTCAGGTTAGTTAAGTTACAGTTGAAATGATTTTCATTAATAAATTTTCTTATTATTTTCCTTTTTCTCAAACATATATTAAAGAAAAAATAAGGAACGCCATCTCGTTAAATAACATTACTTTAAGTAAACTTTTGATAATTATTTAAAAATAACCAATGCACCTAAATAACTACATGAACCAAAAAAAAACAATGTATATAGGGATGGTCTGGTTTTGTGATTTTTAAATAATTGTTAAATGTAATTGTCATTATAAAGGTAAATTTTATAGAAAATCTTTGAAGCTACATAAGATGGTTGGATGGAATTGAAACATAAAGTATCGATACTGACAGCAATACTTTTTGGGTAAAAACTTGTCAAGTCGCACTACGAAGGAGCAGAGAACACGATTAATTTTCTTTTAAAGGATCTGAAAAATGTTATGCTTGTCAGGAGCTATAACTTATGGAACTTCGAAAGTATTCAAAATCCAGTTAAATCTCACTTCTTTTATTAGCAAAGCTGCATATGCAAGTAATTATTGTTATTATTATTTCAAGAAAAAGTTATTAAAAAAACACGCATCTATACCAACCGTAAATTTGAGGATTTCTGATTTTTCCCTATATACGGGGTGTTTCAGAATAAGATGCTAATCTTTGAGGGGGTGAATTTTCAGGTAATTTTAAAAAAAAGTTCAAATAAACCTATGTCCTAAACTTTTAGCACTACAGCGTGTTAAAGTTCTAAGAAAAATATAGTTTTTTTTTATTATAACGTTAATGACTTCTTAAATATTTTTATAAAATTTAGCACATGCCCTTTAAGCATACATTGCAATTTTTTGATGTGGAAGATTTTTTAAGTTTAAACCATTGGCGTTTGTACAGGGTGAGAAGTAGATATTTTCTGGAACCATTATGTACCTACGACACTGGTTTTTCGTGTTTTAGAAAATAATTTTGAAATCGCTATTAATTTTATGACAAAAAAAGCAGTCTGAATGAAAATTATGAAAAATTATAATATTCGCGAATAATAATTTAACAATGCATAAAAATCGTTCTGATTTTTTTACTCTAAAATCGTATATCGAACGAAAAAATGTGAAGAGATCAAATTTGTCACAAAATGAATTGGAATTTTAAAAATATTTCTTATTTCAAGCAAAACGAGTGGCGTGGGTCATAATATATTCAAAAAAATATCTACTTTTCTCCCTATACAGACGCCATTGGTTCAAACTTCCACATCAAAAAAAATGCTATGGATGCTTAAGGGGCGTGTGCTAAATTTCATAAAAATATCAGGGCAGTCATTAAAGCTAATATAAAAAACAACTCTTTCTAAAAATCTTACACCTTGTTGCTCAAAATTTTAGGACATAGGTTTATTTGAACTTTTCTACTTAAGGATTCAGATCCTTAAAGATTAGCATCTTATTCTGAAACACCCTGTATACTACCAAAAATCTAACTACACACCAATTTTTATCTTCCTAAGTTATCTGTAAGTAATCAATACTTTTGATGAGTGAGTCAATCAGTGCCAAACATAATGATCTTCGGACATAATCATCTCAGGAATATTGAACGGTTTTCTATTGAAAACTGAGATTTTTTAATTAGAAGAGGATCATACTGAAAGGTTAAATATATTTTAAGTTATGGAGAGGTCGAAAGTGCCTAGAATGATTCCTGTAGGTATCTCATCCTATTTTTATGCGAACTTGGATGACACACTGCTATGTGTCTAGATCATTGAGATTCATTTAGCTATCACAACAAAAGTTGCACACATCAATAAAATAAGTGTCTTAGTGCTAACTTAGTATGCAAAAATAAACTTCAATTTTTGAAGTTAGGGGCAATACCGCTAGCTTAATATTAAGAGAGCATACTTAAACAGAATATGATCGAATTTGATAGAATCTGCTTTAAATAATTTAGTGCTATTTTAATACAGTTAAAAAATGTGTATCTCTTCATTTTTGAAATTAATAGGCAATTGTGCTAACTTAATATTAAGTCAGCACACTTAAATGAAATATGGAGAAATTCCAAAACTATTCGTTAGGAAAAATTTGATGCTAATTTAGTTGAATAACATCTATATCTCTTATTTTAAAGAAATTATGAGCAAGTTTATTTGTCATTTAGCTATTCTGTTATGTCTTGACAAACACTATACATCGCCTGTGGCCATTTCAGTATGAAGTGGGAATTCCATAGCCATGGAGGCGTCTTTTCTCATTAGGTTGCGTAAACAACATTTCATTTATGATAGAACATACAACTTCTGTTTTGTGTTACTGAAAGGAAGTGAATTTTGAAGAAAAAGCAAAACTTCATCTACTTGAAGTGACGTAGGCGCCAAAAATGGTGGAATGATCCATAAAAAGTAACTTTATATAGATACCTAATTATATTAAGACAAGAACCGCAATGATAATGTTAATTTATTTTATAGAATTAAGTTTAAATCCTCCTTTGAGATAATCTGAATGTAGTCACAAAGTATTATCGATCCTGAGTATGGGTTTATACAAAATTCCATATGTATATATTCGAATCGAATTCTTCCAGGTAAATTGCTAACAACCGCGCTTCTCCGCGTCTTCCATTTTAAACTCGACGATGTTTACATAACGTCATATGTAGGTAAATCTCGGGAAATGAAGGAATTCAATAAGCCGTATGAAAAATACATGAGGGTCGGTACAGATTCGAATTTGCCTTTTAAAATTCTCAAAAGGTATTGTATCAATCAAAAATATATTCTTTAATGGATAAAGTGGAAAATGAGACATGTAAACAAAGGATTTCTAAAGGAAATTAATTAAAAATATATGGTTACGAAAGACTAGAATAAGGTGAATCAGAAATATTTACATTAAGGCAGAACTGAGTAGAAGAAAATTTGAAGTGAGCTAACTATTTGGGGTTGCCTAGGGCTAGATAACTAGCAAGGGTGAGAGCTACATGAACAACAGAATTATTTTTGTTGTCTGATATAGCATTGCTTATTAATGTCAAGTTCAAATGTCATAAAGATAAGAATGACGGAAGATTGTTTTATGAAAAACGACTGCTAAAGTTTAAAGTCTCCTCGAGGTAATTGAGTTAATATTGGCCACAGACATATAAACAAGGGAGACAGAACTTTCCATTCATAAATTTCGTTTGTTTACAATCAGACATCTTTTCCAAACTTAAACGAGTTAGAAAGAGATCGCTTTAAAAAACGACAACACTGTAACCCTAGCGTCTACTGTTGAAATCATCTTTGCCAATGGCGTGTAGTTTTTAGGGGTTAATAAAAAATAGAAAAAACATTTAGCATTTTATTCATAAATCTACGTACATTTGTAGAGAAACTAATTCAACATGTTATGTATATTTCTATAAAACAAGGAATCAATAAATATGCATATCTTTAGCCTGTTCTTAAGCAACTTCAAACTATAGATTATCATATTATTAAACAGTTTAGTTGAAACAATGAATCACAATCTACATAAATGTATGGATGTTAGACATATACATGATAGTAGATTTAGGTACCCAAACATATTTTATATAGGCTTCATTCTTAGAACTTGCTGAGGATAGATAGATAGATAATATTTTATTGTTCCAGATATAATCTCCTGAATAAGGTAGAATATGCCAAAAAAATATGCTTACAATAACATTTGTTTGCTTTAAACTATGATAATTGTAATATCTAGAAAGAAAAACATTTTACTGCCTAACTCTAGGAACTCTTGCGTTCAGTAATATGCTTTGTTTAGAAGAAATTTCTTTAATTTTGCTTTTAATTGTTCCAATGGCAGTTTTAATTGCAAGAAAGTTTATTTCAAAATTTTCTTGATGGAAAAATCAGCATTTTCTTATGTAGCTAAATTATATTATTATTATATTACATCTTGTTTTTAACCATGTATACCTGTGCTATTTTCAAACAAATCGGGGTTTTTCTTAACAAAAATAATAGATTCTAGGATATAGAGACCATAAATTATTGTTGGTACTTTATGTTTTGTGAACAGTCACATTAGTCAGAAAATGCTTACAGTTCAATGCTGGCATAATTGTAAATTCTTTGACATTTCATGGACCACCTACAGATTTGAACTTGGTAAAGACATTGGCAGCAGATTTTACAAATCTAGTGGAATTAAGAACAAATTTTAAGTATTCGATCACGAACGATGGTGTATATGTTATATATACCTATATAATATATAACTCGTTTGATCAAGTGGAACTTAACAAAGTAAGTGAAAACAAAATATAGAAGTAGGTACTACACGCTGCAAATAAAATTCGGATAGGCAATTTTAGTAGAAGCTATAAAAATTCAAGGTTCGTTTAGTAACCTAAATACTTACCAAAAATGTTAGCGATACTATAAGCTTCCTTTGGGAAAAATTCGATAATACCTGATTTTAAGGACACGGTAATATGGGTTTGACGCAAAATTCTGTAGATGTTTTGATCAATTGTATTGCTTGTAAGAATAAAATATCTTTATACTTACAAATTTGAGGGTCCAGCAGTATTCTGTTCAACGGGGATTTTAGGCGAATCAGAAAATTTCGGATCGACATCTAAAGATCTGTCAGATATGAAAACGTCTATAAGAACAAAACATACAAGTATAAAATCTAATCAAATTTAGTTGCACCTGGTTGTAGTAATGAGCCGTTTCTAGAATTGGACCAGTATTTTAATACTTTATATACTTTTCCTACAAATGTATTCAATATCTTGCAAAAATAATTGTTTATTTTAAATTCTTGAGTTTACCATATACAACAATGTAAAATTAACTTACCCAAGAGATTTTATATATGATAACTCACTGACGGTTGAGTCGGAACTAAAAAAATAAATACTTTCATTAAAATATACAACAGGTAAGGAGTGTTTTTACCTGAAAGACAAGGGCTGAGTAAAAACGGTGGTATTAAATTGGGGCTCAGCAGTTGGTCTTATTTGTCTTCGCCCGGTTATCTCAGTAGTAATTATATCACTTTGATCAAAGTGATCTGAGCAAATTTGGGCAGACTTTATTACATGCTGGTTACCCAACTCTAAGATCGAAATCCACCTCGCTCTGCGTTCTGCATTTACAGGAAAGCTACAATAATTAACAAAAAGTATTATATTATTTTAACTCACCCCTAATTACACAAGGTTGTTTAATAATAATTTGAAGGCCCCCGAAACGTGCAGTAATACAATATTAGTATTACACAACTATATTGAGCTTTTAGGACTGACGTTGATGAAATAACGCAATAATAATCTGGGTATTTATAAGTTTTTAAGTACATATTCAGATTCAGCAAGATAATAAAGCTACTATGACTTGCTTGACTAAGAATATAAATATTGTGCAAAATTTATTAAACGTCTTGGACGCCCTTTAACTCCTTTGTAACTACACCACTGTTCATATGTATATGATCTGACTTACGCGGTTGGAATATCCATTTTTCTTGCACACCACGCACTGGAGAACCATAGTGTAGAGCAAATATAGATAAATAAAAGTTTTATTTCTATA
This sequence comes from Crioceris asparagi, assembly GCA_958507055.1. Classification (NCBI taxonomy): domain Eukaryota; kingdom Metazoa; phylum Arthropoda; class Insecta; order Coleoptera; family Chrysomelidae; genus Crioceris; species Crioceris asparagi. The sequence goes on along the minus strand of OY293827.1, from coordinate 14,694,378 downwards.
AATATACTCAAAATCGAAGAGAATCACAAGATGGCACAAAGACAGCAAGTCAACGCTGTAAATCTAACGATGAATGAATTTAAAACAATGACGTCTGTCATAGTAAATTATGAGTAAATACAACCGTCCAGCGTGGCCACAAATATTTACCCAGTATCTTACAATTTAATTTGATTATGAAAATATACATAATTTTGGGGATACAAGAAACGTATTTTAATAAAGAAACGTAAACATTTATTTAATATAATAGTTTTACTTGAGTATCACTTAAACGCGCTTATTTTAAAACAATAATTTTGCTTTCGTTCCGAACTCAATCGGCAAATCTAGGGCAGACAGCGTAAGTCCGCCAACACTGCTTTTTGTTGAAAAAGATGTGTGATCGCAGCAAAATGTAAACAGTTCTGTCTCCCTTGTTTATATGTCTGTGATATTGGCCGATATTATTAGTGTGGTAGAACATTTGCTATTAGGACACAAGTGATCGTATACCTGCTCTGCTGCAATAATATCTACATAATGGATTAATGGATGTGAGACGCTCGTGACGTACATGTCATTTGTCACACTGGTGCCCGGTTCTGTAAGCGTTCGTTTTTCCCGTGACGGTTTTCCAACACAGAAATATTACCGTGTTGATAACAAGTCACTTCACTATATTCCGTCCTACGATTTTGTGTACGATTATCAGATATGTCATATGGTATTGGAATCAGTAGCTTAAAAGCTAGTTAATCTTGAATAATATATCCATCCAAAAATATCATGTTCTTTGAAGTTCTCTCAAAGAAGAAACAAATAACTAAATTTTCTAACCTCGTATTGACAGATATAAAATATGAAGAAGTTGAAAGGTATGTTTGTTTTTTCTAGAGAAAAAATGCCTTCTGTTTGTGTTTGGAATTAAAATTTAACTGTGGTTTAGCATTAGAAAGTTTTAAAAGTGCGTTTATTGAGTTGTTGAAAAATTCTTAGCATTGTTTTATACTACAGTCCTTTATACACCAGGTAGCATGGATTATTATGTTTCCCGATCAATTATAAGATAAAATGAGCTTTTCCTATTAGTTGACAGGTAGACAAGGATCATATTATTTAACGATTGAGCATTAAATTGTAAAATCAGTTATGAAATTGTTAGGGAGACAATCAACACATTTACCTACTTTGACCACCAAGTGTCCTGTTTTCCCTCATTTTTGTATCTAAAGGTATTTAAAAAATACAATTATTTTCTTATGTAACAGCTTGAATTTATATAGAAATCTAATCACTATTAGTTGTAAGATTTGATAGATTGTTTATTACTATTGCACTTGAAATTGTATCTTACGATTGATATAACCTTATAACTGCGTATTTGTTCTCATATTCATTCGTTAATATTGTTAAATATCAATAATATTTATCGACAAGATAAACAGTGTTAAATGTATTTTGCATGAACACAACAGTCAACTCAATTTGCGCCCCTATAAGGTCCTCACGATTACTGAGCTCTGGTTGGAGGACAAAAAACCTTCGAGCGCTGAGGCCTTATACTTTTCCTGGATATGACATAATGGTAAGCCGCTAGAAAATCAAATAAAACTAGGCGTCATGTAAAATTTCGGCTTTGGAAACTGTCAAAAAACCATGTTTTCGGTCTCAAAATCGTGGCGTTACAGAATTGGGCTCCTGTTGCGGAAATAAAAATGCCAGAGAAGTAGGACGTTGCCTTACTTTTATGTGGTGACATTGGCTGGACGCGTAATCTTTTTAAATTGGAGATAAAGCATAACTTTTTTTTTCAATAAGGCATTCAATAATACCGACTAATTTAACGCACTTCGCTTGGGCGACTTAACGTGGAATTACTTTAGTAAGTGAATGTATACATCCGGTTCAATTGTTGGTTGTTGGTAATTTTATTAATATTTTCGAAAAAGGATCAAAATGGACGTACTAAAACTGGATACGCGTTGAGAAGTGTAAATTTTTGACCAACTTGATGCAGATGGCGGAGGTATAGGTGCAATCAATTTTAGGGTTTCATACCAAATTTGTGAAAACGGGACCCGTCACTGAGAAAAGTATCTACTACTGAGATAAGTACTAATAACTCATTTCATTACTTAAATCATCTGAAATTACATAATACTAAAACATTTGAAGCAGAAATGTTTGAATATTGCACAAAAATGAAACAAATACAGAAATTGGATGAAGAGTAATGTTCACAAATATTTAACATGTCTGTTTATCAATAGAAATATTTCTGAACTTCACTTTCAATACTTTCATTTGGACATAATTGTGAAGTGAAGTGAATTGACAATTTTCGAACTCTTTATGTATTTACAGTTTAAGTTCGATTAGATCATTATATACCTGTTTTAGATGTTCCTAAAAAGAGATAAATTGTTGCATATGATAGTAAAGATTTTCTAGATATTCCGTAGCATACGTAAATTTTAATGGAATTGGTGTACCTACATATTTAAATTCTTCTCACTTAATTGTCCAACAGTTTCAATTAAACCAGATAATCTGATGTTTGGGATTTTAGAGTTGTGTTTCAAAGATTTACAAAATCGCTTCTATTGCCCTGCCCCTACAAAACAATATGACATATGACATAATTATGACAGAACAGGTTATGAAATAATCAAATTGATTGTCAATATACATATTATACACAAATACTGCAGTTATCTTTCTTATGATGATTTTTTTATGAAATTGAACAATCTTCCAATATGAGTCTTATTTAATATGTGTGATTTTTATTGCTGATACACACCGTTCGCCGAACCCGAGCACACTCATTATGACATATGTCAACTAGCTGTGATCTGACTATATCAAAGACATGCTGAGAAATCTATCTAATTTACAACAGTCTACTTCGAAAGACTTTTTTGAATTAGTCGATATTAATTTTGTTGGTTTTTTATTATTTCTTATTTTTCATTAGAGTAACTAATAAAGTCTGTACTAGACTATGATTCCACTTCCTCAATATTAGATTACCCAGAATATTTAACATGAAAGATAAAACCATATCGATTATTCAAAGAATGCCCTCTCAAAAATATAACCATCTATATGACCTTATATTGGATTTGCTGTGATATATAAATAAAATAACTCTACAATAATATTGAATCCTACTACTTCATAAAACGAGAAAGTTTTCATATTTCGTGAAGGTTTCGATTCTTCTCTGCTTTCAACTACTGAAAATCAAGTTGGAAAGTTTCAATATGGGGTCGGCAATATAAATACTTTGAAGATATTTTCAAATGGAAATCACAGACTGGCCATCGGGATTGGAATGGAAAGCAATCCAATCATTTGCATATTATATGTATAGTCGATGGGTCGATACTTTCGCTGGACAGATATACCTAGCATTGAAATTGTTGCTTTCGATGAGGCTAGTCAATTTTGAATATTCCTCTGTTGAATAAGTACCACTAAAAAAAAATGAAGCTATAAAGTTTAATTTTTTATGTAATAATTACCATATAGTTATTCACAAAATCTTCATTAATTTAGAGATAATTAAAATCAAGCTAGTAACAAAAATTAAATCAAGTTGGTTCAGTAATTGGATTTTTATTTATTAATGGAAAACAAAAGAGTTGCGTCAACTGCGAATACATTGCGATTTAGAGCATTGTTTTCAAAATTATTATGGCGATGATAAGTATTGTTTTAATAATATTTTATTAAGACAGCGTAAGAAATTACTAAATTACACTGCTTGATACGAAAATTCTTTACAAAAATTGGTTTGAAGCTTTGAGCTGGTCCTAGTGAAAAGAACCCATACCTACTCTAATTATATTAGTAAATCTGTGAGAACAGGATATCCAAATGACCTACTAAGATCAGGAAGGTTTAGTGATATCAGAGTTGGACAGATAAAGCCCATTGTTCAACAGATACTTCAGGAACATCTTCTTATCAAGAGAGTCAGTCGAGAACAAACAGAATGGAGACACCCTATCTGTATTAGGTGTAAATAAATTATTTGGATGTCTTGTCTAATACATCAAGTGCTAGTAATGATATCGACTACGGTTCAGTTTTTATAGGTGAATAATGAATAAGTTTCTAATGAACTACTACACTCGTTTTTCTGTTACCAATAATTCTTGAATTTCGGCTCTGAATAAACTATATAAGACTCGATATTTACACTCATTAGGTAATAACATCAGCACATCTTGATATGCAGTGTCAAATTTTGAACAAGATTTTATAATCTAACAGGATATTGGATATTGATTAATTAAACAATAAATAGATAAAAACATTTATTTGAATTATGTAATATTAACGACTATAGTTATACATATCTCTTTAAGATGATAATTCTGTTTTATAATCATCGACAGACATAAATGTCTGTGAACATCGAGAAAAGCTTCTAATAGAGTTCACATAGCAAATTTCTTTTGAATTGACTGTATTAGAAATGATGAGCTGGGCAAAAGAGAAATCCTTCAGCGTTTGGGACAAATCCTTCCATCCCTTTCGACAGTAACAAGATCGTTATGGGGACATAAAACGAATTGCTGATTCAACAACATAAAAATTTTATTTGTCGAAACGTCATTGTGAAATATGATTTCAATCAAAATATTCCTATATATGTATATGCCATTCAAAAAAATGATTGAACAGCTCTAAAAGTAATTGGTACATTGAAAATTAAAGGGAATATTAATTTTTTATCGATCTAAACACAACCATTTGGTTCACAATGTACAATGTCAGAGATAATTTGAAATAATCTGTCCATAGAGAGCAAATTGAAATGACAAAAAATGATGTTTGGGCGTTTTTTTTTTAACCTCATAAATTGGCTCAATCAAGCTGAAATTTGTAGTTATATTTTGATTATCCACTGGAAGCTAACAGATTTTTGTGTAATATTTGCAAATATGAATACATTGGACTATTATTATCAACGGCTATATTTATTATTCAGCCATGAACAATCAATGAAAATCCATTGAAGATAATGTAGAAAGGGCAATAATTTGTAATAAAATAAATACGAATACGTGATTGCTGTAAATTTTCTGGTATGCCTGAATCTCATTATGCAGAATTCACAGGCATTTTATTACTTTTCTTCATTGATATTTAGTTAATGTTTATTATTTCTGAAGAATTTACAATGTTATAATAGACTACAATATAAATTGAAAGAAAAATGAATATTGATAATGAAAATATAATAGAGGAATACAGTGCATTCAAGTTTATTTAAAAACATATTTCTAATTATATCAACATTTATTCTAACAAAACAAGGATCCTAGTTTTAACAAATTAGTATTATTTAAGGATATTCTCTCCAATATGTTTTCATTACATAAATTACTCTAGCTTATAATGTTTGCTCATCTAAATTATAGACCGTGTATAAAGGAAAATGACATTACATATCTTCAAATGACTCATTTTTAAATTTATTAAAGATTGGGTATAATATTTTTCAATTTATTATATAGAAAAAACCGTTGAAATAGAAAAGGAACTGATCTGAATTGCATATTCTAATTTGACTTGTAATTATGAGTATATTTTGATTTTATATTATTGAGTGATTCAATATTTAAAAAAACGATTCGGAGGAAGTAGATAATTCGACTGTGTGCTTTTTTTCTTTGGTGTACTCCGATTTTGATGATTTCTGATTCAAAACTAAAATCCAATATCTCATTCCCTCCGAAAACCGCCCCCGAAAGGGGTTGAGGGGCAATTTTTCTCTAAAATCAAAAATTCGAAATGGCAGAATTAAAAAGAAGAATATATCTGGAAACGTTTAAAGGAACATTTTTTTCAAAAGAGCTATTGTTTTCGAGTTTCATCAATGTTAAAATTTTAAATATGTGTATTCTCGCTATGTAGAAGAGTCAATTTCTTCCAAAAATTGAAAATCTGAGAATGCCAAATTGAAGACCAGATTATTTGTAACAACATTTACTTAGAACATTTTTTTCTGTAGAGTTTTCGAGTTACAGCAATGGTGATGTCTGTAATATGTCTACATATGTATTTCCAAAGCGATATTTTGAGATCTCCAAATAGTACTCGTACAATTGCAAGCAATATATATATATATATATATATATATATATATATATATATATATATATATATATATATATATATATATATATATATATATATATATATATATATATATATATATATATATATATATATATATATATATATATATATTGATTCTAAATTCTTGACTGGTTTATTATTTGATAAAATAGATTTTTGTTGGGGATGCAGTCATTTAATAAATAAAATTCTTTGGATTATGCCAAGCTTTCGAGAATGTTTATTCTCTTCGTCGGGGCAAACTAAAAATCGTTACAAATTTTCTTAACCACATAATAGATTATTAATTAAAGTACTTACATGTAAATTCACAAATGTAAGTACTTTAATTAATAATCTATTATGTGGTTAAGACAATTTGTAACGATTTTTAGTTTGCCCCGACGAAGAGAATAAACATTCTCGAAAGCTTTCCATAATAATCATAATCCAAAGAATTTTATTTATTAAATGACTGCATCCCCAACGAAAATCTATTTTATCAAATATATATATATATATATATATATATATATATATATATATATATATATATATATATATATATAAATAATACAGTAATTCAAAGAGAAATTGGGAATTCTGTCGAGTTGATTTGAGGGCTTAAATAAGTAGACTCTTTTTGCTACCCAAGCTTTCGGTAAAATTTATTACCTTTTTCAAGGCTGAAAAAATTGTGTCATTAATAGTACAACAGAGTGCCAATTCTACACTAACAATGAAAAAAACTTACAGTGCAGTTGAGGATAATAATTTTTAACAAGCACAGACTAACAAGGAAAGGAGTAGGTATCTTACATAATTACACTAACGTAACTACACAAACAGATTAAAATTAAATTAAAAACCTTTAAACTAAAAATGGACACGGAAATATATGATGTTATATGGTTGGTGGTAAAATAAGAAGAGACTCTCTCTCTGAAGGAGGCTAAAAAAACAAAGTAATGTATGAGAAAACATTTCAGTTTTTTTTTACATTTACAATTTTGTTGTTCAGAAACTGGGTGGGAAATTTAAGTCAACTTAAAACTGCTTAAAACATATAGATCGCAGATTGGACAAATGATGCATGAGGTTGCTTATGTCAAAGATCTCAAAACACACAAACCGTATTTGTTACAGACAGTATGCAAGCTTCAATACAATCATAACCTATGATGGATTGTTTATGTTGTCAGTGCAATATTTTGAAATCAAGTATTAATAAATAGAGCTAAGTCCACGAACATCGGTACATGCATTCATTGCTTGAGGATGTTTGGTAATTTCAATCATTTCATGTATTTTAAAAATGGACCGACTTTATTAGTTGGTGCACTGAAAAATACAAAATAATATTAATTCTATTGACACTGGTACTACAACTTCAAAAGTACCAGCACCAATAGAATTCATATTATTTTGTATTTTCCAGTGCATCAACTAATAATAATGTCGGTCCAATTTTTGTAAAAAATATTTATATAAATAACATTCATTGAATTATACCGATTGTCCAATAATGTCTATTTGTCGTCTGGGCAAACTACAATTTGTTACAAAATATTGAAATTGTTGTTTGTTCTAGATTCTCTTATGCAACCATTTGAGATTTCTGCACAATGTAATGTGCCTCTGGATCCCTAATTTGACATTTTACCCAGTCCATGATTATCACATTGTTTCAAACGAGCAAACTTCATCATGCATAACATATCTACACACGTTACAATTATCTAGCTAGTAGAATACACAAGCGAAAACAGTTCCTCGTTGCCTGATATTTCGATTATGTATATGCTAGTGCAAGAACTTAACTCGTAGCATTCATACGAAACAATGACTATCACCATTTATTCCACGAGATTATTTCATCCCTTATCCTAACACACTACTGGCTCTCGCAGCTACTAACTTCATGAATAAATGACACTTGATTTGTTCGCGGGGACCCGGCGTAATCGAGAGAACAATCGGGTAACGTTTCCAGGAGTGAGCTCACGTAGACAAATATCGCCATTTCCTTGAATAATTCAGTTGTGCAATATCATGCAGAATATATCGGTTTGGGAATTAGGAAAATTACTTTTTTTTGACAACACCTGCTTTGAATTAGTTTATAGATGTGTGTCTAGTTCCAAACAAGTAGAATTTTTGAAAAAAAAAAATTAAAAATAGTTTTTATTAGGCATTTAAGATTTGAACCGTATTATGAGTACCTACTATTGCTCTCCTTTCCTCGATTTGAACTATACTTATGTATATCTGTTTAACAGCAATTTCATAACAAATTATTGTTTGTTTACTACAACACAAAATTAAACTTTAAATTAACAACGTCTGACGTCTGAGTGTCTGATAATTGCGACAACTTATAGTGAACTTGAACTGAGATCAGCGCGACGTAACATATATATATATACGTCTTTTGTTCTCTGACATAAGCATAGAGTGATAAAAATTATTTAAAAACCGACATCACATCTATACATTCTAAAACATCACTAGTTATTCAACTTCAGCTATGTCTTTTCCCAGAATTTGCTTTACATTGAAACACTATCTCGCATTGTGATATACCTATGCTATAATACATGACATTGAAAGAAATTGCTTGATTTTGAATGTTTAACAGGTGAAGGTTTATTTTTGACACCTGATAGATCTAAAAATGCTATGTTTTTAGAGAAAAGGTTTGTTTCCTCAGTGACTTTACGAAAAAGAAAGATTTTTCTACTCTAGAGGCGAGACACGTGGTGAACGGAAAAGGTACAGTTCCGAACAAATTGAACACAAAATTTTGTAAAATCAGGTAAATAGTTATTTATATATCAAGGGAGTCAAACAGGCCCTTATGGACCGCAAAGTGTAAGTCTCCGAGCCCGAGTTGCTGGGCGAAGTAGGTATATTAACACGATACAAACGCTGCTTGCCCCCGATATACATACAAATTTTATGTACAAATATATGAAGGATTGTTTATTAATAAATATTATCTGGGCGACCGAGCTTTGCTCGGGTAACACAATATTTAGAGTGGGTCTATAAGGATGTTTAATCTTAGTTCAGATATGTGCATACCTATTTCTAGTTAAAATGTATTGCGATCGGTAGATCGGTAAATATTGATTTTATCGTTCACATAGCTCATAATTTATAGATTTTCAAATAAATATGAATGTGAAACATACCAGAACTTAGCTTATAACTAATCGTCTGATCGACCCCCAAACCCCGTACTTAAATTTTTGAAGCAATTTGCGGAGCCCTTCCCTAAATAGCTAGTGTTGACCTCGAGGGTCACATCCATTAAATATGCTAATAACGCCAATCGAATTCTCAGCTCTTAAAACCCCTTTTTGCATTTTTTTATCCAAATCTGCGGATCATTCAAGAAAAAGTTTATGGACCTCGAAGGTGATACCCTCGCGTTTTGTCAGGAAAGCCACTTATATAATGTTCAAAAGTGAAACCTTATCTATATATCAAATTTGATCAAAATCGTGAGAGCCGTTTCCGAAAATCTTTTTATATACAAGAATTGCTCGTTAATATATTAGATTAGAAATGTAAAAAAAATCATTTATAATTTCCGATTAAATTATAAGAAACACATATTAACACCTTTTACTTAAAAAATGGGTTTTCTTAAAAAAAAGAATGTTGGTCAGGATACGAACCGAGGACTTCCAGATTATAGGCCGTGAACTTAACCATTCAGCTACTTATGTCCAATGATATCAATGAGCTATATCGCAATCTGGGGAGTCATGTGGACCTCGACGGTCACACCCATTAAAAAATGAAAGTATCGCCAATCGATTTCTCATACCCGAACTCAGCTGTATCATCAATTGACTTCTCGACCCTCCAAATCCCATATTATAATTTGTATCGCAATCTGCGGAGCCATTCTCGAAATAGCTATTGTGGACCTCGAGGGTTATATTATAATAAATTAGGTATTATAAATGTTGTACCTATCAAGTTTCTATACCCCGATTTTATTGTACCTTGTATTATACCTATGTTATAACCATAATCTATGTAACTACCTATTCCAAAGCATTACCATAGAAAATATGTCAATAAGACAAGAATAGGGTTCACCATTTTTGATCGACGGACCCAAACGGAGGAGGTATACAATTCGACAATTAAGACAGGACAGTATCCGGAAACGTTTGAATTGAACATTTTTTCAAAAGAGTTACGGTTTTCGAGTTACGGTGATGTTAAAATCTCTAACATAAGTATTTTCACAATTTGTATGTGGCGATTTCTTTAGAAAATTGAAAAATTGAGGGCACTACATGAAAGACCAGATTTTTTGTAGCAACATTTATAATGAACATTTTTTCCTTAGAGTTACGGTTTTCAGTTACAGCGGTGGTCAAATGGTTAAATATAAATACTTATTCGTATTTCCACCGCATGCTCTGTGATCTCTACGTAATAAATAACATGTACAAGCAAATATACGTGGATAAGCGCTATCTTCTTTAGTATTAGTAAATGTTCAACGATTTTCGTGACCAATGTTACACTCAAAAGTAAAATTGTAAATTGAAGTTGTGCAGTTGCAGTTAGATTGAGAACTTTTGGCACCAACTTCACAAGTACCAGCACCAATAGAATTGATATTATTTTATATTTTTCAGTGCACCAACAAATAACGTCGGTCCAATGTTTTGTAAAAAATATTTTTTTATATTTCTTAGTTAATAGCTTTTCATTAAGTTGGGAACAGGAAGATATTTTCGTTCTAGTTTCGAAAAATCAAACTTTTCGGCATCCCATTATGAAGAATTACTAATCAGATTTCGAAAAAAAAGTATATCTATTGTAGTTTCGGAAATATTTATACGTTATCTGTGTCTCTTTTATATGGATATGATACACTTGAGAAATATTAAAGCAAAAACTGATTTTCGTTGCTTTTGACTTTAATTCCAAGCTACGATTTTTTTCAATCTTCTTATCTGCTTGCGTTTTCGTAATTCAATTTTTTTCTCATAGAGACTTTACTCTCTAACTGTATGAACTTCTGGCTTCTTTATTTTTTTTTTTCGCAGACAACTTTGCCAAATACTATGCCCCAAATCAAAAACTGTCAAAAGAAACGATCCTTATATATATATGCTTTTCATCATGTCACGGCCTCTCGATAGAATAAAACTTGAAAAAGACCCCTCCATAAGCGAAGATGATCTATATTGTGTCTCGGGGAGCCTTGTGTTGGAGTTTTTCAACTATATCTATAGAAAAGCTTCGTCGAGGTTCGCTCAAACAAGTTTTCGGAGCGCAGGTGTCCCACCCAGAAACAATTTGGCAGGAAACCGAGAAAAATAAACTAGCGGAAGTGCGACCTTTGAAGTTAACGTCGTCGGGTGAAATGTCCGGTTATTTTCCCCTCTAACTCATTCTGTTGCTGAAAGCATTCAGTAGAAAATTGATTTTATTGGTCGAGAATATTCTATTCTTCTTTTAATAATGATTCTAAATTGTATCGTCTCATTCATACAAACATTTTGGAGGTTTATAATTTTGTTATAACGCGACACTCGAAAAACTGCGATATCATAACTTATAGAAGTTTCGACCATAGTATAAACAGTAACATAATTACAGTTATGACAGCTTTATTGAGCGCTTATGAGTAGATAAAGTTATAGTATGGTTATGAGCATTGTAAGTAATGAGCATTTAATATTTAGGTAAATTTCTTATAGAAATGTACCTATTGCGATCGTTCACACTTTTGAATTTCGAAAAAAATTCAACGGCATATTGTTATATTTCTATAAGTTAGTCCAAAAAAATATTTGGTTCAAAAGTTTATATATATATATATATATATATATATATATATATATTTGATTCTGAATTCTTGACTGGTTTATTATTTTATAAAATAGATTTTTGTTGGGGATGCAGTCATTTAATAAATAAAATTCTTTGGATTATGCCAAGCTTTCGAAAATGTTTATTCTGTTCGTCGGGGCAAAATTCGTGAATTTACACAAAATTAACCACAAACAGGAAAGATTTCATAGTCATCAACCAGAAAATAATAAATAACTAATGACATTTCTGATTGATGACTATAAAATCTTTCCTGTTTGTGGTTAATTTTATGTAAATTCACGAATTTTGCCCCGACGAAGAGAATAAACATTCTCGAAAGCTTGGCATAATCCAAAGAATTTTATTTATTAAATTACTGCATCCCCAACAAAAATCTATTTTATCATATATATATATATATATATATATATGGGATATTACGAAATTTGTTAACACGATAGAGGTCGCAGTTTTGAAGGTATCAAGTTCAAATTTGCTACAAAAATGAATCTCTCAAATATCTCGGTCGATTTCGGTATTGGGCAATATCGGGTAAGTAGTTTCGAAATGGCGACCATTCAAACATTTAAAAAAATTATCAAAAAAGAGCCGTAGTGTAAATATCATCAAAAATAATTTTAGGTTATAGATATAGTCAGTACCTTCAACTTTTGTTCAGAGCAATTTTTCATAAAATACACAGGTAAAAAAAATAAAAATTAATAAAGAAAAATAACAAATATTGATAAAACATGAACACTCAATATAAATTTGATGTAATTTTACATTTTCTGGGGATCTTAATATAGACCCTGATTAAAAAAATATATAGTAAGTATATTTATTGAAAAGAAATAGAATAGAAAATTCTGCCTTGCAGTGCAACTCGAAGCCTGTCTGCCAAAACAAAAACCTCTAACCGTAAGGCTATGACACATACGACAATTTTATGTAATAACATGTTGGTATACCAATGAAAAGGTTGTTCAAATTTCAATTCAATGAATTTTGAAAAATTTACCTTTCCGCTGACTACAGGCCATCGGGATTTTTTTAATACTGGTCCATTTCATAATGAATTCTTAATGGAAGACTAGTTAATTCTTCAATTTACGTTGCTCATATCTTGAAGACGGAATAAAAATATTTTTGACCGACTTCCCAAAAGGAGGAGGTATACAATTCGATTGTGTGCTTTTTTTTTTTTTTTTTTTTTTTTTTTGGTTTGTGCGCGCGTTTCATATAGTAAACGTACTCCGATTTTGATGATTTTTGATTCATTTGAAAGAGGAGGCTTGAGAAATGGTCCCATATTCATAAAAACGGGAATCCGACATCTCGTTCCCTCCGAAAACCGCCCCCGAAGGGGGTGGAGGGGGCAAATTTTGTCGAAAATTGAAAATCTGCCTTAATATAATTAAAGATAGGACAATATCCGGAAACGTTTAAATGGAACATTTTTTCAAAGGAGTAACGGTTTTCGACATAGAGACATTTTAAACTCTCAAATATACCTATTTTCGCTATGTGGAGAGGGCGATTTCTGTCGAAAATTGAAAATCTGTTTGCAGTACATGAAAGACATAATTATTTGTAGCAATATTTATACTGAACATTTTCCCCTTAGAGTTACGGTTTTCGAGTAAAATCGGTGTTAAAATGGTAACAACTAAAATATTCAAGCGTATTTCCGCAGCGATGTACTGAGATCTCAATAATAACAACTACAAGCAAGGAATATACGTGGGTAATAGAATAAGTACTATCTTCATTGGTATTAGTGAACGTTCAACGATTTTCGTGACTAATGTTACACTCAAAAGTGTGAAATAAATATTTTTTACAAAAAATTGGACCGACTTTATTAGTTGGTGCACTGAAAAGTATAAAATAATATTAATTCTATTGGGGCTGGTACTTGTGAAGTTGGTGCCAAAAGTTACCAATCTACCTGCAACTGCACAACTTCAAAAGTAACAGCCCCAATAGAATTAATATTATTTTATACTTTTCAGTGCACCAACTAATAAAGTCGGTCCAATTTTTTGTAAAAAATATTTATTAATAACTTTTACAACGTCAGTCACCATATCTTCCGTTCTTTTAAAATAACTTTGAATTATATGTCCAATCAAACAATTCATGAAATTTTTAATCTTGGATTAAAATTAATAGAAGATTAAATTTGATTATGAAATCCTCCCTAAGACTGTTAAACTTTTGTTCAATTCTGATGACGGATTACTTGTACAGGATATTACGTTTTTCTTTCAACATATTGATTTCTTATAACTAGAACTTTTGCAATGATATTTTTCTCTGATTGAACAACACTAAAGATTTCAAATATAGTAATTATAATTGATTTTGAATTAAAAAATTCTTCTTCTTAATCGAATTAAGTTGATAGCTTCATTTATTATTTCTTTAGGTGTATTTAACCTTTGTTTATGGTATATAACTTTTCTGGCATATTGACATGCAGTCTATGGGCAGCATTGTTAGGTATAGGATCCGATTACTCGATTCTCTCGATTAATTGGTCCTGAAACTTTTCCCTATTTATATCCTAATACATTAAAGGAACTAAATAGACGTTCCTAGTATCATAGTGGAAGCTTTTTTCATCAAATATTAGATTGCTATTAATTTCTTCGTAAAATAATTGTTGTTCATATAAAAGTATTGAGAATATAGATACTCGTAAGCCTCTCTACTTTATTGCTGAAAAGGGACGGAATTGTTATGTATATGTGCCAATAAACTTCAAAGTTACCAACCAAAGAAGTGTTTATCAGTTTCTTATGCTTTTATCGGGTCATTAAAAACTGTTAGTTTTCCAACGGATTATAAATAATTGAGTAATTCAACACAATAGCCATATTGCTTATATGGACTTAAGTATGGCTATAAATACAAAATAAAGATTATTATGATATCGGAAGAACCTAACTCTGAGATGCTGGAAGAGTTACTTGAAGGAAGTGCAGAAATGACCCTTATCTATATAAATAAAACATTACTTTGCTACTTTCCGAGTACTGGAGCATAGTTAATACAGCAAGTATACCAAGGGCCGAATATATGTCAAATTTATTGGCCTGTGTACTCTTTGGCACTACGAGTCATGGGCGAGTAGCGACAACCACAGAGCTAGTTTGACATATACTTAGATGCAAAAGTTGTTGGATTGACAATTTTTTCTCAGTCACGTAATGGATTTTCAATTTGAGAACTGTTTATGCTATATGTTCATGATCACGATATTATATTTTCCTTGGGAACCCATAGTAATAATGAGTGGAGAGTGATAAATTCATTAAAGGGGGTTTGCGACACAGTCAAATTGACAGTTACTGATACCTTCAATCATATTCTCTATGTCTAGGCTTTTATTTTGATTAGCTATAAAATATATCATTTCTTGTTATTTCAGATATAGGTAATTCAAATGTGATTTATTCCATTAAATAAATATGCCGAAGATATAGTTCGAATTAATTAGATAAAGTGAAAATTTAAACTTCATCAAAATCTGACATTGCAGAAATTATTCCCATAATTGCATTATACAGACCGTATATTATATTTGTTCCTTTTTGGGATACGTACTCAACGTAATTTATTACATTATCTCTAGCCCGGTTCCTTTATTGTGATTTTCGCTAAAACGCTATATATCGTGCTATAACTCAGTGGAAATATTTTAATAAGCTTCTGCAGGCTGTACATTCGAATTCCTCGAGAACAACGAAAAGAAGTGGCACCCACACCAACAACGAAGCATTTGCGACCCCTTTCGGAGGCGTGAGGAAATATGCAAGTGTCACCGGCACCTTATTGCCCCAATTTACACGGGTAATTGGCCCATTTCACTGTTCTGTGCTATTATTTACATCCGCAGAATGTTCCAACGGCTGTGAAAAAGCCGGGAAAATTGAAATTTATTCCAGCTTGGGTGGTGAGGCCTATATCTGCGCATCCTTCTGACACCGAAATTGGATTGAATGAAATCTATTCTTATTTTTCACAGAAATGTGAAAAACAATGGCGACTGCTGAATCTCTTTGTAAGAGTTTGCTCAAAAAGATTTTTGTATGGATATTTTCTTTCTAATTTTTTTCCGCGTTCGAAGATAGATCGCTTTAAATAAAGCTATACAGTTATTGGAGACTATGAAAATGATATCAGGTCAGAAATCTGAAAGAATATCACTTGAAAATTTATACAATTGCCAGAATTAGTTTCGAAAATATAAATTTCAAATGAAAAATAAACGCATTTTGCGATTTTTTTTCAGTGTCCAACTTAGGTGTGTTAAAAGTTTGATGTTTGCATCTGTGAGGAGCTCTATGACATCGTAGCTCCTAAACGGACGAGCCATTTTTGATTTAGTTTTTTTTTTGAAAGATCGCTTAATCGTGAAATTTTTGTAGCTATGTATGTTTATCATGATCGTCTGTCTACTAGCCTGTGGAATCGTATCTTCCAAAGGGATGAGCTATGGGTTCCGCAACGATCTATAATAGGTCCTGTAGTGTTTATCTTATATAATAATAACTTGCCCCCGATTTTATCAGATTCTTAAAGATAAAGATTTTGAATAACGATAAATAACAATTATGAGTACAATTAACAAATTGTCTGCCTGGTCCTATGACAGATCTTTTTTACTAAACTCCAATAAAACTAGCTAATTTGAATTAAAGTGATGTTCACTGTCTGCTTACTCAAGATTTGATAAGTATGAAAAAATAGTGTAGTAAGTTTTATTGGAGTTTAGTAACAAGGATCTGTAAGAGAGCCAATAATTTTACATCAGCTGTCAAATTTCTAGGAGTAACAGAGTTTCTTATGGCTTTATTGTATGGGGAAATGCTCCAGCTACACATAACTCCAAAACAAATCCTCTGATGCCTAGTTGGTTGTCCACGAGATCACTTATACCGAAAATGAGAACTACCAAGTGCCCTTCAAGCAAAAAGCACCAAACACCTTTGGTACAGTTCGAACAGTTCTCTCCAAGAACATTTTCAAAGTCTGCCAACTCATATCTTTAAGCACCAAATGAAAAACAGATCTTTGTCCTCAAGTAAGCTTTAATCTGATATCATTATGTTTGTTGCTTTATACCTTTGTATGCAAATTGACTTGTCCTATAACTTTTATATGTCCTAATGGATTAATAAAGTGATTGATTGATTGATTGACTAGCTTTTCTCTGATTAAGTTTAACGTCAGGGTCGGTCTTGTGGCATCGTAGCTTCCAAACTAATGAACCGATTTTCATTTAGTTGTTTTTTTTGCTTGAAGGATAACATGACACAAAGTATATTATAGTTAGTGAAGTTTACCGTGGGTATCTCTCTATCTGTCTGTGGTATCGTAGCTCCCAAATGGATAGGTAAATCAATTTTGATTTAGTTTGTTTGAAAGGTGAGTTGGTCGAGAGCAGTCCTTATTAGTTTATCTTTGATTCATTTTAACGTATGTATTCTGTCTGCCTGTGGACTTATAGCTCCCGAAAGCATGAACTAATTTTGATTCAGTGTTTTTCATTCAAAAAATGACTTGGTTTAGCTATACTACGTACCCACAATACCCTGTGATGTTGCAATCGTTTAAGGTAGGTAAGCAAAGGTCTATAAATAGGTACGTAAGTCACTGATATCGATCCAATTTTCAAACCATCCAAGATTTCAATCGAATGATTACATTCAAAAAGGTGAGAGTCTAGACTTCAAAACATATATTTGGAGACAAAAGTTGAAAGGTCTTTATCTAATATTTTCTTACAAAATTTGGACCGACGTTATCTAGTGGTGCTGGTAGGTAGGTAGGTACTTTTGAAGTTGTGCTCATTAATATTCCATTTTCGAAAGAACTTGCCTCTCCCACATAGCTAAAAACACATATTTCAAATTTTAACATCGCAGAAGCTTAAAAATTGTAGCTCGGGTTTAAGATTTTCGAGAAAAAATTCAGAGGGAAGGAGATTTCGGATTTGAGTTTTGATGAATACGGGACCATTTCTCCTCCAAGTCTTCTCTTTCAAATGAATCAAAAATCAAAATCCGAGTATGTTTACTATATAAAAGGCGCGCACGAAACAAAAAAAAAGCAGACAGTCGAATTGTATAACTCCTCCGTTTGGGTTTGTAGCTCAAAAATAGTTTAAAATTGGTTGAGGTCAAGAATTTTGCATAATCAATTAATATCGAGGGAGGATTATCCTGCCATACATCCAGCTAGGTGCCATATTCTATTCACAAGTGATTATTTTCAGAAATAAATTTTTCTAATTTGTCCCAAATCTCTATCTAGGATATGTTGATAGTGATCTGCATGTTCGCGTACGTGATTTAATTTTGAGTCACATTTTTTAAGATTTTTTTTCGCGAGGAAGATAAGGATTTGAACAAAAACAGTCAAAAGCAATTCAAAGTGTTAAATTATTGTACATACTTCATACAACAATAGAATGCAACCATAATATAATATAATATGATTAAATCACTGGACCAGGTTATCTTCTAGTATCTCTTAAAATATAAATATTTCTATCTATCTTTGTGGTTTATACAAAGATGTCGTGACCAAATATATATTATTTTTGTAGACACTGTGACGAAATAATCCTCGAGATAAAAGTGTATATAGTATTGAATGAGATGTATTTTCCGATGCATTGTTATGTTTTGTTGACAGTGTCGTCGATGAAAAGATGAAAAGAGAGATGAAATAGAGAGCCTATATGTAATATATAATATAAGAGCATCATTGTTGGAAATTGCTGGTCGACAGAGATAAAATTGTGGGCGGAACACACACATCCGTGGCCACCGCTACCGCTGCCAGTGCCTCACCATAGTAGATATATATATATATATCGTTATCGATTTGCGGCATGTAGCGATTCTAAGTGGTATAATCTGTTCTAGATAACTGACGGGTTGAAGCGGCGATGTGTCTCTAATGTCTCGTATCCTTGTTTCCGCTTTTTTGGTGTTGCTGTTTCTCATGGACATGTAGGTACTTGGATACATTATTATTTGGAAAATTTAGACTTGTCACTCATTTCTATAGCATAATCTTTGTTGAAATGCTTAAATAATGACCATCGATTATTATGCGGATTCAATTTTTCATGTTTCTATAAAATACCATGGAAATAACGCTATACGTGCCACAATTACCGAGATTATTGTTAGTTGCAACAAGGGTATAAGTCAACTAACTAATAAACAATTTCTTTGTCTTAGTTCTACCGAGCTTAGTAATAAAACTTCCGCAAGTCTGTCAGTGGGCCAATTGAGGCTGGGCTCAACCTGAATCCATCGCTCGTGGTCTTCAAGGTCAAGTCCCAGTATCTTTTTTCCATTTTCCCTGGTTTGGCTGAGCTTACTCCGTCAAACCTTTTTTTCCCGGCCTTTTTGAATTTCCATAGTTGTTTTTTTTTGGCAGAAACCCCACCCAACATATAAAACGGTTTCCAAAAGATGGAATCACTTACTAGACCGAAACCGATTGCGACTGGGCTCTATCTGTACCATAGGTACCTTAGGCATTCATAGGATGTGGCACTTGAATGTCTGTGAACTGTGAGTTTTCAAACTGTTCCTGATCCGGCTCCTTCCGGCTTTCCTTTCTTTCATCTGACTGCTCGGGTGACGTTTATTTCTGTCCTTCTTCTCTTGTCGTAAAGGGTCTTGAATCCTGTGATATCCTATAGTAGGTCCTGATGGCAGAGCCCCTACCAAGTACAAAATACGGTTTCCATGGTCTGGTGTACAGTATTGAGAATGTCATGGAAAAGATTTTTAATTCATTATGTATTGTCAAGTGCTTTCTTATTATTGGGCTTTATAAGAGTGTGAGTGTTGATAATATTGTGATTTTGAATGTGTTGGAATGGCAGTATAAATAACATTAGATGTTGAACTATCAGGATTAATGAGAGAGTCCCAATTATCAAAAAGTGAATGCTTGAATATGAGATAAGACCACATGTTACCTAGTTTATTGTATTTTTATCAAATTGAACGATATCCATCTTTACATATACGAAATGTATCCCCAGTTACCCTCACATCCATCGAGAATATGATATCAGGAGTTTTCAATCGTATAAGCGTTGCAGCAGCGTCTTTTCATAATATTATATATAGAGAATTTTCGGTGTTGATGTATCCTATAAAAATATCGTGAACGAAAAAGGCTGAAGATACAATCTTGATATGAGCTGTCAGGGGAGAAACGGAAAGTAGCTAGATACTGATTTGTTTTTGTTTTGGAAAATAAGGCTAACGTTTATTTATCAAACTCTGCGAATGAATTTTCTGTGTTGTCACTATGGTAATGCAGAAGAATAATATTTACTCGGATAGATACAACTAATGAATTCTTCTCCGACTTGTTTGCTTATTTTTATATTTGACAAACAAATAGGAACGAATTCACAAATAATTCAAACAACTAAAAGTTGAATAAAATGATTATGTTAATTATCAATGTTTCCTTTATTTTGATAATAAATTGTAATTGTTATTACCTATTAAAACATCATTTACGAATTCGTAGCAAGCTTTCCTTTTGTTAATATCAAGTCATATATTGTATTGGTGTTTATTTCCACATATGATTTTAAAAAAATGTTACAGGCTATTTATTTAATTAATGAGATAGCTTAGATCTCGCAGAGAAAAACTTCTAAGAAATAACTTCATTATAGATGCTATTGAAAATAATTATACCGGTTGCTCTAAGAATGATATGCCCATCCAAGTGATATTTGAATGTGTCCGGGGAAAAATGTTTATATAGAGAATATACAGGTCATGTAGTTATTAAATTATACTTACTTCGGGCAGGACTTAAGGAAGCATAGTTGCCGTTTTATAGATGTGTCCTCACGATGAATTGTGCGGAAAACTGAAGAATCATGGTATTATAATTATATTCCGACTGGGCTCTCCTAATAGAGGTATATATTCTTTCAGTCGTCATCAGATATTTTTTATTAATTTCCATAATAAAGAAACTGTGGTGCCACCTGATAGATATCAACGTATTCAATTTAAATATTTTCATTTAATGGAATTCTAATGAAATATTCTACTTCCTTATGGAAATGATTGAAAAACCTTTTGACGTTATTATGGAATCGAGGGAGTCATTTTATGGAGAATCCATTTCCACCACGTTGACCGCAAGAGCATCGATCTTCGTTCATCCTGTTCAAATATTGACAAATTTTATCAGAATCAATATCTTATAGTATGACAAAGAAGGGAGAAGAATTCTATTTGATATGACATGAAAACTATATTACAGCTAAAATATTTGTCAACAATGTGAAAGTATGAGTACATAGAAATGAACAGAAAAAAATACATGTTGACAGAAAATATTGGTTAATGCATGTGCTTTTTTCAGAACAGGTGGATCGGAATATTTCAGCACCTAATGATATTTGAACACTGGAGAAATCGTTTTTTGATGGAAAATATTGATAAGGGTTTTCATTTATCATTGCATTTTAGTTTGAATATCTTTTGATGGTTATAATTTCTAATTAAGATTTATGGGTCTCGAAGTTTTTTTTTCCCTCATTTGACAAAAAATGCATTTTATATAAATATTATCATATTTTTAGGGTTCCAAATTGGTGAACATGGGTAATGTCAGTAAGACTCCGCTGTCCGTCCGTCGGTCTGTTAGCGTAGTAGGTACCTAGACCTGAAATTTAAAAAGAATATGGATTTTTACTGCCGCCGCAACAAAAAATACTAAGTCCGTCTGTTCGTCTGTCAGCAGGAATTATATTTTAAATTTTTACTAAATGTGCATTTCTATTTTCAGTATAAGAGAGTTGAAATTTTCAGAGAATGTATAAGTATTTTTAATACCGCTATAATAACAAACACTATGTACATCCGTCCGTCCGTCCATATGACAGCCGTCTGTATCTCATGAACGGTAATGCGTAGACAGTGGAATTTTTATTTAACCTACGGAACCCTTTGCGTCTAATGTAATATAATTAAATAAGCTTATGTTGTTCGGAATATGGAAACATGTAAATTGTCCCCCAAACCTTAGAATCAGTTATTGGTAAGTTGTCTCCCATGGGTAACAACTTGATTTTTCATTTTAGCACAAAGTACGCAGTTATTGCATAAGGGAATTACAAGAGTTCTAGGAATATCTAGAACAAATACCACCGAACAAGAAAACACGATTAAAACGGATTTTCTAGATTATCTATAATATAAGATAATATATATATAAAAATGAATCGCTGAATATGTTGCTAAGCGCAAATCTCGAGAGCAGCTAAACCGATTTCGCTCATTCTTTATTTGTTGTGTTCATTATTATCAGAAGAAGGTTCTTACGAACGAAAAAAATAATAAAGTTGAGCGGAAAATTAGAAAATTTAAGCACATTTATGAAAACTTAAAGACAATATATAAATTTTACATACAGTACAAACAATTGTTTGACAACTGTAAGTTGTTTGAAATAACTGTCAGCAATTGACAAAACGCGCGCTGCAAATATTGCTTAACATAGATGGATCGGTTGATAAATAATAGTTTCATTTCAATTTATTATACAGTGAGTTTTTGAGAAGTGTTTATTCATCTCGGTAAGTTAAAATCAATCACACCTAATATTGAAAGAATGAAGCCCTTGGATTGTGTTGCGGGAGCGGTAAAGTCAAATTGACGCCATTGGTACTGCCTCCAGAGCCTCTGCATTCATTGGTTTACGGAAATGAGAAAGATTCTATACATTTTTAAGTCATATACAGGAATACAATAATTGTTTTCAAATGAAGTCATTTGGCGCAACAAAAGCTATTCAAGACAACTTTATCCTAACTTTCAAGGTAACTATATTGTAAAACAATAAACTTTTACCACCACGTGCCTGAATACGTTGATAATATTCAATTGAATATATCAATTAAAGTAGCGTACAATAAGTTTGTAGTTAGGTAAATAAACAAAAGCAGCCAGTCAAAAGTTGATGGGGGAATGGCAGTGCTGACAAAGTATCTTGAAAGTCACATGGTGGTACAATTTTTGCAAATTTATTCCATGGGCGATTCAGCAAAACAAGTCGATTAGCCTTATGCACACAATAAATCGGTGAACAGACCAAGTTTGGGGCAACTTCAAATGTTTTTCCATCATACATAAATTGGTTGTATTATTTGAGACTGCATTAAACTGCATGCCATCTGATTACCACAAAAATTTCAGCACAGCCGATAAGATGCCTGCAGGACAACACGCAAGACGCTATAATTCGACAACAATTGATGAAGTTGCTGTTGTTGTCATGGGTGAAAATGTAGAAAACCAAGATATTGTTTTTGCTTTTGTTAAGACAGGTCAACGTCTGTCGGGTCAGCTAGTATATTATATAAGGGAATTAGAAATATTTCAATTTAGATGATTTCTTAGGGCAAGGCCCTCAATGATTGTGAACGGTTTCAAGTTTTAAGTATGACATACGTTTTTTTTTCAAAAACTGTTTTCCAGAATTTGGAGGCAATATACGTAACTGAAGCTACCTGCCATGTAACCAGAAGAACATTTACACTTGTCTCTTTTAAATCTTAAATAGCAGGCGGACTTTTGGAAGCAACTTACTTTTTGAGGGAATACCTAGACAATAATTTATGACCATGTAATGTAATGTTCGTACGTGTAAAAAATACGAATTGTCTGAAATTTCTTACAACGGATTTTTTTTAAATTTCTAGTTTTTGTGGTTATATATATTTGACGAATCTGATAGCTTATCCTGTGGCGTAAATTAAAGAATCAGTGGGAAAATAAATGCTCTTCAAGGGCATCATGTGACAATATCGTGTTATTCACATACATTTGTTTCAACATTTTTCGATATTCAGTACAATATACGGGATTAGAATGCCATTGCTGTTTTATCTCAAAAACGATTATTTTTTCTTAAACGTTGTAGAATTTGGGGCTTTACACAAAGTTTACAAGAAAAAACTATGTAAATTTCCTTACAACCCAAACCCCTTCCTCCACAGAAGACCGACTCGGACACAACCGATTTTTTGCTACGATAATCCAACAGTTGAACCTAAAATTCAATCATCTACGTTATAAAATACAATACTCAATGCATCCTGTCTAGAATACCTAAATGAATTCCTTGAATTCAATTCTGAAATGGACATTCAGAAATATCCCTCCAATTTATGTGAAAAACTCTAGAACCAATTTTAGGATTCACATCAAACTAGGTAAGTTTTCTTATATACCAGTGGCAACTTTTACAAAACAAGCTCTCAAATGAAATGGTGAGAGTTTATTTGGAGTAAAGTGGAAAACAAACGATCCCATTACCAGCAACACATACACGTCTTATTTCAGAAAAGAGATGCCATCTCATTAGATCAACTGTCTTATCCGGAAAGATCTTCTCACTATATAGCAAAAACGCAAATAGGAAAAGCAAAAGCAGCAAGCAACTCTCTAGCGCCATTGTACGATGGTGCTAATGTAAGAGAGATGAGGAACAAAAATTGCATTTTTCATTGTCTGACTCTGAATGCCAGGAGGACTGTGTGATGGAGATATATATATAGGTATATATACCTAATGTTTGTATGCGTACAAGAAAGAGAAGAAGCGAAACTGTGAAAGATTCTCCTTTGCGCCAAGGAAAACTCCAAATCGCTTGGGAAATCGAGAGAGGAATACTTTTTACTAACTTTAAAATATCTACCAGTTTTCCTTCGTTAGTGGCCACCATTTTGTGCTATCCAATAATGGGGATTCTACTATAATGATGTTTAATCCTTGCCTTGCCATAACTTTGTTAGCTTCTTAATGCAATTGCTGAATTTTCTTTGCGCTTCCAATGAGGTTATATAGAATGACTGCTGTGCTCTCATTTTATTAAGTCGATTTGTACGCATTAAAATTTATGCATTTTAAATGGGTGTTCTAAGCAGAAGAATCTGCTTTTTTCACTTGTTATTTTGAGCTAATTAAGTGAATGAAAACGATTTCATGCGCTTTCATATTTATTTATAATTGAGAAGATGAATTCTATTTATACAAATGTCTATTTTTAATTTATAAATTTTAGATCTTACATAAGTATTTTTTGATACAAACTAGTTACAATGAAAGACATTTTTCAATGGCCTATAAATTGAATTGTCATCTGAATATTTAAGTAAATTTAAAAATGCTAGAGGAAATTTAATTAGTTGATTGCCTACTACTTCCCTATAATTATTTATTAATACGATAAGCAACAATCTTACTTTGTCTTTATCAATCTACCAACAAGTTGTAATTTCAATTTTGCCTCATTTATCTCACAATATTTGTAAGGAATGCAATCTAGAATATATCACACAGAATCTGATTTGATGTATCTCGTCTTTAAAAAATTATTATCATTTGAAAAATGATGCTCACCCACTTACAACGTCAGATTTTCTCGCGACTTTCTTCCAGTTGACATGACTGAAATTAAAATTATTTCACAAGCTCACAGACATTATATTAAAGAGCCGTCTTGACAAATCTACGTTTCTGTTTTCCGGATAACCGCGGAAATATAATGACAGTCCATGATATATTGCTGTTGGTAATCCATTTATTTTCTTACATGTTCTAAAAATGTATAGCTTTTCCTTACGGACACTACGCCATAAATCTCATCTTGATAAATGGATTGCGCTGCTGGATATATAGATGTATATCCTTAAAACATCTGGAAAGATTCTTTTGAGTAGTGTCCAATAACCTTTCTCTGCAAGCCTTACAAAGATAGTAAATGAAAATAAATAAAAAATATATCTTATTAGTGACATATTCTTCAAACAAACCATTGTAATAAATGAGTGGCGTGACGTGACAATTCAACACGGTTCCACGTGATATGTGCGCTTTAGTTACGAAATATCAAAAACTGGTTTTATTTGTTTTTTATGCTATGATGAGTGAATACGCAAAAAATATGGATCATGAAATTAAATACTAAGCCAATTACGCATGCGATAATATTGACCGTTATAACGTACTCGTCTGGGAAAGCCTTTACTCCGTTCACCTAAGACAATTACTGATATTTGTATCGTATTTTATGCCCATTATAATCGAGAAAAGACTGCAGCAGGCGTTTTTTTCTGTGGCTAGACGATGCTATTTTTAAATAGTTTTTTAATAGTTTTTATTACTTTCGGTTCTTGTATCAATGGACTCCGCAGGGATTTCTCAGGCCCCATATGGTCTAGAGACTTGAAATTTCGAATTCGTACTTAGATCGCAGACATCTCGCCGCCTGTTAAGCTCCAAGTGTGATCCAATATTGGTAATTATAATTATCTCATTCAATCTCATTCAACCAAGATCATTATTTTGTCGACATGGAACGACAATGGGATCCGTCACTGGAATTACGCACGAGCATGGAGCGTATATATACGTCTCGTTCTCTGGTATATAGGTACTTTCTGGAAGATCGTCTATGGTTATGTCGCAATTATCAGACGTCAGACGTTACTGTTAATTTAAAGGTTAATTTTGTGTTGTGGTAGACAAACAGTAAATTGTTATGGTATTGCTGTTGCTGGCAAACACATATACATAAGTATAGTTAAAATCGAGAAAAGGATAGCAATAGTAGGTAGGTACTCATCGGTACGGTTTAAATCTTAAATGCCCAATAAAAACTATTTTTAATTTTTTTTTTTAAATTTCACTTGTTATTATTTTCGGTTCTTGTATCAATGGACTCCGCAGCGATTTCTCAGGCCACATACGGTCTAGAGACTTGAAATTTCGAATTCGAACTTAGATCGTAGACATCTCGCCACCTGTTAAGCTCCAAGTGTGATCCAATATTTATTAATTTTAAATATCTCATTCAAGCAAGATCACTTTTTCTTCGACATGGAACAACAATGTCGGATGTCGGACAATGGTATCCGTCACTGGAAATATGCACGAGCATGGATCGTATATATACGTCTCTGTTCTCTGGTATATAGGTACTCTCTGGCAGATCGTATATATTACTCTATGGTTATGTGTGTTCTGGTAGACAAACAGTAATTCACAGTAATTTGTTTCGGATTACGGAATTGCTGTTGATGGCAAACAGATATATATATATATAAGTACTTATCGGTACGGCTTATATGCCTAATAAAAACTATTTTTATTTTTTTTTCAAAAATTACACTTGTTTCTTTTACCGTGTGCACTAATTACAGTTGTCACATTAGGTGGTGGATTAATTGCCGGTGGCAATCACAGAAAGAGAAAGCGAACAAATAACTTACTATCCAGATAAATAAGAAAAAAGTTTTCCAATATGGCTGCTGTCTGTTATCTGGATGTAGGGCTGACTGTTAGGCGGCTACATTAAATATTATACGAGTGCCGGATTTTGTATTGGTTAATGAATTTCTAAGACATTGAAAATCTCAGAAAATGTTTTTCTGGCTCACATGATTGTTTTCCATTGATCATGTATACCAGAAGACATGAGACATGAGAATGCTCATGTTCTCGGCACAAGGGAAGCTAATTTAGCAAATCTAGACAAAGCCGATGAAGAGGTACCGACTGTATAACAACTTACTAAGGCTCATTATGGGCGTCACAGGTGTAAAGTGTGGCAGGTATTGGAAGAGGGGTACCTACTAAATGGGCCACTGGTCTCTGAAGAGGCATCTCTTCTATATTATCGTGGAAAATATTCCTTTCTGTAGAGGCTCTTACATAGAGATTGAAACGTTTATCTTTGCTTCAGTGGAATGCCCGCGATGAGCTTGAATGCGGGACAAACACAAGCATCCACATAAAATTTTGCTAATTTGACTGAAGTATCTCACTGTTGGATGCCCAAAGTAGAGATTTGTAGCTGAACCCACAAAATTTGGATAAGGTCCACCTCATTATAAGTATACTATTAAAAAACCGATTGACAATAAAGTGTACAGTCTAGATGACAGTAATTATCCCAGTCTGATTTCCTTGAAAAAGACACATTTGAACATAGCCACTACCAGCTCAAAATTCATGTGACAGAAGCATATATTTTTGTTGCTAAAATAAACTTTAAATCCAGACCGCTTGTGACTATATGCCTGATTAAGTGATATGCTTTTGAGGTAACTTTATCACGTCTCTATTGTTTAAATCACATTTACATGTCTTACTTTCAGTGATTTCGAAATAAGTATGACTGTAATATCCATGCACTTTCCTAGTGCTGCATCTCGGAAACCCTGGATTTTCTTTAAAACTATTGCTGGAAATGTTTTCTTCAATCCTGAGATATAAAATAGAAGTGACACACAGTCACCTTAGAACTATTGCATCAATATCTAGAGTATTTGAAACATGAAGACACTTCTGAATTAGAATTGAGCCATGGGTCTTTAAGATATTCAATATGTAGACATTTGAAATTTCTACTAAATGTGCATTTCTATTTTCAATATAACAATAAGGAAGTTGAAATTTCCAGAGAATGTATATGGGTCTTTAAGATATTTTTCGTTTATAATATATAATTAGGTACATGGATGGTAGGAACAGGAATTAGAAATTTGTGTTATGTGTATTCTTCGATAGCTGCAAAAGTGTTCGACATTTTTCACCAATATACTTAATTTCATGATCTGATTTAATGAGAATATTCTCTCAACTATCTATCAGTAATGCGAATAAAGTTAGTTGACCGTAACGAAAACGAAGATTCCAACTTTTCCTTCCTTGTTGTTCTGTCCCAAGTTTCATTCCATCTGTTGGAGCCAGTGTACACCTTTTATTTGCTTTCCGGTGTCAAGAATACGAAACAGCTGCCGAATCTGTTTCGTTTAAAAGTTTCTTGATAAGTTTCAACTTTGGATATGCCCAACTGGGCTTAAGAAGTTGCTAGAGTACACCAAATTATGCATATCGTTTTCATATTAAATATTAATATATATATATATATATATATATATATATATATCCAGGAAGCTGACGTGATAGGAAAATACAACTCCTTTATAAGAGATAATCCTGAATCCAGGAAGAAGAAGAAGATATCAGGCTCGCGTGAAATGAGAATGTTATAGAAAGAAGCTCTAGTTATAATGGGGAAGTTTTCTTAAAAGTTTCTCTTGTATTCTACCTGAAAATAGATTCTGAAATAATATTAAACAATTTTATCGCCTGTTTCTCTCTGCAATTTTGAATTAATATGTTTTTCTTCAGCTTCTGTATTTATTTCTGGATACATTTGCAAAACGCAGGGATGTATTTTACATTTTCCTCTATTTGTTTGCTTGTTTAACCGCTCTCATATCTTAGATGGTTGCCCGATAAAAACAGGCATAATATGGACCTTTTTATATTTTTCTAAAAGTATCTGAGGGCCGAGTAAATCATTCTATTTTAATATCAAGCCATTCAAAAAGCTCATTCGAAGCGGTAAATGTATATATTGGAAATATCTGCGCATGTCTACATTTCAAGTTGCATAATATTGTCACTTTTGAAAGCAGAAATATTTGACTGATCAAAAATGAACGAAATGCACAGACCTGAACTAGTGTAATGACCATATCAAATATTTAGAATGTTCATACAAATATTTGTCAACTTCGTTTTGGTCACCTGCGAACATTCGGACATTCTCAGTTTCAGTTCGTTTGAATCATCTTGTAATTCTTGTTTTGAAAACACCCAAAAAGATATAAATTACTATAAATGTAAGCGAAGCTTGTCTAAATATTCTGTACCTACCGTACGTGAATTTGAATGAATTTAACAGATCATCCGAACACTCTCAATATTTATGACATGACAGCTAATTCTTATCTGAATCTAGCAAATAGCAAAGACATGCAGATACATCGTTATCATTTGCACTAACCTAGGTATTTCGAGTAAATTTTTTTTTGGATTGCTCGATGTAAATATACATATTTTCAAAGTTTAACAATGCAATCGAAATCAGTCTAAAGGTATAGAAAAATTAACCTTTCAGACTAAGAGTCTAAAAGCTTGGAGAATTTTGATGGATAATTTTTTCAACATTTGAATCAATATATCCATGAGATGGAGCCTTATGACAAATTGCGTATCCTTGTGATCTGACCCCATTTATAAATAATGCAAGATCCAGTCGTTTTTACGGCAACTTTCACATACATCGAGCAAGTAATATAATGGCCAAGGTTGCCAGTTATTCTCCGATCCGGTCCATTCACATAGCGCAGCGCTTCCTGTTTCCTCCTGTGAAAGTCTGGACATTTTGCATAAGTACACTGACAGTGAGCGCGTCTGTGCCGTAGGTATCACGCTGTATGTCATGAGGATATGGGGGAGAGGATTCACACACACAGACCCCCACACACACGCATATGCCATTTTGAAGGGTGACGATATTATTTCTCGAAGACATAACTTGATTATTGAAGAATCGTAGAATCGACAGATGGTGGATATTTCTTTACGTTGATACTTGCACGTGACCTGGTTGTATACTGATTTGAATAGGATAACACCCAGGCAATAAGATTTTAATAATGTATGTTTATGTTGAAATTAGGATCCAGTTATAAAAATGATATTTTTTCTCTTTATAAAGTCAAATAAATATGTAAGTACCTATGGTAAGGTAGAGATTTGAAATTTTCTGAGAATATGTATTTATATCACCTCTATAACAATAAAAATACTAAGTCCATCCGTCCGTCCGTCCGTCTGTCAGCCATCTATATCTCATGAATAGTAGACACTGGAATTTTTCTTTTACAACGATATCTACGGAACCCTTCGTGTGCGAGCTCTAATCATACTTGGCCGCATTTTTATTTGCATATTTTTTATAAAATAGAATCGACTTTATTTGTTAGAGAATACTAGGGGCAGTTAAAGGTACAGAGGTTTCTTTGCGTCATCATCAAAAGTACCAGAACCAATTCCCATAATTATGTCGCATTTTTCAGTGCACTAACTAATAAAGCCGGTTCTAATTTTGATAAGAAGTTAGTTACTTAAAATGTTTCAGTGTTAACAGAAAATAAATTGAATACAACACTTTCAATGAACATGTGCAATGAAATGAATGAAATTTTGAAAAAATATTTCATTTAAACATCTTCTGCAATTTTCTCATACTTTCCGATTTAAGAAAAAATGCCGATATTACCTCTTTGAGCGACTTTTAGGGAGAAAAATATGGTTTATTTCAATTCAATATTTCAAATAAAATCAGAACACGTTTGCTATGCTAACGCGCGTTCATCGAAATATAAAAATCTGGTGTATCCACTCAGACGACTTTCCTGCCGCTAGCAGGCAAATTCCAGTGAATGAAAATTTTTACACTATTACAATACCTTCCTTACATAGCGACTATAATAGCGGTAGGAAAGTAAAAATCGTCTGGTCAAATCGTGCTACCACTCATTTTTTTCAGCATGTCAAGACAAACAACAATGGTGATGTAACATTTTTTTTGTGCTTTTTCTCAGAGATGGCGCTATATGTGGGTGGTAAAGGGCTCTCAGAAGAATACTTTAGGCAAGTTTAATCAAAAGCGTTAGACCGTTTTCGCGCTATAGCCTTGAGCAAATCACGTTTTTTTTGGCTATAGCTCAACACCCAGTGTATACAGGATTCTCATTCAGTGCCAGCGGCGAATGATATTGGTACCAAACAAAATAAAACGATAGCAACAAAATACACCGATTCGTTCCCGAGATAATGTTGTCACAGACAGACAGACGAGCAGACAGACAGATCAATGGCTGAAAATATGTTTATTAGACTTAGGAAACCCTGAAACGTCAACATTTATAAAAATCTCGATACTGAAAATTTCACACGATTACAATACTTTCCTTATAACAGCTACTGTAGTAGCGTAGGAAAGTAAAAAGCGAACATACAGCTGAATTGTACCTATACCTCCTTTGTCTCAAAGTTGCTCAAAAAACTACTTTTGGTCTCAAATTGAAACGTTCATACCTTCAACTCTTTATAACATAAAATAAATACATCAGAACAGTTTTCTTGCTTATTTTTTTCAGAAACACTTTCGAAATGAAACAGAAAATTTTATGATTTTAACATGAATCGCTAAATTCATGTTAAAATCATAAAATTTTAACATGAATTTAGCGGTTAACCTGAATTTGACTATGAAGTGTTGAAAGCCCGAAAAATGTAACAAAAAATAATATAATAAGCAAGAAAACTCACACGAAATTTATATCACAATAGAAACAATATATATATCCTCTAGAGATATCTTAAAATAAATATTTATATCTTCCACTGGAACCGTTATGTATCTCTTAAGAACTAGGAAATGTTTTTCATACTCTTTTTGTGTTTCTCAAGGGAAAGAAACATTGATCTATAAAAAATGAGAGCTTTTGTGTTGTCACTGCGTTCTTGGATGGAAGAATCTGAAATATTGGTGTGTTTTCCTGAAAATTTCAATTCTAGTCATACTACAAGCATTTCGGGATTTGTACGTACATATAGATCCATCTAAACAACGAATTAATCAAACATCTGAAAGACAGAAATACCTCCGATTTATATCCCGTCTTGGCTCTGAATCTTTAATAAGTGAGGCATGATTTCTATAACTCTTCAATATTTTTATCGTCAACTTTTTGAGATTGAATTATCAAATATAATTTCACATCCAAGCTTCATTATGCAAAGCTGTCTTTGTCTTTCTGAGACAATTTACTTCTTACGAATTTACTCGACAGAAATAATTAAAATCTGGTACAAATGCAGAGTTAGATGATAAAAATACATAGATATTTGAAATTGAAAGATATTGATGAACAGTTATGAATTTGGAGCTCTTCATCCATATTCAACCCGCACTTCACCAGTTTCTTTGACCGACTTCCAAACGGAGAAGCTATACAATTCAACTGTACGTGTGCTTTTTACTTTTATTATTCTTTTTTTCCCAGCTATATATTATTATTTACGATTTAGCTAGTGAACGCACTGACATAAAACCCCAGAAAAGTTATGAAATCCCAGATAAATATATCAAAACTGCTGAGATATAATCTCCAACAAAATTTATTTGTCGTATTAAAGTTTAATTGCATCAGTGGAAGATGTGTAAAAATTAATGTTGGTCATAAAGAGAGTGCTCCACTTGACCGGACTGCGAAATGGGCTTTTTAGAATTTATTCCCTATAAAAAGGACCTATATGGGTTTCTATTGTTGGTGTGCTTTTGAACATTTTTAATTGAAGTTTAATGGCAATAGTAAATGGGGTGTAACAAGTGATGAAATTGGAAATACTCTTTAGTATTACATTAGCAAGCTATTATTACAGAATTTTGATTGCAGTTTTTATTATCAAAAAAAACTTTATACCACCAATTTGTACACCATCATGAAATGACTTCCACATTCTTTAATAATAAAAGTTAGGACCAAACTTTGTTTTTTTTTCTCAAAATTGAATCAGTTATTTTTTGGAAGACTTGGAGGCTTAGCTATCGAAATAATTGCCATAATAATAAAGATGCCAAAATCATTTGGAGGTCAAGAACTAGCACCTACAAAGAATTGAAACAAGTAAAACTGGAAATAAACAATAATAAAAGAAGATAGTTTACACACTCACTGTTGATCAGACTGACAGGATTATCAATTACCAGTGTTGTATTCATTTCTTGATAGTGCTGGTTTGTCACTTTTCTCATATTTAAATCAAATAAAGTTTAAACGTACTTAATTGCTTTTTTGATTTCGAAAATTTAATTCTTGATTCT
Organism: Crioceris asparagi; assembly: GCA_958507055.1. Lineage (NCBI taxonomy): Eukaryota > Metazoa > Arthropoda > Insecta > Coleoptera > Chrysomelidae > Crioceris > Crioceris asparagi. Next base: position 14,660,580 of record OY293827.1, on the reverse strand, counting down.
AAAATGTTTGACAGTATTTCTGACAGAAAAGCTCCAGGAAAAGCCACTTTGCAATTGTGTTAAATGTACCTTTAATAAAAAACCTGATGCTTGCTTTTTAAGAAAACTAGTTTTTCAGGTGAGAACAGGTTAGTCTACCAGCCATTCAAATATGAAATTATTAGTGATTAGAAAGTGTTGAATTTACTTTTGGCCCACGGGGTATTAAGGTTCATTCAAACGTTTTCGGCTGCAATAAAACAGGAAGCACTGTTATAATAAAGGGTGATCCAATTAGGGCTTTAGGATTTTAATGTAAAATATAGGCAGCACTGTAACTGTCAAAAATAATATTTATAGATTAGGTTATTATTTCAATTAACATGAGACATCTTACAACAACAACGTTGTGAAATTATTACAATTTACAATTTACTATTTAAACGCATTTTGACGCCAATTAGGTACTTGAGCTTACATTGCTGGATAATCTAAGAACAAATCAAATAAAAAATTGAGAAATACATACAATTTTGAATCTATTAGTTAAAGTGTTCAAGACAATCCAAATTCGTTTTCAATAACTGCAATTTACATAAGCCACAACTTGGAAAATCTTACGAAAGAATTTAGATTTACATCCACACAAAATTCAGTTGGTTCAAGGAATAAAACCCAATGCTCAGAACGCCTACGAAACCATGATATTATTTCAGGATCAAATTAATGGTTACGTCATTTCCAGAAATGGTCGTGTAAGTTATCCAGCAAGATCTTATGATTTAACGCCATGTAACTTTTGGATTTCGGGTTATATGAATTCGAAGGTCTACGCTTATAATTTAAGTGCAATTGAGGATTAAAAAAGAAACATTAGAAATGTTATTCAAGAGATACAAGCCCAAATATGTGAAACCGTAGTTATAAATTGGACTGATCGAATTTGCTATTGTAATAAAGTTGTGGTGGAATTTTGACCGATATTGTTTTTAATACATAATCTAATTTGTTTTCGAATAAAATGAAAATAGTTTGGCTGTACGTTTGTATTTTATTTCATTTTAAAGTCCTAAAGCACTAATTGGATTACCCATTACTGTCTATATTATTACTTGGAGTAACTTTTGAGATGTCGTTATGGTATCAAACTTCTACATAAACTGCAATAGATTCTGAATGAAAGTTTCTAATGCACCAACTAATGAATTTGTAACATATACTTTATATTATCATTGTGATATCCATGTAAATAATATTCCCTTATTTCAATTTGTAAGTTGATCATTGCACGTATGTAGACTTTGCGAAAACTACTCTAGAATTGCTCTTGAGTGGTGCATTTATACATAGGGAAGAGCTTTTCCATTGCGCTATCACCTACTTCATCACCACATCTTCATCATGCCCAGGTGCTATGTCTATCCCGGTTCGATCGGCGATCCATTCCCATCCTTTCTCCATGACAGATTCATTCGTTTTCCGAACGGCAAAGCACGCTATTTCCCAACCGTCTATATCTACCTACCTCTAACAACAGGAACATCCTACGCCCGCATGTTTCCATGGAAATGTCCAGGAGTGTTAATGGTGGAACAATCAATCTGAACCATGAGGATGATTGCTCTTATGTTCAAATCCTTTTTCATCTCAATTACAGATAGCGTTAATTAGAAATGATACCAACACTAAGACATTCTTTTTGTCTGCGAACATTAACATGATTTACATAAATTACAAACATAGGTAGGTTGATGGCATGTATCAAATCGAAATTTTTATAATTTCTAACTAAATACCTTAGATTGTCAATGTATTATCAATTAGAATAAATTTTATTTCAAGTTTTCAGTGTACCAAATGAAATAGGCCCAATTTTATGTGAATATCAAATTTCATATTTTCAGTTGTTCTAAGTAACATTCAATATTTTACACATTTAGAGAAAATGATTATGTAATTTCATTGAGAAAATGCTAATTTTAATTTATCGTGAAATTTAACCCGAAAATTTTTTGAAAACATTCAATGTTGGTGGGATCTAATCTGAAATATAGTATTGTCATCCAATATTTTTGATTTTCGGAAGAAAAATCTTCACTGTGTGTGGAATTGATGGAAGGAAGAATTACTTCGTGAATTTATTTTTCATTCTTTCTATTGTGAAATCCAGAATGAAAAAGATAGACTTGGATAAAAACTGGTTTAACATACTTCCTGTTTATTAAATAACATACTACTTTTCTTCTAACATCTGGTTCTATTTGATGATGCTGTAGTATATTATAGGTTCTTGATATTTAACTGAAATATGAAAATGTAATAATATTTTCAATGTTCATTTGTTATCATATCGAACAGGGCCAATATTTGTAAATACTTTGAAGCTGAACCTTGAGAACTCATTACTGTTAACGTTTACACGTTTGTACATCATTTGACCCATATATTTTTATTCTAATTTTGACATTCAGCTAGATTTTAAGGATATCAAAGAAGTAGACAAAGTTTGGGCATTCTCCTGGCAATCATGAAAGACCCACGATAATTCACTTTTGGTGTAACATAATTTCCGAATCTTCACATTACCTCTGAGACCGAATCTATTAGAACCACAAGAATGTGCTCACTGTCATTTGAAGTTTTCTTTTGTCTAAAACCAATACTTTTAAATTCATATTCATAAATTATCGTGGTGCACTATAATTAGTGACTCTTCAAATATATACTCATTTCATATATCCATCATCAGCCTCGTTTGATTTTAATGATCGACTCTTTATTTTCTTATAGCATCTCCCTATTGACAGACTTGAATTAAGTCCACTGATAATCTTCTTAATTCCTCATATTGCTATATCTAAGGTCATAATATCATAGCATCTATAGAACCTAACATCATCTATCCAGAACTGCCAGTTCAAATAAAACAGACAGAATGTCCAATTCGATGGATTAGCTCCAACACAACCTAACGACCTATCGCATAATCCAAGATGACATTGGTCATATTAGGACTGGGGAACCCCACAACCTATTACATACATATTATATTTTCACTGTGCCATATTTTACACACTCACATGATAGTGCGGTGCCCGACAATGATAAGCTAATGAAGATCTCACTAATGTTTCAAGAAATAATATTGTTATACGGGGTGGTCTTCCAGGAACTACGTCGATGATGGGAAAACTAGAAATAAATACAAATCATCGTGAAGTCACATCTCAATTAAGCAAAAAATAAATATATTGATTCGTCCTTCATAATTATTGAAAATTTGTATACCTAATATTTACATCCGGGTGACATCTATCTCACATTTTTATGAAAATAGATTTCTATTAAAGACAAGTGCTTTTTTGTTTTTCTAATTTTAGTTTATATTCTTCTTTTTTGATCATCCTGTAACTTGAAAAAACAGAGAAGGTTTAAAATTGGACAGTAAATTTTCTTTTCGGCAGACGACGCGCTGTATATAGTAAGTAAACGCATTCTGATTTTGCTGATTTTTAATTCATTTGAAAGAGGAGACTTCAGAAATGATCCCATATTTAGGTGAATATACGGAAACGTTTAGATTGAATATTTTTTTTAAAGAGTTGCGGTTTTCGAGTTACAGCGCTGTTAAAATCTCAAATATTTGTATGTTCGCTATGTAAAGGAGGCAATTTCTTGCAAAAATTGAAAATATGAGGCAACCAAATTAAAGACCAGATTATTTGTAGCAAAATTCATAATGAACATTTTTTCCACAGAGAGTTACACCAGTAAAGTTTTTAAAGTACAAGTAAATAATTTAAATGGGTAATGCAACACAAACGCAAAATCGAAATCTCCTTCCCTCCGATAACCACCCTCGAACGGGGTGGTGGGGGCGGAAGATTATATAAGATTATATATATCCGGAAACGTTTAAATTCAACATTTCTTCAAAATAGTTACGGTTTTCGAGTTAGAGGCATGTTAAATTTTTAAATATGTGTATTTTTGCTATGTGGAGAGAGCGATTTATTTCGAAAATTGAAAATCTGTGGATAATACATGAAAGACCTAATTATTTGTAGCAACATTAATAATGATTTTTTTTCCTTACAGTTACGGTTTTCGAGTTACAGCGGTGGTAAATTGGTAATATCTAAATTATTTAAGCGTATTTCCGCAGTGATGTTTTGAGATCTCAATAATAATATCTACATGTTAAGAAAATACGTGGGTAATAGGATAAGTACTATTTTCATTGGTATTAGTGAACGTTCAACGATTTTTGTGACTAATATTACATTCAAAAGTGAGAAATAACTATTTCTCACAAAAAATTGGACCGACGTTATTAGTTGGTGCACTGAAAAATACAAACTAATATTATTTCTATTGATAATGGTATTTGTGCAACTTCACAACGTCGGTCCTTTTTTAGAGTAAAGCTGCTGTTTTATCTGTTGATCTGCTTGTTTGACAAGATAGTTTCAGGACTGGAAGGACCGATTTTTCGCTCAAGAAGGTGGCCCGCAAGCGGCTCCTTCGAATTAGATGAATCTTATCTAAAACATTATGCTTGAAGCACTTCACCACTTGCTATAACGCGTAGTCTTGAGATAATGATGGGAAAATGTATCCTCACATGAATTTTCTACCATTTTATTATTATTCAGCGGTCTATAATGCGTCCGCCAACCGAAAATATCTCCTAGAAACATGAGGCTATCCATTTATAATGATATAAGTGGTATATACTTACCATATTAATTGGAAGTGTAACCTAACCTAATCTAACCTGAAAATATTTTAGACATATGTCAACCAGTGGTCTTGGTATGTTTGCCAGTTTTCAGATTGATTTTAATTAAGTATAGTTTTAGCACAATCGATCGATGGAGTTTCCGGAAGACCACCCTGTGTATTCATTTGATACCTTGGGAGATGGAAGCAATATTCTGGACAACAGTATAACAAAGCCTCTGACATATTATAAGCGTAGTGGACGAAATATAATCCCAATAATCCTCACAGATATACCGGGTAGATATTAAAATTGCGCGTCAAATCTGATTATGATAGGCGAGGCTAATGGATTACGGGGGTCAATCAAAATATTTATGGACATCGATGTAATAAATATCACACAATATCGAGCGTATATGATTTATGGTGTCTGGCTTATATTGTTTTAACATGATATTGAATGATTTGACTTGGAAATGAAACAATCTCGTATTCGTGGTGTTTCAATTTAATATTCAAGGTCTATGCATGAAACTTTTCTCACAGCAAACACATAGAACTTATAGATACATCGCCAATATTACCACTAATTTATTAATTCTTAAAATTAAGTGTTAATTATCCTTTCTAAAGACAATGTTTTTTTATTATGAAGAGAAAGCCAGCAACAAACAAGATGATTTCTTAAGCTCGATCGTCATGAACTTTCTAGTAGGTACCTTAAGCAAAAAATATATGAAGTCTAATAGTAGAATAATGTATAGAAGTAATCCCATCCCTCAAAGAAATAGAACTTTAAGCTCTAAAAGTAGCATTTATGTTGCAATAATTAGAGAATTCAACAAATTTGCTACTGAGCTCAAGGCTCTATGGCACAACAAAAATAAATATTATAAGAAATTGATAATAATGGGTTTCTCAATCATGAATTATTGTAAAAAATAAAACTAAGTAAAACAGTCATAGAATATAACCGATTAAAACTAATAATCTAAAATACTTGATAATTGAAATATAAGGCAAACTAAAGTGTATATAAATTAAATTGCCTCAAAAAATTTTAGAGAAAACGAAAGATATAAATAAATGAGAGAAAAGAATTATGTCAGCTACTCATTAAGGGCCGAATTCATAGTCGTTCCCTAAGGTCAAGGTAGATTTTAAATTGTCGACATCTTAGCTTCAAATTGTCAAAACTGTTCTATGGATGTTTTTCGTTTATGAATACAAATCTAACAAAATGTTAAGGTATTCCTTAAGAATGCCTTAAGGTAAGGAGTGGCTATAAATATGCACCTAAATCGTTGAGAGTGTTCGGCACTTGAAATTATTAGAGCAACAGAAGCGAAATGTTGATAAATAGATTTAGATATAGGCATAGGGTTATTGAAATGTTCTAGCAAATCTAACATAAGCTTAAACTGAAATTCAATTATTATCTACGCAATAATAATTTGTAGTTATACCTAACGTTGCTTAGGAACATAGGACACATTTAAATACGAACTCGTTGAATTCCGCTTCCCTCTTCAACAGCTTCTATCCTCCCAGTATCCTGGTCTTAGATTTCTCCAACATTATCCTGTAAATGCTACTCATCCGGGAAACCTTTGGTCTACCTCGTTTCCTTCTTTCTATCGCTGTCCACTTAAATGCAAGCTTAGGGATTCTTTTTTCTGGCATTCTTTCAACATGTCCATTCCAGTTTAACTTTTTCTGTTGAGTGGGCTCTATTATTTTTTGTCCTCTTTTATTATTTCTCTTATTCTTCCGTTTTAATTTTTTTCCATTCTCGATAACCTGGTTAATCTCCGCCAGTAATTCATCTCGAGGGATAATAGGCTTTCCTCAAGGCTCTTGGTTAACTGCTTATTATTCTTTCTATATCGTTTTTTGGTCTCCTATCTGTTATTTTATTTCTAAACAGATATATTCGACGCAAAAACTAGGACCCAAATTATTAATTGGTACACTGAAAACTGGTGTTGGTAATTTTAAGGTAGTATTGGGATCAGTTTTTTGGAGAAAGAATGGTTGGGTTTTGAATTTGTTTGTAAAAGGACCATTTCTCAGCACACCTATTTGAATTGCATACCTCCTCTGTCAAGGAAGTTGGTCAAAAATGTCCTTTTCCTCTCCGTCTGTTTGTAGCGGTTGTCGCTTTTGTTCAAAAGGTAATCTGTCAGTGCCATCGCTATTATTTTGCTGGCATCGTCTTATCAAATTTTGAACTAATTCGGTACTTGGTGGCGTAAGCCATATTTAGTTGTGCCGTATTGTTTTGTGAGCGTGTATCATTATTGATACTCTACTAGTACCATACTCACCATTTAATTTTGAGAAGTGTTGAGAAACGCTTGATTTCCTCGGTATAGGAATATCCAATAATATTACACAGGATATGTATCAATACGACCAATTTCATCAAGATCAATGAGGTATTTCTTAATCAGCACGCGAATATCCAAAAAATAAACATACCTACTGTTCAACCCCAAAAGTTCGGTAGAAAGTCAAATGCTGAATGCTGCTCGACGGTTGACCGTCTGCGACAGACACAAGAACCAAAGTATATAGTAGTATATATAGGTATTATATTCTGTATTCGATATAAGCGTCACAGTTTCATATATATCTGTTCTTAATTAGGGGCGTCGGGTATAAATCACGGATATGGCGATGCGTGCGACTGCCAGAGGAGAGCCAATCGGCCATGCCATGGATGGGAGCTCCCGCCGCTGCAACGAAGAGCTCTGTTTTTGGGCAACTCCATAACATCCCATTGTCTGCACTTAATAGCGTGTTATGGATTATTTAACCGACCTTGCGTTATGCAATAATATATTATATCTGAGCCGTGGCCGGAAATGGCGTAAGACTGATAAACGCCAGCGACGTTAGGTAGGTATATTAGTAGTTTGTCTTGATACTAGGCGGCGAGTTATGGAGCAGGGGAGTTGATGGTTTTGAGGAGGTGTGTCCTTGTTGTTTGTTGGCTGTGCTGCCTCTACCAGGTTTTTCCTTATTGCTTCCTTGAAGAACACATAAATTCTTCAATTTTGTAGGTATCACTAATCACTTTTCTTAATTTTGTAAGCATAAATGATACACTACCTTCCTAAAAAAGACGAGTTAAATATTTTCACAAATTTAAGATTTTTTTCTCCTGACTTTTATGGTTAATTACCTCAATTTTCATATATTTTATACCTATTTCAAATCTGGATATTGGAAAAAATGAACAACTTATTAAGAGCCCATTTATTTGATATATCACATAACTTCTTCGATGATTTTTTTTGGAAATATGTGATTAAAAAAATAATTTACTTATAACTTTCGCTTTTCTCCTGTAGAAAGTTAACAAAATTCAAGACGATTGATTGAGACTTGGACTCATGGAAATGGTTTCGCTCCTAGGATTTTCGCTTTATTCGTATGCCACGATGGAGGTTCTATGTTTTGTATTTTTCGAAATTTTAGGCTATTAATTTCACAGATATGGGCAAAGGATGGTCACTTTTCTCTAATATGATGAACCTAGATTGTTTTTGAATGGAATTAAAATAAATCGCATTAGATGGTTCTCTCATTTGAAATATCACAAGATGCACTTGAGAAGGATGTTTTCATCCAGTTTTCTCGTTTTCTCATTTATTACACCAAATCTACTCCAAGTATCAGAATTATTTTTAACTTAAAACTAGAGGGATCCTTTAAGTTTTTTGATTTTTTACCATTTAGGAATATTTAATGGAATGTTTAACTATATATATATAGGTCGGTTTAGAACGTATTTCGGCGTTGTCTGACAACTTATTTCCAGCTTGTCCAGTTAGATTTCTCTCACTCATGCATTTATACATGGTTTTCTGCCACTCTAGTCTTGGCCTTTCTCGTTTTCTGCTGCCTGTTGGATGCCAATGGAGTATTCTTTTAGGCCAGCGGGCATTTGACATTATTTCCACATGTCCGTACCACATAAGCTGTTTTTTTCGATATCCTGCGTTATCGTGCCTTCTATTCCCATCCGTTGTTTTATGATATCGTTTCTTATTCTTTCTCTTCGTGAAATGCGCATAGATCTCCTAATTGCATACATTTCAACTGCCTCAACTCTTTTCTTGTGTCTATCGAAAATTCTCCATGCTTCTGACCCATATAGGGGAGTACATTTTACCGTTGCCTCATAGACATTAAATTTCCGTTTCTTTTGTTTTCCGATTTCTCTTACATCTGTTCCTGTGTTGTCGAATGTAATGTCCAAATATTCATATTCCTGACACTAAAGGATACCTTGGCCATTGTCCAGTTCCATTGTCAAGCCCCACTCCCAGTATTAGCTTTCGCATCATATACTGCAAATCACAAATTGTAACAGAAAATAGTCTCATTGATTTTGATTAGTTCTATCTGCTATATTAGCTAACAATAAATATCACTTATAAAATCGAACTAATGACCAAAGAAATCCTGTACAATCTGTAAGAATTAACCAGTTCTATACACCGTAACAGTATCCATTTCCATAAACAGCTTATCAGTCCATGCTTTCATATATCAGTTTAATAATAATAACATATGCCACACTAGGTACGTAAACGTACTTATCAGAATCAACACTGCATTGTATATGCTATGTAAACTGCAGCGATTTATTCAAAACTCAATTTGTATTATGACCATGTGCTCAGGCGATGATTGCAACAACAACAACAATGAAAACGTATCGATGAATAACACTCATTCGAAGAGAAATCGTTTTGTAGACAAATTATAGATCCATTTGCATAAAATTTCCACAATTCTCTCTCATGCTCTTTGTGCCCCAAGTTTTTTTTTCGAAACTTTAATATAAAAGGGTGAAAGTTTTTATCGTACATAAAGTTTTGTCGAGCCATTTGTGAAAACATTCCAAGCTTTTGAATTGTCTCGTTAGCTAAGCTTTTACAATACGAAGTGGTGAAAATGATATTATATATAATAAATATCCAAAAGTTTGACTATAATTGCAATAATTATTGAAGAATTGCGTTTAAGATTGGTAGCATTAGTGCAATATGAAGAAATATTGGAATATTGAGGAGGTTGTTCAAGATATATATATATATATATATATATATAGAAGTGATGTAGGTACATCAACTTAGCGAAACAACTTTGGAAAATGAAAATGACATTAGGTCAGGTATTTGCCGCTTTTTTGCCATTTATTAGTTGTGGAAAAATAATTTTGCCGCTCTTTTTTTCTACTAACTTGGCATCATGTTAGAGAAGCAATTTTGTTAATAATGAAAATATCATAAAACTAATTAGTGGGGAATTTTTCACTTTTTTGACGTTAATTAGTTGTGGGAAAAATATTTTACCGCTCTTTTTTTACTACAAAATAGATGTCTCACTAACATGACGTCAAGCAACTTTGTTAATACTGAAAATATCAAGAAACTAATTAGTGGGAAATTTGCCGTTAATTATATGTGGAAAAAAAAATTTGCCGCAATTTTTTTTACTAGAAAATGGATGTCTCACTAACTTGACGTCAGGCAGCTTTGTTGATAATGAAAAAATAAAAAAAAATATAATTAGCGGGGGATTTGCCGCATTTTACCTTTAAGTGGCTGAGGAAAAAATAATTTTGCTGCTCTATTGATTCTACTGGAAAATGGATGTCTCGCTAACTTTTTTTAATAATGAAAATATTAAAAAACTAATTAGTGGGGAATAGGTGTTACTTCTTTCAGGTCATTTTATTGACATAGGTGTCGACACAGAAAAGGAAATCGACATCGAATCCATTCCGAAAATATTCGAATGTCCCATATCCGGACGAGAATTTAAGATTTTAGGGCTTGGTAATTATATAGGCGACACCGCAATGACTGGAAGACCAAATTCGATTGGTCATTAGTCATTACAATGCTGTTGTAAACAGGAATAATAATTGGATTGTGTATGATGACTGCAAACCAAATGAGAAAAGAAAATGGAAAAGTGCGACCTGAGTTATTAGTACCTATATTCTCGAAAATAGGTACTCATTTTTTTTTAACTTTAATTTATAACCTTTGTTTGATTCTGCTTTTCCAAAAATGATCTCATTTTATTTATGTTATCATTTTTCTTTTGGATATGTTTAATCACTATACTGTTTCCTTTAGTTTTTATATATTTAAATTTATAAACTTACTTTATAGTTGTTGACATGATTTCAATTGCCTGAAAATAAACAAAGGTCAATAATAGTTATCAAATAAAATAAAAAGTATATAATCTTATTATATTAAACAAACAAATCTTTTTTTTATTATTTAATAGTCAACCGTGTCAACCTATTGGTCATTAGTGGTGTTATTATTTATTATAATTTGTGTAAATAATTACAATGTATCAAGTATTTCATAAGGTTATCAATGTTGCATACTTGTTCTAAAGTGGATTCCATTGAATTTGACATATTATATGTGACTCTATGGGTTTCGAACAAAGGGCATTCTACTAATATATGTTCTACTGTTACTCTTCACATATAGTACAGAATGGTTGCGGTTCTGAGAGATGTCCATGGGTCGCTCTTGTATATCAAATCTATCTATGTTAAATCTATGTAAAATATTTAGAGTAATTTTCGAATGTAAAATATATTGGTCTCCCATATTGGAGGAAAATAGTTTTTGTACATTTATAGGTTATATTTTTTTCTCGATTTTTCTTATTAATAAGAGTTTTCTTAAAAATATTTGCAAAAATGTGAGTTCAACCACAAGTAATAAAATCATTGACGGTTTAATTCAAGCAGGGACGGTTTCATTCAACCAGGCAGTTATTCAGTTTTCTTAGCAATTTATTACTATCTGATTCTTTGAAAGTATTAAAAATAAAATTTGATATAAAATAATAAACAAGAACTCGATTCAATTCCCAATATTATTATGATTGTTAAATTGATTTCAAGTGAGCCAATTATTTCTTCCACAACTAATGAACGACAAAAAAGCGGTAAATTCTCCACTAATTAGTTTTTAGATATTGTCATTATTAACAAAGTTGCTTGACATCAAGTTAGTAAGATTTCCATTTCCTAGTAGAAAAAAAAATTTCTTCCACAGTTAATGAACGGCAAATTCCCCTCTAATAAGTTTTGTAGATTTTAATTATTAAAAAAGTTGTCTGACGTCAAGTTAGCGAGACATCCATTATCTAGTAAAAAAGAGCGGCAGAATTATTCCTTCCACAACTAATGAACGGCAAAAAAGAGGCAAATTCCCCACCAATTAGCTTTTGGATATTTTCATTATTAACAAAGTTGCTTGACGTTAAGTTAGCGAGACATCCATCTTATAGAAGAAAAAAGAGCGGCAAAATTATTTCTTCCACAATTAATGAACGGCAAAAAAGCGGCAAATTCGTGACCTAATAGCATTGTCATTTTCCAAAGTTGTTTCGCTAAGTTGATGTACAGAAGTGGAAGATTATGCAGGTTGTAGGGCAGTCAAATCAAATGATATATAAGAAAAGTAAGTTCCTTTTAGCCATTGAGCAAACTTGAATCGGTAATAATCCAAAACCTATATCTTGATCAATCAATGAACATTTCCGAGCTGATAGGTCAGCATGGTAATTGGCCATGACCACAAAGTAGTAGGTAGTAGTAGTCGCATCCGTGCAACGTCGTGCATGGACTTTATAAAATGGCCTTCGGTGGCCCTGCACAATGGTATTTAACCGCAAATTGCACCCTGTTCCACCATCCGTTAATGAAGAGATCCAATAGTTAATATCTCTACTTCGATTACTATCTCCTGCTACCAATGTACATTTGTACATGTTGTAGAACATTCGATAATACGTATGCGACAATCGGATATTATCGTACCTGTTCGGCATTATCATGATTGGAATTTGAATACACACATAGAAGAGAGAAGATGTACACAAAATGTACACAATTAATTTATTAAGGAAATAAATATCCTCAACACATCTTTTTGACAGAAGCTTTTCAAATAGTAAACGTGCTCCGATTTTCCTGATTCTTTTTTCTTTTGAGAGAGGATTATTGAGAGTTGAGAGTTGTTCCCAATAAAAAAGAATCGACATTTATCATGTCGTTTCCACCGAAAACTTCTCCCAAAGGGAGTAGTTTCCGCTATGTGGAGGGGGCAAATTTATTTTGAATTGAAAACATGAGACGGTAAAGTCTGAAATATGTATATTTCCGCGATTTTTTGAATCTCAAAATAAATAGAAGAAATTTATCTTCGGATTCAGAAAGAATAAATCGACTAATGATGCCTTAAATTATGTCAATAACTTCATATGTAACCAACTTGACAATAGCAGATCGGTAATAGCAATATTTCTCGATCTAGCGAAGGCTTTTGACACGGTAGTACATGAACTTCTATTGATTATATTGAATGATATAGGTATAAGAGGGATTGTTAATAATTTGATGCGTAACTATCTATCAAATAGATTTCAGTGTGTTCTCATTAATGGTGTTAAAAGTTCTTACAGCTTAGTTACTTGTGGAGTCCCTCAAGGTTCAATTTTGGGTCCATTATTATTTAATGCCTATATTAATGGGTTATTGAATCTTAATTTACCGGGTGTTATTGTATCTTTTGCGGATGACACAGTCATTATTTGTAGTGGTGAGAGTTGGGATGAAGTTACAACCAATGCCAAACATTCTTTAAAAATTATAAGGAAATGGTTTAATTATCACAAAGTGTCTTTAAATATGTCAAAATCCAGTGTTTTATATGTGTCTCTATATGCGGATAAGCTCCCTGTTACAGACGGACTCACAATACATGATGATGTTTGTTATAATAACTTAAACTGTGGATGTGATAAAATAAAAAGGGTAAATGAAGTTAAATACCTTGGTGTTATACTAGATGAAAATTGGAATTGGAAGAAAAATATTTTTAGTATTGTTAAAAAAGTAAGATACCTTCTTTTTGTTTTCTATAAAATGAGATATATTCTTGAAAAAAGATGATTTATTAAAATTATACCATGCTTTGTTCTGTAGTGTCCTATTTTATGGAATTAATTGTTGGGGTTCAGCTTAATCAAATACATTAGGGCCGATAGTAAGAATACAAAAGCGTGCTATCAAAATTTTAACTTTTGGTAAACAACACAACCTTTTTAGTGAGACACGATTGCTGAACATCAATCAAAAATATATTTTGGAAGCACTAATAAATAATTATTGTATTCTACGGGAAGAGTATACTATTGCTGAAGCATGTTTATTTTCTAGACACAAATCGCTTACAGTAAGTAAAACTAAATTAAATATTGGTCAAAAAACTAGTTTATATCGATCCAAACTTGTCTACAATAGATTAGATAACAATCTAAAAAAAATAAACTTCTCTAGAGGGCGTATTAAATTTCATATTAAGAGTTGGATTTTAAATAATTTCAAGTTATAGTTCAAGATATTGTTATATTACTTAAAAAATCTGTTTTAATATTTAATACTTCCTATATCATGTGTCTTTCTTTACATTTGTAGTTGTATTTATAGTTTTGTTGCATTTTAATTTTATTATTTGTTTATTTATTGTATATTAATATGTATATTTAGATTATGTTAAGCTTGTAGATTTTAATACATTATTAAGTTCAGGTCTACACACAGATGCTATTTGCATCTCGGTAGGGGATTGTTGGACTTTATTAAGTCAGACAATCTATTAGCATACTATTTTTTAATCAAGATTTGTATGTTAACCTGAATAAAGATTATTATTAAAGATTATTATTATTATCTTCTTTGCTCATAGTTGAAGGATTTTGATGACTTCATGATGCACGCAAAAGTGTGAAGTAATATATTTTACAAAAAATACTACCGACTTCATTAGTTGTTGCACTGAAAAATACAAAATAATATTAATTCTATTGGTGCTGATACTTTTGGTGTCCAAAGTCTTTTGTCTAACTACAACTGACACAACTTCAAAATTACTAGTAGGTACCAATAGAATTAATATTCCTTTGTATTTTTGAATGCATCAACTAATACAGTCGTTACTTCAAACGTTATGCAATATACGAGGTTTCCTATCATGTTTTTGATCATATACTAGACATAAATATAGCAGTAACTGTTAAATATCCACATAATAATGTTGTTAGTCAACTTCTGTCATTAGATATTTAGGGTCTAAGAAATTATAAATATTAATTTAAAAAATGACAATCTTACATTCCTACGGCCAAACCTACAAACACCGTGACTTCGTTGACATATTATACAGCCGTATTCATAATACTTACTTGTTTAGTTTTATACTGAAGCTTTCACATTTGATAATATCGTTACTATAGTAAATAACAAACAAATCAAATGATTATCCAACAATTGATTATAATTACGGCTGATAGGGTCTTAGGTATATTATAACGTAATGTATTATCGTACACTAAACATTTACTTTAAAGTTTTATGAAATTTCAAGAAATCATGCTAGTAGCAAAAATCCGAGAGACTCTATTTACTTCAATAATTAGAATTTACTAAATTTACCGATCCATAAAAATTATTCGAAGTAGGCTATTGAAAATGAGAATATGTCTTTGCTAGAGTCAGATGGGAATTACTTGTTACGTCATCAACAATGGGTTTGTTCGGATGACTGGTTAGGCAAATGCGCCAACGGTCGATTGCAGCAATAATAATGACTCATAATAAATGAATATTTATGGCTCTTACGTTAAATAATTGATTGATTAAGAATATATAAATTTAGCAGCATAATGTTATAGTTTTCGTTTCAACTATAGTGCCAAACGTAAAAGTGCCAAACGTAATCATCGCGATTTAGAGAACTGCTCTCAAAATTAAAGTCACGTAAACGATTTAAACCTCAATAACATGGGTCTACAACAAGAACTGGTTTAGTACAATGTTATTACGAATGCGGTAGAAATTAAACTGCTGGATTATGAAGATTTCGTTTGAAAATGGGTTTGAGCTGCTCCCTGGCTTCCCACTCACATAAAAGCGTACCGTATTTAGATAAGCAACTTTATAAGGACATATACCCTGCCCTCCTGAGAAGAGAAAGCAGGATCAATCAAAACTTGACTAACATGCATCCACTAGCAGTCAGTGTGAATTCGATCGCAAATGGTATACGGAACGGTATGGAAAGATTTATGCAAAACTCTGCAAATGTATCTATCAATATATACTGAATTTACTGTTTGTGTTAAAAGATGCAAATAACCCTTGAATGGAAATTGAACCTCAACCATCAAAATCGTTCCAACTGTGTCCCTGATAAAAAATATGGCACTGACAAAAAGACAGCCGGGCAAACAGACAGAGGAACAGCACACCAATGGTGGAAAACATGTTTCTTATAGGTACTCAGGGAAGTCTAAAACGTGAAAACTAGTATTTTTACACTTTCTAAACGCATCTTCTTGGGATAGGCGATAGGAAAACCAAAAGCAGTGGAAATGTCTTCGATTTGAATTATAAATCTCATGTAATTTGAAAAATATACAAAATAATATTTATTCTACTAGTGATAGATTTTGAAAATAGTGCTGTTTTATAAGTAGATAGAAAACTTTGACACTAACTTCAAAAGTATCAGCACCACTATAATTAATATTATTTTGTATCTATTTACTGCACCAACTAATAAAGTCGGTTCTTGTTTTAGTAGAAAAATGTATTTTATATTGTTGATAGCATCATTAGCCACGACAGACGTTGAAAGTTCATCTTATATTCACATATATTCATAGCCGAAACACATATATTTCAGATATTACTATTGTTGGAACTGAGAAATTGTTAATTGTTTATTAAATATCCAATTTATTTGTTTTTGAATATGATCTAATCTTCAATTTTGATGAGTAAAATTTTTGAGTTTCGAGAAAAATTGACCCCACCTTCTTTGGATTATATTTTTTGGGGAAAGGGGATGTCGGATTTCTTGTATATGATACCGTTTCTAATGACTTCTCTTTCAAATGAAAACTTATCAAAATTGGAGCACGATGACAAATCAAAACTCGCAAACGAACATTAAAAAAGCAAACAATCGAATTGTCTACGTCCTCCGTTTGGAAGGTTAATTTTATATATTCCACCATTGATTATTTTGATAAACTTATACAATCACGTGCTATAGTATTGAAAAATACACATCAATCATCATATGAGAACAAGTAGGTAACAAGTAATATTTAAATAGGAGTTATAACCTAAAAACATGAAAATGCCCCTTGACATGTTTGTAGATGTCAATAATAAATTTAATTCATCAAATAAAATCAATTCAATCAATGTCAAATGATTTTGGAAAGTCAATAAAAAAGTCCCAAAAAAGTCCCTATATGAACATTTGAACACTATAAAACACTATATTCTAAAAATCAATGAAAAAACTGTTTATTTTAATATTCTATACATTGTTTTCCAATAAACATAAAATAATAAATATAAGTCAACTGGATAAAATATAGATATCTTCTCATGCTGGACATTTTTATTTGCAGTTTCTACTCTTGCAATGTATAACACGTAATACAGATAGAGCGCCGCCGTATGAGCTTCCTGAATCGGCTACTAAAGTCGCCAAGAGAAGCGCTGTAATCCGACATAGTATGATGATAAATCATGAAGCAACACTCAACTTATGTGCCCTTAATCCAATCATTTATAAGAAGAACCTGATGATGCATCGGTTAGGAATTCTGAAAGTAAACTCCATATGTTGCCAATAAAAATGTTATCTGGAAATGTTGATTCAGAATATATTGTTGAGGCAATCTGAAGAGCACATGGAATAAGTCGATCAGTTGTTTCGTCTAATTCAACGAAATGTTACAGATATTGGAATTATCTCAGATGAATATTTGAGGGAACATGCAGGCTGATTTACGTATAGGACGTGCATTAGAACTTTTTTAACTTGCAGTCGCTTTAGAGGCTTGCAATTTATTGTACCTACTCTCATAATCAATCAAGTATGTTCTTTCTGAATTACTTTTATTCATACAGCTATACAGGGTGTGCCAAAAGTCAGCAGGTACCAATTTTCTTATTTCAAATAGAAACCTGCATTCTTTCCCACATGGTTTAATTGACCTTCTAATTCTGAATTGAAACAACGCTGTTATATTATGCTAATCTATTACAGTTTTTGAGATTATGTGTCAACTCTGCTGAAAAACTACCGTCCTAGTAGTTTATGAAAAAGTTTGTATCTTGTAAACTGCTCAAAATCGGAGGTCCAAATTTTGGAAGCTTTTAGATGAAAGTTTAAGTTTACTTATTACGTTTATTGTTGGTCCTATTTTGTACCTTATATGGGCTCATGCAACTTGCAAATGTTGCATTCAAAAATTATCAAAAACTTTTTTTTAATTGCAATCAATACTTTTTCTCAGACCATTGAAAAGAAAATTAAATTTTAAAATGTTTTCCTCAAGCATTAACTCAAATTGAGTCAATTAATAAGACTCAAAAATGTCTTATCCTGTTCTGAACTGTTTCTAGTTGCCGTAGTAACAAAATAACAATTGAAATAATTCAATAAAAATATTGAGTTCTATTTAGCTACAAATAACATATTATTAGATATTGTTGAACAAGAACAATGCTGACAGAACTTAAAAATTTAAAATGATAACCATTTTTGTTCAGAAATTCTATATATATATAGTATATGCTTTATATGATCTGATCCAGTGACGTATCAGAAAACTTTCGTCACTTCAACATTCTTATACGTGGTTACCAAAGTTTCGCCTGATTGACTTTAATGTTCAGGAGCTTCGATCTAAAATAAAGTTTAGAAAAATACGATCTCAAAGAAAAATCATGACTCGTACTAGTAACATGTACATGCAGTGAATACCAACAACTTTAAAGACTATCCTAGCAACGTTTTGGCAACGTTGCTGTCTGCCATAGTAGAGATTTCCATTTCTGGAATGAAATTTAATATTAAGTGAGCTCTTACTTGATACAAGTAGGTACAGTAGCATCAGAAGACTGAAAATGGGATTTTGTGGTCGATGCAAGGATGGGAGTGAGGTATATTTCGTTCTCTCTCATATAAGATACCTTAGTGTATTATTATATAGCTACTAAGAAAATTTCATGCATACCAAATTATATTGAATGGAAACTAACAACTAGTGAATTCGAATGTTCCATAGATATTAATAGACATGCGGAAGTCTTTGACATAATAATACAATCATTTGAAGGACTTCATGCTTTCAGACCATTCTACAAAGATGCTTTAACTGCATTTGTTTCAGGAAGTTCATCTACTCGATAATTTAGATTGAAGTCCATGAAGTGGAAGCAAATATGTTTTTGATTATGCGTTTTAGTGATAATTGAAGGGAGGAAGAAATATTTTTGTAGAGAACCCCCAAAACTAGTATTCTGAATGTCATAATTGGACCTTGTCGATTTTTAAAGCATGAACCTTTAGAGAAAAATTTGTTATTGTCATCGTTAACATAAGAAATGTCTAGACTATTTTTATGTCACGTACTCTAAATGGCCTCTAGCTCTTAGAAAAATATTTTATTTTCATTTAATTCACGACAGATTTTCCTAATTAAATTAGGTGTTTACGTTGCAATGTACACAAGATCTCATTGATATAAAATTAACCTAACCCAAACTATGCAATCACACATTTATTGATAATGTTGAAATCTTACATACAGAAAAGAAAGTATTCAAATTTTATTTACTTGAATAAACATAACATTTGGGTAATCTCCTCAATGACCAGATCGATGTTATGTCAGCAGGCCTCTACTGTACCTATATATATATATATATATATATATATATATATATATATATATATATATATATATATATATATATATATATATATATATATATATATATATTTTGTTTATAGCAATTCTTGAGCCTTGTGTAATTTATTCTTGTTATGATTATTGGGATTTGGGCTTCTTGTATTGATAATTTTTAAGAAAATGTGTTTAAATAATAGTACATTTATTTCATGTCATTAGTAATAATTAAAAAAAGAAATTAATAAAATTTGACGTTTCGATCCACTTTGTGGTCTTTTTCAATTATAAGTTTAGAAAATAAGATAAAAATATATAATGATGAACTGAAATAGAAGATTATTGGTATAATTTCTTGGGTAATGAGAAATATTTAAGGATACATACCTACGACATGCATTGGAAAACCAGTATTTTTTTTTATTTATTCTATTGGTCAACAATGAAATCAAAAAAATCAAAAAAACTCTTCTTTCTCATCCTTTTATGTGTAATATTAATAGATAATTGTAACTAGAAATGTATTCATGTAGATTTTCAGTTAATTTATATTATAGATTGGGATAAACATACCTTAAAAACAACTCAGATATTTCGTATAATAAAATATAATTCAATTAACTTCCCATATTTTCACTTAATTATTCCATGGGTTTTTTTTCTTTTTTTCTTGGTTGTCATGTTAACTTGTATTGTTTTTCTTGATTATTTGTATGTGATTATTTTAGTTTTTTGAAAATTTTTATAAACCTCTTTGTGCACGTTTTGATTTGGTAATGGCGTAGCAGGAAATACGAAATAGATTGCTTCAAGGTTATTTTTGAGGACATATGGGCAGTCTTACGAGAGACAGTCGTTTTGTTTTATTTTTGCATTATATTTACAAAGAAAATTGAAAAATTGATTTGTAGTTGTTATTTGGTTTTATATAATATTATTGTAGATAACACTCAGGTTTTTTGTTTCGGTTTTTTCATTGACTACATTTGGATTTTTTCTTATATAAATCGTTTCTAGAATCTCGCGTTTAAGTTTGTGTTTTTCTGTTGCTAAAATTTTTGTTCCTTCGAAATTGAAATTATGTTTCTCAAGTTTTACGTGTTTTGTAAGAGCTGTTTCGTTTATTTTATCGTATTTATGACCTTTTAATCGGTTTTCAATGTATTGAGTCGTTTGCCCAATATATGATTTATTGCAATTCGAACATGGTATTTCGTAAACAGAATGGGTTGTTTTGTTTTTTATTGTTGTGGCTTTTAGTTTACTGTATGTTTTTTTTAGTAGATTTTGTGGTTTGTAACTAACAGGTATTATATGTTTTTTGAATACATTCTGTAATTTATTAGAAAGGTTGTCTATAAACGGGAGAGTCAGTCAGTTTTATTTCTGTGCCGGTTTGTGTTATAAATTCTCGAGATTTTGGAATTGAAAATTGAATTGATTAACTTTGTGGGATATCCGTTTTGTTCTAGGACTAATTTAGCTTTTTTGATTGGTTTTTCGCGATATTGTGGGTCCGATAGTTTTATTGCTCTATCTGCAAGGCTGTTTATTACTGCTTTTTTTGTGATAAGGGATGTTCTGATTTGTAATGTAAGTATCTACCTGACCAAGTTTTCTTAGTGTACCATTCTGTGTGTATCTTATCATTATTATGGTGTAAGGTTAGGTCGAGAAAATTTATTGTGTTATTAGTTTCTTTTTCTATTGTGAATTTAATTTTGTTGTTATATGTTTGATATAAACTCAAAATGTCATTTTCTTTATCTTTTGGTATGGCAGTTAGGCAATCGTCTACATATCTAAAGAAGAAAGGTATGTGGAAATCTGCTTTCGGTATTATTTCGTTTTCAAGATCTTCTAGTACTAATTGTGCGATACAACTTGATATAGAAGCACCCATAGCACAACCGGAA
This sequence comes from Crioceris asparagi, assembly GCA_958507055.1. Lineage (NCBI taxonomy): Eukaryota > Metazoa > Arthropoda > Insecta > Coleoptera > Chrysomelidae > Crioceris > Crioceris asparagi. Next base: position 14,639,125 of record OY293827.1, on the reverse strand, counting down.
ATTTGCTCGTAGAATTTATTTTTGTAGATAAAATATGTTGAATTTAATGTAATTTCGACGGCTTTTTTAAACTCGAATTTTGGAATATCCGTGTATTCTTTGAGTAGATTCCATTTTTTATCAATTATTTTAAGCGCTAGTTCTATTGGAATATTTGTATAAAGTGAGATAATATCTAGTGATATTATTATATAGTTATTGGGTATGTTGATATTTTTTATTTTTTCTTTGAAATGCCAAGAATCCTTAATATATGAGTCACATTTATTAATTATGTTATTTATTATGTCTTTTAGATATTTCGAGAGTTTGTTTAAGGGTGATTGTACTGAAGATACTATTGGTCTCATAGGGATGTCATTCTTATGTAGTTTGGGTTGGCCGTATATTTTAGGTGGTAGTGCGTTGTTTATAATTAGATTAATTTTTGTTTCTTTTGATATGTATTTTTGTTTATACCAATTTCGAATTAGATTGTTGTTAATTTCTTGATATTTATTAGTTGGGTCGGATTTGATTTCTTTGTAAACGGTTGTGTCCGCTAAAAGTTCATTCATTTTGTTATTGTATACATCCGTGTTCATAATTACTGTTTTGTTAGATTTATCCGGTTTAAGTACTATAATGTTTGGGTTGTTTTTTAGAAAATCTTTGGTTTTCTTATATTCTGTTATTAAATTTTTCTGAAAATATGTTTGTGTTTGGTTTATCTTTTTATTCTTCTTTGTGTGGTTTGTTAGTATGTTGCAACACGTAGCTCTGATTTCGTTTTTGTCTTGTAATTGAAGGTGTTGAATGGAGCATTCGATATTTGTAATTATGGTGTGTATTGGTATATCCTTTTGATTTTCTATTGGCATGGCAAAATTAGGTCCAAGTCCGAGAATGTTAGTTGCATATTTAGGTAGCACTCTGTCTGATATATTTTCTATCCAACAGTTTGGTATGTTTATAGCTGTGTTTTGTTTTGATTGTTGTTTGAGGTTATTGATCTTTTAATGTTGTTAGACTTTATTTTGTTGAAATGTGTATCAAATTTTTGATTTTGATGTTCTATATATAAGTTAAGTGTGTTTAAAGGTATTATTACTCTTAGTTTTTCTATTTGGGCAGTGATTTCTTTTGTGAGGAAGTTAATATATTTGATTGTGTCAGATATAAGAGAATTTAATAAGCTTACCTTAAAAGAGTATAATATTTGGTTTTCAAATTTCTGTCTTAGGTTTAGAGAGTAAAATTGTATATGATTTAGGTTGATGTTAAGGAACTTAGGAAAAATTATCAATACAAGAAGCCCAAATCCCAAGAATCATAACAAGAATATATATATAGGGTGGGGCACCGTATACGACACGGTCTCTCAAGGGGAATCCATACAATATAATGTTTTTGTGATAAACGAAATAGATGCAGAATTTTTCTGGCCACAATCTAAAATTATTTTTATACATACAGGGTGATTCAAAAAAAAGATACATATCAAAGTTATGTTTTTTTAAATTGAATGTCCTATATTTTTTATTATTTTCGGATATAAGAGTCAAAATAAAAGTGAGTTTCTTCAGTATTCCCTATACCTATCTCTTTCCATTTTGAAAATATCCAAAGATTTGTTGAAATGTAAGGTATGAACTATTTTTCTATAATTTCCAAAGTTGCTCATTTTGAACTTGAGCTAAAGGTTTTATCATATTGATAAAGGTCAAGGTTATAGCCTGTATCATATTTCAATATCAAAAATCATACAGGGTGTTGGAAAAATATGGTTGTAAAATTTCAATATAAGATATTGAAAAACTTCGTTATCTTAAATGGAACACCCTCTATATTATTACATATTTTAATGCAGAATTGAATCCTCTTTCGAATTGTATAAGGGTTCCCTATAACTAAACTCAAGGCATTTCTTGAATTTAGCTTCTTTATCACAGTAGGAACATTACCCAATTAATCTGGACAGCTTTGAGGCTGTTACCATGGAAATGTTTTATAACTGACAGTTTTGAAGCGTTTAATTTATAAATACAATTTAAATCAGTGTACTATTCAAATAAAGCAAAATGAAGACTTATCCTATCGAAGAGAGAATAAATATGCTTCTAATAATTGGTGAGTGTCATGAAAATTGCCTATTGGCTTCAAGAGTATATGCTGAAAGATATCCAACCGTATCACATCCAAATAGAGCTGTGTTTGAACGGTTACTGAGAGAATTTCGGAATTCTGGTACTGTATCCTACAAACAAAAAACTACGCTAAAACCTATTGTAGATGATGAAGAAAATGAGTTTGTGGTCATAGGATCTGTTATAGAACACCCTCATACCAGTCAACGCAAAATAGAAAGAGAAACAGGTATTAGTAGGAGAAGCATTTCAAGAATATTGAAAAAATATCGGTTTCATCCTTACCATATTCAGATACACCAAGAACTTTATGAAATGGATTTTAATCACAGACTTGAATTTTGTGTTTGGACTCTAGACAGATTAGGCGATAATGAACTCTTTCTAGATTCAATTCTGTTTTTCTGATGAATCCACTTTCCATAATAACGGCCTGGTGAACAGACATAATTTCCATTATTATAGTGATGAGAATCCTCGAATTTTTCGAAATACTAATTACCAACATAGATGGTCAGTTAATGTATGGGGGGGTGTTCTAGGGTCCCAATTAATAGGTCCTTACTTTTTTGATGGCATTTTAAATGGACAAAAATTTCTAAGATTCTTACGTGATAAACTACCCGAACTTTTAGAAAATGTGCATTTGAATATCAGACAGCAGATGTGGCTGCAGTTGGATGGTGCTCCAGCCCATTTTCAAAGGAATGTTAGAGAATTTCTTGATAGGCGTTTCCCAAACAGATGGATAGGAAGAAGCGGCTCGCAAAATTGGCCACCAAGATCTCCAGATCTAACATGTGTGGACTTTTTTTTATGGGGATACATTAAAAACATTGTATATGACACCCAGCCCACAACAGCTGAAAATATGAAAGAGAGAATAAGAGCCGCTTTTCGATCCGTGACACCACAGATGTTGAGGAAAGTTAAAAGATCTTTTGAAGAGAGAGTTCAATTATGTATTCAAGAAAATGGACAACATTTTGAACATTTACTCTAGTGTTTCTTATTTTATTATATTTTTATACTGTTATTATTTTTATATCATTCAATAAATGTCTTGTTCTTAATACTTTTATACCGCTACGCCTAGTAGCTGTGTAAGGGAAGTATTGTATTCGTGTAAAATTTTCGGTACTCTGTTTCTACGTTCCAGTGCTTTTTGAGTCCAACAAACATATGTTTTGCTATTGGTCTGTCTGTCTGTATGTTTCTCATATTCGTCAGTATTTGTTTGAGAGAGGTAGAAAAGAAGTGTGAGTGGACTTACCACATTTTTCCTTGGGCTTTCATAATAATACGTTATCAATAAATACTTATAGGTATTTCTTTACGTTTCACAGTATCTATGTAAATGTAAAACGCTGATATTCCAAAAAAAAATATATTAATGGAGTAGTTGTCTTTTAAGGGTAAAACCGACAGCAATAGAATAGTATAGTATCATTACCCGTCAGTTAATTATTTCATATGAGTTTTGAAATTCTAGGAGATTGGATAATAATCGTGAATCAATTAGTACTGTAATAATAATAATGGAATTTAACTATAATAATGATTATTTTAAA